>OU342690.1:11250000-12500000 GCA_910589285.2 Mythimna ferrago | reverse complement strand
TTTTGCTAGCGTTAACGATTGCAGATTAACAACTTGGCTAGGGGTACTGGATTCCGTCAACCTTATTATAGATTCAAATCATCATAAACATAGTTCCAATCACTAACTTTACTATTTTTTATCAGACAGTCACATCGGTAACTCCCGTGACACCTCATTCGAGGACATGATCCGTCGCGAGACCAACGGCAAGGGAGTCGACTTAGTGCTCAACTCCTTGTCCGACGAAAAACTACAGGTAATTTACTACAAACAAACAACTCTTACCATTTCATTTGAATATATATTTTCAAGATACGCGTAAATATATAATGTTCTCACTGAATAACTATGTTTGTTATCCCACATTTTTCTTGATTTTTTAAACGTTACTGTTTTCAAGAATGCTGGGTAGGTTTTAGTCTCAGCAATCAAACAAATGGTAATCTTTTCTTTTTTTCTACATCAAGGCCTCCGTCCGATGCTTAGCCTACCGCGGTCGGTTCCTCGAGATCGGAAAGTTCGACATCAGCAACAACACGCCAATCGGAATGTACTTCTTCTTGAAGGAAACCTCCTTCCACGGCATCATGTTGGATTACATCTTCGACCAGACCTTCAGTTTCAGGAAGGTGTGTATGGCAACCACATTAATTATATTTGCCAAATGTATAATTTTTTGGAAATTCATTTTTGTTATTTTGTGTTTTTATCCTTTCTTTACTTACGATATTATGTTGACTTTATTTTTGTGTGATTTTAAATTTTTGTATCGTTTCATCATGACAAAGACAGTGAAATGACTTTGATGTCATCAGAAAAACATTTTTTTTTTTTAATATATTAACTTTTTAAAAAGTCTTTCAAAGGTCTACCATCATTTCCACAACCTTCATGGTAAAAAACAGGTTTCTTTGGACCCAACTTTATTCCAAATGGACTATAACATCAAACAAACTTTTCTCAACAATCAAGGCATTTTAACTTATTTTTATTTTATACAGCGCCTGCAAGACTTGCTCCTCAGTGGTATCGAGAACGGTGCGGTAAGGCCTCTGACCTACTGTACATTTGAAGCCAACGAAGTCGAGACCGCTTTCCGTTACATGGCGGCCGGTAAACACATCGGAAAGGTAAGATATCATTTGTATTTTTTTTTTAATTTCTACTGTTTTAATTTCTGGTTTTTAGTTTGTCAAGATGTAGTTAAATATTAATTCCCTCAAAATAATCCGTTTATTTCTAGTACCTTAAAACTTGTGTCTAGACATATTTTAATATCATGACAAGTATTTTTCCTTTGTAAATATTAATTTTGTATCGATGACTTACATTGCCAGTTTGATCCTTAGCTGGTGCCTGTATTTTGTATTCCCAAAAAAAAAAAATTTCTTTTTTTAAACTGGTTGTTGGTTTATTTCAAATTATGTAGCATTTAATTTGTGTTACTAAATTTACTTCTAATATATAATCTGGTTGAATGTTAGGTGATCGTCAAGATCCGCGATGAGGAGCGCAGCAACCGCCCAGTGAGACCCGTTGTGACGCCTATTGACGCTGTACCTAGGTAAGTGTCTTCTTATAGAGCTTATCAGCTATATTATTCAATTTCCAGTCTAACCCTCCGCTACTCTAAATATCTATGCGTTAGAGTCTGTCTAATAAGTTAAACGACTTGGGTAATTATAAGGATTTAATGAAATCTGATGTAGTCAACACGGGTTCAAAAATCAAGGTTGATTAAAAGATCATTGTTTACTAACAGAAAAAGCTTATTAAAAGTATCGAATACAAGTATTTTTATAATGATTAAATATTATACAAAATTCCCAAGTCGGTTGACTTATTAGACAGAATATACTTACATAATTATATCAATACTAACAAAAACATTATAACTATACCATACATTAGAAGTAGCTAATAAGAGTAATGATAAAGTTAAAAATATTAAAGGCACCAAATTCTCTTTATTCCACTTTTTTTTTCGAGATGGAAAGTCATCAAATAAATCTTCCCACTCTAAGTGAAGCGAGAGGGATAGTGTGTCAAACTTTTCACCCGATTTGCTTCAGTTGCCTTTTGCGTTCCAAGGTCACGTTAACTTTTTCAAACAATCCCACAGCCCTTCTTTATATATCTAAAATTTCTACTAACGAAATTCTCAGTTCTCAAATACCTTTCATTTTGAGTCATTCTCATCTGCCCTCCTAGCCAAGTTACAATCGTTTCGCTTGCGTTGTTCTGACCACGTGACTGAGCGTTGAGGCCACGTCATTCCCGTACATCTGAAGCTTTCTACAAGCGTTAACTATTGCAGATTAGCAACTTGGCTAGGGGTACTGGTCTACTCTAGCAAACTACGTTTGAGTTTTTATCGAACCATTGTGAAACGGCGTCATATAAATATTTACCACGATTTACAAAACTCTTCAAAAGCATTCTGTTAGTATTTATTTAGTCTTTTCCATTTATACTATTCTGTCTTCTCCACCAGGTACATCTGTCACGAAAACCACGTGTACGTGGTGGTCGGAGGCCTTGGAGGCTTTGGTCTGGAGCTGGCTGATTGGCTCATCATGAGAGGAGGCCGAAAGATCCTCCTCACTTCGCGCAGAGGAATCAGTAACGGATACCAGTCATCGAGACTGAGGTATGTAATATTATTGATATTTTAGCTACATGGGAATATGCATGTAGTTTTTTAAGAATCAAGCAGCAAGCCTAGCCAAGTTACGAGCATTTCGTTTCGAATCTCTTTCTACAGTCGGTAACGCCTTCGATTCCTTTGTTCTAACCACGTGACTTAGGGTCTGTTCACACAGACCGGCTCGGAGAGCATCGGCGCGCATTTTTCTTTTCACACAGACCGGATCGTATACGCATGGAGTTGGTCCGCCAACTATTTCACATAGATCAGCTGGAAGCGATCTGAAAGCGGATGCGCTCGGAGCCGATCGGATGCGCTCGCAGCCGGTCGGATGCACTCGCAGCTGGTCGGAAGCGCTCGGAGCTGGGTGGATACACTGTAAAGGCAGTACCAGTATTCCACGCAGTCCAAGTTTTGTTTTCGGTGTAATCGTGTGCTTTTCGGAACATGGATATATATAATAGCTCCGATGAAGAAATATATTTGTTATAGCAAGATTTTTTGAAGTAGAACAAAACAAACGAAAGCGCAAGCAGAGACAAATATGGGCAAAAAATATTCCAAATATTTTTAAAATATCCATCAATCCATCGCAATCGGAGCCGAACGGCTGCGCGAATGAGAAGAAGTACGTGATCGGAGCCGGTCAGCTCCTCTTATTGTTTCACACCAAGCGCGTTCAAGTATTCTTAATGACAAAAGCAGTGCACATGCCAAAATAAACCTTACTACAAATACTAAAAACTCTGTTTTCAACGTGATAAGACTCTGCTCTCCTCTCCGAGCCGGTCTGTGTGAACGGACCCTTAACGTTGAGATGATGTCATTCTTATACATTTGAAGTTTTCCTCTAGCATTAACGATTGTAGATTATAAACTTGGCCCTCGGATACTATGTCATCAATAATTCTACCGCTTTCTTCGAAATTTTTCTATGAATAATAGATATACCTGTATATGCGTATAACAGTAATGCATTATACTAGAGATATCAATAATTTCCATGCAAAATAAGTAAATTATCCTTCAAACTTAAAATTCGGAACTGCTACTTGAAGTTCTCTCAACCTTGGATGAAGACTGAATCTTCGTCAGAATTGTTATTAAGCTCTCTATGATTTGATATTTTTCATAGTATTTATTAGTTTGTTATACATATATTATTATTATAAATAACTTATCTTATTTTTTTCCGTTTGAAGTATCTATTATTTGTTTATTGTGCAAACTTACCACAGTGTTGACTTTTTCCAAAGGTTGACTGGTAGAGAATGCCTTGTTGCATTAAGTCCGCCTATGTACCACGACTGTACATGAAATTTAAATAAATAAAATACAGTAATGATTAATTTTCTTATTTAGGGCTTGGGCATCATACGGTGCCGACGTCAGAATCTCTACTCACGACGTCACCACTGAGGCAGGGTGCGAGGCGATGCTCCAGATGGCTCTATCGATGGGACCTGTGGATGCCATCTTCAACTTGGCTGTAATCCTGAAGGACTGCATCTTCCAGAATCAAACTCCCGAGAGCTTCAAGACCTCGTTCGCGCCTAAGGCCCTAGCTACGATGAATTTGGACAAACTGTCCAGGAAGTTGTGTCCAGGATTGAGGTAAGTGAACTGTTTTTTTGAGATTTTAAATATTTTGCAGTGACAAAAGTTATTTGCGTTGCATCTTCCAGAACGTTTTCGCCACTCCAAAACCTTTTGATGATTAATTTATTGCCATGCTTGAAGGTGACCCCATGACCAACGTTCGCGGTTACAAAGCTTCTTACATATTTTTTTTAAATTTTTGGTGGTATGAGGAACAGAGAGTATGTACCTACTCTCTGTTCCTCATACCACCAAAAATTCAACCTCCGTTGAAAAGGGAGGATCCTCCGACCAGACAGGTGTTATGGTCTGGTGGGCGACTGCCCGATACATGATTTCGGGCTGTCGTATATGTTCAAATCGCGCGGAAAACTTTGATTGCGCGATGCAGGATTTCGTACTTTCTTCGTAGTTCTTATGTGGCACCATAGATGTTGTTACAATGAACACTGATTTTCCAAGCTCTAATTTATAGTAAAGAGAAAAAAGTTGCTTAAAAAATTCCTAGCTCATTTTCATTCACAGCACAAAACAGAATCTCGCATATTTTCAGGCATAGGCACACATCGACCAAATTTTGTGTAAACCACTTCCTTCTTATTTGTCCAGCCCTCTTACCAGCTTAGCTAGTTTCAGGTCGTTTCAGGTCTCCTTTTACAGCTGCTTCAGAGAGCTTTGTTCTAGCTTGTCTGTGTATTCGCTAGCTGGATCTCTTTCTGCATATTTGTCAACCAAGTGGCGGGTGGTCGTCCTTTTCCTCGTGGTCGGTCGGGAATATTTAGGGTTTTTTCGACTGTGTATTTGTAATTTTGTTTAAGGATATGACCGTACCATCACATTGCGACTTTCTTTCAACTTTTTAGCAATCAGTCCTACCTTAAACGATCGTCTGATACGAGTTTATTCGTTTCGCACTTTGTCCAACCGTACCCAAGTGCTTAAACAAAAAACTGGCCAAGTGCGAGTCGGACTCGCACATGAAGGGTTCCGTAGCAGCAAGTAACATAATATAAAAGTTCTTGTAGTTCGTTGTAACTTTGATCGATGTTTTAATAATATTGTATTTTTTTAGATTTATGACGTATTAAAAAAAAACTACTTACTAGATCTCATTCAAACCAATTTTCGTTGGTGGTTTGCATGGTAATGTACATCATATATTTTTTTAGTTTTATCATTCTCTTATTTTAGAAGGTAGAGGCGGGGGGGACACATTTTACCACTTTGGAAGTGTCTCTCGCGCAAACTATGCAATTTAGAAAAAAAATGATGTTATTCTAACACTCAATATCATTTTTAAAGACCTATCCATAGATACCCCACACGTATGGGTTTGATGAAAAAAAAAAAATTTAAAGGTTTCAGTTCTAAGTATGGGGACCCCCAAAATTTATTGCTTTTTTTCTATATTTGGGTGAAAATCTTAATGCGGTTCACAGAATACATCTACTTACTAAGTTTCAACAGTATAGCTCTTATAGTTTCGGAAAAATGTGGCTGTGACATACGGACGAACAGACAGACAGACAGACAGACAAACAGACAGACATGACGAATCTATAAGGGTTCCGTTTTTTGCCATTTGGCTACGGAACCCTAAAAAGGAAGATAAAATATTATCTGTACTTAATAAAATCTGTTCTCAAATTTATTTTATGATAACAGCAGTGAAGTATCTCAGGGAAGTAGATTATTGAACAAGTTTTATGGCTGAGCTTTCTCCCCGGGAGTCCAATTATAGTGTCCAGAATGTATTTATTAATCCCGGGAGGAAGCAAAAACAAAGGACGGTATATTTACAAACTTGATGCGTACGTTTTTGTTGTGCCCATATTTTTGGTAATATAACTCCTCAACAGTAATAATAATTCGACATTTTACGAGTTCTGAGGATGGACAAAGGCAGTCGTTTTTTGGTTCTGTACAGTGTACATATACTATTTTGAAGTTTTAATTGGTTTTAAACAATAGCATCAATGTTTAAAAACTTTAAGATGAAACAAGAGATCAGATTTAATAGTCGTCTGCAATTTTTACTAATTTTTTTTATTGAAGACTTTTTTTATTCATTTTTTTATTGTATTGCCTATTATTCCCTTCGGAGATTGTTATTGGTTAAGTGAAATGCTCTAAAGTGGCTCGCGAAATTCAAATTTTCTTAATGTTTTACAAACTTTGTAGTTCAGTATTAGGTTGTACGTTGATTAAAATATGATTGGTTACGTATTTATACGGAATCATGTACACTAATATTATCGGCCGTCCGGTAACTGTCCGGACCAAGCCCAAGTCGTCGACGGCGCGCACTGTTCCCGCGCGCCTCAAGGAGTTGTCAGCAACAGAAGGGGCCCAGCCGGGTCGAAGCCTACTGGGGCCAGGGTTATCCGAAAGGGCGCTTGAGCCCCGGTATGAAGGCTTGAAGGAACGGGATGGGTTTTTTAGTCAGTAAGAGTCTGACACTATCTCCCGCTCCGCCCAAGAGCGGGGGTTGTCATAGGATGACTTTTCCCATCGGAAAAAAAAAAACACTAATATTATAAAGAGGTAAATTTAGTTTTTTGGTTTGTAGGAGGTAATCTTTCGAAGGTTGGTCCGATCACTAAAATTTTTTCACCTATAGAAAACTTCTTTATTCCTGAGTGACATAGGCTATATTTTATGTTCGTGAGCGAAGCGTCAGGCAAAAGCTAGTAATCAATTAAATCATCAATACAACTCTCTCAGTTTGTCTTACCCTATTTTATAAAAAAGTCATTCAATAGGGTAATACGAACTAGCAAGCTAGTTACTAGCAAAAGGATTACCCTGACTTTAATATTTTCAAAACTTTTCTGGATCCATTATACTTCTCTCGAAGAAGTTTGTTGGTTGAGTTACCTTTCTGGACCTCTACATAATAACAGAAAAATTTCCATTACTTATATTCCACAATTTTTAGGGACTTCGTGATCTTCTCATCGGTATCCTGCGGTCGTGGTAACGCTGGTCAGACCAACTACGGTCTGTCCAACTCCGTGATGGAGAGGATCTGCGAGTGGAGGAAGAAGCTCGGCCTTCCCGCCCTGGCTGTGCAGTGGGGAGCTGTTGGTGACGTAAGTGTTCTTTTCATTTTAAGTTGTAATATACAAGGTGTAATGGACAGCCCTCCACAAACTTTAAGGACTTGCTCAGTAGACGAAACTGAACAACCTTCCACAATTTTTTTTTCAGGAAACGAAAAAAAAAAATCGGCCTCGCCATACAAATTGTCCAATCAAGTTTATCATTTTGTATGGTGAGGCTGATTTTTTTTTTCGTTTCCTGAAAAAAATTTTATGGAAGGTTGTTCAGTTTCGCCTACTGAGCAAGCCCTTAAAGTTTGTGGAGCGCTGTCCCTTACACCTTATATAGGGTTATTCGTAAAACACTATCAACCTTGCAAGACTGTATTACTAACGTCATAAACAACAACTTTTGTTGTTTATGATGTGCGCCAAGCGCATCAAGCATCCCCGCCTCTCGATTCCTGCTCCCCTCCACTATTGTACTATCGCTTGCTTCGCATAGACTTCGTAATATTTAGAACGTTTAATTTAAATATTTTAATTTTTGTATGAAAATCTGATGAACTAAAATATGATAAATTTTTAAAAGTCATAGAACAAAAGTTGTTGCTTGTGATGTTAATAACTTAGTCCTGAGAAGTTGCTAGTGTTTTACAAATATATATATATATATATATATAAAGCCTCTTTATTTCCATAGAGAATGACTTATTACATTTCATACGATTATTTATAGATGCATGCATAAAATAACAAATATTAAAATTCACAAATCAACAATAATTAACATTTCATAATAATTTTTAAATAAATATAGATTTTTAGCTTAATATAAAAAGTATAAAATTACTGAATGTCAGTTAGATTGTAACTTTCAAAATTATAATAATTGTAAAGTACATTCAATATGGACCCCTCAACGAGTAAAGGCCTCCTCCATTTTGCTCCACATCTCTCAGTCCTTTGCTGTTATGATCCAGTTTTCACCTGCATTTTTAATTATTTCATCAATGATGAAGTGTTTAACAAATAACCCTGTATAATTAGGATTCGCATGAACTAAAAATGATGTTGTTTAAAGAACTAGTAGGAACCAGAAAACTAATCCTTCTTCTCTCCCAGGTCGGTCTTGTAGCTGACATGCAAGACGATGATGTCCAGCTCGAGATCGGAGGCACCCTGCAGCAAAGGATCTCGTCCTGTCTCGCTGCGCTAGACAAGTTCATAAAGCAAGACGCGCCCATCGTGTCTTCCATCGTCGTGGCGGAGAAGAAGGCTGGAGGATCAGGGTGTGGCAACATTGTTGATGCTGTGGCACAGATTATGGGTGAGTTCTGTGTTTTATTTTTTTTATGTTTACTTTTTTATTCTTGATAGGTTTGCGCTTGATCGCTATCTCACCTGATGGAAAGCGACGATGTGGTCAACGATGAAACGCGCTTCTAGAAGAAACCTATTCACTCATGACTTAAAGATTCCCGGGTTGTAGCCATTAGGATACACAGACACTGGCAAGGAATTTCACTTCCTATCTGTACGCATTATGAATGTGTTACCAAAAAATTGTGCGTGTAGGTGGGTTGGCCACCATGTACCGGTGGCCGCATCGTAGGTACATCGTACGTACTCTAATTCCGGCTTATTCTTGTTGTTTTTTTTTCATACTTTTGAATAAAATCAATGCTTGCTAAGGTCGGTTGGAGGATGAGAACATATTATTTACATTTATATTTTTTTTATTAATATTGATTCCGTGCTCTGAAAAGCCTTTAAGTCGTTACAAAACGAAAAGATTTTTTTCATTTATCAAGTTCTATTTTTGTGTTGATGTTGAAATCATCAATTCTCGCTTTTGATAGAACGAGACGTACGTAACAGACGTTTATTGACTAAAATCTAAATCCACCTGTGTTCCTTTAATTGCTCTTTGCATACCAGGGTTGCAGTAGTTCTTTCAAACAATACTGCAGCCCTAATAAGCTTTCTACTAAAATAGAATTATTTTAGTTTCGTATAGATCCTTTTTTTTACCTTTTCTCATATAGCTACATATTAGGAACTAAACAACAAAATTCTTCAGTTCTTTGCGCGATTAAAACATAATTACACAATAGTCTGAAATCAATTGTCGGACAGTTACAGGGCTATCAGGAAACAGATTCCGGCAGGAAATTCCACTACTTCGTGTAGTGTAGTAAAAAAAGCCGCCAAAAAAAAACGCCGCCGAAAAAAAAAACCTAGAAGTGGCCACAAAAAAAAAGAGCTGAAGCGCGTGACAGCTTGTGGCCATGCGTGCAGTATCATAATGGACTTTGACGAAGAAGCATTAAATGCGCGAATGGCATGGCATTTTGGCCGCCACAAAAAAAAACGCTAGAAGCGGCTTCAAGCTTTTTTTTTTTGTGGCGGCACCGCCGCACACGAGCGACAAAAAAAGGCCGCCTCAAAAAGAAGCTTGAAGCGACTTTTTTTTTGTGGCCCGTGGGGGACACTTAGATGGAGGGAGTACGCTCAGTAAATATGCTTATTTATTTTAAACTAGCTTTTGCCCGCAGCTTCGCCCGCGTACATAAAATATAGCCTATGTCACTCAGGAATAGAGCAGCTTTCTACCAGTGAAAAAATTTTAGCAATCGGACCAGTACTTCCAGAGATTACCTCCTAAAAACAAAAAACAAAAAAAAAAATACAAACTTTACCTCTTTATTATATTAGTGTAGTGATTACGCTTTGTATATCTTAAACTCCACTCCACTGAGCTGTAAAGTTATCCTAAAGTTTCAAATTCAATCATCGCGTTATATAGTTAATGGTAATTCCCTATTACGTTACAGCGAGCACTATCAACATTGCCATATCATTAAACAATGATAACAATACGGTTAGAGCACAACCACAAAATAGATAGATACAGAAGTTAATCTCATGTATGTACTTCACTTTTCATACCTACGCTCAGCAATCGCGATAGGATTGGCGCCGCTCTGTCCGACCGCGCTCGGACGCGGCGTTAAATCATCATCATCATCATTTCAGCCGAAAGACGTCCACTGTTGGACATAGGCTTCCCCAAATGTCGCCACAATGAACGATCCCGAGCGTCCCGCATCCATTGGATTCCCGCAACCCTTACCAGGTCATCGGTCCACCTTGTAGGAGGCCTTCCAACGGAACTTTACGGTCCCAACAGCCATCTGTCCTGTGTGTGCCATCAAGCAATGTGCCCTGCCCATTGCCACTTATGTTTGGCGATTCTTCGTGCTATATCGGTAACCTTGGTTCTTCTGCGGATATCCTCATTCCTATTCCTATAGGATATCCTGATTTGATCACGCAAGGAAACTCCGAGCATAGCCCTTTTCATTGCCCCTTGGGTGACTTTAAGTCTTTTAATGAGGCCCATTGAAAGCGACCACGTTTCGAAGCCATATGTCATCATTGGCAACACGCACTGGTCATAGACTATCGTCTTGTGACACTGTGGTATGTTGGACGAGAAGATACCGCGCAGTTTCCCGAACGCTGCCCAGCCGAGTCGGATTCGTCGATTAATCTCTTTCTCGAAATTAGACTTACCCAACAGGACCGGCGAGAAAAAGTCACAAAATCATCATGTACTTATCTACCTACTTAAGGCCCAAGCAAGATTAATACTTTTGTCTAAAAAAATATTACATGCAACAACATCACATTCTCAACTTTTCCCTACTCCTTCGAAACGGCTTGGATCTTTGGAAACGTTTTTACACATAAAAATTGGTAGTTAAATATTCTTCAAAGTGAACATTGCATATGTAAATCAATCAATATCTCGCAAAGAAAATGGATTTAAAAGTCAGCGGGGCTCTGTCTGGGCGTAGCTGGCCGCAAACAAATGCACAGATAGTCGTACTGTCGCCTAGACGGGTACGAGAGTAGTGACCATTTAATTTCGGCCAGATGGTTCAAGGGACTATAAGTCTTAACTGTTCTGCGTTACGTAAAAACAAACTATCAAAGTACAAGCAAATACCATTTTAATTATGTTTTAAAACTGGTAGTTTGAATTTGAAAAACCGTCCCATATACAGTTATAACATTTTCATTACTCCATTATTTCACAAAAAACTTCACAGACGTGTGTCCTAAGCGGATACATTGAGCCGAGATATCGTGTCCGTGAGCGATATCTACGTGTGCGTTGCTCGAGCGCACTTTGTATGTAGATTGTCTTCTGTACCTATCTATTTTGTGGCACAGCCATTAACAGTACATAATCTGTTGTAAGATTAGTTACAAGCGAGTAATTCTATTGATATGGTATTGGTGATACTTGGATAATCTCGATTATACTCTAAAGCCCCTCCTTAGAGTATACGAATGGAAATTATTTACGTAATTAGGCCACAATTACATTTCAAAGCTTTTTTTTGATATTGTCTTTATTTATCAATGAAATTTTTTCATTACATTTTTAAATATTTCTTAAAACACACATAAAAAAAACCAGTCCGTCTTTTAGATTATTCAAAAATAAGGGACACGTATTTTTTTTATTTGTAAATTAAACCAATAATGACAAAGATATAGCCCATTAAAGTTACGTGTAACGTCACGCCGTGCTGCGTTTTTTCGCACGGGGTGACGTCACACGTAACTTAAATGGGCTATATCTTTGTTATTTTTTGTTTAATCGAAAAAAGAAAAAATACTCGTCCAATATTTTTTTTTATAATCTAAAATACGGACTTAATAAAATGTAATTATTTTGGCCCTGGAAACTACCCTATTATCCACCATCATGTCGGTGTCCGGCATGTCTTAAACCAAAAACTCGAAGACATGTGGCCCGTGTGGCAGCCCAGTCCCAAAAATTGGAACATTATAAAGCTGATTATTATGCTAATTAAGATTGCTTATATGCACTACTATGTTACTTCGATAAGTTTTCTCGATCTCCGGATTAATTTATTTGTAATGTTGTTCATAATGATGATCGCAATGATCCATTTTCAGGAATTACGTTGTTCCAGCAAAAATTTTTTAATATACATATTTAAAAAATAAGACTTTTTTAACTTACAATTTATGATCACTAGGACATTTTTGAACTTACTATCTATTACTACTGTCTTCCATGAAACACAAACTATAAGAAATTCGTACAGAACAACTGCTTTTTTTCCTAAAAATCGAAGTATCAGCATCTCTAAGCCCCCTTGTCAATGTGGGAGAATATCTCGACCGTTGAGTAGCGAAAATGTCTATGGGAGACTTGTAAGCGATAATGGGAAGCTGATTTATGGCTGATGTGTATAAGTATCTACAACTACCTTTTACCCGAAGCTTTGCCTGCGTACATAAAATATGTCATTATGGAACAAAGCAGCCAGGGACTCAAACTGTAACACTTTTAAATGTAACAGAAACAATAATGTTACCGAATGAAACTGTAACCTTTTATATGTGTTATGGAGTGCTACCGAATCAAACTGTAACCTGTTTATATGTGTTAATATGTGTAACTGAAATAAGTATAGCTTTGTAAATTGTAACTTTGGCAACGCTGCGTTTACCTGTTACACTTATTAACACTGTTAACACTTTTATATCTGTTATAGATATGTTAGGGTTACACTTTTGTAAGTGTTTTGGGTTAACACATTGAAAACACATTAATAAGTGTTACATATTTGATTCTGTTACCGATTCAACATGTAACACTTATAATTCTGTAACCTTTATGAAGGTGTTTTTAAGTCCCTGAAAGCAGGTTTCTATCGACGAAAAAAATTATAGCAATCGGACCAGTGCTTTCAAAGTTTAGCTCCTACAAATATAAAAACAAAATAAATTTATAATATTAGTGTAAATGTAAATGTTCGGGTATACGAGATTTTATACTATAACCACGTTTGATTCTGCAAAAGGATAGTAGCCTTTTTTCTCGGGTTTGACGAAACGGTTGGCGAAGTAGTTGGGTGTTTGGCTGCTACGCTACGTATCGCGAATTCGATTCCCGCGCGTAACAAATATGTATTTGTATATCCTGCAGGCAATTGTTAAGAGTCTTTTTTGAACTTTTGCAAACTAACCCAGACACAAGAGTAAACTAGTGTGGGACAATGGTTTTTTTTAAGGTATGTCCTGTAAGGAGCACAGGTGAAAAATTAATTTAAAATATTGTTATTTGAGTTATTTGTGTGTTTCCTTTGTTGATGATCAAAATTTACTTAAACAAAACACAAATGAAAATGTCCACCTAATATGCCCCTTATAGACTTTGAAACTATCCAACCAATGTTGCCCAAACGTACTTGTGGGTACCATTGCTTATTCCGTGCCCATACTGTTTTCATCAGAAAGGCAATAATGCAAAAATCGACGCATTGTTTTATGTCTAAACTAGGAAAAACCCGCGTCTTATCATCATTTATTTTGAATATTTATTTTTCTCCACCAGGTATCAAGGACCTGAAGACGGTATCCCAACAGGTGTCCCTCGCCGAGCTGGGTATGGACAGTATGATGGCTGTCG
This sequence comes from Mythimna ferrago, assembly GCA_910589285.2. Lineage (NCBI taxonomy): Eukaryota > Metazoa > Arthropoda > Insecta > Lepidoptera > Noctuidae > Mythimna > Mythimna ferrago. The sequence goes on along the minus strand of OU342690.1, from coordinate 12,486,211 downwards.
AGATCAAGCAGACGCTGGAGAGAGAGTTCGAGATCTTCCTAACAGCCCAGGACATTAGGACCTTAACGTTCGCTAAGTAAGATCAATAGATAGATCATCATCTTCCTGCCCTTGTCCCATCTTATTTGGGGTCAGCGCAACACGTTTTTTTCTTCCATTCTGCCCTGTCACTCATCATGCTATCACTAACTTCCTTTTCTGTCATATCACTCTTCACGCAATCCATCCATCTTTTCTTTGGCCTCTCTCTCCCACTCAACCCATCCACATGTATACTCATAACTCTTTTCGTAACATGCATTCATCATCCCTCCTCTTTACTTGACCATACCAATGCCTACGATTCCCCTTCAACTTTTCAGTCACTTGCACCACTTTCAAACTTCTTCTAATATACTCATTTCTCACTTTATCCAATCTTGTCACACCATACATCCATCTCAACATTGTCATCTCCGCTACATGCAATCTTTTTTCATCCGAATTTATCACAGCCCAAAATAGTCAAATAGATAAACCATTTATTTGTCACATACACGAAAGCACAATTAACCCCTTGAGCGCCAGGGGTTCATTTTTAGGGTTCCGTACCTCAAAAGGAAAAAACACCTCCTAATAGGATCACTTTGTTGTCCGTCCGTCTGTCTGTCTGTCTGTCTGTGTGTCTGTCCGTCAAGACCCTTTATCTCGAGAACGCGTGGAGGTATCGAGTTGAATAAAACCATATACTCAGGTCTGCGGTCCCTTCAAGCTGTGAAAAAATCAAACTTTGAAGTTAACGAATAAAAATGATACGGCCGTTTATGTCGCAAAAAAACGTATATTTTGATACTCTCAAACATCGAAATTCATAGGGTACTTTCCGTTGACCCAGAGTCCTGAAATTTGGCACAAAGCAAGGTCTTATAGCACAGGTATAGGAAAAAATCTGAAAACAGTAAATTTGTTGTTATTTAAGACACAAAAAAAAAAATTGAAATTCGGAAAAATCTTCGAGACTCCCTTCGGGAATTGTAGTTTGCACGGGACCTTTAGTGCATGAGTCCAATTTGCACTTGTCCAGTTTTTTTAAATTAAGAATATCAACAAATGTAGGAGGGTTAATGACCATTATTCCATGTTTATGAGGACCTACCTGACCTATGTACGAAAGCAATGTCATCACAAAACATAAACTACGCAATTTGTCGCTCAAACTCTCAGCAAATAACTCTTCAGCTATCAAAACGCCGGAAAAATCTTCAGCGTATCACAACATAAATACTAACTGAAAAAATATTTTCTGCTCTATACGACTCGCTTTTCCAACGAGCTCCGGAAAAATCAACCAAAAGAAAATAACACAAAACTCTTTTCTAATACAACATCTCGAACACTAAGTAGAAAAGTCTCGGCGAATATGTGTGCCGAATTATATTTCCATTTTATTCATATTTTCAAAGATATTTCATCAAGGCCTCTAGGGTAACAAAATTTTCCCGCAAATTAGATGAAAGATCAGATTTCTACATAATTTCACTTTACTTTATCAATATTCGGTTTTATTTTTGGAAGCCATTGTTCCAGTTCGCGATCTGATATCTTCATTACCTGAGATGTCGTATCATTTGAGACGTACTTAGTTAATTAACGTCAAATCGTCAATCGCAGACTTATCGTTAGCTAATCTTCCTTTTATCTTACGCTGAACTTGAGCTTTCAAAAGCTTCATATGGTCAGTTCACATCGAGATGCGAGGCGGCGCGACGCTGTGCAAAGAGAAACTCAAAGTTTAACTCTATTTCCTACACGAAAAGATACACATATCATTGTGAGAATTTATAATTGATTTCGATTGCGTCATATCGCGTACATATATAATTTTTGTAATGGTATAAACCAGTGCTTGACTGCGATCCCACCAGATGGTAAGCAGTGATGCAATCGTTGATGGTGAGGCGCACTAGTTTATTGAGAGCCTAAACCACTCTAGCCTTGAAGTTATCTAAATTATAATTGGACGGGAAGAACTATTTTTCATTCTTTTCTTTTTTATATTTGGAATACGTTGCACTTCGATATCGCTGCAAGGCATCTCAATCTGTGTCTTTTGGTGTAGTAAATAAAGTTGAATTCTGAGTCACTCTTTACGCAGCATCACGTCGCGTCGCATCTCGGTGTGAACTACCCCTTACTCAAAAATCCAAATGACATTTGACCGATATTGTCAGACCTCAATTACAGGACTTTGAAGGTTTAATTTAAAAGATATTTCTAGCAATATAATGCTTAACTGGCTTCTGCTAGCGGTTTCGTCCTCGTGAAAGTTGGAAATTATTCCAAGAGAATATATTCCCAGGATGAATGAATATTAATATTATGTATGTATTTGCAAGGATATAGGTTAGCTAACGAGTTTTTAAGATTAATGGAATTGCATTACATTCGGCATTTCAGCCGTACCAATATTTAGATTTTACATCTTGGTTATAACATGCAGGATAAAAAGCATGTACTATTCCTGGCGTAATATTCTCTAAGAAAACAGCCTTGAGCGCAGCGCTGGCCGCAGCGACGAAATCCAAATACGTAGATACAGCCACCACGAATATTGAACGCTCGGCGTCAGAGTGAGGATCGCTTTGTGCATTACATACATTAGCGAGCCAATCGTCGTCGTTGTTAGATACATGCTGCAAGCGCAATGAGCGAATCACGAGCGTCGAGCTATAGCAATGGCTCCCACCAACTCTATGCTACCACCTTAAGTTGTATATTTTTTATTTTTAACTGTTATTCCTCTTGAAGGTTTAATTATTTATCCTTAACACCACAGTAGAATCGAATGTTACAATCAGAGCACTTATATATAATTTATAATCCTATGGGAGCTAAAAAAAGGTTGCTCTTAGCGCCAAAATGTTTGTTGGGTCGTCTATGATGCGATGCACAGCGAGCCAATCACTGACGCTCGCCACCCCGCGTCTCACGTCGCACCACCTAAAGAGACCCGATTTTTGACTTCTGCGCAACTTGAAGCCAGCGTTCAATATCCGTGGTGGCAGCTGTTACAACATAGGATTAACAATCCAATGTAGAGGTTTATTAGATTGTTAATCCTATGTACGTATTTGGATTTCGTCGCTGCGGCCAGCGCTGTGCTCAAGGCTGTTTTCTCAGAGAAAAGCACTGCAGGACATATTATACCTACCTATGTGCCAAATTTCGTCCAATATCCGTTCAACCGTTCGACCGTGAATGAGCAACAAACATACACAATACGTATCGTTTACCACAGTGCCAAATGTCATCCAAATACGTTCAACCGTTCAAATGTGAAGAAGTAACAATCATACATTGTCATACAGACAAACTTTCACCTTTATAATGTTAGTGTGTTAATCTTATTCACCATCTCCTCCCACCAGGCTGGTAGAATTTACAGCCCAACGCGAAGCCGCCGCCTCAACGTCAGCCTCTCGTCCCGCCATCAACGAGGGAGCCGTCGGTCTCAGGGTGCTCATGAGGAACTTCGGAGACGAGAACACCGTATCTGAGCCACTCATTTACATGCCTTCCATGGTCAGCGATGGAGTTGAGGTAAGTTTACTTTGTTCTTATGTGCCAAATAAACGTGTTTTCTTTCTTTATTTATTTATTTCTTTCTTTCTTTCTCTATTTTTTTCTTTCGTTTTTTTCTCTCTTTCTTTCTTTCTTTCCTTCTCTCTTTCTTTCTTTCTTTATTTCTTTCATTGGTAGAACTTTTTATAAAGACCAAAAGAAAGATAAGGTCCCCATCCATCAATAAGCACTAACGTACTTTTAAACTAGCTTCAGCCAGCAGCTTTGCTCGCGTGAAAATGGGTTTCTCCATACAAACTTTGGACCCCTGTTTCATTCCTCTAGGGTATGAACTTTGAAAAATCCTCTCTTGATGACGCTAACGTCATAGAAGGATACCTTTTTGCAATATTTCACGCTAGTAATCTCAGTAGTTTCTACTGTGTGTTGATATGTCGATCAGTCAGTATCTCCTTTTGTATATAGATAGAATGCAGTCCCCCTGTTCAGGATGGGTCATAAGTTAGAGTCCTCCAAGAGCCAATACACTTGCACTTTGGAGGACTTTATAAATACCATCGACACTACAGTTAAAGCAATCACCTACTGATCCCACCAATTTAAGCGGTTTATCATTGACTCGAAAAGAAACAGAAGTATAGAAATAAGTATACGATAATATTAGGTGTTTAATGTTTTAAAGGTTTATGACAAAGAATTAATCAATCTGTATTCAGAATCATATTGTAATAAAAAAGTCGAAGAAAAAGACTACATAACATTATCCTAAATGACAAATTATTAAGTTATTTATGATCGTATCCAAAAAACGTGATGCGCCGACCCCAAGTAATAGCTATGGGATAAGTGTAGGAAGAAAATGATTGTCTCCAAAATATTCTTTGCTTACCTTCCCATGGGATGAATGATGTTTTTATTGAAAACTATAATTTCCAGTGATAATCTAACATAACAGGTAAAAAAATACTGCCAAAGTTTCTGACACAGTCGAATAGTCCACAATGAAATTAGATTCAGTGCGAGATATATTTTCTCAAGGCACTGCAATAAACTCGAACGATCGTCGCTGTTTATTCCCCTATAGTAAGTTTCAACACTTTCGAACTCAGACTGTGGACTTTTGCAATAGATCATTCAATAAGAACCTGGATCGAACTCGCGAATGCCGTGATAAATGTGAAACATCTCGCGGGTGCAAGTTCACAACAACTTTCTGGTCAGAAATTGTTGCTGAAGATAAATTTGGTGCTAAAACTAATTTGTTGAGTGGAAAATATTACTGGTACCTATATTATACAGGGTAAAACACTGGTAACCTCTCAGGACTAAACTAAGTCTGTCTAAAAAGTCAAACGACTTGGGTAATTATTGGGAAAAATAAATCTGATGTAGTCAACACTGGTTCAATAATCAAGGTTGCTTTAAAAGATCTTGATCATAGTTTACTAATAGAAGAACCTTAAAAAAAGTATCAAATATGAGTATTTTTTAAATTATTAAATATTATACAAAATTTGTAAGTCGTTTGACTTTTTAGACAGACTAAAACATCATAAACAACAACTTTTGTTCTATGACTTTTAAAAATGTATCATATTAAAAAATCTGATGATTAGTTCATCAGATTTTATACAGAAATAGAATTATTTAATTAGAACGTTCTAAATATTACGAAGTCTATGCGAAGCAAGCGATAGTCAATAGTGGCGGGGAGCGGTAATTGAGCGGCGGGGTGCTTGATACGCTTCCGTCACGTCATACAAACGTGACTAGGTATAGCAAAATACAGAGTTGAAATATGTTAAAAGAGACTTTGACCCCTGAGTTTGTTTCGGTGTTTCTTCTCAGGGTAGTCAGCTAGGAAACACCGGCCTCATCTAGCATTAATTGACGATAGATAAAACCTACTTGCAAAATAAAGATCATTTATCATTTATCATTTAGTTAGATAGAACAACGAAATCTTGAAGGTTTGTTTTTGGTAAATGTATGTTAACATATGTATTATGTTTATTGTAAAAAGTCGTAGAAAAAAATTGTTGTTAGTGATGTTAGTAATACAGTCCTGCAAGTAACGGTTTCTTCATGATGTTTTCCTTCACCGTTTTGAAGGTGAAGGTAAACATCGTGAAGAAAACTAAAAAATCGAAAACATGCAACATCCACCAACCCGCATTGGCCCCGCGTGGTGAATTACGACCCATTCCCTCTCCTAGAGAAAAGACTGGTGTCTTAGCAGTGAGAACATTTTATGGCCGATTAAATTATACTGACTTACTAACGTGATTTTTTACCATCAGGGTGAAGAAGCTATCCACGTGATGGAGCGCGTCATGTTCATGCTGCCAGGTCTGGAAGGTTGCGCAGCAGTCCTGGAGCCGCTTTGCAAAAGACTGAAGATCAAAGTGTGCGTACTACAACTCGGTGTGGAGCATAAGGATGAGACGATGGACCAGATGGTTGACAGGTTACACCAGGTAAGGGTTTTTTCTTTAGATAAGGTCTAACTGATGAGTTTTCTCTAGCTGTCCCTGATGAGTTTTCTTTATGCTTATGCTGATAATGTAAGGACATTATGGAGACAGGTATTCACACTACGAACTACTCGTGTATCATCGATGCGTTCGTAAACTTACCCCCCCTAGCCAAGTTACAACCGTTTCGCTTGAGTCGAACGCTTCGTGTTGGCAATGCCCCCAATTCTTTTGTTCTGACCACGAGAAGACGTCATTTATTTATTTATTTATTTAGGATCTCCAACAAAGGATGTACTTGTATCTTATAATATTAGTGGTTCCAGTATCTTTTTGGTGTACTCCTTCACTTATAGGAGACCACAGCATGCAAAAAATAATTTAAACAATTAAGCTAACAAAAGTAAAATTTTAAATTAAAATTACAAAATAATACAATAAAAATATGATATAAATTAATAAGGATTGAAAATTGATTGAATAATAATAATGATAAAATTAGAATTCTATTAACAAGGAATAATACAATAATTCAACTATAATATTTACATTAATTAAATTAAATTAAATCTTGTAAACATTTATCATTCCCGTACATTTGAAGTTTTTTACTAGCGTTAACGATTGCAGATTAATAACTTGGCTAGGGGTACTGTTAATTCCCAACACAAGTCACCCACCCACTTGAACCACTATCTGTAGGCCATAAAAATATTGGTTTCTTCCTGGATTCGGACATACGACACGAAGTGCAGCAGTTAATCACACAACCCCTACTGTAATCGTATAAATTCAATTTGGATTACTAAACTGTACTTTACTGATGAAACATTTAAGAAATACAATAAGTTTATTATTTTTGTGCCGCCATGCCATACTAATTCCTGTAGAATCATTTTCCTGAAAATTCGCCAAAATTTTAAAAAGCAGTGAGCAGAGCACTCTTTTCGCTGAACAGATGGTCGATAGAAAATGGAATGAAATGCCGAAAGACAGCATTGTAAAGCCCCCACAAGGTAGTTCGATGACTTGGTGAGGGCCACAGGAATCCGAAGAATGTTAAATATGCAGGCTTAATCTTTCAGTCAAAATAATGATGATGATTAATCTTTTTTTTTTGTTGTTTAAGACCCTTCGAATCCAAAATTGTAAGGTATTAACTAACTGTGTCCTTTCCAGACGGTGATCTCAAGGTTGGCTCCTGGCGCTCCGTTCTGGCTGCTCGGATACAGTTTCGGTTCTCTCCTTATCTTGGAGTTGGCTTCAAGACTTGAGAAGGAAGGTAAGAAAGACTTTTGTATTGCACTAGCTGCTGCCAACGATTTCGGTTGCGTGAAAGTAGGAAATTGTCCCAAGGGAACATAGTCCTGGGATAAAAAGTTTTCTATATGCTATTCTACGACATAGTCTACTGTTACGCCAAATTTTATCCAAATCCTTTCAGCCATTTAAGTGTGATAAAGTAACAAACCACACTCGAACTTTCGCTTTTATAATAATAACATAGTATTGCATTATAATCATTATACGCCGATAAAATTTTGATCGTTTTAATCCCGTGGAGGGTCGATCCGGTACATGAAACACTATCGATTTGTGAAGATAAAATTAAAAACTAAAGTACCTTTTTTTAAAACTCGTATTAATTTACGTATGTACGAAATTATTTTTTTTAAGAAACCTTCAGCTGAGCGCGTCCAATGAACTGTAGGTAGTAGTCGGCGTTGCGTACTAACTACCTACAGGTAATTGAACTCGCATAGTTTTAAAAAAGGGTACTTTATTTTTTAATTTTATCTTTACAAATCGATAGTGTTTCTTGTACCGGATCGACGCTCCACGGGATTAAAACGATCAAAATTTAGCGGTGTATAGCTTTAGTTTACAATCATACAATACTTATTAGAAATTTCTATAGCCGGTATCTCTCTGAAGACTAAAAGTAATCTAATTTCTCGATATACCGAAAACTTTGCAATTCATTATTTTTGAAGTGACCAAGGACAGCATGTTTGTCGTTATTCATTAAATCACTACAACTTTAATTAACCACAAACTAAACTCTCCATCCCTTCCAGGTTTCAAGGGTACAGTATTCTGCTTGGACGGTGCCCCTGACTTCCTCTACGCTCTCCTGACGATGACGATCAGCTTCAAGAACGATATACAGCTGCAGAACAACCTCCTCTGTCACACCGTCGACATCGTTGCACCCAATAATGACGTTACCAAAGATCTTATGGACAAACTCAGTGAAATCGAGTCCTACGAAGAGAGAGTCGATCTTACGATTAAAATGTCTCCAGTCCAGAGCAAGTACTCAAATAAATTCATCGGTAATATCGCTAAAGTTACCTTTGACAGGCTTAAAGCAGTTCTCAATTTCAATTCTAAAACATTTACCAAGCTACAGTCTCCCATCGTTCTTCTCCGTCCCAAAGAGAATCCTCCATATGTTGTTGTTGAAGATAATTACGGTCTAGATAAGTTCACTGAGAATACAGTCACTATACATTACTTGGAAGGTAACCATGTCACTATAATTGAGAATAAGGATTGTGCCAACATCATCAACAGAGCTGTTGTTGAGAATGATGGACAGAAAGGAAAAGTTACAGAAAATGTTGTTACCAGCATTGTTGAAAACGCAAGGGAAGTAACAGCCTAAAAAAAAAAATTTTTTTTTCTACTTTTTATTGTATTCGATTTTTATAAAAGAGTATTTAATTGTATTTGATTTTTATAAAAGTGTATTAAGTTATTTAAGGTAAGGGACATATAGTTTTTAATGTTTTAATTTATTGCTTGTGTATAAAAATAATAATTTAAAATGGCCGTATTTTAATAAGTTTATTAACTTAGTAACTGATAGTTGTAGTTAATTTAAGGTCGAAAGACACCAGTACCAAACAAATATTCAGTAAGTTGTAACTTAAGAGAACGAATTTAAATAAATGTTACTGTAAAGTAATTTAACGTAAAGGAAAGGAATATTTAAATGTAAAGGAGGGGAATATTTGAAAAGGGGAATTTTATTAATAGGTAGGCATTCGAACTAATTTGTAAGTAATAAATTATTGTTATTTATAGACTTTTAAGCAAGGGGTTTTGTACATGGGAAAATTCAATATATTAATTTTAATGATAATTTGTTGTTTTAATATCATTCTATCCTAAACAACTTATCAATGTGATCAATTAGATTTTTGATCATTATAAAAATAATTATAGGAAATAAATAATTTAGAGCGTCAAAATTTTCAAATAAAAAGTAATATTAATGTTACTTATGATTGTAAAAATAGGTGTGCTACTTTTGAATTTATAATCATCATCATCATCATCAGACTCAGGGATCCCCGAAAATGGGCCGTAATCTACCACGCGGGCCCAGTGCGGGTTGGTGGAATTTATAATACAAGCATTTATTTTAATTACAAAATTACGCATTTATTTTAATTAAAAACGAAACCAAAGACAACATTTTGCCTACATCTTCTCAAAAATTCATGAAACACAACTAAATAAATAGCTACCTATACCTATTAGTGAATTCCTGAACATACATAATAGTCGGCAGCCAGTCAGCGCACATCGCAAAGCTAATTTCAATCAATAGGGAATTGGGAATGTTTAAGAATGTAACGGCATAAAATATTTGGTCCCCATCAAAGCGGGTAATCGGATTGAAATCAGGATTTGACGTTGGTACTGAACACGGGGCCACGAAATGAGCGTTTTGACTATGATTGTCCAACTTTTTGAAAAGACTTAAAGCTGTTTAATATTGCTTTACGTTTGTAGTATGTATGAAAAAAATATTGCCCTACACTATAAATTACTTCTGTACCTATCGTGGGTTCTTAGGGTTCTGTACTTCAAAAGGAAAAAACGGAACCCTTATAGGATCACTTTGTTGTCCGTCCGTCTGTCTGTCTGTCAAGACCCTTTATCTCGAGAACGCGTGGAAGTATGGAGTTGAAATTAAAATCATATATTGAGGTCTGCGATACCTTTAAGCTGTGAAAAATTCAAACTTCTAAGTTAACGAATAAAAAAAATACGGCCGTTAATGCCGCAAAAAAACGTACCTATATTTTGATACTCTCAAAGCTTCTTTATTTTTTGTACTTCCCGTTGACCCAGAATCCTGAAATTTGGCTCAAAGCAAGATCTTATAGCACAGGTATAGGCAAAAATCTGAAAATAGTAAATTTGTTGTTATATACGTCACAAAAAAAATTGCAATTCGGAAAAATCTTCGAGACTCCATTCGGGAATTGATGACTTTTCTCACTCTTGGGCGGAGTGGGAGGGCGGAGGGGTATCAGACTTTTACCAACTAAAACCCACTCCTGTTCCTTATTTGTCTTCATTCCAGGGTTGTTTCGTCATTTCAGGGTTGTACGATTACAACCCTTAGCCTCAGTAAGCTTCGACCCTGCTGGATTGCTGACATCTCTATGAAACGCACATGAAACACAACGCGGCGGCGACGTCGACTCTGGCTTGATCCCTACCGGATGGCGAGCTACCAGGTGCTCCAGGTGGTGACCTAGAATTGTCCTTTGACTTTCAACGTCCAGGGTGTTTCCAGCTGGACTCCTTACCTTCTTAACAGACTCAGGTATGAGGGTATATTGAGCCACTTACTTTATGTAAAAGTAAGTCTCCGCTACTCTCATGGCCCGAAGTCCAACCGATTTTAATCTGTCATAGCAACGTAGTCTGAATCGAAATCATTTATCATTAAATCGTCCGCGTGAACCTGTCACATTTATACATTTCCATTCATTATATTTTATACCCTATATTATTCAGTAAAACAGTTTATGTTTTTGGCTTTACGAGATAAACAGTCGCTTCGAAATATTGTGCATTAAACTACATTTTCCAAATTAATAAATTATTGATGCATAGACATTAGTGAGCAGTTATTCATGAAAAAATTGTCATAACAAATTGACCATTTATTTTTAGGTCGGAAAATCATCCAATGACATCTCCCCACCTTTGGGCGGGGCGGGAGATAGCATCAGAGTTTTATAGACTAAAAACCCACTCCCGTTCCTTTGTCGCCTTTCATACCGGGGCCGAATCTTTCTGACTCTCAGAAACTAATCCTTGGACCCAGTAGGCTTCGACCCTGCTGGGCCTCTACGGTTGCTGACAATATCTTGAAGCGCGCGTGGAACAATACGCGCCGTCGACAACTTGGGCTCGTTCCGGATGGTTACCAGACGGTCAGATAGCGAGCTACCCATTGCACGCTGTCCGCAAGTCCGCGCCTACGGTGGCCAGGAATCGGGATCAGAATCCCGGCGGCTGGGGCGCAAGGGCCATTGCCTCGCGCGTGCTGCCGCCTCCTTTGCTAACATTACTGCTTCGCAGAAGGAGGCGACCGCCTGCCTTCCTCGCTCCGGACCATGGCCTGTACGAAAGCCCGGTGCGAGAGATCATCAACATTTGGTAACATCTGATACAAAATGTCGTATGTACGAAATTGTATTTATTCTTACTTTGTAAGTGAGATCAAAATAAATAACGATGAATGGTGAGGACTTTAGTATTCTTGAGATGTACGAGTCTCTTTCTCGGCTCCACCTTTGTCTGCCTAGACTGTAAATAAAAAAGTTTGCCCTCTTGTCTCAATAATCACTTAGAAATTCTTTAATTTGACTGTGTTTCGAGACTCATACTTAAGAATACAAAGCCACCACAAAATGTTATTTATTTTTGCTCAAAATTAAAAAATTTTAGAAAAATTTGAATAAAGAATAATATCCTAATATTTAAAACAAAATTAATTAGTTCATATGTCCGTTATAGACCATAAACCACCCAGCCAATATGCTTTAGGGTGTTTTAATATCGTGCGGTTTTGATTACCCATGAGAAATTGCCCCACACGCGCCGCAGAGAGATGTCAGCAAAACCGAAGAGGCCCAGCAGGATCAAAGCCTACTAGGGCCATGGTTTCGCTTCTGAAAGGAAAACCCGGGGCCCTGAAAGGCAAGGTAAAGAAAGAAAAAATAAAAAACTGGGCATGTGCTAGTCGGACTCGTACACTGAGGGTTCCGTGCAAACTACATTTCCCGAATGGAGTCTCGAAGATTTTTCCGAATTGCAATTTTTTTTACTACAAAATTGACTGTTTTCAGATTTTTACCCTATACCTGTGCTATTGACCTTACTTTGTGCCAAATTTCAAGATTCTGGGTCAACGGGAAGTACCCTATGAATTTCAATCTTTGGGAGTACCAAAATATACATTTTTTTTGCAACTTAAACGACCGTATCTTTTTTATTCGTTAACTCAGAAATTTAATTTTTTCACAACTTGAAGAAACCGCAGACTTGAGTATATAGTTTTAATTTCAACTCGATACCTTGACGCGTTCTCGAGATAAAGGTCTTGACAGACAGACGGACAGACAACAAAGTGATCCTATAAGGGTTCCGTTTTTTCCTTTTGAGGTACAGAACCCTAAAAAGGAAGTTACTTTATTTCCTATGTCTTGTAGGTATGCACCACGCACACACATAGCTAATAAAGCACCTTATATTATACACTTCCGATGAAGATCTGTGCCCCTCCCCCCCTCGCCTATGGTTGCCAAGAGGATGCAAAGCAACTTACTTCCGACTTCTTATCAAAACAAATTGTTATCATCAATCCCTCTGCTAAGAGCGGTGAGCAATTTCCTCCTTGAGCAATGTAGGAATGGGAGGAGATCATTAAGTGGGGCAATTTTGAGTAATCTCCGGCTACCTTCGGACTAATATATTATGATTGTCTTATGATTATACTATACCATATTCGCGTTAAGAATAGAAATTTAACCGAATTTAATTTCTGTTTCATAGACCTAAGGATGGCATTAAAAGCAAAAAAGTGGTTAAAATTTACTGCAGCTATCATTATTTTGTCATGCCACCAACGTAATAAAAGTCAAAATCGGTTGAATTGAGAGCAATAAAAAGTATTCATTAATTTCTAATATTAATTTGAACAGAGTATAGCTGACTCGGCAAACTTTATTCTAGCCTTCTGCCATGAATGAAATTATCAAAGAAAAATATGGGTGGTGAGAGTAAGAGGGTAAAAATTATTCTTAGACCGACCAAAATTAATATATATACACAAAAAAAAAAAAACATAAAAATTGGTGAAGCAGTTTCGAAGGAGTTCGGTAACAAATACTTACTGTGACACGAGATTTTTAATATTAGGTTATATAAGGGACTACTAAATTCAGAGTATCCATATATGTGAAAGTAACTGTCTGTTCTGTATGTCTGTCTTTTACGCTTTCACAGTTAAACTATTGAACCGATTTTGATGAATTTTGGCATTGAGGAAGCTTGAACTTTAAGGATGGACGTAGGCAGGCTAATTTTTATCCCCTTTTGTCTTTGACTCCGCATCCGTCATAAACAACACTCCCACAGATGAAACCGCTGGCAGAAACTAATTCGTGCATATATTCAGAATTTTGTTTAGAAATTGTCTATTTTTTTTCATGCCAGTTTTCAAAAACCGCTGAAGAAAACTTTACTTCTTAAAAAAAAAAAATACCATGCTTTTGTGTATTTTCTGAAAACTAGAGTATCGATAACTAGTCGTATCGAAATTCTGGAAATAGCAACCTAATGTGATTGTTACCAAAGAGTTCACATGAGATGGGATGCAATGCGGCAAACAAAACTCTTTTGTTTTATTTTTGAGTGCGGCGAGGCACCAGGGCTTTTAAGTTTTTGTTTTTTTTTCATATACAGTATGCAAAGGCAGTACACAAAACAAAAACATAGCGTCCGCTTGTAGAGCTCAGAATGATTTTATTTTATAAACTTTTTTAGTAAAATAATAACAAAAGTCGTGGACTTGAAAAATATATATGAGGTTTTCCTTTCTTCCTTTCTTTTTATCAATTGGCACTGGTCAACTGCTACGGTTTATTTTAGTTACTAAGGGTGAGTTGCACCATTTAACTATAACGATAACCAAACCATAACCAGCCGTGAAACGGCCGCTTATTGGTCAATTCGAGGATTTGACAACTGTTAACGGCTTTGTTATCGTTTTAGTTAAATGGTGCAACTCACCCTTACTCTTTGAATTATTTTTGTTTTACTTTGGACTCACTTAACCTGCACATCTTCCTATGTTATTCTCGGATTTTATAATTATAACATTAAGGGCGCTTTTCCACCAGAGATGTGCTATGCTACTTTGCTATGGATGCGTTTGATATCCGCCTAACATATTCATTGGTGCACATAGCTTAGTATTGGTGGAAACGGATTCGACTAAGATATGTTTTTCAAATGGAAGGATGCGTGCTATACTGTTATAGATGCCTGCTATGGATGTGTGCTATGCATGTGAGCTGTGGATGCGTGCTATGGACGTGTGCTATGGATGCATGCTATGGATGCGTGAATCTCTTTTGTCGATACATCCCATAACTCGAGCTGCGCATCTTCCTCGCGCAGTTACTTTGCGGTTGGGCACGCCACAGTCGTGGCGGTAAGTCCCCTCTTTGAGGCGTGGCTGGAAAGACCTCACGGCGTCCTTACCTTCCGCATGAACCAGGTCCTTACCGGACATGGTTCGTTCGGGAGTTTCCTGCACCGGATTCGTGCGGAAGTGACGCCCGGGTGTCGCCACTGTGCGGAATGCCCGGAGGACACGGTGGAGCACACAGTCGAGGTGTGCCCTGCTTGGGCGGAGCATCGCCGTGCCCTCGTGGGGGCGATCGGCGGCGGAGACCTCTCGCGCCGGGCCTTGGTTGAGGCCATGGTCCGGAGCGAGGAGGAGTGGCAGGCGGTCGCCGACTTCTGCGAAGCAGTAATGCTCGCAAAGGAGGAGGCCGAACGCATCAGGCAACGGCGTTATCGCCTCCGCCGCCGCCGCCGGGATTCTGATCCCGATTTCCGGCCACCGTAGGCGCGGGCTTGCGGACAGTGAGCAATGGGTAGTTCGCTGTCCGGCAGTCCGGTAACTGTCCGGACCAAGCCCAAGTCGTCGACGGCGCGCACTGTTCCCGCGCGCCTCAAGGAGTTGTCAGCAACAGCAGGGACCCAGCCGGGTCGAAGCCTACTGGGGCCAGGGTTATCCGAAAGGGCGCTCGAGCCCCGGTATGAAGGCTAGAAGGAACGGGGTGGGTCTTTTAGTCAGTAAGAGTCTGACACTATCTCCCGCTCCGCCCAAGAGCGGGGGATGTCAATGCATGATTTTTTCCAACCATAAAAAAAAAAAAAAAAAAAGTTACTTTGCGGTGGCGCATCTCCATAGCACAACTTACTCGCACCGCTACATATGTACGCACACATATGCTACATATGTATGTATGTATATGTGGCGCCGATGTTACGTGCATAATTATTTAATAAGTTTTGTTGTTATGATATGTATTAGTTTATTATTTTATAAGATTATTTTATGTATTTTTTCTTTGGGCCTCCGATGCCTGAAAATAAATAAATGGTTATTATTATTATATGTATCAGCGGAAACGGTTACATAATATATGGTTTTCTGTCACCCCTGATTGTAAGTATCGCGTAATTACCTATTATTTTTGTTGTACAATAAAGAATATATCTATCTATCTATGGCTATCGCGCGTCAGCCCCTACTTGTATTGAAAAACGTCGATTGATACACATGGTTTGTCTCTGCAGCACTCGGCTCCATAACACCCTTACTTAGGACTCGGGCGAATTCCGCTTCGGTCGCTATGTCAGACTTTCCCTACTTGTATCATAATGTACTATATCCAAAAAATATAAATAATAAAGAAACAAATATAACCTGAAACCCCTAACTAACATAAAATATCGTCATTGTTAGTTCCCTATAACACACGTATCAACTCTCGTACAATCACACCCACGCCTACAGTTCAAGCGAATTCCGCTTCAGTCGCAATTCCCAATTTTT
The DNA here is from genome assembly GCA_910589285.2 of Mythimna ferrago. Classification (NCBI taxonomy): domain Eukaryota; kingdom Metazoa; phylum Arthropoda; class Insecta; order Lepidoptera; family Noctuidae; genus Mythimna; species Mythimna ferrago. The sequence continues at coordinate 12,470,230 of OU342690.1, read as the reverse complement.
TCCACTTGTATCAAAATGTACCTACTACAATATTCAAACGCCTAGTTAACACTTCGAGTGACCCAAAAAGAAATAATAAAGAAACAACACCTGAAACCCCTAACTAACATAAAATATCGTCATTGTTAGTTCCCTATCACACACGTATCAACTCTCGTACAATAGCACTCACACCTACGGACGAATTTCGCATTAGTTGCAATGCCCAACTTTTCCACTTGTATCGAAATGTACCTACTACATTATCCAAACGCTTAGTTAATACTTCAAGTGACCCAAAAAGAAATAAATGAAGAAACAACACCTGAAACCCCTAACTAACATAAAATATCGTCATTGTTAGTTCCCTATAACACACGTATCAACTCTCGTACAATAAATCAACAATGTTTGACAGAAGGAACGTGCCATAAATACTCGATCCATTGTGATTGGACGAGGCACGAACGATGGATGTGGTAACACCATCTAAATGTTGTAATACGTAATAAATCAGTGGCTTTATAGAATATTTTGGGGACGATAAATTTTAGGTTGTAGATAGTCCGTCCTGAGATAAAAATAGAATGTGTCCGTTTTTAGGGTTCCGTATCTAAAAAATAAAAACCTTGTTGCTTAAAGTTAACTGTCACCAGGCTGTATCTTATAAACCGTGATGGCAAGACAGTTGGAATTTTCACGGATGATCTATTTCTGTTGCCGCTATAACAGCAAATACTAAAAACAGAATAATATATATTTTTTGACCGGGATTCAATACAACAAACGTGATTTTTTGCCAATTATTGCTCTTCTCTTTTTTTGACGCTTAAAATATTTAGATTTGGATTCACCTTGAAAATCACTATTCAGTTGACTAATGCCCACTTCTGAACATAGGCTTCTCCCAAATGTCACCACAATGAACGGTCATGTGCGTCTAGCATCCATCGGATTCTCGCAACCCTTCTACTTCGTAGGAGGACTTCTAAAAAACAAAAATAAATAACTAAATTAAAATAAAACCAATATGAGGGGCTCCCATACAACAGACTTGTTTTTTTGCAGTTTTTTGCTCCATATTAATATTGTAAGTACGGAACCCTTCATGTGCGAGTCCAACTTGCACTTGACCAGTTTTTTAGAATTTAACGCTTTTCAATCGCCCTCGGTTAGAGGGTATTTCAGTGGACGTCTTTATTCAGGAGTTTTCAATTAATCTACTTTTATTGGTAAAATGTTACGAAGGTATTCAGTGATTCTTCACAAAAGATATAATATGTAGGTAGACATATTACATTGACCTTATCTCTTGATAAAAATGTTTCGGAAAACCTACTATTAAATATCTAAAGGCCACAGGGTAGATCGTAGGAGGACATTTGCTTCGAAGTATGGAATTTTGTTTGAGCTGGGTTCAAATAAGACTGCCCATCATCATCATCATAAATATACAACATTAATTTTATTATATACAAAACTCAAAACACGTGTTAAGTATTTTTAACCGACTTCTAAAAAAGGAGGAGGTTCTCAATTCGGATGTTTGTATTTTTTTTTTTTTTTTTTATGTATGTTCGGGCATAACTTCGTCGCTTGCCAACCGATTTGAAAAATTCTTTTTTTGTTGGAAAAGGTATACTTCCCAAATGGTCCCATAGTCACCAAGTCAGGATCTGATGATGGAATCTTGGCTAAATCGAGGGAACTCCTCAAATATTATAGGCAACTATATAGTCATTTTGATATTTTCATCAAGGAATTAAGCATTTACAGTCAAAAAGTGACATTTGATGAGGTGGAACTGGTTAAGAAGACCAGAAATTGCCAACGGAACTTCATACTCAAACAAATATCACAATGAACATAGTTAAGCGACTATGACAATACAAATAAATGAATAGTTCTGAATAGTTATGTTGAAAATGGTATCATCGAAGTAACCTGATGATAGTGATGGAGCTGGAAGATAGGCACCGGAACTCCGTAATTAATCAATGTATCCTACCCGTGTTTGGCCTTATTAGAAATGTCGTGAGATGCACTTTGGCTATAAGGTACTATCGAAGTGATCTGATGATGGAGCCGAAAGGTGGAAGGTAGACACGGGAACTTCATATGAAAATGATGTATTCTAGCAGTGTTTGAGTTAATTGGAATTGACATGAGAAAAAGGTACTCTGGCTGTAAGTGTGTTGCAACTAAAAAGTATGAAATAAAAAACTTTTTATAAAAAAAAAATAAAACCGACTTCACTAAAAAAACACAAAATGATCAAAATAATTTTAATTTCGGAAGTCGGTGTTAAATCAGGAACAAACAATAACGAAAAACACCGACTTCCGAAATTAAAATTATTTTGATCATTTTGTGTTTTTTTAGTGAAGTCGGTTTTATTTTTTTTTATAAAAAGTTTTTTTATGTAAAGAATCTATGTACAAAATTTCACAACTGTATCATGAAAAATTACAAAGTTATAAGCTTGTTATGTCGGCAAAAATACATAGTCATCGGGCCATCCAGGCGACGGAGGGGCTGTTTGGCACTTTTTTTTTTATAATGGATAGGCTCGCGTTTGACCACAATCTCACCTGATGGTAAGCAATGATGTGGCCGATGATGGAGCACGCTTGCCTAGAAGCAATCTATTCACTCTTGACTTAAAGACCCGTAGGTTATAGCTATCAGGAAACACAGACTCCGGCAGGGAATTCCATTCCTTAGCTGTACGCATAATGAATGTACTCCCAAAACGCTTTGTACGTATAGGTGGGATGTCCACCAAGTACCGGTGGCGCAACGCCGTACGTCTTGTGGTCGGATGATGGAACGGACTTGGCGGAATTAAATTGTGTAACTCTAGAGCACACTCCCCGAAGTGTAAACGATAGAAAACAGACAGGCTAGCAACTCGGCGTCGATGCTCAAGACTTTGGAGTTTTGACTTCACAAGAGCATCATTGCCTATGATCTTCTTGGCACGCTTTTCAATAGACTTGTATCTAGTTTTTTTCTCTTTTCTTAAAGACCGCTATGATCTGCTGTGACCTGTGTTGTTCTTAATGTCAGTGGTGTCCAACTTGTAAACCTTTTAAATATTCTTGGAAAAAAAATATAACATAGTGTAAAAACTATTGGAATCCATTCAGTTACTGATTCTGAGCCAACCTATATTTAGGTTTAATATTGTTGTATAAAATGCAAAGTCCTGACAAACTTCGATACTGATTCATCAATTCCCAGTTCAAACTTGAACTTAGAACGTGAAATTATGCACAGGAGTTTATTTTATGTTGAACCTAGGTATTGCCCGCGGCAAACCTTTCACCTGCGTACACAAAATATAGCATAAGTCACTCAGGAATAAGGCAGCTTACTATCGGTGAAAAAAAATTAGCAATCTGACCAGTACTTCCAGAGATTACCTCCTACAAACAAAAAAACATAAATAAATACAGTTTAAAAAAACTAAAAAACACGCTTTCATAGCACATCAAACTAAATCATGTAAAATAATTTTAAATAAAGATAGAAAATAGTAATAATGAACGAAAAATATTAATATTATTGTGATATAAGCGTGGGGCGCTTTGTGTCATATATTTTGTAAATCGAGCACCCCACGCTTTTTTCACAATAAAATAGCAAAATCGAGATCAAAGGCATTGATTACAAACGAACATACAGGTGAAGCTAATAAAAGCGTCTTAAAAACTTTATCTCTTTATAATATATTAGAATAGATTATATACAAATAATAAACAGGGATTTTTTAAATTTCACTATTTTATGGGTTAAATGAGCGTCCAAAGTTTGTATAGAGAAATAATCTTTCATAAATTATGTCGCCAGCCGATGCTAGAGTTCTGCTAAAAAAATGATTTTCGATTTAATCAAATATTTTTTGTTCTCATTTTTTTCTTTATTTATAATTATTATCATAAGCTGCATTTCGTGTCTTAAAGCAAATTCTTAATAGATATTAAAATTACCTATTAATAAAAAAATAAAAAAAAAAATAATAAAAACATCATTTATTCAGGTAAAAACCCATATTAGAGAACAGAATTGAAAAAATATACATACAAATAACAATAATAAAATAAAATTACAATCCCAATAATAATTCCGAAATGTCAATAAATTAAAGTTAATCAATAAAAATCCAATAAATTAATTTAATTACCTATTAATTTTAATTATTAATGTAATAATTATATATATAATACCTACATACGTCACACACACACCATTCACTTCAAAACTTCGTATTGTTTCTTCCATAACTAAAAGTAGTTTCATAACTTGTGGTTACCATGTGCGCCGTAAATTACACTTAGGGTGACGCCGCTAACTATCTTGAAGGTTTGTCGACAACACTCCGGATAACTTGGTTAAGATTTTTTTGTATAATATTGTGTTCTGTTTTATTAAAGAATTTGAGATCACACTAATGTTGGAAAGGAGAAAGTTTATGAGTGTGTATATTTGTATGTTTGACAAGGTAGAACTACATTGGCACACGTGAGCTACGTACGCCGATCTGGGCGCGTCGGACTCCATACATTTTTTTCTCCATAAAGTTGACGCGCCTGAGTCGGCCGCTCGTTTACAATGCAATGTAGCGGTATAACAAAGGGTGTAGCGTTGATAATTAACTAATTCATTTTATCATTTCGAACGATGCGATGTGAACTTTGGTACGATTTTTTTCTATTTGTTTGTTCTGACCACGTGGCTTAACGTTGAGTCCCATATATTTGATTAGTTTTCGACTAGCGCTAACGATTGCAGAATTATCAACTTGGCTAGGGTTTTAATGTTCCCACTGCTGGGACTCAAGCCTAGAGAGGGAACGGGCCGTAATCCACCACGCGGGCCCAGTGCGGGTTGGTGAATGTCACATGTCTTCGAATTTTTGGTTCTAGGACATGCCGATTTCCTCACGATATTTTCCTTCACTGTTTTGAGAGCAGGGGTGATGAAATAAATTACAGTAATGCGCCTGGCTGGGTTCGAACCCGCGACCTGCAACTCGTAAGTCGGCACATTCAACCAACTTCCATCTACAAAATCATGAAGTGATGATCATGCTGGATTTAAATCCGTTAATCATATACCATGATTTCTAGATTCACCTAGATTTATATAATTAAATACGAAGTCTTCATCTTCAAGAGAATTCAGACTCAGTGTAGTTAGTGAAGTTTTCGATGAAAATTATAAAGGATGCTAATTCCTTTTAGTTGGACTGAAGTTTCAGTAGTTTATGTAATAATTGGGTTGTCACAACTTTCTGCTACGGTGTGCTAGTGCAAATGCGCGACTGTGTCAATTGAGATAAAAGTATTATTGCGTTGGAAAAAAGCGGCTTAGATGTGTTGAAACGAAACTCAGGTTGAGTTTCGTACGCAAACATATGAAACGGTATTTTCTTTCAATTTTGTTATTTAAACTATATAAATATTAAAGGTAAATTAATATTAAAAAGAGTATTTAAAGATTTTTATTTTTGGATGATTCTATTTATTTTTTTGTAATGAATAAAGTCAAAAAGAAAATAAAAATACTTACATTAACACTATTTTATATTTATCAATTAAATCCACGAGTGAAACCGCTGGCAGAAGCTATGTTGTTATATTTAGAATAGAATAGAAATACTTTTATTCGGTACAGACACAGCACAACGGTTATATACACAAAATAAACATTAATAAAAGTACAAAGTACGCCGAGCGTGCCCGCACCGAAAGGGTGACCACCTCAGCATTTGCTGGACGTTAGACACCCAGCGCTGGTTGGCACCCCGCAGTGACGCACAGACTAGGGTAAAGCAATATATACTCGTATGTGTAATTGAAATAAATATTGATGTAGTGTACCTACGGGTGTAAAATTTTATTGAAATAAAATACATAAATAACTATTTGATAAATAACAATGCAATATTATAAAGTAAAATTTGTGCCACATTGGATAAAACGATAAAACTATAAAATTAACAAATTTAAAACAATCCTTCACGCTTACAAACATACGCACAAATATCAAATAGGTACCTACATACAAACTTTCACCTTCATAAATATAATAAAGAAAATAAGTTATCAGTAGATAATAATTGTAATCACATTACACAGTATGTCATCGGAGCGAGGCGGAGTGGCAGGCGGTCGCCGACTTCTGCGAAGCAGTAATGGTCGCGAAGGAGGAGGCCGACCGCATCAGGCAACGGCGGCGCTCACAGCGCCCCAGCTGCGACCGGGATTCCGATCCCGATTTCCGGCCACCGTAGGCGCGGGATTGCGGACGGCGTGATATGGGTAGCTCGCTATCCGACCGTCCGGTAACTGTCCGGACCGAGCCCAAGTCGTCGACGGCGCGCACTGTTCCCGCGCGCCTCAAGGAGTTGTCAGCAACAGTAGGGACCCAGCCGGGTCGAAGCCTACTGGGGCCAGGGTTAGTTTCCGAAAGACAGTTCGAGCCCCGGTATGAAGGCTTGAAGGAGCGGGGTGGGTTTTTAGTCAGGAAGAGTCTGATACTATATCCCGCTCTACCCAAGAGCGGGGGTTGTCGTTGATGATTTTTCCACCATAAAATAAAAATACAGTTTGTAATAACAAAACCAGCTTCTTATAAAACAAATCAAATAAAACAGGACTTCACGTTACGAGTTCACTTCAAATCAACAGAAAGAAAATTAACACGAACTTTTTAACCCTCGGGAAATTCTGTTTTTAACGAGAGAAACTCTCATTTTATTGTTTCAATTGGACTTTGTTCAAACAAGAAAATATTAAAAACTTGTATGAACTAAGAGGACCAATAAAAATAGCAGAATTTTCTGAGAGAACCTTCCGTCTTTTGTTGCATCTTTCTGTTACATTTTTTTGTTTTAGGTGAAAAAATCATCCAATGACATCCCCCGCTCTTGGGCGGAGCAGATAGCGTCAAAGTTTTCCTTCTTTGCCATTGTTCCAGGGTCCCGGGAGTCTCTTTCGCATCACCTATTGCCCCAGTAGGCTTGGACCCTGCTGGACCCCTATGGTTGCTGACAATTCCTTGAGACGCGCGTGGATCACTACGCGCCGTAGACGACTTGGGCTCGATCCGGACGGTTATCGGACGGTCGGACGGCGAAATACCCATTGCTAGCTGTCTGCAAGCCCGCGCCACGGTGGCCGGAAATCGCGGAATCCTGCTAGGGCGCGAGCGAGGGCCATTGCCTCGCGCGTATTGCCGCCTCCTATGCTAATATTACAGCTCTGCAGGAGGCGACCGCCTGCCACTCCTCCTCGCTCCGGACCTTGGCCTGTACCAAGGCCCGGCGCGAGTGCATCTTTCTATTGAGATGGTGTTAGTATAAAATTAGATCTACATTATTGACTATTGACTATTGACACACACGTGGACCACGCCTGATTTGTACGTAGAATGACGTCACGTGGTGTGGATCTAGTGTACCTCTACAAGTCTAGTTTCCATATAAAATGTATGGAAACCCACGCGATCAGTACGTGACACACGTGTGCTTAGTGTAGCTTCTACCTTTATACAGGACTATTTTTCAATGACCAGCCAAAGAGCTGCTCAAACTTTATCAAGCGTAAGGTTGATCGTGTATGGAGTACTGCTCTCATCTTTAGGATGGGATTGTCAAATACCAGTTTGATGCCCTTTTTTTTTTATGGTTGGAAAAAATCATGCATTGACATCCCCCGCTCTTGGGCGGAGCGGGAGATAGTGTCAGACTCTTACTGACTAAAAGACCCACCCCGTTCCTTCTAGCCTTCATACCGGGGCTCGAGCGCCCTTTCGGATAACCCTGGCCCCAGTAGGCTTCGAGAGTCGATTGAGAAGCAAGCCAAGATCATCGGCAATGATGGTCTAATAAACCTCATCTCTTCCTTACGGTACAGCTAAGAAAAACTTAGTCTTTTCTGCCGTGCGGAGACCGTAACTTCAATTTGGTTTAGTTTAGGAAAGAGATAAATATATATTTAAGATGCACCGCGCACCGGAAAATGCAGCGTTGGAAGGCCTCCTACAAGGTGGTCCGGTGACCTGGTGAAGGTTGCGAGAATCCGATAGATGCGGGACGCACAGGAACGTGCATTGTGGCGACGCTTGGGGGAGGCCTATGTCCAACAGTGGACGTCTGTCGGCTGAGATGATGATGAAGATGCCTATTAAAACAGAAGTGCAGTGCAATGGTAGAAGATACTACAATGGTACTATAATACGGGGTCATTTCGACCTCGTTTTTTTTTCGACCTCATAGTACGGAAAGTACTATACCCTTTGGAATAAACGCTTTTTTTTTTTGTTAAGTGCGGTTGGTACCATTGCCAAAAAAAACTTTTAGTTTCTTAAACATTACGATGTCTAGTAAGCCCCTTACCGCCATTACGATAATTTTCAAACTAAGTCTTATGGTAGCCATACACGTACATGACCGGTTAGCTTGTACAGTTGAGTTTTACAGGTAAATCTTAGAGTGTAGGTTGCACAACTGTACAGGTTTCCACACAAGCTTACCTGGTAGGTATACCTGTGCAGGCCAACCTGTCAGGTACACCCCAACGTGACTATCTTTAAACGCTCCATAAAGCAGGAATGGGAACAAAACAAAAATGAGTACCGCTGGCAACGTTTTAAGGGGTTAATAGTGCCTACAAATATCCATATAATTTTCATATCGGTAGGTATTTCACTCGCGCCGAGTGATGTGAAACACTAAATTCCTGTGCGACCGCCTTTGACCGGCTCGCCGGGACGCACACGGAATTACTGGCGCATGAAACATCCCTACATAAATAAAATTGAGGCCATATTACTTTAGGAACGTACACAATTTGTCCGACGGTTTATTTCGTCATTAGATTTGCTGTGGTTTTTCGGAATGGCTTTTTGACGCCTGAAAAGGGAATTAAAACCGCTCTGACCCAACCCATGTGTGTACCATGTATTTTAAAATCGCCATGTATTGAAAAAGGTTGACATAATAAGTATAGCTATGAGGCCTAATTTAGACGTAGGCACAGACGCTTCGGCGAGGCCTTTTTAGAAAAGCAAGGTGTGTTTTTGTTTTTATGTTTTTTTTGTCTGTAGGAGGTAATCTCTGGAAGTACTGGTCCGATTGCTAAAATTTTTTCACCGATAGAAAGCTGCTTTATTCCTGAGTGACATATATGCTATATTTTATGTAAGCGGGCAAAGTCGCAGGCAAAAGCTAGTTCTTTCGTAAATTCAAAAACCTATAGGTACCTACTAGGGCCAAGGGTCTGCTTCTGAAAAGAAGGCTCGGTCCCAGTATGAAAGGCAACGAAGGTACGGGGTAGGTTTTTTAGTCAGTAAAAGTCTGACACTATGTACCGCTCCGCTCAAGGGCGGGGAAGTCATCTAGATGATTTTTAGCTACCGAAAAAAATACCTCTATAACGTAAGACGTTTCATTGTTTAAATACTATCATACATATATAATTGAGATTCATTTATAATTGAATATTGTGTTTTATATAGTTAGCAGTACACCACAGACTACCCCGTGTATTATTTTAAGCTCTTATCCATCTTAAGGTTGTCTGGAAGATATCGCTTTCAGCGATAAGACCGCCATAATTGTACCCACAAATTTAAGTTTTTGTATAAGCTGTGTTACTTTTTGGTGTACAATAAAGTCTATTCTATTCTATTCTATACATTTCAAGCACCAAAGTCAAAGTCAAAGTCAAAAATATTTTATATCACTTAGGCCTACATGAGCACTTATAAAACGTCAGAAGCTAGTGCACGGTTCCAAATTGGTCGTTTCCTATGGAGAAGAACCGGCAAGAAACTCCATGGTTACTCTTTTTAAAAAAGTGCTTGGTATTACAATATTGATAGATATTATGTAAGAACAGTGTAGACCAGTCCAATATTGTACACAAAAGCACAATAAAAATTATCTCAGTAAAAAACAAAGTAAGTCGTAATAGGGAGTAGTCTAAGAGTTCGTGGAGTATACAGTGTTCTCACATTCACATTACAAAAAGAGGCTATATAAAAAAAAAGAAATCAGGAATAATATAATAATTACAACTATCAACCTCCCGAAAATCACCTTCCTGAAAATGCTAAACACATCAACTTTACACGCCATCTCTCCCCAAAACACAACCTAACAAATCGGCGTACCAGTCCGCGCAGTAATTAGTTCCAGGCAGCCGCTCCCATTGTATCGTGCTCCTATTCTCGCCGTGGCTAAACTTCCTCTATTCTAAACTTTACGCCGCCATTGCAGGACCGTTGATTATTGTCATTATTTTCCTAATTGGCTCGTAATAGGCGGTCGTGCTAATTAAGAGTTTATTTTGTTGTTGGTAATAGGTAATAGCACAAAATAGATAGGTACAGAAGTCAATCTACATACAGAGCGCGCTCGAGCAACACACACATGGACACCGCTCACGGGCACGAATTATCTCGGCTCAATCGCCTGGTCGCAACGCGCTGACCCTAGCGCGATCACCTAGCGTAGGTATAAAAAGTGAATTACATACATGAGATTGACTTCTCCTATCTATTTTGTGGTAATAGTGACCATTTGTGAGGTGTTTGTCGAGGTAACGCTTCTTTAAGTTAAGCACTTATCTTGAGGGAAAATTATTGTATAACCAACAAATTGTTTACACTGGTAAATGTTACACTAACTTTTATCTATGATTATAGGCTTTTTTTTAATCTAAAATCGGGAACGAGGTCCTGGCGGTTGGGGCATGAAGAAATTCCTCCGCCCTCCGGACCATGGCATTACTGCAACATTACATGCAATTACTAACAGACAGATATTTGGTACCAAATGTTGTCTTACTAATAAACAAATTATTATTATTATATTATTAAACCAGGGCGGGGTCGAGAGGTCGTTGCTGTCGATCGCCCCCACGAGGACACGGCGGTGCTCCACCCAAGTGGGACACACCTCCACCGTATGCCATCCTCCGGGCATGATCTTGGGTTAGTGTTACAATTTCTTTATAACATTTAAAAATTCAAATGCTTGCTTACCTAACTACTATTTTAATCATAAAAAAGTTAAATAAAACTGAAGTTGAAACAACTTAAAACATAAACATACAGGAATAAAGTAATATTGTTATACGGTTTTTTTTTTCTTTGGGACATCATTCAATTACTTCTCCGCTCTAGAGTGGAACGGAGAGTATGTCAGTCTTTTCTTAACTAAGATCACAAATGTGTAAATCAGTTCAAGGGGTTTCTAACATACGAGTATTATCCAAGGCCTATTTAACCAGGTGTTATTGATATTCATCATCTTCCTTCCCTTATCCCGTTTTATTTGGGGTCGGTGCCACACGTTTTTTTCTTCCAATCTGTCCTCTCACTAGTTACACTATCACTAACTCCCTTTTTCTTTGATATTATTTTAGATAAATACGCGATTACCGTAAAACTTGAACAATAGCGTCTATTCCTTTCAAGTAAAAACAAGTTGATCGAATTCGAAATTGGTAATTATGATAAAAGCTATTTTAATTCGTCTTCGCAACGAGATTACTTAGAAAAAGACGTGCCTAGAATAAGAACATCGGCACTTATTGAATTTATACGAGTAAATGCCTGAAGGTACAGTTTTTATATGTGAGTAATCATACAAAGCGTAAAGCTCAAGACCGGTCGCGATGGGTGACTACTATCGACGCCCTGTACCCCAGGGGTAATCGCCTATGATCCTATGTCCCCTAGCTGGTAGGGGACATAGGATCTTTAGTCAATCATCCATCAATTGCAAGAAAACCCTCAAGGAAACACTACACAGTTTGTCATATGAAGATACAGAGAAGTTATTAGTTGTACTCAAATAAAGATTAATTGCACTTTTTATTATGATTAGTTAGCTTAGTTAATATACAAAGATTTTAGCAAGTAAGATTTTTATACTGTTTACACCTATTTTACGTACCTATTAGTTGTCTATTTTACTTTTTGTTATATAGTTACTGTGATTATTTTAGTTATTTTACCTTCTCTCGCCTGAAACACAGGATGTTCTAGTTCAGGCATCTAACACATGTGAACTCTTCATAGAATTAAGAAAAAATGTATTTACTGTATTACTTTATATTTTTTGAATAAATTTATTATTATTATTATTCAATGTCTTCTTCTGCTCTGAGGTAGAGTGAGAGGACATGTTAGATTTTTACTGATTAAAACCACACCTATACGCCTTCTTTTTATTGCGTTCTAGAACCCAGGTTTTCCTTTCAGTTGTGAACCCATAGCTTCAGTAGTCTGGCGGGCTTGCGGACAGTGAGCAATGGGTAGCTCGCTGTCCGGCCGTCTGGTAACTGTCCGGACCCAGCCCAAGTCGTCGACGGCGCGCACTGTTCCCGCGCGCCTCATGGAGTTGTCAGCAACAGCAAGGGCCTAGCCGGGTAAGCCTACTGGGGTCAGGATTATCCGAAAAGGAACTCGAGCCCCGGTATGAAGGCTTGAAGGAACGGGGTGGGTTTTTTAGTTAGTAACTTAATGTTAATTCCCGTTCCTTCAAGCCTTCATACCGGGACTCGAGCTATCTTTCGAAACTAACCCTGGCCCCGGTAGGCTTCGCCCCAGCTGGGCCTCCGCTGGGTGAGATAGTGGTCAAGCACGAACCTATCAACGACAAAAAAGATCGGTTACAAATAGGTATCTATTGAAAAACAAAGCAGCCATAAAACGCTATCCAATCTCGGTTGAATAAAGGACATCTTAACGGACGCAAATTTTATCCTAACGATTTTAGGATAAACTTTAGAGGACTGACAAAATCTTCCCGCTATAAAACTCAGTCCAGAGTATCAAGTAAACTGGCGAAATCTTTAAACAATCCGCTTTTACTGTCCCTATCAGACTTTACCCCTAAAATTACGTCGCAAGAGCTTTCTAAAAATTTCAAAACCCGAATTTCGGTACCCCCTCTTATCAGCGAGAAATAAATGGAAGGTGTGCCAATATACATGCAAATTCGACAGAGACGAACAAATTGTGTTAGGCGCGACCGCCAAGCGAAGCCGGGATCAGGGGCGTAGCTTGGTTTAATTTAGACGTGGGTGAAGGCGCGTTAGCGAGGCTTTTTTCTTTCATAAATTCAAAAACGAAGCAACGACTGTCGCAACCCAGTGTTCGACCACATTGTCAGGTGAAATAAGGGTTAAACGCTAGCCAATCGACACTTATATTATAAAGAGGTAAAGTTTGTTTTTTTTGTTTGTTTGTAGAAGGTAATCTTTTAAAGCACTGGTTCGATTGCGAAATTTCTTTACCGATAGAAAGTTGATTTATTCCTGAGTGACATAGGCTTTATGTATTGTAGTGTGTGGAGACGCAAATGTAAGGCTTCGTGTTCAATTATACTTAAGTTATATTGTATGGAGCAAATTATAATGTATTTTTATGAAAATTACGTCTAGACTTTTGTTACATCTCCAATCAAACTTGTTTCGAATATCAATCACTAAACTTTTTTTAACATTAACCTTAGAAGGTATCATTACCTTGCCAGTTTGTAAGTTAATGAGTATGTGACCTTCTTAGACGCTACAGTAAGAACACCAAGCCGCAGGCAAATGCTAGTAAATTATAAAACAAAAACCTTCATTGTTAAAGAGCCCTGGCACACGCGCGGTCCCTTTGGGTGCGAGGCCCTGGACGTGGCCCCACTTTGCCCTCGCTTACCTACGCTACTGGCCGGGATGGACGACAATCTAGTTTAGGAGACTCGTGGACAACTGTTTGTTGAAGAAGAATACCGTGACTTTATTTACTGTGTGTAAGGAATACTGAGTGTGTTTTGTTTTGCGTTCTGATGTTTGGATATGTAGACGTGCTGAGTTTGGAGCGTAGGAATATGTGTAAGGCCAGCGCTACACTTGACGGAAATTCCGTCGCGGATGGGCCGCAACAGAACGCCAATCGGCCGACCGCCTTCAGCTCTTGGGTGTCGAAATTTCCTCCGACCTCAATTTTGGGCGGTTCATTGAGTCCAAAGCCAAAGTAGCTGCTAGGAAACTAGGCGTTCTCGCAAAAGTCCGGCGATACTTCACACCGAGACAGCTTTTAATGTTATACAAAGCACAGGTCCGATCGTGTGTGGAGTACTGCAGCCACATATGGGCTGGTGCTGCAAAGTGCCACCTGGCAGCTTTGGACTCGGTGGAAAGGCGTGCGAAGAGGCTGATTGGTGATCCAGATTTGGTTAAGTCCAATCTTCAAAGCCTTGAGCACAGGCGTAGGGTAGCCAGCCTTTCGGTGTTTAACAGATTGCATTTTGGAGAGTGTGCGCAGGAATTGCATGACTTGATTCCGCCATCTCATTTCTATCATCGGACAAACCGACGCACGGCGAGTATCCACCCTTACGTTGTTGAAACATCTTCGGTCCGGACTAAGCGTTTCGCCTCGTCATTTATACCGCGTACTTCGAAGGACTGGAACAGTCTGCCTGCTGCGGTCTTCGCGTCCGATTATAATTTGGGTGTCTTCAAGGCTAGAGTGAATAGGCTCTTAATAAACTAGTGCGCCTCACCATCAACGATTGCATCACTGCTTACCATCAGGCGGGATCGCAGTCAAGTACTAGTTTATAACAGATAAAAAAAAAAAAAAAATACATGTTATTGCTGATTAATAATTAATTATTTTATATAATTACAAATAGCGGGCACACTACGCGGAAGATCGGTCGCTCCGCGTAGTGTGTTTTTTTTTATGGTGGGAAAAAATCATCCAAGGACAACCCCCGCTCTTGGGCGGAGCGGGAGATAGTGTCAGACTCTTACTGACTAAAAGGCCCACCCCGTTCCTTCTAGCCTTCATACCGGGGCTCGAGCTGTGTTTACCCTGGCCAAAGTAGGCTTCGACCCGGCTGGGTCCCTGCTGTTGCTGACAACTCCTTGAGGCGCGCGGGAACAGTGCGCGCCGTCGACGACTTGGGCTTGGCCCCGCGTAGTGTGCTCGCTATTTGTAGTTTGTATGCAACTAGCATTTGCCCGCAGCTTCGCCCGCGTACATAAAATATAGCCTATGTGACTCAGCAATAAAGCAGTTTTCTTTCGGTGAAAAAATTTCAGTAATCGCACCAGTACTTCCAGAGATTACCTTCTACAAACAAAAAAAAAACATAAAAACAAACTTTACCTTTTTATTATATTACGGACATTGTCCGTATTGTCAATGGGCCTCGTCAGAAGGCTTAAAGGTCACTTAAAGGGCAATTCATAGGGCTGTGCTCGGGGTTTCCATGCGTGATCAAATCAAAAATGAAGATATATCACAGAAGAACTAAAGTTGCCGACATAGCACGAAGAATTGCTAAACTTAAGTGGCAATGGGCAGGGCACATTGCTCGCAGAACAGATGGCCGTTGGGGCCGAAAGGTTCTGGAGTGGCAATCGCGTAAGGAAAACGCAGCGTTGGAAGGCCTCCTATAAGGTGGACCGATGACCTCGTGAAGGTTGCGGGAAACTGATGGATGCGAGACGCATAGGATCGTTCTTTGTGGCGACAATTGGGGGAGGCCTATGCCCAACAGTGGTATATCGGCTGAAATGATTATGATGATGATGATGAACATGTATTGACGTTTCTTCGCCGATCTTCAGGCGATGGGATATCCGTCAAGTGTGAGTTGAGAGAGGATTTTCCAAAATTCACCACCTAAAGGGATGAAACGGGCGCCAAAAGTTTGTATGTACCTACTTTCATGCGAGCGAAGCCGCTGGTAAAAGATAGTGAACTTACAAAGGTGCGGAATTTACGGGTACCTAGTTCAGTGAAGCTTCAGTATAACCACAAAATAGTTAAGTACAGAAGGCAACCTCATGTAGGTGTGTAGAGTCTGTCTAAAAAGTCAAATGACTTGAGTAATTAAAATGAAATCTGATGTAGTCAACACTGGTTCAATAATCAAGGTTGATCAGGAGATCTTGATCATTGTTTACTAATAGAAGAACCTTATAAAAAGAATCAAATATAAGTATGTTTTGAATGATTAAATATTATACAAAATTCCCAAGTCGTAAAAAGTGAAAAAAAAAGTCTTTTTTTTTCACTTTTTATACCAACGCTCGGCGGTCGCGCTATGGTCGGTGCCTCTCTGACCGAGCGCACCCGGTACTTGTCACACTGATACAACTGGTAACTTAAAAAATGATAATTTACCATTTAATGTTGAATTTAAACAACCATCTTCTGAAATTTGTTGCTCCATTATTGCACAAAGAAGTTCACAGAACGTCTCCAATGGATGGTCTCGCGCTCGCACTGGCCTTAACCAGACCGAGATATCGTGTATGTGAGCGGTGTCTATGGCCCCTATGATTTTTGTAGCGATACTGTCGCGCGTTTTGTAAACACGCTACTAACGCGCGTTAGTCGCATTTGCAACAAACGCGCTACAGCATCGCGATTGTAACGATGCAAACGCGCGGTCCTGACAGACGACATCAGTGACGGAAACATTCTACATACCCACATAAACTTCAGTCTTGTTACTGAATCGCGTTTGCATCGGGACAGAATCGCGACAGTATCGCGTTTGCATCGCGACTAATACGGGTTGCAAACCAAGAGCTAAGCTAAGTTAGTTTAGCTCGCATAGCTGAAGCAGTTTTCCACACTTGTGTGCAGACCGCAAACTAAACGAACTAAGGTATGTGAGCTAACTAAAATATGCGAAGCTAAGTTAGTTGTGTATGCCGATGGGCAGCTATGCGAGCTAAGCTAAACCCTAAGAAATTGAATGTGTTGACATATCCAAGGTTTGGAATGTCTTTTTTTAAATAACGCAATAATGACTTGATTTCGCCATCGCAATTCTACCATCGGACAACCCGACGTACGGCGAATATTCACCCTTACGTTGCTGAAACCTCTACGGTCCGGACTAAGCGTTTCGCCTCGTCGTTTATACCGCGTACGTCGAAGTACTGGAACAGTCTGCCTGCTGCGGTCTTCCCGTCCGATTATAATTTGGGTGTCTTCAAGGCTAGAGTGAATAGGCTCTTAATAAACTAGTGCGCCTCACCATCAAAGATTGCATCGCTACTTACCATCAGGTGGGATCGCAGTCAAGCACTAGTTTATCTCAATTAAAAAAAAAATAAAAAAATAATAGTAATAATAGGTCCGTATTAATCTTCTTCTGTGTGTAACGTATTCATCAACGGAATGTTCATCATGAATATAGGCGAGCATCGTCCGTCTAATTGAACTTCGCAACACTGACATAACTTTGGCTTAGCTCTTGATGTGCACGCTGTTTATTTCTAGCTTAGCTTGGCTTAGCTTAGCCTAGCTGGCACAGTTTAGCTTTAGCATAGCTTAGTTTTCGGTCTGCAGCCGGCTTGATGAGAATCGTGATGTGTGCGAGGGCAAACAGCAGCGATAGATTCGCAACTGTCCCGAATCGAACGCGCGACAGCTTCGCTACTGCATCGCTACAAAAAGTCGTTGCGGGCGAGAGGCCTAGGTGTTGTGACTTCTGTACCTATCTACTTTGTGGTGTGACAAACCACAGTATGTCAATTTACCGTGCAGTTATCTAGTTATGGCACATTAAGCCATTAACGTGTCCCCCGTATATCACGCCACGTTACTTTATTAGCTCTTAAGGCTTCTGTGTAGCTAAGTTTCCTTATTGTATGGGGCAACTTTATGCTACAAGTTTCGTAGAACACTCTCATTGAAATTATGTATGTGTCTCACTCAAAGTTGTGGTAATTAAAACTACTAGCGTCACAGTTGCCATCACGGATCTTGAACACTTGCGCAGAAGTCAAATATTCGGTCTCTTTAGCGGTGCGAAGTGCGACGCGGGGGCGGGGAGTGTCAGTGATTGGCTGGCCGCGCCATCGCGTCATAGACGTCACTGCGTTGCAACATGTATCTAACAACGAAGACGATTGGCTCGCCAATGTATGGAATACGCAAAGCGATCCCCACTCTGACGCCGAGCGTTCAAGATCCGTGATAGCAACTGTACCAGTGATTTAGAAAACTACCAAGGGACTAAACTCGTGAAGCTGAAGGTGCTATTGTAATAATAATAATAATAATCGTTTATTTGGAGCTAAGAACAAAATACAAGAAGCAAAAGATAAAACGATGATGGCTGCAAAAGTTAAAACTGTGGCGCAGCCATCAACGCCCGACTCCAGTGAGAGGGATAATTGTTCCAGACTAAAGCAAAAACTTAACAATGTTAAGAGAAGGAATAAAATACAAATCTAAATTAAAATTAAAATAAATGAATCAGTAAAGAGTGCCGAGTGTGTGAGTATTAGGTAGTGTGAGAGTGAATTAATGTGTGTGTGTGTGTTTTGCATGTTATTTTGTTTTGTTTTAAATTTCCACAAGTTCCTCTGTAGCATCATAGGAAAGTGATTTCAACCATATTGCGAGTTTCTTCTTGCATTCAATCCTGGTCATTGAATAGATATTTAAACTTTTGTTAATTCTGTTATACAACTTTGAGCTCAAGTGGGCAAAATGGCGACGTGTAGCTGCAGTAGAACGCGGTTTTATTTCACAAACCCGATCAGACCGACGTCTGCTGGCACATTTGTCTGGATCGTAAGTTGTATATATTGTAGGACATTGTCTAACCATGTGCATCCATTTATCAGTTCAAGAAATCAAAAATCAGAACAAACAGAAAGGTCATTGCCCATTTGAGGCCATGAGCGGACAATTGACTAGAGAAAAAATACTCTGTTCATAAATTTTGCCATAAAAAAATATGTATTCCCTTAGTTCCAAATGAGCGCCACTATAATAAAAAATAAGTTGTAAATAAAAAGTAACTTTATGGAAAAAACAATAGTTTTGTCATTGATATTTGATGTCCATCTTTAGCCTGGAACACCATAGAGGCTGGGCAATCCCCTTTTTACTTTACTTTTGAATTGTCAAAATGTCGGTCAGCCAAAATAAATGAAGCTAAATTGCACATTCTAAAACGTAGATCTCTATGGAGTCTTAAGAGCATGAAGAAGTAAGAAACATACACACACAAATACATTCAAAATTTGACCCTTATTATAATACTAGCATCTTCCAGTCCTCGCTTGAAAGTAAAAAGTGGTTCAAAGGGAACATACTCCTGGAATACAAAATATTCTATGTACTGCAGCCTAAACTAAAGCCATGCATCTTTTTGAGGAGTGCCAGGACCCTGGATCCTTTTCGGACGGTGAGCTACACATTGCCGTCCGCAAACCCATACTGATAATCAACACGATAGAGGTGTGCCCCGCTTGGGCAAAGCACCGCCGGCGCCGTGTCCTCGTGGAACGATCGGCTGCAGTGACCTCTCGCGCCGGGTCTTGTTACCGGCCATGGTTCGGAGCGAGGAGGAGTGGCAGGCGGAGGCCTCCTTCTGCGAAGCAGTAATGCTAGCAAAGGAGGAGGCCGCACGCGTGAGTCAATGGCGATCGTGCCCCAACCGCCTCCGGGATTAAAAAATGTGAGCTCTAAGAAAACAATCTATCTAATAGTAGTTTATGTGACTAGGGGATAAAGCAGTGTCTTTAAGTCGCGGGTGGCATGTTGAATTCCGAACGAAACGAAGGTTGCTGATTTTAATCCCGAACGATAGTGAGGGATTTATAAAATTAACTCCCGAGCATCGCGAGGGAGTTAATAAAGAAACCTGAGTGAAGTGAGGAATTTAAGCCGCCCAAGACAAAGACAGCTTTATCCCCGTGTTGCATACTCTATTTTTACAATACATTTTTACACCACCTGCTCGATAATGTCGTTTTACACGTCATACAAACCTCACTTAAAGCAAGTCATTATATACCTAGGGAGATAATGCAGTATGGCTGATCCCTAGGGAATAATGAGATTTGAATTTGGAACACCAAAAATCGTAACATTGTGAATTAAAATGTACGTGCATCGCACAAGTTGACTCGAAATTCAAACTGGCCACTAACAAAAAAAGAAAATAGAATAAAACCTGCTTACTGACGGAAGCTTTACTTTTTTTAGAAAATTGAAACTATAGAATCTTGGAGTAGTGAATTTTGTTTGTTTGATGAACTTGTAAATATAATAGAGTGCGTCTACTGAAAGCGTAACCTGGAGTTTTTTTTTTAAATTAAATTGGTTACATTGTTTTGCCGAAAAAAATCACGTCAAAGTCTATGATTGCAATTGTCAGTTTTTGAAAACAGATATTTATTTTTCAAGAATAATTGCTTAATTATGGGAAAAACAATAAACAGTAACGTGCAAAAACTGCTACACACTACGGTTAATAAATTCAAACAAAAACAAGAAGAGAAAGAAGGTGTTTTCAATGAAAACCAACAATGTTTATATACGATTTCTGAATTTTTAAGTTAGTATGACGTTATAATCTTGATCCTTGTCGACTAATATTATTAGATAGTTATATTTAGGATATAATAATAAGTTTTTTTTTAATTCGCAATATGTCAGATTATCTAAAAATATAAGGAAATTCATAATGGACAAAAACATAGAACAAAGAAGGCTTTTGGTGAATCGACTTAATCAAAAACACATGCTAGTGAGTGGTAGAATGCGTTCAAAAGCAGTTGAGATGTAATGAAAGATTTGCCTCACTCTGTCTGGTAGTGAATCAAGGTCTTCAACTGAAGTTAAAATCGCGAAAGTGAAGGAAATAGTGACTGAAATCTTAGTTCAAGTTTGAGGGAGATAGCTGCTGAACTTTGTGTCTCACGAGTCGATCCATATCATTTGAAACAATCACTGGAGTATAAAACATGTTCCCTTAACTAATCCCAAAAGATCTGAATTTTCTCTAGGCTAAAACGAATCGATTCCAACCCAATAATCTTGAAACACATTATTAGTGTTGGCGAGACGTGATGAAGTTGAAATCATGTTGACTATTTTATTTGACTATCGCGGTGTTGTGCACTTGGTATTCTTGCCAGAAGGCTAAATGGTAAATAGAGAATATTATTTGAATATTATATAGCGACATTTAAGAGATTAGATAAAATAAAATAATTTGGAATAATAACTAACATTTTGTGTGTTGTTGACCTTTACCATACACCCACCAAATAATTAAGTCTACACACATGTTTTTGACTAGGATTTAAGTTCTTATACAACTATTATACAATTGTCATAAATACAAAAAATACTCTAGTATCAAAACTTTTTTCTCCTGCTATTTCAATAATACCACATTCAAAATTTTTGATTGTAACCTCTTTTGCTCAGGTCACGCTTTCATTAGACGGACTCTACTTATATTTCTCTAATATATGATTTGGTCGACCAAATTGTTTTTTTTTATTATCTCACAGATAGTGTAAAAAGTAGAGTATGCAACACGGGGATAAAGCTGTCTTTGTCTTGGGCGGCTTGAATTCCTCACTTCACTAAGGTTTCTTTATTAACTCCCTCGCAATGCTCGGGAGTTAATTTTATAAATCCCTCACTATCGTTCAGGATTAAAATCAGCAACCTTCCTTTCGTTCGGAATTCAACATGCCGCCCGCGACCTAAAGACACTGCTTTATCCCCTAGTCACATAAACTACTATTCTTTGCTCATAAATTGTTCTATTCTTACTCTATTCATTAATCATTGCAGGTCATTGGAAATTTCGTTTCCCGAAACAACAAGGTCCCAGCAATACATAGGAACGAGGCAAGGGAAAATTGATGTGCGTAGTGATTGAGCGATCGGTTGCTGCGCTGCGTGTGGCAGATTCGTTTCCCTTCTCGAAACTATTAAATGTATGGCCTATTGGCCTATAGATGAATGATGAGGTGATACGTGTTTTTTTTAGGAGGAAATCAACCAATTACATCTCCCGGAGCTGGCCGTGTCAGACTTTTACTGACTAAAACCCACTCCTAGTTCCTTCGTTGCCTTTCATTACAGGGTCGGGTTTTCCTTTCAGAAGCGAACCCCAGTAGGCTTCGATCCTGCTGGGCTCCTACGGTTTGCTGCCGATCGCAAGCCCAATGATAGGTGTAAATTTACTTGTCTGTGAACGCACCTACGATACAGCCCCCAGCCAAGTTACAACCACTTTGTGTCGAATTCCGTTCTCTAATCGGTAACGCCTCGGTGACAGCAATGGTAGAAAACGATAAGTTGGTAGCCATGTTGACGCGCCTGAGTCGGCCGCTCGTTCTACAATGTAGCGTTTGTATAACAAAGGATGTAGCGTTAAACATTGTAGAAACGATTTTGAACGATGTGAACTTGGCTACGAATTGTCTATTCGTTTGTTCTGACCACGCGACTTTACGTTGAGATTACGTCATTCCCATACGTTTCATCACTTTTCGACAGCGTTAAAGATTGCAGAATAACAACTTGGCTAAGCGTGCAGGAGTAATTACTAATCTATACTAATACACTAATCTATACATCTATACATATAAATAAAATTGGAGTGTCTGTTAGTAATATTGAAATAACCGCTTTTTACTAGATGCATAAGAATATAATATACGGTACATACACCAAAATAACATTTTTTACAATTTTTGTCTGTCGGTCTGTTTGTTCCGGCTAATCTCTGAAATGGCTGGACCGATTTTGACGGAACTTTTTATGGCAGGAAGCTGATGTAATAAGGAGTAACTTAGGCTTAGGACTTTTATTTTAGAAAAAATAAATTCAAAATCCTGTAGTCTACGCGAACGAAGTCGCGGGCACAGCTAGTATATAATAAAGAGGTAAAGTTTGTTTTTGTTTATAGGAGGTAATCTCTGAAAGTACTGGCCCAATTGCTAAAATTTTTTCACCGACACCGAAAGCTGCTTTATTCCTGAGTGACATAGCCTATATTTTATGTACCTACGCGGGCGAAGCCGCGGGCAAAAACTAGTGCCCCATATTTTTTTTTTATGTAAAATACTATTACGCCTGATTACTACTATGATACTACCTGATACTTACAATGATTAAAAGTACTACTTCATAACCCTACTTAAACAAGTACATAAGTTTCAACATAACAGTTGAGTGATGGTCGCGTCGTGATTAGGTATGTTAAATGATTATTAATGAATGAAACACACATGGTGCGCTGATGTATTACTACAAATTAGTTACACAGTGATGTGCGTCGATTATACCGGGTTTAGTCTTACTTAAGAGGGCCCTTTCTGAGCCTAACAGAGTAACTAACACAGTACATACAGGATTACCATAAAATAAAATAAAAAATATTAATTAAACCATACAAACATAACATTAAAAAAGAAAAAGACCTGTGCGAGGTCAAAAAGGCTGAGATAGGCACAGTATATGCATGCAAATGCATATTTAAAACAAAAAAAAAGTACCATGAGCATGGTTTAAAAGCTTGTTATTTCATCCAACGCATTTTTTTTTTCAAAAACAAGGCGATGCCAAAATAGAGAGACAACACCTACACTCGGTTGGCATTCGATAATTCCGTCACTCACTGGAATATTTCACAAAAGTTGTTCTGGGAAAATTGTGTATTTTTTTTAAATCCTTAAAAGTGTTTGAATAAAAATTTCTTCATTCAAAATTTTGATTAAGTCCACAATTTTCTTTATTTTTTCAATTTATGAATATATTGTGAAGGATTAAAGTTAAAAAATAGCAGATTTTTAGAGGTCTTTACGGGCTTAATTTAACATTGATTTATGTTTTTATTTCAATAAAAACCAGGATGAGAGATCCACAAGATATCAGTATCACCGAAATAACTAGAGGAAGATGTGTAACAACACTAATAACATCATAATCACTTAAGAGCGGTTATACTCTTATGTAAATGTATCTCGAGTTGGGTGGCCTTAAGAGCCTAATTGAGATTTGAGTAGTGTTTAAGTATAGCATTAATGCCCAGTGGTTAACAACTTCGACTTAGGAGTTGAAGATAGTGGGTACCTATGAATCTAGGCGAGTGCTTCACTTTGTGTCTTTGATTTTATCACTATTGCTCTAAAAACTGTGAAGGTGTTCGTGGATACAAAATTAC
Organism: Mythimna ferrago; assembly: GCA_910589285.2. NCBI lineage: Eukaryota > Metazoa > Arthropoda > Insecta > Lepidoptera > Noctuidae > Mythimna > Mythimna ferrago. The sequence goes on along the minus strand of OU342690.1, from coordinate 12,446,220 downwards.
AGCCACACGAATTGATCTCCAAAGTTAAGCGACAGTTGCCGAAGTGGTCTGTTTGTGCAGCTGTGAATTTACGTAAAAAAAAAAAAAAAAAAAAAAAATCAAAAATATTTTATTTCACATAGGCCTACATGGGCACTTATAAAACGTCAGAAGCTAGTGCACGGTTCCAAATTGGTCGTTTCCTATGGGGAAGAACCGTCAAGAAACTCCATGGTTACTCTTTTTAAAAGTGGTTGGTATTACAATATTGATAGATATTATGAAAGAACAGTGTAGACCAGTCAAATATTGTACACAAAAGCACAATAAAAATTATCTTAGTAACAAAACAAAGTAAGTAAGTAATATGTATACAACATTAGTTTAATACGAAACTTGAAATACGTGTTTAGTATTTTTTTGAAGTCGGCTAAACATACATATGGGTCGAATTGATAACCTCCTTTTTTTTGAAGTCGGTTAAAAATAATGTTGTAGATCTTAGATACATACATAGGTGTTGTTTATTTCAAACGAAATATCTATTAAACAAGTGTTTCAGGTATTAAAGTTAGTAAAACTAAGCTTGTATGTTTGTTCTATTCAATTTTAAGTTTTTGTGAATACGAATATATAAACAAGCTTTTAATGAAAATCATTTTTTCATAGCAAGTTTTTAAAGCTAGGTATAAATATACCTATATAATTATAATGCTCGTCAAGACGAATCATACAAGCCCAAACTCGATGGGTTGTGTCATTTAACTACCAAGCTCCTATAGCCACCTTCCAGTTGCATCATCAGATCAGCTCCACGTCATAATGATTTTGCATTGTCATCTGATTTACACATGCATGCACAATTTCAGCTCAATTGGTAACCGGGAAGTAAGTCAAATTTAATTTGCAAAATTTGATGACAGACAAACATCGGGACAGGTGAAACTAAATAAAATATATTTTTCCTTGAAAGTTTCCAGGAAAAGTCTCATGTAGGGACTTCATATTAAATATGAGGTTTCCAACAAAATTCTCGCCAAATCTGCTGACCACTCGAGCATCGATATTGTCCTTAGATAACTTCACCAATGGGCTTCGGAGAAATAAAATATTCTTGGGAAAACAGATTTAGTAGGACCATAATAGACAAGTATTTCAGGATGACTGCTGAACCCGATTTTTGTATGTAAATGTAGTTTCATTTTCAACCGACTTCCAAAAAAGGAAGAGGTTCTCTATTTGGTTGCATGTTTTTATGGAATTTTGAGGTAACATAACTTCAGAACTCCGTCATTAACGGACCGACTTGAAAAAAAAAGTGTTTCAATTCACTTACTCAAAAAATTCCACTCTTATCCCTACCGCTTTAGGTACACAATTTACTGTTTTTCGCCTTAGTGCGGAAAATAGCACTCGTTCGCCGCCTCCACAATTTATTACATTTATCTCATCAGGCTGAGTGCTAAACGACCCTGACTTACACGAAAACGCCGTTTATTTATATCTTCGTCATCATCATCATCATCAGCCTTTTTAATGTTCCCACTGCTGGGACTCAGGCCTCCTCTCTAGGAGAGGAAACTATATCTTCCTAAGTGTGTTAAAAAACGTCGTTTGATACACATGGTTCGTTACTGTAGTACTCGGCTCCATAACACTCATCACGAGCTACCTCGTTCGCAATGACAAACTTTCTCCACTTACTCTGTATTTCTGGCCTGGTCCTTTATTTTTTAGGGAGTTGATAAGTTTAAGGGCCTGCGTTCACTTGAAACAAGACTGTCTTAGACAGATTTGTCTACGACGTTGCAGACGTGTTTAAGACGTCTCCAACAAAACTGTTTTGACTAAGACGTCCTAGACTTGTCTACAACGTTTGCGACAAGGCTGCGTGGTCTACGACATGAGGCCCTATATCATTAGCAATGGGTAGCTCGCTGTCCGGCCGTCCGGTAACTGTCCGGACCAAGCCCAAGTCGTCGACGGCGCGCGCTGTTCCCGCGCGCCTCAAGGAGTTGTCAGTAACAGCAGGGGCCCAGCCGGGTCGAAGGCTACTGGGGCCAGGGTTATCCGAAAGGGCGCTCGAGCCCCGGTATGAAGGCTTGAAGGAACGGGCTGGGTTTTTTAGTCAGTAAGAGTCTGACACTATCTCCCGCTCCGCCCAAGAGCGGGGGTTGTCATAAGATAAATCATCTTATGACAACCCCCGTCATCAATCTTCCCATCGAAAAAAAAAGGCCCTATACCATTTTATAGGGTTTTTTATCAGGATTTTTTCAATACTTACTGTATGACTAGTACCTAACCTCAGTTTAGTTCTTAAGACTGTGATAAACAAACCTTTCAGAATCGAACCGGAACTGCTCTACCCTCGTCCCCAATACACAAACAAAGCGGTCGAAAACCATATCTATATTTTCGGCAAATAAAGAAATATGGCTTCGAACCACAATGGCGAAGTATTGGTGTGAGTAAACAAGTGCCTTCTCCAAATAATTGCACCGCAATCGGAAATAAAAGGAAAATGTGTTTTCCTTTGAGCTATATATTTTTGATGAGCAATTCAGAGTTTCGTCGGTAGTGCGAGTCAATGCCGGTGCCCATTCATAATATAGAAGTAGTATTTTCTTTGGAGGTGGTAAATTATCCAATTACTTCTCCCGGTCTTTTATTTTTTTCTAGTGAAGAAATCATCCAATACCACGAAGTACGAAGAATTGCCAAACTTAAGTGGCAATGGGTAGGGCACATTGCTCGCAGAACAGATGGCCGTTGGGACCTAAAGGTTCTGATGTGGCGACCGCGTACCGGAAGACGCAGCTTTGGAAAGCCTCCTACAAGGTAGTGCCGGTAGTGTAGTACCTCCTAGTGAGAGTTGCGGGAGGCCGATGGATGCGAGACGCACAGGATCGTTCATTGTGTCGACACTTGGGGGAGGCCTATGTCTAACAGTGAACTAAAACCCACTCCTACGTTCCTTATTGGCCTTTGTTCCAGGCGTTCTTTTCCGCACAACCCATGGCCTCAGTAGGCTCGACCCTTCTGGGCCCCTACGGTTAATTTTCACGGTCTACGTTTTTTTTTTCGGTGGGAAAATCATTCAATGACATCCCCCGCTCCGGGACTTTTATTTGACTGAATCCACAACTCTAGCGTCGTCAAACCTTCCTCTTGAATCACTCTATTTATTAAGAAAACCGCAATCTGTTGCTTAGTTTAAAGATCTAAGCATACACAGGGACAGACAGCGGGAATTGACTTTGTTTTATACTATGTATTGATTACTGTATTCTTATATAATATAATTTCTTTGTGTCCCTATTCTTTGTATTTTAAAATGTGCTGTGTCAAACTAAACTTTCATCTGTCTAACCTGGTATTTAGTTTTGTGCCACCAAGATATAGGCTGTGCCTAGTTTGGGCCCATGGCTACTTATAATGTGTTCTCGGATTGTCTTCTTCGAAAAAAAATCACACCTTTCAATTCAATTCAATGTCATAGGTTTGTAGATACCTAAAACAGGTCTTAAATAAATTAAATAGATCAGCTACGTCCCGCCCTTGGGGCATACAATAGTCACATAGGAATATAGGTACATTATTTCTAGAAATTATTAATATTTCAAATAAAAAATAAAAAGACAACCTAACAAAACGAATTAAGGTAGGCAGGTACAGATCAGTAGCCTACTGAACACATCATGACTGAGAGGGATTATATTGGAGCAGTGATTTGTCCAATAAGAAGTCTTTTACAAGCTTTTATTTAGTTTCACCTGTCCCAATGTTTGTCTGTAATCAAATCTTGCAAATTAAATTTGATCTACTTCCCGGTTACCGATTGAGCTGAAATTTTGCATGCATGTGTAATGCAATGCAAAATTATTATGACATAAAGCTGATCTGATGATGGAACCGGAAGGTGGCTATAGGAACTTCGTAGTTAAACGACACAACCCCATCGACTTTGAGCTCGTGTGATACGTCTTGTCGAGTATTAATTATGTAGGTGTACCGAGCTATAAAAATTGCTATGAAAAAAATTATTTCAATAAAAGCTTGTTTACTCTTTTTTCGAAAACAAGCTTCCTATTTCTACAAGAGTTGTATACTGACAATAAAATATTACCTTCCACGCTCCTTTTCAGTTATCCAGGAACCCTGCCTGATCCACTTACTGGACAAATCTGTCCGTCACGCTTAAGAGCCACGATTGAGGAAACCCTTTTTTATTGTTTTGGGCTCAATACTATTACCTACTTCAACCCCGCTTGGGTTTCAAATGCCTGTAGGTACGGATGGAGGTAAATTATGTGTATTGACTTGTAAACTCCCCTTGGAAGTGATATTGACGTGTAGGGGTGGGTGAATTTGAAATAGGGAGCTTGGTGAAACGGGATTGTGTTGAAAAGGAGCCTTTGCTTTTTTTTATGGTGGGAAAAATTCATCCAATGACAACCCCCGCTCTTGGGCGGAGCGGGAGATAGTGTCAGACTCTTACTGACTAAAAGACCCACCCCGTTCCTTCTAGCCTTCATACCGGGGCTCGAGCTCCCTTTCGGATAACCCTGGCGAGCCTTTGCCTGGTAATGGGACTACATACCACTGTTTTTTAACTGGGAAGTTCCAGTGACTTCTCTAGCTCTAGTGTGGAGCGTGATGATATGTTAGACTTTTACTGATTAAATCCACTCCTATGCCTTGTCTTGCGTTCTTTCCCCGAGTTTACTTGTCGGAAGCGACCCCATGGCCCCAGTAGGCATCACCCTCGCTAGGCCCCCTATCTAGTAGCCTATAGATACACCGTGTCTAAGCATCGACACAAAAAATTTTTGCAATGGATCCAGTACATGATTCTGGTCCCCCCAGTGGTGGAATTTTTCGTCGCCCCTTTTCTAACTTCACAAAAATAAAATTATTTTTTATTCTAAAAATGTGTGTATATTTTGCATTTTTATGTTTTCAAAAAACAAAAATCTCAAATATACACGTACAATCTTTGAGATATTTACTACGTGTTACGAACTTTCCAAAATACAGAATCATATTTTGTATGCATTAATAAAAACTCCAATAGCTAATCTGTTGCATTTTGGCTGTCATCATCATCGTCGTCATTTCAGCCAATAGATGTCCGCTACTAGACATAAGCCTCCCCCAAAAGTCGCCATAACGACAGGTCCTGTGCGTCTCGCATCGAATTCCCGCGACCCTCACCGAGTCATCGGTCTATCTTGTGGAGCCCTCCAACGCTGTGCATTATGGCTGTAGACTAGTGTTATTTATCTTGGTTGACTTGATGAAATATTTAGATGGAGCTTCTCATTTATGTCTCACAGTGACAGTCCATGTCAGCACTCCGTATTTCATCATAATTTCCAAGCAGGCTTGAAGTACTTACTCGTCTTATAATGACACCCTTGGGGTACGAACGTACCCCATTACGGGATGAAACGTGACCACACATACGAAATTAATGGGATTTAAGAAATAAACAAAATGTCTCTTCATAATGAGTTTATTAACATTATTATGTACATGAGTCGTTAAGATATGTATTCACAAACTATTATTATTTATTTATTAAGTAGTTATTATTATTATAAAAATTATTTACTAAAGTTACAAAATCATTGATAGTTTGCCACTAACCTCTTTTGAGTTAAAACTAAAAATTAACATAATAATATCATATTGTAAAAACGCAAATAAATCAGTTGAGCGCACGTGAGCCACGTATGCCGATGACTTTTTGTATGGCAATTAGACTTGTGGAGCAACATAAGATCCACGCCACGCGACGCAACTCTACCTACGTAGAAATCAGGCGTAGCCCTCGTGTGGTCTAACGTAGGTCCCCCTTTAAAATATTATTCCATTGCAATATAAAACCAAAATCATTCGTAACCGTGTTCTACACTTGATGCAATTAAAAATAAAATATATGTGAAAAAGTTATTATATTTACATGTTAAAATGAGTTTACAAGTCTTATTAAATGCAACCGTAATGTTTCCATTGTCGTCCGTCATACGATGTTTCTTTCAAGTATAAATGCAATGCAACACATATTCCTTATAAATTAACAGAAATTAAAAATTGTATTCAACCATAACACAGTTGGCAAAAGGTTTAACAGAAATGTAAATAAGAAAAGAAAATTTATTTACCTACACATATCATAAAATACAATTATCAAAACTGTATTTTCCTTTTTGCTAAAACAATTCTATTCGTTCCAAAAAAAATATCTAAACTTATACCAAAAACTTTATTTTTTTGTCAAACAAAAAAAGGGGCAATCAAGTATTACGTACCTACGCATAAAATGAGTATGGGGGGTTCTTTACTTTGCTTATTTTGATGACATGGGAGACGGGGGGGTCTATATGTGTTTACGTTAGCAATATTTGCCTTTTTCTGATATTCTGCAAAATTGCATTAAATTCAGATGTAAATATTTACGTAAGCAAACGAGGGGTAGTAAGAGCTTCGCTTATTTTGGCTGACAAAGTGGCAATGGAGGGAGGGGAGGGGTTTGAAATAGATTAAAATTCTAGTTACATAATACTTGAATGTCCCCCTAAAGGCTTATCTGCACTAGGGCACATTTGTAACGAGTCAGGTTGACAAACGTGCCTATAGGTTGTACATAATAGATCTTTTAGGTCGCAGTGACTACATCCCCTACACTATGGGTGATGCATAGCCCCTTATCTTCTAAATAATAATAGGTTGTACATCATTATCTACAGCCGAGGACATCAGTGGACGACTACTTTTCAACTTTATACTGAGGTCCAGATAACTTGCTACATACGCATTTCGGCTAAGCGTTGTTCATGTCTCTGTAAAACCAACTGAAGTTATTGAAAATTTATAGACGTCTATTTAAAGACTTTAAGACAAATTGTCACTATCATCAGCGATGTTAGACGAAGTGGTTGACGACCCCCGGGAGTTGATGTCGACCTACAAGGGGTCCATGTGAGAGAATAAAAAAATATCGCTCAACCCAGACTGGGAGGTGTAATTTTATAATAACAGTAAACACAAGTTATGAAGTCTAGGAGACCAAAAAGTTTGGAAACCTCTGGTCTAGAGTGACAATATGTCGAAAAGTTAATATACATTTTGGACATCGTTAATCGTGTGTAATTTAAAAACCCCTGACATAGGGGCATAGACTGGAATATCTCCACTTATCCGTAATTGTTCAGTTTATAGTATTATCCCCTAGTGCAGAAAAGTCATACTTCAACATACATAAGTCATAATATCACCTCTAGACAAAAATAAAGTGCGGGTTTGCGCAACAGTCGCTCCTCTTGTCGGGGTTGACAGCTGCTTTCACCCATTTCCCGTGGCAGTGGGGAGCCACTAGTGCGTAAAACCGGGTCGCATGTCCGGGGACCCCGTGACCACTGCAACGCCATTTTAGGTCCCGTCGGAGAGCTGCTGTCTCGCAGAGGACGCATACTGTCGCACCTGGGGGGTAATGACGATAGATTAGGAATTAATAATGATAATAAAATATTCCACAACTTTCACTGTTCACACAATGCCATCTAGTCCTAAACTAAACAGAACTTGTGTTATGAGTGCTAGACAACTGATAAACATACTTATAAATTTATAAAAACTCAAAAAGGTATACTCGTAGATAAATTACACCAGACACAGAACAAAATTAAATATTCTTGTGTATCACACAAATATTTGTCTTAGGTGGGAATCGAACGCACGACCTCTGGCATAGCAGTCAGGGCCGCTAACCTAAACCAACAGGCCAGTCAATTAAATTGATGGTTCGATTTACTGCCTGGACGACACACGATAAGTTACTGCCTACCAGCCTATTAAACAACATGTGACTGAAATATTACACACTCTTATACACTACACCCCAATTAGGAAATTAAGTTTTAAGACTTATTATTTTCAAAGGCTATCTATTACTAATATAATAAAGAGGTAAAGTTTGTTTTTATGTTAAGCTATTGCATAGCTTCTATCGCGGGCCTTGAGAGTGGAGACCGAATCCAGAAATTCCGTAACGAAAATAACCTAACACCCCCCACTCATTTGTTTTTTGAGCGTGGTGACCGATAAAAAAACAAATGAGTGAACAATCAATCAAAATTCAATTCAATGTGTGAAAGTGTAACTTCAATTAATATCAAAGAAAAAAAAACAAAGGAAAAAAAATACTGCATAAATAAATAATTATAATTGCATAAGTTGATAAAAATGCTATGCAATAGCTTTACCGCGGCAGTCCCCGAGTGCCACACGTCTTTTTTTTTGTTTGTAGGAGGTAATCTCTGGAAGTACTGGTCCGATTGCAAAAAATTTTTCAACGATAGAAAGCTGCTTTATTCCTGAGTGACATAGGCTATGTTTTATGTATGCGAGCGAAGCCGCAGGCAAAGGCTAGTCCATCAATATAGTCATAGGCTCCTTCTAATTTATACCAGAAAACCTGTGCCTTCCAGATATAGATAGTCTTTTCCCATCTCCAAACTTTACACAGTAATACAAAACTCAAAACACAACCACTCAAAAGGTTTTCCGCTCCCCTTAATTAAGCAATTAAGCAACTAACTTCAATTTCCTTTTCCAAGAAAACTAACCACACCGTCTTTTCATTAATTCAATAGTTGAAGCTCAAAATGCACTCAAGAGAAAACTTTTTACAACCTTTTACACAACACAAGCGCCGGAAATTCCAGATTGGTTTCCCACTTTTCAATTTTCTCGTCGTTAACTTGGTGTAAAGAAAAACATACCTTCTCTCAACGCCTTATAGTCGGAATCCGTGTGGCAGGCCTTCGATACCTTGGTGACCTCGAACTGGGCACAGTATCTGCACAAAAGAACGTGGAAATGAAACATAAGGGTACAAATAACAGTTATAAAACGTTTCGGAAAAATATCTGTTCCATTTCGCACAGGAAATTAGGCTGCGAATCGGTTCTCCTTATTCTGGGCTCAAATGTATGACAAATGTTTTTTGAGGCCTCGGAAATTGATTTGGTATTTTGAAAGATTGAATCCAGCAATACTCTGATTACTCTTATTTCAGTAATTTTTCTGATAAATAGTCTTTATGCTTGTTAACTCTGATAATTGCTTTTGATTCCTTGAAAAAATTCAATCTTGTTATTTTATATTTTCTATCAGTAGATGTTTTCAGTAAAAAATTACTATTAGGTACTACTAGAATGTTTACATTTTCCTATGGGTAACCTTTAGTTATCTTATTCCTAGTAGTATTTAGTAACATTATTAGCAACATTTATAGCAACGTATAATAAAAGTACGTCAAAAATACTGATCTTTGAGCCTAAGGATAACCTTAGGCTAGGCTCAGATCACACATTACTAACAGTTTTACCGTTCGCCTACCATCAGGTCTTGCTATTCTTACTAGAATCTGCCGATCAGACCTAATGTGAACACAGCCGTCGTTATATATACGCTTGTATGGAGCACCGCTCACCACCGTTAGCGGTTGCCTCCTTCTGGGAAGCAATAATGCTAGCTAATGGGCGTTTGCACGCCCATTAGCTAGCATTTATCACGCCTCAGCCGCTAGGATAGACCTGTCTATGTCGCTGGAAATCAGGGTCGGGGCTTGCAGACGATGAGCAATGGGTAACTCATCGTCCGGCCGTCATGTAACCGTCCGGACCGAACCCGAGTTGTCGACGGCACGTAGAGTTCCATGCGCGCCTCGAGTAGATGCCAGCAAGATCATACAATTACCGTCACGGATTTTGAGCGCTCGGCGTCAGAGTGGGGATCACTTTGCGCATTCCATACATTGGCGAGCCAATTGTCTTCGTTGTTAGACCATGCAGCAACGCAGGGAACGAATCAGGAGTGACGTCTATGATGCGATGGCGTGGCGAGCCAATCACTGACACTCCCTGCCCCCGTGTCTCACTTCGCACCACTAAAGAGACCGAATATTTGACTTCTGCTTAACTTGAAGCCAGCGCTCAAGATCCGTGCCGGTGTAGGAGCCCAGCAGAAAACCCGGGATCTTGGAACGCCAAGCAAATAAGGAACATAGTTGTGGGTTTTAGTCAGTCAATGTATGACACGCCCTTCTGCTCCCCCTCAGAGCGGGTGAAGTCATTTGACGATTTCCCACCTAAAAATAAAACTGATGTTACTATCGATGTACCGCTGCCCCGGCTCGTACTTAGTCTTTGTACAATGAACGACAACGACGCTCTAGTAGTAATGTGGTATTTACGAGTAAATAAAAGGCATAAGTAAGGAAAAAGGAAATATTAGGTGCATCCAATCATTACCAAATGAACTAGGAACATTTCAAAGGTTAAGGCTAGTGTGAACAGCACAAAGTAGGTGGCCAATATAAATCCAACCAATCCAATTCAATCGCTCTGGGCTTATCCACTCTTCCTTTTTCGTCCAGGCGATATCTCTTTGGAATGCGCTCCCTCTGAATATCAGGATGGCGACAAGCCGATTTTCCTTTAGGGTGAAGGCACGTGAGCATGTTCGCAAGATGTTGGTAGAATCATCACCACGCTAATTGGTTGGATTTGTTTTTTCACTACAGCATTGTTTATTTATATGTACGTATCTAAGTATGTATTTACTATTGTATTTGTTTCTCTTCTATTTTGTCTGTTTATTAAGTTGCACCTGCCATGTTATGTTTCTGCACCACCCTAAGGTCGACTGGCAGATAATGCCTAAGGCATTAAGTCCGCCTTTGTACAGTTTTTTGTGCATAAAGCTTTAAATAAATAAATAAATACAACCTGATAGAAATCATGGCTAAACGTCAAGGACACGTGTCATTGCCGACAGTTTTATCGGATTGGTCTAAAGTGAACAGTGCTATTGAAATACAAATGCCAATATGCATCAGACACCATTTTCGTTTCAGTCAAATTGTCGGTTTGAACTAATTGTGAACCTAATGGCAAGTGAGTACTGAGATGTGTATAAATTAATGTATTCTATTCTAACCGTGTTTGGGATTATTAGAATCGTTATGAGATGCACTCTGGCTATTATAAGGTATCTAAGTTTGGCTGAGAGGTACTTTTTAGTGGTGGTACCATAACTAAAAAGTGTAAAATAAAAAACTTTTTACAAAAATTATAACCGACTTCATTGTTAAAAAAACACTGAAAAGCACAAAAAAACTTAAATTTCTGAAGTCGGTGTTAAATAACGAAGAGACAAAACTATTATAGAAACACCGACTTCCGAAATTTAAGTTATTTTGTACTTTTCAGTGTTTTTTTAACACTGAAGTCGGTTATATTTTTTTTGTAAAAAGTTTTTTTTCGCGTTGCAACTTCGTAAATCATCGCGTTGGATTGCGTCAGATGAAACAACAACCTCTTAAACCATGCTCGATGTTGACGATAGGCGAATGAAAAAAGACCCTTATAAGTACAAGGAATAATATTATCAGATCATAATAATTCAAACAATCATATTCCATTCACAGTAGCCTGCCTGGTATCGAAATCAAACTGGCATAACAAACCAATACCAACACAAATAAAACAGAATGCACAAACACAGTACCAACTGCATAGCAATCGGTTTTCGTTGTTAGGTTGGCAGATCCACAGAGCTTCTCATTTCCTGTTGTCATGTCAATAGCTCGAGATATCGATTCTATAGTCTCTGGTCCGAACTGACCGAGCTTTATCTGAACCATGCACTAGTTGTTGTAGAACACAATGTATCTGTCTAGAATACAGGATTATGATTGACACTGACAGCTTGGATTAGCAGCATGATATAAGCTATGTTAAGCCAGCTATCTTCATAGGCTTTGGCACACCTGATTTAAGTACAGTCACGGGCAAATCTATACAAATCTCTCTCCATTTTTTAATATTATTAACTTTATTTATATTTTTGAGGCAGTTCAAAAGGCCGCCTAACTTAAGCGGGACTGGGATCAAAGTCAAAATATTTTATTTCACATAGGCCTACATGGGCACTTATAAAACGTCAGAAGCTATTGCACGGTTCCAAATTGGTCGTTTTCTATGGAGAAGAACCGGCAAGAAACTCCATGGTTATTCTTTTAAAAAAAGTGGTTGATGTTACGATATTTATAGATATTATGTAAGAACTGTGTAGACCAATACTGTACACAAATGCAAAAAAAAAGTAATACTTAATAAAAGGAAGTAATCGGAGAGTTTGTGGGGTATAAAAGGTGTAAGGGACAGCCCTCCGCAAACTTTAAGGGCCTGCTCAGTAGACGAAACTGAACAACCTTCCACAAGAATTTTTTTCAGGAAACGAAAAACAAAATCAGCCTCGCCCTACAAAATGATAAACTTGATTGGACAATTTGTATGGCGAGGCCGATTTTTTTTTCGTTTCCTGAAAAAAAAATTGATTTCGTCTACTGAGCAAGCCCTTAAAGTTTGCAGAGGGCTGCCCCTTACATCTTGTATAGTGTTCTCACACAGTGGCTGGACATGGTGATCGAACGGTAGGCCAGTACAACAACGCGACATCATCGTGCGAGTTCACGGGACCAAGCCGTGAACTCGCACGATGTTGTCGCAGCAGACCAACAAGGAGATGACGGGACGACTTAGATGTCTTCCTTAGCAATTTGCAAGAAGTGGCTCAGAGCCGAGAACAATGGAAGAAATGAAAGGTGACCCTTACCCTGCTGTGGAACAGTACGAGTAAAAGCTGGATATACTTATTTATTTTTTTTATCTTTCTTCCATACATCATCATCCTCATCATCATTTCAGTCGAAAGACGTCCACTGTTGGACATAGGCCTCCCCTAAGTGTTGGCATAATGACCGGTCCTGTGCGTCTCACATCCATCGGATTCGACCCTCACTGGAGTCATGGGTAGACAGGCTGCCGGGCACAAGGGGCCATTTCTTTTTTTGCGTTTTATGTTTGGGGCTTGTTGTAATCGCGCTTGGCAGGTCAGTTGGCGATCGCAGTGTGTCCTTCATATACATGTTATAAAACAAAGTCTCTCACCGCGTCTGTCTGTCTGTTAGTGGTAGACCAAAAACTACTGAACGAATCTTCATGCGGCTTTCACCAATAGACAAAGAAAGATGGATGTTTGTTATTCTTTCACGCAAATACTACTAAATGGATTTCGATGGAGCTTGGTACATGGGTACGCCAAGTCCTCGAAAAACATATAGGATACTTTTATTCCGAAAATATGGGATTCACTTATTCCCTTGGGATAATTTCCTACAATCACGTGGGTAAAGCCACTAGCAGCTGCTAGTTATAACAAGCTTTTAATGAAAATCTCTTTTTCATAGCAAGCTTTTATAGCTCGGTATACCTATATAATGAATACTCGTCAAGACGAAACATACGAGCCCAAACTCGATGGCATTGTGTCATTTAACTACCAAGTTCCTATAGCCAACTTCCGGTTCCATCATCACATCAGGTCCTTGTCATAATAATTTTTCATTGTCATCGGATTCACACATGCATGCAAAATTTCAACTCAATCGGTAGCCGAGAAGTGGGTCAAATTTGATTTACAAGATTTGTTTACAGACAAACATTGGGACAGGTGAAACTAAATAAAAGCTTGGAAAATAAATAAATAAATAATTCATAATTATGTCAAAAAAATACGTAGACAGAGTCTATTCAACAAAAATTGTGTTGTGAAAGTACTTTATTCTAGATCACAAAACGGATGTTTTCAGTCTCACTCACATCGCGTGATGTTTATTCAGTTTTGAAGAACAAAAGGATTTCGGATAACACATTGTTATATTTGTTCTAACATGATCTGAATAAGCATTGTTTGAACTGAATGTTGTATTTCCAGTTTGCTTTTTAAATGCTATCATTATTTATAAATAAACCAAAGGACTAGAACAGAAGGACCGGATTAAAATCTGATCCTTTGGAGCTTTTAAGGGCCTGTGCTCACCACGTTTTTTAAACGCGCCGTTGACGCGCGTTTGTAGCGATACAGACGTGAGTCAGACGCAGCCTGTAGACCTTTAATTCATTAATTCCCAAGCGAAAGCCGGCGTTCCCTCATTGTCTTTCTATTGTGTCTTTAATTAAGGTATTCGAATGGTTAATAGGATAAAAGCGCGCCGTCGACGCACGTTTCTAAAACGTGTTTACGGTGCGTTTAAAAAACATTTTGTACACAGGCCCTAAATCATTTGGTTTAGTAATCATGCCCTAGAAACTTCGCTGAGCTGGCATTCTGACCTTTATAATGTTTATCAATTCATCTATTATTATATATAAAAAAAAAAAACTAGCGGTCTCGACAGACGTTGTCTCGTAAAGCAAAGTGAAGAGAGAACGTCATTTGCTATTTTATTTTATTTTATTTCTTTTTTATGTTGACATGTCCATCATTCTTGATTGACTGGTAGAGATTACAAGTCAAATAAATAATATGTTCCCTAATGAACTTTATTCTTTTATACGGTAGACATCGCTGTCAGCGATAAGACCGCCTTTGTATTCATAGATTAAAGTTTGTTTAAAAGTTCCTATTTTGGTGTACAATAAGATTTATTCTATTCTATACTTGTTAGTAGAGTCTGTCTAAAAAGTTAAACGACTTTGGTAATTATTAAGGTAAAATGAAATCTGATATAGTCAACACTGGTTCAATAATTAAGGTTGATTAAGAAATCTTTATCATTGTTTATTAATAGAAGAACCTAATAAAAAGTACCGAATATAATTATTTTTTAAATTATTAAATATTATTTATACAAAATTCCCAAGTCGTTTGACTTTTTAGATCGACTATACCTATATTTTTGACGTGACAACATCTTATAAATTGGTTTGCCGGGTGACACTTCAAGAAACTGCGTTACGCTCCGCTCACGTTATGCGCTCACAATGAGAGCGAGTGAGAGGCACGCGTCCCTTCCACTCGGGCATGGTTAGCCCGCCTAAGAGCGAGAGAGACAGACATTTTCATCCTTCTTCCTACTATACGAATGAATATTCACATTAAAATTATTTTACCACTCAAAGTCGTTGTCACGTAAAACTTTCGCCCGTATACCGACTTTACAGGCAACCAATTTTTTTTTTAATAAATACTTACTCTCTATGTGAGTTGGACTCAGGGTCATCAGGATTACGCAAGCGCAGGTTCTTGCGGATGTCTACGGTTTCATTGGAGTGGCGGCTCACCGACAGGCCTCCGGGTAGGAGCATTGCAGTCTCATCTGTACAGGAATATTATCATAAATAACGATGTAAAATAACAACCACATT
Source organism: Mythimna ferrago (assembly GCA_910589285.2). NCBI lineage: Eukaryota > Metazoa > Arthropoda > Insecta > Lepidoptera > Noctuidae > Mythimna > Mythimna ferrago. Next base: position 12,430,957 of record OU342690.1, on the reverse strand, counting down.
GGCGTTCATGTAGACAGGAGCGATAAACGTAACACGCGATTTTGAGACACTTAAGGGGCCGGCGACGGATGAATTTCCATACAAACGTAATACCACGCTCATTTGCAGTCGTAGCATATTTCCAACATATTATGATGATATTCGGTTATAGACAATATTTATCTAGGTTCCTACGTCGAGAATATTAGAAATATTGTTATTTTTAATACAGAAAAAGCCAAATGGCATGTTTTGCCATATACGCTGTAAAAAAGTGCGAAATACAATTCGCTTAACTTTCTTTTTGTTTTTTTAAAAAAGAAAGACGTATGAACCTAGATAAATGTTGTCTATAACCGAATATCATCTTAATATGTTGGAAATATGCTCCAACTGCAAATGAGCGTGGTATTACGTTTGTATAGAAATTCATCCGTCGCCGGCCCCTTAAAGGTTGTCTGTTAAAATTCGCTTTTAGCAATAAGGCTCAAATACGCCCGCCGCGGTTACGGGTCCGCAGCTTCAGTAGAATGCAGATGTACCTATATGTAGAAAATGGGTTTGTACCAGAACAATAAAAACACTTCACTAATTAAAGCTAGATATACACCTAATTAAAACTAACTTACAAAATAAAAATAAAAGTGTAGCGACATCTATGGCGCCACATAAGAACTACGAAGAAAGTACGAAATCCTGCATCGCGCAAACAAAGTTCTCCGCGCGATTTGAACATATACGACAGCCCGAAATCATCTATCTGGCAGTAGCCCAACAGACTATAACACCTGTGTGGTCGGAGGATCCTCCCTTTTCAAAGGAGGTTTGCGGGACTTTACTCTCTGTTCCACATACCTCCAAAAAGCGTCGAAAAACTACTGCTCTGCATCGCAGTCAACTGGTAATGTACCCAAAAGACTAGCGGCATTGCCACGCTAAATAGCAATGCTTATCCTTTGTCCGAAGTAAAAGCCAGCCCTTGGGTCATGCGAAGTGTCAACAAGTAGTTTCAAAACGCTTTGTTGACACTTCTAAAAAATTAATACACATTTCACGACGCGTTTTACGACCGCGGTATGCGTGGTTGTTCGCGGCTCCCGCTGCACCGGCGGGAAACTTGTAGCCATCTTTTCTGTGAGACCACCCAATACACCCTCTAATTTCAAGCCCCTACTGTATTTTTATGGTGGTACAGTAAAGAGTATAGGTATATCTATCTAACTATGACCCTGTCAAAATGAGATGCTCAAACTCACCTCTCAAAGGAACATCACTATCAGCAGAGCAGCCTCTATGCTCCTGGCAGGCGCGTCGCTGCACCAACGATGGACAATGGCGTCCACCGTGTGCAGGGGCCTGCACCACTCGCCGGCTGCGCACCATGCTGCCGGAGCCGCAGTTCGTGTCGCAGTCCGACCAGGGACCCCAGCCGGAGACCACGCAGTCTATTACTGAGGACAAAGAAATGGGATAGGTTAATCTGTGTCAAGAGATAAAATACTTTTTCATTACTCATACTCTGAAAGTAGGTCTGAAGTTGCCTGAGGAGCGGGCTGTAAATGATACTTTTCATCCCTAGGGAGTTTTACTTTACAATTGACAGCTGTCAAATTATTAAAAAAAACTAGTTCTATCTTCACATTTCTATTGAACCATGTTCCAATTTTTCATACAGCCAGTCAATCACAACGCGATATAAAATTGAAATAACTTAAAGACAAGTATTAATTAAACAATGTTATATTTTAAGTGATTTATTTGTTCAACTATTTCTTTAAAATGGGACTTTCTCGGGACGAAATGAGTTACTTTCACCCCTAGTGTAACAATGTACTATTATTTGGCACAGAAAAAAGGAGATAATAATATGTGGTTCCGCAAGCCTAGCCAAGTTACAATCGTTTCGTGTCGAATCTCTTGCTACAATGGTAACGCCTCTGCGCGTAAGCGATTTTAGAAAACGATAAGTTGGTAGACATGTTGACGCTCCTGAGTCGGCCGCTCGTTCTACAATGTAGCTTTTGTATAACAAAGAATGTAGCGTTGAACATTGTAGGAACGATTACATTTCATTCTACCATTTTGAATGATGTGAACTTGGCTATGAATTTTATATTAGTTTGTTCTGACCACGTAACATAACGTTGAGATGTCATTCCCATACATTTGATTAGTTTTCTATTAGCGTTGATAATTTCAAATTATCAACTTGGCTAGAGTCTGTCTAATAAGTTAAACGACTTGGGTAATTATTAGATTACATCAGATTTAATGAAATCTGATGTAGTCAACACAGGTTCAATAATCAAGGTTGATTAGGAGATAGAGTCCATTGTTTACTAACAGACGAACCTTATGAAAAGTATCGAATATAAGTATTTTTTAAATGATTAAATATTATACAAAATTCCCAAGTCGGTCGACTTATTAAACAGACTATAATCCTGCTGATTTTCTCAGATCAACAATCTCTAAAGTCTTAAAGTTATTTTTCTACATTTGAAATTATCATCATGTATGCTTAGATATACCTAATATCATATATATACTCGTACAATGACGTATAGGATCAATATTCGGACCATTACTGTTTCTGATAATGATAAATGATACTGTTGTTTATTTTGCTAAAAGTATACTTTTTTACCTTTACTATTAAGAACAGATGTTTTAAATATTGATTACAATCTAGCCTAAAAAACTAATAAGCAATTTAACTCTAACTTAATGTTCTATCAATCAATCTAATCATTTAGACAGATGTTACAAAATAAAAATAGAGAAACACTGTATTATTAGATAGATACCTAATAAGGTGTGCAAATGTTATACTCATTACTGTTAATCATATCATATATAATTATTAACATTACATTGCAAAATTAAAAAATAGTTAATGTCAAGTTAAATACATTCAGATTACTACATTAGGCTAGTTGCCGTGAAATTTAATTAGTCCGTCTTTTAAATTATTCAAAAATAAGGGACACGTATTTTTTTATTTGTAAACTAAACAAAAAATGACAAAGTTATAGCCCATTAAAGTTACGTGTAACGTCACGCCGTGCTGCATTTTTTCGCACGGGGTGACGTCAACCCGATAGAACTTTCTTAGAGTCAAAAACACTTTGTTCAAATACAAAGGTCTACTATATGCAGATGACTTGAAACGGTTTCTTGAAATCAACTCTGAGACAGATTGCCTGGCACAGCAACGCGACATTAATGTGGCGTTGCAGTGCGATATACGAGTGGAGTGTAAATAACAAAATGTAGTTCCACTCGTCAAAATACTACGTTGTGAGCACAGTAACCTAGTCTCCTTTAATTATAAAATCTCATTAGAAGCCGATTAAGTCCTTCGCTAAGACATTTACTGGTCCCATCACCTGGGACTTAGCTTTGTAAGACTATTAATTAAAATCTATCCAGATGCTATGTAACTGAACTTTATAAACCTCTAAGTTTAGAGAAAGTTTTATTTTTGTTTCTACTACTATTACTATTGGCTCATTTTCTACAGTCGCGCTTTGTCCACGCTCTACTCTAAGCAAAGTATTCAAATGAAGTTTGAGTTTGTAGTAAGATTCATCAGTGTGCTTAGTGTGAACTTTTTTCCTGCCAGAAAATTCAGTTTTTTGAAGAACAATAAATTTATATGATCATTCAAATCGTCAATATAACCCTCTTAGTTCATCAAATCGCGTTCGAAACACTACACTGCGCTCCAAAACGCAAATCGTTAACGTAGTTCAGAAGGCTGCCCAACTTAAGTGGGACTGGGCTGGACATGTCTGCCGCATGCCTATCGAGCGGTGGGCCAGTAAAACGCAAAATTGGTGCCCTGAAATCGCACGACGGGGCCGGGGCAGACCAAAAAGGAGATGGCGGGACGACTTGGATGTCTTTCTTGGGAATTGGAAAGAGGTGGCTCAAAACCGGGAACATTGGAAGGAGTGGAGGGAGGCCTTTGCCCAGCAGTGGGACAGTATGGGCTAGATAAAAAAAAGTTCATCAAGACCTACTGAATCATTTCAGCAAAACATGTCTACTGCTAAAAATAGTTCTTCCACAATGACCGGTCTTGTGTGTCTCGCATCCATTGGATTCCCGCAATCCTCACGAGGTCATCGCGTCGGTTCACCTTAAAGAAAGCCTTCTAAACGTTGCATTTTCCGGTAGGTACGTGGTCGCCCTCTAAAACCCGTTGACCATCTCTGTTCTAAAAGAAATGTGATGCAATTGACTGGCTACGTATTTTATAAAATATTTATTCCCTTCAGCCTTCTTGACAAGTTTTGCTGAGGTGAGGTACCTAGTCTGGTACCTACTCTACTAATTACAATAAAATTTTCAGCTCCAATTTACGGTGTTCCGCACTTGTTTCAATAATACTTATTTAATTCATTAAACCCCAAGCGAACGCCGGCGTTCGCGCACCAATTGTCTTTCTATTGTGTCTGTAATTCTCACGATTGAAAGGTTTAATGTACAGTATTGTAGACACTAATTTGAGATATAAAATTTCGCCAATTTTAAATTACAATATTATATGTATACTAGGAATCAATATGCGAATAGGTAATTAAAACAGCCACTAAACTTCACTCGTTAAAAACCCACCAAAAAACCATGATCAGTATAATAAGAGTCCACAATTGGGACTCCGGCTTCTTTTTTAGGAGAGGGCATCGGCCATAATCCACCAAATGGGCCCAGTTCGGATAGATAAATGTCACCTGAATTTTTGTTTCTAGGACATGCTGATTACCTCACGATTTTTTCCTTCACCGTTTTGAGAGCAGTGATAACGAAATAAATAAATTACATAAAGTAAGCAACTGCTTTACGTTATGTAATGGCAGAGGGTTTGAACCCATGACATACAACATATAAGTCGGAGCCATTACGAAGTTCTTAACCAAGTACACCTACATATTACTGAAAGTTTCCATTACCTACATGTTATTTAGGTAGAAACTTGCGTGGGTGTCTCTAGTCGAGTAGTTACGCTAAAGAACTTATTTACGTACCAATTTGCACGCGTGGACTCCTTCTCAGGTCAACGCCCTCAGTAGTAGGCCACTAAGCTTGTGCTAGGTACCTATTTATAAAGTTTAATTTTGTTGGCTTCATTAATCATTTTAGTATGTATAGAATAGAATAAACTTTATTGTATACCAAAATAGTAATAATTTCACAGAAAATTAATCTATGGGTATAATGGCGGTCTTATTATCGCTGACAGGGATATGTAACAGACAACCATGGGATACCAAGAACAAAAACTAAAATATAACAAGAAACGCATGTTACTAAAAGAGTTATGAGTATACATGTGTATGGATGAAGAGTCTGTATACATCAGTATACATGTAGAGAGGGAAACAAAAGAAAAGATGGATGAATTATGTGAGGAGTGATATGAAAGAAAAAGGAGTGTGAGAGTGATATAGTGACGGGTGACAGGATAGAATGGAAGAAAAAAATGTGTTGCATCGACCATAATTATATGGGATACGGGAAGGAAGGTGACGATTGTCTACAAGAGATTGTTAAGTCTGTAGATGCGAAGATACTTCCAGAAAGGTTTAAAAGGATTATAACATTATTGTGTAAAGTCAAAGTAGGTATTTAAGTGGTTTCTCTCAAAATGTTGCTAATTAGCTTTCACCCGCGTCTTTGATTATGTACCCGCGTCTCGTATTGGTTGCAGCGTTATGATCCTTTCGCCAACTCTTAGTAAACTTCACTCAGTATTATATTTTTTTTTTTTTTACAAAAAAAGTAAAAAAAAAGTTATAAAAGAGCAAAATTATTTATTGGTCTCTGAAAATATGTAGGCGTAAGCACTGGTTCGATCTAAAAAATGCTTTCACTGATTAAAAACTATTAATACCTGAGTAGATACCAATATTTTTCATCATATCGTAAAAATATTTTCACTTTCGTTGAACAAATAAAGCCAACACACTCGTACCTAACAAATATTTCACCGATTCCAACTCACGAACAAACAAAATATCTAGGTATCAAACTTTAAAAAAAAAAATCATTTTGCAAAAAAACTATTCACAAATCGTGAATACGGTACTTTAGAAATTCGCTGAGGTGAAACTAAATCGACAAATAAAATCCAGACCGCAGTGAAACCGACATGAATCCATTTTGTAGAAAATTCAGCAGCAATGTACCAAGCTTGAATCCATTTAGTAGAAAATTCAGCAACAATGTACCAAGCTTTATTTATAGAGGTCCGAAAAATCATTGGGACAGGCAATTTGACAAAAAGGCTCGGGGCCATTGAGTGGACGCCATGGGCTGGAAACATCGGCTATATTTGCGAGTGGCAGCAATATTTTACCACTGTTGCTGGATACAATTGATCATGATGGATATTTTTCATTGGATACGGGTCTTTTTGCAAAAAAAAAAAAAACATTTCATAGACTAAATATTTCATGGGATTTTTTTTTTAATCTTTCATAACGCACGATTTTTAGGATCCGAGTGGTTTGGGATATCAGCAGACGGCTAGTCGACTCTTCAAGTTACCAGACGAATGGATTTTTTTTTTTGGCCAACGACCTAATATTTACCTTTAGCGTGGTAATGTAGCATTACCACGCTAAATGTCAATAGCATTCCGGGCACTTTTCCCATTGACTGTGGTGTGAATGATTTTTTTTATTACTGATGGATTTTTAAAACAACGGAATCAGTTACTACGATTCTAGTTTTTAATCCTAAAATAATCAAGACTAAAAAGATAACAAATAATATTTATTATCTTTTTAATCTTGATTATAGATTATTATTTATTACTTTCTTGATTATTGTTTATTACACTAGTGTGTACACCAATACCTACTACTAGGATGAGTTATTTCTTAAAAACACTATTTAAGAGCATTTAATTAAAATTTAAGTGCTTTGTAAATTAGTTTTCTAATTGGGGTGTATAAGGGTGTGCACTGTTTTAGATGCTCATTGTATGCGCGTTGGTACAGTTTATTCAATAAAATCTAAAGTCGCACTTTAGACAAGCTGAAAAGTCGCAGCTTAAGCGCAAAAAAAGCAGTTTATGCTCCGTCTCCGTAATCTTAACTTTCCGCAGTCAGGCTTCACGACAGTTAACCCGATTAGTTAGGGGTTGTCAAAGAACATTGGTAATAATAACGCAACTAAAGAGTGAAATTCCCTGCCGAAGTCTGTGTTTCTAAATAGCTACAACCTAGCGATCTTTAAGCCAAGAGTAACAAGCGCACCACATAGACCACATCGTCACTTTCATTCAGGGGAGATGGTCAAGCTATTTATACTGTAATATGGAAATATTGTAAAAACAACCATTTTTTTAAAAGAGTAACCATGGAGTTTTTTGCCGGTAAGTTCTTCTCCATAGGAAACGACCAATTTGGAACCATGTACTAGCTTCTGACGTTTTATAAGTGTCCATGTAGGCCTATCTGAAATAAAAACTTTTGAATTTTGAAGCGTGAGCCTATCAATTGAAAAAAAATGTACAAAATATTTTAGGCTTTTATAGGTACCGAAATCGCCAAGTTGTATTTTTCTTTTTTGATGTGGCAATTGTATCCAACTAGATACATCTGAGTGGTGGAAAAAAGTTTAACTAAACTAGAAACCGGCCTGACATAGTTGGAGAAGCGCAAAGCAGATTCGATAGTATACTCGTACTACAAAGTTCCTTCACAATCGGTGTTGGTCACCTGCTCTCGACAAATCGCACATACCACATATCTTGGTTAGCTGCAGCTCGTAGTGGCAACAGCAACTTGAACAGTCGTTACCGAATCGAATCCCAACCCGACTTGCCACTGCAAGTTCCAAAGCTGAAACTTTGCACTTGGATTTCTCAACGGGCGAATAGTATCTTGACTGTGGCGTAAGTTTCCTATCTACGTAAGTAGTTACAGGTATAGGTTTGGCTTCGGTTAGCTAGTCTTTTCAAATACATGTTGTGACTTTTAAGTTCGCTTGTATTGTAAAACGAACATTATAAGGTAGATTTTGCTGTCAGTTTTGCCACAGTCAAAGTTTTGATTGACGAAAAATTTACCGTCTAATGCGATGATTGACGATTTTTAGTACTGATTGACGAAAACTATAGTTCATAATTGATGGAATTGATTGTCGTTTGCATGACCGTAGTCATAAATGATATATTGATATACTCTTTATTATACACTAAAAATTACAATAGGAACTTAAAATTAATAGGGTGTCACTATGGACAGTGGGTAATGGTATGGGTGTAAGTGGCAAATGCTGTAATACAACTATTATCTAGAGCTATTATTCTGCCACTATTCAATCCTTCTATAATACCGTTTTTTCCAGTGGCCCCTGTTCGTATGGGCAACTGAAGGAAACAGGTGTGGTTTTAGTCAGTGAAAGTCTGACAAAAGTTGTTTGGTTTTCCCTTACGAACTGTTTTTTATTTACCATAGGAAGAGAGGCAGACAACTCAGACGATATCTGTACACAGTTGCTTAGCTGGTCAGGACTAGATTAAATTAGCATAAAATAGAGACAAATCTCTAGACAACACAACACAACAAGACAACACACAACAACTACACAAGTTATGATCAATAGGAGTGGAGCAACTAAAGACGCGGCGGAAAGCTAGTGTAAATAAACAGATAAAAATAAGTTGTTACGCGCGTCACTATGAAGGAAAGCGCTGACACCTAGGTATGAGGCAGCGCGCCTCGATGTCATCGTCACTGTTGCCACCGAACGGGGGAATATGCTGACGCAGACCACGAGGCCCGAGGACATCGTCTACATGACCGCAGCCGCGCACTTCGGATCCAAACTCGATCGAGTCAATTTGCCTATATTCTTTATTGTACATAACTTTACAGATTATACATAGGTAGTAAGAAAGCCGATGTACACAGGCGAGCTTAACCCAAAATTGGGTTTTCTTACAGCAAACCTTAATATTAGATAGAAATTTTGTAATAGGAGGTTAACTTAACCAAGTGCACGACAAAAACTAAGTTAACATAGATGAATTGAATCTTATAACTAAAATATGCTACACAGATATGTGCGCAGCACACAATACGTATAAATATACTACATATATACAACAAATAAATGTCTGTCAACAAATAAATGCCTCATGTACCTGTACAGTGTACAACACTTCTTCTTTCTATACGTGTTCGAGTCAATTTGCTATTTTATTTATAATCGTAATTTTTATTGAATTAAATTAGTTTGTAAAATAAATCGTTTTTTTTTTTCGTCTTCCGGCAGTAGCCTACGTAATTAAGTTCATTGCCTGCAATCAATTTGTTATTGAACATTTTATTTTAAAGATTTTATTACTTTTTACGATCAAAAAAAGTCAAAACACCTGCGAAGGTGTGTAAAACCCTCCTTTCTTTCTACCTAGTGATCGGAAGATTGCCTTCAATATCGCAAGCCATAAATTAAAAGCTACATTACAAGTTTTACGGCTCACATTTGATACCCAGCTCACTCCACCTAAGCACCAATTTGCCGCATCGCTTACTTTAGACCTTGCCCTTTCTCCTTAACGTAAATCACAACAAAGATTTATAAGCATAAAACAATTTTACATTATTAAATAAGCAATATATTCAAAAATGTCGTTACGAGGCCTGAAAATGTTCGAACACGGGTAGGGAGTCGGGGTAATGGCCTATAAAATGGCCTGAAGAGACCATTTATCATGAACGAGTGGCACTCCGTCCTCGGGTGTCTATTGCGAATTTATTGACATTCGAAGAGCACGGAATACCTGAGGCGGTCGTTCGGACTGCATTTTCGATGACTCAATTTCCTTGCCTAGGCATAAATTGGATTTATTGGCTCTCAAATATTAGTAGTATTATAGGATGAGTTATAGAAGCATTTTTGAAATCTTAAAAAAGCTGAAGAGTTTGTTTGTTTGGTTGCTAATCTCAGGAACTACAGTCTGATTTGAAAAATTATTTCAGTGTTAGAATTTTTTTTGTAGGTGGAAAAATCATCATCTAATGCCATGTCTTGCTCTTGGACGGCGAAAGGGTGTGTCAGACTTTTACTGACTAAAAACCCACACCTGTTCCTCCCTTGCCTTTCATACTAAAGCCGAGTCTTCCTTTAGAAGCAGACTCTTGGCCCCAGTAAGCCTCGACCCTGCTGGACCCCTGCGGTTTGCTGACTTCAGTGTTAGATAGCCCATTTACCGAGAAAGGCTATAACCATTACGCAATGACCAATAGAAGCGGAGCATCAACGAAAAATGTTGCAAAAACGGAGGAAAATTATTCATTTCGAGAGCTTCATTTGCGTGCGCTGCTTAAACGATTAAAGTTATGTATGATAAAATTGTTGATATGTATACAAGGTGCAGTTTTAAAACTGCACAATATTTCAGGAGGTTGTAATAAAACTCATAAATAATCATGTAAAAAAACGATACCTGGTCAATAATCAGTAATACTTGTTATTTAATTTTTTAATTACACTAAACTAAATCGATTGATCGATGGCCGCGGGGGCGTGGCTAGGGTGTGGCGTGCGGGACGATGATTGGATGATACATTATTTATGAAACTATCGTTGCGAGTTAGTGTGTGTGAAAACGCCCTTTATTGTTCCGTGTTTGTGTATGTGAAAAAAAGCGCGGTTATAAAAAAAAAAATTACTTACTTATTTTATTATTGATTCGGGTCGAGAATCACTAACATAATTACCTCCTGAAATATTTTGCAGCTTCAAAACGACACCTTGTATAAATAAAGAGAGATTGACTGACTGACATAGATCAACGCACAGCCAAAATTACCTGAACTAGACGCGTCAAAATTTTGGGAAACGTTTCCTTTTGCGACGAGGCGAGTAGGTACTTAGGCCCCTAAAAGGATAAAAGTTAGGTCTGAAATTTGTAGAGAAAAACATACTTTTCCGCAGTCGAAGCCACTGGCAAAAACTAGTAATTTATTTAGCAGAAGAACATTTGCCGGATCATCTAGTAATTACGTATAAATCTCAGCTCAGGTCCAATTTATACGCTCCAAAAGTGTTTAAAAGTCCCTCATCATAGTTAAACTGTTGGATGAAATGTTTTTCTTTCATTTGTGTTCGAATTGTTTGTTGATCAAACTAACTCGTAGTTAACTGAAACTTTCGTTTGCAATCAACCGATCAAGCGTGATAAAAACTCATCAAACACGGGTTCATTCTTTCTACTGTTTCGATAGAACATACAAAATACGCACAAAGCATTTTGGGAACACATTTATTGTGCGTATAGCCAAGGAGTGGAATTCCCTGCCGGAGTCTGTGTTTCCTGATAGCTACAAATTAGGGGTCTTTAAGTCAAGAGTGAATAGGTTACTTCTAGGCAAGCGTGCTCCATCATCGACCACATCCACGCTTACCATTAGGTGAGATGGTGGTCAAACGCGAGCCTATTAACAATAATTTTAAAAAAATACAAATTTAAATGTGCACAGGAATTACATGACTTGATTCCATCATCACCTTTCTTCCATCGAACAACCCGACGTACGACGAGTGTCCATCCTTACGTTGTTAAAACACCGCTCTACGGTCCGGGCAAAGCGTTTAACCTCGTCGTTTGTACCGCATACATTGAAGGATTGGAACAGTTTACCTGCTGTGTTCTTCCCAAAAATTATAATATAGATGTCTTTAAGGCTAGAAAGAATAGGCTGTATAACTAGTGCGATTCACCATCAACGACTGCATCACTGCATACCATCAGGTGGGATCGCAGTCAAGCACTTGTTCATATCATTAAAAACAATACAATAGTGCATACTTGCAGTGTCGGAAACTTTGTAAAGTAAAATTAGAGACAGATTAAAATTAAATGATATTGACACCTTTTTTTTATGGTGGGAAAAATCATCCAATGACAATCCCCGCTCTTGGGCGGAGCGGGAGATAGTGTCAGCATCTTACTGACTAAAAGCCCATCCCGTTCCTTCTAGCCTTCATACCGGGGCTTGAGTTCTCTTTCGGATAACAAGAGATTGACACCTGAGCTTGAGGATTGGCGTAGTAGAATTGGAAGATATTGGCCCGAGCTGGGGGTGAACTTCGGTTGGTTGTAGATGATGATAAATTCATTATAGACAAAATGTATTCAAGTTCTTGTTCCTAATTGATGTTATTCTCTCTTAAACGAAGATCACTGTAATGCTCGCGGAATTCAGTTTATTTAGTTAGTATAGACAAATATATTAAATGTTTGAATTGGAAGTGGAAATTAAGCTGGAATTGTGGATATTACACAAACTTCGTAATGCATGTAATACTCCTCCCATTTGTGTGAAAACTTTTATTGGCATATTTTATTACTACATATTAATTTATCTCATTATCGAGAACAGCGGTGGCCGCGTGGTAACGGTCCTGACTTATGAGTTGTAGGTCGCGGGTTCGAACCCAGCCAGGCGCATTACTTTGTGTAATTTATTTCATCACGACTGCTCTCAATACGGTGCAGGAAAACATCATGAGGAAACCGGCATGTCTAAGAACCAAAAATTCGAAGACATGTGACATTCACCAACCCGCACTAGGCCCGCGTGTTGAATTACGGCCCATTCCCTCTCCTAGAGAGGAGGCCTGAGCCACAGCAGTGGGAACATTAAAAAGGCTGATGATAGTGACGATGATGATTAATTTATCAAACGAATAATATTAATCGTGGGTAAGGTACGTTACTCACAGAACAGATGTTCGTTGGGGCCGAAAGGTTCTAGACAGGAGATCGTGTACCAGGAAATAAATCGCCATCAGTCACCAGTCCACGTTGTGTGTGGCCTTTTACACTCACAAAGTAAACTGATGACCTTTTTTTTTATGGTGGGAAAAAATCATCCAATGACATCCCCCGCTCTTAGGCGGATCGGGAGATAGTGTCAGACTCTCACTGACTAAAAGACCCACCCCGTTCCTTCTAGCCTTCATACCGGGGCTCGAGCTCCCTTTCGGATAACCCTGGCCCCAGAAACTGACCAGGGAAAAGGCCTATGTCCAAAAGTCAAGTAATCGTCTTTCGGATAAAATAATGTTAATTTGAATATTGACCAGCATTTTATTGATGCATCAAGTGTATTTCAGATTGATCAGTAATTTATATGAAATAATATAAATAATAGATATATTATAAAATAAAAAGCATTTAATTCAGGCAACCAAAGGAGCCCATACAGCAAATACACAACAACACATTCAGTCGAACACAGAACCTCCTCCCCTTCGAAGTCGGTTAACACAACAAAACTCATTCACTGAAGCAACATGTCTGCTACAGCAATGTCCGATATAGGACAAAATCTGCCGGCAATCATCGCCAGAACTGTATTGGAGCTGCCCCGCACCCTGCGCACCAAAGACGCGCACCGCTTGCGCATGGTAGTGTGAAAATAGACGGTGCGCGCTTCTGGAAACATGGCCGAGGCACTGCAGAAGCGGGGCAGCCCCAACACCGCCCTGAACGCGTTTTTGTATTGGATACGGAGGGCACTGTAAACCGCTTGTGTGTAGGAAGCTCATAGGCTGCACGTGTACAAAGTTTTAAAAAGTGAGATCTTGAGTGAGATATTGCTAGTGATATATTGCTAGATCGTGAGTGAGATATTGCTAGAAATTTTACGCAATCATTTTAAATTACTGGCGCTACAATTATAGCTCTCCAGATTATATCAACCAACCCCTCATTCAACCGGGTGGCCCTGTGATCATGTATTTATATCACCAACCAGGTATCATAACTAGCTTATAACTTTGTAATTTTTCATAATACAGTTTTGAAATTTTGTACATAGATTCTTTACATAAAATACCAGACAGGTGGTTCAGGTTTTACATATACTAAAATAAGGCTGTATAAAATAAACGTAACGTAAAGGTAAGAACCTTTCTGATGAATACAAAATCTCCAGATCGTCATACCATCTTTGTTTACCAAATAAAACAAGCAAAAGAAAATACAGTATTCGCACGTAATACGTATGTTTGTTAGAATCAAAAGGCTTTCATGGCCTGAATCGAAAGCCGGTTCATGAATACCCGGTCTATATTCAGCTGTTTAATAAGTATGAGGCCTGACACAAAGCTACCAGCTTCAAATGAAGGACAATAGGGATTCTGTGGCCGTTGGACCGAGGCGTCGAAACTGACCCAATTCGGGACGGAATTCGGCCGAGTCTCAAACTGAAATTGACAAATTATTGTGTAGAGTTGGATTAGGAGAAGTATGAAAGTTAATCCTTTAAGAGGGATCTTTCCGGGTAGGCCCACGCATCGGTTTTCTGAAAAGAAAACCCCGTAGTCTTAGAACGCAAAGAGCAACTGAAGGACACAGTCAGTAAAATTCTGATACCTCTCTAATGATTTCCCATCTTAAAAAATGGCAGTCCAGGAAATTTAACTTTTATTATTATTTATTTATTATATTCTTTATTGTACACCACATCAACAACCAAAAAAAAATACAGGACAAACATTATTCAAAATTAGTTAAGTTTTTTTGATGTTTTGCACGTGTCGGTGTTAGGCTATTCTTCTTCATCCTGCCATTATACCATTCTGTCCTGTCACTCGTCACACTATCACTTGCGGCCGTAACAAGTATGGTTTTACTGAGTTTAATCATAAAAATTATCAATATAAGCCCCTTAGTTCAGCTAACCATATTAAATGACTTTTTTATGACGTAGTTATTCAATAAATAGGCTTAGACAAACAGAGAGGAAATCATATTTTAATCAACATGCAACTTGTCACTGTCCTGCAAAATACAAGAAAAAAAAGAAAAAATAATTTTACGGGCTACCCTGAAGTATCCACATTAAAGAGATAAATTAAAGATAAGTAGATAAAGAGTAAGTATGATAGATGTATGGAGCTACGTGGAGAACTTACAAATCAAGTGAGTTTTGTTAAACTTTTTCCTCTGTCGTCCAACTTAAGAGGGCCCTTCCCGAGCAGTCTATCCTCAACGTGAGCATGATTTAAAAGCTTTTTCTTTAGCCTAAAGCGACCCAACGCTATATTTGATAAAAAGACAACGTGAAACCAGAGAGATAACGTTCTGTTGGCATTCGGTAATTCCGTCACTTACTCGAATAAAACTTGTTATAGGAAACACGTGTTTTTTTTTTTTATAACCATAAAATTTTATGGAAAAAAAAAAAATCGTAATTCAGAATTTCAAAACACCCGCCCCGTTCCCTCGCTGCCTTTCATACCGGGACTATATATTCTGTTGAGAAGCAGACCCTTGGCTCGATCTTGCTGGGTCCTAAGGTTTCTATAGTTCTTTAATTTTTAATTTATATGCACATTCAAGTAAAATAGCAATTGTTTTACAGAGGTCTTTATTGGATTAGTTTTACAGCAATTTATGATTTGATTTTAATAGAAACCAGAAGATATCTGTCTGCTCTGTCTTTCCAAAATATCTAGAAAAAGATTTGTAATAGCGTCATTGTCATGTAAGACCGGTTGTATGGAAATGTATCTCAGTTGGTCGCTCTTAACAAGACGAAGTAAGTATAATCTTTTGCCCTCAATTTCATTGATATGAATATTACAAAGACAGTTTACCGAAGTTGCGTAATAATTGGGTTAAGCACTTTTATTTTCGTAAGTGATCCTGGTCGCAAAGTTTCGGTTACTTTTAAAAATGTTTTTGTTTCTCATGGCCTGCAAGGGTGCATATAAAACGTCAGAAGCTAGTAAGTGCACAGTTTCAATTATTTTCTTTGGAAAAGTACCGGTAACAACTCAACGGTTGGTCTTTTAATAATTTTTATTGATTTTTACACCTATTTTCTATAGGTTTGAAAACAGTAAATACTACGTAAGATAAAACCGTTACCTGCCGAGGTTCACTCAAGGACCACTTAATTTTATATATTTATGTATTAATATTATTATAAGTATTATGGTTATTTTTTATGTATTCTGGTAATCGCATCGCATTGACGCATTTTAGCTGTAGGTAAAGATGTTATTATAAAAAATATAATAAATGTACTTAAGTTAACTTGAACATTAATAAATCAATAAAAGTTGTGCCTGATCTGTCTTCATACATATTCGTTATGTTACAATGTCCTACTAATTGCACACAGCCTGTATATTTAGATCTTTGGATATTATAATCAATCATCCCTCCACGCTAAACGGATTTGAATGTAATTTGGTACACGGGTAAATAGTAACTTGGATTAGAACATGGTAGGAATCTTCATCATTCAAGCACGCGAAGTTGATCACAAAATCTAGCATCATCATCATCATCATCATCATCATCATTTCAGCCCATACACGTCCAATGTTGGACATAGGCCTCTCCTAAGCGTCGCCACATCGAACGTTCCTGTGCGTCCCGCATCCATCGGTTTTCCGCTATCTTCACCAGGTCATCGGTCTACCTTGTAGAAGGCCTTCCAACGCTGCGTCGTAACAACGGCCATCTGTTCTGCGAGCAATGTGCCCTGCCCGTTGCCACTTAAGTTTGGCAATTCTTCGTGCTATGTCGGCAACCTTAGTTTTCTTGCGGATATCTTCATTTTTTATTCGTTCACGCAAGGAAACCCCGAGCATAGCCCTTTCCATTGCTCTTTGAGTGACTTTAAGCCTTCTGATGAGGCTCAAGTCCGAATCTAGCATGTTATCATCCTATTATTATAAAGACGAAAGTTTGTATGCGAATATACCATTTTACGCTCAAACGGCTGAACGAATTTGGACGAAATTTGACACATGAGTGGAACTATTGCAGCCGGGGATATATTCCTGTGGGATATTATTCTACGTCAATAAAACCTAGCTAGTAATATTGTAAAAAAACATCCATCGAATAGTAATGAATAAAAACCAATAACCAATTAAGGTGAAGACATTTAATCAAAATTTGGTCGAGACCCTACGAAAGGTCTACTGTGAGTTATGTGAAAGAGATCCAATAATAGAACAATGGCAAAGAAGGAACAGGAGTGGGTTTTTAGTCAGTAAAAGTCTGACACTATCTCCCGCTCCGCCCAAGAGCGGGGGTTGTCATTATATGATTATCCCAACTAATATAAAAATCCCTAAGAAAGGTCGGTAACGAAACCATAGCGTGATTTAGAAAAATTTTGCTCTTCTAACAACGCCATCTAGTAACAAAATTCAGTCCTATTTGCTTTGGTTTCATTAATCTATAATATAAAAATGAATCGCAAAATGTGTTGGTAAGCGCATAACTCAACAACGCCTGGACCGATTTCGCTAATTTTTTTTTTGTTGTGTTCGTTATTATGAGGAGAAGGTTCTTATGGAAAAAAAAATGAAAATTAGGGTAGTGTAGGGTAGGGTAGAGTAGGGTAGTGTAGGGTAGAGTAGGGTAGAGTAGGGTAGAGTAGAGTAGGGTAGAGTAGGGTAGAGTAGGGTAGAGTAGGGTAGAGTAGGATAGAGTAGGGTAGAGTAGGGTAGAGTAGTGTATAGTAGGGTGGAGTAGGGAAGAGCGGGAGCGAAGCCGCGCGGGCAAAAGCTAGTAAAAAATAAATTAACTGACTGGCCTGTTGGTCTAGTGGTTAGTGGCCCTGACTGCTATGCCAGAGGTCGTGGGTTCGATTCCCACCCAGGACAAATGTTTTTATGATGAGCTCGTGCTCACACCCAGACACAGAACAAATGATCGTTCATTTGTTCTGTGTCTGGGTGTAATTTATCTATAATATGTATGTATTTAGAAATATATAAGTATGTAAGTATATCAGTTGTCTAGTACTCATAACACAAGCTCTGCTTAGCTTGAGACTAGATGACGTTGTGTGATAGTTGTGGAATATTATTATTTCCTTTATTTTTCTATTTTACATATAATTTACATTTTTAAATATTAAAAAAAAAACATAAAAAATATTTAAAAATATAAAAAATAGTGGTCCGCCGGTGTCGGGAGCAGGGTCCACGCAACCGGTGGTTAGGGCTCCAGAGACGGGAACCTCCTCACAATGCGAGCCGTATCGAGGAGTACTGAATTCTGTATCAGGCCCTTGATCCAACCGCGCAACGACATTATTATACCCCGTTAAATTTTAATCGTTTTAATCCCGTGGAGGGTCGATCCGGTACATGAAACACTATCGATTTGTAAACATAAAATTAAAAAATAAAGTGAGGTACTTTATTTTTTCAAAACTCAGTTGTCAAAAAAAAAAGTCAGTTGAGCGAGTTCAATGACCTGTAGGTACTTTATACGCAACGCCGACTATTAACTACAGGTCATTGAACTCGCTCAGCTGACGTTTTCTTAAAGATACTAATTTCGTACATGCGTGAATTAATACGAGTTTTGAAAAAGAGGTACTTTATTTTTTAATTTTATCTTTACAAGTCGATAGTGTTTCATGTACCGGATCGACCCTCCACGGGATTAAAACGATTAAAATTTAACGGTGTATATTATTATTTTATTATTAAATTTAAAAATTGTACACTGGATCCTACCCTCTGTGTTGATCTCTCTCTATCACTGAATGGTTTGCTGGAAGAAAATTCAACTTTGAGTTAAGCTCGCCTTTGTGTATAAACTTTGTTATCCACTTATTTTATAAGTTGTTATAATGTACAATAAAGAATTTAAGAATAAAAACAAGATTATACAAAAAATAAATTAACCAACAATAGTCTAAAAGAATCATTCAAGATATTGCAAGTAGGAAAACAAGTTTAGGTTCTGCAAAACCAATGTAATCCGAATGATTACATTGGTTTTGTAGAAACAAATTCGAGGTACAAAATCTTGGGCAGAATGGAATTGCAATGCAAGACAATCACGAAATGGGATTTGAATGCAGTTGACCGAGTTACTTCGTAAAAGCAGTGACTCGGTATTTTTTGCTACTAGATATCTTTTTACAAAGTAACTTTATGAAATAAAGAAAGAATAAAGTTTTTTTTGTGATTCAGACAGGACAAATAGCAAAACTAAAATATAATATTAAAACAAAAAGGACTTTTAAAAATAAGTCTTTAACCCGTTGACGCCGGAACGCAGATCTACGCGAGACACAATGGCTTTTTAATTGTGTCTCTAATTACGGCATTCGAGAGGTTAAGTCAAGAGTGGATAGATTGCTTCTAGGCAGGCGTGTTCCATCGTCTGCTACATCGTAGCTTACCATCAGGTGAGATATTGGTCAAGTGCGAGCCTATCCATAATAAAAAAAAAACCTGTGCAAAGCTAAAAAGGCTCTTATCTCAGCTCCAGTCATATGCTTCGATTTAAAAAAAAACTGGCGCTGGTATTCTAATAAAGCCTGTGATGTCATGGACACACTCACAGAATACAGGCTGAAGATTACAATATTAAACTGGGTAACTTTTAATGTTCAAGACGGTACAAGTATTCATTCTTGATTTTCTTGAGACTCCTCTTGACTTGAGATTCCTCTAGAGGCCCGGCGGCACAAAAACGTGCCAGTAAACAAGTATTACTGTTGAGCCCCGCTGGCACAAATTTGTGCCACCAAACCCGCCGATTTAAAACTGTATTTGTAGTAAAGATAAGTCTTAAAATCGTTTCTGAACGAATGTTCTCGGCGGAAGATAATATTTTACTGATTATTAATATTGGTTGACGTAAATAATGGCGGTCCTCTAGAGGTTAACAACAAATTTTAGTATGGAATCAATATAGAAAATTAACTAGTCAGATAAAAAATTGTCTATTAAAAACTTTGCAAGATTACCTATGAATTAATTCACTAAACCCCAAGCGAACGCCGGCGTTCGCTCTCTCATTGTCTGTTTGTTGTATCTCTAATTACGGTATTCGAAAAGTTAACAATGCTCTTGTAAAATTATGAATTCATTCAGTCGCTGTGAAATAAAGTCATTATGTTCATATTTGACCAGATATGCTGATTAAGCATTACTATACAAGGTGGCGTTGCTGAGGGCGTACCATGACGTGTTAAAATGTCAGTCGTGCGAGCGAGACAGGGGGATGGATCTATACACTGTATATGTCGCAGCCATCTGGTTAAATTAGCCATCCAATTTTATGTCTAGTCTGTACGTTAAACGAAATCCAATGAAATGGCTGAAGAACAACTAACCAAGTCGTTGACCGCAACGTTTAACCAGATAGCTGAATGCTGTCTATTCATTTAGTTTAGTAAAATGACCATGAGTTTATAAATTATACAAAACTACTTTTTAGTAATAGTGTTCATCAAGTAATAGTGAAATATTATTAAATCAATAAATAGCGAAACTAAATTTGAATCACTTGGCTGAGTCTTGATCAGTCATTTCGAAAGGGCTAACTTTCAATACGCCAATCTGTTAAACGTTGAGTGATTTTATTTCGAACAACTATCGGCCTAGGCATCCAATTGAATGCCGGCGTTTAACGAACGTCCTAGACGTCCAATTGGATGGCTAATTTAACCAGACGGCTGCGACATATTCACCCTTTATGTATAACTCCATCTCTTTAACAGTTCAGTTTAGGTCATGTAATTTATTTATTTATTTATTTATTATATACTTTATTGTACATACAAAACATAAAGAAAAACTTATATCTAAAACACGTACAATGGGCGGCCTTATCGCATTCCGCGATCTCTTCCAGGCAACCTAGAATAGACAGTAATTGTCAGAACATGATATGGGGCTGTCATAAGTTCAACAATAAGTAATATTTTAAAATTAATTAGATTTATAATTATTATAATTGATAGATACACAGATACATACATATGCAATATAATACATACATAAATATATACATACCAAATATATGAGCAATCATAAGAAAGAACGACTTTCGAATAATCACAGCGACAAGTAGTGATCCTTAACAAGTCTCTTGAAGGCAGGCAACGATTGAGCGCGTTTTATAGCATCCGGTAATGCATTCCACAGACGGGTAGCCTGGACAGTAAAGGATTTATCTAAGAAAGTTGTGGAATGCACCGGCATCTTGAGTCGTAAGTTATCTGATGACCTAAGAGATTTTGAATGGGAGTGGCAAAGAAACTGAAAACGATTCTTGAGGTAAAGAGGGGTAAAAGGAGAAAAGAGTATATTATATAAAAGAGAAAGAATATGAGCATTCCGGCGAAGGCGAATTGGCAACCACTTGAGCTTCACAGGAAATTCAGAAACATGGTCATATTTTCGCAAACCGAATATGAACCTTATGCAAAAGTTTTGAAGCCGCTCAAGTTTATCGAGTTGTTCTTGTGTAAGGTCAAGATAGCTAGCAGCAGCATAATCAAGGATGGGGAGAAGAAGTGATTGTGCAAGTGCAATCTTGGTGGTAGTCGGAAGAAAATTACGCAGTCTCCTTAAAGAACCAGCAGACGCAAAAAGTTTACGGCTAACGTCCTGTAGCTGGGCAGACCAAGTGAAGTTCTTATCAATGACTAACCCCAAATTTTTAACTTTCTCGGAGAAGGGTATAACTGTGTTATCGAATAAAACCTGGGGAAGAGACGTCCAGTCAATCCTTGAAACCAACCTAGAACTGCCCACCACAACAACCTGCGTCGTCTGCGTTGTAATGGATTGCGTTAAGAAATCGTGGTACTGCGGTGCGCATAAAATGTAACCCAAATCGGTCAAACATAGTCAAGCCTTTTAGGAGAAGTTAGGTGACCAACACACGTACAGAAGAATTATACTATAAAGATTAAAAGATTACAAACTTAACATCTACACTTTGTTTTTATGTTTTTTTGTTTGTAAGAGGTAATCTCTGAAAGAGTACTTCCTAATACTATTTAGCAGATATTTTAAAAATTTACAAAAAAAAATTTTTTTTCACCGATAGAAAAGCTGCTTTATTCCTGATTTACATTGGCTATATTGTATGCGAGCAAAAGCTAGTCTTAAATAAATTTAACTAGATAATTGTATTTATGTTTATGAATTCAGAGACTAGGAATAAAAATAATTTTCACAACCAAATATTGAAGAAAACACCTTTACGACATTCATAGCACTGTTTGTATAAGCTTCTTATTATGTGCCATTAGCTACGTCATATCAATTAATTTGCTGTTCAAACACCTTGCCATTAATATCTTAATAGATATTGAAGAGCATATGGAATCTAAACAGCTCTATAATACTGTGTGTATGGAATTCTATAGTATCCTGGCTTGTGCGTTAGGCACACACTTGATTACTGGTTGATTTGATAATAATTAATGCATATGCTTGTGTTTATGCTCAATTTGGGTCAATATAACTGTTTTGTTGACTATTTGGACAGAGGAGTTCGATACTATAGAGATCTAAATCACACTAATATTAACACGTTCGCAGCGGCAGTGATTTTTGTATACTTTCCTTTCCTGCGGTATAATGTCTATAAGCGAGACGTATACAAGATGTTTAGACCTGGTATCGCACTCAAAGTGTTAAAAAGGCAATAGTTTATATGTATGTCTTTATGTATTCTACTTTTTAGCACCTAAACGGTTAATGGTTTTGTGTGTTTGGCACACTGGCAAACTATGTAATTTCAAGAATATTTTAAGTTGATAAAATAATGTTATCTAAATATTGGATTAATAAATAAAACGCAGAGGTGTTCCTTAATAACTAAGTTTCATTTACCATTCTAAAAATATAACCAGCTACGAGCATAGCTGCTTCGTTTCAGCATTGAAAGAACGGTCATTACCCTTTCCATAACCCATGGTAGGACCCCGAATAATATCAACATCATTAGTAAAATAATGACGAACATCACGAAAGATGTCAATTCAGGACAGTAATAAGCTTAATATCCGTTACTGAAATTAATAATGACTTTAAACAGTGTCAATGACCTGTATTGACCCAAGGCACATTGCTTGCAGAACAGATGGTCAATAAAAGAACGAAAGGATTTAGAGTGGCGACCACGTACCGGAAGACGCAGTGTTAGAAGGCCTCCTACAAAGTGGACCGGGTCATGGTGAGGGTCGCAGAAATCCGATGGATGCGAGATGTACCTACAGGGCCGGACGTTATGGCGACACTTTGGAGAAGGCCCATGTTCAACAGTGAAAGTCTTTCGATTGAAATAATGATGATGAATGACCTGTATTGTCTTGATACATAGCAACAACTGTGTTCTGAGGTTAACTGTCCACGGACACAAAATAGATAGGTACAGGAGTCAATCTACATACAAATCGCGCTCGAGCAACGCACACATAGACACCGCTCACGGACACGATATCTCGGCTCAATCGCCCGGTCGCACTCGTGCAGTTCGGCGCAACGCGCTGACCTTAGCGCGATCGCCTGTCTACCTATTACCTGTCTATCTATTTTGTGGTACAAGCCACCAAGTTCGAACTTTAAATAGTGAACAAAAGTCAAGACCCAATAAACGAAGTACCCCACTTAGCCATCAATCCACGTACTTAATTAACTTTCTCATTAATCCAACTGAACACAGTCGAGGATTTGAATAAGAGATTGCATAAAACGACACTCGACAATTAGCAATGTAAATAAGGCCTAAACTTACACACGGGCAATTTTCTAGCGATAATGTGTATGGCAACTGTTGTCAACTTCCGTGGCGCTATAAAAATGCTGTTACTTGCTTGAAGAACACAGCTACATTTTTTCGCCATGTTAAATTTTGCACATCATTATCATTATTTTGTATAGTTTACCAGGGCCTCAAGTCTGCTATTACAAAAGTGTCAGAATGGTCTATCATTGATGTCATAATTGTCGATTTTGACAAGTTTGGTAATCTACTAATATAATGGCGTCATTATGACTTTCCAATGGTCAACCACTGACACTCCATTGAAAGAAGTGACATAGAATGGTAATCTCGTACATATTGACAAATGAATATTTGACGTTTGCGGTAATCTGCTAAAACTTTGACAGTTTATTTGATCAGTGTTTTACCATTAGAACGTTATTATGCAGTTATTGGTTTTAATATGCTCGAAATTATCATTCTACCACAATTCTATTACAAGACCAGTGACCGATCAATGATCGATCATTATGAATTAGCAGATTACAAACTTTTAGCAAAATGACAATGGGATCGTGTTGGAATGACGAATTTATAAAAATAGCAGACTTGGGGCCCAGATTTGTCGCTCTTTATCATCATCATCATCATTTCCCCCAAGCATCGCCACAACGACCGGTCCTGTGCGTCTCGTATCCATCGGATTCCCGCGAAGTTTGTCGCACTTATAGTTACAATTACTGACCAATTCAAGAGACAACATACTCACAGCTATAAAATTTTGCCATCTCTTAAAATCGTTTTAGATGTACTGGTGTTACTTTTTTTTTGTTTTTGTGTGAACTACGCCTTTTTTTTAATCGTAAAATTGGTACCCGAAGGAGTACCAATGTTACAATTGTTTCTTCTTTGGATGGAACAAGAAGGATTGTCAGACTTTTACTGACTCAAACCCGTCTATGTTCCTGCAGTTGCTCTTTGCATTTCGAACTATCCCGCAACTTATAACGTATTGTTGAACTGATTAATCGTTCGTCTGCTCGCCCTTGAAGTGATGTCTTTCGGAGTGTTCCTCGTCGGGCCTCAAGATTAAAGCCTTTTAATTAGAAGAGAATGTTTCGGTTTAATGGGTAGAATGTTTGTCTTGTTGTCGCAATGTTTGTTGAAACTAAACGAGCTACGGTTTATGTCTGTAAAGAATGGCGTCTTTATTTAGAGAAAGACTTACTAAAATATTACTAAGCTCTGGTTTTGAGCAGGGTATTTTTTGATATTTTTGTGGTAGTATTTTTTTTTTCTTAAGAGGTTTGATTCCCCACTCGCCCATCGACAACATCGAATATGGTTTGAAATCTAGTTGCTTCATCTAACGCAATCCAACGCGATGTTTAATGAAGAGGCAATACAAAAAAGGAAAGATAACGCCTGAAAACTCTGTTGACATTCGGTAATTCCGTGAATTTCCGTGATTTACTCGAATATTTCGCAAATAGAAAATAGATGATTTTTTAAACCTTTAAATTTTTTCAGAAAAAATTTCATTCAGAAATCAGATCAAATGTGCAAGGCTTCTGTTGATGTACTTTTTTATATTTTTAATATATGAGTATGGAGGGCCAAAGTTCACGTAAAATAGCAGATTTTCAGAGGTCTTTACTGGTTTAGTTTTACACAAATTTATGTTCTGATTTTTATATAAGCTTAGATAATATTGATAAGATAACTGTGTATCATTTTGGATACACAGTTATCTAGAAAAAAATATGTAATAACTTCATAATCACGTATGTAAACAACCGTATGAAAATGTACTTCAAAAAGGACGCTCTTAAGATTGTCTCATAATAAACACAACTTCCCAATACGAGTCATAGCAGCCAGCGTTGAGTTTTCAACTTAAAACCTTTGCATGTAATAGAAGTGCGTTCGTTGACATGTGCTTCCAAACGACACGCTGTTCTCTACTCCACCCCCCAGGGTAATGGAGCTGTATGATACGGCGTTGAGCAAAAAATTCTACTTGAAATTGTGCAGTGTACGCGCTTAGTTTTCTTATGTAAAACTAGCTGTCCGCCCGCGACTTCGTCCGTTTGTACTTCGGTTATTGCACTCTAAACGTGTTTTCCCGTAGGAATAAGATGTTTTTTCGGGATAAAAAGTAGCCTATGTTCTTTTCCATGTCAAAGGCTATATGCATGCCAAATTTCATCCAAATCTTTCAGCCGTTTTTGCGTGATTAAGTAACAAACATCCAAACATCCACACTTTCACTTTCACATTTATAATATTAGTTAGGATAGTTAGGACTAGCTGACCCAGCGAGCTTCGTACCGCCTAATAATCAATGAATGTAGTATATCTTCCGATATAGTCAACTGATTGCGATGATACAAAACTATTAAGTTACACACAATTTTAATGTATAAAAGCTATCTACATCGATTTCGTACATTTTACGTGATGCGCAGTGGTGGCCGAGTGGTAATGGCCCCGACTTACGAGCTGTTAAGTCGCGGGTTCGAACCCAGCCAGGCGCATTACTTTGTGTAATTTATTTCATCACCACTGCTCTCAAAACGATGAAGGAAAACAGTGAGGAAACCGTCCTAGAACCAAAAAAAAATCAAATACAAGTGACATCCACTAACCCGCACTGGGCCCGCGTGGTGGAGTATGGGCCATTCCCTCTCCTAGAGAGGAGACCTGAGTCTCAGCAGTGGGAACATTAAAAAGGCTGATGATGATGATGATGATGACATGATGCGCGTACAACTAAAAACTTCTACAGATTTATTTTATGTACAGATAGATTACACAAGGTGGGCTGATGACCTGATGATGAGTTACGGGAATCGCATGAATGCGAGACGCACAGGACTGCTCGTTGTAGTAATAAGAATAATAATAATATTCCACAACTATCACACAACGACATCTAGTCTCAAGCTAAGAAGAGCTTGTGTTAAGAGTACTAGACAACTGATAAACATACTTATATATTTCTAAATACATACATACTATAGATAAATTACACCCAGACACAGAACTAATGATCATGCTCATCACACAAAGATTTGTCCTGGGTGGGAATCGAACCCACGACCTCCGGCAGAGCAGTCAGGGTCACTAACCACTAGACCAACAGGCCTGAGGTAGTGACGCTTGGAAGAGGTGCCTATGTCCAACAGTAGGTAGACGTCTTTTGGATGAAATAATGATAATGATTATAATTTAAAGGCGAAAGTTTGCATGTTTATGTATGTTTGTTTCCCCTTCATAGTTGAACAGCGGAACAGGATAACATTAAGTATGTTCCCTTAGGCTTAATTTCTACTTTCACATGGACCAAGTAACATGTATGTGGACGCCATTAATGTATGAGATAGGTACATAACATGTATTGTACGTAAACAAAAAAGATTGGTCGTCCGCATGTTCCTATTTTTTGTGAAAATTTTTAGCTTGTCATTTTTTTTTCAGGACATTAATTTGATTGATGACACACATATTCCCTGTTTTTATGATTATGTCGTCATGATTGAATTTTTTTATTTTTTATTTAATTGTTGTACGTGTTTCCTGTTTTAATGTTAGGTAGGGCATTGACTGGAAAGATAAATCGAGAAGGGTCGTATTTAGGTTGGGGTCCGAGTGCGTGTGTCCTTTTCAAAGAAATTTCACACCGACTGGTCGACAATGCGTGACCAGAGAGATGCTCACCTATTAGCATTTATGTACCCAATTCATTAGGAATCTTTAGCAACCGTCGTCGTAACATTCACATCCTTTCTATTTGTATTAGCCATATAATAAATAATAATAATATTCAACAACATTCACACAACGCCATCTGGTCCCAAACTAAGCAGAGTTTGTGATATGAGGACTAGACAACTGGTAAACATACTTATCTATATATAAATGTATAAAAGGCTTTGTAAAAGAATTCTAACTTTACGACAAGCGTTCAAGATGGTAGCTTTTTGCAATGTTAGATATGTTTAATTCAACATATTGAGAACATTAAAACTATTTCATTTTTGTTTTGAAATAACACCTGTCTTTTTTGGGGTTTTTATCTAACCAGATATGCCAACCCCATCGTACCTTTTAATATTGCATAATCTTATTGCTTTTAATTACACAAACTATAATAATATTATGATTGTGTTTATATGTATATATTATAACACTCTAGGCTGACGATGAAAGTCACTCTGACATAACTTTTTGGCATCATCTGAAGTGGGTCGAGATAAAATTGACTGGATTAGTCCCACGTTATGATATTACTATTGGGACCATTGTGACTCTATTCATTTTTAGGGTTCCGTAGTCAACTAGGAACCCTTATAGTTTCGCCATGTCTGTCTGTCCGTCTGTCTGTCTGTCCTCGCTTAATCTCTGTGACCGTTAGCACTAGAAAGCTGAAATTTGGTACCAATATGTATATCAATCACGCCGACAAAGTGGTAAAATAAAAATTGGAAAAAAATGGTTTATTAGGGTAGCTCCTCCCCTATATGTAAAGTGGGAAGTGATTTCTTTTTAAATTTCAACCCTGACGTGTGATATATTGTTGGATAGGTATTTAAAAATGAATAGGGGTTTACTAAAATCACTTTTTGATAATGTCAATAATTTCGCAAATAATCGCTCCAAAAGTAAAAAACAATGTGTCCCCCCCCTCTAACTTTTGAACCATAAGGTTAGA
Organism: Mythimna ferrago; assembly: GCA_910589285.2. Lineage (NCBI taxonomy): Eukaryota > Metazoa > Arthropoda > Insecta > Lepidoptera > Noctuidae > Mythimna > Mythimna ferrago. The sequence goes on along the minus strand of OU342690.1, from coordinate 12,402,734 downwards.
AAATATGAAAAAAATCTGAAAACTTTATAAGGACTTTCTAGGAAAATCATTTTGGACTTGATGGAAAGAACAGTTTTTGTACAAAACAACAAAAAGGTTCTACAAAATAATTTCTGGACTAAGTTTGTAGTGTAATCGTATATGCAAGCATTTTTTTAAACTCATAAGTGGGTACACTTATTGTGACGGACGGGAAACTACGGAACCCTACACTGAGCGTGGCCCGACACGCTCTTGGCCGGTTTTTACAAGCTTTTTTATATTACTATTGGAACTATTGTGACTCTATTCATTTTTTAACCTCTTCCACTCGTTTTTTCTTTCTTCTTTCTTCTTCTTTGATTTCCTTTTGCAGTTCTGTGTCCTTCTTAAAACTATTTATGAATATAAGAGCACATTTGTGGGAAGGTAGGACAAATTTTCTTTCTAAGTTACTTTTATTATTTTTTCCGTGATAGTTTTTTTTTTCATATTATTTTATTATTAAAACTACGGTCACCGCTTTCAGCCTTCCCCTAACATACTCATTTCAGGTTTAATTTCAAAAGTATTTTTTTAATTTAGCAGCGAATTAAGGTCCATAGGCGTATAACTCTCCCAGCGCGACTGGGGTCCCGGCAAAACTTCAATTAACTTGAATAATTAGAGAGAACCGGGCTTTGGAGGAACGCGGTTTTTAACCGTAGTCGGGTAAATAAAGGATACTTTTTTGTGTAAACAATGTGAAAGAATTGGTGATTAATTGAACAGTTTATTAAGAGTTTTTTGAGATCGTTAAATAAATTGGGTGTATTGTTTCCGTAGAGGGGCTGAAGAAATATATTGCAATTAAAATAAGGGTGAAATATGTTTTCTGGTAGTTTACAATACAGACGGTAAATTAATTTTAATGTCGGATTCATACAGAACTCGACAGTATTCAATCTATACAAGGTGCAGTTTTAAAACTGCACAATATTTCAGGAGGTTGTAATAAAACTCATAAATAATCATGTAAAAATACGAAACCTGGTCAATAATCAGTAGTACTTGTTATTTAATTTTTTAATTACACTAAACTAAATCGATTGATCGATGGCCGCGGGGGCGTGGCTAGGGTGTGGCGTGCGGGATGATGATTGGATGATACATTATTTATGAAACTATCGTTGCGAGTTAGTGTGTGTGAAAACGCCCTTTATTATTCCGTGTTTGTGTGTGTGAAAAAAAGCGCGGTTATAAAAAAAAAAAAAATTACCTACTTATTTTATTATTGATTCGGGTCGAGAATCACTAACATAATTACCTCCTGAAATATTTTGCAGCTTCAAAACGACACCTTGTATAGATAGAAAGTTAAGTATGTAACACAAAGAACTGCGTACAAGACTGTCTGGACTTTACCCAATTTCAAAAAGAAGAGAAAGGCCTTCAATCATCATCATTTCAGCTGAAAGACGCCCACTGTTAGACATAGGCCTCCCCTAAGTGTCGCCATAATGACCAGTCCTATGCGTCTCGCAACCATCGAAACCTGTGATCGACCATCTGTTCTGCGAGCAATATGCCCTGGCCACTGACACTTATGCCTGAATTCAAAGTTTATATTAAGTATTGCATAGCTTCTATCGCGGGCCTTGAGCGTGGAGACCGAATCCAGAAATTCCGTAACGAAAATAACCTAACACCCCCCACTCATTTGTTTTTTGAGCGTGGTGACCGCAAATGAGTGAACAATCAATCAAAATTCAATTCAATGTATGAAAGTGTAACTTCAATTAATATCAAAGGAAAAAAAATAATAATAATAATTATAATTGCTTAAGTTGATAAAAAGGCTATGCAATAGCTTTACCGCGGCAGTCCCGAGTGCCACACGTCTTTTTTTTTTATTCACTGCCACTTAAGTTTGGCGATTCAGGCCTTAGATCGGAAGGAAAAAATTGAATAATTTTTTCGCGCGTATCATTCAAAACGGTGAAGGAAAACATCATGAGGAAACCGACATGTCCTAGAAGCAAAAATTCGAAGACTTGTGACATTCACCAACCCGCACTAGGCCCGCGTGGTGGATTACGGCCCATTCCCTCTCCTAGAGAGGAGGTCTGAGTCCCAGCAGTGGGAACATTAAAAAGGCTGATGATGATGATGATGATCTTGAGCTTGACCCCAGCTGTTGTATTATTAGCATACCTAAAAAAGGTTCACCTCTACCCAGAGGCGTAGCATAGACTAATTTAGACATAGGCGAAGGCACATCTGCGAGGCCCTTTTTCTTTCATAAATTCAAAAAGAAGACAGCGACTGTCGCAACCCAGTGTTCGACAACATCGTCCCGTCAGGTGAAATAGTGTTCAAACGCGAGCCTACCAATTATAAAAACCCTCATTCATAAAGAGCCCTTGATTGTGCGAGGCCCCTTTTTTTGGTGGGTAAAAATCATCCTAATGACATACCCCGCCCTTGGCCGGAGCGGGAGATAGTGTTACACTCTTACTGACTGTAAAACCCATCCCGTTCCTTCTTGTCTTTCATACCGGGGCCGAGCATCCCTTTCGGAGCTAAACTCTAGCCCCAGTAGGCTTCGACCCAGCTGGGCCCCTGCTGTAACTGACAAATCCTTGAGGCGAGAATAGTGCGCGCCGATGACGACTTGGGCTTGGTCCGGACAGTTACCGGACGGTCGGATAGCGAGCTATCTATTGTTCACCGTCCGCAAGTCCGCTGCGAGGCCCCTTTGGTGAGATGCCGTGGGTGAGGGCCCACTTCACCCATGCCTAACTACGATACTGCCTCTACCTACCTACATGGAAAACATGTAACGTTTAAACGCTTACAATAACGTATAACTACCCACAGGTTAAGTTAACTGTGAATATTGCCCGTTTTGTTCCGTTATGGTACAAAATGAGATGTTTAATAGACTAAATAGACCATTAGGAAGCTCGTGAAATTTTAATATGCAGATATGAACGGAAAAACAGTTCATATTATATTAAAATAGACCTCACTGTGATCATTGGAAAACCTATACTAATATTGTGATAAGCAAATGATATTTATTTTGCAAATGGGTTTTCAAAAACACTTTACACGTCGATATAAACTAAATGGGGCCGGTGTTTCCTAGCTGACTACCCTGAGAAGAAACACCAAAACAAACTCAGGGGTCAAAGTCTCTTTTAAAGTTTGTATAGTAAACATTGTAATGGTCAAATCATATGAGAACCATGTAGCTTGAAGTCTGAGATGGTCTTTTGAATTTTTATAATATGTGAAAGTTACACAGTTAATTAAACTAATTAACCGATTTTGATGGATTTACAGAGTAAGTTTGAACACTAATGAAGGACATAAGCTGCCCTTTAGCTGAAGGAATACAGGTGAGTTTTAGGAAACATCGACTCGCCTAGTTTACATGGGGATACGGTTGTCACTCATTCCGTGAATATTCATCAAACTCCAGTTGAATCCAGTTTGGACTGTTCGTTGATAAATGAAAGGAGATACTGACTGAATATCTGGTGAATTGCGAGAAGGCTGAGTGAGAGGCATACATTGTGTTCCAAATAAGAATCGATATTTACGCCATATCTGTCAAATCGACGAAACTGCGCTGGGTGAGTAAAATAAGAGAGTATTTTTTTAAATAATATTTATTCTGTTCTTAACATTGAAAATAAGAAAAAAAGTAGTTTTTTTTTAGATATATTTAGTTTATTTAGATTAAACAATAACGTTTTGGCTTCATCAAGACTTAACTAGGACTCAATAATATATTAAGATCCCAAAGCTGTCTGACATAACTTATTTTCACATGGACAAAACCTTAGGTTCTCAGTAGTGTCTCTTGTGCTTTGAATACCTGTGTGCTGTGTGTGTGGACGCATAGTAATTTGGTTTTTCTTTTATGTTATTTTTTATGTGTTTCATTGACATTTAGTCGTTCTGGTTAAATAAATAAATGAATATGAATATCTAAGCAGTTTTATTTTTTATTTTATTTTTAACCCAATGATACATAGAGTATGATACCGAATAAGAACATAATCTATGGCTAATAATAATATATGGCTATCTATGGTGTATAATTATACACCACAAATTTTTAATTACTACAAATACTTAAAGGGTTTATTAAAGAAAGTCTTTTTATTATTTTAGTGAAGTCTCAATAAATAATATTCATAAACAGCAAAGTTATGAGCGTTTGCTTATATCTCAAAATGTCATTAAATTTTTGAAAATATTGTACAGGAAAACATTGCTCGTAGTATTTCTAGTAGCCATTATTATAGTTCAATTATGAATTTACCAATTAAGACTCGTAGACAATTTTGGTATTTCGTTTTGTTTTTTACTTTTTACTGCACACATATAGTATCGGATACAGAAAGAGCCAATGTTTTTTTTTTTTATTAATGAAAAAATAAGGATGTATAATAATGAGTAAGGGCCTGTGCACACCATGTTTTTTAAAAGCTCCGTTGACGCGCGTTTCAGAAACATGCGTCGACGGCGGGCTTGTCTGTGTGTGTGGCTGCGTCTGACTCGCGTGCATATCGCTACAAATGCGCGTCAACGGCGCGTTTAAAAAACGTGGTGTGCACAGGCCCTAATGAGTAATTTCCAAAACCCTTTATTAATAAGCTTCGCATCTTCCAACATCTTATAAATAAGAACTTTATTTAACAAAGATTAAAGAAGACTGTACCACCGTTGTAATAACTTTAATTTCTAAGAACCGTTCAAAGAAAATATAACAATACTGTCTTGGAGTAAGAGAAGCCGCCGGTTGAGCAAACATTTGTTTCATAGCTTTTCAAACACTAGTAAAGTACTGACATTCATTTAATCCTTTCTCTCTTGTTCCAAGCTGTCATTGTAAACAGGGGAAATAATACGGGATTTTCTTTTGAAATTACTGTTTCTAGGTGATATTTCTGCTAGTTAATAGGTAGAGGGTGTCTCAGAAATAATTCACTTTTGTAGATGCATAAAAAATAACATATATATGTTGTGAAGAACAAGATTAACTATAGAGTCTTTGTTTTGTTAATATTATAGTACCTGCTAAAGGGTGTAAAGCAGTGACGTCATTTTTTATACGTCACGAGGCCAGAGTCATGTTAAAGGGGCTGGAACCCGAGATGCGAGCGCAGTTTGGCTTGCACAGTAACATGGAACTGTCGGTTAACCCGTGTATTCGTAATTATTTAGTATAGGTAGGTACTTACAACTCATTATGAATCGGACATTATAAGTAACTGAAAAACTCAAGTGCATAGTTTTAAAAACCCTGTTGAAAAGAACCCAGTAGGTATCACTGAATCCAAATGATGACGGTCATATCGCTCAGCCACTCCCGGCGCCGTCATATATCCTAACTAATATTATAAATGTGAAAGTGTGGATGTTTGTTACTTAATCACGCAAACACGGCTGAACGGATTTGGATGAAATTTGGCATGCATATAGCCTTTGACATAGAAAAGAACATAGGCTACTTTTTATCCCGGAAAAACATCTTATTCCTACGGGAAAACACGTTTAGAGTGCGATAACCGAAGTACACGCGGACGAAGTCGCGGGTGGGCAGCTAGTTTATAATATATGGCACCGTAACATTGTATGTTGTAGTTTTGTTACTGTTTTGTTATACAATAAAGTTTATTCTTCTCTAAAACTTTTAGATTATCTCGCGAGATTGTACAGTTTCACTTCGATAGCTGCTCTCAAAACGGTGGAGGGAAACATCGTGAGGAAGTCGGCATGTCCCAGAACCAAAAATTCGAAACCATTTGACATTCACCAACCTGCACTTACGGCCCATTCCTGCTCCTAGAGAAGAGGCCTGAATCCCAGCAGTGGGAACATTGAAAAGGCTGATGATGATGATGACTTCGATAGATTATAATTTATCGAAAAATTATGCATTAAATTGTAAGCAGTATGTCACGGTTCACAATCTTTTAACAGTTTACAATCTCACTGTATATAGGGTGACTGGTAACTAGTGTACGATACTTAAACACGTGATTGTGCTCATGATAACAAACAATTTTTATTATAGGAACAAAGCCGAAATCGCGAAAAAAAATCAGCTGTTCCATTTATGTTTGCCTAATGTACTGAACAGCTGATTTTTTTTCGCGATTTCAGGTTAGTTCCCATAGTAAAAGTTGTTGGTTATCATGAACACAATCACGTGTTTAAGTATCGTACACTAATTACCCTATAGATTATACTCTAACCGTATTAAAACTTTACGGCGATACCCAGAGACTAGCGAATTCAAATCTAAGTTGAGCATACTTTACCGACAACTTATATATTTCATCACATTATTCCCATTATTCTCCATTCCAAACCCAAATCCACTACTTCTATTCAAGCAGACTACAAGACAATGACATAGTTCCTTATTTCACTAACATTTGGAGGCACTCCAGACATTACGTGGATTTCGAGCTGAACATCAAAACAAATGGGGATCGTTGCATTGCATGAACCCAAAACCCGGGCCATAAGACAAGGCATAATGAAACGGCATAAAACAGTCGTACAGGGTAGTATGCGTCATTTTTATTATGTTATGGATATCTTAAAGGGAATGGGGTGTTTAGAGCTGTCTTATGTTTGGATAAACAGGCATAACTCGTGTTTTAAGACTCAATTTCAGCAAGAAGACAGATAAATATGTCAGATTAAAATCAAGTTCGTTGAAGTGACTCGTTCGTCAATTGTGGTCTTTTGTTTTAGGTGCGAAATCATCAAATGTCTTTTCAACGACGGGAACGAAGGTCAGACTTTTACAGACCCATAGTGTAGCTTTAGTTGCCCTATGCAAGGTCCTCGGTAACTCAATCCACAGCTCTGATTGGCACTGGCGCCGTTTATCTTGCCGTCATCTCTTTGAGGCGCACGTGGAACACAACGCGCCATCAACCCAGATTTAATCCTTACAAGACAGTGAGCTATCCATTGCTCACCGTCCGCAAACTATTTGCTGGGTCTTTGACCCTAAAAGTTATACAAAGCTAGTTTGCCAATAAGTTAGTGAGAACTATAATTTTTTTCATCATCATCATCATTTCAGCTGAAAGATGTCCACTGTTGAACATAGGCCTCCCCCAAGTGTCGCCACAATGAACGATCCTGTGCGTCTCGCATCCTTCGGTTTCCCGCAACATTCACGACGTGTGGGGGAGCCACACGTCGCCAAAATGACCGATCTTGTGAGTCCGATGGATGCAAGATCCATCGGATTCCCGCGACCCTCACCAGATCATCGGTCCACCTTGTGGAAAGACTTCCAACGCTGCGTCTTCCGATACGTGGCCACCACTCTAGAACCTTTTGCCCCATCAACCATCTGTTGCGCGTGCAATGTGCCGTGCCCATTGCCACTTAATTTTGGCGATTCTTCGAGCTGTCTGTATGTATACCAATTTTTTTGTCCACAACCAAGTATATCACCATCCAAAAATGAGCATTTACAGTTCCTCACAATATTAAAGAGCATAAAATAGCACTTGAATGGTTTATATTCTTATCCGACAAGCGTCCTCAAAAAGCCGAGACAATTCAAAGAGAACAATATCAATGGGATCAAAGAAAACAGAAAAAAAAACAAAGCATTTTATCTCGTAAGTACACCAAACAAAAAGAAAGAAAGGAAATATTTGAATTGTAGATGCGACAATGGCCTTTAAAAATTTAATTTTCGTATTGTCGTGTTATACCCTTAAGCATTAAGGGGGAGGTTAACTTTGTGGGCGCTAACATGCAAATGCAGGACAGGTCTTTTTTTTCTTTTATTGAAATATGGTAATGAGTGTTGACGGAAGTGATGATGTGCTAAAACATATAGGGTGACTGGCAATTAGTGTACGATACTTAAACACGTGATTGTGCACATGATAACCAACAATTTTTACTATGGGAGCAAAGCCGAAATCGCGAAAAAAATATCAGCTGTTCAGTACATTAGCCAAACATACGTATATATACGTATGTCAGTACGTATTTTTCACGATTCAGTTCATATTTTTTCACGATTTCAGGTTTGTTCCCATAGTAAAAGTTGTTGGTTATCATGAGCACAATCACGTGTTTAAGTATCGTACACTAATTACCAGTCACCCTGTATAATAAAGATGACAATTGACTGGAAGTCAGAATACAGTATTTTGATTAATGTGTTATTTTAGAGTGCCCGGTAGTGCACCAAGGCAAGCAAAAAAGTTGCACGGCAGTAACATTCTTTTCTCGAAGCAGTTTAGGTTCATTTCATCATGACTGGCCTGTTGGTCTAGTGGTTAGTAGCCCTGACTGCTATGCCGTAGGTCGTGGGTTCGATTCCCATCCAGGACAAATGTTTATGTGATGAGCATAATCATTTTTTCTGTGTCTGGGTGTAATTTATCCATAATATGTATGTATTTAGAAATATAAAGTATGTTTATCAGTTGTCTAGTACTCATAACACAAGCTCTGCTTAGCTTGAGACAAGACGGCGTTGTGTGATTGTTGTGGAATAGTTATTATTATTTATTTTTTTGCTTTATACAGGGTTATTTGTAAAACACTGGAAAATTCAGGACTGTGTTATTAACATCATTGACAACAACTTTTGTTCTATGACTTTTTACAGTGTAAATCTTAAAGTTCACATGTGTTGACGACGGTGTCATGGTCCGCCCGTCTGCTTAATTATTAAGTATATTCAATAAATAGTTTATTTAACATAGTTTATACTGCATAGCCTTTGCCTCAATATTTTTATAATTAAAAAAACAATAAATAATCGAACGTAAGAACGAACTGCGAGCGAGCGCTCTGATTAGTCGATGCGCGACTCCTTCACTCCACTCACCGCTGCGGCGGCCATTGCAAACAACGAAAAACCACCCTGAGCGGTGACCCAGTGTCGATTTGAACCTCCTCCCGTATACATGACGCGCGAAATATACGCGCCCGCGCATTTCGTTCTAACGGTCTGATCGAGTCAATCTTCCTCTCTTATTTTTCACTCCCAACCAGAACCCAACACCTACAATAATTGAACATACACGCGCACTTTTACATTCCGTTTCTCACGAGACACAAATATCTTAATTAAAGCTTGCGTAAAAATTAAAAGTAAAATAGCGAATAAACGCGAATAAACGTTGTTCCTTTCTTTCTTTTTTCTTTATCATAACTGAGAAAAAATAACATTCAATACTAGTTTAAATTCTAAACGTGTTTAAATTCCATACAATTTTTATCGTTATCCAAGGAGAAAATCGCTGTTAAATTTTTCATTTTACACATTTGCTTGTGCACGAACTTTAGCGCTACGCGGTGTCTACGTGCTACGAGCCTACGATCGCTACGTGGATACGATCGCTACGGGGCTACGAAAGCTACACGTTTCGTAGCCTCCTCCATATTCATGCATCTTTACATACGACGCCTGTTGAATACTGGAGGCTTCACTTTGGAAGTTTGGGGACGTCACCGATACTGTCGGTGTCTGTTTGTCTTTACAGGGTGAGATCGTTTGGTAAATGTTTTTACTTTAACGTGGCGGAGGATTACGGTTTTTTTTCTTTTAATTTTTTTCTTTAACTGTTGTCGTGTTTTACTAATCTTGCCTATTTTGTCTACCAATATACACTATAGAGAATATGTGTAGATAAATAGGTCTATCTCACCAGATGGTAAGCGATGATGTGGTCGACGTTGGTACACGCTTGCCTAGAAGTAACCTATACACATTTAACTTAAAGAAGTTGCAAGTTTTAGCTACCAGGAAATACAGATTCCAACAGACAGCTGTGTTTCCTGTAATATATACAATTTTATCTCTATTTTCCTTACATGTATAAGAGTATCAACGTCCCCCACCGCGTGTCTTTTTTATACCACGGATCTCTCATGATCTATCTCATCTGATCTTGACTTAAAGACTCCTAAGCTATAGTTATCAGGAAACACAGACCCCTGCACAGGTCTGACTGTCTGGTCAAACATTATCGAACAGATTTTCATGTGAATTTTACCAATTTACAAAGTGATTCATGAGAAAGATTCAGTGTATAATACGTAAATATTATAGTAGTAAAGAAAAGCCGGCAATTTTAACTATTCTTGCTGATATGAATCAAATATTTGGACAACTCAGGCTCGTCCGGACGATTACAGGATGGCCGGACTGTGAGCTACCGATTTCTACACGCCTACGGTGCCGTAGCCGGGATCGCTGTTAACCCAATGAAATGTACGTACAATTGCCGAAACGGATCTTGAGCGCTCGGCGTCAGAGTGGGGATCGCTTTGCGCATTCCATACATAGGCGAGCCAATCGTCTTCGTTGTTAGATACATGCAGCAACGCAGGGAACGAATCAGGAGTGACGTCTATGACGCGATGGCGCGGCGAGCCAATCACTGACACTCCCCGCCCCCGAGTCTCACTTCACACCACTAAAGAGACCGAATATTTGACTTCTGCGCAACTTGAAGCCTGCGCTCAAGATCCGTGACGGCAATTGTATCCCGTGTGACGTAATACTTAAACGAATCCGTGGAGAAAAGCTAGCAATACTTAACGTGCTTTTTTCTAAAAAAGCAACGAATTTTAAATAACATTTAATCAAGAACCAAGCTGTCTATTCTAATTTTAACGATCGAAACGTGCTGATGTATATTTAAATTTGAATAAATGAGATCAAATTTATTTTATCTTTGTTAAACGTTGGGTATATCGCTACTAACCTAAGATGGATGCCCTAAAGAAAATAAAGCAGGTGCGTTAGAATGAAAAAGACGGTGTACTGACAAAAATTTAATATGTTACTTACATAAATGCTTGGTTGTGCCGATGGATTTTTTTCTATTATAAAATGATGATAACCTAAACTTATTTCCCAACAAAGAGGTACATTTTTTACAATATTTCATGTTATAGGTCTCAATTATTAGGGTTCCGTACCCCAAAAGGAAAACACGGAACCCTTATAGGATCACTTTGTTGTCTGTCTGACTGTCAAGATCTTTTATATAGGGAAGTCGTGGAGGTATCGAGTTGAAATTAAAATCATATGCTCAGGTCTGTGATCACTTGAAGCTGTGTGTGTGCTTCAAAGTTAACGGAACCGTTTACGTCGCAAAAAACGTGTATTTCGAAGCTCTCAAGGGAATTAAAATTCACACGGTACTTCCCGTTGATCATGTTTATTTTTTTACGTCTTTTATAACGTCACAAAAATATAAATCTTCGAGATTCCATTCGGGAATTGAACTATTTACATACACACATACAAGTATGGTAATAGAAAAAATATTTTTCCTGTTTTGGGTGAAGCGAGAGGCAGTGTAAGACCACCTTCCGTCCAACCAAACCACCCCAAATCTATCTCCTTTCATTCAGTCCATCCCAAGATTGTCTGTGAGAGATTACCCTGTGGAGTAAGACCGCCCATTGTTCACTTAATTTTTGCAAATGTTTATCCTGTCCACATTAATGACGTATATAACAAACTAGCCTTTTCCCGCAGCTTCGCCCGTGCACTTAAAATATAGCCCATGTCACTCAGGAATAAAGCAGCTTTCTATCGGTGAAAAAATTTTAGCAATCGGACCGGTACTTCCAGAGATTACCTCCGACAAACAAAAAAATTCAAAAACCAACTTTACCTATTTATAGTGTAGATTAAATTATTCTTTTGAAGCAGATTAAACAATATGTACATATTTAAACTCACTCGAACGTCAGATTAAATCGGGGAAACATAAAACTGTTGCCCATTTATTATTCAATGAAATTTTCCAATACATTACATTCGGTCAGTGATTATTTGGTAGTAATAATATTATTTACATGGATATAATACCTCTGTTGTGTGTGACTGAACGAAATGAACGATGAAATAACATTATGTTCAATTGAACGGGTTTTAGGGTTCAGTAGTTAAACTGGTACGTGCCTGTAGTAATTTTAAGCTGGATGGCTTTGTTACCCCGATACATATATCGTGTATATATTACAAAGAAATATTGGTATAAAATAGCGCTTGACTGCTATCCCACCTGATGGTAAGCAGCGATGCAATCGTTGATGGTGAGGCGCACTAGTTTATTAAGAGCCTATTCACCCTTGCCTTGAAGACACATAAATTATAATCGGACGGGAAGACCGAAGCAGCCAAATTGTTCCAGTACCTCGATACGATACGTGGTATAAACGATGAGGCGAAACGCTTGGTCCGGACCGTAGAGGTTTCAACAACGGAAGGGTGGTTTAAAATTATTCAAGAACTGAATCATTCTAATATGTATTATAAAAGCGAAGGTTTATGAGTGTCATGGTGCTTGTGTGTGTGCACTACATATAAATTAATATGATTGGTTAGATGCATTAGCATAAGCAATAATCAGCTTTTAATGTTCCCACTGCTGGGACTCAGGCCTCCTCTCTAGGAGAGGAAAAGGGCTGTAATCCACCACGAGGGCCCAGTGCGGGTAGGTGAACGCCACATGTCTTCGAATTTATGGTTCTAGAACATGCCGGTTTCCTCACGATGTTTTCCTTCACCGTTTTGAGAGCAATGGTAATGAAATAAATTACGCAAAGTAACGCAATTAGCATGTAACTAATCATTTACTAGTTATGCACAGTTTCTATTCACGCAAGGAACAAATATTTGTACGTCCCACAGATATTGTTCTGGGTCTGGGTGTCTTGTGTATTGTGCGAACGAAACCACGTTAAAGAATTAATTCTTATTGTTAGATAAGAACGGAACGGGCAACTGAAGGACACAAGTGTGGATTTAGTCAGTAACGGTAGAATTACAATGCACACACGTGTGCTACGTACGCAGATCTGGGGGCGTCTGTCTCCTTACATATCATATGGAAACTAGACTTGTAGAGCTGCAGATCCACGCCACACGACGTCGTTCTACATACAATTCGGGCGTAGTCCATGTGTGCCCTGTGTACGATGTGTACCCTAGAGCGAGAGTAATCATCAAAAGTTTTCCCACCTCAACCAAAAATAACACCTCTAGTATTCCAAAGGAAACCACAGCCGCAACTTAAATAGTCTTGCCTAACAAGCTAGGCCAACTTGACAACCTCTCAATTCATCAGAATCACCCACAAAAGGGTTCCAAAAGTCACTTTGAATCAAACTCGGCACAGATTCGGCGATCCAAACCAATTGGTTGATTTACAAGGGTCGCCCAGAGTTCCGCCCTGATTCTCTTCAACTGTAGACAAGAGATCATTCCAACCTTTGATGCTAATTACAGCAGGTGAGAGCGCTTGTCATCTTGAATACAAAATAGGTAGTTACAGAAGTCAATCTAGATACAAAGCACGCTTGAGCAACGCACACATAGACACCGCTCACGGACACGATATCTAGGAGCGCCTCGGCCCGCTCGTCGAACAGTTCCGGCTCAAACGCTCATTAGTGTGCGTCCACTGAGCGTAGGTATAAAAAGTGAAGTACATACATGAGTTTGTCTTCTGTATCTATCTATTTTGTGTCTTGAGGCAGAAGAGGACTATATACAAACTTATAAATGGCTTTTGAAAGGAGACACGGCTTGTATATGTACTGTTAAGTATCGTGAACCGAATTGCGGCATGTATTCTGATTCCTAATTACCACTTGATTATAAAGGACATTTTACTATATTAAAACACTAAGGTAGACGCCAAATAAATGTGGAATAACGGTCATTGACCCTTCTATATTTATTGACATGAGCAAAATCATTTGTTCTGTGTCTGGGTGTAATTTATCGATATTATGTATGTATTTAGAAATATATAAGTATGTTTATCAGTTGTGTAGTACCCATAACACCAGCTCCGCTTAGCTTGGGACTAGACGGCGTTGTGTGATAGTTGTGGAATATTATATTATTATTATATTATTATTCTTAATTTGAAAAAGACATAAAACTGTCTTGTATCTATCGTGATCCTTACATTTTCTGAAAAACAGTTCATTGATGGTTTTTTGGGTAGGTACCTTCGATATGTTGGAGATATTAGAAAAAGGTCAATGTACTTTATTTTAAGTTTATCTGGTTTCCTTGCGGTTTCACTTCCGTAGCCTATTTCATAGTCGCAGGACGACTACCCGTCAACTTAGGCGCGGGCTTGCGGACGGCGAGCAATGGGTAGCTCGCGATTCAAACTAAGCTCGAGTCGTCGACAGTGTAAAGCATCCTACACGCGCCTCATAGAGATGTCAGCAAAACCTTAGGGCCAACGCTCGCTAATTTTCTGAAAAGGACACTCGCGGTCCTTGAAAGTAAATGGCATCTGAAAGATACAGGTGTGGTTTTAGTCAGTAAAAGTCTGACACACCGTTTTGCTCCAGCACAGAACGGGAGAAATCGTTGGATAATTTCCTAAATAAGAAGAAACGAAAACTTGTGAACTGGGGTTGGCAGAATTACAGGCAAAATAAATCACTCCAGAGAATTTATAGATATAATAAATCTGTAGAAATTTTTAGATGTGCGCGCATCACATATAATGTACGATATCGATGTAGATTAACTTTTAAAATTATATTAAAACTAGCTTTTGCCCGCGGCTTCGCCCGCGTGGCATTGGGTACTTAAGAAATCGGGATAAAAGGTAGCCTATGTTCTTTTCCATGTCAAAGGCTATATGCATGCCAAATTTCATCCAAATCCGTTCAGCCGTTTTTGTGTGATTGTAACAAACATCCAAACATCCACACTTTCACATTAATAATATTACTTAGGCTTGATTTCGTCGCAATCTGTTAACTAAATCGAAAGATATACCTACTACATTAATTGGCTGTTAGGCGATACGAAGTTTGCTGGGTCAACTAGTCGAACATAAAATACTCCTTTTACTTTGTATACGTTCCCATATACACATAAGCCGATAGTGTGTTTACGAACCTGACCTTTCTGAAGAACAACACCAATAATGTCTGTGTAGGTGTGTACACTAAGAGCGTTACTATTTACTCATGTGGCGTTACCTCCCAATGTTTCCGTTCTCTTATTTTTTTATTTGATTTACATCAAATTTCGTGTGTATATTTGAGTGAGCAACTATTTCTTATTAGTGTCTAGTATTCTCTGTTTTACATAATACACTAACCATACATAGTAACCATGCAATATAAGCCTTTATAACATAAAAGCTGTACAAATCATTTTTACATCTCCGCTTCCCTACAAAGAGCAAGCTGCGTTCAAACTTTTGTAACAATTCAAGTATTTCCTTAGAATGTTCTCGAGCGAGTTCACAACAACGATTTGGCGGGCTTCACAAATACCTACCAAGGAGTTTGAAAATTGTGCATTCAGATCAAAGGTCCTTTTTACCGGCCAACGTACAGGCTTAAGCGTCAAGTCAAGCGGTATTTATTCCAATTTATTGGAAACTAACTTCTGCCATCAAAAGAAAAAAAAAAAATTCAATTGTGCCATTTACAGTAACGGTTCCTAAAAAAAAAAGTAGGGACAGTCCTTCGGCCAGCAGTGATACATAATGGGTTAATTAGATAATGTAGCTTTTGCCGGCGCTAAACCCCCGTGAAAGCCCAAAAATAACTCAAAGGAGCGTACTACCATAATAGTTAGTAGATTAGTTGTTGTATATTCCAGAATCCGAAACACGTCTCTAGTATTCAGTCATAACTGTATCATGAAACATCACAAAGTTATAAGCTTGTTATGTCAGCAAAAATACAACGTCACCGGGCCATCCACGCGACTGAGGGGTTGTTTTGCACTTGCACTCAGCTGTTTGATGGCGCCTAATAACCACTATGACCTATATTGTACTTAGTGTCGGTGGTATCCAACTTGTGACCTTTTTCAATATTTTTGAATCCAATCAGTAAGTACTGATTCTGAACCAACTACATTCAGGTTTCAAAAACTATATTCAGGTTTTAAACTAAAAATAATGTTGTAAATATACAAATACTATTCGGATCATTATTGAAACCAATGTTCCTATAAGATAAGATAAGATAAGACAATAATTTATTTGCTTAAACATGAGTACAGTACATACGTCACAAAATAAATTATCAGCATGCAACAGATGCTATAATTCAAAATAGATCGTCATGTTTGCCTTGAACAATGGCATGCAAATTTTTCAATTCATTTTAAAAAGTTCTTGATTCTAATCATTCTCTCTTTACAAATCCAGTTCCATACAAATAATTGAACCGTTTTAAACCTTTACAAAATCAGTGAAGTAAAAATATCGAACGGTAAACGAGCGGTAAAATTCTGTGCTACAAAGAGAATCCAATACCCGGTGCATTGAGAAAGTTTTCAAGTAGCATCGATTGCTCCTTAGAATTGAATGCAATATTTCGAAGAAACTCTTTTAAATATGTAGGAAAATACGGGAAAGCCAGTATCGAAGTTTATGAACTATTGAAGTACTCTCTATCTGGTTCTGAAAGCTTAATTTGATTTTGATGGTACTCAGATCTACTGGGACCAAGGTTAGTCTACTGGTGCCAGGGTTAGACTACTGGGGCCAGGGTTAGTTTCGAAAGATAGCTCAGCCCCGGTATGAAGGTACGAAGGAACGGGGTGGGTTTTTAGTCAGTAAGAGTCTGACACTATCTCCCGCTCCGCCCAAGAGCGGGGGATGTGTGTAGATGATTTTCCAACCGAAAAAAAAAATGGTGATCAGATATTTTCCTGTTCATGAAAGCAAACTTTTCCTTAACCTGTTCCACAGTCGCAGGACGATTATCCGCCACCATAGACATGGAGGGCAACGGGTAGCTCGCCGTCCAGTCGTCCGGTAACTGTCCGGACTAAGCCCGAGTCGTTGACGACGCATAGTGTTCCACGTACGCCTGAAGGATATGTCATTAAAACCGTAGGGGTTCAGCAGGGTCGAAGCCTATTAAGGGGATGCATCTCGAGATACAATTTCACTGTTTTTCATGCAACCGCTATTACGCGATTATGACGTTATTACACATTTTTCATTAGATATTTTGGAAACAAAGTATCTTATGGATATTATCTAGGCTTCTATGGAAATCAATTTATAAATTTGTGTAAAATAAATCCAGTTAAGACCTCTAAAAATCTGCTATTTTGCATGAACTTTGACATTTCATAATTTACTCAAAAATGAAAAAGTCAAAAAAGTACAACATACAAGCCTAGCAAATGTTATCAAGATTCTAAATTATGACAATGTTTTTCAAAAACTTTTAAGAATTTAAAAAAAAAACACGTATTTCCTGGAATAAGTTTTGTAAAATTTTCGAATAAATCACGGAATTACTGAATGCCAACAGAGTATTCAGGTATTATCACTCTTTTTTCGCGTTGCCTTTTCGTCAAACATCACGTTGGATTGCGTTAGATGAAGCAACAAGCGATAGGTGAGTGGAAAAGCAGCCTCTTAAGGTCATGAGTTGTGCGAAAGAGAAGCCTGATGTCTTAGATCGAAGGTAAAGAAGGTAAGAATGGGTTAAGTCAGTAAAAGTCTGACAAGCCCTCCCGCTCCGCCCTAAAGCGGAAGAAAACATCAAATGATTACCCACTAAACAAAAAAAAAACGCATTGATAAGTTTTTAAAGTTCCATCGATAGCTTCTTAGAAATGAATACAATATTTACTAGCTCTTTTAAATATATAGGAAAATATGGGGAAGTCAGTGAGTATCGACGTTTGTGAACTTTTGAAGCACTCTCTGAAATCGTAATTTGATTTTGATGGTGGTAGGTACTGCAAATGAAATTTCGTTTGATCGAATAAAGTTTGGCAATTCGCAGTTTATAGAAACTCTACGTAATTATGTTGTTTATGATTTCTGTGAGACTAGCCTCTGCCAGCGGTTTAGCCTGCGTGTAAATTGGAAATGATCCCAAGGTATAAGTACTCTCAGGATATAATAATAATAAAAAAAATTATTCCAATACGTTTACAAAAATATAAACATTAAGCAACAGTAACAAAATTTCCTATTACAATAATGATACAAACAGTGCTTAAAAATAAACTAAAACTAATATATCAATAAAGTACTCTATTGCCCAATTTCAAGACATGGTCTAACCGTGTGCAAAATTTCATCCAAATATGTTGAGCCGTTTGAGCAACTTACACACACACATTCAAAAATAAAGCCTTGTACAAAATTTTACATTTCTACTCCCAGTAGTTTCGGCTGTACGTTAATATGTCAGTCAGTCAATTTCTCGGTACACACTATACACGCGGGCAAAACTGTGAATATAAAAAACTAGCTTTTGCTCGCGGCGTCGCCCACGTACATAAAATATAGCCTATGTCACTCAGGAATAAAGCAGCTCTCTATCGGTGAAAAAATTTTACCAATCTGACCAGTAATTCCAGAGATTATCTCCTACAAACAAAACAACAAATTTACCTCTTTATAATATTAGTATAGACTAGTTGTGCCCGCGACTTCATTCGCGTGGACTACAGGATATTGAATATTTTTTTCTAAAATAAAAGTAGCCTATGTTACTCCTTATTACATCAGCTACCTGCCAAAAAAAGTCCCGTCAAAATCGGTCCAGCCATTTCAGAGATTAGCCGGAACAAACTGACAGACAGACAGACAAAAATTATAAAAAATGTTATTTTGGTGTATGTACCGTATATACATATATTCATATATAAGGTGCAGTTTTAAAGGTGCAAAAAAATTCAGGAGGTAATTATGTTAGTGATTCTCGACCCGAATCAATAATAAAATGAGTAGGTATTTTTTTTCTTATATATGGAAATCGGTATGTGTGAACTACCTTTTTTATAAACTCTGCTAGTCTGATACCTCCCTTATAACCGCGCTTTCACACACACAAACGCACCATTATTTAAACCGCGCTTTCACACACATACACGCAACGTAAAGCACCAATAATCTCCCGCACGACACACCCTAGCCACGCCCCCGCGCCATCGATCAATCGATCATGTTTAGTGTAACTGACGTCGCCGACGTGTGCATACACGCGCTTGCAATATTCGCCCACAGCGCCTTCGGTTAACGGTTGCGGTATCTAGTGATGAAAGATGACAGACCAATACTCCAATGTAGAGTTGGTGGAGATAGTCCGCTTGTATGCTATCAGTGGAAACATCGTAACGTCCATCTCAAAGGGTAATACTGGCTGCTACGCAAAGACTCCGCGAGTTTCGACGATTCGGCGTTCCCCGGCTTGCTGACGGTCGCGGCAACGAAGGCCTGCTTGTCGCCTTGCAGGAAAATATCCTGGAATACTTCAAGCGAGAGCCACGGGCCAGCACGCGGGATGCTGGTCTACGGTTTGGTTTCCTCACTACGGTCGGCAAGTACGTTACGTGAAAAGGTGATCACTAGTGATTAGTGCTTTCGACACTTTAAAACGAATGTGTTTGTGCTACGAAATTAAAAGAAAATCAGCAACGTCGTGCTAGACTGCTGTCTGTTTGAACAACACCTCCAGGTAACATAAGTACCTGCTTAGGTATTTATTTTATTTTATTAGTAAGTACATAAAAAGTCATTTGTAAATACGTTGTTAGCCGAATCAATTTGATTAGTGTAAATAAATTGATTTAAAAATTTTAACTACGGTAAAAATACCTACCTAACAGGCAAGATAAATCACTTAAAAACCTACCTATCTACGTAAATAGCACAAATTATCTTGAAGTGTTTTTTGTCGGTCCTCAGCCCATTAAAAATTACGAAGGGAAATTTCACATCCACCAATTTAATCTACAAATAAAAACGAAATCATTACGGAAAACTGACCTTGAGAATGACATTACCTACAGACTGCGTCTGGTAGGTACGTTCATGTACCACTGCGTATCTAAATCTCGAGCGCGCGCGCTCCATGATACCTACGGACGGAGGCACGGACGCCTCATAAGGTTTATTGATCTCGGCCTAACATTTTATTCATCAGCTGATACGTAAGTACCTATCGACGCGACGTCAACGTGACTTTTAAAAGATTTTCACATTGTGATGATGCTTAAAAGCGAGTAATTAAATAGCGAAATTTAAGACATTAATGTACATTATGATCATCGAATTCGATCTACATCTAAGGTTAAATTATTCATTTCGTAAAATAAGTGGGCGGAGCCTCGTACAGGTTGATGCACTCACACACACAGTGACACGGCGTGCGATAAATCGCAACGGGTGATTCTGTATTTTTTTAAGAAGTTTATTTAGAGAGTTATTCTGAAAAACGGTTAAAATTTAAAAAATAAAATAACAAGTTTTACTGATTATTGACCAGGTATCGTATTTTTATATGATTATTTATGAGTTTTATTACAACCTCCTGAAATATTGTGCAGTTTTAAAACTGCACCTTGTATATGCATGTAGTAAAAAGCAGTTATTTCAATATTACAAACAGACACTCCAATTTTATTTATAGGTATAGATGTATAGATGATTCCAGTGTAACATACTCCCGAAATAAAAAATGTTTCTTATGTCCTATTTTTGGAAATGGTCTACCTCTTTGCCAAATTTCATCGACGCACCTATACGCATAGGTACATACATATATATATATATATATATATATATATAATATCCTTCGTCTTTATAATATACGTGATAGCATGTGTTATTTAATAAAAAAATGAATTATAAAAACACGTAAAATAATCTATTATTATCACGTCTTTATTCCCAAAAAAAACAGAATTTAATACACCGACACTTCGTCAGTTATGTAAATAATAATAAAATTCAAGTATCAACATCCTCATCCGACAAAGCAGGCATTATCTTGTAAAATATAAATATGATACAAAAATATTTTCAGCGCCTTCTAATTTTGTCACAGCAATAACTCGCACACAAGCGATTCTTCTCTTAAAATAGGTAATCATATTTCTTAACATACCGCGACATACTTTTAGAGCCCTTTATGTCAACAACAAACCTTTAACCGACTTCTTTGTTTCATAATTTCCAAGAAATACCAACATCACTAAAATTTTATAGAAGCTTCGCATACTCAGAAGAGATAATATAAACAAGCGCTGCTAAATATAGGAAAGCTTTGAGGCCATAAATTTAAGGGGCACGGAACGCAAGGAAAAATTGTTCGGGAAATTGTTTAAAACATAAAGCTTTAGTCAGCTGAAGCTTGCGGTGGGCATATTTATAAACGTTTAGTCTAGAAAATAAATTAAGAAATGTAAACATAAACATACATACGACCAGCCGCTAGTTTCTAGCGCCTGAACATTATTTTGCCTTATATTACGCGCTATTAAATTACTTTATATGTTGCGTTACATTTTTCGTCAGGCGTTTATGACGCGAAGAATGTGAAATTGTATTT
This sequence comes from Mythimna ferrago, assembly GCA_910589285.2. Taxonomy (NCBI): domain Eukaryota; kingdom Metazoa; phylum Arthropoda; class Insecta; order Lepidoptera; family Noctuidae; genus Mythimna; species Mythimna ferrago. Next base: position 12,381,380 of record OU342690.1, on the reverse strand, counting down.
ATGGAGTTTTCTTAGGAAGTTTTTCACAAAAGTTTGACCTTTTAGTATGTTACCGAATAGTATTATTAAAAACTTGGTAAAGATATTATTTTTGACCCACTTGCGTTTTCATGTTTTTATCATAATTTTAGACCTACCTATTTATAACTACTTTCTAATATCTACACTAATCTAATAAAGAGGTATGTAAAGTTTGTTTTTTGTTTTTATGTTTTTCTGTATGTAGGAGGTAATCGCTGAAAGTACTGGTCCGATTGCAAAAATGTTTTCACCGACATAAAGCTGCTTTATTCCTGAGTGACATAGTCTATATTTAATGTACGCGGGCGAGCCCGCGGGCAAAAGCTAGTTCAAAATAAAACGTGCCCTATTTTATAAATTAAACCATTTTTACTATTACTCTCACTATGTGCTCGTTGTTATACATACACTAGCTTTTGCACGCAGCTTCGCCCGCGTACATAAAATAAAGCCTATGTCACTCAGAAATGAAGCAGCTTTCTATCGGTGAAAAAATTTTAGCAATCGGACCAGTACTTTTAAAGATTACCTCCTACAAACAAAAAAAACTTTACCTTTTTATTAACACGCTTATATTAGCTTCACCTGTATGTTTGTAACCAACGCCTTTGAGCTCGATTTTGACCTACTTTGGGCGATCAGATTTTCTTTAAACTTTGCACACCCATCAAAGACCGGTGACAATACAATAATCCGTTTTTTTTTTAGTGATGTATAAAAAATAGTTGAAAAAAACTAAAAAACACGCTTTCATAGCATATCAAACTAAAAAGTGTAAAATAAATGAACGAAAAATATTAATATCATTGTGAAAAAAGCGTGGGGTGCTCCATTTACGAAAAATAAGGCACAAAGCGCCCCACGCTTTTTTCACAATGATATTAATATTTTTCGTTCATTTATTTTACACTTTTTAGTTTGATATGCTATGAAAGCGTGTTTTTTAGTTTTTTTCAACTATATTTTTAAATATTAGTGTAGATATAGAGAAAGAACGGTAGGATAGTTACAGAAGTATAAAATTAATTTCAGCCACTACACGTGCACTGTTGAACATAGGCCTCCCCCAAGTGTCACCACAATTAACGATCCTGTGCGTCCCGCAACCTTCACCAGGTCATCGATCCACCTTGAAGGAGGCCTTCAAACAAATGTACATTGTAGTATGTAAAACATAATGACTAAATAATATCCTAAGCACTACGATAGGCCGACTTGATTGATGATTATGACCTATCAACACAGTCCTTGAGAACCTAATACTCAAGCAACTGTACTACATCACACTGATCCCTAGGATTACAGGTGCGGCCGACAGCGTATTATTAAATGGCTTGCAGACCCCATCTCTCACCTATGTAATTAACTAACAAGATACATACTGGGTATACCCAACAGTGTAATCTCAGCATAGATAGATGCAGACGGTCGATTCGAGTGATTTGTAGAATTTAAACTCGTATACTCACAAGCAACAAGACATACCTATACATTGTGTGATGTTCTAACTATTTTACTTCTGCTATTCAAGAAAATAGTGTACGATATCATCATCATCATTATCATCTTCCTGCCCTAGTCCCGTTTTATTTGGGGTCGGCGCAACACGTTTTCTTCTTCCATTTTGTCCTGTCACCCGTCACGCTATCACTAACTCCCTTTTCTTTCATATCGCTTCTCACACAATCCATCCATCTTTTCTTTGGCCTCCGTCTTTCCCTCCATACGATAATTTGTTTTAAATTACCTGTTCATGGCAGATATTAAAAGATAAATAGAAAAAACCGGCCAAGTGCGAGTCGGACTCGCCCATGGAGGGTTCCGTAGCAGCAAGTAACATAATATAAAAGTTCTTGTAGTTCGTTGTAACTTTGATCGATGTTTTAATAATAGTGTATTTTTTTAGATTTATGACGTATTAAAAAAAAACTACTTACTAGATCTCGTTCAAACCAATTTTCGTTGGTAGTTTACGTGGTAATGTACATCATATATTTTTTTTTAGTTTTATCATTCTCTTATTGTAGAAGTTAAAGGGTGAAGTTAAAACATTTTGCCACTTTGGAAGTGTCTCTCGCGTAAACTATTCAATTTAGAAAAAAATTATATCAGAAACCTCAATATCATTTTTGAAGACCTATCTATAGATACCCCACACGTATGGGTTTGATGAAAAAAAAATTTTTGAATTTCAGTTCTAAGTATGGGGACCCCCAAAATTTATTGCTCTTTTTCTATTTTTGTATGAAAATCTTAAAGCGGTTCACAGAATACATCTACTTACTAAGTTTCAACAGTATAGCTCTTATAGTTTCGGAAAAAAGTGGCTGTGACATACGGGCGGACAGACAGACAGACAGACATGACGAATCTATAAGGGTTCCGTTTTTTGCCATTTGGCTACGGAACCCTAAAAATGACGTGTAGGTATATTTGTATATTATTTTATTGCTCGTAAACTACTCGTACTAACGGAGAACTCATTTTAAACAAATAACAGTCGCGAGAGCGCTTTACCGACAAGACAATTGATAGAATTTATACTTAGTAAAAGTTTGACACACCACATAATGGCGTCTTTACTGATATATTGTAGTACATTACAGTCCATTCCCTCTTCAAGAGAGGAGGCCTGAATCTCAGCAGTGGAAACATTAGAAAAAAGGCTGATAAAGATTTTTTTTTTTTATGGTGGGAAAAAATCATTCAATGACATCCCCCGCTCTTGGGCGGAGCGGGAGATAGTGTCAGACTCTTACTGACTAAAAGACCCATCCCGTTCCTTCTAGCCTTCATACCGGGGCTCGAGCGCCCTTTCGGATAACCCTCGCCCCAGTAGGCTTCGACCCGGCTGGGTCCCTGCTGTTGCTGACAACTCCTTGAGGCGCGCGGAAACAGTGCGCGCCGTCGACGACTTGGGCTTGGTCCGGACAGTTACCGGACGGCCGGACAGCGAGCTACCCATTGCTCATTGTCCGCAAGTGGCCGGAAATCGGAATCAGAAACCCGGCGGCCGCGCCGAGAACGCCGTTGCCTGATGCGTTCGGCCTCTTCCTTTGCGAGCATTACTGCTTCGCAGAAGTCGGCGACCTGCCACTCCTCCTCGCTCCGGACCATGGCCTCAACCAAGGCCCGGCGCGAGAGGTCTCCGCCGCCGATCGCCCCCACGAGGGCACGGCGATGCTCCGCCCAAGCAGGGCACACCTCGACTGTGTGCTCCACCGTGTCCTCCGGGGGCTGATGAAGATGATGATACTGATATAATACACAACTAGCTTTTGCCCGCGGCTTTTCCTGCAAACATAAAATATAGCTTATGTCACTCAGAAGTAAAACAGCTTTCTATCGGTAAAAAAATGTTCGCAGTCGGACCAGTATTTTCATACAAATAAAAAAAATAAAAACAAAATTTACCTCTTTAATAAATCAGTTTAGATGTAGATTACCTACAATGTAATTGTATGGAAAGGGATTTCGACATCTGAGCCTGTTTCGGTGTCTTCGTAAAGTTAACTTTGAAATCACCTCATCTGATTTAAATCATCATCATCATCATCATCATCATCATTTCAGCCGACAGACGTCCACTGCTGGACATAGGCCTCCCCCAAGCGTCACAACGAACGATCATGTGCGTCCCGCATCCATCGGATTCCCGCTACCTTCACCAGGTCGTCAGTCCACTTTGTAGATTTAAATACGCGTAAGAAAAAAATGTAATTTTTGCCCAAGCAAGAGACCGTGTCAAACTCTAACTAACTAACACCCACCTGTGTTCCATCACTTACCCTTTACGTTCCAAGGCCATATTTTCTAAGCTTTCAAATATCCCTACAGCCCATTTCGTCGCATGCTAAGACATTATTCAACATTGAAGCAACTGTTGATTTATTAGAAGCTGATGGTCGGCGAACAATGAGGCTGTGAATTATTACGGCGCTGCAACCTCACCCAATAAGCCGGGATCGCCTTTGAACTGTGAATAGGGGAGGATGACGCGTAGTGAGTGAGGACTATGGTGGGTTTAATCTCTCGGTACTTTGTTGTTTATGATGGTATCACTTTTATTGTTGTTGCCGGAAAATACCTGTAAATAATATTTATTTTGCATTAAGGTTAAAAAAAAAAAATACGTTTACACGGAATTTTCTTCGCAATTCAAACTTGGAAACATCGGCTTCAGCCGACTACTCACTAGCTGCTGACTACTCTGAGATGAAACATTGAAACCAATTCAGGGGTCAAAGTCTCTTTTAAAGTCCATACAGCAAACATGCAATAGTCAAATCTTTGAGAACCATGTAGATTGGTGTCTGAGATGATCTTTTGAGGTAAGACCTGTCTGGTTTGAGTGGACCTATCCAGTCAATTCTGACAGTACTAGCGTTTGCCCGCGGCTTTGCCCGCGTGGCATTAGGTACTTAAGGAATCGGGATAAAAGGTAGCCTACGTTCTTTTCCACGTCAAAGGCTAAATGCATGCCAAATTTCATCCAAATCCGTTCAGCCGTTTTTGCGTTATTAAATAACAAACATCCAAACATCCACACTTTCACATTTATAATGTTAGTTAGGATTTGTGTAGATCAACTCAGGACTTATAAGAAGCTCAACTACTTGACGAACAATAATAAAGAAAGGACATTTCAGTAAGCCACAATACAAAAAGACAAACCAAAAGATTATGATAATTTATCTAATAAACAAAATAAATGAACTGAAATACAAAACAAAATTGACAGCCACATCACTGAAACAACAACGACCACATTTTTAATTAGAACCACCTTTCTCCCCTCTCTTTAATAACTGTAAAGCCTTCGGTAGCTGGAGCCAGACCTTGGTAGACTGAGGAGTCATTTATTACCTTCAAACGTTAAGACAATAACGGGCCCGTATAATTTTCGGGACGTACCCCTCGGAAATTAAACGAGGATTAGCAGGAATTACGTGCGGAATTACCTGCGGAAGTGCGGAATTACCCGCTGAAATTAATAATGCAAGAAAACGCTTCCGACTGGACTTCCGATGTACGTTTCCGTTTTACAACCGTATGCACGACTGGATTCAGGTGAAGTTTGAAATGTGTATTTATAAGATTCAAATGGGACTGGCATTGAGTTTTCGGACGTTGAGATGCAGAATTATTAATGTGCCCGTATGTTTAAAAGAATTTATCTTCATAGCTAGCGGTTTGGCTTTCTGTGGATTAATTTAAAAATAAAACCCATATTTAAGCTTTTTTTATGGTGGAGAAAATCATCCAATGACATCCCCCGCTCTTGGGCGGAGCGGGAGATAGTGTCAGACTCTTACAGACTAAAAACCCTAAACCGTTCCTTTAAGCCGTTATTTAAGCTAGTACAAATACCGACACGAATCTTGAGCGCTGACTTGAACTTGCAATCGCGCAGACTTGAATGAGAAGTGAAGTATTGGGTCTCTTTAGTGGTATGAAGTGAGACGCAGGAGCTGGGCCTGGGAGTACATCTTTGTAGTTACAGTGATTGGCTCGACGATGTGTACGATGCGCAAATTGATCCTGACTCTTTCGACGAGCGCTCAAGATTCGTGCCGGTAATTGTATCTAACATTTAATCTATACAAACAGGGCTAACAGACAGAAAAAATGGTTTAGATAGGTAGAAGTTGATCTCTTCCCAGGGATGTTGCCCTAGTAGGCACTCTACAAACGGGGTTCCGTGGTGCTCTTTTAAGAGTTTGCAGAACCTCCTTTATATGCTGATGGTGATCAGCGAAGTAGTATTAGTGAGGTAAAAACACACTCTAATCTTTTCTGAAAACTCCTCAAGTCTTTTGAAGGAACAAAATTACACTATTATTGAGTACCATTTATCATCATCATCATCATCATCACTGCTGGACCTAGGCCTCCCCAAGAGTTGCCACAATGACTGGTCCTTTGCTTCTCGCATCCATTTCATACCCGCGATCCACACCAGTAGCCCGATTCACGTAATCAAAACCGTAACGATATCGCAGCGATTTAGTCGTTTAGACCATTTCCGTATTCACATACATCAATCGAGTTTGAACGACACCGATTTTAAAGTCGTTTGGTCGAAGAATCGATTAAAAAAGATCTGTATTTCATAATCCTGATAGAATACTTATTGTTATTAATGTAACTGGAAATAAGTCGTCGATAGATCGTTTAGTTTCGAGCCAGTTGAGTTGTCGATCTATCCAATACCGATTAAGAAACACGTGAATACCGCTTTTGGATAAGACTTCGATCGAACGACTATAAAACTTCAACGATATTTGGCTTGTTTGATTTTACGTGAATCAGGCTACAGGTCGTCGGTTCATCTTGTGGGAGCCCTTCCTACGCCGTGTCTTCACTTCAAAACCTTTCAACCTAATCGACCATCTGTTCAACGAGCAACGTGCCCTGCTTACTGCCACTAGCTACTTTTTACCCGACTGCAAGAAGGGTGGAAAGGTTTTTCGCGCGTATCTTGTATGTTTGTATGTATGTAATATTCTTTATTACCTCATATCTTCCAAACCGCTGATTAGATTTTTATAATTAACATATCGTTAGATTTGTCTTGATAACCCAAGTGTTCTTAGATAGGTGACGTTAAAAAAAAAAAACAAGATATCGACTGTGCTATATTTTAGAGTGAAGTGTTTACAAGATCTACCATTGACAATGTTTAAAAAAATACTTTTCAATCTGTTACTATTTAAAAAATATTATACTCTTAAAGAATATCTAGAAGACAAGTCAATAGAACCTGTAATGTGCAAGTTAGATTCAGATTAGATTAATTGACGACACTGACTGTGAATATATTTGCACGCCATGTTATGGCAGGATATGCTGAAACAAATTTACTGTAACACCTTATGTACCATATTCTAGCAAATAAATGATTTGATTGATTGATTGATTGATTGATTGAAAAATTTTTTAATTTTTTTTATTCTGCAATATGGGTATCAAATTACAGGGCTTTTCATGAGGATTTCAAAATGGTATGTCATGACTATATCATGAATTTAAAAAATAAAAAAACCCGACTGTGAAAAAAAAAAACTCTAAATAAAAACTGAAAAGAATAATAAACAAGTTCACAATTCAGCAACAGTCGGGACTCATTAAAATAATCTAGACTAAAATCATTTTATCTAATGTGGGTCCCGACTGTTGCTGAACTGTGAACTTGTTTATTATTTCTTTTCAGTTTTTATTTAAAGTATTTTTTTACGCAGTCGGGTTTTTTATTTTTTAAATTATTTTTTTATTAAACCAGGTAAAATGCTCTGTTTCCATAGAAGAGGACATAGGAACGAGGCAACTAAAAAAAGTTAGTAACGCATTGAAAACGCAATATCTTATTGATATCCGAGTAACAGCCAGTTTTTTCATCAACAACTAAAACTATCAGTAAAAGTATTAACTTTTACTTGACTATTACTGATATTATAGCAAATGTGTTTCTTCATCCAAGTAACAGCTAAACTAAAAGTCAATAGAGTTACCATAACACAAACGGCATAATTACCCCAAAAAAACGTGGGGAGCTTTTTTTACGCATGACAACATCGCAATATCCACTGTCAAGTAGTGTCAAAAAGTCGAATGTCAGTTGATTCTGTTTATACGAACGCCAACGAACGAATTTTTTTAGAATTGAATTGATTGATAACATAAGTAAGGCGATTAACACACGGCACCGCGCACCGCCGCGGAGGGCGGTGGCGGTGAAGCGGATTTCTTAGCGGTGCTCCGCGCGGTTAGGCGGTTTATGCGCCCAACCGCGCGGATGGATTTAACGCAATTTTGATCAGTTTTATCACAGCCACTGGCGAAAATGGACTCTGAAGTGGTGGCAGCATCTGGCTTTTATGGCGTAAAAAGAAAAAAGTAAGAAGTTATTGAGTTCATCCATTTTTACGTAGCAGAACTCTAAATGGGACTTTCATGTTATCCTACAAAAGTTTGAGAAAACACGAAAATATTTTTTTTGAACTATACACGAATGTCCACTTCTTCATTTGATTATTTGTTAGCAAAGATAAATTGCAACACGTCCTGCATCCACAAAAATCCGCGCGGTTTTGCGGTGCCCCGTGTGTAAGCGCGCTCCACCGCGCGGAAATCAGCGCGGAGGAGCGGTGGTTGCGAGAGCACCGCTCGACCGTGGCTCGACCGCGCGGTCGGGCGGTGTACGTGTGTAAGGTATCAACGGATTTCTAAGTGACCATTGTAACATGAGATCCGCTTCACCGCCAACCGCGGCGGTGCGCGGTGCCGTGTGTTAATCGCCTAAATGATTTAAAAAAATTAATGCTATTAGTTGTTGTTATTGCTATTAACAACTGTTATTGGATTTTTTTTTTAAACCGTTATTTTTATACGAGTAGGTACACAAGCGCTAAAATTCGCAGAGCCTAACTTCACACTCGCCAAGATAGAACGGCCGTACTGTACATTAGTTAATTTAACGTAGTCTTATTAAATACAAACTGAAAATAAACTTAATTTTCTGTGGTTGGCGTCAGTTTATCTTGTAACAACAGGCTGAGGTATGTAACTGTTTCCTTTGAAATTCTGTATCGGAACAGAAAATCAGCGTCGTCCCATACGAAATGATCTTTGCGAACATTAAACTTTTTACGTCTACGCGTTAAATAACTAACGATAAGTTCATCGTCTGATGATCTAGAACTTTCACTGGACGAAGTTCGTGACGACATATTAGTGAAACCTAAATAACCTACAACTTTGTCAAAATGACAGTGACTTTAGCTTTAACAGCCCCCTAATGAGTAGTAAAAGTTAAAGGCAAAAGTAACAGTTAAATCAACAGTTAAAATTTTGAAGAAACGAATTTGACCGTTACTTTTACTTTATGACGTTACTTTGGCTGTTACTTTAGATGAAAAAACTGGCTGTAAGTGAATTGGAAAATAAAATATTATTTTTATTAGCTACAGTTGCCATCAAGGATCTTGAGCGGTTGCGCAGAAGTCAAATATTCGGTCTCTTTAGTGGTGCGAAGTGAGATGCGGGGGCGGGGAGTGTCAGTGATTGACTCGCCGCGCCATCGCGTCATAGACGGCACTCTTAATTCGTTCCCTACGTTGCTGCATGTATCTAATAACGAAGACAATTGGCTCGCTAATGTATGGAATGCGCAAAGTGATCCTCACTCTTACGCCGAGCGCTTAAGATCCGTTTTGGCAATTGTATGTATCGACGTAAATACTCATAGTACCTATATCATGAACTACTTACGTATCTTTCCGCCTTCTCTGACAAATCCGTCCAACATTCCGTTCCATCATCGGACCACAAGAAGTATGGCGTTGCGCCACCGGTACATGATAGACATCCCACCCATACGTTTCGGGAACACATTTATTGTGCGTAGGTACAGCTAGGTTGTGGAATTCCCGGCCGAAGTCTGTGTTTCCTGACAGGGGTCTATAAGTGAAAAGTGAATAGGTTACTTCAAGGCAAGCGTGCTCCATCGTTGGCCACATCATCGCTTACCATCAGGTGAGACGGTGGTCAAACGCGAGCCTATAAATAATAATAAAAACAAAGGTCTAATAAAAATTTAAAAAAAAAGTCGCTTTTAGCGATAAGACTGCCCATTGTAACACTCTGTTAATTTCAAACTTCTACTATATTTTTTATACGTCTACCTATCTATAAAATTCAGGCTGTCTTGCTAGTCGAGTTCAGAACTCCTCAGCTAGGTAACCAAGCTGACCAGTGACCTATGTATAATGTGACCTATTCGGAACTAGGTCATTTATTCATAGGAATAGGTGTTGTAAAGAACATTCTCCTTCAAATAAAAATAGCAACGTGATGAAAGAATTACTTCGCCTGTTAGCAAGACTGCTAACGAATCTAATTAAGTATAAGGATTCTACTCATGCGGAGCTGGGTAGAGTGGATAGGATTGGACCGAGAATTGGGCAATCATAGTGTTCGAAATCTCCACTCCACAACAATGTAAGTGGAGCGAAGCGTCCCCTCCGTTTATCACTCTGCGAGGAGTGAAGCGGACTGGAGTGGAGTGGAGCGGAGCGGAGTGGAGCAAAGTGGACCGAAGTGGAGTGGAGCGGACCAGAGCGGAGAGATGAGGGTTGGAGTGGAGAGCAGGCCGTAATACTGTGATATCGAAAGGAGATCGCATGATTTGCTTTTTTATGTAACCAACGAACTGGCTTGTAAAATATAATTCAAAGGATTATGCTGTTCTAGAATAGGTTTGAAAGTTGGTAGAAAATAGAATGTGTGTTGTTTTTTCAGTGTTGAAGTAATTTTTGTAAGGAAAGCATGAATTCGTTCAAATAAGTAAAAATATAAGAGTGCGCCGCCCGAAGTGTTTGATTTTATAGAAGAATCCCTATACGAGCCTACCGACGAGCTGAGCTGCGTTACAATACTGAGCGGAGAGTACGAAACGGCACTATAACTTAGAAGTTTAATTATTTCACCGCTCCGTGGGGTACCAGACCCGACAAGGTCCTTAATATTAATTTCACCTTGGTACCTCTACTTGTTCTTGAGAAAAAGGATCCTGACAGACGTCCAAACGGACAACAGTGATTCTATAAGGGTTCCGATTTGGTTGACTTAGGCAAGAAAACTTCAAAATGGATGATAATTACCTAGTATCTACAGTACAAACTACAACTTTATATTCACTAGATTCTCTCCTAGTATCCTACAGAAACATATGCCTAAAGTGGCCATCGACGGCCTTTTACGACTACGTTCGTTCGTGCCAAACAAGCCATTTCTACGACCCGAGACAGGAACGTAGGTACTGTCCAAACTGTGCCTAATTTTAGAACTTGGTGCAGTCTAAACCCTGCAGTACTTATTTTTATTATTAGGGTTCCGTACTTCAAAAGAAAAAACGGAACCTTTATAGTTGTCTTTGTTGTCCGTCCGTCTGTCTGTCTGTCTGTCAAGACTTTTTATCTCGGGAACGGTGAAGGTATCGAGTTGAAATTAAAACCATATACTCTGGGGCCCAAGTCTACTATTTTTATAAATTCGTCATTCTAACACGATCCGATTGTTATATTGCAAAAAGTTCGTAATCTGCTAATTCATAATGATCGATCATTGATCGACCAATGGTCTCATAATAGAGTTGTAGTAGAATGACAATATCGAGCTTATTAAAAGCAATAACTGCACAATGTCGTTCTAATGGTAGGTCACTGATCAAAGGAACTGCCAAAATTTTGGCAGATTGCCGTATACGTCAGACATTCATTTGTCAATGTGTACGAGATTACCATTATAAGCCACTTCCTTCAATGGAGTGTCAGTGGTTGACCATTGGAATGTCATAATGACGCCAAACTTGTCAAAATCCACAATTTTGTAATCAATAATGCCATTCGGACACTATTGTAATAGTAGACTTGAGGCCCTGGACACTGTAAATTTGTAGGTAAGTCCGATAAATAGAACTGGTTGGACCGACAAGTGCGCCTCACCATTAGAGATTGCATCACTGCTTACGATTCGGTGGAATCGCAGCCAAGCACTAGTTTATATAAATTAAAAAATAAAATTACCTTGTGCAAATCCGATACACATTCCTTGAAATATAAAAATGATAGACCGACAGACTAGCAACTTGGTTTCGATGCTCAAAATTTTGGAGTTTTGAGTCCCAGATGGGAATACTAAAACAACCCGATGTACTTTTAGAATAGAATAGAATAAACTTTATTACTTACTTAGTTTACTTTTGTGTAGCACAAAGATTAAATAAATAAATAGAGTACTTACAGTTGCCATCACGAATCTTGAACGCTCAGCGTCAGAGTGGTGATCGCTTTGCGCATTCCATACATTGGCGAGCCAATCGTCTTCGTTTATAGATACATGCTGCAACGCAGTGAACGAATGAGGAGTGACGTCTATGACGCAATGGCGCGGCCAGCCAATCACTGACACTCCCCGCCCCCGCGTCGCACTTCGCACCACTAAAGAGACCGAATATTTGACTTCTGCGCAAGTGTTCAAGATCCGTGATGGCAACCAATCCAAGGAGTATGTTCTTTTGGGATAATTTTCTACTTTCACGAGGGCTGATTCGTAGCCATTAACTTCCATCACAATAGTACATTTTGATACAAGTGCAGAAAGTTTGTCATTGCATCCGAGGCGGAATTCGCACGAGCCGTAGGCGAGTGTGTTATGAAGCCGAGGGCTACAGTGACTTTGCAAGTTTATCAATCGACTTTTTTCAATACACTTCTTACTAAGAAATTAATAAATCGATGCGCGCCCAGCCTGATTCGATAAATGTAATAAAATTGTGACCAGGGTGTTTTCCGCACGCTCACTTTTCTGCACTTTTGCGGAAAACAGTCTATTATGTGCCTAAAAGCAGTGGGATAAGAGCGGGTTTTCGAGTAAGTGTATTGAAAAACAAATTTGCTGCGTTCGTTCTAGGGATGTTTGCCAATAGACATCCCTTCCTTATGTTTGTCATCATATTTTAAATTCAGAAGGGTCCAGTACCTGGTAAACAAAGTGCAGCACATCCTGAAATATTATGAAGGTAGCACACCAGCTTGGGACAACACAATGACCTATTTTCGCTATCCATTCACTTACAAGCTGACAGCCCGTCCACTGTTTGTTCAGTATAGAAGTTTACACAGATTACCTTATACACAAAGGCAGCACTGACATAGATTAACTCAGGAACAGACTCTATTTTAAGGCGACTATTTCACGGTCATGCAAGCCTCAATCAACTCCTTCAATCATGAATGATTTTCGTTAATCAGGACTAAAAAACGTCAATCATCGCATTAGACGGTAGGTTATTCGTCAATCAAAACTTCGACTGTGGCAAACTGACACCAAAACCTACCGTGTAATATTCGCCTGAGTATCTGCACGTGTTGGCTTAATTTCAACTGATAATGCAGATAGTAATTCAAATAAATACATACATAAATAAATATACAAATGAATAAGTACATCCCTATGTATAACTACAAGTATTATGCATACAGCACCCAGGAGTTAATATGACTCACTATAAATAGTAATTTTAGTGAAGAATAACATTTTCATCCTCCCATCTCGGAAACAGTATTTTTGCTCTTCGATATCTGAGAGCAAAAGCCGTTTTTATTCTTTAAAGAGATACAAGTAAATTGAATTTAGAACATCACGTGCAGTAAGTTTATGAATTTAAAACATCATATAACCGATTTACTTCTACCTCCATGGTACCAAATTTATCATACAACTTTTTTTAATTTGTTAGTAACTCAGACTCAGAACGTCCTTGGTGTACTTTTTTCGCATTTAGTCATTTCCTTGCTAAGGTGGGATGAAAAGTTACGTGTTGCACTCAACTGCAAAGATTTTTCACCTCGTGCTCTTTTGATTCTCTCGCCAACGCTCAGGATTCTAATTTTTGAACGCTTGCTTAGTCATCAAAATTGAGCACGCGGTTAAAAAGCAACTTTGCACTCTTGTATAACAAATAACTATTGATACCCATGTAGGCATAGGTGTGTAGGTATTCGCTTATTTCGTTCGCTCACAAGCCATCCCCATGTAAACTAACTTATCCGTGTCGGTGTGCCCCAAGCCCCTTAATAAGTCGTAAAAAGTGCATTAATATTTGGTGTGAAATTAGTAGTTTTAGTAAAGAAGAACATTTTTAATACACAGCTTAAAATATTCTAATGTAAATTGTTATGTGCATTATTTACGAGCAGGTACCGTTGAGTATCTAACGCGAACATGGAGAACAATGTAACGCTTGCCATTATGCTGATATATGTCCCTTAGTGATGAATAAGGGATACGTAGATGCGACATGCGACCTTGTTTTTAGGTCATTCACTCATGTAAATAAAATGGGGTGGAGTCGCAGAGCTGTGTTGTATGACTGAGTAATGGAGTGGCTCTCGGAAAATGGGTGTCGGGAAATATGTTTTTATTTAGGCAAGCGTCTAAGCTCAATACAACATTGCAATTCACTCAATAATAAAAACAAAGAATAACTTTTTTCAACAAATATTTTTTTTCTTAAAATAAAAAAAATAATACCACAGGAGCAAACTGACTGGCTGACTTTGAATGGCCTGTTGGTCTAGTGGTTAATGGCTCTACCTGCTATGCCGGAGGTCGTGGGTTCGATTCCCACCCAGGACAAATGTTTGTGTGATGAGCATGATCATTAACGACGGGTCCTACGTATACTAGTATAAGTGCAAATACACAACTGTTCAGGAGAGCGATTTAAAGGTTCTAAAGCTTGTAATTTTGTCATGTATCTATGTAAATGCTTGAAATTTTGATATGTTATATTTGAATATCTAAGGAAAAAGACTGCATTATTGGTTTTTATTATTTTTTTATACTTTGGAAAATAGCATCACTTGCATTGATGTAGCTTGTTTTCTTTACTATGGGAGAACATGTAAACTGATACAAGTGGCCACTTATACCAGTATATAGAGTACTTGCTTATACTTATAATAAAGGAAAATTGAAGGATTTTACTCTTTTAACATATTATTTTCAATCTATTGATCAATATGAGATTATAACATTAACAATAAAATCTTCTTTTGTCGACTTTTAAACACTTACAGCAGTTTACTCAGTACTGGAAAACTACTTGTAACAGTTTTCTGCATTGTTATTAACCTTAAATATTTGAAAGGGTGTGACAGGAAATGAAATAAAAACATTAAAAATACAAAATAAAAGTTTATTTCAAATAAATGACTTTATCTTTATCTAGACCTATGCTTAATAGGTGTTATTATTGTGATGTTAATATAAATTATGGCACTGTTTATGACAAACCAAATCAATGGTCTTGCCATCTTAAAAAAAAAATTTAAAAAAATGTAATCTTTTTCACTTAAGTAGGAACTTTCGTTAATTATATTAATTGTTTATTTATATTTTCATTAGTACTTATAATCAGTCTTACGTACTACATAATCAGTCTTTCAGACATTGGCAATATGTCACATTTTTATTTATCGTAAAAATAATCACAGTAGATAATGGTATAGAAAACCCAATAAAAAAGAGAAACAACATGTTGAAAAAAACAACTAAGCTTTTTAAAAATATAACCTAGTCAGAGAATCCTCAGTGTTATCGGTCCGTATCTTCAAATTATTGTAAAATGAATGGTACCGCAATGGCATTATATCTTATCGTATTAATAAAAAAAAAATTGACGTGATGGTACCGCTCAGGAATAACATTAGACTTGCAAAGATCTTGAAGATCTTTAATTTTTTTCTTTTCAGTTGGTAACAAACTCTTGTAAGCTACATCTAATCTGTAAAGTTTTTGGAATACTTTGTATACTGGCATGTGTATTACTTCTCAAATATTGAATAGTTTTGTAAGCTCCTTCTTCAAACGCATAGTTATAATTAAGCATAAATAAATCTTTGGCTTGAACATTAACTTCGCAAACCTTACTACACATAACAAGTTACCACATGGAATTCTTTTTCCAGTTGTCAAAAAAGGGAAGGCAAGACTTAAAATAAAAGACGAAAGATTGAGTTACTTCTCGAACAATATACGGTTTTGCATTAGCTGTCACCATTTTAAAAGCTAGGATCCACTGTTCTGGAAAAAAAAACTGGTTTTCCTTTCAATTACTGAGTGAATGCTGTCACCCTCATTTTCAGTATGACTAACAACAAGAAATCTATGGGTTATGTTCACGTTAAATTTCCAAGCGCAATACATACATGGTGTAAGGGACAGTCCTCCACAAACTTTAAGGACTTGCTCAGTAGACTAAACTGATCAACCTTCCACAAGATTTTTTTTCCGGAAACAAAAAAGAAAAATCGGCCCCTCCATACAAACTGTCCAATTACGTTTTTAATTTTGTATAGTGAGGCTGATTTTTTTTTCATTTAATGAAAAATGTCTTGTGAAAGGTTATTCAGTTTTGTCTACTGAGCAAGCTCTTAAAGTTTGTGGAGGGCTGTGCCTTACACCCTGTATACATAAGGAATATGATCGCAATACATATATACAAAATAATTATGCAGTGAATTAATTTTAAGTCTTGCCTTCCCTTTTTTGACAAATGGAAAAAGAATTCCATGGGGGAACTTGTTATGTGGACTAATGTGGAGTAAGGTTTGCGAAATTAATGTTCAAGCCAAAGATTTATTTATGTTTAATTATAAATATGCGTTTGAAGAAGGAGCTTACAAAAGTATTCAATGTTTGAGATGTAATACACATGTTAGTATACAAAGTGTTCCAAAATACTTTACAGATTAGATGTAGCTTACAAGAGTCTGTTACCAATTGACAAAAAAAAATTAAAGATCTTCAAGATCTTTGCAAGTCTAATGTGATTCCTGAGCGGTACCAATAATTTTACAATTGTTGCTAAAACGTATTAAAAATAGCTTTTCGATTTATTTTATTAGTAAATAGATATTATTATTAAAATACTATAACTTATATCAGTTAACATCACAAAAACAAAACAAAAATCAGATGTGACTTTGTATACTGATAAAGTGCAAAATTTATTGAAAAAAAAACATGAATTATAAAATCACATTTCATTAATTTTCTTTAGTATATTTACCTAGCTTTTCTATTAAACTTTAACTTGTGAAACAATTTTTTTTCAATTAATTCATTAAACCCCAAGCGAACACGTTCGCGCACCTATTGTCCTTCTATTGTGTCTGTAATTTTCACGATTGAAAGGTTAATTCGGTGGGATCCGTGGTCCCGTTACACATTTTCAAAGTTTGGTCTAATTCTTCTCGTATTTCGCGTGATGGTACTATCGGCCGATCTAAAATAAATTGAAATTAATGTGTTAATTCATTTTTAAATATATTTACAAATAATCGTCAAAACTTATTAAAACCACTATACAAAGTACGCGAGTAACTTCTATAAACCTTGTATACTGGTACAAGTGTAAATACAAATAAACAACTCGTAATTATTTTTTTTTTTATTTTACATTTGATCAAACAATACAAAGTATATCATTACACTATTTAAAATATCAATTAATACTTACCTTCTTAATTTTCTGGAATGTTTATTTTACTATACTTATATTATAATAAATCTATCATTAATTGACCTCGTGAGCGCTTCATTATTGTGACTTCTTACCATTAATTACTCAAGACAAACAAAATCTGAGTAGTTTTTAAGAAATGAATAAGTAAATTAAAAACGCATCCCAGTTATACCAGTGTTTAACGTGCTCCCGGCTCCGTCGCCGCGCGCATACTAGAATAAATGACACTTGTGCTGACGTGTCGCTTCGCACGCGACCTCCTACACTGGTGCAAGTGACTTACATCAGTGTAGATGGTCGTGTGGCTGAAAATGATGTCACTTATATTAGCTTACAAGTTTGTATCTTTGAAATTACTTGATAATTTAATATAATTTTTACAGGGTATAAAGTTAAGGTAATTTTAAGACTTTTGGTGCAAAAAAACGTATTTCGCTGTTTTGCGGGTTACACCAGTTTACGTAGGACCCGTCGATTTGTTCTGTGTCTGGGTGTAATTTATCTATTTTAAGTATGTATTTAGAAATATATAAGTATGTTTATCAGTTGTCTAGTACTCATAACACAAACTCTGCTTAGCTTGAGACTAGACAGCGTTGTGTGATAGTTGTGGAATATTAATATTTATATATTAAACTCCAGACATGCCACTATTTGGGAAGAAAAACTACAAATACTTCATATTTAAAAATATAAGGTATTAAAAGAGGGACGCTCCAAGTTTCGATTCATCCTATTCAATAGGGTAAAACGAACTGAGATAATATTATTCTATAAATAAATTTCTATTGCGGTCGCCAACATTTCGTGCCACCCTGGCTCTTTTACTTTAAAGTAAGGTTTGACCCGTTCTTAACTAATTATAGCTCAAAACAGGAACCCGCTCCCAGTTTCTAGTATAAAGTGATTGTATTTTTTTTAAAGCTACCCCAGATGCATTTTATGGGCCTTAAAAAAAACATTTGTGGAGTCTTTTTAATCATCGCTGTCTAGATTATTTTAAAGTAATTGACGACCGATTTCTTTAATTAAGAATTAGATGTTGAGTCTTAATTCGAAATTTCACCTATCAAAAAAAATTATTACATGTATTTATTCACCCTCTCATTCCACCTTAAAGCCTGAGAAGTCAATACATAATTTCCAACCACCGAAAAAATTTTTTTTTTTAATATTTTACATACGCCTATAATATGAGAAACTAACGTTGGTTTTTAAATTTACCATTCGGAGTGAAATATCGAAACTAACTTATTATGCCAAATTTTGCTGACGTTTTTCAGCTTAAAGTTTTCGTGAAGACTTATCGTGGAGCTTTTGACGGTTTCTCTCCATAGAAAACAACTAGGTAATCGATAAGTATAAGTACTTAACGATTACTTAGTTGTTACTTATCGTGGAGCTTTTTAACGGTTTCTTTCCCTAGGAACGATTACTTAGTTGTTTCCTATGGAGAGAAAACGGTCAAAAAGCTCCACGATAAGTCTTCACGAAAACTTTAAGCTGAAAAACGTCAGCAAAATTTGGCATAATAAGTTAGTTTCGATACTTCACCCCGAATGCTAAATTTAAAAACCAGCGTTAGTTTCTCATCTTCATTGACAAAAATAATATTCCGTCATATTTCCAGCCTTTATTTTCCGGAAGTTTCACCAGCCAAAATACACTGGTCACTTTATACGCCATTTTTTTGCCACATACCTCATATTTCGGTAAATCCGTCGAGTGTTGATTTAGGCGGATTTATTTATGCTGCCTCGAGCAAGGATGGGGTAGGATGGGCAAGGATGGGCAAAGATGGGCAGGGATAGCTGTCACGGTTGGAGGATATCCATTAAAGTGTCCTCCGCATTATTTTGATAGAACCGAGGGTTTGGTGACAAGAAATGTGTTTATAGGGACATAGGTACCTATGTAGATAAATTTTGTGTGTTTGGGAGAGGATTTATTTTTGTTAAATCGTAGGTTTTCCGGGTTACATCGTAGGCTTTCGGATTATGATCTAAAAATTCATCCATCCTATGAAAATTATACAGTTTACAATAAATATATTATGTTGACTGTGGAGTTTCTTGTTGGCTCTCGTAGAAAATGGTCAATCAGAACCGTGTTCTAGTTTCTGACGTTTTACATAAGAATAAATTGAATATAACATCTTAAAGAAACTTCTGAGCGTAGATGGTTGACTTAATCCGTTACTTGACATTTTCCGTTTCCACCTGATTTAAAAGGCACAACAAGGCAAACAGATTTGAAAAAAAAGATGTAATAACGATTTTGGATATAAAGTTACTTTTTGGTACAAATAATAATTCTTTATTCTAGGATCTTTATATTAGGAATCTTCAAGGCTAGACTGAATTGGCTCGGTAGGCGAAACTGATTTCATTTCCTGAAAAAAAAAATTGTGGTAGGTTGTTCAGTTTCATCTACTGAGCAAGCCCTTAAAGTTTGTGGAGGGCTGTCCCTTTCACCTTGTATAATTGTTTTTTTGTTTGTAGGAGGTAATCTCTGAAAGTACTAGTCCAGTTGCTAAAATTGTTACACCAATGGAAAGCTATTTTATTCCTGAGTGACATAGGCTATTCTTTATGTAAGCAGGTGAAGCCACGGACAACAGCTAGTCATTTATAAAAAAAAAGAATCAACTACCCAATGTTTGAGTTCGAAACAAAATTTATTCTTTGTACCAATTAATTAGAATACAAAATAACATAGAGCACACATACATACAGCCACACACATACTTACATAATGCCTTAGAGCATTCTCTACCACACAGACAAACAGCTTTGTTCCATAATGATTCATAGAGTTTTGACAGATTGTGATAAATGATCGCCCCTACCTTAATGGTTTCACTTGACCGAGGTACAACCAGTTTGATGACCTCAGGCCACAACTATGTCCGGTGGTCCGGTGGACCTCACTGTCTTATTTTATTTTTAATCCATTCTGTTTTGAATGAGTATTCCCGGTAAGGAGCGGCTTGTTGCAAGGCCAAGCAATCTTGATCGTTTATGCTGCTAAAGTCTATCTAATAAGTCAACCGACTTGGGAGTTTTGTATAACATTTAATCCTTTAAAAAATACTTATATTCGGTACTTTTTATAAGGTTCTTCTGTTAATAAACAATGATCTCTATCTCTTAATCAACATTGATTATTTAACCCGTGTTGACTACATCAGATTTCATTAAATCTTTAATTACCCAAGTCGTTTAACTTATTAGACAGACTCTAATAGAACCTTATTTATAGTTTTTTTTTTTTTATTGATATAAACTAGTGCTTGACTGCGGTCCTACCTGATGGTAAGCAGTGATGCAATCGTTAATGGTGAGGCGCACTAGTTTATTAAGAGCCTATTCACTCTTGCCTACAAATACTGTCTCAAAGTTAAGAAATGCACCCATGATAGATTAACACCATGATGATTTGATAATTGTTTTTTTGTTTGTTTTTAGGGTTCCGTACCCAAAGGGTAAAAACGGGACCCTATTACTAAGACTTCGCTGTCTGTCCGTCCGTCTGTCCATCTGTCTGTCACCAGGCTGTATCTCAAGAACAGCGATAGCTAAACAGTTGAAATTTTCACAAATTTTATGGTTTAACATCATTGGCATCAGATTTAGTTTGGCGTAATGTCTTAATAAATGCATTATCGAGCACATAATATTTATCATAATCGAATAACAGATGAAGGAAGAGATTTGCTTCTGGGGATCTCGTACTACTACTTTTTCTATCGTTAACTCGCTGAAACGTAAAAATCTAAAGCTAACTGTCCATATACACCACTATCTTTTAATTAGTACAAATACTTAAAGGGCTTATTAGAAAAGACCTTGTTATTTTATAAGTAAAATCTCAATAAATAATATTCATAAACAGCAAAGTTATTAGCGTTGGTTTATGTCCCAAAATGTCAGTCAATTTATAGAAATATTGTGCAGGCTATTGATTAATGAATGAATAAGTGACAATTATTAAGGAAAAACACTGCCCGCAGTATTTTCTACTAGCAATTGTTATGTTTGATTGATTCTATGATGAATTTACCTTTTCGTGGTCAATTTTAGGATTTCAGTATTTTCTACTTTTGACTACAAAAATATGATCAGTGACGGGTACAGATAGAGCCCCATTTTTTTGTAGTAATTAAAAAGTAGGGGTGTATACTTATGGACAGTCAGCTAGAAAAACTTCTTTTAAATGTGTAAGGTAGTTCCTTAACTTAAATGTATTAAAATTTTTATACGATTGGACTGAAACCATTTATTAAAATAACACAAATATCGTTAAATACCCGCGTTTCCTGTGAAAAACAATCGATTACTCTATCTTTACTTTCATAATTACCATGTTTTTCAACGCAAACAACATGTTGGTTGTACAATACTTTTATGCCTTCTATATTACACATTGTTATAAGCCATTTTCGTCATAATAACAACGTATGTTTTACCAGAAAAAAAATGTGTTTTTACAGCCACGAATAATAATAACGCGAAAGGCCTCAGTTTGCATACATTAACCCAGAAAAACAGTGATATGATATGTTAAAATGAAACCTACGCCACAAAATAAATAGATAGGGAAGAAGTCAATCTCACAACTTCACTTTTCATATCTACCCTTTTTTGTGATGGGAAAATCATAAATGACAACCCCCGCTCTTGGGCGGAGCGGGAGACAGTGTCAGATTCTTACTGACTAAAAACCCACCCCGTTCCTTCAAGCCTTCATACCGGGGCTCGAGTTGTCTTTAGTAGGTAGTTCATACCTACCCTCAGCAAACGCGCTAGGGTCGGCGCCGGTCTGTCCGAGAGCGCTCGGGCGCGGCGATAAATACGTAACATAAATTGTAAAAAATATTACATGGCCACAAAATCATGTATTTATCTACCTACCTAACTGTTCTACGGTACGTAAAAACAAACTATCAAAGTACAAGTAAATACCTACCTAAATACTTCAACAACAGTTTTAAAAAAAGTTAATTCAACAATTAACTCTTTGATGTCGTAATTAGAGACACAATAGAAAGACAATTACCTTATGTCGGACTGTGTAACTTAAGACATTCGAAAGGTTAATGTTGAATTTAAATAAAATACCACTAAACAATTATAACTTTTTTTTGATCCATTATTTCACAAAAAAGCTCTCAGACGCGTGTCTCAAGCGGATGCATATACGCGCTCGTAATGAGCTGAACTAAGCCGAAATATCACCTCTGTGAGCAGTGTCTATGTGTGCGTTACTCGAGCGCACTTTGTATTAAAATTGACTTCTGTACCTATCTATTTTTTGCCTACGCTCTGAAGATAATAATTTCGCACATAGATGTGATCAAACTACCCGTGGTAGCAGTAATGCTAGTGAAGACGATGGCCGCAAACCTGAGAGAACGAACATCCTCACATCCCAGCAGCCGCCACAGGAGACGCCTCGGGCTCCGTATGCATGGGCTGGCGGGTGACGAGCAATGGGTAGATCGCTGTCCGTCCATCTAGTAACGACCTAGCCCGACCTATCGACGGCGATTAGTGTTTTACGTGCACCTTAAACAGATGTCCATAGAACCGTCAGGCCGATGGCCAATGGCCATTAGGGCCCCAGAGAATCACTGAAAGGGAAGCCGTGGTCTTGAAATGCAAAGTGTAACTGAAGGAACATAGGTGTGGAGTTAATTAGTATGTCTGACATTCTAGCAGAGCAAGCGGGCGTTCCGCTCTAGAGTAAGAGAAGTCATATAATTTTCTACCTAAAAAAAGTTGTGATTATAAATTAAAACCTTTCTACCAAAAGTATAAAGATCCATGTTACCTGTCCATTAATCAACAGAAATTTAATTAAAAACAAACTTACGTAATTAACATAATAAATCAATAACATTTTACATACAAAAACATTAAAAAGAATACAAAATGGGTGCTATATTTCATTGTCCTTTGAGCCGAATAGCTGTAATTTCTCACGTTAAAGTAACAAACAATGAGATAATGGTTGGAGAAACAAAACACTAATGTTTCATGTTGTCACTAAGATACACGTACAGGTAAATTTAAGTAGAGTACAGGTAAAATACAGGTAAAAGAGCGACATTTTATTTCCATAAAATTAGTGATACTTTTTTTTAGGTGGGAAAATGACATCCCTGGCTCTTGGGCGGAGGGTGTGTCAAACTTTTACTGACTAAAAACCCACTCCTCTTCCTTCGTTGCTTTCATACCAGAGCAGAGTTTTCCCTTCAGAAACAAATCCTTGGTCCCAACAGGTTTCGACCCTGCTGGGCCCCTACGGTTTGCTGACATCTTGAAACGCTAGTGGAACAGTACGCGCCGCAGACTTGGGCTCGGTCAGACGATTACCGGATGGTCGGACGGCGAGCTACCCATTGCTCGCCGTCCGCAAGCCTGCGCATACGGTAAATTTAATGATTCTAGGCTTATTTGATAATAGGAAATTATTTCGAGGGAACATACTCCCGCGATAAAAAGTCTAAGAATCTCATGTACTATTTATTCCAAGACCGCAAAAAAAAAAACGGAAATTGTGACTTGCGATGTTTCTTTCTGAAAAGGCTTGACAATTATAAATGGTGTAAGGGACAGCCCTCCACAAACTTTAAGGGCTTGCTCAGTAGACGAAACTGAACAACCCACCATAAAATTTTTTTTCAGGAAATGAAAAAAAAATTCAGCCTCTCCATACAAACTGTCCAATCAAGTTAATCATTTTGTATGATGAGGCGGATTTTTTTTTTCGTTTCCTGAAAAAAATTTTTATGGTAGGTTGTTCAGTTTCGTCTACTGAGCAAGCCCTTAAAGTTTGTGGAAGGCTGTGCCTTACACCTTGTATATAATTAGCTTCTGCCAGCGGCTTCGCCCGCGTGAATATCGGTTTCTCCATACAAAATTTGGAGCCCCGTTTAATCCTCTCAGGGAGTGAATTTCGGAAAATCCGTACTTAGTGGATGTTTACACCCTTGAAACCTACCAACCAAATTTTAAATTTGTAGGTGTTATTTTTCTGAGATATCGTGATTAATCAGTGTTATGTATTAGATTAGGTATACCTAGAATATAAATTATATATCTTTTATTCTTGGAAGATTTTGTACCTGTTTGCTTGTACAACACATTTTAGTCGTATAAATCATTATTATTTTTGTTTTGAAACTGTAATCTTTTCGCCAACCAATATTCGTACTGTGGTCTCCCGTTTTTGTTACCAAGATTATCTCAAAGAGAACTTAGATTAGGCTTGTCTGGAAGACCCAAAATAACAAAAAGCGGTGTGCCTAAATTGTATTGCTACCCTGAAATATGTTTTCTGCTACTTTTTGCTTTTAGCTTCGCCTGCATGAGTAATAAAATGTATCGCACACCGGGATAAAAATACTTACTTGCTTTGTCTTATTCTAAGTCCTTTGGGCCTCCGACAGCCATCCGTCTGTCTAATTTCATCTAATCCAGTACGCTAAGTGCGAGTTTTTTTTTATGTTGTTTTTATCAAAACGTTTATCGCGTTCGGCTCTCTGATTGGTTAATAGTTTGGAGCGGGCCAATCATAGTGCCGAATGTCATAAGTGTGTGGATCGCATTAACGTACTCACACTAGGCAGTCTGTTCAACCGTTGAGGCGTTAGGGTTAATAAGCGGGCTCCATAGGTAACAACGTGGTAAGGATTTTAATAATATCACTTTATTACCTTTTTCTTTATAACATGTAACTGGAATAATGCTTACTCTTATAAATATATTTTTTTTACAAATTTCACACAATGCCATCTAGTTTCAAACTAAACAGAGCTTGTCGTATGAGTACTAGACAACTTTTAAACATACCTACATGTTTATCTAAATACACACCAATTAAAAAACATACATACTTACATATCTTCTTCTATACTTACATAAAATAAATCTGTAGAAGTAAAAATTCTGTACATTTAAAATATCAAAAAAATAAATGGGGGGTATTACTAGACCGACACCGAACCCAAAAATGTGATTAAAAAAAAGTCTGTCTGTCTGTTTATTCAGGCATCACGCAAAAACTACCGGTTCGATTACGATGAAACTTGGTATAATTATTCTTTAACATCCTGGGCACCATACTGGGTAATTTTTATCTCGGAAAAGCATATACAATAAAAAACAAACTTAATTTTGCGGTACGATCCCTAGACCCGATTACTGTACCAACCGCAAATAATAAGTTTGTCGTAGGTTACATACGTACTAAGGGGAGTTCACTAACCCCCCACAGAAAGGGGAACTGTGTTACCCCGAATTTAACGCGAGCGAAGCTGCGGGCAAAAGCTAGTCATAAATAAATTACATCCAGACACAGAACAAATGATCGGGCTCAACACACAAATAATCATTTACATGTGTGTGAACGCACCCACGATACAAGAGTAAAATTCCTAGACTCGAGCAACGTTTAAAAAAAGACGTGTGGCACTCGGGGACTGTCGCGGTAAAGCTATTGCATAGCATTTTTATCAACATAAGCAATTATAATTATTTATTTATTTTATTTGTGCAGTATTTTTTTTCCTTTGTTTTTTTTCTTTAATATTAATTGAAGTTACACTTTCACACACTGAATTGAATTTTGATTGATTGTTCACTCATTTGTTTTCTTATCGGTCACCACGCTCAAAAAACAAATGAGTGGGGGGTGTTAGGTTATTTTCGTTACGGAATTTCTGGATTCGGTCTCCACGCTCAAGGCCCGCGATAGAAGCTATGCAATAGCTTAAAAACAAGAAATAATACTGTAGAATCCTTCACAGCGTAACGTTTTGTCGATCTTTTTATCATCCAATTTTCCTACCTAGACATTCAAACAAGAAAAAATATATTCAAATGTTTTATTGAAACACTTCAGAAACTTTTTCACCAACAAGAAGCTTTGCCATCTAAGCTCTGAACTCCTAAATAATGTATGGCAAACTGAAGTTAACACCGCATGACATAGTGTTAGAATAAAACTAAACCTCGGTGGGTCATTAGTTATGGAGACACGTGTTACTGAGCAGGGAGCATTATTCATTGGGTTCTGCTCCTCATTTGAGTTCTCTTTACAGTTTTAGACTTAATAAATGGTACTTCTAGAACATGAAAATATTGCTATGACGTATGTCTAGTTCAGATGTCATTGTCATCGTTATTTCAGCCAGAAGACTGTCCAATATTGGACATAGGCCTCGCCCAAGTGTCGCCACAACGACTGGACCTGTGCGTTTTGCATCTATTGGACACTGGCGACATCGTGCTCATGGTCCTTTTACGCGAAAAACTGAGAAAGAACTGCCTGTGCTGGTAAAGTCACGTGATGATGACCTTAATACCAAGGAAGTATCAAAAATATCCAAAAAAAGAGGGGCCCTGGACAGTCACTACTGACCAGGGCCGAGCCGCCTCTATGTTCGAAGCGCGCGGTGCAGACAGGCGCCAAGGCATAAGGGGCGTCGGAACAGATACTAGCGCTAATTTTTTTAAATATTTTTGTTACACAACAACAACATTTTTATAGTTCAGTATAGATAAGTACATCGGTAAACATCTCCAGAGACAATATTTATGTCTTGTTTAGCAACAAAAAAAGGCGCTCCATAGGTTTCGCACACAGGCTGAAGTCGGCTCGGCCCTGCTACTGACTTGGCAACAAAAAATAAAAACGCTACAAACTCGAACGAAGAGACCACCTACAACAGTAGATAAGATATGACGCCAATGTGACCACAGAATTCCTTTTCAGAAATTCTCCGTGGCCCTACCAGACATCGGCTCAACTGAGCCCTTACGGTTTTGCTGCCATCTTCCTAAGTCGACGGCCGGACGGTGAGCTAACCATTGCTCGTCGTCCGCAAGCCCATGCAACTAGGACTCACTTTAAGTAAATGAATTAAGGCAATACCCAGAAGAAAGAAAGAACCTACGAGTCTCCGGATTCCTACTTTTCAACAAATAACAATTAGCAAGTTTTCATTCTTTAATCTCTACTGAAACTTTTAGCGCTAACCTAATTTTGAAGCTGACGGTACAAAGACCAAGCCTGAAGTGTAACGAACTTATAAAGTTCTTGACTTCACAAAGTTCTAAGGCATAAATAGTGTTGTGTTGATACTACATAGCCCGAACTTAAGTGGCAGTGGGCAGGCACATTTCTCGCAGAACAGATGATCAGTGAGGGTTTCCGGAAAGGTTCTGGAGTGGCGACCATGTATAGGAAGACGCAGCGTTGAAGGCATCGATCCACCTTGTGTGGATACAGAAGATGGACCGATGACCTCATGAGGGTCGCGGGACTCTGACAGATGCGAGACACACAGGACTGTTCACTGTGGTGACAGGAACAGGTGTGTTTTAGTCATCAAAAGTCTGATTAGCCATCCCGCTCCACTCAGAGCCGGACAAAGTTTTTGATGGAAAAAAAAGAAGCTGAGACATCATATCTGCTTTTCGTTTAAAAACAAAACAAATGCAGTAAAATGGGGTGAATAGAGACAAAAACTTTAAAGAATATTTTCTCGACATTTGAATATTTTTTGCAGCATTTAAATATAAATATCAATTTATTAATGAATTATTATTCTAAAAAATCGATGCTTTGTTAGAGGGCGATATTATGGTATCAATGTGAAAAATCAAACCAAAGTTTTGTCTCTATTCACCCATAAGTCTCTTTTCACCCCGTTTTACGATTCTTGACACAGTTGAATGTTTTCTTTATTACATTATGCTTGCGTCTAACGATCGCATGTCCCATCACACCCCTACCATAAAAAGCGTTGAATTTTATAAATCTTTTTATATTTTCTTAAATAAAAAGAACAAAACAAAATAAACCTTAAAAAACATTAGTTATTCACAGCCACGCGAATACGCGATGTACAGTCAATCCCTCAAATTTTAAATTACCCATCATATTCTGAGCACGAACACCTAGGTACATTCGAGTACAGTGATATTAAAAACGTTATTAAAATGAAATCTCTTGTCCTCGGTGTTATCCCATTCGTGTTCTATTCGACGGTGGTATAGTGGTGTAGTAAAGTGTTTCGTGGTCAATGCGATTAAGTGTGGTGTAAATTTTTAATTATTTTGTCCGCTTTTGTGGGTGCTTAGACTACGGTTTTTTTATTAGATTAGAGATGCACTCTAGAGAATCGTTATTTTTTATGTCCCAAAAAATTTAGCACTAACGTTCTTTAAATCAAATAATGAAAATTTCTCACAAGATAAAACACAGACTACAAAACACCGTAAAAAAAGAATCGACAAGCTTTAAATTACGAACTTACCCCCTCCAATAAACAAAACATTCTTCCTTATTTCGTACCAAGTTTTTTTTTCAAAGAAACTTAACTCTGGCGTCATAACACCGGTGTATGCAAACGACCAGGATTTATATAAAGGGAAGTCGAGCCCTCCGAGAGGGAGGGAGGGGGAGGTCGGAGGTAAGGGTGGTGCAGGGCTCAGACTGTATTACCCGAGGATTAGTCCGTTATTACCTTGGCAAAATATTAAATGTACATTTTTTTAACACGGCTCCAACCATATTTGTGGGCTTTCTGAACAGAATTACAGGAGTTCTTCATTTATTAAATAAGAATGAATGGTGGTGTGTTGATGTATGTAGGAGAAGGGACTAATAAACATGTGAGATTAAAAGAATCATTTGATTAATGATGGCAAGCAATGTTTGGGTGCTTTCTTTACGTTTTTTTATTATTATGGATAGGCTCGCGTTGGACGACAACACAGTTTTTTCATGTTTTAAATTATGGCAACCTGTAATTATTTTCTAGTAACTATTGGAATTAATTAAATTTAATTAAATATTTATTATATTATATTTTTTTATTTAATTTTTTTTTTATTAATTAGAGACAAGTCGAGGATGTTTCAGCGATGAGATTGTTGAAATCTCAAAATTACTAAATTACCATCTTTTTTAAGGTCCCTTAGATCGACCACTGAATAGTTAAAAAGTAGTGAAAATTTATTTTTGACAGTCCTAATCGCTGGTTTTTTTTTTCAACATTCATCGATAAATGTTTTAAGCGATTTCTTTATCTGATAAATTTAATTAAATTTCATTTAATCGTGATTAATTAAATCGAAATGATAATCGTTGATCATAAATTAGATTAAATAAAGATGTTTTAAGAGTAGTGTAGAATATTTTATTAAATATACATAATACATCCATGCTTTCTTTTAGCTTAGATCTAATAATGTTTTCCGATGCTATCATGTCAAAACTTAGGTCGCACAAATTTTTGAACTATTTATTTGAGAAAAGAGGAATTATGTAATAAATTTAAATAAAAATTAAAGCAAATAAAACCATCTTCCAAGAGTTAACAGTTTACAAATCAGTATTTCAGTCCTTCTAATTCCTACGATTTTTCACAATATTTCAGTAGAATAACTTGTTTTTTTAACTAATTCATACAATAGCAACATAATTTTTAAATCGTGATCATTAATCGTTAATATGATTACACGGTCAGTGCATACAATTAATAATAAGCATAAAAAAAACGATTACGATTTATTAATACGACAAAGTAATGCTTATTAACTTTTTAATCGTTAATCTGATTAACTTTTTGCTAACACCGGCTGACAGAATATAACTTTGAGTAGATCCACTGGTGATCATTTATCAACGTTTCTATAATTAAGAATTGTGGGTTTGTTATAGATTGTTATTTTTGTTAGAGGTGGTTTGTATGCAGTAGCGTAGTTAGGCGTGGGTGAAGTGGGCACCC
This sequence comes from Mythimna ferrago, assembly GCA_910589285.2. Lineage (NCBI taxonomy): Eukaryota > Metazoa > Arthropoda > Insecta > Lepidoptera > Noctuidae > Mythimna > Mythimna ferrago. The sequence continues at coordinate 12,351,465 of OU342690.1, read as the reverse complement.
GCCCACGGCCCCGCACCCACAGGGGCCTCGCACAAGCGAGAGCTCTTTGATAACGAGGGTTTTTTTTTTATCTAAACTAATATAATAAAGAAGTAAAGTTTGATTTTTTGTTTTTATGTTTTTTTTGTTTGTAGGAGGTAATCTCTGGAAGTACTGCTCCGATTGCTAAAATTTTTTTCACCGATAGAGAGCTGCTTTATTCCTGAGTGACATAGACTATATTTTGTGTACACGGACGAAGTCGCGGGCAAAAGCTAGTAATTAATAGGATTGCGACGACGTGGTCCAACACTGGGTTGCGACAGTCGGTTTCTTTTTTTTTATTAAAGAAAAAGGCCTCGCTGATATGTCTTTGCCCACGTCTATATCAGTCCACGCTACTTATTTCTCCGTGTTCTTTCGATTACTCTTTGCTTTCCACGGTGACACTTTCAAAAGTTTCCACAGTCCTAGCAGGCATCGGTCCCTTCAGTTTTGCTGACATCTCTTTGAGGCGCGCATGAAACAATACGCCGGCGCGCCGTCCACTGAGGGTTAGCTGTTATCGGACGGTCGGATGGTGAGCTACATCTTGCTCGTCGTTCATGGTATAGTATAGTCACACTATCAAAGCACCAGGAGCTCATAGGCCGTTAGTAATCAAAACAGAATCACGTCGGAAAGACGAAAAAATGCCTTTATAAGTTCATACCGGTCTGCTCCATTTGTTTTTCTTATTACATCGCAATCCAATCTTATTCGCCCGGGATTGCTGTCAGCGATTGCAACAATGATGAAGGCGACACGCTTAATGAAGCAAACCTTGTTAGGAGATCGATACTGATCTAGTTACTGAAGATGGAGAATAAACACGTCCGTGAAATTTAGGAGCTGGAGTATGAATATTTTTTGGACAAAGCTTTAACGCGATCACTTGACGACCAAAACTGAACTGTTAACTGCATGATTGCCGCAAAAAAACACTTTTTCTTTCTTGTTTAAGGGATGAAGCTATACAAGATGTAAAAGACAGGTCTTCGCTAACTTTAAAGGTTTGCTCAGCAGACGAAACTGAACAACCTTCTACAAGACTTTTTTTCCAGAAAACGAAAAAATGGACGTCACCATACAAAATTATAAAGATTGAACAGTTTGTATAGAGAGGCCGATTTTTTTTTACTTTTCGTTTCCTGGAAAAGAATCTTGTTCAGTTTTGTCTGCTGAACAGGCCCTTAAAGTTTGCGGACATCAGTCCCCCACACCCTCTATCAGGTTTATAGCTCCATCCCTCTTTGTCGCTCGCACGCTTGACATTTTAACAAGTTATGGAAAGGCCTCTGTACTGGAAACCCAGCACAGAATATCTCATAATGAGGCCAGTTATGCCCGAAGCATGCCAAGGCAGCGTATTGTTTGAAGGGGTCACCGCAACCCTCGCACTAAAAGGCGACTGAAGGAATACTGGGTTTTAGTCAGTAAAAGTCTGACACTCTCTCATGCTCCGGCGCCGAAGGATTATTTCATGAATTCCTACAAAAAAGTTGCCCTTTGCGTTCCAGGCTGCGGTAGCTCTTTCGATTATAATGATAACTGTAGTACATTGGTGAGTTAGATAGATATTTTGCTCATTTGAATTTTTTTTTCGGTGTGAAGGTATTGGGTATTTCGCCGTCCTGTCGTCCGGTATATCTGAACACCATAGTAGTCAACGGCGTGTAGTGTTCTACGCGTACATAAAAAGTGAGGTCAGCAAAACCGTAAGGGTCCAATAGGGCTCTCTATGGCCACAAGGCAGGGACTTAAAAACACCTTCATATAGGTTACAGAATTATAAGTGTTACATGTTGAATTGGTAACAGAATCAAATATGTAACACTTATTAATGTGTTTTCAATGTGTTAACCCAAAACACTTACAAGAGTGTAACCCTAACATATCTGTAACAGATATAAAAGTGTTAACAGTGTTAATAAGTGTAACAGGTAAACGCAGCGTTGCCAAAGTTACAATTTACAAAGCTACACTAAAACTGATTATTTCAGTTACACATATTAACACTTATTAACACATATAAACAGGTTACAGTTTGATTCGGTTGCACGTCATAATACATATAAAAGGTTACAGTTTCATTCGGTAACATTATTGTATCTGTTACATTTTAAAAGTGTTTTTCTGTTAAAACTGTTTTAAAAAACAGTGTTAAAACACTTTATTACGGTTACAGTTTGAGTCCCTGCCACAAGGCATTTCTGAAAAGGAAACCCGTGGTCCACAAAGGGGAACTGAAAGACACAGTTTGACACGTCTTCTCACTCCACCTTAGGGAAGTCATTGGATGATGTACCTAGCAGCTCAAAAAAAAAACTTGTAACAGTATACTTATTCTTGTATTATTGTGTCTACATAATAACGACCTTAATAAAGTACCTAAGCCGAAGTTACTACTCCCTCGCCAAACAAGAACCAGTTACCATAATAAATGGTCCAATTTTATTACCCTTTATTATCCATATTTCGCATATTTCCAATTATGAACACCTGTACCCATTACATGTGTTTCGATGTTTTGTTCAATCGTATTTTGGGTATTATAATGGCTAAAGTCATAATTATATGCTTGCAATGTTTTATGTCCAGTAATAACACGCAAGTTCTTGAGAAAACAACAATTACATTAGTAACTTTTTTGTTGTGACCAAAAGTACGCCTTTAGCATTTTTTTTTTTTTTGTCGGCTTATTAGGCTATTTGACTGATTTTTTAAATCGATTTCAAATTACTAAGAAATGTTTATGGAGCCCAGAAAAAATGTTTTATTTCTATTCTTGTAAATATTAACATAAAAAATAGCATATAAAGTTGTATTATTCAAATAAGCCATAAACACCATATTTGACAAAATGACAGACATATTTACAGACTTGTGACGTTTATATAGATTCAGCCAACAGCGACCGTTTTCAAAAACATGGCGCTAGGTAAAATACAATATTTATTTCGTATTTTTTTTGTAAATAGTTCATTATTTTTTAGATAAATTTATACAAATTGCTTTTACATGTATTGATTAGTATGATTTAATAAATACATAAATAAAACCCATATACATTAGTATATTATTTGGTGTTGTATGTATATATTTTGTGGAGAGAGGGAGAGGAAGGCCAAAGATAAGATAGATTGTGTGGAAAGTGATATGAATAAAAAGGGAGTTAGTGATAGCGTGACGGGTGACCAGACAGAATGGAAGAAAACAACGTGTTGCAACAACCCCAAAAAAAACGTGACAAGGCCAGGGAGATGATGACGATATATGCATTTTGTGTTATTATGTCTTATTAGTATTATTTCTGATGTTTGTACACTGACAGCCATAAATTGGTCTCCTTTCCTTCAGTCCATCCAAAGGTTGTCTATAAGAAATTGCAGTGTTTGATAAATTGATTCATTGTTTTTATTAATGTTTGTCTTGTATTATTTATGCGGTGTTACAATAAATAACTTATAACAATAATAAATATGATTATCTATTGAAAAGAAAATATACATGAAAAAAGTATTTGCTATCTAACCAGTTTATCAATAAAAATATACAAAAATAGGTACATTATTAACAGTGAAAACAATAAAACATAATTGATAAAAAAAAACAATATTAAATAAATATATCTGTCTCGTTCGTTTAAAAGCCGTTTTGTATGGCTTATCTAATGAACTTTGACGTAAAAGACCACGTCGAACTTCTCTTTCTTTTCTAATTAGAAGCTTTGAAGTTTTATTTCTTCGTTATTGATGAAGATATTTAAAAAAAACTTCCATATTTCTTTATTAAAGCTTAAAATTATTTAATTTTGCAAATAAAAAAATTGCTTGCATAGTATTTGATCCGTAATGGTGGCCACTACTATCAGCAAAAATAAGTACTTTTAAAAAAAAAAATAACCTCAATTGATAAAACGTCAACGCATTTTCTTCTCACCTGTACTCAGCAATTTTTCTTTAACACTCCAATCAACAGCAATATCCAAAAAACGTAATTTCTTTTAAAGGTAAATCCTACACGAAAAATTCATCGTCATCATTAATTTACTTCCTAAAAACGATTTTCGTTTGCGAATTGCAATATCATAAACTCGAAGAATATTAATAAATTTATTTTCTTTGAGACCGATTTATTATTTTTAACCCTCGTATTGAAGAGTGGAGATTAAAAATTAATCATTCGTGGAATTTCCCGTAATTGGATACGAATAAGGGAATGAAAGGGATTAAAAGAGGGGATTTAAAAGGCTTGCGGGATTTTCAAGTTATTTTTGTGTTTCGATTGTGGCCGACTGTACCCTGGCTGTTTGTTTTTGCATGCCGTTGCCACAAATCCGTGGTCTGTGGTTTGAAATTAAGTACATTTGTATTATGAAAATGGGTTCGCTACATGTTTGCTCTTGTTTATTTATTTAATTTGGCTCGTGTATTTGGTGTACTCTTATAACAGGGAAATTACTTAGGTATTTACCTTCCTCTTATATGTATTTTTGTTTTGATTTTTATTTACTTTTCATAGGATAGCATACTCGAGCTTATAATGTTCCCACTGTTGGGACTCAGGCCTCCTCTCTAGGAGAGGGAATGGGCCGTAATCCACCACGCTGGCCCAGTACTTTACTATTATTAATTTTCATACTCGTTGTTAATTGGAAATTGAACATGATCTTCTTTTGACCCGACTGCGTCAGAAGGAGGGTTGTGTTTTCAAGTGTATTATTATTTATGTATTTATTTCGTGTGCCTTAGAGCCTAAACGGTTTGTTGAATTGGCATAAAAGGTATCTTTAGATTCGTCTTAGTTGTGAGAGTGACATTGGGTAGGTAGGTTACCCAATATCAAAATTATAAAAAAAATGAAAACGCGCGATTTTTGGCGCTAAATTATGTACTTATACAAATATATAAATTTTAATACCTAGTTATGACAGTTATATCAAAATAAAGGGCTTTTCAAAGGCAGGGGACAATTTCAAAAGTATTTCTCAATACAAAGTAGAAAATAAAAAAGTTGTCAAAAAAAATGACCCCAAAAAACATGTACTTAAAAAGTTCGAAACAAATCTGATACAACACAGTTGATGGCATCGAATCTATGATTAAATTAAAATAAATTGCAGCAACTGCATCAGACTACGTAAGGTGACTTGTTTCGATCTTTATAGATTTTTCTTTTTAATTTTTGACGAATTCTTGTCAATTTTTTTTACGTATTAATGCATTATTTTAAATAAACAAAACACACTGTATTCATTTCAAACTAATTTCGTGGCAAATTAAATTGTACTTAGTATGAGACTAGTTAGTATAATTATGTTTAATCCTACTTATTAGTACCTACCGCAGTCATAAAATTAGACTGGAAATCTAATTAACTAAAACAGTAAGTAATTATTTGAATGTCCTAATTTTGTGGTTAGTTGGCATAATTGCTTATAGACCAAACACTGTAACAACATAGAAATTGTATATATGAGAAAAATTAGCACATTCGTACAATAAATTACTCCAATTACAAATTAGGTTCCAAAGTACCGATGTGTGTCTGTTTTGAGCTCATAAATATGTAGATTTAAGTAAGGCTAATGTTTTAGCATCATAGCTGTTTCTGAATCGGTTTTTAGGGTTCTGTAAAAACGGAACCCTTAGGGCTAACGCTACGTTAAGCGGAAAATTGGATTATTACCTGCGCGTTGTCGCTAGTTCAACTTTAACGGTGTGCATGTAGTTGTCTCGATGGAGAATTTTAATGTGTTATTACTTATTACAAAACGGGTGCTGAACGCGGCTGCCCGCGACGGGTGAGGGCACTTAAGCACTTTTGTATGGGACCGCGTGGGCGTCCGCGTAACGCAGCGTTCGGCGTGGTTCCGCCTTACAGGATCCATCTGACAAAAATATTGATTGAGTGATCGGGGTAAAAAAAAATTGACGGACTGAGACCCACCTCTTTTTTGAAGTCAGTTAGAACATAATATATATTATTATCTGTAAAATTTTAGCTCAATCTATTTGGGTTTGGTACTTAACTGTTCCGAAATTGATTTGCAAGATTTTCCCCAAAACAAATATAATTACATAGTCTACATACATACATTAAAAAGATTGAAAGTTAAATAAAAACATGAAGATTACAACAGCAAAAAAAGTTAATCAAAAACTCACCTCCACAAGTTTCTCGGAAATCCGGACAACAGTCGCCAAGCTTCAAGCAAGCATGGTCACAGTAGCAGGGTTTGTCCGTCAAATCTTCAATAATGGCGTTCTGATGAGCTTTCTGGATGACACACGAACTATCCCGCCCTGGGCAGCATAGATTCGCGTCCCTACAGTAATTGGCCCCGCAATGGCCCGCCAAACACACTGCACTTGCGAAACACAACCAATATCGAAGCATTTTGATTTTTTTTCCTTTTTCAAATGTAACTGAACTTTTTGTTGCAATTTGCAAAAACAAAGATAGCTGACTACAAAAATTCTGTCAGGTATTCTCTAAAATTTTAAATTTGGCGCGTTGTCACTTGTCATTCCGTATTTGAATTTCTGTGAACAGCCAGTTCTGTAACAAAAACAAAAATAACGTTAGGGTTGCGTTCGAGCGAAACATCTTTTACCTCTTTGTCTAACTTTTTTTTTCTTTTGTTCAACTTTTATCATGGTCATATTTTTACTCTGTTGGTTGTTGTTGATTAGTTGTTTAAATGATTATATTTCATAAGATAGATAAGATCTTTCGAATTTCATTTCAGTTTTTCGAAAAAATATGAGTATTGAGGATTTTACTTAAAAAATAAAGAAGAAAAAGTAAAAAGAGGTTCCAAAAAGAATACATTTAACTCGTGCCTCCTGTGAGGTTTGAACTCACGACCCCTGGTTTACGAGACCAGTGCTCTACCACTGAGCTAAAGAGGCTTGCGAAAGAGCGGCGAAATAGTGGTCCCGTATCTAAAAGTACATTTATAATAATAAAAAAGGTTTTATTTTTGGTTTTAACGATATTCTTTCTTTTTGAAAAACTGCCTTTATTTAACATTAGTTTATTTTTAAGAAATAATCACAATATTTTACATAGAAAGATCTAATTGAGTATATAAATCCACATCGGGCACAAATCACACATTCCAAACAGGTAAAAAACATTAAAAAAAAAAACTATAAAAGTTACTATGCATACTTACTACCAACATAACAAAGCTTTAAGATGACATGAAAAAAAAAGCAGAGGCATACGGGAGCGGGGTTGTTGACCTCTGTGAACTTAACCGACTGGTTCACGCTAACTGATAAGTCGGGTTTAAGTTAAGGGGATGCGGTTAACTATTCTATTTTGATTACTGCTATTTTATAAGTTTTTTATACTTAGGATTAAAGTCGATTTAGTATTGGATCTGGAATAAAACATTTTTTATTAAACTTTTTAATGGTTTTTTAGATAAGAAAATTTGTGGCTTGTGTTTTACGACACAGAGGCTTTTAGCGTGCCAGTTTATGGGTTCCTTATCTGAGACTACTTAAATAAATCAAACTGAACTAATTTGCTTCACAATAATTACTTTTTTTTCTATTAACTTATACTTAAAGCTGAAAAATTGTTGGCAGATTAGGAACGATAATGTTACCACCGTAAAAAGTGGGTAAGAATTTTAATTATGTTTTTAAAAATTATTTTAATATTTTCTCTTACAGTTTTTATTCAACATTATAGGTAGGTATAATAGCTGGCCCCAGCAGTTTTACGTGTCTTTTGGTTACTGCTCCGTTCTCGTGGGTCATAGCATAACGTTATAAATGGACTATTCAACAATAAAAGAATTTTACAATCCGAACTTGTACTTAGTATCTGTGATTATCGAGTTTAAGCCAACAAAAATACCTTTCAGCTTCATAAAATAATAATAATAAGCTTAGATAATATAAAAGGTGTAAGGGACAGCCCTCCACAAGTTTAAGGGCTTGCTCAGTAGACGAAACTGAACAACCTTCCACATTTTTTTTTTTTTTCAAGAAACGAAAAAAAAAATCGGCCTCACCATACAAAATGATAAACTTGATTGGACAATTTGTATGGCGAGGCCGATTTTTTTTTCGTTTGGAAGGTTGTTCAGTTTCGTCTACTGAGCAAGCCCTTAAAATTTGTGGAGGGCTGTCCCTTACACCTGGTATAAAAAATATATATTTTAAAAAGAAAAGAAAAAGGCTTTTTTTTTTTAATAAAAAAAAACCTTATAACCTAACCAACCTAGCCTAACCTTATTCCATCCCAAGGTTGTCTGGAAGACATCGCTTTCAGCGATAAGACCGCCATTGTACCCATAGATTTAAGTTTCTGTGAAATTGTTACTATTTTGGTGTACAATAAAGTTTATTCTATTCTATTCTATAAAACATAAATGCATTTTATTTTTTTAAATTTTCCATCTACCGCATTGATAGAGTCTACAATCTAACTACCTATTTTAATTATTATTTATTTATTTATTTTTAAAGAAAGCTTACATACTAATAACATAATTGGGTTTTTTTTATAGGTATGGAAAATTGCTAATTAAAAGCTTCCACATATACATATTTTATATTATACTGCGTTACATTTTCCAAGATATTCTCAAATAACTCCCCCTTAAACAGTTATCAGAATTTATAATTACCTACATACTTGTGTTAAATGTTGTTATCATTATGATAACAACTTCTAACACTAGTAGGTGTACCTACTAACTAGTTCAAAGTTGTTATGGTGAGAAATATAATTATGTGCCTATAATTGCCGAAACGGATCTTGAGCGCTCGGCGTCAGAGTGGGGATCGCTTTGCGCATTCCATACTTTGGCGAGCCAATCGTCTTCGTTGTTAGATACATGTAGCAACGCAGGGAACGAATCAGGAGTGACGTCTAGGACACGATGGCGCGGTGAGCCAATCACTGACACTCCCCGCCCCCGCGTCTCACTTCGCACCACTAAAGAAACCGAATATTTAAATTCTGCGCAACTTGAAGCCAGCGCTCAAGATCCGTGATGGCAATGTACTAGTTGCTGCCAGTGGTTTTGCCCCAGTCATCATCACCAGCCTTTTTAATATTCCTACTGTTGGGACTCAAGCCTCCTCTCTAGGAGAGGGAATGGGCCGTAATCCACCACGCGGGCCCAGTGCGTGTTGGTGAATGTCACATGTCTTCGAATTTTTGTTTCTAGAACATGCCGGTTTCCTCACGATGTTTTCTTTCACCGTTTTGAGATCTGTGGTGATTAAATAAACTACACAAAGTAATGCGCCTGACTGGGTTCGAACCCGCGACCTACAACTCGTAAATCGGGAGCGTTATCCTCGGGAACAGACTTCCGGGTTAAAAAGTATCATTATATGTGCTATTCCAAAGTATAGTTTACCCGTGAGCCAAATTTCATCGAAATCTGTTCTACAGTTCAAGTATCAAGAAGTATAAAGCCAAACAAATCTTTTGCTTCGCTAGTATCAGGGTCTCTGCGGGATTGTTTGAAAGAGTTACCGCGATCCTGGAACGCAAAGGGCAACAGAAGGAACACATGTGAGTTTTAGTCAGTAGTGAGAAAGATCAGAATGTGTAGTGCGAGTTTGTTTTACGTTAACGCACTCGACTCTTTTAAGCTAGAACTACATTAGACCGACGCACACATATAACACGCCTGATTTGTACTTAGAACGCGTGAATCAAGTGTAGCTCTACAAGTCTACCGCTCAGCGCTCTGATTGGCTCGCTCCAAGCTTTTAACCAATCAGAGAGCGAAACGCGGTAAAGTTCATTGTGTTAAAATTAAAACAACTCACACTTTGTGTTACAAGCCACAGAAACTTTGTCGAACAACTTTTTAAATTTTTAAAGAACCTTTGATTTCTAACACAAAAAATAATAATATAAGCCCTTAGATTACTAAGTTTACTTGGACTTTCAAATTAAATTGACTGCCCCTTGAGATTTGACCCCGAGAGTTCCATTGCTTCGAGAACCGAGAATAAAGTTCAAAGACGACAAGGAATTCCTAGTACCGACAAAGGCTACAAAAGAACATGGTAATTACTCAGCAGAGGCAAGACCGTAAAACTGCATAACGACCGTGCAACGTCTTTCTGGTAGAACAGGTTTAGCCTGACTTTGAATTCTTTGAAATTTACAACATTATTTTTAACTAGGTTTTGTCCGTGACTTCGCCCGCATAGATAAATAAAATATAGCCTATGTCACACAGGAATAAAGCAGCCTTCTATCGATGCAAAAATTTTAGCAATCGGACCAGTACTTTTTTTTTATCTGTTATAAACTAGTACTTGACTGCGATCCCGCCTGATGGTAAGCGGTGATGCAATCGTAATTTTTTATTTAGAGCCTTAAAAACACCTAAATTATAATCAGACGGGAAGACTGCAGCAGGCAAATTGTTCCAGTCCTTTGATGTACGCGGTATAAATGACGAGGCGAAACGCTTAGTACGGACCGTAGATGTTTCAACAACGTAAGGGTGGATATTCGTCGTGCGTCGGTTTGTCCGATGGATGGTAGAAATGAGATGGCGGAATCAAGTCATGCAATTCCTGCGCACAGTCTCCAAAATGCAACTTTCAGAGATTACCTCCTACACACAAAAAAAAAAACAAACTTTACCTCTTTATTATATAGGTACCTATTAGTAGAGTATTAATTAATTATTAATCACCTACTACAGTACCAGCGGCCGTTGACCGCATATAATAATATTTTTTTTTTTACAAACAAAAAGAACACATTTAAAATAGTACTGTTTGATTTCTTCTGGGGTACTATGCAGTACGCATAGAAACTAAATGAAAAAAAAAAACTTATCTATAACGTAACATTTCCGACTTCATATTATTCACCAAACTCTCCAAAAGGTCACATATTGTTACTTAATTTTAGAGGCACGTGAAATATAAAAAAAAAAACAAGAAGCTATGGCGTTCCGTTAACGAGTGGGGCAAACAATTGATCCGAGGCAAACAATGGGAGAATTTGTTAGTCAAATACGATCCACGATCGAGTCGAGTCAAGCTCAAATATGTGTAGTGGAGCGCTTTTTGACGGAAGTCAGTACCTACTTACTTTTATTTAGAATACGGATATATATTTTTTATTATTATTGATAGGCTCGCGTTTGACCACCATCTCACCTGGGGCCCAAGTCTGCTATTTTTATAAATTCGTCATTCCAACACGATCCCATTGTCATTTTGCTAAAAGTTCTTAACTGCTAAATCATAATGATCAATCATTGGTCGGTCAATGGTCTCGTAATAGAGTTGCGGTAAAATGACAATATCGAGCTTATTAAAAGCAATGACTGCACAATGACTTCCTAATGGTAGGTCACTGATCAAAGGAACTGAATTTTTTTTTGCAGATTACCTATTGATGATATTTCAGGTTGTAATCAATAAAATCAGTAGAATTAATATGAACGAATATATATTAGAAAGCTTTCATTTTGAACAGAAAAACAAGAGAGAAACAAAAAATGTTACCAACTTAATACAGCTAAAATAACAGTGTAGACAACATCATAAATATTATGACTGCGTTCTCATTTACCAACACTCCCTCTAGAACGCAGACCCATTTTGCTATCTATAATATAAAAATGAATCGCAAAATGTGTTGGTAAGCGCATAACTCAACAACGCCTGGACCGATTTCGCAAATTTTTTTTTTGTTGTGTTCGTTATTATGAGGAGAAGGTTCTTATGGAAAAAAAAAATGAAAATTAGGGTAGTGTAGGGTAGAGTAGGGTAGTGTAGGGTAGAGTAGGGTAGTGTAGGGTAGTGTAGGGTAGAGTAAGGTAGAGGAGGGTAGAGTAGGATAGAGTAGGGTAGAGTAGAGTAGGGTAGGGTAGAGTAGGGTAGAGTAGGGTAGAGTAAGTTAGTGGAGGGTAGAGTAGGGTAGAGTAGAGTAGGGTAGGGTAGAGTAGGGTAGAGTAGGGTAGAGTAGGGTAGAGTAGAGTAGGGTAGGGTAGAGTAGGGTAGAGTAGGGTAGAGTAGGGTATAGTAGGATAGATTAGGGTATAGTAGGCTGAAGTAGGGAAGAGCGGGAGCGAAGCCGCGCGGGTACAGCTAGTACAATATAAATCTTTTGCATGTGTTACACCTTTAGTTAAGTTGTCAGCTACCATGTTACAACCATTTACAAATAAAAATTTAACTTTATATTTTACAATATTTTCTCTGAGAAAATGCAACCTTATATCTATATGTTTAGTCTTAGGTTTATAACAGTCAATTGATGCCAACCTTATTTCACTTTGGTTATCACTATAAATAAGTAACGCACTGTCTAACCCTTGGCCAAGCTCATCTTGCAGCTGTCGAAGCCACAATGCCTCCTGAGCCGCTGAAGCCATCGCCATGTATTCGGCCTCTGCTGTCGATAGCGCCACTGTCTGCTGTTTACAGGAATTCCAAGATATGCAAGCATTCTGGAAAATAAATGCGTAACCGGTGCATGACCTTCTATCCTGTGGGTCACTAGCCCAGTCTGCATCACAATATCCAGTTATTTCTTTGGAATCATCTTTGATATAACATAACTTAAGGTCCTTGGTTCCTTGTAGGTGTCTCATGACCCTTTTTACTCCAAGCCAGTGTTGATTACCTGGGTCATTGCAGTACTGACTCAACTTGTTTACTGCATAGGTGATATCAGGTCGTGTAACTTGTGCCAGATATATCAGACAACCCACCGCTTCCCTGTATGGGAAATTGCTGTCTTCATTCTCAGATTTCTTCTCAAATTTCATATTTACCTCTATCGGAGTGCATACTGGTTTGCATTCAGACATGGCAAACCGTTCCAAGACTTGTTTTATATATTTTTCCTGATCCAACATGATCCCACCTGCCTCACGGTCTCTACTAATATTTATGCCAATACACTGCTGTATCACTCCTAAATCCTTCATACAAAATTCCTCTTTCAGTTTTTCTTTGATATTTACTGCTGTTTTATTGTCATTTGTAAAAATCATCAAGTCATCGACCCAAACTGCAATAAAAATCATTTTGGATTTCTGTACATAATAATATATGCATGGATCAATTTTTGATCTTTCTAATCCAATTTTAAGAAGAGCTTTGTTTAGTTTAAGGTTCCACTGGCGACTCACCTGCTTGAGCCCATAGATTGATTTATGGAGGTGACATACCTGGTCACTCTCTTCATAGCATTCTGGTTGTGACATATATATTTCAGTGTCTATATCACCCTGAAGAAATGCACATATTGCATCCATCTGAATCATTTCTAAGTCATATTTAGCAGCTAGAGCAAACAAGAATCGTACTGAGGTATATCTTACCACCGGAGCATGAACCTCATCATAATCTTTTCCTTTTCTTTGTGCATATCCCTTAACAACTAATCTTGCTTTAAAACGGATAATCTCACCTTCTTGATTCGTCTTACTTTTAAACACCCATTTACATGGCAATGCTTTCTTATCTGATGGCAAGTCCACCAGTGACCAAGTTTTATTCTTCATTAAGGAATCATATTCCTCTTTCATTGCCTTTTTCCACTGATTAGCTTGTGGGGATGAAATTGCTTCATCAACAGTACAGGGATCACTCAAATTAGGAATTGGACAAAAGTAACTCACATCATGGTCATCCCTTTCTGCACGCTGAGCAGCTCTGCGTGGACGTACGTTTATATTACGTGCTGGTGACGAAAGGTCAACTTCTTCATCAGGTATATAGGATGGATCACTATCATTACCTGACAGGTAATCTTCATTAGAAGATTGATCTGAGCTAATTCGTAATTCTCCTTTGCAGGGTTCTTCAGTTGACTGTATTTCAGAATCACTGTTGGACGAACAAGGCAAATACACATTATGCTCAAATCTTTGAACATTTTCCAAAAATACTACATCTCTGCTTTTGATAATTTTATTAGTGTCAGGATCAAGTAGCCGATAACCCTTACTTGATTCACAGTAACCAATGAATAACAATTTTCTTGATTTAGAATCCCATTTTTGACGTTTCTCTTTAGGTATTTGAACCATTACCTCGGAGCCAAAAATTTTCATATTTGATAAGTTAGGTTTCTTGCCTGACCACATCTCTATAGGAGTTTTGCCATCAAGTGATCTTGTGGGTGATCTATTAACTATATAAGCCGCTGTTGCTAGTGCTTCTGCCCAAAATTGTTTTGACAAATGAGCATCAAACAACATACACATGGCCCTTTCTACCAGTGTTCGATTCATCCTTTCTGCAAGACCATTCTGTTGCGGCGAGTATGGGATACTTGTTTGATGTTCAATTCCATGCTTACTCAAAAAAGAATCAAATTCTTTATTGCAATACTCCTTCCCATTGTCTGACCTAACAGACTTAACTTTACTGTCAAGTTCATTTTCAACTTTACTCTTATAATCCTTGAACACTTCTAAAACACTAATTTTGTCTTTCAAAAAATAAACATGAACCTTCCTACTAAAGTCATCTATAAAGGTAATGAAATATTTCATACCTCCCAGTGATGTTTGGTCCATCGGTCCACACAAGTCAGTATGGATAAGTTGCAGTGGCTTTGAGGTTCTGGTTCCAATGTTGTTAAAAGGCAATCTGATTTGTTTACCTTCGAAGCAGGTGGTACATGTGAATGGTCCTTTGCTTTTGTCAGGAAACATATTGACTCCCTCTGCACATTCCGGTAACTTGTTAACATCTGAAAAATTCAGGTGTCCCATGCGCCTGTGCCACAGAACAACATCATTTAAATGATTGGAGTTTGTAAGGTTTGAAAAGACTTCTCTGTGAGTGTTCAATTGATATAAATTGTTTACTAAAATGGCTGAACAGAGGAATGTATTATTTTTATCAAAAATATCACAACTTTTATCTCTGAAGTTTACTTTACATCCATTTTTAACCATTGCACTAACGGATAAAAGATTTGCAGCAAGTTTAGGTACATATAGAACTTCTCTCACCTGTATTTTATTTTGTTCATTACCATTTATCAATAAATTAACCTTTCCCATATTTTCCACAGATAGCGGTGTCTTACTGGCTACAGTTATGGTCGGTATCGGTGGACTTGTTATGTCATACATCCAGTCACATCTATTAGTCATGTGCATGGAGGCACCTGAGTCCACATACCAAAGGTCCGGATTTGTCTGTGAACATGCTGAAAAAGCTGCAACAAAACCTTTATTATCTTCTACTTTTTCAATATTCTTCTTCTTCGGAGCACGACAATTCTTGGCAAAATGTCCATGCTTATTGCAATTGTAGCATCGGGGCCCTTTCTTCACATGGGTCTTTTCTGTACTCGGATTCCTGTGAGCTGCTGTCTTCTTGGTGAAGAACGCTGCACTTTCTGAACACTGAACCTCTTGTAGAAGTTTTGTTTTTATGGAATCAGCACTGATCTTCATCCCTGAGCTCTCCAATCCCATAATCATTGGCTTATAAGCTTCCGGTAAGCCAGCAAACATTAAGGTTCCAAGCCATTCGTCATCAATGTCGAATTTTGTGTTTCTCAGTTTGTGTGCGGTCGACATTTTCTTGTTTTTCGAATCGAATGGTTTTACCTCAATCAAAATTATGGGAGAAATACGCCGTTGCCAGATATTATTCTACTTTTCTTTCAATTTATATTGATTTTTCAGCAACCACGCTCTGCTACCATGATGATATTTCAGGTTGTAATCAATAAAATCAGTAGAATTAATATGAACGAATATATATTAGAAAGCTTTCATTTTGAACAGAAAAACAAGAGAGAAACAAAAAATGTTACCAACTTAATACAACTAAAATAACAGTGTAGACAACATCATAAATATTATGACTGCGTTCTCATTTACCAACACCTATACGTAAGACATTCATTTGTAAATATGTACGAGATTACCATTCTATCCCACTTCTTTCAATGGAGTGCCAGTGGTTGATCATTGGAAAATCATAATGACGCCATTATATTAGTAGATTACCAAACTTGCTCAAAATCAACAATTATGAAATCAATGATAGACCATTCTGACACTATTGTAATAGCAGACTTGGGGGCCCTGATGGTAAGCGTTGATGTGGCCAACGATGAATCACGCTTGCCCAGAATTAACCTATTCACTCTTGACTTAAAGACCCCTAAGTTGTAGCTATCAGGAAACACGGACTCCTTGACTGTACGCACAAGAAATGTGTTCCCAAAACGTTTTGTGCGTATGGGTGGAATGTCCACCATGTACCGGTGGCGCATCGCTGCACGTGTTGGAGATTGTAAAATATTAAAATATATACAACATTAATTTTAGATTTATGCGAAACCCGAAATACGGATCTACTACTCGTATTTTTATGTAAAGAATCTATGTACAAAATTTCATAACTGTATCATGAAAAATCACTAAGTTATAAGCTTTTTATGTCACCAAAAATACTTAGTCACCGGGCCATCCAGGTGACTGAAGATTGATTTGCACTTGCACCCAGCTTTTTGTTATCCTAATACCCGCTATGACCTGCCGTGACCTATGTTGTACTTAGTGTCGGTGTGTCCAACTTATAAGCTCCCAAAAAACTTACTAACTTTATTATTATTAAAAAAAATACTCACAGGATAAAGTGTGTCTTATATCCTGATATAGGACATAGTCTATACATCTTATTTCAATCATATCCGTACAGCCATTTGCGCATAAATGTAACACAAACATACATACTTTCGCTTTTAAAATATTAATGCGACTCTTAACTGATTGATTGAAGTTGTCAGGAATGACGTGAAAGAAAAGAGAGCGGATTGATAACATGATGGTTGACAGGGGAGGGGAGAGTGGAGGAATTCATTAGTCAAATAGGTTGTGCGATCTACCCCCACGATCGAGTCGAGCTCAAATATTTTGCACCCCTAGATGAAGACGGCGAACCGTGTTTTTTTTAACTATAAATGTGACATCCGCCTTTTATTCATCATCATCATCATCAGCCTCCTCTCTAGCAGAGGGAATGGGCCGTAATCCACCACGCGGGCCCATTGCGGGTTGGTGAATGTCACGTCTTCGAATTTTTGATTCTAGGACATGCTGGTTTCCTCACGATATTTTCCTTTACCGTTTTGAGAGCAGTAGTATTGAAGTAAATTACACTAAGTAATGCGCCTGGCAGGGTTTGACCTAAAACTCGTCAGTCGGAGCCATTACCACTCGGCCACCATTACTCAACTCTCCTCTCTGCCTTTTAATATGTCTACAAACGCATAACTAGAACTCCCAAGTATCAATTTTTTTTTTTTAAATCTTAAAATTTATCTGACCTTTTAGGTAATAGAGCTATTTTCGTATAGAGGGTTTATGAAGTATTCTAGGAGTATATAATCCTATTTTTATTTTATCAAAAATAATAACAGAATCTGTATAAAAAAAAAGGTTTAATAAACTCAATAGTACATGCTCAGCATGTTGAAATTGAACAGATGTAAGAAAAAAGCTTTTATAAAGGTCTTACAAAGGTGGGTCGTCGGCGTAATATTCAATATTTACCAGCCCACTTATAACACCAGACCACAAAGTCAGCCCTCAAAAAGAAACTTCCAAAAATATTTAATTAAATTCCTCAACGTAACTTAACGGCCAAGTTAATAATGAAAATACTTAGTGTTTGAAACCGCGGCTAAGATCGAACTTAGCATGTAATGTTACGATAACAAATAACTTGGTAACTTGGCACAAGTTTATTTCATTATATCAGATTAAGATAGGTAGGTATGTTAGTCCCTCCTGAATTATTAATCATAACATCGGAGAGGTTCCTGTGAGGAGCTGTGCAAGGCAAGAGAGGTAAGCGGTTTGATAATAACAAAGCTATTTAGTCAAAGTAAATATAGGATGGATATAAGGAACGTATGGATGATGTGTAAAATGAAGCGTAAAAGTGTGAGAGTGAGAGAAAGTAAGGGTATGAAAGAGACAATAGACATGGCGAGTTTTGAGCGTGGCGACAGGACGTAGTAATTTTTAATATAAAGTATTACAATAAGAAGTTGTGAACTCGTTGTGAAGACTATTAAACGAACAAGTTACACAGCATCAACAGTTTTATTTAGGTATCTTCCACAAGACCGCAGCCCGCAACCCACAAACACAAATCGAATGTTACAATCGGAGCTCTTATATATAATTTATAATCCTATTGAGCTAAAAAAAGGTTGCTCTTAGCGCCAAAATGTTTGTTGGGACTACATATAAATATGTCCCGTTTTTTTTAATGGTAAATCATCAAACAATTCTCTTGCTGGCTCATTGAAGCACGTGGAATACAATGCATCATAGATACAAAGTATGCTGCTGTTGTTTTACTGAATAATATTAACTAAATAAAACATTATAAGTAATGTTGTAATCTGCCTCAGACTGCCTCTGCAGTTGGTGTGAAAAAATAACTATAAAAAATAAAATTCTACAATATAAAATTAAAGCAATGGCATTTGATAGGCTCGCGTTTGACCACTATCTCATCTGATGGTAAGCAATGATGTGGCCAACGATAGAGCACGCTTGCCTATGCATTCTTCACTTAAAGACCCTTAGGTTTTAGTTATCAGGAAACACAGATTCCAGCAGGGAATTCCACTCCTTAGCTGTACGCATATTGAATGTGTTCCCAAGACGCTTTGTACGTATGATGAAGACTTAGTGAATTTAAATTGTGCAATTCCAACGCCAACTCCCCGAAATGTAATCGATAGAAAACCGACATGCCAGCAACTCGATGTCGATGCTCAAGGCTTCAGAGTTTTGACTCGACAAGTGCATCATCACCGGTGATCCTCTTGGCTCGCTTCTTAATCGACTCCAGGGCATCAAGCTGATATTTGGCAGGCCCATTCCAAAGATGAGAGCAGTAATCCATGCACGATCGAACTTGCACTTGGCAAAGGTCCCTAGCCAAGTTACAACCGTTTTGCTTTCGTCGAACGCTTCGAGTTGACCTTGCTGCCAATTCTTTTGTTCTGACCACGTGACTGAACGTTGAGATGGCGTCATTCCTGTACATTTGAAGCTTTCTACTAGAGTTAACTACTGCAGATTAGCAACTTGGCAAGGGATACTGAGCTTATTTGAAAAATCGCTAATCTCCCATAACTTAATCCACTATGTCCACCGGCGCGTGCTTAAGTCTCAGCTTAAACTTGTTGCGTAACAACTAAGTTAGACACGAGCACAACTTGATATGCCAACTCATTACACTTCATTAAGCAATGATTAACTTATTAACACGTTATCAACTTAGGTATTACTTTGTTTCTACACACCATTTAATTTTACTCTGATAAATTACCTATAAGTAGTTATAAAGTTTTCATGTGTGAAGATCTTGTAACAATATAATGCTATCTAATAAATACAAGAACGAAGCGTATTCGCCTCAAAAGAGACAATAAGAATTAAGAATTTTGATACAAGTGCAGACAGCAGGGGCCTACCTGGGTCGAAGCCTACTGGGGCCAGGGTTAGTTTCGAAAGATAGCTCGAGCCCCGGTATGAAGGCTTAAAGGAACGGGGTGTGTTTTTAGTCAGTAAGAGTCTGACACTATCTCCCGCTCCGCCCAAGAGCGGGGGTTGTCATTGATGATTTTCCCACCATAAAAAAAAACTACAAGTGCAGAAAGTTTGTCATTGCGACCAAGGCGGAATTCGCACGAGTCGTAGACGTGTGTGTTATGGAGCCGAGGGCTGCCTACGACTCGTGGGGGTCGACGCGCGCCCTTTTCTGCACTAGTGCGGGAAACAGATAATTGCGTGCCTAAAAACATTAGAATAAGAACGGGTTTTCGAGTAAGTGCATTGATAAAGTGTTATTGTACACATTCTTAGTAAATAAATCGCCCATAAGTAGTTAGGAACCAGTTTTCAGTACTGAAGATAATTTAATGAATGAAAATTACTCATGATTTATTTTTGTTGTGAAATCTTCTTTATACGATATAAGCTAGTGCTTGCGACCCCACTTGATGGTAAGCAGTGATGCAATCATTGATTATGAGCCTATTCATTCTAGCCTTGAAGACACCTAAATTATAATCGTACAGTAAGACCGCTGCAGTCAAATTGTTCCAATCTTTCTAAAGACTTTGGAGGGCTTGTCAGACTTTTACTGATTAAAACATACCTATGTTCCTTCAATCCTCGGATCACGAGTAACCTTTTCAGAACTCATGGCTCTAATAAGCAACGACCCTTCTGAGTCCATACGGTTTTGTTAACATCTCCTTAGAGATGCGAGTGGAACACTGCGCGCTGTCGGCGACTCGAGAATGATACTCATGATAAGTAGTGTTTTTAGGATTCCGTAGTCAATTAGGAACCCTTATAGTTTCGCCATGTCTGTCTGTCCGTCTGTCTGTCTGTCCTCGCTTAATCTCTGTGACCGTTAGCACTAGAAAGCTGAAATTTTGTACCAATATGTATATCAATCACGCTGACAAAGTGGTAAAATAAAAATTGGGAAAAAATGTTTTATTAGGATAGCCCCCCTATATGTAAAGTGGGAAGTGATTTTTTTTTTAATTTCAACCCTAACGTGTGATATATTGTTGGATAGGTATTTAAAAATGAATAGGGGTTTATTAAAATCATTTTTTGATAATGTCAATAATTTCGGAAATAATCGCTCCAAAAGTAAAAAACAATGTGTGTGTGTCCCCCTCTAACTTTTGAACCATAAGTTTAGAAAATATGAAAAAAATCTGAAAAGTAGAACTTTATAAGGACTTCTAGGAAAATCATTTTGAACTTGATGGAAAGAACAGTTTTTGTACAAAAAGACAAAAAGGTTCTACAAAATAATTTCTGGACTAAGTTTGTAGTATAATCGTATATGCAAGCATTTTTTTAAACTCATAAGTGGGTACACTTATTGTGACGGACGGGAAACTACGGAACCCTACACTGAGCGTGACCCGACACGCTCTTGGCCGGTTTTTTTTTTTTATTCCACAACTATCACACAACGAATTATAATACATTAAACGCATACTGAAACGCTAATAAAATATGTGTTACAAAACTACACCAATTTTACGTCACAATGTCCACTACGAATCATTTGCGAATAAATTAAAACAATCACTGACTGAGCTTTGCTCTAAAAAATCTCCCCAAAAACCCCTCTACGCATTTATTCAAAGCAAATTTTGTGATATGCCGAGTTTATTAATCGAATATTAATAAAGTAACAGCATCTTATAATGACAAAGTTTATTTTCCCATCCAAGTCTTCCTTATTTATGATTAAGACACTCTTCGAATTTTCCTCGATCAGTCATTTATAAACTTTCTCAATCCCGTTTCCGACAAAATCTATTATTAGTTTTCCTTTCACGAATCTATACGTCATTTTGTTGAAACAGCCGAATCGTAGCTTTGAAACTTATTCACAAATTGCCTTTGTAAATGGCGGTTTACCGACTTCGTATATTTCCTTAATTGGCTTCACTTTCCGCTAGGAACTCAATACAGGTGAATTAACGAAACGGCAGCAATCTATTCCATTCCAAAGTTCTACAACACCGAACACGATTTAATGCGGCGATATGAATCGATTCAATCGAATAGAATCGACTGGCTCGATTAATTTAATCGCAACTATTCGATATCCGAACTAGTCGATCAACTCTTATTAAGTGACAGGTATAAATGGCGGGAATTCGATAGCCATAGACATTAAGCACGTCAAATTAGGACTGGAATTAATTTTGCATGTCAAATGGGATCATTGATCGTTTGTTTTGTGAATTTATTATCGCTCGGTAATCAAGTAAATACAGGATAGTTTTCTAATTAGATACACTTCAATTAAAGCTTGACAAATTAGTCACGGTAAATTCCGTTTCTTGATGTTGAAAAGTACAAAATTAAAAATTGTAAATAAAAAATTATAAGTAGCCTTTTTTTTTCACCAAATATAAATGAAAAGTCCAGTACTATCTCATCCATAACGTTTTCCACTCCACTCCATTGGGGTTCATATACGTAACATAATTTGACCAAAATTCACGTATCTACCTAATACTACATAACACAACACATTCATTGCACGTACAGCCAGCTAAGGAGTGAAATTCCCTGCCGGAGTCTTCCTGATAGCTACTACCTAGAGTTCTTTAAGTCAAGAGTGAATCGGTTACTTCAGAAAAGCTTGCTCTACCTTTGACCATATCATCGCTTACTATCAGGTGAGATAGCGGTCAAGCGTGAGCCTATCAATAGTAATAAAAAAAACTGAATAACATAATTTTATGTTATATACAGGGTTATTTGTAAAACACATACAACCTCGCAGAACTGTATTACTGACTGACATCATTAACAACATTTATTCTATGACTTTTTACAATACATAAAACATTTACCAAAACAAACCTGTAAGATTCCGTTGTTCAACTTTGTATTTTGCTATACATAACTACGTCTGTATGACGCGACGCAAGCGCATCAAGCACCCCCGCCGTCCGATTCTGCTTCCCTCCACTAATGTGCATAGCCTTCGTAATATAGATACTTTAAAAAAAAATCAAATTTTTATTCGAACTAAATAACTATAATTACAGTAAATTAAAAAATAATAATTATAAAATCCAACGCTAATAAAATAAATAAACTAAAATATGGCGTCAAATAACTCTTTATTCTTCTAAAATGGTAATGTTCCCAAAAGACCGGCGGCATTGCATCATAATATTTTTATTTTTGTATGAAAATCTGGTGAACCAAAATATGATAAATTTTTTAAAAGTCATAAAACATAAGTTGTAGTTTATGATGTTAGTAACATATAGTCCTTAGAGGTTGAGTGTTTTACAAATAACAATGTTTGCGTAATTACATTAAGTGAAATTAATATAGTTACACTATTAAGAACAGTAGTATATCTAGCGGCTAGTATAAATTGCTAGTCCCCGGTCTGCCATACATTATGAAGATTGTGTTTCTAGTCTGACCGCAAATCTCTGGGGAGTAGAGTATCATCGCTGCTGGCACATGTTTCAGGGTTAGTTTATATTATTATTAACTTGAAACTAGCTTATAAAATAAGTGTTTGTACCAGATTTTGGCACATGAACATGGCTCGAACTTTAGTCCTACGGCCGGACAGCTAGCTACCCATTGCTCACTGTCCGCAAGCCCGCGTCTACGTTGGCCGGAAATCGGGATCAGAATCCCGGCGACGGCGGCGGCGATAACGCCGTTGCCTTATGCGTTCGGCCTCCTCCTTTGCGAGCATTACTGCTTCGCAGAAGTCGGCGACCGCCTGCCACTCCTCCTCGCTCCGGACCATGGCCTCAACCAAGGTCCGGCGCGAGAGGTCTCCGCCGCCGATCGCCCCCACGAGGGCACGGCGATGCTCCGCCCAAGCAGGGCACACCTCGACTGTGTGTTCCACCGTGTCCTCCGGGCGTTCCGCACAGTGGCGACACCCGGGCGTCACTTCCGCATGAATCGAGTGCAGGAATCTCCCGAACGAACCATGTCCGGTGAGTACCTGTGTCATGCGGAAGGTAAGGACGCCGTGAGGTCTTTCTAGCCACGCCTCAAAGAGGGGACTTACCGCCATGATTGTGGCGTGCCCAACCATCTCACCTGATGGTAAGCGATGATGCGGTCGACGATGGAGCACACTTGCCTAGAAGTAACCTATTCACTCTTGACTTAAACACAGACTCCGGCAGGGAATTCCACTCCTTGGCTGTAGGTACGCAAAATAAATGTGTTCCCATGTGTGAGCTTTTGATATGAGTACTAGACAACTGATGATATTTCTAAATAAATACTTATTATAGATAAATTACACCCCGACACAGAACAAATATCGTGCTCGTCGAGGGAATCAGAGCCACGAACTTCAGCAAAGCAGTCAGGGCCACTAACTACTAGACCAACAGGCCAGTCGGTTAATTTAAGTTGTGTACTTATGTCGGGTTATATGAGACTGACAGTTTACAACATAAACCACTTAAGTGTCCAAGTAACATACAACAGAACGTTTTCACTCAATTCTAAAACAAATTAATTCCGCCAAAACCAACGTATAATTCATTAATTATAACTTTTAAAAGTAATTAGAGGGTATGTGCATACGATATGTATGTAAATCGTCCTAGGCACTTCAGAAAGGGTTGAACAAAGTTAGGACAAAGTTATTTATGAATTGTATTACGTATTCAATTATGTCGAAGAGAGGATCGGATGTGGTGAGGCAAAACAGCGTAAGTGCAGTTTTAATGTTTTGTGAAATATTGTTGGGCTTTGTTCGCATAAATGTTGGTTGTAATGGACCCGAAGTCGAAACCAGGTGAAAAGTAGCCTGGGCAGAACACCGGCGTGTCCTCGTGGGGGACTGACAGCAAGGATCTCGCACCAGGCCTGGGCACAGGCCATAGTCCGAAGCCAGGAGGAGTGGCAGACAATCGCCTCCTTCAGCAGTAATCCTAGCAAAGGAAGAGGCAGCACGCGTGAGGCAACGGTCCTCATGCCCCAGCCGCCGCGGGATTCCTATCCCGATTTCTGGCCATCGTAGGCGCGGACTTGTGGACGGCAAGCAATAGGTAGGTCGCTGTCCGACCGTCTGTAAACCGTCCGGACCAAACCCAAGACGTCAACGGCGCGTATTGTTCCTAACACGCCTCAGGGAGCTAACCGTAGGGGCCCAGCAAGGTCGAAGCCTACTGGGGCCAAGTGTCTGCTTCTGAAAGGAAGATTCAGTCCCGGTACGAAAGGCAACGAAGGAACAGAAGTGGGTTTTTCGACAATAAAAGTCTGACACTATCTCCCGCTCTCCCAAGGGTGAGGAAATGTCATTCGATCATTTTCCCACCTACAAAAAAAAAAGAGTGAATAAGTTTTCTTATTTCTTTTAGGCAAGCGTGCTCCAGCGTCGACCACATCATCGCTAGGAAGATATGGGTCAGATTGAAGCCTAACAAAGCCTAATAATAATAAAAAACCGGCCAAGAGCGTGTCGGGCCACGCTCAGTGTAGGGTTCCGTAGTTTCCCGTCCGTCACAATAAGTGTACCCACTTTTGAGTTTAAAAAAATGCTTGCATATACGATTATACTACAAACTTAGTACAGAAATTATTTTGTACAAGCTTTTGTCTTTTTTGTACAAAAACTGTTCTTTCCATCAAGTTCAAAATGATTTTCCTAGAAAGTCCTTATAAAGTTCTACTTTTCAGACTTTTTCATATTTTCTAAACTTATGGTTCAAAAGTTAGAGGGGGGGGGGGACACATTGTTTTTTACTTTTGGAGCGATTATTTCCGAAATTATTGACATTATCAAAAAATGATTTGCGAGGACGGACAGACGGACAGACAGACAGACGGACAGACAGACATGGCGAAACTATAAGGGTTCCTAGTTGACTACTGAACCCTAAAAATATATGCATGACAGTTACTACTTTTTTTAAATATGTTGCTATGTGAAAAACTGAAATCAAACTGTACGCGTGTCTGTGAATTTTTTAAAAAGTATTTTTATTTTATGATGCAGTATCAACTCAAAGTTACGGTAAAACGCTGAGCTATACTTTTGTGTTTTTATGAATTCTGAAATTCCCTGAAATACTGCCTTTTTAATGATATAGCTAGAGCTTGATTGCGATCGCGCCTAATGGTAAGCAGTGAAGCGCACTAGTTTATCGGAGGGGAAAACCGCAGCAAGCAAATTGTTCCAGCCCTTCGATATACGCGGTATAAACGACGAGCCGAAACGCGTAGTTCGGACCGTAGAGGTGTTAACAACGTAAGGGTGGACACATGCCGTACGTCAGGTAGTCCGCTGGTAGATAGGTGATGGTGGAAATTTTCGCGCACACTCCAAAATGTGTTCTGTAAAATACCGAAAGGCTGGCTACTCTACGCTTTTGCCCTAGGCTTTGTGGATAAGACTTAACCAAATTTGGATCACCAATTGGCCACCTTCGCACGCCGTCTAAAGCTGCTAGACATTTTTCAGATTTCTGGCAAACGATGGTGTAAGCCAGCATATAAGATACCTAGTCATAAAAAAACGTTCATATACCATTACCGTTACTAGTTATACCATTAGTCATTCGAAGACATGTAACATTCAACAACCCGCACTGGGCCCGCGTGGTGGATTACGGCCCATTCCCTCTCCTAGAGAGTCTCAGCAGTGAGATTAAGCTATACCGAAAGTTCAAATAGTGAAGATCCTCAAATTCTAAATATCCACCGGGAATAGGGTAGTGTCCAGGGTCAAAATAATTACATTTTATTTAGTCCGTATTTTAGATTATAAAAAAATTTTAGACACGTATTTTTTCTTTTTTCGATTAAACAAAAAATAACAAAGATATAGCCCATTAAAATTACGTGTGACGTCACCCCGTGCGAAAAAATGCAACACGGCGTGACGTTACACGTAACTTTAATGGGCTATATCTTTGTTATTTTTGGTTTAATTTACAAATAAAAAAATACGTGTCCCTTAATTTTGAATAATCTAAAAGACGGACTAATTACATTTTTTTACGGCAACTGGCCTATTAGGTACTCAGTCGCATCTTTTTTTTTAAAGTAACTTCATCGATGATAGCAAACAGAAACAACACTCATAAACCCTTCCTCCACAATATATTTTTAATAACTTTCTAGATGTAAGTGGTTCTACCGGATGGCTGTGAGTATAAAGCAGTATCCTTTGAGCTCTGGCTCATAAAGGTGTTGCTCTTAACTAAGGACAGAAAACCCACTAATAGAGAGAGACCCTAGTAAAACGAGTGGAGTAAAACGCGGAGACTTCCTTTTTGAGTTGGTGCGTTTAAATGCAAAACTCGAAACTCGAAACGAGCAGAGTAAGACGCGGAGACTTCCTTTTTGAGTTGGTACGTTTAAATGCAAAACCCGAAACTCGAAACTCGAAACGAGCAGAGTAAAACGCGGAGACTTCCTTTTTGAGTTGGTGCGTTTAAATGCGAAACTCGAAACTCGTGTCTAGTATTTTTATGTAAAGAATCTATGTACAAAATTTCATAATTGTATCATGAAAAATCACAAACTTGTTAGGTCTGCAAAAATACATAGTCACCGGGCCATCCAGGCGACTGAGGGCACCAAGCTGTTTGCTGCCGCTGCCGCCTAATGCCCGCTACGACGTGCCGTGATCTGCGTTGTACTTAGTGTCGGTGGTGTCCAAATTGTTCCCTTTTTAAATGTTTTTGGAAAAAATATAGCATGGTGTAAAAACTATTGGAATCCGTTACTAATTCTGGACAAACTATATTCTGCGGCCGTATTATGACATCTTAAAACCATCATGTTTTCTATGTGAGAAAAGGATAGTGCTATTCGTCCTGTATAGCTCCGTCTCTTTTTCACACCGAAAACATGATGGTTTTAAGAGGTCATAATACGGCCACAGGTTTCACATAAACAAAAATTATGTTTTATATTCGGACACAATGTCCGAATTTGACACATTTATATTTCAGTACAATACTGAATATAATATACACCGCTAAATTTTGCTCGTTTTAATCCCGTGGAGCGTCGATCCGATACATGGAACACTATCGATTTGTAAAGATAAAATTAAAAAAAGGACCTTTTTTTAAAACTCGTATTAATTTGCGCATGTACGAAATTAATTTTTCTATGAAAACGTCAGCTGAGCGAGTCCAATGACCTATAGCTAGTAGTCGACGTTGCGTACCAACTACCTACAAGTCATATTTTTATTTTTTAACTTTATCTTTACAAATCGATAGTGTTTCATATACCGGATCGACCCTCCACGGGATTAAAACGATCAAAATTTAACAGTGTATAAGACAAACAGTTTTTTTTTAATTGATATAAACTAGTGCTTGACTGCGATCCCACCTGATGGTAAGCAGTGATGTAATCTTAGTAAGAGTAATCAAGCTCCTTTTTTTTTAGGTGGAAAATCATCCAATGATATCTCCCGCTCTTGAGCAGAGCTGGAGGGTGTGAAGGCTTATACTGACTAAAAATCCACACCTGTTCCTTCGTTGCCTTTCATACTAGGGCCAAGTTTGCCATTCAGAAACAAACCCTTGGCCCCCGTAGGCTTCGACCGTGCTGGGCCCCTACGGTTTGCTGACAACTCCTTGAGACGCACGTGGAACAATACGCGCCTATTACTTAAGTATAAATAGGTACTAGGTAGGCCATACAATCGAATAAAAACAATAAAATTGGTACTTACAAATTATTCATTCAGATAAATTATATTAAAGTTCAACGAATTAAACATATTCTGACAAATGAACCATGAAACACAAATAGGACACAGGCGAAATATGCAGTGTCCATTAATACTGTAGTTTTTACAATATTTTGAATATCGAGAGCTCAGTGTTAATTGCTTTTTCAACGTTTTCAGATGCCTCGTTCTGTCACGTTTGCAAATAATTGAAATTTTATAGCGATAAATAATTTTCAACACACTTACACAACAATCCTCTCCTACCCCTACCGCTTTTAGGCACAAAATTTACTATTTTTCACACTAGTACGCAAAAGGATGGCGCTCACCCCCGCCACAATGTATTAATTGTCTGTCCATCTATCAGTGGGTATGATCTGTCTGGCAAGATCGAAACTTATCGAGTTTGGGGCTATTCCATGTCGGGCCGTGGTTATAGCCAGCTATAACTATATCAATATAAATTATGGGATACTTGTCTAATTTTTAATTAAATTATTCTTTACCTTTATTAATGGAAAAAAAAACAGTTTGGTAGAAAATCACCATCTTCTTAAGTTGTAGTAAGTTCAATTAAGAAATTTGCTTTTATAGTAGGCAATCTTTTTTTTTTTTTTGTACTTTATTGTTTTTTTTTTTTTTTGTTAAAATATAGATTTTTTTCGTAATCCGGGACAATAGATCGAATTAGTCGACACAGGTCGACGGAAATTTCCGGGACAATCCCGGAAATCCCGGATATCTGGCAACTTTACGCAGCCCACGTTAAACAACCTAACCCCAGTTTAATAATAGATGTCGATCAAACGCCCGCTGCTCTCGTCTGCGTGTATAAACGTCAAGATATCAGTCGCTCAGTATATCAGTGTGAAAGGTTGAACGTTGACACTCAATCACAGACACATTCTATTGTTTTTGTTATTACATTTCGTAGTTTGATGAACTTTCAACTTGTAACTAAGTATATCACTACGTATAAGCGATTGTTTTATACTGTATAAAACAATTAAGTTGCTTCCCGCTGTTTAATTCATTAACCTTTCAATCGTGGAAATTACAGACACTATATGAAGACAATAGGTGCGTGAAAGCCGGCGTTTGCTTGGGGTTTAAGTATGCTTAGATTTCTAAAACTACGCAACGGATTTTGATGCGTTTTTTTTTAAAGATAGAGTGATTCAAGAGAAAGGTTAATCGCGCCATCCCATCTTCTGAGTACGGCGGGCTGTGCTGGGGCGGCTGCTGCAGGTGCAGAAAACCTCAAACGGCGTAAATATAATAACCTCATTGGAAGTTATGTGTTTGAGCCGTTTGGGGTTGAAACTCTAGGGCCATGGGGTCCGAGCGCTCATCGAGTTGTCCGAGATATCAGCAAACAGTTGGTCGACTCTTCGCGTGAACAGAGGGCTGGACTGTTCTTCAGTCAACGAATCAGCATAGCCATCCAGCGTGGCAATGCTGCCAGCGTTCTGGGCACTTTTCCCACTGACATCGATGTGGACGAATTTTTTGATGCCCTCTGAGTTTTTCCCCGTTTTTCAGCCTTTTTTACTCGTTTGTACATATTGTTATTTTAAGTTTGTATATATATACCTAGTGATTATTTATTACATTAATTGATATTATATAAATAGTAAAATAATTATTCAAATAAAAAAAAAAGAGAAAGGTTTAAATGTATAATACATGTATAATATAGTAGAGAAACACTGGTAATTTTAGAGGTTTCTAATATAATGTTTATAAATAAACGCGTTTCTTGGCGCTTACATTGCAAACGCTGGCTGAACCCTACGAGGTAGATCAAAATAATGTACTAGCTACAGTATTGTACACCTTAAAAAGGTTTACAAAAAGCATCACCACTGCTCTAAAACGGTGAAGAAAACATCGTGAGGAAACCGGCATGCCCCAGACCCAAAAATTCGAATTATGTGGATTACGGGCCCGCATGGTGGATTTCGGCCCATTCCCTCTCCAAGAGAGGAGACCTGAGTACCAGCATCAGAACATTATAAAGCTGATTATCTACACTAGTATTACATATAAAGAGGTATATATATCAACCGACTTGGGAATTTTGTATAATATTTAATCATTTAAAAAATACTTATATTCGGTACTTTCTATAAGGTTCTTCTGTTAGTAAACACTGATCTCTATCTCTTAATCAACTTTGATTATTGAACCCGTGTTGACTACATCAGATTTAATTAAATCCTAATAATTACCCAAGTCGTTTAACTTATTAGACAGACTATAAAGTATGTTTTTTTTGTTTGTAGGAGGTAATCTCTGAAAGTACTGGTCCAATTGCTAAAAGTTTTTCACGGATAGAAAATTGCTATATTCCTGAGTGACATAGACTATATTTTAATTATGTACGCGAGCGAAGCCGTGGGCAAAAGCTAGTACTTAATAGTTCTGTAAAGAAGTCGTTAGTGTGCCTATATGAATAAAGTAAAATATACCTAGGCATGTCTTTGGTTCATTAATAAAGACCTACAAGCGTATCATCCAGATAAGTACTATCTGAGTCACATTTCCTAGTATATACCTTCTTGCATCTTGTCTCACGTCTGCCGATATGCAAGTTTGTTCAGTTCTAGGAATTGTCGATAAGGGTACAAGTCTAGAACATTGATATTTCTTCGATTTGATGGGGACTTTTTCACTGGCCCATTCATTACTTTGCAGGTTTAATTTGAGCAGCTGGTTTTTTGACAGAGCCTTCTTATACGTGTCTAGTATATCTTAAGTCTTCTTTACTAATATAATAAAGAGGGAAAGTTTGTTTTTTGTTTGTATGAGGTAATCTCTGAAACCACTGGTCCGATTGCAAATATTTTAGCACCGATAGAAAGCTGCTTTATTCCTGAGTGACATAGGCTATCTTTTATGTACGCAGGTGAAGCCGCGGGCAAAAGATAGCATAATATAATAAAGACGTAAAGTTTGTTTCTTTGTTTGTAGGGGGTAATCTCTGGAAGTACTGATCCGATTGCTAAAATTTTTTCACCGATAGAAAGCTGCTTTATTCTTGACATAGGCTATATTTTATGTACGCAGGCCAAGTCGTGGGCAAAAGCTAGTTATTAATACAGTAGAAATTATAAGAGCAATGACTTTTGTTAATTATCATTGTCATCTTCAGGCCCCTGTTCCATTTTACTTGGGGTCGGCGCTGCACGTCACGCTATCACTAACTCCCCTTTCTTTTATATGGATCCTCACAAAATCCATCCATCTTTTCTTTCTTTCTTTCTTTCATCTATATCTTCTTAGAAATTCTTTCTTCCTTCTAAAAAGTCCATACTTCTACCGATAAACATTTACTTAATAATACGTCTTTGGAAGCCTTCGTCCTTCGTCGACTTTGTAGAAAATAATATTATTATAAAAAGAAATCTACACTTAACATTATAAAGAAGCAAAGTTTGTTTTTTTTTTATGTTTTTTTGTTTGAAGGAGATAATCTCTGAAAGTATAATACTGACCTGATCGCTAAAATTTTTTCAACAATAGAAAGCTGTTTTATTCCCGAGTGACATAGGCTACATTTTATGAAAGCGAGCGAAGCCGCGAGCAAAAACTAGTTATTTATAATTCAGAAAGAGCAAAAAAACCTCATCAATCCAGAAACCAAAAGAACTATTAATTAAACCCTGCGCACCATGTTTGGCACGTCACATATCGATTTAAAACCAACAGTAATTAATAATCCTTTCAGCTCGATAATAATAAATATTCCGCCACAACAAAAGCTCTGAAAAGCCTCTTGTTTAAAATGTCACAAACAGGATACATGGCCGTTCGATGAATTCAAAAAGCATATTGCATTGGTTATGCGATTCAAACGAATTTCCGATGTGTAATCTCTATAATCGGATACTGAATCGAATTTTCGAATGATCATAGGTTTAAGTGTGATTTGAGCATAGTTCTGGCTTCGATATTGGGTATAAACGTAATTCAGGCGGTATTTGCAGCGAGTGAGCACGGAATTCAGTTGAGTTGTTTTGTTCGTTTACTTGTATAGTTTAAACCCGATAATATGTAAGTCATTGTTGAGAGTTTCACGGTGTAGCACAATGAAAACCCTGCATCTGGTGTGTTTCGTCCTCCACATTACCAACCACTAAGGTTTTGCCAGCGGCTTCGTTCGCGAGAACCCTTTTATAAAAACTTTAACCCTCCTTAACGGCCCGTTCACGACCTTGCTGCTGGGAACGGAAGATAAGTTTGGGGCGGCCAGCGCACGGTTAGATCAAAAGTATGAAAATGTTCACGCACGTGTTTGAAACATGCCACGAGGCGCCGCTCATAGCGCCTGGCGCCCGCTTACCGTGACCGCCCCGCTCACCGCGCCGCTAATAAGCCTCATTTTGAGGGTAGTTTTTAAAAACCAATAATAGCAGTCTTTATTATTTATTTTGATTACTAAGTTTCAAGTTTTATATATTTAAAAACCTGAATGATTATAGAAACAGTAGCCCGGTTCACGTAATAAAAACCGTAACGATATCGTAGCGATTTAGTCGTTTAGACCATTTCCGTATTCACATCCATCGATCGATTTTGAACGACACCCATTTTAAAGTCATTTGAAATTCGTCGATTTAAAAAAACAATCTGTATTACATTATTTAATTACATTTTACATT
The DNA here is from genome assembly GCA_910589285.2 of Mythimna ferrago. Lineage (NCBI taxonomy): Eukaryota > Metazoa > Arthropoda > Insecta > Lepidoptera > Noctuidae > Mythimna > Mythimna ferrago. Next base: position 12,318,518 of record OU342690.1, on the reverse strand, counting down.
TATATAATTATGTAGTTCCAAACTGTTAATTGCAACAAACCATTGTGAGAGAAAATAAATGATATTATTATTATTATTATTTTGGTAGAATACTTATAAATGTAACTGGAAATAAGTCGATAGATCGTGAATACCGCTTTTGGATAGGACTTCGACTGTAAAACTTTAACGATATTTGTCTTGTTTGATTTTACGTGAATCAGGCCCCAGTGGCCTATTGTTTACCTAATCTATCCATAAAAAAATCTCATACCAGTCATTACTCTTAGGTATATGAAACCATTGATTGACAAAGTTATCTTCGTCGTGAGTCGACTTTTATCTCAGGAATAATAACAAATGGAAGACAAAGGTCAGACATAACCATATAAGAATAAGATAAAAATGTGATTCATTTTTAGAGTTCTGTGTTAACCAACGGAATCCGATTATCACGTTGGCAGTAGCATTCATTTTTGTATTATTTCTCTTCCTGTGGTACGGGGCTTTTAAAACCTCGTTTGAAAACTATAATTAGGACGGTAAGGGGTTTATTAGACGCGTAACGTTTAAGAAACTAGGTTTGTATTTTTTGCTAAATAGCGTACGAGGTCAAACTGACCCCGCATTAAAGCCACTGCATTTTGTTTTAACCTTACAAATGCCATAATTAGAGACATGATAGAAAGAAAATGACAGAGGGATCGCCGGCTTTCGCTTGTAGTTTAATAAATGAATAGGTCATCTTAGTATTTCTTCTTCTTCTTCCTGCCCTTATCCCATATTATTTGGGGTCGGCGCAACACGTTTTCTTCTTCCATTCTGTCCTATCACACGTCAAACTATCACTAACTCCCTTTTCTTTCATATCATCTTAGTATTTATATCTTAATATTTATTCAACTCTTTTCTAACTTAAACTAAATTAAAGTTACGGACTCCGCACGACAAATAAGACTTTTTTTTTCTTAACCGCACTAGAAGGAAGACGCGCACGGGGCGTATTAGACCTCGTATTATATATTATGTTAATTATGAAAATAAGTGCTCTATAATTTTCCTCCTGAAGACATCTAGAGAAGAAATGTGTATATATCACATTTGAAAATAAAATAAAACAATAAAAAATTACGACACAGCCATACCTAACCCTAAAACCTTACCCACGATTTTTATTACTACCTTTAACCCTTCATAACCTATTGACGGCGACTTAAACCTGATACGAAAAAATATCCGAACTTTTTCTTTTATACTTTTTCTTTGAGTGGGGGTCACCCTATATATTTCCTTAATCCAAGCTCAAATACAGCTGTGGACCTCATTTAAGAGGGTTAAGAATATGACGTATATATACCTACTTATGTACCTATAGGACGGTCAAGCTCACATTGAATTAGGGTTCAGTATTTTTATCGCATTTAGAGGAAATAAGAGGTTTTGTTGGAAATATTGTTTATTTTTTTTTTACCAAAAGATGGCATTGTTAGATGAGCGCCGATTTCTAGATCGCGATGCTAAGATTTGCCGCACTGTGACTAGGTTCGCAATGTTTATTAAACTAGCTTTGCCCGCGTGGCTTCGCTCCCGCTCTTCCCTACTCCAGCCTACTGTACCCTACTTTACCCTACTCTACCCTACTCTACCCTACTCTACCCTACTCTACCCTTCTCTACCCTACACTACCCTACTCTACCCTACTCTATCCTACCAATCTTCACATAAACCATCTACCAAATAGTCCGGACAAAGCCTAAACATTTTGTTTGGATAGGTGAGCCCGTTCTTGAGTTATTAAATTACAATGAAAAGTGGCATTGATTTTTATACGAGGATATATAGATTTTATTAGAAGTTAGTTATAAAGTTCTGAAAGTACTGAATACAGAATTATACAACATATGAAGTGATTTTTCTTGTGTTACCTTCATCCTTGCTACGGTCGTGAGTGCTGCTAAATCAGAACAGGTTGTGAACGGAGTGTTCAGTTTTCATGTAATTTTTTATTCTAAAACATAACTTGTAATTTACAAGGGTTGTGGAGAAGTGAGGCGGCTTGTGAATTTTATCTCAAAAATAGTAGGTCCACGTAGGTCTGAAAGAGATATCAGTAAAATTGTAGGGCCGATGCCTGCTGGGGCCATGGGAATACTTCTGAAAAGTGTACTCGTAATCTTAGAACACAAAGAGCAAATGAAGGAACATAAGTGTGGTTTTAGACGACTACTGACGACTGTCAAAGATCTATTAACAACAACCGGAACTATCCAGGCTTTAAAAGAAATATGTTACGAAGATTCATGTAACTCAATACGATTTAAAAGATTGTCCATGGAGTTTCTTGCACGTTCTTCTCCATAGAGACCTGCTCTTTGGAACGTGCAATTTTGCTTCACTTGTTTGACTGACCGACATTTTGACAATTCAAAAGTGCCTGTAACTGGTCTATTTGAAATAAACGTTTCTGATTTCTGATTTACGTGTTTTCTGAGCCATCATGAGGTGCTAGTAATGACCTTGAAAAAATAAGAAAAGTACATATTAATTTAAAAACATGCAGGAGAGGCGGGTACCAGTGGACCATCACGACAATGGTACATAGGTGACAGTCTGATATCAGTATAACACAATCAACCTTTACCTCTCAAGAAAACAACAACCAGGTTATTATAAAGAAGAATTCTCTAGAAGCTTTTATCCCGCCACGTGACGACAAGACTGATTTCGACGAAAAACACGAAATTACTACGATATCTCCAACCTATCTTTAGTTTTTTTTTTGGTGGGAAATCATCTAATGACATCTCCCGCCCTTGAGCGGGGCGGGAGGGCATGTCAGACCTTTACTGACTAAAAGCCACTCCTGTTCCTTCTTTGCCTTCGTTCCAAGGCCTTGGTGTTCTCTTTCGCATCACCCATGGCCCCAATAGGATTCGACCCTGCTGAACCCCTACGGTTTAACCTACATTTAGTTATTATGTACCTACCGATTGTACAGCAAACATTATCATTATTATGCCCTCTCAAATTTTTACCCCCGTTTCATCCCCGAGGCGGTTGGATTGGTCTCTGAATAAAGTCTGTCAATCTACACTGATATAATAAAGAGGTAATTTTTTTTTTTTTTGTTTGTAAGAGGTAATCTCTGGAAGTACTGGTCCGATTGCTAAAATTTTTTCACCGATAGAAAGCTCCTTTATTCCTGAGTGACATAGGCTATATTTTATTTACGCGGACGAATTCGCGGGAAAAAGCTAGTATAATATAACTTTCGATTTTATTATTGTGACTTTATGATGTGAGAATATACAAGGTGTAAGGAACAGATCTCTGCAAACTTTGAGGGCTTGCTCAGTAGATGAAACTGAACAACCTTCCATAAGTTTTTTTTTTTCTGGATTCTAAAATAGAAATCGGCCTCTTCATACAAAATTATGAACTTGATTGGACAGCTTGTATGGAGAGGCCAATTTTCTTTTTCGTTTCCGGAAAAAAACTTGTTGAAAGCTGTTCAGTTTCATCTACTGAGCAAACCCTCAAAGTTTGCTGATACCTGTACCTTACACCCTGTATAAAAAGTTTTTTTTTAGGCATAAGGTATTATGAAGATTTCCCAACTCAAAAAAAAAAACAAATCACGATGCGTATCGGTGTGAGCTTCTCCTTACAGCTCTCGAATGAACACGAAAGGGTTAAGAAAAAACCCGTCGTCGCTAAGAGCAGTTAACGTAATTGCTTTAGTTTTCGTCGGAGCGTGTGTGCTCGGCTTTATAGGTATTTATTTATTGGGGAATATAACGGCGCTCGGTGGGAACGGGTTGGGCAAGTTATTTTCATTAGTGATGTTGTAATTATTTGTGTTTTCGATGTGTTCTTTTTGTATTGAGGTATAATATTGCTTGGCAACAATTCTGAGTAAATGTGTAAATAAAACCGTTAAGTACAGAGATCTTCATTTTTAAACTTAACCGCTACAACTTATACAGTGATCTTTATTTTTAACGGAGTTCCAAAAAAAGGAGGAGAGATTCGGTTGTATTTTTTTTATGTTTGTTACCTCAGAACTGCGTCGTTTATGGACCGATTTGCATTTTTTTTTTGTTTTAAGTAAGAAGCAAACAATATTGACAAACGTCGACTTCTGAAATTAAAGTTATTTTAGTGGTTTTATTGTTTTCTTTTTTTGGTGAACCGTTGCCCTAGAACGTAAATAACAACTGAAGGAACACAATGGGTTACAAACAGTAAGATTCTGTCACTTCCTCTCGCTCCACACGAAGCAACTGAAGTTATTTAAAAACTCGAATATTTAGAAAAACTTGTTCCAAAAAAAACGTGTTATTTTTTAAACAACCCTAATTTTTTGAATACTTTACATATATTTATATATTTTTGTGCAAGCTCCACTATTACAAAGGTGAAAATTTGTATATACAAGTATTTGTACATGTATGTGTATGTTTGTTATTCTTTCACTCTTATGACGCCTTCAAATAAGCCGCTAAGTTCCCCGCGACGGCAGCGCGACGGCAGCGCGGCTGCAGCGCTGTCGTCGCGCTGCTTTGTTGTATAATTTAAAACACGCGGTTGTAGCGCGGCAGTCGCACTACCGTCGTACGGCTAATTTGAAGGCGCCCTTTTTTTATGGTGGGAATCATCCAATGACAACCCCCGCTCTTGGGCGGAGCGGGAGATAGTGTCAGACTTTTACTGACTAAAAGACCCACCCCTTCTAGCCTTCATACCGGGGCTCGACCTGTCTTTCGAAACTAACCCTGGCCCCAGTATTAAAGAAACAACAACACTAGTAGACTACGTCCTAGAAAAAGACATAAGACACTCTCTCTTATCTCGGGGTGAGAACGTTCCTCATTCCTTTGCGATAATTTTCTACTTTGAAGCAAGTGAAGCCGCTGGCATAAACCACTAAAATATAAGTTTCAGACGATAATAGCCTCTCAAAAGAAACCGCATGTTTGTATTAGTCAGGATGCGGTTCCTTGTGAAATCTTAGCTTTACGTTAGCTTTAAGATCTAAGTGGCTAAGTGCTTAGGGATAAACTGTATAACGAAAGGAAAAAGAAAATAGAAGTAGGTACATTTAGTTTCTTTCACACATAGCATAGCATAATTAACCTTATAATGTTCCCACTGCTGGGACTCAGGCCTCCTCTCTAAGAGAGGGAATGGGCCGTAATCAATTACGCGGGCCTAGTGCTGGGTGGTCCACCGTTCACTGTTGAACATAGCAGTGTCGTAGCTAGGCGTGAGTGAAGTGGGCACTCGCCCTATTTCCCCTGATGGTAAGCCACGATGTGACCGAACACTGGGTTGCAACAGTCGCTGTCATCATTATCGAATTTATGAAAGAAAAAGCACTCGCTGATGTGGCTTCGCCCAGGTCTAAGTTAGTCCACGCTACGCCTCTGGACATAGACCTCTCAAAGAGTCGCCACAATGAACGGTCCTGTGTGTCTTGCATCCAAAGAACTCCTGCAACCCTACAAAAACATCACGGTGATTTTTTTACACACAGTGACTTCAAAACATTTTCACCTAAAAAATTTAGGTATTTCAGAAAGCAGTGAACGAAATACAAACTCAATTACGCTCCTCATCAGCAATGTTTAGGCACATGAAACAGTAACGAGGCAATTTAGTCGTTCAAATATTTCCAGGAAATTCTTTAGACGCGACCATAGAGTCTGGAATGTATAGACAGGCACAAAGTGTATGAAGAACTGCGGGATTGTTTAAAACAGCTACATACTGTGACCTTACAACGCAGAAATCAGAAACGTTTATTTCAAATAGACCATTTTCAGGCGCTTTTGAATTGTCAAAATGTCAGTCAGTCAAAAAAAGCTAATCGCACATTCCAAAGCGTAGATCTCGAAAATGAAAAGCAAACGGCAACTAAAGATATGAGTTACAAGTGGGTTAAAGTCTGTGAAAATCTCGTTACTCCGAGAGCAGGAGGAGCTATTTGATGCTTTTTTAACTCAGAGAAAAAAAGCTATACCTACTTAGTACGTTGAAGGCCCCTGTAATAAGCAGTTGTTGTTGAACATTTTATTGTCTGGTTGGTTTGAGTACGGTTCGTATATTTGCAGAATTGTTGTCGTAGAGGTGGGAGCACGTAGAGAAAAGATTACTTAGTTTCCGAAATGTTTATTACGTATGACTACTGTTTACAACTAAAACTGTTGACGATTCCTTTCTCAAACAAACCAGTGCTTGACTGCGATCCCACCTGATTGTAAGCAGTGGTCGCGCTTCTCTACAGCTTTATTACTCTATGGTCCAACGCACGGTTAAATAAATAACGAAAATGTATTGAGACGATGCTAATCTTACCCAATCTTTATTGTAGAACATGCTTTTAGCGGAATATTCCATGTTTTGTAAGTAATAAATAAAATAATATCGGCCTGCACCCACAAAATACGAGTAGATAGGAACTGTACCCGTCTCGCTTTTCTCATTTTAGTTTCACACTTTTTGTTAAATAGATAAGAAATGATAATTTGGTCACTATGCTTACTCACTGTGTACTGATGATTACAGACCATTATTTCTAGGTTTGAGCTATATTTAGGAATACCTACATTTCTAGAAAGTTCCTACTAATTTAATTATTAATAAATTAATTAATCAATAACCAGTAGGGCAGAATAATTGGATTTTTTATTCATCATCATCATATCAGCCGAAAGACGTCCACTGTTGGACATAGGCCTCCCCCAAGCGTCGCCACAACGACCGGTCCTATGCGTCATTGGATTTTTTATTACTTAACAAATATTCGGGATGTGATTCTATTGACAATTTATTCTAGAATGATTGTGTAGTGAATGTCTATTTAGCGTAGCTTAAAATATAAACGGAGGCGTATTTCTTCTCGTCTCTCGCACAAATTAAAATATACAATATCTAATAAAATATAAACCATTGTTCAAGGGTTTTAAGCCTTGAATGTATTTAATATGTATTAAAAATATACTTATAAAAAGAAAATTATACAAATATAAATTTTAATATACAATCGTTTTCAAGCGGCTTCACCCGCATGAACGCAGAGAATTTTCCCAAGGGAACATATTCCCGGGATAAAACGTCTCCTATACGCTATTCCAGAATATACTCTACCTGTGTACCAAATTTCATACAAATCCGTTCAGCCATTCGATCGTAAAGAAGTAACAAACACACTCACGAACTTTTCCCTTTATTAGCGTGATACAGATCGATACCACAAAATAGATGGGTACAGAAATCAATCTACATACAAAGCTTGCTAGAGCAACGCACACATAGACAGGGCTCACGTACACGATATCTCGGAGCGCCTCGGACCACTCGTCGAAGAGTTCCGGCTGAAACGCTCATTAGTGTGCGTCCACCGAGCGTGGGTATAAAAAGTGAAGTACATATATGAGTTTGTCTTCTGTACCTATCTATTTTGTGTCGATACGTCATTCAAAACACTTGATTGCAAACTTAAAGACCCAGCCAGCTATCTGAGGCAACAAACTGTCGCAACAGAGTTGCTCCACTTCAACCAAGGCCTATCATCTCACCCTTGCCCTCAGATACGCAACCCACTTTATTTCACGAACATTTATCTATTCATAATGGGCCGTTTTTCTTGTACTCAAGTGTAATGAACTCTGGAACGAATAATTAATTTTTGGGTGAGATTGTTTGGCTAGTTAATTTGATGTGGCAACACTGGAATCTTCGTCGAAAGACATAATCTATTTCTTCTTAGTTTAAAACATAATAAAATTATAAATTCTAGAATACTTCAATACTATTTTCATACTGGAGACTCGCCGTACGTCATGTTGTCTAATTTATCTTCATTTTAGCTTCTTTTATTTATTTAATATTGCCTTAATATTATTTTTGGTATATGCGAAATCTGAATAAGTTTGTACAAAATCAGTAACTGAATTGATTTCAATAGTTTTTACACCATGTTATATTTTTTCCCAAAAATATTTAAAGAGATCACAAGTATTAATTAAATGTACAATATCTAATAAAATATAGACCATTTTTCAAGGGCTTTAAACCCTTGAATGTATTTAATATGAATAGGTTTCTTCTAGGTAAGCGCGTTCCATCGTCGACCGCATCGTCGCTTTCCATCAGGTGAGATAGCGGTCAAGCACGAACCTATCTACAAAAAAAAAAAGTTGGATGACACTAATAACAACGCAAGTCTCGGAAGGTCATAGCGGGTATTAGGTGCCAGCAAACAGCTGGGTACAATTGCAAAACAACCCTTCAGTCGCCTGGATGGCTCGGTGACTATGTATTTTTGCTGACATAACAAGCTTATAGCCTTGTGATTTTTCATGATACAGTTATGAAATTTTGTACAAAAAATCCTTACTAATATTATAAAAGCGAAAGCGAGTTTGTTTGTTTGTTTGTTACGTCTTCGCGCCTAAATTGCAAAACCGATTTTGATGAATATTGGTACAGAGATAGTTGGGACCCTGAAGACGGACATAGGCTATTTTTTTTTAAGTGAGAAAAGGGGGAGAAAGAGGCGGGCGAAGCCGCGGGTTAAAGGTAGTCTTTACATAAAAATACTACCACGTATTTCGGGTGTCGCATATACTAACACTAATGTTATATATTTTTCAAAGAAGATTCATATTTAATGTGTCTAGAAGAATGCTATTTATAAATCTCGTCGAGAAAACGGATTAAGTATTTTTTCCTCACTCCGGAACACTTTAGTCCGTTTAAAGAGCAAAGAGCTCTATGATTCAAACAAGCTTTTCTAAGAATAAAAATGGTACTTTCTTGGTGAAAAAATCTTATCGGCTGGCGAAAATAAAAATAAACTGTTCAGTTTAGCATTTAAACAGCGTCAAATAATACTTATTTTAAACTAATAACATTGAAGCTGCGTCTTTATAAAGAAATCCTATTTTTTATGTTAATAAAAATATCCAATACCTATCTCTTTGAAAAAAACCATAATAACTTCTTTGTGAAATAAGGGTGAGTTGCACCATTTAACTATAACGATAACCAAACCATAACCAGCCGTGAAACGGCCGCCTATTGTTCAATTCGACGATTTGGCAACTATTAACGGATTTGTTATCGTTATAGCTAAATGGTGCAACTCACCCTAAGCAATACATACAAATTACTCAAGGTTTATACATGTTTTTTTAATAAGACTTATTTTTTGACAGCAAAAAGAAGATGATTTGTAAAAGTTGCGTTTCTAATTTGTAGGGAATCATAACACTGTTTTTTAGACAGTTCTGTTCTGCGAGCAATGTGCCCTGCCCATTGCCACTTGAGTTTGGCGATTCTTAGGTAATCTTGGTTCTTCTGCGGATATCTTTATTCCTGGGCCCCAAGTCTGCTATTTTCATAAATTCGTCATTCCAACACGATCCAATTGTCATTTTGCTAAAAGTTTGTAATCTGCTAATTCATAATGATCGATCATTGATCGGTCAATGGTCTTGTAATAGAATTGTGGTAGAATGATAATTTCGAGCATATTAAAACCAATAACTGCACAATAACGTTCTAATGGTAAAACACTGATCAAATAAACTGTCAAAGTTTTAGCAGATTACCGCAAACTTCAAATATTCATTTGTCAATATGTACGAGATTACCATTCTATGTCACTTCTTTCAATGGAGTGTCAATGGTTGACCATTGGAAAGTCATAATGACGCCATTATATTAGTAGATTACCAAACTTGTCAAAATCGACAATTATGACACCAATGATAGACCATTGTGACACTATTGTAATAGCAGACTTGAGGCCCAGATTCGATCACTTAAGGAAACTCCGAACATGGCCCTTTCCATTGCCTTTTGATTTAAAGATTTCTGATTTCTGATAGACCATTGTGAGCGACCACGTTTCGAAGCCATCGCATGGATGCGAGACCCACCGTTCATTACAGCGACACTTGGGGAAGTCAATGTTCAACAGTTGATGATGATGATGATGATGAATGGACAATTCGATTTACAAATATGTGAGTTTGGTGACACTGGTTCTCGTGCTTAGCCGATGTAGGGGCACTTCTACCGGTATTTTCTGAGAAACCAGTAAATTTAAATCAGTTTTTTAAGACGAATTTTATTTTTTTATTAAAAATAAATATATACAAGGTGTAAGGGACAGCCCTCCACAAACTTTAAGGGCTTGCTCAATAGGCGAAACTGAACAACCCTCCACAAAATTTTTTTCAGGAAACGAAAAATAAAATCGGCCTCACCATACAAATTGTCCAATCAAGTTTATCATTTTGTATGGTGAGGCTGCCCTTAAAGTTTATGGAGGGCTGTCCCTTACAACTTTTATATTTATTTATTAAAACTATACACAATGTAGATGTAAAAACTCTGTACAAAGGCTAACTTAAGGCCTGTTTTAACTAGCCATTACTGTCCCACTGCTGCCAATACCTTAGGCAGTTCTAAAATTATTCATGTTTATGACAGTACCAGTTTGCCCAATTTTTTCATATATTTTTCTTTTTTTTGTCGTCAAATAACTCCTCCCGCTCTCAGTTTCACTGACTACAACCCTACTGTGTTCCTTCAGTTGCCTTTACGTTCCAGGGCCCACGTAACTCGTAGCTCTAAAACGAACATCACTTTTCTCTTAGAATATTAAAGTGTAAATTAAATACTTAGCATAATATCAACATTTTAGACCCTAGACGCAAAACTAGTTAGTGTTATGATCTCTAAACTCGAGTCTTAACTATGAACCGTCATTAACGCCTCGTGCGGAGATGATATCAAGGAGTTGTTTAAGTTTATTACGGATTAACTTGAGAGGGTCTAAATAAACTCAGACTTAGTTTAAGACTAACGTCTGTACCGACATCTATGAAGCAACATTGGAACTAAAAAAATCGAAATCGTGCGTCGCAGTACCAGAATTTCATGTAGATATGTTTATGTGTTTCGGGTGATTGGAACATACTAGCTTTTGCCCGCGGCTTCGCCCGCGTACTTACAATATAGCCTATGTCACTCAGGAATAAAGCCGCTTTCTATCGGTGAAAAAATGTTGACAATCGGACCAATACCTACTTCCAGAGATTACCAGAAGGTACAAACAAAAAAAAACTTTACCTCTTTATAATATTTGTGTAGAATTCAAATTAATTAAAAATTGTGTATATAAATTATCTGAAGAAATCACACTCACAGGAGAAAAAGTGCTACCCTCATCCGCTCAACCGTTTGAACATGAAAGAGTTACAAATATATTATATATGTACACTTATGTAGTTACCGAGTTTTTAAGCTATTGCATAGCTTCTATCGCGGGCCTTGAGCGTGGAAACCGAATCCAGAAATTCCGTAACGAAAATAACCTAACACCCCCCACTCATTTGTTTTTTGAGCGTGGTGACCGATAAGAAAACAAATGAGTGAACAATCAATCAAAATTCAAATCAATGTGTGAAAGTGTAACTTCAATTAATATCAAAGAAAAAAAACAAAGGAAAAACAATACTGCTTAGATAAAATAAATAAATAATTATAATTGCATAAGTTGATAAAAATGTTATGCAATAGCTTTACCGCGGCAGTCCCCGAGTGCCACACGTCTTTTTTTTTAATATCGTTTCGATTTCGATTTCAGCACGCATGCGGGATTGCTCCGCACGCGTAGCCCCCGCAAATGCCTTTTACATACAAGTATTTAAGCTAGAACTACACTACACCGACGCACACGTGTGAGACGTCTCAGACGTGCCCGGTGGGTGTGCACACTACACCGACGCAACGCGTAACACGTTTGATGCGCATTACAACCTTGTAATGCTTGAAATACGCACGCGGGATGCTGGCATGTTATAGGGCAGTAGCCCCGCATGCGGAATAATCCTGCATGATTGATGAAATCCGCACGATATTAAAAACACCCACACTTTAATAACGTGTGACTACGGCTTTTCTTTTTGTTCTGTCCTTGTTTATTTCAGCATCTGTCGTTTTTTTGTCGTAGTCTTTAGTTCTTTTTTTAATACAAGTGTGACAATACGTTGTTAAGTAGGTAAATTTGTGTTCGCATAACACAACAAAAAAGGAACAGCTACTCTTTTGTTGTGAATTCAAATTAGTTTTCTTTTATACTAAATAATTGGTGAGTTGAAAAGGTATCTACCCTAATTGTTTTCTCCGTCTCTCTTAATTTCAGACGAAGAAATTTTGTTTGATGTTGTCATATTTTTCGGCAATCTTAGCAAGTACCTACTGATTCTAGTGGCTGACGTGCAAATTGCTCATTTTACTTACACTTAGATTTTGTTTTTGAGTGGGAGAGCTTCAAGTGATTGAGTTTTTTACTGAGTTAAACATCACCTGTTCTGCATCAGTGTCTCTTTTCTTTCGTTCGGAATTCAACATGCCATCCGCGACTTAAAGACACTGCTTTATCCCCTAGTCACATAAACTACTATTTTACACCACCTGCTCGATAATGTCGTTTTATACGTCATACAAACCTCACTGAAAGCAAGTCATTCTATCCCTAGGGAGATAAGGCAGTATGGCCGATCCCTAGGGAATAATGAGATTTGAATTTGGAACATCAAAAATCGTTAACATTGTGAATTAAAATGTACGTGCATCGAACAAGTTGACATAATAATCGAAATTCAAACTGGCCACTAACAAAAACAAGAAAATATAATAAATCGTGCTTACTGACGGGAGCGTTATAGAAAATTGAAACTATAGAATCTTGGAGTAGTGAATTTTGTTTGTTTGATGAACTTGTAAATATAATACTTATATTTCTATAATATATAATTTGGTCGACCAAATTGTCTTTTAATTATCTCACAGATGGTGTAAAAAGTAGAGTATGCAACACGGGGATAAAGATGTCTTTGTCTTAGGCGGCTTGAATTCCTCACTTCACTCAGGTTTCTTTATTAACTCCCTCGCAATGCTCGGGAGTTAATTTTATAAATCCCTCACTATCGTTCGGGATTAAAATCAGCAGCCTTCGTTTCATTCGGAATTGAACATGCCGCCCGCGACTTAAAGACACTGCTTTATCCCCTAGTCACATAAACTACTATTAAAGGTTTTATGTGTAGTTTTAGTTTATTTAAAATTCGTATCTGCCTTGAAGTGAGAACTTTTATTATCCCGTGTATGAGAAAATTTGATTGGACTACAAACATTTGTGTTTTTTTAGGTACCTATTTGGGCGTGTACCTATTTGGGGTTTGGGCACGTGATGGCTTGACCTATTAATAAAATATAGACAGGGCAATATTTTTAGTAAAGATTTTTTTGAAAAATGTAACCTATATTAAAAAGTGGTTCAATTGATTCTGCTCGTTATTCTGATCGAACTACTTTCAGGTTTTGCGCATTTAACGTTGCATAATATGTTGTATAGGTATGTAAAAATAAGAAAATATTATAAGATTAAAATAAAAATGGTATTGGGCCTAAATAGCTAATATTTATGACGAAGAAAATAAGAAACGTTTAAAATGGTGAATAATTGAACTTTCTTTGTATTTCCAATATCTATAAAAAGGTGATTTTAAACTCAATGACAGAGCTGTAAGAATTAATATTACGTTGGTAGATATTGACGATTCCTTTTAGGTAAAAGGTCAACCGAAAATAGATCCTAAAATCTACATTTTATTATAAAGAGTGAACTTTTTATTTCATTATATTTTTACACGAATTTTGTTTACAGTAATATAATAAAGAAGAAAGTTCTTTTTTTGTTTTTTTTTTTTTTTTTGTTTGTAGGATCTCTGGAAGTCCTGGTCCGATTGCTATTTTTTTTTCACCGATAGAAAGCCGCTTTATTTCTAAGTGACATAGACTATATTTTATGTACATGGGTGAAGCTTCGGGCAAAAGCTAGTGGTGAATAATTAAATATTCTTTGTATTTTAAATACCTTATTGCTTGAAGTACACCGCAGACTACCCCCTTTTTTAGTTTCAGTTCTTATATTCCATCCCAAGGTTGTCTGGAAGACATCGCTTTCAGCGATAAGACCGCCACTGTGCACATAGGTTTAAGTTTCTGTGAAATTGTTACTATTTTGGTGTACAATAAAGTTTATTCTATTCTATTCTATTCTATTCTATTCTACCTATAAATAAGTGATTTTAAACTCAATGACCGGGCTGTAAGAAGTAATAATACGTAGGTAGATATTGACGACTCCTTTCACGTAAAACGTCAACCGAAAATAGATCCCAAAATCTACATTTTATTATATAGAGTGAAAATTTTTATTTTATTATATTTTTACACGAAATTCGTGTAAAAATATAATAAAATTACAGTACTACGTTACAGTTACAGTATTATAATAAAGAGGTATTATTATTTTTTTTGTAGGAGGTTATCTCTGAAAGCTTGGCTGGTCTGTAGCTGGTCCGATTGCTATTTTTTTTTTTACCGTTAGTAAGCTGCATTATTCCTGACTGACATAGGCTATGTTTTATGTACGTGGGTGAACCTCCGGGCAAAAGCTAGCCGTAAATATCTTTACAAGAGGCTAGTAACTTCGCAAGCACGTTTCTTATGAAAATAACTACGAACGTATCAAAATTGCAAAACAAAGTAAACATTATATAAATAAGTTGTGTAATAAAACTACAGGATGTACTTTTCTCTCCTGCTGTAAAGTTACCTCTTTCATATTTCTGATGTTTTCTTTCCAAAAACGAATAATACAGAGAGTAAAAGATTGTTTTTTTTTTTATTATGGATAGGCTCGCGTTTGACCACTATCTTACCTGATGTTTTAAGCGATGATGTGGCCGACGATGGAACACGCTTGCCTAGATGCCATATATTCACTTTTGACTTAAAGACCCCTTGGTTATAGCTATCAGGAAACACAGACTCGGGCAGGGAATTCCACTCCTTAGTTGTACGCATAATGAATGTGTTCCCAAAACGCAAATATTGCAATATCGTAACTGGTAATCTTGAATCATGAATAAGACCAACAAAAACTTGGAGAATGTCCTTAAACGCAACACCTTTCATCGTCAAGTGCCCATAAAAACAAACAAATAATCCCCCAAGCCGGCAATGACAGACAAAACCACGAAATACATTGTAACAATACCACTAATTCATGCCAACAACACGAAAAGCATTAGATGGGTAACCAAACAATTATTTAGAAAGGGCGACAACAACAGCCCACGACTTAGAATGAGAACTGTCTAGTCATTTCCAAAGAATGGCAGAATGGCCGTAGAATGGGCATAGAGCATAGAAAGGGCTGTAAAAACCCCACGTTGACACCTTTTGTTCGTCCATTTGTCTATTGTTCTCAAGAACTGGCCGCATTCTGCTAGCGTTTTAAAAAAATGGACCTCCTTGTTGTTTTGAATTTGGAATTACAATAATTTGAATTTGGAATGGGGTATTTGTACAGGTTGTTCAATGTCTTAGTGGTCTGATTTTATAAGTAAAAACAAATGAGGGGAATGTTATAAATCACTTTTACGAGTAGTACATTAACGACCTAACGAAAGTAAATTGATAGAAAAGTGAAATTGTTTATATATTTGTAAGAGATAACTCTTGTGGGATATTCTATGAGCAAAATCTCGAGACATATAGAAATTAATAGTTCTAATAGTTAATTTGAAAGAAACAGAAAGCAAAAACAGTTTACCTACTACAAAAAATATTCAAAATTAAATTACTTAAACTTCGAAAGCTCAAATCGCAATATTGTTTACCTAAAAATTGCTAAGTTTACCATTGTTCCAAAGTGGTTTTAATTTACAATAGAACTTCCTTAATCTTGAAACAATTTGTTTCGACAAAGAACGGGGTTTCTAATTGAAAATATTTACTAAATATATTGTTTCACATTGAGGTAAATTGTGGATAATTTAACGTAACAATTACGAAGAAATACAAAATGAGAAAATTGAAAGCTTAAAAATTCAAGAACCGCGAAACCTATTTAATCTGTACCTATAAAATTGAATAAACAAACAATCCTGTTTTACAAAAATGAAAAGAAAAGATTGATTTAACCCTTGTATTTTCTCTGCAAGCAAAAAAAAACTTAATATGAAGTGGCCTATCCCGCAAGAACCGAGCATATTTTGGAAACAAAACAAGCTGTAGAAACTGAACACTGGAATTACTTATGTATTTTGTGCTGGAATTCTGCAGTATTCTATCAGTAATTTAATTTTCATAATAGGATGTTTTTCTTTTATAGGCTACAGATTTTAAGTGTCTTGTTCTGGTTTTACGTGTCTTGTGTATGTATGTAAGTTTACAAGTTTGTGAACGCACTCATATTTGCTATTGGAAAAAGTTTTTTTAAACCGGCCAAGTGCGAGTCGGACTCGCCCATGAAGGGTTCCGTAGCAGCAAGTAACATAATATGAAAGTTCTTGTAGTTCGTTGTAACTTTGATCGATGTTTTAATAATAGAGTATTTTTTTAGATTTATGACGTATTAAAAAAAAACTACTTACTAGATCTCGTTCAAACCAATTTTCGTTGGCGGTTTGCATGGTAATGTACATCATTTATATTTTTTAGTTTTATCATTCTCTAATTTTAGAAGTTATAGGGGGGGGGGGGCATATTTTACCACTTTGGAAGTGTCTCTTGCGCAAACTATCCAGTTTAGAAAAAAAATATATTAGAAACCTCAATATCATTTTTGAAGACCTATCCATAGATACTCCACACGAATGGGTTTGTTAAAAAAAAAATTGAGTTTCAGTTCTATGAATGGGGACCCCCAAAATTAATTGTTTTTTTTTTCTATTTTTGTATAAAAATCTTAATGCGGCTTACAGAATACATGTACTCACTAAGTTTCATCACTATAGCTCTTATAGTTTCGGAAAAAAGTGGCTGTGACATACGGACGGACAGACAGACAGACATACATGACGAATCTATAAGGGTTCCGTTTTTTGCCATTTGGCTACGGAACCCTAAAACAGAGATTTCATAACATATCATGGTTGTGACTTAGTGTGTATAGGTTCACATAGACTTTTTTCTGTGCAAGTAAGACTATTTTCTATGACACCGAGTGCATACACAGAACCAAATGTAGTCACCTACACACACATTCAAAACTCGGCTGTTATCGTTGTTGTTGTTGTTGTTTATTCATAGTTTATTTAAATAAAGTAAATACTAGCTTATGTTTCAGGCTTCGTCGGCATGAATTGATATGTTAGTACGCAATTAACCTTTCGATAACCTAATTAGAGATACAATAGAAAGTCAATGAGAGAGCAAACGCCGGCGTTCGCTTGGTGTTTAATGAAATAAAATGGTTAGTATTATGTTAGTCGGCTTTTGTGCTACTGTAATATTTTGAAGTATTGTTAACTCATGTTTACAGTTGTTCGAAGTAGGTACCCTTTGTTTCAAGTGTTACGCATATTATTTAATATTGTTCAAGGGAGCTACAACGGCCAACAAACTATAGTTTGGTAGATTTTTTTTTTTTGTTTAAACGATGTCGCCTTATTAAAAAACTTTTTTTTTCATCTTATCCACCTTCGTGAGACAGAACATCCATAACACGTAGATAAGTATGATGTACGGTAAACTCATTAATTAAATACATAAATGATTTTTAACCTTAGAACCAATTTCTTGGCTCATTAAAATTAACTCGGGAACTTTGAGTGGACAATGTCTTACTAAATATTAATTCAAATTATTAATATCCATCTGCCCAAAATCTCCAGCCCTAAGGCGAAACCAAAGTCAAATAAGTACAAGCAAATTCAAATTCCCAGAACAGATTAATAATGGAACACACAGACTAGAAATTCTGTAAATATATTTTCTTGAAGTAAAATCAATTTCTTGGAGCTATTTCAACATAAAAGCTTGTCAAACGGTCTGCGTTTTGCTCTTACTAACAAGCGTTTAGTTCTGAATGGTAAGTTTTAAGCAGAGCTACGGAGCTGGGTGAAAGAAACGAATAATGAACCAGCCTGTATATACGTAGTGGGTACCATTCATTATTAGTTTTTAAAATTGGAATTTCCGATTCTTATTTTTAAGTCGTTTGAGTGAATGTGAGGTTTTTTTTTAATTATGGTAAATAGCATTAGTTTAAGCATGCTGTATAGTCTATGTACTATACTTGTGTATCTAAAAAAAAACATATACCTATACGGTCGAATTGAGAACCTCCTCCTTTTTTGAAGTCGGTAGAAAAGTCAAACGACTTGGGAATTTTGTACAATATTTAATCATTTAAAAACTACTTAGGTATATACTTTTTATAAGGTTCTTCTATTACTAAACAATTACCACGATTTCTTAAGATTTCATTTTGCCTTAATCAACCTTAATAACCCAACTCGTTTTTTTTTTTTTATGGTGGGAAAAAATCATGCATTGACATCCCCCGCTCATAGGCGGAGCGGGAGATACTGTCAGACTCTTACTGACTAAAAGACCCACCCCGTTCCTTCTAGCCTTCATACCGGGGCTCGAGCGCCCTTTCGGAAAACCCTGGCCCCAGTAGGCTTCGACCCGGCTGGGTCCCTGCTGTTGCTGACAACTCCTTGAGGCGCGCGGGAACAGTGCGCGCCGTCGACGACTTGGGCTTGGTCCGGACAGTTACCGGACGGCCGGACAGTGAGCTACCCATTGCTTACTGTCCGCAAGCCCGCGCCTACGGTGGCCGGAAATCGGGATCAGAATCTCGGTTGCGACGGCGGCGGTGATAACGCCGTTGCCTGATGCGTTCGGCCTCCTCTTTTGCGAGCATTACTGCTTCGCAGAAGTCGGCGACCTAACTCGTTTGACTTTTTAGACAGACTCTACATATTGTTTCCAAGACCAGACATACTCTTTACTTTATATATAAATAGCTTATGCCCACAGTTTCGCTTGCGTTCATAAAATATTACCTATATCACTCAGGAATAAAGCAGCTTTCTATCGGTGAAAAATGTTAGCAAAAGGAACAGTACTTTCTGAGATTACAAACAAAAACACAAACATTACCTCTTTATTATATTAGTGTAGATTTACATATTTCATCACCACTGGTCTCAAAACGATGAAGGAAAACATCGTGTGCCTCCTAGAACCAAAAATTCAAGGATACGACCCATATCCTCTCCTAGAGAGAAGGCCTGAGTCCCAGCAGTGGGAACATTTTAAGGCCGATTATGTTTCTACTCCATGAAATGTTTGCCTAACTTTCTCGTTTCATTCATGAATTCCCTAATGAAAAAATAAAATAACATCGGTAGGTACTAGTGATGTAACGAATATTCGCATTCGTATTCGCGCGAATATTCGCACACTTTTACATTCGCATTCGAATTTACAAGAGACAAGCGAATATTTGGCAATTTTTCTTAACAAACCAAAAGGTATTTTTTATTTTAATGAATATTCGCGATCAATATTCGCAATCAATATACGCAAATATTCATTGAAATTTAACATTCTACACATCAGTTGTATTATCATTCTATATCCGTACAATCAATACTTAAATACCTACCTTTTTATTTGTCAAAAAAATTGCCAAATATTGGCATGTTTCTTGTGAATTCTGCGAATATTCGCGTATGCCAATGCGAATATTCGTTACATCACTAGTAGGTATAAGTAAGTATGTAGGTAAACTAGTGCGACTCATCATCAACGATTGCTTCACTGCTTACCATCAGGTGGCATCGTAGTCAAGCACTAGTTTATATTATTATTAAAAAAAAACCAATACATATTTGGTCAATAACATATTCGTTTCGTTTATTCAGGAACGTTCGTTCTGGCGACGCCTGGTGAGGCCTATGTCCAACAGTGGACGTATATCGGCTGAAATAATGATGATGATGATGAAATTCGTTTATTAAAACTGTGACCCATTTTATTCAGTGATAAAGTTTTTTTTTTTTGTATTATGTGCGAGATAATTGTTTAGGTAACTACCAGTAGGCACTAGAAAGAAAGAAAGAAAAAACTTTTATTCGTACCTCACACATACAGTAGAATTCGATTCATAAAAAAAAAGACGTGTGGCACTCGGGGACTGCCGCGGTAAAGCTATTGCATAGCATTTTTTATCAACTTATGCAATTATAATTATTTATTTATTTTATCTGTGCAGTATTTTTTTTTTTAATTGAAGTTACACTTTTTGAGCGTGGTGACCGATAAGAAAACAAATGAGTCCCCGGGTGTTAGGTTATTTTCGTTACGGAATTTCTGGATTCGGTCTCCACGCTCAAGGTCCGCGATAGAAACTATGCAATAGCTTAAAAGATAACTTTAAAATCTGTGCAAGGCCAAAAGGGCGCCTAACTCAGCATATGCTGCGATATTTTAAAAGATACTAGTGGCAACCCAGAGGTAATGACCCCGACTTGTGAGTTTCTTTTTATTTCATTTTTTATTTTTTATTTGGGGAGGTAAATAGTTAAACATTACCTAGATTACACCACGGGTGTCACTGAAATAAGCATACGAACTTTTTTTTTTTACATATGATAGGCTCGCGTTTGACCACAATCTCACCTGATGGTAAGCGATGATGTGGCCGACGATGGAGCACGCTTGCCTAGAAGCAATCTATTCACTCTTGACTTAAAGACCCCTAGGTTATAGCTATCAGGAAACACAGACTCCGGCAGGGAATTCCATTCCTTAGCTGTACGCATAATGAATGTACTCCCAAAACGCTTTGTACGTATAGGTGGAATGTCCACCATGTACCGGTGGCGCAACGCCGTACGTTTTGTGGTCCGTATGATGGAGAACGGACTTTAGGATCTCCGAACTCCCTTTATTAATACCCTGATAAACCTGAGAGGCTTATTCTGTTTTTGGAGAGAGGTGGCCTGGTTGGTATAAGCCCACCTAAGGTTATGACCGCTATGGCCCACGTACAAAGGTCCACGTAGGACCAAGTGCGGAAATTATACTCAGACATAGACATATGTAGATAGTTAAACATTAAAGTGTTACAGATGGCCGTTGGGGTCGACAGGTTCTAGAATGGAGACCACGTACCAGAAGACGTACCGTTGTAAGGCCTCCTACAAGGTGGACCGATGACCTGGTGAAGGTTGCTGGAATCCGATGGATGCGGGACGCACAGGATCGTGCATTGTGGCGACACTTGGGGGAGGCCTATATCCAACAGTGGACGTCTATCGGCTGAAATGATGGTGATGATGTTATAGGTTCTAACTCAGCCAGGCGCATTTCTTTGTGTAATTTATTTCATCACCACTGCTCTCAAAACGGTGAAGGAAAACATCATGAGGAAACCGACATACCCGTCCTACAATAGGACAATCAAATTCGTAGATATAATAACATTCCATTGTAACCCATAATATCTATGATTTAAAAAAAAAATATAACCGACTTCAATTTTAAAAAACACCAAAAAGTATAAAATAACTTTAATTTTGGAAGTCAGTGTTTCTATAATAGTTTTGTCTCTTCGTTATTTAACACCGACTTCCGAAATTAAAGTTATTTTATACTCTGCTGTGATTCTATGAGGAGTTCTGTTCCATTTCTTCGAAGTTCATGATCAGATCATAACAATATCTCTATGGGACCAACTTGGAAGCATAACCTTTCAGTCAAAAAAAGAATTTTCAAAATCGGTCCAGAATTGACCGAGATATCTGTGAACATACATAAAAAAGTTAAAAAAAACATAAATTCTGCCGAACATAGAACCTCCTCCTTTTTGAAGTCGGTTAAAGAGTGTCCATGGAGTTTCTTGTTCTTCTCCATAGAGATCTACGCTTTGGAACGTGCAATTTAGCTTCACTTTTCTTGGGCTGTCCGATATTTGACTATTCAAAAATGTCTGCAAATGGTCTTTTTGAAATAAATGATTTGATTTGATTCATCAACCCGCACTGGGCCTGCGTTGTGATTATGAAAATAGACGAGGTGTTACGAAACGCTAGTTTCATTTTTAGGGAGCTACGGACGACCCGACATACGGCGTGTATCCACCCTTATATTGTTGAAACCTCTACGGTCCGGACTAAGCGTTTCGCCTCGTCATTTATACCGCGAATATCGAAGGACTGCAACAATTTGCCTGCTGCGGTCTTCCCGTCCGATTATAATTTGGGTGTCTTCAAGGCTAAAGTGAATAGGCTCTTAATCAACGATTGCATCGCTGCTTACCATCAGGTGGAATCGCAATCAAGCATTAGTTTAGATCGGATGAAAAAAATCCAAAACATCAATACCATTGAAATAGGATTATTTTTTGAAATCCTGGCTAATCCTAGAAGTGATGCTGCTAAGATTACATTTGACATGGCAATGTGTCGGTAGCTGTTGTTGTTGATTTATTAAGTTAGGTTGTTATGTAAACTTATTTTAAGCTGCGATGGGGCTGACATAAAATAATATATATTCCACAACTGTCACACAACGCCATCTAGTCCCAAGCTAAGCAGAGCTTGTGTTATGGGTACGAGATAACTGATAAACATACTTATATATTTTTAAATACACACTGTATTATAGACAAATTACACCCAGACACAGAACAAATAATCATGCTCATCACATAAACATTTGTCCTGGGTGGGAATCGAACCCACGACCTGCGGCATAGCAGTCAGGGCCACTAACCACTAGACCAACAAGGCCTGTCGATTGAGATTAAAGACAGTCTTTGAGATTAAAGTCCCTAAAAAAAACAGAAAAAAAAAATATGACAACACCTTTCCATTTTGCGGGATTGATCAAAAGTGTTACGTTCCACGTAAAGGGCAACTGAAGAACCACTTGTGGGATTTGTCAGTAAAAGTGTGACACTGCATCTCGCTCCATCCAGAGCGGGGAAAAAGTATTTGACGTTATTGACGTTTTCTCACCAAAAATAAACCTTTCCAGTACATCTAATTCCGCCAAGTCCGTTCCATAATCGGACCACACGACGTACAGCGTTGCGCCACCGGTACATGGTAGACATCCCACCCATACGCACAAAGCGTTTTGGGAACACATTTATTATGCGTACAGCCAAGGAGTGGAATAGAGTAGTTTCCAGGGTCAAAATAATTACATTTTATTTAGTCCGTATTTTAGATTATAAAAAAATATTGGACACATATTTTTTCTTTTTTCGATTAAATAAAAAATAACAAAGATATAGCCCATTAAAGTTACGTGTGACGTCACCCCGTGCGAAAAAATGCAGCACGGCGTGACGTTACACGTAACTTTAATGGGCTATATCTTTGTCATTTTTGGTTTAATTTACAAATAAAAAAATACGTGTCCCTTATTTTGAATAACCTAAAAGACGGACAAATTACATTTTTTACGGCAACTAGCCTATTCCCTGCCGGAGTCTGTGTTTCCTGATAGCTGCGTCTTTAAGTCAAGAGTGAATAGGTTACTTCTAGGCAAGCGTGCTCCATCGTCGACCACATCATTACTTACCCAAGTGTGATGAAAACACTGTACCTACACAATGTTACGCTCAAAGATCGAAATTGCTCAAGGAGCCAATTTTAGGGTTTCAGGAGTTAATTCATTAAACCCCAAGCGAACGCCGGCGTTCGCGCACCTATTGTCTTTCTATTGTGTCTGTAATTTCCACATTAAAAAACCTCAACCTATTAGGGACCTAAATGGAAATTAACGGGAAAGCTAGGTAACCCACCGGCAACTTTTTTCTTTAATTTAATATTAATCTATCTACGCAAGTTACATTATTATATTAGACTAGCTTTTGCACGCAGCTTCACCCGCGCATATAAAATATAGCCTATGTCACTCAGGAATAAAGCAGCTTTTTACCGGTAAAAAATTTTAGCAATCGGACCTGTACTTTCAGAAACCTACACACAAATAATAAAAAAAAAACCTTTACTTCGTTATAATATTTAATGTCATCATCATCATCAGCCTTTTTAATGTTTCAGTGCTGGGACTCAGGCCTCCTCTCTAGGAGAGGGAATGGGCCGTAATCCACCACGCGGGCCCAGTGCGGGTTGGTGAATGTCACGTCTTCGATTTTTTGGTTCTAGGACATGAAGGTTTCCTCACGATGTTTCCTTTCACCGTTTTGAGAGCAGTGGTGATGAAACAAATTACACAAAGTAATGAGCCTGGTTGGGTTTGAACCCGCGACCTACAACTCATAAGTCGGAGCCATTACGACTCGGCCACCACTGCTCTTATATTCAGTGTAGATTACACTAGTATAAAAAAAATCACGTGAAAATAGATTTTCGAAGTGGTTTCTAAATCTTTTCCTTTCGTACAGTCCATCCAAAGGTTGTCAGTAAGAAATTTCCCTGTGCGATAAGACCGCCCATTGTACACTTATTCTTATAAATGTTTGTCCTGTGATAAATTAAGAAGTACAATAAAGTATACAGTGTGTAAGGCACAGACCTCCACAAACTTTAAGGGCTTGCTCAGTAGACGAAACTGATCAACCTTCCACACGATTGTCTTTTCAGGAAACGGTACTAGTACACCTCACCATCAGAGATTGCATCACTGCTTACCATCAGGTGGGATCGCAGTCAAGCACTGGTTGGCAAAAAAAAAACTATAAAGAATCGGCTTCTACATGTGCATCTCTTGCTCTATTGTATGGAAAGGCCGATTTTCTTTTTCGTTTCCTGAAAAAAAATCTCGTTGAAGGTTGTTCAGCAAGCCCTTAGTTTGTTATCTAAGTACTCCAAAACGGCTTGATCGATGTTGTATTGTTTTTTTGTAATGTTATAGGCTAATTTTTACCTTCCAAATGAACAACCCCCCTCCCCCCCCATGTACTTTAACACTAATATAATAAAGAGGTAAAGTTTGTAGAAAGTAATCTCTGAAAGTACTGGTCCGATTGCTAAAATTTTTTCACCGATAGAAAGCTGCTTATACAATGCTGCTGTGACATAGGCTATATTTTATGTACGCTAGTGAAGCAGTGGGCAAAAGTTAGTTTTTTATATAGCAGAACAACGTTTGCCAAGTCAGCTAGTAGATATTATAACTAAAGAACACTAAGTCAGTAATAAACAGCGATAAATTTAGTTATCATTCAATTCTGATTATTGTACAATATTTACTCAGCATCTCTTACGGAGAGACAGAAGATCCCTTTTTAAATCATGCTTTACTTTTAGTTATTTTTTTTTTTTTTTTTTAAATTGAGATAAACTAGTGCTTGACTGCGATCCCACCTGATGGTAAGTAGCGATGTGTTGAGTAGATGGTAAGTAATAATCTAAATATAATTATTTAGTAATTATATTTAGATTATTGAATATACTCTGTCAAGAGTCCTCGATTGAGAAGAGAGAGATTTTACTTTAAATGTGCCAGTTTTAATAACCGATAGTCTATTTTAATCTAATTCAAATGTAATAACTTAAACTTTTTAGAAACTGGCTGACCCGGCGAACTTCGAAGCGCCTAATATATAAGTTAATATATATCAAGTAATAATAATAGTAATAATATTCCACAACTATCACACAACGCCGTCTAGTCCCAAGCTAAGCAGAGCTTGTGTTATGGGTACTAGACAACTGATAAACATACTTATATATTTCTAAATACATACATATTATAGATAAATTACACCCAAACACAGAACAAATGATCATGCTCATCACATAAACATTTGTCCTGGGTGGGAATCGAACCCACGACCTGCGGCATAGCAGTCAGGGCCACTAACCACTAGACCAACAGGCTAGTCAAAAATCTAAGTTGCGCATAATTTTAATATACTTATAAAAGTTATCTACATCGACCTCGTATATTTTATGTGTTGCGCGTACAATTAAAAACTTCTACAGATTTATTTATAGATAAAATAAAATGATTAAATTTTGAAAATATTTTTTTCAATGCTATAAGTAGACTCTAGTATATAAGTAGGCTGCAATCCCACCAGGGCCCCAAGTCTGCTATTTTTATAAATTCGTCATTCCAACACGATCCCATTGTCATTTTGCTAAAAGTTTGTAATCTGCTAATTCATAATGATCGATCATTGATCGGTCAATGGTCTTGTAATAGAATTGTGGTAGAATGATAATTTCGAGCATATTAAAACCAATAACTGCACAATAACGTTCTAATGGTAAAACACTGATCAAATAAACTGTCAAAGTTTTAGCAGATTACCGCAAACGTCATATATTAATTTGTTAATATGTACGAGATTACCATTCTATGCCATTTCTTTCAATGGAGTGTCAGTGGTTGACCATTGGAAAGTCATAGTGACGCCATTATATTAGTAGATTACCAAACTTGTCAAAATCGACAATTATGACATCAGTGATAGACCATTCTGACACTATTGTAATAGCAGACTTGAGGCCCAGATGGTAAGCAATAATGCAATCGTATCTTAAAATTAGTGCGCCTCACCATCAGGTGCGGTAGGCGTACTAATTTTAAGAGCTTATTCACTCTAGCCTTGAACTTGGTCAAACGCGAGCCTATCAATAATAATTTAAAAAAAAACTTGAAGAAACGTAAATTTTATACCTAACGGGAAGACGATAATTTTTATTAATTTCATATTTAATCATGAAAACGAAACTTGAGAAAGATCGTTATAATTCTATTGAGCTTTGACAAAACAACACCAGGATATTGTTTTATTACTAAAGTCGGACATTTATCGTGATTAATTACTTTTGAATATTTTATTGGTTCGTTTATAAGTCGTTCTTTTAATTTCAAATGTTTTTATTTCATTTTCTAGCGTAATGATCGTATTATTTGAAATTTTGGTTACAATAAATGATTATGTTTTATCTTGTGTGTTTAAAACTAAATAATATATGCATAAAATATCTACTTAATAAATTATAAACTACCTAAGCTAGATAGATAGGTATATTAATATCTAAGTACGTAATTAATTATTTGTGTAAAACAGTTGTGAAGACATTACTATAATGTATAGATAATAACGTTAATAATGTTTGGTTTAAAAAAAGTACTGGTATCTATACCTACATTTTTTAATTGCCTTTGTTAGAACTTTTATAAACACATTTTTTAAATTTATTAAGCTACGAAAACAAAATGTGTCAAATTTCTTATATAATTTTCAGCAGGTAATGAACGAGAAAAACATGGTCAATTTTTTTTTCACGTATGTATATATGTCACTTAAAAAAAAACTAAAACTCGAAATTCGTATTCCGAACTCCAAAAACAACGACGTTCAGAAATAAAATTTTAAAAAATAAACTGCAAAAAAAGCCGCGGAAAAAATCACCTTTATTCTAAATTTAAAAATAAAAAAAAAGAATAATAAAGCTCAACTTACGTTCTCGTTCACTCACTCACAGATACACAACGCGTCGCGATTGCTCCCGACCGACCGATACGTCCTCCCGACTCGACACACGGGGGAGGTATGAGATACAGCCCGCTGTGCCTGACTCTGCCGGTACCGCCGAATTTCCGCTGCGTGAAGCCTCTTCAGACGGGAATATCGCAGCGTAGGTTGTTGTGTACGGAAGACGTACGGTTTGGTGATTTTGATCTTACGTCACAACATTATGCGTCTATTCCCCATTCCCTTAACTCAGAGGTGTAACTAAAAAAGGTATCCGCATTTTTTTTTAACTTGAATGACAATTTATTACCATTTGTCTATTTAAAATGCAACATCCGCATTTAGTTAGTAGTGTACCTACTTAAAATTATGTTAACAACACATCATGAAAATTTCACTACCGATAACAAATCAAAGTTCACACTAAAATTATACATATATGAAATTAAGCCACAGCCGTATGTATTAAATTCATTCAAATAAATAATTAAAATCTGTAAAATCTTAATATTCAATTTGTCTGGGTACCTACTTAAAACTTTTAAGTTTGTTACGTTTAAGTTTAATCGATGTTTAATTAAATTAAACTAATTATTTCATATACCTTCTTTTTTGGCACTCGTGGCACATGGTCCATTGAAAACTGACATAAACATTTCTATTATTTTCCCATCATGTTAAAATCCTATCTATACATCTATTACATACATATTACATATATACATACATACCTACATACATACTTACTACATACATATAAATAAAATTAGAGTCTCTGTTTGTAATATTGAAATAACTGCTTTTTACTACATGCATATGAATATAAATACGGTATATACACCAAAATAACATTTTTTTTAATTTTTGTCTGTCTGTCTGTTTGTCCAGGCTAATCTCTGAAATGGCCGGACCGGTTTTGACGGGACTTTTTTTGACAGGTAGCTGATGTAATAAGGAGTAACATAGGCTACTTTTATTTTAGAAAAAATAAATTCAAAATCCTGTTGTCTACGCGAACGAAGTCGCGGGCACAGCTAGTTCTAAATAAACACAAATCCTGTTTTCAATAATCATAGTTGCATACGCCAATAAATTTTCAAAATGAAAAGCATTGTCACTGAAAAATAAAAAAGTTCTTTAGCGCTAACTTGGACTTGAAATCGCGCAGACTTGAATAAGATGTGAAGTATTGGGTCTCTTTAGTGGTATGAAGTGAGACGCGGGAGGTGGGAGTACATCTTTATAGTTACAGTCATTGGCTCGACGATGTGTACGATGTGCAAATTGATCCTGACTCTTTCGACGAGCACTCAAGACTCGTGCTGGTATTTGTACGTCATACGTAACTATCACATCGTTCGTCGTCAAATCGCGCGATATCAAATCTGTAGACCCCACAACAATCCCAACGTATGTAGGTATAAGAGTGGTCGGCACGAGGTGAACGACTCCTGAGTCTTCTGATAAGATTGTGGTGCCGGATGAGCAGCGTTTGACAACAGGATTGATCGCACTAATTACTTGTGTTGTATTACCGCCGCCGCCCGCTCCGAAATATTAATACTAATTATTTTGTAGGTAGAACGATGCTTCATCTTGGAACGTGGGCTTTTGGGTCGGGCCAAATTAACGCTAATAAGCAAAGGTTTTTTTTCATTACGTTTGTTGGTATTACCTAATTTGATTAATTTTTATATTGCGTTTTTGTGTCCTTGGTTTACTGTGATATTAAAAAATGAAAAACAATTTAAATACTTACCAGTAGGTAAGAAATAGTAGGACACACAAAAGTTGGGACCTAAATATAAGTAACCATTTCATGAGAAATTTAACAAAAAAAAAAAACGGTTTAAGTGAAGTATTAAAAGTTAATAAACTAGATACGGCCAAAGATTTTTTACCACAACCAATTTTTTTTTTTTGAAGAACTTTGAAGATAAAATATGTGAAAAGTCCAAGTTTAAAAACAAAAAAATAATAAAATCACGTTGTTGAATTACACGAACTGTATTATTACCTAGTGTCTTTTTCATGTACAATATTGTTAGTTTTAAAAGTAGTTTTTTAGTTCGTAACTAAAGTTCGTAAGTTCGTATATTTGGTAATACAAAAATCACGCAGTAAATCACAACAAAAATACCACAAGAAAAACCTTTTAAATAAAAGCGACTTAAGTGGCCCTTCTCATAAGTTCCGGTATTAAACAGGACCCTAACCCCGTCTGTACTTTCCTTATTCGGTAATCGGTTTCCAAGTAGGTACCAGCTGTGGTCAGCACGCGACGAGAATATGCTACATTCCGCTGACTGTACCCGCTTATATTCTGGCCCATTCTGCTTATTGTGCAAAAAGCCCTAGATTCCCACCTTTATATTTAGTTTCGGCGTTCGACCAAAATTGTTCGCGACACCCTGATTTGGCTGTCAAGGATTGAGAAATAGAGAAAAGTAATGTGATCACACGTACTGAGTAAACGGGCGAGACAGTGCTCTCGGCCGAATACTCGGTACGTATAAACAAAGCGCCAAGTCGCCGAGTGCTCGGCCGAGCGTTTATCTCTACAACTCGCTTACATCACTGTCTCAACCGAGCAATATTTTACTGACTCGCCCTTTTACTCGGTACGTGTGATCAACACACACTCACTTGAATTAATTTACATTGCTCTCACATGATAGAGGCATGAAACGTGTAACACTAGATATATTGTAATTAAATATATTTGAAAAGAGTATTGATGGTGTTTCTTGCACATTCTTCTCCATAGAGATCTACGCTTTGGAATATGCAATTAGCATCATTTTTTTCTGACGACTGACTTCTTGACATTTCAAAAGTGCCTGTAAATATTTTATTTGAATTAAAATGCTTTGAATCTTCGGATTCAATTATTGTTTAAAGTAAATAATTGCCCAAGATTGTCTAAGTTTTTAACGTCAAAATATGAAAAAGAAAGGAGAAAAAATGTTTAAACTGATACAAAATAAAAAGAAAAACATAATTGTGCGATATCTAAAAAGCATAAGTCAGTATATGCAGCGATATTTAAAAACAATAAATAGCACAGCTCTGGTATTCTGCTAGGGCCACTTTGATACTAGAGACACCGTGGCGGAACGTGGCATGGACTAAATAAAATAGAAAAAAAAGTATGTTACACGCGTTTGCCAGCGCTTTTTCCGCTTAAAAAAAATCGTACAATGTACATAAAACGTTAACGCATTACCAGAATGAATGTATTCTGGGCTACTGGAACGTTTGAAAGATTACAGTGGCCCTTGAACTCAAAATGCAAAAGAAGGAACATAATAATTAAATGCGTTTTTAGTCAGTATAAGCAAGTAAAAGTGACACGCCTTCTCGCCCAAGCAAGTGCAGGAGAAGCTATTTGATGATTTCCAACCTAGTAAAAAAAGGAAAGAAAACATCCTATGTCCTAATTTAGTACTTCTTGGACTTGGACTGGACTTACATATTTAAAAAGTTGGTGTGTACAATTTTATAGAATAACTAACTACCCCCGAGGTTTTACCTACGTCATGGTAACTGTGTCTAGGCTTGTAGAATAAATATCGATACATCGACATATCGACATTTTCAATTCGATACATCGATATTTTTGGGCGATATATTTTATAACGATATCAAATGTCCAAGATCGAAATTGAAAAACAATTTTTTTTTTTATTTGGTCGACTCAATTTGCTGCTTAACTGCTTTTTAATTTGGTACTTATGTTGGTTTTTAAGTTGGCTGCAACGGCTGCTGGCTGTCTCGCAGTACCCAATAACAGAAGTCGGCTTACAGCCGAGCATATACATAACTCAAAGAGTTTTTCTTATATCTGTATCAGATAAATATTGGTTCAGTTAATAAATAATTAATATTTTTATCGTTGTTCTTGATTTATTAAAAATGATGTCTATTGATTAGTACTTATCTAGTAATGAAACTACCTAAGATGACTGAAGTAGATAAGACCATTTTTTTTCGTATCATACCGATATATCGATATTAATATTTTCAAAAATATCGATATCGGTATATATCGATACTTTATTGCATTTCTGACATCCCTAACTGTGTCCTGTGGATCGTAGCGAGATGTTATAGCCTTCCTCAATAAATAGGCTATGCAACAGTAAAAGAATTTTTAATTCGAACGAGATGACCAGAAACAAGCGCGTTCAAACAAACAAACCAACTTTTCAGTTTTATAACGTTAAGTATAGACATATAAGTATAGATTTGCAGGAATAAACCTAAACGATACTGAATCTCATATTCAGGTAAAAACATAAAAGAAAAACGAACTAGTCTAGCCCAACACACACAACTACAACTACCGGACAATATTCCTTTTCAAAAACAGCTCAAAGTTAAATAAATAGCACCATCTATTAAAGAATCGCGTGTTTCTAAGACTTTGATAAAAGAGAAACAAAGGAATTTTCGCTAGTTGTAGTAGACAATAAAACTTCCACAGATCACAGAAAGAATAGACTAGGCTAGACATCTCAATGTCATCTCTAGTGAGATGACATTGTCAAAACTTGCACTAGGAAGTAACAACCAAACGTGTTAGAGAGTGATATCATGTGTAGTCACGCACTACAATTTCTATAATGATGGTGCGGGTGACAGCTGTCGGATTCATGCAATGTAGCTAACCTATCCTTTTCTCTCATCTTAAAAAGATCATATTTTCGCCCTGCTGTTTTCCTACCCATGCTATGTTAAAAATACCTTAAGAACCAAGCGTGTCAGCAAGCGACGACGTTTACTTACAGAAATTGTGAACAACAAACATTCCACAGATCATAAAGACGCTAGACTAAGTTAGACTGATATTGTCAAAACTTGCGCTAAGAACCAATCGTGTCAGTGAGTGTACTTAAAGCAATTGCGCCAGTTGTACTGGAAAATAAACCTTTCACAAATCACAGAGACGCTAGACTGCTAGAGATGAC
This sequence comes from Mythimna ferrago, assembly GCA_910589285.2. Classification (NCBI taxonomy): domain Eukaryota; kingdom Metazoa; phylum Arthropoda; class Insecta; order Lepidoptera; family Noctuidae; genus Mythimna; species Mythimna ferrago. The sequence continues at coordinate 12,286,211 of OU342690.1, read as the reverse complement.
ATTGTTAAAACTTGCACTAAGAACCAAACGTGTCAGTGAGTGTTACCATGTACTTGAATATGTTGCGCTAGTTGTGCTGGACAATAAGATCACAGAAACGCTAGACTAGGCTAGACCGCTAGGGATGATATTGTTAAAACTTGCACTATGGACCCAGCATGTTAGTAAGTGACAGCGTTTACTTACAGAAATAGCGCTAGTTGTGCTGGTCAATACACTTTCCACAGATCAAAGTGACGATAGACTAGTCTAAACTGCTAGAGATAACATGGTCAAAATTTTCACTATGAACCCAACGTGTCAGTGAATGACACCGTTTACTTACAGAAATAGCGCTAGTTGTGCTGGTCAATACACTTTCCATAGAATATCACAGAGACGATAGACTAGGCTAGAGATGGCATTGTCAAAACATACCCCGCGAAGCAAGCGTGTCAGCTAACATCTCCCTAGCTTATGGAAAGAGCGCTAGTTGTGCAAACAAAAAACCTTTCACTGGCACAAACTATTATAGTTCTTAATAACGCTATGACAGCACAAAATTATGTGCTCAGTGCTTGCGCACGTACGAATATTTAAAAGCAATGGTGTCTCCAGTAGAGGAACACATGACTAAGCGATAATAGCTGCACGAATCAATCTTCGAAGTTAATTACACTCACCGAGGACTATCTGTAGACGGGTAACCATCAATTACACAATGAATCTTCTCCGTAACTCAGAACGCACGTTAAGCTCTCGCTTCCATCCTAGAGGTGGTGATTCATTAAAGAACTCTACCCGAGTTCTTTGATGAATCACCTCCTCAAAATAGCTCAGGCAGGCTTTGCTCAAGATGGACTGATCACTTGATTTTTTTTTCTGGTGGGAAAATCATCCAATGACATCCCCCGCTCTTGGACAGAGCAGGACCGTGTGTCAGACCTTTACTGACTAAAAACCCACCCCTGTTCCTTCTTTGCCTTCGTCCCAGGGCCCCGGTTTTTACTTCCACACTGCTGGGCCCCTATGGTTTGCTGACATCTCCTTGAGGCGCGCGTGGAACAATACGTGCCGTACTGATCACTTGATGAGGGCTTCGGGAATTTGCTGAATGTAAGACAAAAAGAACCAACCGATGTGGCCATACTTAGGGAGGAGTTTATTCAGTACTAGCAGTCTTTTGGCTGAAGTGAACCCTATAAATGGTACCGGTACTACTACTTACCAGGTATTTATTTAATACTTACTAGGTATCAGTACTACGACTAGTGACTGGTACCAGTCACCAGTCACTGCCGATGCGGTGGTTCTTTGTTCTGTGAACCTTCACGGTACATTGTTTGTCTTAATGGCGACGTAGCACTATCTAGAAGCAGCTGATGGAGTATTTGTTCTGGATTTAATTCGATTATTTGTTTGCTTACCTACCTTTATAGGTAGGTACTGTTCGGTGCGGTTTGTCCGTTTTCTGCGCAGTGAGAGATGACTTCTTGTAAGCAGTGAAACAAAAGAAGAGGTTTTTTGGATCTACTGTGAGTTGAAATAAAATTTACATTAATTCCAGTCCAATAATGACAAAGTCCAATAATATAGGATAAAAACTTAGCTGAATTAGCAACCCGTAAAAGAATTCAACCTACTGGCCACAGACGAGTAGCTTCATAGACGCGTATTCGTGACTGACCGGAGAAATGACGTCAGAACAAAGGAATCGGAGACGTGGTCTACTCGAGGTATTCGACTCAAGAGAATCAAAACGAAACGGTTGACTAGGGGGCTGATCAACTCAAATAAACATCATTTGATTTTGACTGGCCTGTTGGTCTAGTGGTTAGTGACCCTGACTGCTATGCCGGAGGTCGTGGGCTCGATTCCCACCCCGGACAAATGTTTGTGTGATGAGCATAATCATTTGTTCTGTGTCTGGGTGTAATTTATCTATAATATGTATGTATTTAGAAATGTATAAGTATGTTTATCAGTTGTCTAGTACCCATAACACAAGCTCTGCTTAGCTTGGGACTAGACGGCGTTGTGTGATAGTTTGTGGAATATTATATTATATTATATTATTATATTTAAATGCGTATCTTAGATAGATATGTAGATAGATTCTTTAATGTACACCAAAAATAAAAAATTACCAGTAGCTCTTGGGTGGAGCGGGAGATAGTGTCAGACTCTTACTGACTAAAAAACCCATCCCGTTCCTTCAAGCCTTCATACCGGGGCTCGAGCGCCCTTTCGGATAACCCTGGAACCTGGCCCCAGTAGGCTTCGACCCGGCTGGGCCCCTGCTGTTGCTGACAACTCCTTGAGGCGCGCGGGACCAGTATCATTGTTCATGAAGTATATAGCTATGAAAAACTTTCATATGATTGCTGCCAATCATTTTAAAACTAACGAAACTTAAAATTAATAGGGTGTCACAATGGGCGGTCTTATCGCTAAAAGCGATTTTTTACAGACAACCTTTGGATGGATTTGACAGAGAAGGAGAAAAAGATGTACGAGTATCTTAGTTTTGCATGTGGGGCACTTTACTGAGCTGGAGCACGTATCCTGGTTTACCATTTATTGATACGCCAAAATCTTTTCTACTGGACGTTACAAACATCAGAGAGCAGTGGTGGCCGAGTGGTAACAGCCCCGACTTACGAGCTGTAGGCCGCGGGTTCAAACTCAGCCAAGCACATTACTTTGCGTAATTTATTTTATCACCACTGCTCTCAAAACGGTGATGGAAAACATCATGAGGAAACCGGTATGTCCTAGAACCAAAAATTCGAAGACATGTGACATTCACCAACCCACACTGGGCCCGCGTGGTGGATTACGGCCCATTCCCTGTCCTAGAGAGGAGTCCTGAGTCCCAGCAGTGGGAACATTAAAAAGGCGGATGATGATGATGATATGTAAGATCCGAGACTTGGTCCCTCCATTTTGTCGATCACCATTACTGACTGGGGCATGTATGCCCGGTTTACCATTTATAACCATGACACGCGAAAAACAATTCTACGGCACATTACAAACATAACACACTAAATCACAACATGTAACTCATACTTACTAAGTAAAAAGTAAGCCACACAACTCTACGTTATTTTTAGTTCAACCGTAAAAATATACGAACATAGTAACATGTGTGAAGTATCCCCTACTGAGCGTGCCACTCTGGCTGCATTTACACCGCAACGTAACGTTGGCATACTCTTCAGAAATGTTTCAATTATAACTTACTTCTAAGCACGCGTACTCTAGCGTAGACCATATCATCGCTAAGTGTTGAGCTCTGTGTTTCCTGATAGCTACAACCTAGGAGCCTTTAAGTCAAGAGTGAATAGGTTACTTCTAGGCAAGCGTGCTCCATCGTCGGCCACATCATCACTTGCCATTTGGTGTAATAGTGGTCAAACGCGTGCCTTTTATTAATAAAAAAAAACGTGAGTTCTACAATGGGATCTGCGATTAAGGTTTGTGTGACAAAACTGTTCTGCAACTCACCACGAGCAATGGGTAGCTCGCCGTCCACTCGTCCTATAAGGACCGAGACCAACGATGACGGTGCGTAGTTTTCCACGAACACTTCATAAAGATATCTGCAACCTTAGGAGCTCAGTAGGGCCGATGCCTGCTAGGGCTATGGAATCGGTTCTGAAAAGGATATGATATAGGTACTCATGATCCTGGAACTCAAAAGGCAACTGCAGGAACATAGGAGTAGATTTAGACAATAAAAGTCAGTCACTCCCGGTCCACCCTAGTGAGGGAGAAGTCATAAGATGATTTCTAAGCTCAAAAAAATCTTTCCATAAACAACTGTAAATTCTTTCGGTATTCTAATAACCCACAAAACACAGTACCACTAAACATCATTACATGATAACTTGATAGGGTTCCTTCTATTTGGCAGAATCTTGATACTCCGATTTTTATTTGGCATAACTCACATGGCATAATCTTATTTAATCGAATATTTTTAAAGCATAAAAATTATTTAGCTTAACTTTTGTTTGGCAGAATATTTACGTGTCCGAATTTACAATGGCATACTTTTATCTTGGCAGAATTTTGTTTCGCATAATTACCTTTGCCATATTTAATATTATGCATAATTTTGTTTAGCATAACAATTATTTAGAGATACGATTATTTGGTATGGGTGCATATTTGAACATCAAAAATTAAAATAGATGTATCTTCTTGTAAAAATTAGTGTTCAAAACATCAAAAACTTATAATATATGGAATAAAACTGATAATTTAAATAAAGTAAATTTATGCTGTCGAATGGTTAGATAACCTACGTGCAATGTATTTAAAATCGAATGGTCTGCAAAAGTGACATAGAATGTTCTAAATATAGCATGTATTGGTAGCATTTTCAATATTAAATTAAATTTGTGTCATAAAAAGTCAATACGTTGTGCTGCAAAATTTTGTGACAGAAACGAATCGCTGCGAAACCGACTTTACGTAGTCTTGTCTGCCCTACCCCTAGAGTGTAATTTAAACCCGCGTAGGCGCGGAGGGGTAGGGCGGCCCGCGAGCTGAGGAGCAGGTGGTTTGAAGGCCCGCCACCGCGGCTGAGGCTGGCCGGCAAAGCCGGCCAGCAAGCCGAAGCTGCGGTGGTGAGCGTTAAAACCATCTGTGACGATAAGCTCGCGTGGCGCCGCCCAAACCCCGCAGCGCCGGAGCCGTGACAGAAACAATGCTTGCTGCATGTTGCATGCCTGCTTGCATGCTGCATGCCTGCTGCATGTTGCATGCCTGCTTGCATGCTGCATGCATGCTGCATGTTGCATGCCTGCTTGCATGCTACATGCATGCTGCATGCATGCTGCATGTTGCATGCCTGCTTGCATGTTGTATGCCTGTTTGCATGCTACATGCATCCAAGCCGACAATATTTTTCAAAAAAAAAAAAAAAATCAGTTCTGCCTTTTAATGACTATCGATATAAAATGTATGCCAAAAGACGATTCTGACTGAATTTTCTGCGATATGATGGTTCTGCTTTTTAATTATTATGGATATAAACATTATGCCTAAAGATGATTCTGACTAACAAAATTATGAGTTTTGAATGTATGACAACAGAGTGTATGCGAAATGATTTTCTGCGAAATGGAGTTTATGCTATCCGTTGTTATGCAAAACAATATTATGACGTAAAAAGTTCTGCTATAAAAGGTAGACCCAACTTGATAAGTTCCTACGCTAAATGTTACGGAACAGTGTAACTACATCCTATTTTTATTTAGAACTAGCTGTACCCGCGCGGCTTCGCTCCCGCTCTTCCCTACTTCAGCCTACTATACCCTACTATACCCTACTGTACCCTACTCTACCCTACTATACCCTACTCTACCCTACTCTACCCTACCCTACCCTACTCTACTCTACTCTACCCTACTCTACCCTACTCTACCCTACTCTACCATACTCTACCCTACTCTACCCTACTCTACCCTACTCTACCCTATCCTACTCTACTCTACCCTACTCTACCCTCCTCTACCTTACTCTACCCTACTCTACCCTACTCTACCCTACTCTACCCTACTCTACCCTACTCTACCCTACTCTACTCTACCCTACTCTACCCTCCTCTACCTTACTCTACCCTACACTACCCTACACTACCCTACTCTACCCTACACTACCCTAATTTTCATTTTTTTTTTCCATAAAAACCTTCTCCTCATAATAAAGAACACAACAAAAAAAAAATTAGCGAAATCGGTCCAGGCGTTGTTGAGTTATGCGCTTACCAACACATTTTGCGATTCATTTTTATATTATAGATGTGCAAGTTCTAACCGAGAGTACACGTAGCAATAAATATGTGGCGGTGCTAAGGTTACTATTTACTACAGATAAGAAAATAAAAATATGCACCAGTATTTCAAATAATAAAAATGAAAAATACTGTTTCCAAGAACATTGTAGCTTATTCTACCGCATTTATACATCTAGCACATAATAGCTAGAATATTAGTCTATGCCTGCTGCTTTCGATTTTAAATAAATAGGTATTCGTGACTTATTCTTTTTTTGAAAGATGATTTTTTAATTTTCAATTGATCATTTAAAATGTTTGAGCGTGTGTTAGACCTTTAAGATGGATTTTTAAAAAAAACGGTAAAATACTGTCTGGTTTAGTTGAAAAAAAAAAATAAGGAAAGCTTTACTCAATTAAAAAAAAAAAAAAAAAACAAACAAACAGCATTCTAATGTTGCTGACCGATTATGGCCAGGAACTTAAAAAGGTTGCATGATATATTTTTTGTTTTAATTTCAGAAAATTATTAAAATGATGTTAAAATAATATAAAAAAAAACCAATTCCTTATTTTTATACAAAAAAAAAAAATAACAGAGAGAAGGATAAACACTAGGCTGTATAACAATTACCTACGTCAACAGTATTGCTCCCGAAAAAAGTGGGTAATTGCATTAAGAGCGGCAAATCGAATACGAAAATTATTTTTGCTATTTGTTGTTTTTATTAACTTTATTATGTTTTCTCACAAAAATCTAACACATGGTGAAATGTTAGGTGACGTGTGGAAGCTAGCTCACAACATACAGATTGAAAACGTCGAGGAAACTAATTTGCCTAATATCTGGTAGGTATTCATCTTCCGATAATATTTTGTGTTCTTGTAAAGTTCTTTTTTTTTAATTTGAAAATAAGTAGGTAATTAGTAAAAAATCTCGTCTATAATATTGTATTATTTTAAGTTTTTGTGTTAAAATCAGAATTACCTTGCAGTATTTTCCAAACTTTACTTATATTTGCTAGTAATACACCGTTAAATACCCCTTTTTTATAAAGCTAATGTTTTGAAGACCGCCATGATTGTACCCATAGATTTAAGTTTCTGTAAAATTATTTCTATTTTTGACACCATATTTTAGCTAGGAGTCTAGTCTTTAGTGTAGTGTGTTTTTATTTTGCGTGTTTTATTATAAAATAGCTTTTGCCCGCGACTTCGCCCGCGTACGTTAATGTATGGCCTATGTCACTCAGGAATAAAGCAGCTTTCAACCAGTGAAAAACTTTTAGGAATCGGACCAGTATTTCCAGACATTACCTCCTACAAACAAAAAAATAAACTTTGCCTCTTTATAATATCCCCCTTTTCACCCCCTTAGAGGATGAATTGCCAAAAACTCCCTAGTGCTCGTATACGTCATAAAATGACGCCTTGTGCAAGATTTCACATTCCCAGTCCCTGTTGTTTCGGCTGTGTGTTAATATGTCAGTCAGTTTTTCCTTTTATATTTATATATCTTCTTCTTCTTCTTCTTCCTGCCCTTATCCCATATTACTTGGGGTCGGCGCAACACGTTTTCTTCTTCCATTCTGTCCTGTCACCCGTCAAACTATCACTAACTCCCTTTTCTTTCATATCAATTCTCACACAATCCATCCATATTTTTTTCGGCCTTCCTCTCCCTCTCCATCCATCTACATGTACACTCAGAACTCTTTTAGTAATGTGCGCTTCATCCCTCCTCTTCACATGACCATACCAAGACAACCGATTACCTTTCAAGTTTTCAGTCACTGGCGCCACTTTCAAACTTCCTCTAATATACTCATTTCTCACTTTGTCCATTCTCGTCACACCACACATTCATTTATATATCTATAATTAATAAAATAAGTTTCGCTTGCGTTTGACCACCATCTCACCTGATGGTAAGCGATGATGTGGTCGATGATGGAACACGCTTGCCTAGAAGTTACCTATTCACTCTTGACTTAAAGATCCCTTAAAGTTGTAGTTATCAGGAAACACAGACTCCGGCAGGGAAATTCACTGCTTGGCTGTACAAACAACAGTTTTGGTGCACAATAAAGTTTATTCTTTTTTACACCACCTGCTCGATAATGTCGTTTTACACGTCATACAAATCTCACTTAAAGCAAGTCATTATATGCCTAGGGAGATAATGCAGTATGGCCGATCACTAGGGAATAATGAGATTTGAATTTGGAGCATCAAGAATCGTCAACATTGTGAATTAAAATGTAGGCGCATCGAACAAGTTGACTCGAAATTCAAACCAAAGAGTATGTAATCACTATGATTCAAACTGACCACTAACAAAAAAAAGAAAATAGAATAAAACGTGCGTACTGACGACACGGGAGCATTATAGAAAATTGAAACTATAGAATCTTGGAGTAGTAAATTTTGTTTGTTTGATGAACTTGTAAATATAATACTTATATTTCTCTAATATATGATTTGGTCGACCAAATTGTCTTTTAATTATCTCACAGATGGTGTAAAAAGTAGAGTATGCAACACGGGGATAAAGCTGTCTTTGTCTTGGGCGGCTTAAATTCCTCACTTCACTCAGGTTTCTTTATTAACTTCGCAATGCTCGGGAGTTAATTTTATAAGTCCCTCACTATCGTTCGGGATTAAAATCAGCAACCTTCGTTTCGTTCGGAATTCAACATGCCGCCCGCGACTTAAAGACACTGCTTTATTCCCTAGTCACATAAACTACTATTCTTATATTTTTTGCAGCAAGCAACTTGATGCGTTGGTTACGACTCAATCTATCACTAGAAGATTGTCGCTCAGAGCGTCATCTAACCTCATTGGTGGAACTGCCAAGCTTTACAAACAGAGTTTGGATAAGCTGTATCGTGGTGAGTAACCACATATTCCATAGGGTGACACTAAGGGCTTTCACCGAGACACCATGGCGACGCGACCAGCCGCCGCTACCAGCAAAATGTATACAGCTCTATAGAGAGTTACTCACCTGATGTCCGCTTGGTTGCGTAACCAAATTGGCGGCCAGCTCGGACGTGTGCTGACTCTGGTGTCTGTAGGGTGTCTAGTTTGGTAGCTTAGCCGCCGGGACACCATAGCGGTGCGACCAGTTGCAACGCCATGGTGTCACGTTGAAATATAGCCCTAAGTGTATTGTCCTCTATGTAGGTTTACTAATGATTAGCATAAAATATATTGCCATAATTTACATTGGCATAACAAAATTCAGCATAATGATCAATGAATAAAATCGTTTAAAATTTATGCAACTTCAATTTAAGCCAAAACATATTAGACTAAATGATAGTTATGCTAACCTATGCATTATGCCAAAGTATTATTATGCAACAGTATTATTATGCTAAAAAGAGTTATGCGAAAACGTTAAGCCAAACAATATTATGCTTAAAAATTTTATGCCAACAAGGATATTACCCTCTATGTAACTTGTGCCGGCTATTCAAGGCGTAGCTTAATCAGTTAGTGAGTGTCATCTCTAAGTGTGGCTCAAAGATTTAATATACCTATCTAGGTATGACTATTTTCCGACAACTTTTTTTAAGGAAACAAAAGTAGTCGCAACGCGCAACGTAGCCACATTCAGAGGCGACACCACAGATTGTTTCAACAGGTATAGACTTATGCTTTAAGTACCTTCTACCAACAGATTTTTTTTTGTGTGAAATCATCAAATAACTTCTCCCGTTCTGGGTAGAGAGAGAGGAAGTGCCAGAGTATTACTGACTAAAACCCACCCGTGTTCCTTCAATTGTTTTTTGCGTTCCCGGTCCGAAGTAACTATTCAGAACAACACCGCAACCCAGGATTCCTGGCAATATGTATCAAATAATACATTCCTAATTAATAGTGAACCTTATCTTCACTTGCAGATGTCATAAAATTGAATAAAGACTTTATACACCGCCGGCGCCGGTATCGTGAACAGCTTGATAGCTTATGTAAGTTGATTTTGTTACGAATTATCACATTTCTGTGAATTCTAATTTAGCTGGAGACTGTAAAACTAACTTTACATTTTATTTTTATTTAGTGAGAAACCATAAATTTACTTTTACCGTTGTAAAGCCACCATACAGTCTTCCTTCAATTGCTCGATATCGACCCGAGTTAGGTCCTTATCGGACAGTGAGCTTCAAATTGCTCGCCGTCCGCAAACCCGCACTTTAGATTACCGGGAATCACCCTGCGACTCCTAACGGCTCCCAACTTTTGGCGAAATAGACCCCTAATTATAAGTAAAAAAGAAACACGCGAATAACTACTTGCGTCGGATTGGTCCGCCGAGTCTTCACGCGTCCTATTCACCAGCGGCCATCATATTCAGTTGCAGTTCATCTCCTTCACTCGCATTACTGCTTCGCAGAAGAAAGCGTCCGATTCCCATTGCGTCTCACTCCATACCATATCTTGAATCAAAGCCGGACGCAATAGGTCGCCGCCGCCGATCGCGTCTACGAAGACACGTCGGTAGTCAACCTAAGTGGGACACACCTCCACCGTATGCCCCACCGTGTTCTTCGGGCGACCCGCACAAATGTAACACGTGGATATTTCATTTTTCAAAACAGAAACCTGCACCAAGCTTGTTGAAAAAATATCGATACATTAAAACCTATGTCGATATTTTTTATTCGATATATCGATATTTTCAACCGATATATTATTCTACTACCAAATGTAACAATAGGTAAACACATTCTAAATTAATAAATATATACATCTTAACTGTTAAATATTATAAATTAATAGGTTTAAACAAACTTAAAATAATAAAATGTACAAACGATTAAAAAAGGCTAAAAAACGGGGAAAACTCATAGGGCATCAAGAGCTCGACGGATGATGTCATTAATACTGACATGCCGTGCTATCCGACCAGTAGCTCGATTCACGTAATGAAAACCGTAACGATATCGTAGCAATTTAGTCGTTTAGATCGTTTCCGTATTCACATCCATCAATCGAGTTTGAACGACACCGATTTTAAAGTAGTTTGAAATTCGTCGATTTGAAAAAACATCTGTATTATATTATCCTGGTAGAATACTTATTAATGTAACTGGAAATAATTCGATAGATCGTGAATACCGCTTTTGGATAGGACTTCGATCGAACGACTATAAAACTTTAACGATATTTGGCTTGTTTGATTTTATGTGAATCAGGCTACAGTGCTTCTACTGCAAGATAGGCCATGGTGTCCGAGGCGGTAGACTGCTTCGCCGCACTGACATCGATGTGGAGCTCCAGTAGGAGCACCCAGACGCAGGCATGTAGCGATCCGGAAGGTGGTGTCACTATCCGATATATCGATATAAAATATTCAATATCGAAAACCGGATAGTCCGGTGAGGACTTGCGTCAGCCATTCTAGCCACTTAAAGAGAGGACTTACACTGCAATTGTAATACCTTGGAAGATAATACAAGTATTTCTGTTCCACATTTACTAACTGGCCCTGATCCTAGTCGTATAAAGTCACCTTTAACTTAACTTCATAACGACAATGGCGCCCTTAAACCATGATTATCTAATTTTAAGACAGACGTAAAGAGCAGATGTCCGTCATCTCAACTTAGATTGGATCAAACTCAAGAGAAGGTCATGGATTGATGTAGTTAGTACAAATGGGTGGGTCAGTTGAGTCGTTAGGTTTACTGTCACGAACACCGGCACTAACTTCAGAGGGTTACAATAAGTACCTACTAAACGTCAACATGTCGGCGTTTAAAAATGTTACACGCTGTATTTTTTTAGGGTTCCGTACCTCAAAAGGTAAAAACGGAAACCTTATAGGATCACTTTTTTGTCTTTCTGTCTGTCAAGACCCGTTTTCTCGGGAACGAGTTGAAATTAAAACCATATACTCAGGTCTGCGGTCCCTTGAAGCTGTAAAAATATCAAAATTCAAAAAAAAAAAGATTCAGCCGTTTTTGTCGCAAAAACGTATATTTCGACACTCTCATGTAGAATCAAGATTCTATCAAGGGAATCAAAATTCATTAGGTACCTACTTCCCGTTGACCTAGAATCCTGTTTGACATGAAGCGAGGTGACATAGCACAAATATAGGAAAAAATCTAAAAACTGTAAATTTGTAGTTATGTCAGAAAAAATAACTTTTTTTCCGATTCGAAAAATCTTAGTAACTCGGAAATTGAACTGTTTGTACGAAACCCTCAGTGCGCAAGTCCAACTCGCACTTGCCTGGTTTTTTTTTATTATGTATCTGCTCGTGTTTGACCACTATCTCATCAGATGATAAGCGATGGTGTGGCCGACGATGGAGCACGCTTACCTAGAAGTAACCTATTCACTCTTGACTTAAAGGCCCCTAGGTAGTAGCTATCAGGAAACAGACACGGGCAGGGAATTCCACCATGTACCATGTACCAGTGGCCTTACGTCTAGTACCCCGATGATGGAACCGACTTAGCGGAATTTAATTGTGCAATTCCAGTGCACACTCCCTGAAATATAAACGACTAGCTTTTGCCACCGGCGTCGCCCGCATACATACGAGTATAGTATAAAATATAAATATAGCCTATGTCACTCAAGAATAAAGCAGCTTTCTATCAGTGAAAAAATGTTACCTATCGGACCAGTACTTCTAGAGATTACCTCCTACAAACAAACAAAAAAAAAACTTTACCTGTTTATTATATTAGTGTAGATAGAATTCCGTGATAAAAACCGTTTAATCTTACTTCATAATTTGTGGTTTTCAGCTTCTGAAAGAGCTGATTCGATGGCAGAATCTACAAGTGAAGTCCCTGAACAAATGAGGCGAACAGCTACCGTGAGATTTGAGAGTAAGTAAACCGTGTAAGGCCGTGATTTTTATAATTAAGTAAATTGTCTACTTTGGCGTTCTTATTCCAAACTAGCGACCCGTCCCAGCTTCGCACGGACAATAAATATACCCTATGTTACTCAGGGTGAATACAGATTTCCAATGGTTAAAGAATTTAACCATTGGAAATCTCTCTCTCTGTCACTCAAAGGTTTGCTGGGAGAAAACTCATTGTTGAGTTAAGCTCGCCTTTGTACATGAACTATCAATTATGAATGTATTAAGGTTAAGTTTTTTTTTGTGTGTACAATAAAGAATTAAGAATTAAGAATTTTTCGCATTAGTCTTTGAGTTTATTCATTACAAACATACCCACAAAAATACAAATTTTCCCTCTTTATAATATTAGTGTGGAAGTGTAGAACACTGAAATTAAACTTTAGCTTATTACTTAGTACTTATTAAGCAGCTTCGCTCCAACTTAGAGATAGCAAAGTTGTCTGATGATTTTCCATTAAAAAAAAAAAGTTTTGTTATGGGCTTTAGAAAAAACTGGGCAAGTGCGAGTCGGATTCAGACACGCTGACACGCAGGTTTCCGTACCGTCCCGCGTCCGTAGAAAAAAGTGGCAAAAAAATCGCGTTTGTTGACTTGTTGTATGGGAGCCCCCCTTAAATATTGATTTTATTTTGTTTTTAGTATTAGTTGTTATACCGACAACAGAAATACATAATTTGTTTAAATTTCAACTGTCTAGCTTTCGCTTATTATTCTTATGATACAGCCTGGTGACAGACAAACGGACAGACAGCGAAGTCTTAGTAATAGGGTCCCGTTTTAAAAAAAAATGAAAAAAAGACTGAAAAGTACAAAATAACTTTAATTTCGGAAGTCGGTGTTTCTATAATAGTTTTGTCTCTTCGTTATTTAACACCGACTTCCGAAATTAAACTTATTTTGTTCTTTTCAGTACCTATTTTTTTAACATTGAAGTCGGTTGTATTTTGTTTGTAAAAAAATTTTTATTTTACACTTTTTATATTTTTTTTATACCACCACTAAAAATTACCCCTCAGTCAAACTTAAATATCTTATAGCCAGAGAGCATTTAATAATGATTCTAATAATTCCAAACACAGTTATACTTCTGGCTTCATCATCAGATCTGTCCGATACATCCCCTCCCCCTTTTCCTTCAGCCAGTCATCGACTACACAAAGCAATTTTATATCTTCGAAGTTCATGATCAGATCATAACAATATTGCAATGGAACCAACTTGGAAGCATAACCTTTCAATCAAAAAAAGAATTTTCAAAATCGGTCCACAATTGACCGACATATCGGTGAACAAACATAAAAAAAAAAAAACATACATTCAGCCGAACTTAGAACCTCCACCTTTTCGGAGTCGGTTAAAAATGAAAGCTCTTTCGAAAAAAAAAACGCATCTAAATAATAGAACTGCTATGCTTCTACTTGTACCATCAAACGACCAAGCTTACTGCTCGCACCATATCATTAGCTAAATGAGGCTGAATTCAGTCGCCTCCTCGTTACATTGTCGCAAGTAATGATACAATATATATCTTCCATTTTTATGAGGATGACAATCACATGTTGAAGCGAATTTTCTTTTATCTGTAAAAGCTTTTTACTGACATATAAATTTGATCCCACCAATTTGATCTCACATTGCATATTGAATTAAAAATGTTAGGTACGGCGTAAATGGAACTGATTTTTAGGGTTCTGTACCTCTAAAGGAAAAAATGGAACCCTTATAGGATCACTTTGCTGTCCGTACGTCTGTCTGTCTGTCTGTGTGAGTGTCTGTCTGTCAAGACCCTTTATCTCAAGAACGCGTGGAGGTATCGAGTTTAAATTAAACCATATACTCAGGTTTGCGGTCTCTTCAAGCTGTGTAAAAATCAAACTTGTTGCAAAAAAAACGTATATTTTGTTACTCTCAAAGATCGAAATTCATTGACCCAGAATCCTGAAATTTGGCACGAAGCAAGGTCTTATAGCACAGGTATATGAAAAAATCTGAAAGCAGTAAATTTGAGGCTGAGTCACAAAAAAAAATTGCAATTCGGAAAAATTTTCGAGACTCCATTCGGGAAATGTAGTTTGCACGGAACCCTCAGTGCGCGAGTCCGACTCGCACTTGCCCAGTTTTTGTAATTATTTCAATGCGCTACCAGTGTAGTCAATTCCCATAATAATTAACTATACCTAATTAGGAAAACTATTTTCTTAAACACTATTGGAAAAAAATATTTGTGTTTAACCTTTCGAATATCGTAATTAGTGACACAATAGAAAGACAATGAGAGACCGTTCGCTTGGGGTTTAATTAATTAAGGTACAATGGGGTTGACGTATCCTTGTGAAAAAACACAAAAAAAAACAGTGTCTAATTGCATAACTGTAACTTAATTTCTAATTAAGGTGGGTCGACGTTATCCACGGGGTAATCTTGTCCCTACTACCACCATCACCATAGTTATAGTGACCATGATTTTTTTCAACAGTAGCATAGGCTCAAATACATCCGTTATATTGGTTCTCCTACAAATCATCTCATTTTTATGTCAATCACATAGGCTAATAATCGAAATAAATTTTAACTATAACTACATATTCTGTACTTTTTATTTTTTGAAAGCGTTTGATTCTAAATCCACAATTCCAGATTCATCATTTTCACCGAAAAGGGGACGGAAAACTGAGTATCCAATAGTCAAGACGACATCCAGGGCTACTATGAGTAGATCTCCAAGTGAGAACTTTACTAATGATACAAGTTCTAATGAAGAAGATACACCTGATCATAATGCTGATGATGATAATTTAGATTCAGAAGATATGGGAACAAATTCAAATGGTAACGATGAAAATAGAGAACCTGGTGTGGTGAGTATTCTATTCTTTTATGATCCTAGTAATACTTTTTTTTTTACAACTATCACACAACGTCAACGTCCTAAACTAAGCAGAGCTTGTACTATGGTTATTACACAACTAATATACATAGTTTTACGAGTACAATATTTCTAAATACATCCATTTTATAGATAAATTACACCTAGACACAGAACAAATGTTTCCACATTTGTTCTATGTGAGAAATTAATAAATATATTATATTATGTTATATTAAATGCTCATCATAAAAATATTTTCTTGGGTGAGAATCGAACCCACAACCTAAGGGATAGCAGTCCGGGCTACTAACCACTATAAACCAAACACTACTAACACTGCAATTTAGCCTCACTTTTCTTGGACTGACCGACACTTGACTATTCAAAAGTGAAGTCTATTTGAAATAAATGTTTTTGACTTTGACTTTAGACCAACCGGCCAGTTAATAAATGTGTGGAAAGTTGTGGAGTATTAATATTATTCCGATTTCTGTCTCCGATCTTATTAAAGCTGTGTTTGAAAATTGAAAAACTCATTTACAGGAAGAACCTTTTTCAGAAGAAGAAAACCCCGAAACCCGATTCAAAGACGAGGGTATCCAAACATCTCCTATACTAACTAGTAGAAATAAGACTAGAGATAACATCAGCAGTCGTGGAGATCGTGGCTTCAATAGCGACCTGCCTTTTGGGTATATTCTGATTCATGATAACTACTACTCCAGGGTTCCAAGGAAAATCATATTTACTTCTATTAATAGTGATGTTAATAATCTTATTTGATTTGAATAATTATGTAGATTTAACACCCCTCAGTATATACAAGGTTCAGTTTAGATTAATCTAAAAATTTTAGGAGGCTATTGTATTAGTGATTCTTGACTTGAATCAACAATGTTTGTAATTCTTATTTTCCAACAATGTGGGTAGGTATTCTTTTTTCTTATTTTTGGAAATCGGTAAAATCGTTTCGTAGAGTAAGTGAGTGAAGCCTCGTACAGACTGTCGCACTCACGCACAGAATGACAACGTGCGATAAATCGCAACAGGTGATAGTTTTTTTGAGGAGGTTTATTATGCGAGTTATTCTGAATAACACTCAAAACTAAAATAACAAGCATTATTGATTGATCAGGAGATTATTGATGACCAGATATCACAGTTTTTATATGATTATTTACAAGTTTCATAACAACTTCCTCAAATTTTGTACAAATCCAAAACTGCACCTTGTTTAGGACTTCAAATTTTGACTAAACCCAGTAGTAACATTACTTCTAGTGTAAAATTACGGCTTTGTTACACTTAATTGAGTGACAGCCTCTTTTTCAGGCTTCAGTATTTCTGCTCGATACTTTTTTGTTAGCAACCATTGGATCCCAAAGGCCTTTCCCTTCTTATAAACCTGTTTTAAGTCATCCCTTGTTAAGTTCAGATCGTGAATATGATCAGATCGTCACACTACCTTCGCCACGGTCGGCCTCGACGGCAACGCCTTCTTCAGGCATCTAGTGAGCGATCTTGACGTGGTCTTCCCACAACCTCTTCAGCGTTTTTTGGCTTTTCTCAACATCTGCTACTTAAGGTGATAACGCCAGGGTAATTCGCGGAATTCAAATTTTCTTAGTTTTTTTTTTTCTTTTTCGTCCCTAATGAATGGCTATTTCATTAAAAGGAATTAGAATAACTTATCTGAGAGGGCAGTCTTGATGAATTTAATGATTATAATTCCGTAAATAAATATGTATTACAACCGCCAATCATATTTTAATCAGTACACAACTTGGCACTTGGCACTGACCTGTAAAATGTGAAAATTAATATAGGGTGTTTTTAATATCGTCCGGATTTCATCACGCATGCGAGAATGCCCACATCATCATCATCATCATTATCATTTCAGCCAAAAGACGTCCACTGTTGGACTTAGAACTCCCCCAAATATCGCCACAATGAACGATCCTGTGCGTCTCGCATCTATCGGATTCCCGCAACCCTTATCAGGTCATCGGATTTCATAACCTGAACAGTTTCGGGAAAAGGATGCTATGGCCGTGCCACTTTTTTGCTCACCTAGGTGAAGGCACTACCACGCCCCCTAAAAATGCACAAAAATGCGTCCCGCGTGCGTATTCCCCGCATAACAATAAATACTTGTATGAAATGGACATTTGCGGAGGTTACGCGTGCGGGGCAATCCCGCATGCGTGATCAAAACCGCACGATATTAAAAACATCCTAATTTGTATTTTACAAGCTACCCTGGCATTCAACTTAAGTTAGAGTGATGTTTTTAACGCTATTTATTCGCTTAGTAACATTATTTCTAGCTCAAAAATAGTTACTGTTTCAAAATTCAATTTTACTATTTTTTGCCATTTTGCTTTCGTAAAGGACGTGATGAGATTTCGTAAAATTATTTTTGTTATTTGGTAAAGCTGTCCAATCTAATCGTTATTGATTTTCGATTTAGTTTTATTTTTTGTTTGTTAATTTAAGGAGAGTTTTCTAAGTTTTAAATAAATATGTATCTAAGAAATAAATAGGTTCATGTATTTTGTTTACTGGTCATAAAGATTCACTGTATAAGTTATAAGAAAAATATTGATACCTGATTAGTCGTGTGTTCAAGCGTACTTATTCTGTTTGAAAGTTTTTAATTTAATACATAGATAAGTTCTACAATGTTTGTTTCGTGTTCCAATAAATGACTTTAGCTTTTTACAATTTGTTTTCCTTGTAATCATCGCAAAATAAATATGACTAATTATAAAATTAACGAGATTAAGCGTGAAGCTCAAGACCGTTCACAATGGAGGACTTCTGTGGACGTGCTCTGGCTTATCTAGGGGACATAGGACATTAAGGCTTATAGTTTCTTGAATAATCTAGACGAAATTAAATGGACACAATCTCGTACCCGCTTATGCAGTTTTACGCGTATCTGTGCATATAATTGCGTCTAGCTGCGCCCGGACAGTGCGGCTGACCTTTAAATCCATTTTCTTTGCGAAATATTAATTGATTTACATATGCTATGTTCACTTGGAAGAATATTTAACGACCAATTTTTATGTGTAAAAATATTTCTAAAGATCTAAGCCGTTTCGAAGGAGTAGGGAAAAGTTGTGAAATTGCTAAATATTTTTTTTAGACAAAAGTATTAACCGCACGAAAAAATCAAATGTTGATAATGTTGTTCATGAATCTATAATGAACATATATTTTTTTCATACCTAGTAACCTGGCCGTTACCGAGGAGTAGGCTTCAGAAAGTTACTGTTTTATGGCGCTGTAGCGACATCTATGGCGCCACATAAGAACTACGAAGAGAATACGAAGGAGGAGGCTTCAGAAAGTCACTGTTTTATGGCATTTTTCACTGGGTCGCCATGGTGGCGTAAACGGGTACTGACGCCAATATAATATATGGTGGTCTGCGTGACCAACAGTGGCCAGATGAGGTTCACACCATAGAGATGCATGCATATCTTGGCTGTGCCAATTGGCAGCTACAGCGTCTCGGTTAGGCAAGGGCCTAAGTAATAAAGTCAATTCAGTGGAAAGGCGTGCGAAGAGGCTAATTGGTGATTCAGATTTGGTTAAGTCCAACCTTCAAAGCCTTGAGCACAGGCGTAGGGTAGCCAGCCTTTCGGTGTTTTACAGGATGCACTTCGGAGAGTGTGCGCAGGAATTGCATGACTTGATTCCGCCATCACAATTCTACCATCGGACAACCCGACGTACGGTGAATATCCACCCTTACGTTGTTGAAATCTCTACGGTCCGGACTAAGCGTTTCACCTCGTCATTTATACCGCGTACGTCGAAGGACTGGAACAGTTTGCCTGCTGCGGTCTTCCCGTCCGATTATAATTTGGGTGTCTTCAAGGCTAGAGTGAATAGGCTCCTAATAAACTAGTGCGCCTCACCATCGGAGATTGCATCACTGCTTACCATCAGGTGGGATCGCAGTCAAGCACTACTTTATATCAATTAAAAAAAAAAGAACAAACACAACCCTGTAACATGAAAATAAAACCACCATTTCCTTTCCGGCACAACTTCACAAACAAAAAGTCTCGTACCAAACGCAATATTCTCCAGTGATCTCACAAAACAAATATTCAAGTAGAATAATGATTTCAAAGTACATTCATCCCGGTAGTTTTATTGAACAGTGGTTTACGACAGCCCCGGGTAATACAACTCAATGCTCAAGCAAAAAGTCGAATGAAAACTCTGCTGGACAGAGCTGCAAAGCAGAACGAAGATGTTGGAACATACTGGAAGAGGCCTTTATGTAAATGGCTCTTAATTTTGTACTTATTTTTTAAAAAGTACTTTTTTTTAAAAGAAAAACACTGAAAAGTACAAAATAACTTTAATTTTGGAAGTCGGTGTTTCTAAAATAGTTTTGTCTCTTCGTTATTTAACACCAACTTCCGAAATTAAAGTTATTTTGTACCTTTCAGTGTTTTTTTAACATTGAAGTCTGTTGTATTTTTTTCTTTTTTGTAAAAAGTTTTTTATTTTACACTTTTTAGTTATGGTACCACCACTAAAAAGTACCCTTCAGCCAAACTTAAATACCTTATAGTCAGAGAGCATCTCATAACGATTCTAATAATCCCAAACACGGTTAGATTACATTAATTTACCTTCTCGCTTCATCATCAGATCTGTCCGATGCATCCTCTCCCCCTTTTCCTTCAGCCAGTCATCGACTACACGTATAAACAAAGCAATTTTACTTGTTACGACAGTTCTGCTGTAATCCTATGAGGAATTCTGTGCCATATCTTCGAAGTTCATGATCAGATCATAACAATATTTCAATAGGACCAACTTGGAATCAAAAAACCTCTCAATCAAAAAAAAATTTTTTAAATCGGTCCACAATTGATCGAGATATCGGTGAACATACATAAAAAAAAGACGTGTGGCACTCGGGGACTGCCGCGGTAAAGCTATTGCATAGCATTTTTATCAACTTATGCAATTATAATTATTTATTTATTTTATTTAAGCAGTTTTTTTTTCCTTTGTTTTTTTTTTTCTTTTATATTAATTGAAGTTACACTTTCACACATTGAATTGAATTTTGATTGATTGTTCACTCATTTGTTTTCTTATCGGTCACCACGCTCAAAAAACAAATGAGTAGGGGGTGTTAGGTTATTTTCGTTACGGAATTTCTGGATTCGGTCTCCACGCTCAAGGACCGCGATAGAAGCTATGCAATAGCTTAAAAAAAAACATACATTCAGCCGAACATAGATCCTGCTCCTTTTCGAAGTCGGTTAAAAACGGACTGACTAACATATACATATACCAGGAACGTGAAATTTTGCACAAGGCTTCTTTTTATGGCGTCTAAGCAAGCACTAAAGGAGGATTTTTCTAAAATTCCCTCCCGGGGTAAAATGGGGGTCCAAAGTTTATAAGGGGAAACCTACTTTCACGCGAGCGAAGCCGGTTGCAGAAGGTAGTCTAATATATAAAATAAACGAGTTTACGATTTTTATAGATGTTTATTGTGTGGCAAGTCTAAAAACAGGTCGCAGGTTATTTTTTACCCCCCTACTCCCACCCTCCATTTTTTATTTGTTAATTTATACGTCAAAACAATATTTACCGAGTCAACTATCGTATATTTATTTATTTCATTATTTTCATTTCTTTAGAGTTGTATACGGAACAAGGTGTAAAGTCCCGCAAACCTCCGTGGAAAGAAAGAATCATCTGATCAGTCCGATGTTGTGTCTGATAGCTGAATTCGAACTGTGGTTTATGTTGTAATCACGCTGAGAGTACTCTGTTACCGCGATGCATGATAGAATAGTACCTATGTGGCGAGGTTAATTTTACTAGTTACTACAGTTATACAGGGTTATTTGAAAAACACTGGCAACCTCTCAAGACTACGTTACTAACATTATAAACAACAACTTTTGTTCATTGATAATTTTTTTAAAGTTATATTAAAAAAAAATATCATATTTTACTTCATCAGATTTTCATATTTAAATAAAAATATTTAAATTAAACGTTCTAAATATTACGAAGTCTATGTCCAGCGATAATACAATAGCGGAGGGGAGCGGGGATTGGGCATGAGCATACTGACGTAGATAGGTTAGCAAAATACAGAGTTGAAATGTGTTAGATAGAACATCGAAATCTTGAAGGTTTGTTTTTAGTAAATGAATTATGTTTTGTAATTATTTATTATTACTAGCTGTTCTTACTAGTTATGTATTTATTACTAGCTGTTCCTCATAATTTCATGCGCGTCTTTGACTACTGCTCCGCTCCTGAGGGTAGCGTGATGCTATACAGCCTACCACTTTCCTTGACAAATGAACTATGCAACAATAATAGAATTTTTAAATTCAAATCTTTACCTCCTGAGATAAGCACGTTTTACATAATACTTAAGTAGTAAAGTATTACAGTATTAATAGTAGTAGTAAGTACTAAAGTAGTAGATAAACAAATATACAACTTTATTTATATTATATATTATGCGAAACCTTGAATATGGTTTATTTAGAATCAGTAACTGATTCGATTCCAATAACTAACCAAAAATACCTAAAAGATCACAAGTTGGAAAAACCGGCCAAGTGCGAGTCGGACTCGCCCATGAAGGGTTCCGTAGCAGCAAGTAACATAATATAAAAGTTCTTGTAATGTGTTGTAACTTTGATCGATGTTTTAATAATAGTGTATTTTTTTCGATTTATGACGCATTAAAAAAAACTACTTACTAGATTTCGTTCAAACCAATTTTCGTTGGCAGTTTTTATAGTAATGTACATCATATATTTTTTTTTAGTTTTATCATTCTCTTATTTTAGAAGTTAGAGGGGGGGACACACATTTTACCACTTTGGAAGTGTCTCTCGCGCAAACTATTCAGTTTAGAAAAAAATGATATTAGAAACCTCAGTATCATTTTTGAAGACCTATCCATAGATACCCCACACGCATGGGTTTGATGAAAAAAAAAATTTTGAGTTTCAGTTCTAAGTATGGGGACCCCCAAAATTTATTGCTTTTTTTCTATTGTTGTGTGAAAATCTTAATGCGGTTCACAGAATACATCTACTTACAAAGTTTCAACAGTATAGCTCTTATAGTTTCGGAAAAAAGTGGCTGTGACATACGGACGGACAGACAGACAGACAGACAGACAGACATGACGAATCTATAAGGGTTCCGTTTTTTGCCATTTGGCTACGGAACCCTAAAAAGAGATCACGGTAAGTCATAACGGGCATTAGACGCTAGCGTGCAGTTGAGAGCGGAAGCAAAACAATCCCACAGTCGCTCGGATGGCCCGGTGACCATGTATTTATATAGCCAACTAGGTATCATAATGGGCTTATAACTTTGTGATTTTTCATGTTACAGTTATGAAATTTTGTATATAGATTGTTTACATAAAAATACCAGACTTGAGTTTCGGGTTTCATATATACTAAAAATGATGTATAGATAGGCAAGAGAATAAGTGATAACTAAATTAAAAACCATTAAAAACAATATTAATCTGCCTAGTCTTTTCCCAATCATGTTTGGGTCGTTTTGCAGTCAAACCGGATGAAGCTGGATATCAGTATTTTATATGCAACCAGTAACTGACTCCAGTCACCCAGTGCCTTCACGATCCATTTCTGGCTATCTGTAGCGACTTTCAAAGGTCTACGAATGACAGCCGTTTCTCGGCAACTCTGTCTTCACACAGAACAGTAAACTTTATAATAATATTATCTTCCAATAATCAGCAAACAAATCCAATCCAGGGTTGGTCTCCACGAGCGTGTTGAGCATCGTTAGCATACACGATATAGAGGAGTAATATAAAGAATAAAATGTATTTTTGAAATCAACTTAAGCTAGGGTCTTCTGCATAATTCTAATATCAAATCCATACTCCCCATAAATTCGCTGCCACATCCAGTCAACCAACATCTTTACCACTACCAACAGTACTTATTGCAAATGTAATAAAGTCTATATTCGTGTGTTACAAACACGAATTTTTCCTCTATTTTCCATTGAACTTTTTGCCAGTCACTTGAGTTTCACAGGCCACTTGCAGACTTCGTCTGTATGCAGTTTTTTTTTTCGGAAACTAATAGACTCATCCAGTTCGAATTGGTATAATGGAAGTATTGGATGTAAAAACTTTGTTATTTATTTTTGTTCTGGCAATATTAGGAGTAAAAAATAAAAAATGGCTGCCTAGAAATATTTCAGTTTAGGGTTTTTTTTAAGGGTAGAAATCATCCAATGACTTCTCTCGCTCTGGGTGGAGCGAGAGGGCGCGTCTGACTTTTACTGACTAAAACCACACCTGTGTCCTTCAGTTGCCCTTGTGTTCCTTGGGTTTCCTTTTCAGTAAATTACCCGCAGTCCTAGCTAGCGGGCATCGGCCCTACCGGGCCCCTACAGTTTGCTGACATCTCTTTGAGGAGCTCATGGGTCACTACGTGCTGTTGACGACTCGGCACGGTCCGGTTGATTACCGGACGGTCGGATGGCGGGCTACCCATTGCTCGACGTCTGCAAGCCCGCGTCTACCGTGGCTGGTAGTCGGGGTCGGTATTTCGGCGGCTGGGGCGTGAGGACCTTCGTTCCCTCACGCATGCCGCCTCCTCCTTCGCTAGCATTACTGCTTCGCAAAAACTTTAGTTTAGGGATGAGTTTTGCTAAGGTATGTGTAAGATTTCAGCATTCTCGTAGAACTTAAAACTAAAGGAAAAAAAACTTTAGATTTTTACCAAAAATTCCTACCTACAATTTATGCCAATTTTCACTAATGTGTAAATAAATAAAGCCCACTGTTTATTTTCAAGACTATACTCTGGACCCAGATGTTTGTCGTGATGGCCCAGTGCTTAAGCCACCCGCCTCTCCTACATGAGGTTTCAAAATCGGGCGACTATTAATGTGATTTTTTCAATTCATATAAGCTTTTCTAAGTTTATCTAGGATATTACTGACACCCCGTGCCTCGGAAAGCACGTAAAGCCGTTGGTCCCGGTTGTCATACGTAGACCTTTGACAGTCGTGGTCGTTACATATAGTCTGATCATCAGTTTATCCAAGTACTATCGTGTTAGCCAGTAACTGGGTTGTGGAAGTCTGATAGGTGACTGAACAGAACTGGGCTGGCTGAATGGCCGGACTGTGCGTGCAAGCCGTGTTTTAAATGGAGCGACTTAGACTGGAAGCCAGTTAGAAAAAAGCTTATGTGGTGATGACAATACTCTGCGCCGAGAGTTTCATCGTCATCATCAGCCTTTTTAATGTTCCCACTGCTGGGACCCAGGCCTCCTCTCTAGTAGAGGGTATGGGCCATAATCCACCACGCGGGCCCAGTGCGGGTTGGTGAATGTCACATGTCTTCGAATTTTTGGTTCTAGGACATGCCGGTTTCCTCACGATGTTTTCCTTCACCGTTTTGAGAGCAGTGGTGATGAAATAAATTACACAAAGTAATGCGCCTGGCTGGGTTCGAACCCGCGACCCGCAACTCGTAAGTCGGAGCCATTAACACTAGGCCACCACTGCTCTCACGAGTTTACAATCTAGTAAAAAAATTTATTTGAATTCGGGTTTTTTTTTTCACAACTATCACACAACGCCAACTGCTCCCAAACTAAGCAAAGCGTGTTCCAGTATTAGACAAAGAAAAACATACAAAGTACCTATATATTTCTCCCACCCAGACACAGGACAACTTATCACACAAACATTTATCTTGGGTGGGAATCAAACCCACGACCTTTGACATAGCAGTCAGCAATCAGTTTAATGTGACTTAACTGGTAGGTACTAGTTGCAGACATATTGATCAAAACATTGGTTTGCTTTGTCTAATACGTCCAAAACTATGTTGAACATTAATTTAAATAAGACTGTTTTTGCCTGAAGTCAACTCCGTGCTTAACTATTAAATATTTCAAACCTAATTTTGAATTAAATACCCAGGAGTATGATGTAATTTGAAATATGGAACATTATTACTGTTTGGGACGACCCATTAACTAGATAATTATGCGTTATTGTTATATTTTATATATTTCATTCAGTACCCAAGAACAGGTGATTTGTTGACAGTTCGTCACTATACGCTCATATGATCTACACTAATATAACTATATAATATTCGTCAGAATATGCTCATATAATCTACACAAATACATATAATAAAGAGGTAAATTTGTTTTTTTGTTTTGTAGGAGGTAATTTATGGAAGTACTGGTCCGATTGCTAAAATTTTTTCACTGATAGAAAGCTGCTTTATTCCCGAGTGATATATATTTTATGTACGCAGGCGAAACTGTGGGCAAAAGCTAGTAATTAATATACAAATATAAGTTCTCTGTACATCAAATTATTTAAGTATAATAATAACCGAAGATTTTTGGCTAATACTTGAATATTTTAGAGCGGAACGCCTGCTCAAATCTTATAGCAATAAATATGAGAAGGACATTATCATTAATATCAAGTAGCGGTTAACCTTTCGAAACCGTAATTAGAGACTCATAGTAAGACAATGAGAGAGCAAACGCTGGCGTTCGTAGGGGCCCTGCTGGGTCGAAGCCTACTGGGGCCAGGGTCTGTTTCCGAAAGGGACGCTTGGCAAAAAGGAGCGGTGTGGGTTTTCTAGTCAGGAAGAGTGTGAAACTTTTTTTATTAGGTTACAACTTTTTTTTTTTGACATTACGAACATGGCAGTCGAGAGTTTGTCATGCTCACTCAAATGTCTTGCTGTTGGTGGCGCATGTTATTGGGTCATTCGGTTCCCTTAAAAATGGTTGAGCTGAGTAGGGCTGATGCACGCGTCATGTTCGTGAACGGGTGCCGTCAGTTGAGACTGGTCATGTCTTAGCTGCCAGTGGCTTAATTCAGTTTGAATCTTTTAATAATATCTTTAAATTACTAGTATTTTTTATTTTATTATCTACATTGTGCTTACACAATAGAAGCAACATGAAAATTTGTAACCAAGCATTATATGTAACACATAATATGATTTAAAAGAGAATCCATGGAGTTTCTTGCACGTTCTTCTCCATAGAGATCTACTCTTTAGAACGTGGAATTTAGCTTCACTTTTCTTGGACTGACCGACATTTGACTATTCAAAAGTGCCTGCAAATGGTCTATTTGAAATAAATGATTTTGAATTTTTAATTTTTTGAACTATCGCCGCTCCGCCTAACGGCGGGGGATGTCATTTGGATGATTTTTACATAACGATAAAAAAAAACATCCAATAGTCCAACCAGCTCATTACATAAAAACCTTACTAAACAGCAATTCCCACTTCAAACACGTTTTCAATTCAAAAGCAAACCCTGAAATATTCAGGCGGCTTGAAAGCTTTCCCACTTTTCTTCGGCTCCACTTATATCATTCGTTAGAGGTGAACTCAGAGTACAAACTAGCATAGAGACCGCGGAGATTATGTCGAACGTATGCCCGATTTTATTAACATAATTCAACATGTAATCTACACTTTACATATAATATTATAAAGAGGTAAAGTTAGTTTTTTTGTTTGTAGGAGTAAATCTCTGGAAGTACTGCCCCCCTAGCCAAGTTACAATCGAATTCCGATCTCTAATCGGTAACGCCTCGGTGACAGCAATTGTAGAAAACGATAAGTTGGTAGCCATGTTGACGCGCCTGAGTCGGCCGCTCGTTCTACGATGTAGCCTTTGTATAACAAAGGATGTAGCGTTAAATATTGTAGAAACGATTTTGAACGATGTGAACTTGGCTACGAATTGTCTATTCGTTTGTTCTTACCACGCGACTTTACATTGAGATGGCGTCATTCCCATACGTTTCATCACTTTTCGATAGCGTTAACGATTGCAGAATAACAACTTGGCTAAGCGTGCTGATCCGATTGCGAAAATGTTTTCACCGATAGAAAGCTGCTTTATTCCTGTAGTAGTACGAGGTCCCACTCCCACCCACGGGCAAAGGCTAGTAGTATATAATATGATGAAATACTGTCATCCAATAGGTTTATTGTAATACTAGCTTTTGCCCGCGGCTTCGCTCCCGCTCTACCCTACTCCACCCTACTCTACCCTACTCTACCCTACTCTACCCTACTCTACTTGGTAGAGTAGGGTGTGTAGGGTACTACACTACCCTAATTTTCATTATTTTTGTCCATAAGAACCTTCTCTTCACAATAACAAACACAACAAAAAAAGAATTAGCGAAATCGGTTCAGCTGTTCTCGAGATTTGCACTTAGCAACACATTTAGCGATACATTTTCATATTGTAGATGCAGTTTTGTGTTTTTACTCCCTATATCTTACTCAGTCGTCTATGGAAAGTCGAGAGGTTTGCGAGATCCATGCTATCATAGCCTACTAGACCTCAAGTAACTCAGTGCTGCCACCTAGCGGCAGCTTCGTTCCGGCGGTTACCTCGGAGTAATGGCTGGTTTCATGAGCTTCTCTGAGCGTCGTTAGGATAAGTCTGTTGGTCGCAGATTTATGGGTTATGTTATGATATAGTGAGATATGGTTGGTAAAGTAAATAAGCTGAGTGCGGTTACATGTCATCTGTTTTTTTCTATAAAAATGTTGCTTTTAATGTAAAAAGGGACAGTGATTTAACAAATACCGTCTTTTGCTATAATTTGGCCTACCTATCGTTACTTTGTCAATAGTAAACTATTCTAGTTAACAAATTTTATTCATACAATTTTTCACGCGTGGAAAGTTATGTCGGTGCTTTTTCAATTGCACTTTACAATTTGATTAAATACATGTAATAAGCAGTTTTTATTAACTTAAGGTTACATTTTAAATGAAAAATAGTGCTCTATCTTTCTATCTATGTATTGCACTTGTAAATCGAGATTAAGTTGGTAAAATAAAAAATAAAATATTTGTCATTTTTTATAAATAATTACAAAACTTTGCCGGTTGACACTTTTTAGTTTGATAGCAAACTAGTGCAATTCCTCGATTCTTTAAGCGCGAAGCTTGAATTAACTATAATATTACTGGTAAATAAATATTTAAGCGCGAAAATGGACTAAGAACCCAAGACAGGACGAAAAAATCAAAAAGACCGCTCTACTTTGCCGACCTTCCAAAATAAAAAACGTTTTAGACTTTATAGTCTGCTTAAATATGAGTACTATATCAATACGCTACGGTACCAAATCAGTTAATTTGAAAATACATTTTAACTGTAATATTCTTGCCTAGGCAAAGTAGACGGAATACCATTAACTTTGCCTGGCCCTTACGAAGGATGCTAGTTTCTTTAAATCTGTGTGAACCTTTAATGGGCTGTTTCAATAGGAGCATAGGTTTTGATTTGCATAATCATTATTTCAGCTGAAAGACGTCCACTGTTTTACATAGGCCTCCCCCAAGCGTCGCCACAACGACCGTTCCTGTCCGTATCGCATCCACCGCATTCCCGCGACTCTCACCAGGTCGTCGGTCCACCTTGTGGGAGGCCTTCCAACGCTGCGTTTTCCGGTACCTACGCGGTCGCCACTCTAGAACCTTTCAGCCCTGTTGACCATCCGTTCTACGAGCAATGTGCCCTCCCCACTGCCACTTTAGTTGAGCGATTCTTCGGGCTGTCTCGGCGACCTTAGTTCTCCTGCGGATATCTTCATTCCTGATGCGATTACGCAAAGAATCTCCGAGCATAGCCTTTTCTATTACCCTTTGGATGACTATAAGCCTTCTGATCAGGCCCATTGTAAGCGACCATGTTTTAGTGCCGTATATCATCACTGGCAACACGCACTGGTGACAGACTTTCGCCTTGTGACACCGTAGTATATTGGACGAGAAGATACCGCGCAGCTTCCTGTAGATTCACGTAATGAAAACCGTAACGGTATCGTAGCGATTTAGTCGTTTAGACCATTTCCGTATTCACATCCATCAATCGAGTTTGAACGACACCGACTCTAAAGTCGTTTGAAATTCGACGATTTAAAAAAAAAACCTGTATTACATTATGCTGGTAGAATACTTATTAATGTAACTGGAAATAAGTCGATAGATCGTGAAAACCGCTTTTGGATAGGACTTCGATCGAACGACTATAAAACATCAACGATATTTGGCTTGTTTGATTTTACGTGAATCAGGCTACTGAACGCTGCCCAGCCGAGTCGGACTCGACGATTGACCTCTTTCTCAAAGTTAGACTTACCCAACTGGACTGTCTGTCCCAAGTAAACGTAGTCGTTCTCGACTTCGAGTTTAAAGTTTCCGACCTTGATCGGAGTGAGTGTTACATGGCTATTTACTATGACTCTCGTTTTGCAAGAATCAATTAAACACAAAAACAGATTTTTTAAGATGTGTATTCAAATTTAAAAACAAAAACTTGGAGAATTTATTCTCAAATTCACATAAAATTTTTCTTTTTATTTTTGGATTTTATACTTACATATCTGAAATAAATATCTAATGATTAGGTATTTATACTTCTAACGACATTGTTGTGTTCTGTGCTCCAAGCTTGTTGAAAACCGGTGGCTCGATGCGAATGCTCGCTCTGGCGCATGTCACTGCGACATTGTTGTCATCCACGATCCTGAACTCCAAGGGCAACTGAGTCCCCTGTAATTAAATAAACATCTTAATGCTGGCCTTGGCGGTCAGAAAAGAGCTAGAAATAATGCTGTTTAAACTAACCCAGAAGCTGGCGGTATCGACTCATTTCATCGTTCCCCTCCCCTCCTCCCTACGTTTTGCTGACATCTCCTTGAGGCGCGCGTGGAACAATATGCGCCGTCGACGACTTGGGCTCGGTCCAGACAGTTACTGGACGGTCGGACGGCGAGCTACCCATTGCTCGCCGTCCGCGGTGGCCGGAAATCATGATCGGGATCGCGGCGCCTGGGGCGTAAGGGCCGCTCCCTCGCGCGTACTCTTGCGGCCTCCTCCTTTGCTAGCATTACTGCTTCGCAGAAGAAGGCGACCGCCACTCCTCCTCGCTTCGGACCATGATCTGTACCAAGTCCCGGCGCGAGAGAACGTTGCCGCTGATCGCCTCCACGAGGACACGGCGGTCCTCTGCCAAAGCGGGCCACACCTCTACCGTATGGTCTACCGTGACCTCCGGGTGGTCCCTACAGTGGAGACACCCGAGCGATTCTTCCGCACGAATCCGGTGCAGGAACCTCCCGAACTGACCACGTCCGGTGATAACCTGCATCATGCGGAAGATGAGGACGCCGTCAGGTCTTTCCATCCACGCCTGTAAGAGGGGACTTACCGCCATAATTATGGCGTGCCCAGCACTGGGTTGCGACAATCGCTGTCGCCATTCAACTATGAGATCCCGCCGGAACTCTGTCCGCCGAGGTCTCGCCCCAGCATTGCATCTCCACGCGGAAATCGTGCATGCGTGCAAGCACTGTTCCTTCAGGTCCCGAGTAGTCGCCATCCCTGGACTTGGCCAGCATAATATACAGGGTTATTTAACACTAGCAACCTCTCAGGACTGACAATGACGGATGTTTCTAACATAATAAACAACAACTTCTGTTCTATGCCTTTTAAAAATTTATCATATTTTAGTCAGATTTTCATACAAAAACAATAATAAATAAATTGAACGTTCTAAATATTACGAAGTCTATGTGAAGCAAGCGATAGTACAATAGCGGAAGGGAGCGGAGATCGGGGGGGAGGGGCTTGATGTGCATGCGTCGCGTCATACAAACGTAAGGTAAGTTTATCAAAATACACAGTTGAAATGTGTTAGTTAAAACAACGAAATCTTGAAGGTTTATTTTTGGTAAATGAATTATGTTTTGTAAAAAGTCATAGAACAAAAGTTGTTGTTAATTTTTTTTTATGGTGGGAAAAAATCATACATTGACATCCCCCGCCCTTGGGCGGAGCGGGAGATAGTGTCAGACTCTTACTGACTAAAAGACCCACCCCGTTCCTTCTAGCCTTCATACCGGGGCTCGAGCGCCCTTTCGGATAACCCTGGCCCCAGTAGGCTTCGACCCGGCTGGGTCCCTGCTGTTGCTGACAACTCCTTGAGGCGCGCGGGAACAGTGCGCGCCGTCGACGACTTGGGCTTGGTCCGGACAGTTACCGGACGGCCGGACAGTGAGCTACCCATTGCTCACTGTCCGCAAGCCCGCGTCCATGGCCTCAACCAAGGCCCGGAGCGAGAGGTCTCCGCCGCCGATCGCCCCCACGAGGGCACGGCGATGCTCCGCCCAAGCAGGGCACACCTCGACTGTGTGCTCCACCGTATCCTCCGGGCGTTCCGCACAGTGGCGACACCCGGACGTCACTTCCGCATGAATCGAGTGCAAGAAACTCCTGAACGAACCATGTCCGGTGAGTACCTGCGTCATGCGGAAGGTAAGGACGCCGTGAGGTCTTTCCAGCCACGCCTCAAAGAGGGGACTTACCGCCATAATTGTGGCGTGCCCAAGTAATACAGTCCTGCAAGGTTGTTAGCGTTTTACAAATAACCCTACCCCCCTACCCAAGTTACAACCGTTTCTCTTGCCTCGAACGCCTCGAGTTGGCCACGCCCCTGATTCTTTTGTTCTGACCACGTGACTGAGCGTTGAGATGACCTCATTCCCGTACATTTGAAGTTTTCTACTAGCGTTAACGATTGCAGATTATCAAATTGGCTAGGGGTACTGTATACACGATAGAAAGCCGATAGGTTAGCAAATCGTGGAGTTAATATTTGCAAAAAATCTGTTTACGTAACGTACGTTTCTGTTTACGTCGTGTTTAGCAGGCTGTACAGGGCTCGATCTAGGGGGGGCAAGCCAGGCATTTGCCCAGAGCGGCAAAAAATGAGAGGCGGCAAAATTGACTTATTCCTATCTTCCAACTTAGCGATCAGCCATCCACACCCAAGTTGGCAGGTTGAGAATTTTATGTACCGAATTCCTTTAAGCGTTTTGGGAACACATTCACTGTGCGTGCAGCTAAGGAGTGGAATTCCTTGCCGGAGTCGTGTGTTTCCTGATAGCTACAACCCGGGAATCTTTAAGTCGCGTTCCATCGTCGACTGCATCGTCGCTTTTCATCAGGCGAGATAACGGTCAAGCGCGAACCTATCAACAATTAAAAAAAAACACCTTCCAACCTACTTCAGGTTTTTTTTTTCCGATAGGAAAAATCATCCTATGATAACCCCCGCTCTTGGGCGGAGCGGGAGATAGTGTCAGACTCTTACTGACTAAAGAACCCATCCCGTTCCTTCAAGCCTTCATACCGGGGCTCGAGCGCCCTTTTGGATAACCCTGACCCCAGTAGGCTTCGACCCGGCTGGGCCCCTGCTGTTGCTGACAACTCCTTAAGGCGCGCGGGAACAGCGCGCGCCGTCGACGACTTGGGCTTGGTCCGGTCATTTACCGGACGGCCGGACAGCGAGCTACCCATTGCTTACTGTCCGCAAGCCCGCGCCTACGGTGGCCGGAAATCGGGATCAGTATCCCGGCGCCGGCGGCGAACCTACTTCACGTTGGATAATGACTATACTCATGACTTATATCGTTTCTTGTATGTAAAAGGCGGAGAAAATTATCTTTGCCTGGAGCTGCTACAAAGCTAGATCGACCCTGGCTGGGTTATATTGCTTCTTTCTGTAAAAATACTTGTTCTAAAGGGTTTTCGCTTAAATTTTTCTTTACTTTCTAACTTTAAACTTACAACAGGCATGATGTCCTCAACAGGTAACCTTAGCGTGTAGACAATAAGTTCTCCTTGTTCCACGGGGCAGTACGTATTAACGAGGAAGTTGCATGTCTCGGAGAGCGGCCCGATGTCGTAGGGGAAAGGTATGAAGCTGAGGAATGCTGCAACCACAGTCCTCATATTGTGTATAACGCGGGCTGAAAAATATAAAGATATAATTAGGCTTCGAACGTGGTAGTACCTACTGGCAATAAGCTGAGGAAACCTACAGTCACGGTCTTCATCGGCAGCATGGCATGTTCGACAAATACTGCCGGACCGTCATTGCCTCTTCTTTGTGAAGGAAAGAAAGAAAGAAAAAGACGGCGGTACAATGATTGAGCTCATCTCCCTCATTCTTGGCGCAGTTCATAATCTGGTTCAGTCTATAAACACACAAAAAGACAAGGTATCCTAAATACCTATGGCAGGTTTTGTGTTGTAATACAGTAGATAACAAGATAATCTCTTAATGATTTGGACCAGCTCATAACTGACCCAATTTCTGGTCAATTTGTTATTAAAACCTCTAGTTTAAAATTAATAAAATCTACGTTAGTGTGGTCTAAGCCTTTTTTTAGGTGGGATTTCATCCAATCACTTCTCTCGCACTAGGGTGGAGCGAGAGGGCGTGTCACACTTTTACTGACTAAACCCCTACCTAAAAACAAAATCTACATTGTTCCTTCATTTGCTCTTTGCTTTCTAGGATCACAGGTTTCCCTTTCGGAAGTCGAACCAAGGCCCCAGTAGGCTTTGGCCTTGCTCCCCTATCGTTTTACTGAGATCTCTTTGAGGTGTGTCGAAAAGACAAAACTGTTATAGAAACACCGACTTCCAAAATTAAAGTTATTTTGCACTTTTTAGTGTTCTTTTTTGTACATTGAAATCGGTTGTATTTTTTGTATAAATTATAGTTTTTAGTTTGTTTTTAAGTTTCCATTTAAAAAGTGCTTGTAAATAATTTACTGTGTTGTGTCGTGTCGTGGCGCCTTCTGGTGCAGCTACAAAACTCCCTGTGATGTGACGCAGCCCTATACAGCTTGGTTTGGTTGCTGAGGAACTTGCATCCTGCACCGCGATACAGTGATATGAGCCTAGCTTAAGGCATCTGTATGCCTGGTACAATATTTAGAGCTGTTGTAAATACTAACGTGCTTGGAAGACCATACTGATGACGGCGTCCTGGCCCTGAGGTAACAGGCACGGCGGTGTTCTGCATCCCTCTATGACAGTAAGAATCGGCAGGGGACCAGAAGCACTATTTTGGCCTGCAAACAGCAAATTAATTCCTAAAGTAAATACTAAAACTTTGGAAAGATAACATTATTTGGAACACTGCAGGTAATTTGGAACACTGGGTTATCTCTTTGAATGTCAAGGGCAGGAAGTTCTTTTCTCACCATAAATATAAGAACACAAACACTCATAATTTCGATGAGTACTAAAAACATTGCAATATCATTGTTTTTCTGTATTGATTTAAAAACTTTTAAACATTTGTTCAAGTCAGTTCCATTACTACCTACATATGATAAGTTTTACTTCAGAACATAATCTTACATATTAACTAGGTACATATAAAGATAAGTTATTGTTTACAGAGGTAAACAATTACCTATCTTTTATATTAGTAAGGCTATCTTTGATACTTAAGATTTCTTTTTTTTATTAAATATGCTGCACTTGTTCACTACAATCCAGTTTTAACTTGTGACTGTTAATCAAAATAAGTATCTTACCATTAGAAACGAAGAATACAAAAGTAATTTTCTCGACAAATATTATAGAAACTTAGATAGAAACTTTCAGTTAAGATTTTTATAATAATATAATATAATATTCCACACAACTAGTCTCAAGCTAAGCAGAGCTTGTGTTATGAGTACTATACAACTGATAAACATACTTATATATATATATTTCTAAATACATACGTACATAGATAAATTACACCCAGGCACAGAACAAATGATTATGCTCGTCACAAAAACATTTGTCCCGGGTGGGAATTGAACCCACGACCTCCGGTATAGCAGTCAGGGCCACTAGCCAATAGACCAACAAGCCAGTCAGTTATAATAGTTCACCTATTTATTTTAAACTTCATGTACCTACAGAGGTGGTACATAGGCAGACTTAACCTTTTGAATGTCTTAAGTTACATAGTTCGACATAAGCCATTGTCTTTCTATTGTGTCTCTAATTACGGCATTCGAAGAGTTAATGCAACAAGGCATTCTCTCCAGACAACACTTTGGTAGGTTTACACAATAAACAAATAACAGATGAAATTAAAATACATAATGTCCCTGCCTCTAAACGTTTGCCAAACGGAGCAACAATCAAGCCCGGCAACATCGCATACCGTGACGAACGCTGAAACCATCGCTGACAAAAACACCGTTAAATTTTAATCGTTTTAATCCCGTGGAGGGTGATCCGATACATGAAACACTATCTATTTGTAAAGATAAAAATAAACTACCTTTTTTAAACTTGTATTAATTTACGCAAGTACGAAATTAATTACTTTAAGAAAACGTCAGCTGAGCAAGTCTAATGACCTGTAGGTAGTTGGTACGCAACGCCGACTATTGAAACGATCCAAATTTAGCAGTGTATATACTAAAATAATTAACTAATAAATACTATGAAAAATATCAAATAATTAAGAGAACTAAGGAACTATGTACGTTATTTACTCACACTGGCTTACTTCAGTGATCTGCCCTCTGCCCAGAGCCAGCACGGCACACATCAACAGCACAGTGCGAAACATTTTGACTCCCAACTTGTGATCGACTACGAGTACCTGAGTACAGTGGCATTATAATTAAATACACGATTAGTTATCAGTTTGCAACTAATTATCTACAGTTAAGCAGCCCACGACACAGAGATTGTACCCAAATTGGAAATGATAACGGAATCGTTATTTTTTTTTCCTTAATCTTAATCAGCAAATTTTACGTGAGTTAAATACGATAAGATTGGTGGCGATCAAGTGTATCAACATCAGTTGATACACTTGATCGCCACCTTTCTGCACTTGTATCAACAAGTGCAGAAAAGTTTGTCATTGTGACCGAGGCGCAATTCGCAGGAGCCAAAAGCGAGTGTTATGAAGCCGAGGGCTGCAGTGATGAATTTGCACGTGTATCAAACGACGTTTTTCAATACACTTACGAAAAAATACAAACATTTATTTTAGCTGTCTAAAAATCCACTTGCCAGAGTTTTTATATTATTATAAATATAAAAACTGACAAGTGGATTTGGAATCACGATAACCGCACCTATGGCCGCATGAGTCATCAGATCATGATGCAATATAAGATAACAACAGTCATAGGTAGCCATATTCTAAGAGATTGTATGCCGCAGTGTTGTGCGCTAGGCATCTTCGATGGAAATTACTCAACTTTGTGTTATATTATGTTCGGTTGTAATGTTTTCCACTGATTTATGCAGTTTTTTATATTCTTCTGTTTGTTTATCAGTCGTTAATTTCAGATCTTTTATATCTTGCCTAATTTCGTTCCGCATCTGTTGTATGGTTTCGATTTGTTCCGACATTGCTTCCTTTAGACAGGTCATCATTTCAGTCCGAAACTGGGCCAAGTCTTCCTTGAAATCACATAAGGTGTGTGGTTTTCTTTTTCTAAAGTCTTTATTCATTAAACGCCAAGCGAACGCCGGCGTTCACGTACCTATTGTCTATTGTGTCTGTAATTTCCACGATAGAAAGGTTAACTCGACTTTCATCTTCATCTTCAAAATTTGCAGCTGACCCACCACTCGCATCCCCGGCAAAAACAATTGATTTTGATGGAGTCCGTTGTAAATTCATGTTACCTAGCTCCCGGACTAGCCGCACAAAACCGGTTATAGATTTTTATCCTTCTCGTCCGCAGGCAAATCACTCATGAGATTTACGTAGTTTTTAAAATTTCACTTTATTTATTTACACAGAACTTGATTTAGTATAACTTTAGCAATAACATTTAATACTTCAACGATATTTAAGCAAATATGACACATGCGACCGCGCGCTTCGACACACGACCGACGTTTTTGCGCATTTAACGTTACGTTGTAGACGAGGAAGGTTTTTGCGTACGATTTGCATCCATACGATACCTTTTTTTTTTTTTTTTTATGGTGGGAAAAAATCATGCATTGACATCCCCCGCTCTTGGGCGGAGCGGGAGATAGTGTCAGACTCTTACTGACTAAAAGACCCACCCCGTTCCTTCTAGCCTTCATACCGGGGCTCGAGCGCCCTTTCGGATAACCCTGGCCCCAGTAGGCTTCGACCCGGCTGGGTCCCTGCTGTTGCTGACAACTCCTTGAGGCGCGCGGGAACAGTGCGCGCCGTCGACGACTTGGGCTTGGTCCGGACAGTTACCGGACGGCCGGACAGCGAGCTACCCATTGCTCACTGTCCGCAAGCCCGCGTCTACGTTGGCCGGAAATCGGGATCAGAATCCCGGCGACGGCGGCGGCGATAACGCCGTTGCCTGATGCGTTCGGCCTCCTCCTTCCATACGATACCTGGATGCCTGCTACTAGCTAATCTACACTAATATAATAAAAAGAAAAGAAAAAAAAAAAAAAAGTTGGTTTTTTGTTTTTTTTTTTTTTTTGTAGGAGGTAATCTCTAGAAGTACTGGTCCGATTGCTAAAATTTTTTCACCGATCGAAAGCTACTTTATTCCTGAGTGACATAGGCTATATTTTATGTACGCGGCCGAAGCTGCGGGCAAAAGCTAGTACAATATAATTATATACTGTATACTCAAAACACACAGGGAGGATTACAGCCCATTCCCTCTCCTAGAGAGGAGGCCTGAGTCCCAGCAGTGGGAACACAAAAAAGGCTGATGATAGATAAGTATGTATAAGAATATCCTATTATTAATCTATCTTTAAAATTACAAGGAAGAAACCAAATTCTCGAACTAGATCGTTCCTCCTAGCAACCAGGAATAATAGCCACATTAAAATTCGACACGATACACAAACACAAAGAACTCCAACAAAGCAAAATGAATTATCATAATTCATTATTTTAACGAGATCTCACTCAATTCAACCCTTGTCAAAAACAAAATCTGCCGTAAATACATTAAAAAAATAAAAGCAAATGGACTAATTCAAAATTAGAATTGGCATTTTTCGGATAACGAAGGCTGAACGTACCTAAATAATGGCCGCCTCCCTATGACATTTGGCCGACAGCTGTCAGTCGTTGGTATCTCGTTAAAAGCTAGGGCCAGTGTGGTAATTACTATGACAAACTCTGAGCCTTATGCTTTTTTAGGAATGTCAACTAGTCATACATTGAATGTGTCTATATTAATTACTAGCCCGCGCGGCTTCGCTCCCGCTCTTCCTTACTCCACCCTACTATACCTTACTCTACCCTACTATACCCTACTATATCCTACCCTACCTTACTCTACCCTACTCTACCCTACTCTACCCTACTCTACCCTACTCTACCCTACTCTACCCTACTCTACCCTACTCTACCCTACCCTACTCTACTCTACCCTACTCTACCCTCCTCTACCTTACTCTACCCTACACTACCCTACTCTACCCTACACTACCCTACTCTACCCTACACTACCCTAATTTTCATTTTTTTTCCATAAGAACCTTCTCCTCATAATAACGAACACAACAAAAAAAAAAATTAGCGAAATCGGTCCAGGCGTTGTTGAGTTATGCGCTTACCAACACATTTTGCGATTCATTTTTATATTATAGATGAGTGATTAGCTTCTACCCGCGTTTTCGCCTTCGTGATAAGTGTATTTTTATGCCACGGGAACTAAGGTACTAGCGGGATGAAAGTATTTTTTTATAAGGCATAATCTTCCTGATAGCTACAACCCGGGAATCTTTAAGTCGAGAGTAAATACGTTTCTTCTAGGTAAGTGCGTTCCATTCCATGGTCGACCGTGTTCAAGCGCGAACTTATCAACAATAAAAAAATCTGTCAAAATGTAACTTGTATCCTAAAAATAGATTTTCGCATTCATAAAATTCTTGAGGAAGTATGATTAAAATTATAAAAAAATATTTTTTCTATGTTCTTAAATAGCATAGGTAAAAAACCTTTTAGACTGACTTACCATATCTTTACGCAATACCGTTTTCGTCCGCTAAACTCATATCCAGATTAGCGCCATCCGTCAAAGTAGATAGTAATAGGTTGCCAAGAATCACTGTAGTATGACGGAGACGGCAGGAACTCATGTGCAATGGATCTGTCGCCGAGATCGGGCAAGACCTATTTCTACCAGCGGTAGAGAAGACTTTGTTGGCAGAGACTTATAACTGGTGAAAAATGGCCTCTTTCTTGACCGTAATCCATGTCATGGTTCAAAAGGAGGCCGCCCAGTGGGATCGTGGCAGAGCTGATTCCGCTCAAAACACTGGAGCTCGGGGCCTAGGTGCCTAAATCACCGAAAGCATAAAATAGATAGGTACAAAAGACGATCTCATGTATGTACTTCACTTTTTATACTTACGCTCTGTGGAT
Organism: Mythimna ferrago; assembly: GCA_910589285.2. NCBI lineage: Eukaryota > Metazoa > Arthropoda > Insecta > Lepidoptera > Noctuidae > Mythimna > Mythimna ferrago. The sequence continues at coordinate 12,246,366 of OU342690.1, read as the reverse complement.
GCACACTAATGAGCGGTTGAGCCGGAACTGTTCGACGAACGGGCCGAAGCGCTCCGAGATATCGTGTCCGTGAGCGGTGTCTATGTGTGCGTTGCTCGGGCGCGCTTTGTATGTAGATTGACTTCTGTACCTATATGTTTTGTGCCGAAAGCCTGCCTGCATAGTTTGACGGAGACGTGATTCTGGCACCATTTTCACACAAGTAGACACTCAGTCCGCTAACCGAATGACCCTACGTAAGGCGTTAGCACAGTAATCACGTGCTGGCCGTACACAACGAAAATCAGAGGAAACCTTTTTGCAATGTCCCCAGAGATGTGCCCGAATAGGCGTTGCACAGAGCAGGTTCCGGGGTCCCCATCCCCTGAAAATCTTGCACTATCTGGTCTTTTTCCCCATTTGTCTAGCTCCCTTTTGAAGGTTACCCACGGAAAGAAAAAATAAAACCATCTCCAAAGTCACATCACACTCCATTTATACACAGACACAATGAAATAAGGCTGAGGAATCGATGAGGAGTCGTTGAGTAGGGTTGAACGCGTTCCTTCCGTTGCGGTAACTCTTTTCAACGATGTATTTTTGTGTGTTCGGTGTATGCCTGTTCGATGTATTATGGTGTGTTCGATGTATTTTTGTCAGTAACTGTCCCCGCACACGGGCCACAAAAAAACGCCGCTTAATTACGAGGCGGCCTTTTTTGTGGCTCGTATCTGGCAGTGCCGCCATAAAAAAACGGTTGAAGTGACTTCAAGCTTCTCCGGACACAAGGTGTGTCGCGTCGCGTGCTTCAGCTGTTTTTTGCGGCCGCTTCTAGTTTTTTTTTTGTGGCTGCTTCTAGCGTTTTTTTGTGGCGGCGTTTTTTTGAGGCCCGTGTGCGGGGACGGTTAAAGTCTAACACTCCTTCTCGCCCCACCCATTTATTTGATGATTCCCCACCCTAAAAAGGCACAATAAAATAAAAAGCCATCTCTCGCAGTCAAATATTTCATAATAGCCTGTTGCCATTACATTGAACATTTGCAAAAAGATAAAATATTGTTGTCGTTAAAGGCGTTAAATGACTTGAACGGGCATTTTTCGTCATTTGACTGATGTATGACGTGATAACAGCTGTTTTCCTGCTCATGAAAGGGCACGAACATAGAGGAAGAAATCGTGTAAAATATAGTTTGAACCCTTTCTGACACAATATAGGTAGTATGTATAGAAATATATTGGTGTCGACACAATAGGAATGTTGGCAAATTTTTATGGCTGCTTTCATTTTATAGATTAGGCATGACACCATTACAAAAAAAAAATCGTTAATCTATATATATAAAAGAAAGTCTGTTAGTTACACCACTTATAACTCAAGAACGGCTGAACCGATTTGGCTGGCTTTTTTTTTTTTTTTTAGTGTAGATTAGAGTAGAGTAGGGTAGGGTAGAGTAGGGCAGAGTAGGGTATAGTAGGGTATAGTAGGGTAGAGTAGGGTAGAGTAGGGTAGAGTAGAGTAGAGTAGGGTAGGGTAGAGTAGGGTAGAGTAGGGTAGGGTAGAGTAGGGTAGAGTAGGGTAGAGTAGGGTAGAGTAGAGTAGAGTAGGGTAGGGTAGAGTAGGGTAGAGTAGGGTAGAGTAGGGTAGAGTAGGATAGAGTAGGGTAGAGTAGAGTAGAGTAGGGTACAGAGTAGGGTAGGGTAGAGTATGGTATAGTAGGCTGAAGTAGGGAAGAGCGGGAGCGAAGCCGCGCGGGCAAAAGCTAGTTTAAAATAAAAAACATCTTTTACAAAGATTTTCAGCAAACCTCACACCACTAGTTGGTGTCACTTAGCCAAGAAGTCAAATGTAGAAACTTTTTGGGTTTTTTTGGTGGGTAAAAATCATCCAAATAACATCCCCCGCCCTTGGGCTGAGCTGGAGATAGTGTCAGATTCTTACTAGCTAAAAAACCCACCCCGTTCCTTCTTGATGTGGGTCGATGCGCGGGCTGCGGCCAGCTTGATACTATAAATGTTATAAAATTGTGGCGGGAGCGAGCACGTGCACTTTTATGCACAAGTGTGGAAAACATTTAATTGCGTGCCTAAAAGCGGTGAGATAAGAACGGATTATCGAGTAAGTGTAAAAATAGTAACAAACCTTTTTCACATACTAAATCTATGAGCACGATGGCGAATGGCGGTTAATGGTAAATTCTCAAGGTTGACTGGTAGAGTACACCTTGTTGCCATAAGTCCGCTGTACTACTACTGCAGACAAAGTTTTAATAAACAGTTATTATACACTGCTAAATTTTAATCGTTTTAATCCCGTGGACGATCGATCCGGTATAAATAATTTGACGTTACTATAGTACCTACTATATATATTTTCAACCTTTGTCTGAAGACGGTAGTATTTCCAGAAGAATGGAAGATTACCCGCGTGGTACCTGTTCCAAAAGGAGGCTGCGGACAAACGGTGGATAGTTACAGAACGATAGCAGTGCTTTCTACCCCGACGAAGATATTTGAATCTTGTATCCAGTAAGCAATACTTTCGCAGGTGGGCGCACAGCTGTCGGAAGCGCAGCACGGTTTCCGGCCGGGTAAAAGTACCACTAGTAATCTCCTGACATACGTATCTGACCTCTTGCCTGGAGTAGATAGACAGGCTGACGCTGCTTACTTCGATTTTCGGAAGGCATTCGACTTAGTTAAAAATGATGTTCTTTTCAAAAAGTTGACAGCCTTTGATTTCACTCCACACCTGTTGAGTTTTTTTTCGAACTACATGAGGGACAGAAGGCAATATGTAGAATACGCTGATCACATTTCGGACTGTACTTAACACTGTCAGGAGTGAGTCAAGGAAGCAACCTTGGACCTTTAGAATTTATATTAATGGCGAATGATCTGCCGAAGGTGGTACAGCACGCCAAATACTTGCTGTTTGCTGATGACCTTAGGCTTTATCTCCCTGTACGAAATTTAGAAGATTACGTGAAGTTACAAAATAACATAGATATTGTAACGAAATGGAGTCAGGGTAACTTTTTAGAATTTAATCATTCCAAGTGTGTTGATCAGTTTCTCTCGTACTTGAACTCCTCTGCAATACGTTTACAACATTAAGAACATACCTTTAGACCGTGTGACTGAGGTAAAAGATCTGGAAGTGACAATAAACTTTGAAATGTCGTGGACCATATTGTCAAAGTATGTAAAAAAATAAAAATGTATTTTAGGGTTTGTAATACGCAGGGTCAAAATTTTTTCTAACATTAAGGCGATTATTGCGCTCTACAATGCCTTGGTAAGAAACCAATTGGAATGCAATGCAGGTATCTGGTCTCCTCAGGAAACTAAATATAGTATGTATTATGTTGGAGCGAGTGCAGAACAAATTTATTAGATACTAGCTTTTGCCCGCGGCTTCGCCCGCGTTGCATTAGGTACTTAAGGAATCGGGATAAAAGGTTGCCTATGTTCTTTTCCATGTCAAAGGCTATATGCATGCCAAATTTCATCCAAATCCGTTCAGACGTTTTTGCGTAATTAAGTAACAAACATCCAAACATCAACACTTTCACATTTATAATATTAGTTAGGATCTCTATATGAGACTCTATGGTGTTTACCCTTTCTTTCCCCTAATGTATCCCACCTTGTTTATTTTAGAGATGGTGGAATATAATGAACTTAGAGTAAGAAGGGAATTTGCTCTTGTACTTTATATTTTTAAGTAATAAGAGGAAAACTGGATAACGCAGCTTTGTTGGAGTTGTTATGTCTATGTGTCCCTGACAGATATGTTTGGCGCCGGCTTCGGCCTCCACTGCTGGTGGTGCCGAGGGCGAGAACAAACCTGGCTTGCGGACAGTGAGCAATGGGTAGCTCGCTGTCCGGCCGTCCGGTAACTGTCCGGACCAAGCCCAAGGCGTCGACGGCGCGCACTGTTCCCGCGCGCCTCAAGGAGTTGTCAGCAACAGCAGGGACCCGGCTGGATCGAAGCCTACTGGGGCCAGGGTTATCCGAAAGGGCGCTCGAGCCCCGGTATGAAGGCTAGAAGGAACGGGGTGGGTCTTTTAGTCAGTAAGAGTCTGACACTATCTCCCGCTCCACCCAAGGGCAGGGGATGTCAATGCATGATTTTTTCCCACCATTAAAAAAGAAAAAAAAAAAAAGGGCGAGAACAAACCTGCACCCCTAGCCAAGTTGATAATCTGCAATCGTTAACACTAGTCGAAAAGTAATCAAATGTATGGGAATGACATCATCCCAACGTTAATTCACATGGTCGGAACAAACGAATAGAAAATTCGTAGCCAAGTTCACATCGTTCAAAATGATAGAATGAATTTCTACAACGTTTAACGCTACATCCTTTGATAAACAAACGCTACATTGTAGAACGAGCGGCCGACTCAGGTGCGTCAACATGGCTACCCACTTATCGTTTTCTACAATTGCTGACACCGAAGCGTTACCGATTGGAGAACGGAATTCGACACGATACGGTTGTAACTTGGCTAGGGGGGTTGCTCAAAGAGTCGCCTCTGACACGCGCACTTCGCACTCTTAATCTCATACACGACAAGTCAGACCTATTTATTTGTACTTTGAGTGAATTCAACAGTGTGGCACTAGCAGTTATATGCTTTTGTAATTAAGTAGGTTTAGTAACGAATTATGTTTCAATATTTATTTTGGCAGTACTGTCGCATTAGGTCTCCCTGTAAAGATTAATAATATGCTGCCTGGAGCCAGACCGGACGCTGGTGCTATCATTACGCCCCGATACCCACCGGGATGTCCGTCCGACCTGGAAAAATTCCCGCCTTTTATAGAAATGCATGTTATTTACTGAGGGTACGAGACGTGGCTGCCTATCACACCGTACTGTGTTGACAGATAGCAGCATTTCATATAAAATATTGAAGTTCAACCTGTTAATATTTCAAAGGAGGTAGCCAAACGCATCAGGCAACGGCGTTATCGCCGGCGCCGGGATACTGATCCCTATTTCCGACCACCGTAGGCGCGGGCTTGCGGACAGTAAGCAATGGGTAGCTCGCTGTCCGGCCGTCCGGTAACTGTCCGGACCAAGCCCAAGTCGCCGACGGCGCGCGCTGTTCCCGCGCGCCTCAAGGAGTTGTCAGCAACAGTAGGGGCCCAACCGGGTCGAAGCCTACTGGGGCCAGGGTTATCCGAAAGGGCGCTCGAGCCCCGGTATGAAGGCTTGAAGGAACGGGATGGGTTTTTTATTCAGTAAGAGTCTGACACTATCTCCCGCTCCGCCCAAGAGCGGGGGTTGTCATAGGATGATTTTTCCCATCGGAAAAAGACAAAACCTGTTAATATTTACTAGCTTTTACCCGCGGCTTCGCCCACGTACATAAAATATATGTCACTCAGGAAAAAAGCAGCTTTCTATCGGTAAAAAAATTTTAGCAAACGGACCAGTACTTCCAGAGATTACCTCCTACAAACAAAAAAACAAAGTTTACCTCTATATTTTATTACTGTAGAAGTGTACATGTAGATTTTAAAAATACTTATTTAACTACAGTAAATTAAAAAAAAAAACCCTATCGCCGCGCACACATTTTAACATTCAGCTTGACAAGAAGCTGACTTCAACATTGTTGGGAATATCAAATGCAGGTGGTATTCATTGACTTCATTGCCTTTCATAACAAGCCTCCCTCAAACCCCAAGCGAACGCCGGCGTGCGCGTGATTTCGCGCCATTCGGTTAAACACCAAGCAAATGCGCACATAGATTATTTAAATATTGAGCGTTTTATTTATAGGGTATGTATCCAAGAATGTAAATAAGAAGTTCTTCATAAAGTAGTCCGTAAATATCGAAAATAAACAAACTTTTCCATTATTCCCTATATATACCTTAAATGCGTGGGCTGACGGATTAAAAGTAAAGAAGCTGGAAAACTACTTTAACCATATGACCGCCGCATGACAAAGTTTTATTTATTTTTTATTATTAATTTGTATAGTTAATTATGTAGACTCATCCCAACTTATATGAACTATTATATTTATAGATATATAGTTTATATTAATTTCATCTACACTAATATAAGAAAGAGGTAGTTTGTTTTTTAGTTTGTAGGAGGTAATCTCTGGAAGTACTGGTCCGATTTCTAAAGTTTTTTTTACCGATAGAAAGCTGCTTTATTCCTGAGTGACATAGGCTATATTTTATGTATGCGGACGAAGCTGCGAGCAAAAGCTAGTTAAAAATAAAAGTTCTAAAAGAAAAATCGCTCGATTCGGTGTGACAGGCGCCCGGAAAACACAAGTACGTCTTCTGACAATGCATTGTTGTTGAAATACGAATAAAAATACATCAGCCGAGCTCGCGTGTATGGACATTTGTGTGGAGGCAGAACTTTGTCACTCCGCCCGCCCATTGTGGCATATTTTAATATTTCAAATAAACTGTGATGAAACGAAGGGGTATTTTCTATTGTCGACGTATCTTTTACGACGCTGAAAGGGACTGGTTTTCAACGGGGACGAAAAAAGGATAAAATATTATTAGTAACTACAATCATCACTCATCAATGAATTTGCTAAGTCTGGTTTTTGTAATAGATCTACTATGTGACTAGGGGATAAAGCAATGTCTTTAAGTTGCGAGCGGCATGTTGTGAAACGAAGGTTGCTAATTTTAATCCCGAGCGTGAATGAGGGATTTATATAATCAACTCCCGAGCAGAGCGAGGGAGTTAACAAAGAAACCTGAATGAAGTGAGGATTACAAGCCGCCCAAGACAAAGACAGCTTTATCACCGTGTTGGATACTCTACTTTTTACACCATCTGTGAGATACTGAACTGTATTCAGTTGCTCTTTGCGATCATGGTCCGTGGCCAGAGCCAGAGTCCTGGCACAGGAGTGGGTTTTAGTCAGTAAAAGTCTGACACGCCCTCTCGCTCCGCCTTAGCTAGCTAGAAAAGTCAATGGATGGATTCCTACCTAAAAAAAAAACTACAAACTGTTCAATCACACTTATTTTACAAGGTAACACAATATTATAAATAACTAGCTGTCTGCCCGCGACTTCGTCCGCGTGTACTTCGGTTATCGCACTCTAAACGTGTTTTCCCGTAGGAATAAGATGTTTTTCCGGGATAAAAAGTAGCCTATGTTCTTTTCCATGTCAAAGGCTATATACATGCCAAATTTCATCCAAATCCGTTCAGCCGTTTTTGCGTGATTAAGTAACAAACTTCCAAACATCCACACTTTCACATTTATAATATTAGTTAGGATAATCACTGAAATAAATAAACACAGCAACTTGTTTAGAGAGCTGTTAAACAAATACGACTAAAACCATTATTTAAACGCCTATTGTAAAGTTAAACAATCGTATTAAATAGTTAGCGAATAAAACCTTTAAATTTCGTACAGAGTAACATTTAGGAACAGTTTAGACACAATGGGAATGGTAACCTACTTTTCAAACTTGGTTTGTAGTGTCAATATTAAATTAAGTGAGTTGAGGATGAATATGACATTCAGAGCAGTGGTGGCTGAGTGGTAATGGCCCCGACTTACGAGTTGTAGGTCGAGTGTTCGAACCCAGCCAGGCGCATTACTTTGTGTAATTTATTTCTCTCAAAACGGTGAAGGAAAACATCGTGGCGAAACCGGCATGTCCTAGAACCAAAACTTCGAAGACATGTGACGTTCACCAACCCGTAATGGGCATGCGTGGTGGATTTCGGCCCATTCCCTCTCCTAGAGAAGAGGCCTAAGGCCCAGCAGTGGAAAAATTTAAAAGGCTGATGATGATGATGATGATTCAGTCCGTATGCATACGACCACAGAACAGTCATCTGTTCTGTGCATACGACAATGTCTTTTTGGAGGTGCGCGGAACAGAAAATAAAGTCCTGCAAACCTCCGTTAGAAAAGGAGGATTCTCCGACCAGACGGGCGTTATGTCTGGTGGCAACTGCCCGATAGATGATTTCGGGCTGTTCTATATGTTCAAATCGCGCGGAGAATTTTAATTGCGCGATACAGGATTAGTTCTTATGTGACGCCACAGATGTCGCTACATATTGATAGTTAAGCCGAAGTTAGAGATCGTATTATAGCTACTTAGCATACTTTTGTATGATCTCCATTCTCTCAAGCTAGCGACCATCTCATTCACTAGCAATACTGTTTCGCAGAAGGAGGCGATCGCATCCTATTCCCTCTTGCTCCGTACCATGACCTGAAACCAGGACCTGGCGTGAGAGGTCGCCGCCATCGATCACCTCCACGAAGACAAGGCAGTACTCCGCCCAAGAGGGGGTTCTTCCGCCTGAATCCGAAAGAGGAACCTCCCGAACTTACCATGCCCGGTCATACGGAAGGTGAGGACGCCATGGCGCCTTCTCCAAGCCTCTCTTCAGAGAGGGGACGCCGTGATCGTGTCGTGCCCAGCAATGGCTTGCACTAGTCGCTGTCGCCATACCACGATGAGAAACTGCCGGATTTCTGTCCGCCATACTACGATTTGATAAGGCAGAAGTGTGATTTAGCAAAAGTCTGACCATCTTTCTTTCCGAGACCGGAGGAAGTCATATGATGATAAAAAAAACTTTTTACAAAAAATAATACAACCAACTTCAATGTTAAAAAGTTTTTTTATTTTACACTTTTTAGTTATGGTACCCAGGGACTTAAAAACACCTTCATAAAGATTACAGAATTATAAGTGTTACATGTTGAATTGGTAACAGAATCAAATATGTAACACTTATAAATGTGTTTTCGATATGTTAACCCAAACACTTAGAAAAGTGTAACCGTAACATATCTGTAACAGATATAAAAAGCATCTCCTAACGATTCTAATAATCTCAAATACCTTCTGGCTTCATCATCAGATCAGTCCGATACATCCCCTCCCCCATTTCCTTCGGCAAGTCATCAACTACACGTATAAACAAAGCAATTTTACTTGTTACGACAGTACTGCTGTGGTCCTATGAGGGGTTCTGTGCCATATCTTCGAAGTTTATGATCAGATCATTACAATATTTGGATGGGATCAACTTGGAAGCATAACCTTTCAATTAAAAAAAGAATTTTCAAAATCGGTTTACAATTTACCGAGATATCGGTGAACATACATAAAAAAAAACATACGTTCAGCCGAACATAGAACCTCCTCCTTTTTGGAGTCGGTTTTAAAAAGAATCATAGAAGGAAGAGTTCTGCTCTTATCCACTAGAGGGCAGCGAGAACAAGAGAGCATTTTTGATAAATACCCATTGATAAAAAAAGATTCATATTAGAAGAGATCGCAATCAACAAAAAACAAATAAATATAACAAATGATAAGCATTTTCATGATTATAATCTACTGTAATTTCAACAAGATTTCAGATTTATTAGCAAATCCGATGGGTCTGTCTGTCTGTATAGTATTATCAATCATTGACTATCAGCAGGCTTATCACGTGCTCGGCGAGGCCGGAATATTGAAAAGGAGGTATTTTGTATACCTAAAATATCATCACGGCGCTCCCTAGGGTGAAAGCAGATAGAACGATGTTCTACTCAGCTTATTGACTACACTGACAGAATAATATTAGGGCTTTGATTTTAAGGATATTTAATTCAATTTCGATAATTTATTGATAAAAATTGCTTACGTGACTCAATTGTATAATTTACTAGCTTTTTCCCGCAGCTTCACCCGCGTACATAAATAGCTTAGCTTATGAATGTCACTCAAGAATAAAGCTGCTTTCTATCGGTGAAAAAAAATTCTTAATCGGCCTAGTACTTTCAGAGATTACCTCCTATAAATAAAAAATCATAAAAACGAAAAAACTAACTTTACCTCTTTAAAATATTAAGTGTAGATATTACCGAACAAGTAAATAACTTGGGGCATTTTGAATAATGAAAAACTACTTGGGGCAATGTAAATAATTAAATTTTAACTTATTTATCACATTTTTAAAACTTTATGAATGTTGCCATAATTATGGCTAACGTTTAATCGGGTACAAGTCACCTCACTCGAATTCCTCATTATCACAAATTCAAAATGACTCCAAACGCACTTAAATCAATGTACAGTGCATATAAATCACAGTGAGACGGGCCCAAAACTCGGGTCGCTCAGTCCGGACCCGCGGGCCCAATAACGTCAGGAATTCACGATATGTCTCGTACACGACAACGTCGTGTTGCTTTGGTTTGTCCGAAACGTCAATGTTAACTCTGGAGGTTACTTTGGTGGATTAAGGCCCATTTCCTAGAGAGGAGGCCTGAGTCCCAACAGTGGGAACATTATAAGGCTTTTTTTTTTTTTTTTCGATGGGAAAAATCATCTTATGACAACCCCCGCTCTTGGGCGGAGCGGGAGATAGTGTCAGACTCTTACTGACTAAAAAACCCATCCCGTTCCTACAAGCCTTCATACCGGGGCTCGAGCGCCCTTTCGGATAATATAAGGCCGACTATGCAATGCCATGTTAGGCAATACGAATTTTAGGTAAGTAAACCACTACTTTTTAATTATGACAAAATAAATTAAATAGGGCCCTATCTGTATCCATTACTGATCATATTTGTGTAATCAAAACTAATCCCAAAATTTTCCTCGAAAATTTAGGTAAAATTGGTAAATTCATAATTGAATCAATCATTCGTATCAATTGCCCCTAGACTACTCGTACTACGCGCCGTGTTTTTTTCCATTGTTTTTCATTCGTAATCAATAAGCCTGTACAATATTTCCATAAATTAAATGATATTTTGGGATATAAACAAATGCTAAACTTTACTATTTGTGACTATGATTTATTGAGACTTTACTTAAGTAATAACAAGACCTTTCCTACTAATGAAAAACTAGTGTAGTGGTATATTATATAGCTGTGCCGTTTTTGTGAAAATACTTACATTTATTTATTTATTTAAAATTATGTGAAATAACATACATAGATACATAGATGCCTTTACTTAGCTCCTTGAGGCGCGAGGGAACAGTGCGCGCCGTCGACCGGAGAGTTACCGGACGGTCGTACAGCGAACCACCCATTGCTCGCCGTTCGCAAGCTCGCGCCGTCGGTGGCCGAAAATCGGGATCGAAATCCCGGCGGCAGCTGGGGCGCTGTGAGCGCCACAGTTGCCTGATGCGGTCGGCCTCCTCCATTGCTAGCATTACTGCTTCGCCGAAGGAGGCGACCGCTTACCACTCCTTGCTTCGGACCATGGCCTGTACCAAGAACCAGCGCGTGAGATCGCCACCGCCGATCGCTCTCACGAGGGCACTGCGACGCTCTGCCCAAGCGGGGTACACCTCTACTGTGTGCTCCACCGTGTCCTCCGGGCGTTCCGCGCAGTGGCGATACCCGGGGCTAGAAGAGTATCTAAATAGTTTCGTATCTTTATTTTTCATTCTATCTTTTTTCTGCTACTTATTGGAATGCTTTTGCCAACGGTTTCATCTACTTGTATTTGAATACCACAAACGAAAGAACGTTAATAATATCGCTCAATTTTTTTGACATGTTTAAGTCGAGAGTGAATAGGTTTCTTCTAGGTAAGCGCGTTCCATCGTCGACCGCATCGTCGCTCGCCATCAGCCCCCCTAGCCAAGTACAACCGTTTCGCTTGCGCCGAACGCTTCGAGTTGACCTTGCCGCCAATTCTTTTGTTCTGACCACGTGACTGAGCGTTAAGACGACATCATTCCCGTGCATTTGAAGCTTTCTAGAAGCGTTAACTATTGCAGATGAGCAACTTGGCTAGGGATACAGGTGAGATAGCGGTCAAGCGCGAACCTATCAACAATAAAAAAAATGTATCTAATCCTATCAACAATTGCTACAAAAGATTATGACATCAAAAGAAATCGCATGAAAAACTACAAAATTTAATAGGCCGACGCACACATATAACACGCCTGATTTGTACGTAAAACGACGTCCCGTGGCGTGGATCAAGTGTAGCTCTACAAGTCTAGTTCCCATATAAAATGTATGGAGACCGACGCGCAAAGATCGGCGTGTGTGGCACACGTGTGAGCAGTGTAGTACTAGCTTAATACTTTTTGAAGATTATGCAAATATAATTTATTGTATTTGTTTTTTAAATGATCTCATGACTTATTTAACTTAAGAATCCCGTCGCCATCCCCTCTAGTCTACCTACATCCATTTATTAGATATCCTTCAATTTATTAGTACAGGTACGGGAAGCTGGAACATCAATCAACTTCACCGCTTCAGTTTTTTCCTGTACAAAGAAATAAATTAACATAGACCAACAGCTGGTGTTGCCGTATGTAAATTCTTGCTGTTTTACCGCAAAAAATTGATATTATAAATACATAAAAAACATATTTTCAAGTAAAGAACTTACTACAAAAACTGTTTCGTCTATGAAGCTGTTATGCGAGATTGTTTATGGTTCTTGGTGTAGAAAGGTTAGGTTTTTAAAAGGAAAGGCTGAAAATTTACTTCACAGCCGCTTATTTAGGGTGAGTTGCACCATTTAACTATTATAACGATAACCAAACCTTAACCAGCCATGAAACGGCCGCCTATTGGTCAATTCGACTATTTGACAACTGTTAACGGCTTTGTTATCGTTATAGTTAAATGGTGCAACTCACCCATATTGGTTGGCCAGAAACTAGCCAATTACATGTAAATTGTTGTTGTTAATGTTTTCGGCTTGTATACAAAGTCAATAGTTTAGATATTAGTTTACCTACCATTAGAATATGGGTGTACACATTCTAACATAGATACCTATCTGTGCATTCTAATATTTTTGTAGTAGGGTGAAAATCATTTAAAATGACCATTGTGACAAAAATTAAACAAAAATGAAACGCATAACAAAAATGAAATTTTAGGGCTCGTCTACAATACACGTTACGTTCTGACTGTAATTTATTTGATTGATTTCTGCATATGGCGTTCCGCGATAAAACACTTTATACATATTTCTTTTATCATTTGTTGTATTAATTAATCACACTAATATAATAAGAGGTAAAGTTTGTTTTTTTGCTTGTCATGATTTTTTGTTGTTCTGAAAGTACTGGTCCAATTGCTGAATTTTTTCACCGACAGAAAGCTGCTTTATACCTGAATGATATAGGCTATATGTTGTACGCGGGCGAAGCCGCGGGCAAAAGCTAGTTAATTATAGGACACAAACTCCTAAACGTCACATGTGGATGGATGGAGGGGAAGAGGGAGGCCAAGGAAAAGATGGATGGATTGTGTGAGAAGCGATATGAAAGAAAAGGGAGTTAGTGATAGCGTGACGAGTGACAGGACAAAATGGAAGAAAAAAACGTGTTGCGTCGACCCCAAATAAAACGGGACAAGGGCAGGAAGATGATGATGAAACTCCTAAATGTCCTGTTTTGTTGTTTATTAAAAAATTATAATATAAAACCTGAGAGACCTAATCTGTTTTGGAGAGAGGTGGGCAGGTTGGAATAAGCCCACCTAAGGTTATGGCCGCTATGGCCCACGTACAATGGACCGCATAGGACTCAGGCCCGTATTACAGAACGTCACTCAAAACTCAAGCGTTACTTAAAACTAGTTTCAACTAATCAAATGGTTTGAATCTAATTTTAAGTAACGCTTGAGTTTTGAGTGACGTTCTGTAATACGGGCCTAAGTGCGGAAACCATACTCAGACATAGATATAGACAAGAAGAAGAAGAGTAAAAGCAGGAATTAGAACCTACGTTACATAACAGAACTATTTTGGTCATCAACTAAACGGAAGTACATACACCACACATGAAAGCAGGAGGCTAGCGTCCCGCAAAAAGCGAAACTTTACCGAATAGCCGGAAAAAAGATTATATTTCGTGAACTGTACTGGAAACTGCCACTGACGGTGAAATGTGAACGGACGAACTTTCTCTGCGCTTTTATTTTTCACAAAAGTCCAAAGCAAAAAGTGTTCGGTACTGTTTTGTGAACATTTTATTTTTCAGCGACGGGAAATTTGTTCCGTGCAAATCTAAGTTGTTGTGTGTTGTTGCTTACATAATGGTCCGGACGATTTGTTTGTTTGTATGGAGTATTTTGTGGTATGAAATATGTTTTTTTGGTATTCAATTGAGAGTTAACATAAGGCTGAATTTATTTAAACTCTAACCTACATAGTATTCACGTGTGTGAGAATCGGCTTTGATACATTTTTTTCAATACACTTAGTCGGAAACCCGCTCTTATTTTACCACTTTTAGGCACGCAATAGACTGTTTTCCGCACTAGTGCAGAAAAGTGCGCGTGCTCTTCCCGCCACTATGTTATTACTTTTATCGTATCAGGCTGAGCGCTCGTCGGCCCCTACGAGTCGCCGGTCAACCCCCGTTTATTCATTTCTTCATAAGTGAGATACACGTACAAATTGTCACTGCAGCCCTCGGCCCCATAACACACTTTTCTGCACTTGTCTCAAAATGTACTATTGCACTCATTACCTGAAGTTTGACACTCTCTCTCGCTCCACCCAGAGCGGTATAAGTTATTTGAAGATTTCCATCTACGTCATAAAAAGGGTAGTCTAAGGACTCAAAATATGCCAAACTGTTTGGTCATCAACTTCCAGAGATATCCTTTCGTGGTATCTAGTAACTAAACCGAGCTTCATATATTCCCCTATTATCCATACAACTGCACTTTTGAAGACCTAATGAAAACCGATGCCTCTGTTGTTTGTTATTATCGTGGTGACCTAGCAGACCCAAATTTTCTAAAAATTAAAACATAGACCTAAAAAAAAAAACGGCTAACTCCGATTAGACTGTTAATCCCAACAAAGGAAAAGGCTATTCAGATCAAGATCTCCTTATGCTCGCTTTTTTTTTTAGTTAAAAAAATCAGTGCGAATCAGACTCGCGCAACGCGAGTTCCTTACGAACTAAGGTATGTAGGTAAATAGTTTGATTCCAGAATCTTCTGCTGGAGATTTTTCCAAAATGCAAAAATAGTCATTATTTTGTGATGTAACTAAGTTTTCAGACTTTTTTTAATTATGCTGTAAAATCTTGCTTCTTACCTCAGGATTCTGGGTTAACGGGAAGTAGGTACCCTTTGATTTTGCTTTCCTTGCTTGCAAAATATACGCTGAGTTACAAGTTTGATTTTTCACTGCTCCAAGAGGTAGTTGAAATTAATAATATACTCGGGGTTTTTAATATTAATTCCAGCCTAATACCTAATACCTACTACGCGTTCTTGACAAAAAGAATATTGACAGACCGATAGACAGACAGACGGACAACAAAATAATTATATTATTATAAAGTATCCTTTATTGCCCAAACAATGGATCTACTGAAAATCTCCCTCCTCCCCCTCGAGTCTTATTCCTCATTAATGAGGGTGATGAAGTTCCCGCTGGATTAGCTTGATGATGGTATCTCGCTATCTGTGACGGTTCTTAGCGTCATGAAGTGTTATGTAAAATTGGGAGTCTAGTGTGGAGCGGACCTGATCTGCCCATCTCACAGAAAATCTACCGACACAAAATATGACGCCCAAAAACAATTGTTCACCTATATTTACAATCTAATTCGCTCCTGGACGTTGACGAAGGATTCTATTGAAACAAACAAGCTAGCTACAAGTATAATTGGATATAAATTTATTGTTTCCGACAATATTTCAGTTGTATGCGACACTACAGGCCTGGACTTAGTGGTAGCGTGAAACTTTTAACTTTGATTATTTAGCTCAAAAGAACACGGTGCGGTGCAAAGAAATTCACCCAAACATATATAATAAAATGATTAACGTTTATGAAATTGCTATCTCTGTTTTTTTATTATGTTTTTACATACCTAACAAAAAAATTTGGTTGACGCTAAAGAAATTTTAATAAAATTTTATCTGTCAATAGTCGGAAGAAGGAATAGAATATTTTTATCAACATACCACGCGGGCAAAGTTGTAGGCATAGACAGTTGAAGAGATGCTAAAGATTGTCTGTAAAAAATCGGTTGTAGCGATAAAACCGCTGATTTTGACACCATATTATTTTTAAGTCCATAATGTAATTTTTATTTTTGGTGTACAATAAAAAATATCTACATGTCTATCTATCTACTAAATAAACTATTTTTAGTAGTAAATTTAAACAAATTTGTAAGTTGATGAAAAGCATGATTGATTCAATTGAGTTCCTTTACAAACTTTTTTGTTACTAACTAAAAACGTTCATCAGAGTCCCCAATCCCTCCCTGTCTTAATTTTATAGCAGCTCGTCGTTCGCAGTGCTCGCGCCGTGTTTATTTGTCATCCGTTTGGGAAATTCACGAACGCATCCATTCGTGGCGGGTAGCTGTCAGTCGCGTCGCGCGCCAAAATAGCCACCAATCACTTAAAATTGAAGACAGATTTTTTTTTTTTATTTTGGCTTCTCACGGCTTAGCCAGTGTCAAGTATATAATATATGTTTTCAATCACTTTGAGTTACTTTGAGCTTCATTAGAACGCGAACGTAACACATTCTAATGTTTTAGCAGTATTTAGCAGCAAATGTATCGAGTCAGCCTTCTCGGCAAGCTTCGCTGATAGTGAATATATACAATAACATTCTCAGCTCCATTTTACCGAATTCGCGCCTGTTTCAATGATTCCACATATTATTCAGCTGTGTAACACTTGTTATACAAAACTACACCAATTTCATAACAGAATATCTACTAGGAATCAATTTGCGAATAATTAACTGAACTTAACTCTAAAAAATCTCGGCAAAAACCAAGACAGGATTTAAAGCGCTACCTGATGCTTACTTTTTTAGAGTCCCCTCTGGTCGCTTGCAACTCATAGAAACTTTGAAATGCAACGTCACCATCATCATCATATCAGCCAAAAGAGTTGGACATAGGCCTCCCCTAATTGTCACCATAATGATCGTTCAGGTTCGTCACCAGGTCATGGGCCCATTTTGTAGGAGGCTTTCTAACGCTACGTCGTTCTGGTACGTGGTCGCGTGGAACCTCTCGTTCCCATCGATCATCTGTTCTGTGAGCAATGTGCTCTGCCAGCCATAAAAAATAAAAAGCCGATTTACCCACCACAATTCGTTTATATTTCGTTGCATTCGCGACACAAATGTGTCATTCGCGTAAATTTCTGAACGCATCGAACCGTGGTCGCAGCTGTCAAACGCATCCCGCGCCAAAATGGCTGCTCGTCACTGTTCCCCAAATTGATATTGGATTATATCCGTGACTGCCAATGCTGCATTATGTCCCCATTTATTATTGATGTCCCTATTTCAAATAGATATAAATTTGGAAATATCACAGTTTTTTCTTTTAAACTAATCTTCGTTTCCATTTTACTTAAACACAGAAATACTAACACTGCTCCGAGTAGAAGCTAGTCTAGCAAAATTCTCGTGTCAGTGAACGGCTTGACCGATTCTTATGAAATTTTGCGGATAAATAAATTCTGAAATCTGAAAATAACCCCACCATCTTTTTCAGAACAACGTTGGCCGAGTCAGCTAGTAATATAATAATAATAATCGTACTCAGAACAACATAAAAGGTACCCAAATGCAAAAAAATATTAAAACATTTGGTAACTAAACTTACTTAACTTTGGACTGGCCTGTTGTCTAGTGGTTAGTGGCCCTGACTGCTATGCCAGAGGTCGTGGGTTCGATTCCCACCCAGGACAAATATTTGAGTGATGAGCACGATCATTTGTTCTGTGTCTGGGTGTAATTTATCTATAATATGTATGTATTTAGAAATATATAAGTATGTTTATCAGTTGTCTAGTACTCATAACACAAGCTCTGCTTGGCTTGAGACTGGACGGCGTTGTGTGATAGTTGTAGAATATTATATATTATATTTGGTAGCTAAAGTTATCAAAAAATAAAAGGCCTGTTTGGCATTTGATGTTAAAAACGTATACCTACAATATTATTTTTAGTTTAAGCGAAAAATGAATAAAGTTTGTTCAGAATCAGTAACTGAATGGATTCCAATAGTTTTTACACCATGTTATATTTTTTCCCAAAAATATTTAAAAAGGTCAATAGTTGGACACCACCGACACTAAGTACAACACAGGTCACGGCAGACCATAGCGGGTATTAGGGCCAGCAAACATCTGGATGCAAGTGCAAAAGAACCCCTCAGTCGCCTGGATTGCTCGTTGACTATGTAATAAGCTTATAATTTTGTGACTATTAGTGATACATGAGATTTTGTACATAGGTTCTTTACATAGAATACGTGGCACGTGTTTCGGGTTAAGCATAAACTTAAAATTTTACGTTATGTAACCGTTATGTAATTATATTAACCTTTAAATCGTGAGAATTAGACACACAATAGAAAGACAATGGGTGCGCGTTCGCTTGAATGAATTTAAAACCCGTAATGTAATTAATTTTTTACACCACCCACTCGAAAATGTCGTTTTATACGTCATACAAACCTCACATAAAGCAAGTCCAATCCC
Source organism: Mythimna ferrago (assembly GCA_910589285.2). NCBI lineage: Eukaryota > Metazoa > Arthropoda > Insecta > Lepidoptera > Noctuidae > Mythimna > Mythimna ferrago. The sequence continues at coordinate 12,227,891 of OU342690.1, read as the reverse complement.
TAGGGAGATAATGCAGTATGGCCGATCCCTAGTGAATAATGAGATTTGAATTTGGAACATCAAAAATCGTCAACATTGCGAATAATGTACGTGCACTAACAAGTTGACTCGAAATTCAAACTGGCCACTAACAAAAAAAAATAAGAATAAAACGTGCTTACTGACGGGAGCGTTATAGAAAATTGAAACTATAGAATCTTGGAGTAGTGAATTTAGTTTGGTTAATGAACTTGTAAATATAATAAGTACTTATATTTCTCTAATATATGATTTGGTCCACCAAATTGTCTTTTAATTATCTCACAGATAGTGTAAAAAGTAGAGTATGCAACACGGAGATAAAGCTTTCTTTGTCTTGGGCGGCTTGAATTCCTCACTTCACTCAGGTTTCTTTGTTAACTCCCTCGCACTGCTCGGGAGTTAATTATATAAATCCCTCACTAAAGTTCGGGAATAAAATCGGCAACTTTCGTTTCGTTCGGAATTCAACATGCCGCCCGCGATTTAAAGACACTGCTTTATCACATGTCTTTTAGTTTCGATCCAAGTTAAATTCCAAGATCTTTCTCAAATGTGAGAATCGGGCCTTTTTTTTAACGAGTTTATTTGAGTTTCGAAGACAAATAATCAATCAAAGAGAGACGAGTTAATCGCTCCTCTTTACTCTTCCACGATTTCAATTCCAATTTCAAATCTGGTAGTCTATTGAAAAACCAAAATGGCGTCTGCGGTCATCCGGATTTAGTAGTGATGAATGAACTCGTTGCTAAAATAGATGGCGCCACGAGCGTTGGAAGCGTCGAATGGAAAATACATGTCAGCCGCACTGGGATACGGCTTTCCCATATTTTTTTTTCTTCTGAAAAGTAAATTGAATTTCAGTTTACATGACCATCGAAACACAAAGTTACATTGGTGTTGTTTTTGAAACCGTTTTAAAATGTATTTTCCGTGCAACTCGATTTTGTTTGTCTTCCGTGTACGGCTTCGAAATCCGGGGTACACTCTTTCTATAGCTATTTAGGTCATGCAGAATCTATATGACCTAAATAGCAATATTAGCAGTAGATAGAGATTATGACGACACCAGTTAATTTTACCGCCACATCTAATTTAAATTAACGAAAAAATTGACTTGTAAGTGTTACTTGTTACCTGTTTGCAAAATAAACATAATTTTTAGGGCTCCGTACCCAAAAGGTAAAAACGGGACTCTATTACTAAGACTTCGCAGTCTGTCTGTCCGTCCGTCTGTCCATCTGTCTGTCACCAGGCTGTATCTCAAGAACCGCGATAGCTACACAGTTGAAATTTAAACAAATTATGTATTTCTGTTGCCGCTCTAACAACAAATACTAAAAACAAAATAAAATAAATATTTAAGGGGGGCTGCCATATAACAAACGCGATTTTTTTGCCGAATTTTCCTGAGGACGGTACGGAGCCCTCGCACTTGGCTAGTTTTATAAACCCATCACTATTTATAGACTCGTTTGTCTCGTATTCACAAGATATTATATATTATGGCTCAACGCTATGGTTGACTCTAAAAAGCAAACAATTTTGCTTAAACGATTCAATTAAAGGTGTCTTTAAGGCTGGAGTGAATAGGCTCTTAATAAACTAGTGCGCTTCGCCGTCAACGATTGCATCACTGCTTACCATGAGGCGGAATCGCAGTCAAGCACTAGTTTATAACATTAAGAAAAAAAATTGTAAGCAGTATAGAACCATTTTAAATTTTCTTTATTTTTTCTTGATTAATTTGTTTGTTCACTGCAGACTACCCGCTGTATTATTTCAAGTTCTTACGATACATCCTAAGCTTGTCTGGTAGATATCGCTATTAGCGATAAGAACGCCATTGTACCCATATGTACAAGTTATGTTACCTACTTTTTGGTGTACAATAAAGCTTATTGTATTCTTTTATAATATATTCCTTTCGAATTAACCGTATTCGTTCAACTTTATCTGTTCAATAAAAGACACTGTGACACATTGATCTGACATTTTTTACACCCACTCAAGCCTAAACGAAAATCTTATTTCTCGCAACAGTAGTTTCTCATACCAACAAGAATTCTACCATTTCAACCCTCAAGCGTAACAGGGTTAAACATACACCATATCAGCCCTATTTCACGTGCCACGATTTTGACAATCCCATTTACGACAGCATTTACAGGTTAGAGCCAGCGATATTTCAAACTAAGCGGTGCTTTCCTTATCCTGAATCTGGGCCCGAAGTGGCGGGAAATTGGCAGCATTATTCCAAATCAGGTAAGATGGCGACCAGCCGGACGCTGAATGAGCTGGAAATTGTTGAAAAATTGATGTGCGGTTTTGTGTAAAGTAATTTTGCTTGGTATATTTTTTATTTAAGTTTAATAGGATTTGGAAATGTGTTTCTACCTAGTGGAGCCAATAGGTAGACCGAAGAAATTATTGGCATTGCTTTGTTTGTTCAATGTGCTTCACGAATGGTGACTCGTGTGAGCCGCGCTAGATAGAAACACATGATTTGGAAGCATAGCATAGTCGGCCTTATAAATTACACATCAATGCGCAAGAGAGGCACGTCGTTGGTGCGTCGAGTACGGGGGAGCGCTAACAGCATGCTGGCCGTACTTGCGGAGAGGCTTGATTGTGGCATCATAGCGCACTGTTCTATGCGACATGTGACAGGCTCGCAATGTAGTTGACATGAAATTAATTAATTATTATTTTAATTTACTTAATTCGATTTAATGTACATATTGTGATTGTAATTATTTATTCGATTGATTTTAATTGTGACTTCTGTATTGTATTATTTATTTATGAGTCATTGATACTTGAAATAAAATTATATTATTATTATTATTATAAATGTTCCCACTGTTGGGACTCAGGCCTCTCTGGGAGAGGGAATGGGCCATAATCTACCACGCGGGCCCAGTGCGTGTTGGTGGATGTCACGTCTTCGAATTTTTCGTTTTAGGACATGCTGGTTTCCTCACAATGTTTTCCTTCAACGTTTTGAGAGCAGTGGTGATAAAATAAATTACACAAAGTAATGCAACTGGCTGGGTTTGAACCCGTGACCTACAACTCGTAAGTCGGCGCCGTTACCACTCGGCCACCACTGCTCACCTCGATTGCTTGATTTGGAAGGGTAGGTGAAAAGTGATGATAATAATGGAATCTACGGTCCGGACCAAAAGTTTCGCCTCATCTTTTATATCACGTACATTGAAGGACTGGAACAATCTGCCTGCTTCGGACTTCGCGTGGCGTGTATCTACAATTTTAAGTGCCATATAAAATGTATGGAGGCCGACGCGCCCTGATCGGCGTGTATGGCACACGTGTGCGCGGTGTAGTTCTAAGCAACCTGTAAGTTACTATTTAATATCTATTGACAGTGACTTCATCAAATAATTTTATTTATATCACAAAAATAATATCTTTCAACACATACAGCGAGATGGTTTCAGAATACAATACAGGTGATCAATGAACAGGAAAGAGTGTGGAGGCTCAATATTGGAAAAGTAATACCATAACGAAGCTACACGTGAACCTCACGAGAAAGAAGTACTCGTGAAAATTACAAGGAAATTAAACACTTGGGTGAACGTTATTTGGTATATTTTGGGACACCTCTCGTTTACTTTCATTCATAAAAAAAATACCTATCTTTTAGGTTCTTAACAAGTCGTGTGGGGCGCTACAAGAAGGGGAGAAATATGTACCTACAACATTATTATTATATTATATGCAAACCTGAACACAGTTTGTTCATAATTAGTAACTGAATCGATTCTAATAAATTTACATTTTTACACCATGTTATAATTTTTCTCAAAAATATTTGAAATATGTCACAAATTGGACACCACCGACGCTAAGTACAACACGGGTCACGGTAGGTCATAGCGGTTATTAGGCGCCAGCGCACAGTCGGGTGCGAGAGCAAAACAACCGCTCAGTCTCCCGCATAGCCCGGTGACCATGTATTTTTGTGGACAACCAAGTAGCTTACAAGCTTAATAACTTCGTGATTTTTCGTGATACAGTCATGAAATTTTGTACTTACATAGAATTTACATAAAAATACTAGAAACGTGTTTCGGGTTTCGCATATACTTAAACTAATGTTGTCGGTATATTTGTATATTTCCTTGGCACGCTCTAGAGCAGGGGTGGCCATGTGGCCTCAAGTCTGCTATTACAATAGTGTCAGAATGGTCTATCATTGGTTTCATAATTGTCGATTTTGACAAGTTTGGTAATCTACTAATATAATGGCGTCATTATAACTTTCCAATGGTCAACCACTGACAATCCATTGAAAGAAGTGACATAGAATGGTAATCTCGTACATATTGACAAATGAATATTTGACGTTTGCGGTAATCTGCTAAAACTTTGACAGTTTATTTGATCAGTGTTTTACCGTTAGGACGTTATTGTGCAGTTATTGGTTTTAATATGCTCGAAATTATCATTCTACCAAAATTCTATTACAAGACCATTGACTGATCAATGATCAATCATTATGAATTAGCAGATTACAAACTTTTAGCAAAATGACAATGGGATCGTGTTGGAATGACGAATTTATAAAAATAGCAGACTTGGGGCCCAGTAGATCGTGGCAAGGCAAAAAATATTATGCTAAACTAGTGGAAGATGTTCAGACGTAATACTCACACTAATATAAACGTAAATAAATACCTAGTTAGGTACTAAGAATAATTTTCACATTTATGTTCTCGCTCTTAATAAAATAGAAAAGTGCTACATGATCGTGTACTGATTATGCTGTTTCAATTAAGATTTCAAGTATGTAATTGGTAGATCACACAGGGTTTAAATAGTAAACAGGAGATCTTGGGTTCCAATCAAGTTGGCCACCCCTGCTCTAGAGCCTAAATGGCTTGTTGCATTTTCCTTGAGAGGTGTTGCCACTTTCACGACTAATACGAATGTATTAGTCGTGAAAGTGGCACTGGGCACACTATAATTATAAAAAATTGCCGATTTTTAGCGCCAATTTTTTTTTTAATTCTGTGTGTTTCCTTCAAAAAAGATGAAAATTCATTTATTATCATCATCATCATTTCATAGACCTCTTCCAAGTGTCGCCACAACGACCAATTTTGTGTGTCTTGAATCTTTAGGAGGTTTGTATACCTATGTGGAACAGAGTGTAGTCCCACAAACCTCCGTTGAAAAGGGAATCCTCCCTTTTCAACGGAGGTTTGTGGGGCCCCCGTCCCCCGACCAGACGGGTGTTATGTCTGGTTAGGGCAACTGCCCGATAGATGATTTCGGACTGTTGTATAAGTTCAAATCGCACGGAGAACTCTAAAGCTACATTAGACCGACGCACACAGCCTGATTTGTGTGTAGAACGACGTCGCGTGGCGTCGCGTGGGGTGGGTCAAGTGTAGCTTGGTACTATAGGTGCCCTAAGACGGCTGACCCACTATTTTGATAAGCTATTTTGATCATTATTTAGCTGTTTTTAAAGATGAAAATCCTTTGTGCCAGCATTTCGATAAATCTTGCTATCCTAGTGTGAGGGTAGATTGATAAAATAAAATGGCACGTCAGTGACAAAAGTTAACTTAGCTAATTCCATGAGTCTTATCAACTGCTTGTAAATCGGCCATAATATTGCGTCCAGCATTACAAGTAACGTTGAATTTCGATACCGTCTATAAGAATACATTTAGTCCAGTGGCAATATCAGCGACTTGGCACGCAGGTGTAGCTGGTTCAAATCTCAGTTTAAACGCCTAACTTTTTGTTTTCCATCTTTTGTGTTTTAGTTATATTTTTTTACTTTTCTATAACGACAAAAGTCGAGAAATGGAGTTTGTATAGAAATGAAACAAAATATTGCAAGTAAATAAAATGTTTATTATTTCACTATATTTAAAATTAAAGTAAGTAAATGGTCAACGTCAAAAATTAAAAAAAAACAGTTTTTTAATATTATAATCAAACAAACACATGTATAAACATTTATAAAGGGATATAATAATGGTATAAATAATTATTAAGCAATTTTAATTCTTATGCCCTTAGACTTAAAGTTTATTATTGGTATTTTAAAATGTAGTGACTAATGATAGCTTATTTTGGTATTCTTAAATAAGATAGTATGGCTCATTGATCTGTGTAAAGACTTTGACGCAATAAGGCACGAGTTCAATTCTCATACCCTGTATATTGTTTTGCTTTCCATTCAGAACTTTTTTATTATTTTAAGTAACAATCAACGAACTAAATATTCTTCGAACATAATTATTTGGAATAATTTGGCCTGACTTGTAATAAGCGGGTAGTCAAGATAATTATGCGTATTCATTATAAAACTGGTATTCAAATGTTACTTAGATTAAGGGTAGAGGAATAAAAATGAACCGTTTTAGTAAAGCAAAAACCTGTCGACGCTCAATAGCAGTGACGTCGTGCAAACAATTTTTACGTTGCCTTACTAAATTGCGTAAAACAATATCTTTATTTAGAATATTTGTATATACCTAGTTCTAAAATACAAAATAATCTATTTACATGAGGAGAATGTTGGTTTTCGGAGAGATTGATAGGAGACATCTTAATATAGCAGTAGGTAAGTGTCTTTTTTTCCATTTAATTTATACTTCTTTTTTAAACTTACACATTTTTATGCTGTGACGTAATCAAACATCTTTTTAATTATACCTACTACGTTTCTTTGTTTCAGAGAAATACAGTCAGATTGTGGTTTAAAACTATAACAAACAATACAAGTCAGGACGTAAAATTGAAATAACTGCTGGTCATCCGTCAATTCCATTTTCCCCAAGAATATCTGGATTTCTATCTGTGAAAAAAACATGTTATTATACTGCCGTATGGAATTGGCGGGTATAACTCTGGGTTACTTGTGTTGAATGTCTTCTGTGGAACCTGGTTATCTTGTAGAAATTGGTCCATTCAGTAATAAATATTACGTGACGTAATGCCATCAGTGCGTGTAAGCAACAATGGATAATTATTTACTTCTTGTAAGCTGCCACAATACCTTCTTGTCAGTGCTTATGTGTAGTGTATTGGTTAAATAAATCATAGTAATCTTAATTTGTTAGGAAGTGTTTTTAAAATAAATTAACTGATCTTTATTTCTTTCATAATCAAACTTAAAATGCTACATAAAACCTGTCAAGTAGTTAAAATGTCAAAATATTTAGTGGTATTTTCACTTTGATTTTTTGAGCAGATAGGACAGTTAATGCAGTGATGCTATTGTTATAAAATAGAAATATTATATATTTCTAATCATGTAACATGTTGATTCACAGCATTAAACTCTTCTTTTAAAATAAAATTAGTATTTCATTAGCACTATGTATTGAAATAAATAAATAGTTTTTTCTCCTGCTCAAAACTGTATTACAAATAATTCTACCATATCAAAAGCAGTTTAATATTGTAACTTCTGTTATGTTTTACCTTTATATATAGTTATTTAAATTATGTCTATTAGACGAGTAAATATTTTTTTATGTAAATTGTAAATATTACTTGAATAAACCGTTACCTATCCTAACCATTTTTGTTTTTTATTCATGTTGCTTTTATGTTTGAAAAGTTAATTTAAATTTATTTATTTAACTTAATATAAATTATAATTTGATTTCAAAAATCATAATCCAATATTGTAAACACAAAACTACTAAAAGAAGCACGACGGATTTGAACTTACGACCATGTCAATATAAGTCTACTGTTATGACCATTAGACTAATTTGACTTATGATATTTTGTTGAAATTAACAAGTGGATTATGAGACAAAACCGTATTCAAAGTTTACCAACCTTAACGTTACCTCTTAAAGATCAAATTGACGTGACAGTATTCTATAATATTTGACTACCTACCTCTCGTTATATTCGTTTAAATTATTATGCTCCGAATTGATTATCATGTATCTTCTGCTAATTGCAGAAGGTTTAAATTCGTCTAACTTTTAGGATGTCTTATATTACCTTCTGCTGTCACGTGGGTCAGATATCTTGGGTCTTTGTGTGTACGTCTAGTTCCATATAAAATGTATGGAGACCGTCGCGCCCATATCGACGTGTATGGTCCACGTGTGCGCAGTGATTCTAACTGTATTCTTTTCATTATAAATTCTGCAACATTTGCCATTTGCATTATTAAAAAAAAATCAAAGGAATGTTATGAAGATGCTTACCGTATAAATGCAATTATTCTTACAAAGACAAGGAATAAAATGAAAGTAAGTAACGCAGAGTAGTTTTTAATGCAATATGATATTCTTTTTTATTTTTGTTGGTCTTTTAATATCCTAGAACTTGTAAATGGAGTCATGGATTGATCTTACTTTGCTATCAAAGAAAAGAATTTAAAAAAAAAAAATCGGGAAGTACCTCAGTTCAATTTTCGAATTGAGTTACGATGATTTTTTTGAATCGTAAAGTTTAAAAACGTTTTATTTTTGTGACGTAACTTAAAATTTTCAGCTTTTTTCCCTACTTGTGCTATGAAACGTTGCTTCATGCCTTTCAGGGTTCTAGGTCAACAGAAAGTACCCTATGAATTTTGATTCCCTTGAGAGTGTCGAAATATACGTTTTTTTGCGACATAAACGGCCGTATCTTTTTTTTTCGTTTCAAGGGACCGCAGACGCACGTATATGGTTTTAATTTCAACTCGATACCTCCGCACGTTCCCGAGATAAAGAGTCTTTAGTTTGACAGTCAGATAGACAGACAGACGAACAACAAAGTAGTCGTATAAGGGTTCCGTTTTTTTTCCTTTTGCGGTACGGAACCCTAAAAATATTGACGGTGATACGACATTTGTTTTTTTAGTTTCGCCAGGTCAACTAATTTACGTAAATCACTATAGCTATCTTTATTCTAAAATCATAAGATAACATCTACCAAAAGAAACCGCACAAGTTACCCAAAAACCGCCTCGTCTCTCAAACTACCACCTCACTTCCCCTCGAAGCGCCGAACTCGAGCGATAAGACTCACATCCTCTTATCATAGACACCTCACCTAACATAGACACCCCGTTATCAATGTACGTCGTTCTGTCGTATCGAAAGTGTAAATTATGATTGATGGGGCAGATTATACCGTATGTCATTCAGGGGTATCACGGAAGGGTTGAACTATTTTATTTGGAACTAGTTGTCCGTTGGGTCTTCTGTGTGTGAGACTGTGTCTTTGATTCACCCGCCCCCTTCCTCGTATTGTATGTAACGTAGGTAAATAACATTTTGTTATATCTAATAGGAACTGAGTGAATTTAGTATCTTTCAAATCTTAAAACATGTCGAGTGATAGCTAAGATTAACTTGTAAATAATACTATATTTCCCTAATGATACATTCATATATATTCGTTTTAGTAAAGGAGGATGCCGGATTTTATATAGCCACCATTCCTACCCTCCAACAGACATGGTATACGTGTCAATCTGTTCATTCCTATACACAAAAGACAAAACAGCTGATTGTGTAGTTAAAATTATAAATGGTATTTATTTAATTAAAGAAAAACACACTAATTTCTACAAAAAATAGTGTGTTTATTTTTCCATACAAAAGACATTTACTATTGGTTATCTACTGATATATGATCAAACATTTATGCTGGTGCATTAATATTAAGGTGCCTCCATAACACCATGGACCATACAATGGATATGTGTGCACAACTTAGGTTAGGTTAGGTCAAAATATAATGTTTTAAAAGACCTAGACCCCATACTTTTGAGGTTTGTCGCCATACTAGAAAAAAAAAACTCTATTCAACTAGACGCTTCGATTGACACCTGTTTCAAACCTGTTGGTGGGTGGGGACACTTTTACGCAATGCCCTTTTCTTTTAATTATCTCACAGATGCTGAAAAAGCTGTCTCTGTCTGTGACTTAGATTCCTCACTTCACTCGAGTTTCTAAATTAACTCATCGCAATGCTCGGAAGTTATAGTGGGAGAAGTCATTGGATAATTTCCTACTCAGAACAATAAACATTATAGTGCGTTGGGTAAGATCGGCATTGGGGTAAGAACGTATAAATTTAAATTATACCACTTATTTAGCTTTATTTGTAATGCTAGTCATATTGCTTGCCGCGTCATTATGTTCTACCTTGCCCAGCAATGTGGCTGGCATTGAAAATAAAGCTAAATAAGTGGTACCATATTGATTTATACGTTGTTACCCCAAAGCCGATCTTCCCCCAACCCACTTATAGGTACCTATGGGCAAAAATTTGTGTTTATATGTTTTTTAGTTTTTCACGCTTTTTTTTTTCGATTGGAAAAATCATCTTATGACAACCCCCGCTCTTGGGCGGAGCGGGAGATAGTGTCAGACTCTTACTGACTAAAAAACCCATCCCGTTCCTTCAAGCCTTCATACCGGGGCTCGAGCGCCCTTTCGGATAACCCTGGCCCCGGTAGGCTTCGACCCGGCTGGGCCCCTGCTGTTGCTGACAACTCCTTGAGGCGCGCGGGAACAGCGCGCGCCGTCGACGACTTGGGCTTGGTCCGGACAGTTACCGGACGGCCGGACAGCGAGCTACCCATTGCTCACTGTCCGCAAGCCCGCGCCTACGGTGGCTGGAAATCGGGATCGGAATCCCGGCGGCGGCGAGGGCGCCGTTGCCTGATGCGGTCGGCCTCCTCCTTAGCGAGCATTACTGCTTCGCAGAAGTCGGCGACCGCCTGCCAGTCCTCCTCGCTCCGGACCATGGCCTCGACCAAGGCCCAGCGCGAGAGGTCTCCGCCGCCGATCACCCCCACGAGGGCACGGCGATGCTCCGCCCAAGCAGGGCACACCGCGATTGTGTGCTCCACCGTGTCCTCCGGGCGTTCCGCACAGTGGCGACACCCGGGCGTCACTTCCGCTTTAATTCGGAACAGGAACCTCCTGAACTTGCCATTTCCGGTGAGGACCTGTGTCATGCGGAAGGTAAGGACGCTGTGAGGTCTTTCCAGCCACGCCTCAAAGAGGGGACTTATCGCCATAATTGTGGCGTGCCCATGACGGGGTTGCGATAGTCGCTGACGCCATTCCACCATGAGATCCCGCCGGAGCTCTGTCCGCCATGCCGTGACCTGTCGCGGCAGAGGACTTTCACCCCGGCGTTGCATCTCCACGCGCATGTCGTGCATGTGTGCAAGGACTGTTGCCTCCAGATCCCACGGTGGTAGGCCAGCCAGAAGGCTCGCCGCTTCGCAGGAAATCGTGCGGTATCCCCGCACCATCCGAATTGCCATGACCCTCTGGCAGGCGTTCAGAATGGCCGCCGGTCGCTTTTGCATCGACGGCGCCCACACCGGCGCCCCGTAGAGGGCCATGGACCGAATGATCTCCGCGTAGAGCCTCCGGCAGGAGGCGTCTAGGCCCCCAAGGTTGGGCAGGAGCCGCTTGAGAGCGGGCCCAGTCCGGTTGAGTTTGGGAGCCAGACGTCGGAAATGCTCCACGAAATTCCATCGACTGTCGAGGATGAGTCCCAGGTACCTCATCGATTACTTTTTCACGCTCAAACAGCTGAACGGATTTGAATGAAATATGGCACGCGGGTTGATCATATCATGGAATATTATGATACTCTTTACCCCGGTAGTAATTTTCCTTGGGACATCTTTTTACTTTCACGCGGATGAAACCGCAGTAGCTAATTCTAAATCATTTTCCCAAGAAAATATTGCTAACCCTGTACATCCTTTATGACACGACCGGGGCACTATAGAGTGGCGCCAACCCACTTGTGTCGTGAGTAGATCGTAAAGATTAGGCTTAACCCTCCGCTGCTACTACTAGAGGTGCTTTTATAAAGCTTTGTGAGAAGTAATATATTGTCACTTTTATATAGACGTTATTTATGATAAGATGGAATGGAGAGGGCTATGCTCGAAGTTTCCTTGCTTTGAACCAAGTTGCAGGAGAACCAGTGTTAATGACACAGCCCACAAATTACCATACTTAAAACGACCATTTTCCACTCGCCTATCGTCAACGTCAAGCATGGTTTAAAAGCTTATTGCTTCATCTAACGCATTCCAACGCGATGTTTGATGAAGCTAATGCGAAAAAAGAGAGATAACGCATGAAAACTCTGTTAGTTTTTGGTAATTCCGTGTTACTCGAATACATTTAGTCAAAAAAGTATCGGGAATGGATAATTTGTTTATGGTTCCAGTTTCCTAGATTTTGTTGTTGTTGCTAGATTAGCACAACTGTTTTCCATTTTGGCGCGGAGTTTGAGTTGCATCTGTTATTTATATTAAATACAGTGCTGTTTTTAGTTATATCATATGTAGTGTGTATTGCGAATTTCATAATGGACAAAAACATCGAACAAAGAGTTTGTCTTAAATTTTGCATCGCCAACGGAATTTCGTGTTCGGAGTCACTGAAAATGTTATAGAAGGCTTACGGTGAATCGTCTTTATCAAAAACACGTGCTTATGGGTGATACAAAGCATTCAAAAGCGGTCAAGATGTGATGGAAGATTTGCCTCCCTCTGGTAGGCCATCAACCTCTGCAACTGAAGTTAACATCGCAAAAGTGAAGGAAATACTCATTCAAGTTTGAGAGAGATAGCCGCCGAACTTTCTGTATCTCACGAGTCGATCCGTACCATTTTAATTAATCATTTGGGTATGAAACATGTTGCCGCTCGGCTAGTCCCAAAAGACCTGAATTTTCTCCAAAAACTCAATCGCATGAGAGTTGCTGATGACATTCATGAAACGCATTGTTTACGAGTTTGACATGCAAACAAGTCAACAAGCTTCGAAGTGGCGCCTTCCAACTGAACCAAAACCGAAAAAACCACGCCAAAATCGATCAAAAGTCAAAGTCATGTTGACTGTTTTCTTTGACTATCGCGGTGTTGTGCACTCGGAATTCTTACCGGAAGGTCAAACGGTAAATAAAGAACGGAGTGGCGCCTTCCAACTTAACCAAAACCGAAAAAACCACGCCAAAGTCGATCAAAAGTCAAAGTCATATTGACTGTTTTCTTTGACTATCGCGGTGTTCTGCACTCGGAATTCTTACCGGAAGGTCAAACGGTAAATAAAGAATATTATTTGAGCGTTATGCGGTATTTAAGAGAGCAAATTCAACGAAAAAGGCCAGATATAAGATAATTCTTAGATTTTGCACCACGACAATGCGCCTTCGCACAAGGCCATCATTGTGAACGAACTTTTGACCAAACACTCAACAAATACCATCGAGCAGCCACCATATTCGCCAGATATTTTAAAAAACGTTTTGATGAATGGATTATTCGTTGGCGTAAGTGTAACGTTTCTGAAGGGGCATACTTTGAAGGTGATAAAATAAATTTGGTGATGATCTTTTCCCGGTACTTTCTTGACAGAGTAGTATTTCTCAAAACTTGTTCCAGGAAATACGTGTTTTTTTTAACCCTTAATTTTTTTTAAGGAAAATTGTTATGTCGATTGTAATCTAGATTAAATGTGCAAGGCTTTTATGTATAATATGCACTTTTTTTAAATTTTAATAAATGAGTACATTATGGAGGGCCAAAGTTCACGTAAAATAGCAAATTTTCTTAACATATACCCATATACCTAAATAACACATTATTTTTCTCTAAAGATTTTTAACCGCCTTTAAAAAAGAAGGAGGTTCTATTCTATGTTCGGCAGAATGTATTTTGATGTTGATTTGTTAAGTGAGTGTTCCACATCACAACCACTGGCTTGCGTCATTGGTTGTTTGTCAAAATAAACGTTTTTTATCACTAAATCTAAACTGAGCAGGTGGCGGTTGACTCAGTAAAAAGGTAGATAATTAAAGCAGGTGGCAATTTAGTCATTAGATTAAATATGAATTAATGCAATTTAGTCATTAGATAAAATATATGAATTTGATGCATCATTGATAAGGGACATCAGGTGTTCGGATTTAGAAATATGGAAAACAGAGTGTAAAGTCCAGCAAAGCTTCGTGTGACGTTGTAACGACGAAATGACGTTTTAACTAATTACAAGGAACTCTAAACAATCTTGGCGTCAAAAAACTCCTCCGCATTGCTGTCGTCTGGTAATGTACCTACATCTGAAATATGGCGTCGAAAAACTCCCCACATTGCTGTCATCTGGTAATATACATCTTAAATATGGCGTCGAAAAACTCCCCACATTGCTGTCGTCTGGTAATGTACATCTAAAATATGGCGTCAAAAAACTCCCTGCATTGTTTGTCTTCTGGTAATGTACATCTAAAATTTGGCGTCAAAAACTACTCCGCATTGCTGTCATCTGGTAATGTACATCTAAAATTTGGCGTCAAAAACTGCTCCGCATTGCTGTCATCTGGTGATGTACATCTAAAATATGGCGTCGAAAAACTGCTCCGCATTGCTGTCATCTGGTAATGTACCTCTAAATTATGGCGTCGAAAAACTGCTCCGCATTGCTGTCGTCTGGTAATGTACCTCTAAAATAATTATGGCGTCGAAAAACTCCCCGCATAATTGTCGTCTAGTAATGTACATCTAAAATATGGCGTCAAAAAACTCCCCGCGTTGCTGGCATCTGGTAATATACCCAAACGACTGGCGGCATTGCCACGCTGTATGGCAATGCCTATCCTCTGTTCCAGGTAAGAGCCAGCCTTTGGCTCACGCAGTCTCAGCAAGGCGTTTTGATAGCTTTTTATTTAAAACCAAGGACCTTATATAGGTACCTTACGGACCTTAAATCTAGGTGATGCAACGATGCGACAGACGTTGTCCTATGATAGTATGAACTGTCAAAAGCGCAAAGGTTAAATAGTTCTATTTTCCTGAAATTTTCTAATTTTATGCATAATTTTGTTAATTTTTCTTTCCTTAGTATCATCTACAGAGTATTAAAAAACGGAATCAGTTTGGGATTTCTAGTATTTTCATATCCGTATCATTAAAAATCACAGTTATAAGCTAGTTATGTTACCTGGTTGTCCGCACATTACATGGTCACCGGACCATCCGAGCGACTGAGGGGTAGTTTTGCTTCCGCACCCAGGTGTGCGTTGGCGCCTATAATCTGCCGTGTCATGTTACGTACTTGGTGTCGGTGGTGTCCAACTTGTGATTTTTTTTTAATTTGGAAAAATATAACATGGTGTTAAAATTATTAAAATCGATTCAATTACCGATTCTGGAAAAACTATATTTAGATTTCGGATAAACTAAAAATAATTTTGTAATGATAATAAAAAATTGTATGCATTGAAATAGATTAAATTAAAGTAGATAATATATTGAGCAAAATATTATTCCCAAATTGTTATTATCAGTGAATATATTAAATTGTTTATGCACACGTGAGTACAATCGCGATTAACTTATGATAAAAATACAGTATATAACTTAACGATGTTAGTTTCTTTAATCAGTCGTCAGTTACTTCAGTTAAAGCAAAATGATCGGGTTTGTGGTTTTGTCCTGCGCTGTGTTCGCTCTAGTACAGGGGCAGAGCACTCAAGTAAGCCGGTGTAAGTATTATTAAGGCTTATAGTTCCTTGAACATCTGGCCGAAATTAAATGGACACAACACTCGTACCCGCCTAGGCGGCAGTACGAGTATCTGTGCATTTAATTGCGGACAGCTGCGCCCAGATAGAGCCCCGCTGACCTTTAAATTCTATTTTTTTTTTTTTGCGAAATATTGATTGATTTACATATGTACAAGCACCAATTTTTATAATGTGTTTCTAAATATCCAAGCCGTTTCGAAGGAGTAGAGAAAAGTTGCGAAATCGCTAAATATTTTTTTTTTAGTCAAAAGTATTAATCACACGAAAAAATCAATAGTTGACATATAATGATGTTCATGAATCTATAATAAACAAATTTTTTTTAAACCTCGCTGTTACCAAGGAGTAGGCTTCAGAAAGTCACTGTTTTATGGCACTTTTCGGGCGCTTGGGCCTTAACTAACAAACCACCCCTGTTTCCAAGTTTTGCATGGAGTAAAAATCTTTAAAATTCTCTTCTTTGCTCTACTATAATCTGCATATTTTATACACCTGAACCTTCCTCGTGAATCGCTTTATCAATTGTTAAAAACTGCATGACAATCTTTCCTTAGTTTTTGAGTTTATTGAGTTCATACAGACTAACAGTGGAGGACTTTTTTTATACGAGTATGTAAGGATATATAATATCTTGTTGCATCTGAGTTCATTGAAAGACGAGTAAGTTGGGAAAAGGCTCGAAAAATTGATAATTTCATGTTAGGTATAGGTACCATCACGAATCTTGAGCGCTCAGCGTCAGAGTGGGGATCGCTTTGCGCATTCCATACATTGGCGAGCCAATCGTCGTCGTTGTTAGATACATGCAGCAAGCGCAGGTAACGAATCACGAGTGACGTCTATGACACGATATCGCGGCGAGCCAATCACTGACACTCCCCGCCCCTGCGTCTCACTTCGTACCACTAAAGAGACCGAATATTTGACTTCTGTGCAACTTGAAGCCAGCGCTCAAGATCCATGCCGATATCTGTATGTAATAGAAAAAAGTGCTAATTAAATAGACTTCTTTTTCATAGTATGAAATGGGCAATGTAGGTTTTTAGAGGCGAATAGCCTCTAAAAACCTACATTGCCCGTCCCTTTTTTATCTTTGACTTTGACTGTGTATATGACAGGTACGAGCAACCCTGGAGGGCTGCCCATCAACACGTACATCCAGGGCTGCTCCAGACCGCCGTGCGCGCTGCCGCAGCTACAGGATGCAGTCATCAACGTTGACTTCATTACACGTTAGTATTTCTGCATATATGTATGAGCAGTGATTGCCGACTGCGATTTACGTGTTGTAGGTTTAGGTATTACTTTGTGTAATTTATTTCATCACCACTGCACTCAAAACGGTGAAGGAAAACATCGTGATGAAACCGGCATGTCTTAGAACCAAAAATTCGAAGGCATGTGACATTCACCAACCCGCACTGGGCCCGCGTGGTGGTTTTTTGCTTTGGTGTTTGTTTTTTGTTGTGGCAAAGAAATGCTTTATCTATCTATCAATACCCAACAGTGATAACTAGATTTTATTCAATTTTTAACTTGTTTGATAACCTAAAAACACCAACTTTAAGGGTGTTTTTAATATCGTGCGGGTTTCATCACGGATGCGGGATTGCTCCGCAAGCGTAACCCCCGCAAATGTCCATTTATTTATTTTATTTTTAATTTATTTTAATAAGTACAGTGACAGACTACAGACTAAGACAATTTAGACAGTTAATACAAAATACAGTACATAAATCTGAAATCCAATTATTACTGTACATAGCATTCAATGCTTAATGTGCTTCATTAGTGACAGAAAGGTGAAGTATTATGGAGAAGTAAGTAATTACAATTTATACAAACAATTTGTAAATTCGTTAAAACTGTTCAAGAACAAGTCTACCTTAGGCATATTGTATTATATTGATTACACATTCTGGATAACGGGTTATTCTCAGAAACATTATTGTTACTACATACATACTACTATTGATAATTCATACAAGTATTTACTACAATGCACGGAATACGCATGCGGGACGCGTTTTTTTGCATTTTGAAATTTTCTGCATGCGGAGCATGCGGATTTCCGCATGCGTGATGAAAATACGCACTTTAGTAAAAATATCAGCCAGGTCAGCAGGTTTCACAGGTCTGCTTTAAGAAATTTCTTTTAAAAACAAGCAGTACCTTTGTACAATTTTTATAATAATGTACTTATCTTCTTTCGTATTTATGTGTGTACATAAATTATAAATTAAATAAATAAACACCCTAAAGATAGAACTACATTAGACCGAAGCACACGTGTAATACACCTGATTTGTACGTAGAGCGACATCGCGTGGCGTGGATCTAGTGTAGCTCTACAAGTCTAGTTTCCATATAAAATGTATGGAGACCGACGCGCCCAATAGCCTGATTCACGTAAAATCAAACAAGCCAAATATCGTTGAAGTTTTATAGTCGTTCGATCGAAGTCCTATCCAAAAGCGGTATTCTCGATCTATCGACTTATGTCCAGTTACATAATAAGTATTCTACCAGGATAATGTAATGCAGATTTTTTTTGAAATCGACGAATTTCAAACGACTTTAAAATCGGTGTCGTCCAAACTCGATTGATGGATGTGAGTACGGTTCAAATGGTCTAAACGACTAAATCGCTACGATATCGTTACGGTTTTCATTACGTGAATCGGGCTATAGATCGGCGTGTGTGTCACACGTGTGCGCAGTGTAGTTCTACCTTAAAGCTCATATTCATATTTCCTTGACAGCCGGCCCAGTTCAGAGCATGAAGACCCTGGCCACAGCATACTTACCCATTGGGTTGATCTCCATTCCCATCCCGTACGACTTGGCGGAGAACTCAGTGACCTGCAACTTTTTGACCAATGCTTCGTGCCCAGTGCAGGGAGGGCAGCTGTTGAAGTACACTCTCAGGATGCCTATTGAACCATTTATGCCTGTGGTAAGTTGTTCAAGTACAGTTAATAACAATAATAATAGAGCGCGCATTGTTAGGAGATTCCTCGCTCAGGAGCCCTGACCACCGGTAGCTTGGATCCTGTTCCCGATTTTATATTTTTTTAAGTCTTTTTTTAAGAAATATTTAAAAATCTAATAAATATATACATTAAACCAACCAAGGTGACTTGTGTTGTTTGTATTTGTAGGTTGGTTTGTGTTGCGGCTAAATGGATGTAAACCACGCCCCAACACGTTCGGTGGTTGGGAAAACGCGCCTCCCAACCAAGGGCGTTGAAGGTCATGGTTTACAACTGCTGTCTACACGGATTGCAACTAGCAAGGTCACCTTGGTTGGGGACGTTGGTTTCAACCGTTTGATCACCTCTGTAGGCTCTATGAGACGGAATGGACCGTAACGTAATCCACCAAGCGAGCGCAGTGAGGAGTTTTGGTGGGTAAAAGTCATCCAAATGACATCCTCTGCCCTTGGGCGGAGCGGGAGATAGTGTCAGACTTTTACTGACAAAAAAAACACACCCCGTTCCTTGTTGCCTTTCATACCGGGGCCGAGCCTCCCTTTTGGAACTAGACCCTGGCCCCAGTAAGCTTTGACCAGTGGGCCAGCTGTTGCTGACAACTTCTTGAGGCGCGCGGAAACAATGCGCACCGTCGACAACTTGGGCTCGGTCCGGACAGTTACCGATGGTGGATGTCACGTCTTTATTTTGGTTCGAGGATATGCCAGTTTCCTCACGATGTTTCATGCCTGTTTTGAATGGTTTTTTCTTTGTTTCAGGGTACCCGAGTCACCATCGAGTTCCGTGTAGTTGACGAGAGCAACAACAACTCCCTCCTGTGTCTGAGGGTGCCTGTCTTGATCGTAAATCCGGTCGCCTAAGGAATTATTAACCTAAGAGATCAAAAATTCCATAAAATTACTAAAACGATGTTAAGTAAACTGATGGATAAATTTTATTGACATTTACGAACGCATTTTTTATTTATTCAACCTGTGAACAGGGCATGCTCTCTTTCCATTTCGTTATAGTTAAATGAACATTATACACGTTGCATTTACTTGGTTTTGGCCCGCAAATGTAGTTGTTACCAGCAATGAGCTGAGAAAAAGAACACTTCTGAAAATAATAAATCTATCACTTATATTGGTCAGTGGGTAGCCTATATTCTCTTAGTTTCCACACACTTCTAAACGCGCTCCTATATAGTTTTTTCATTACTCATACTCTGAAAGTACGTAACCTACATACTCTGGAAGTAGTAAGTCTGAAGTTGCCTGAAGAGGAGCGGGTTGAAAGTGATACTTTTCATCCGGGAGTTTTACTTTCAACTGACAGCTGTCAAATTATAAAAAAAAAACTAGTTCTATCTTCACATTTCTAATGAACCATGTTCCAATTTTCCGTACAGCCAGTCAATCACACCGCGATATAAATTTGAAATAACTTAAAGATTATTAATATTTGTGTATTAATTAATTAGTAATAGTAATAGGAATATATTTTTTTAATACTTTATTATTATTTTAATTTATTTAGAAAAATATTTACTTTTATGTCAATAATAAAAATGAAAAATAACGCTTTAATAGCTGGCCAGCAACAAAAAAAAAACAAAATAGGCGGGAAAGTGATAATCCGGCAATCCGATCTTCATGTTTTTTTTTTCATTTTCTAAAGTTTTGTTTACCGTAGAGATTTGTGTTAACATGATAAATTCATCAGATTCAAATATGGCTTTAACGCCTGATTTCATAAGAGAACAGGCTAAAGCAGTAGTGGAAAACCTTTTACCACCTAAATCAGAAGAAAGATATCTGAACGACTCAGGTTTTACAAGCTTGTTATTTTATCTTTACTTTCCATGTATTCGTAATGAAAAGCAACATTGTTTACCTCGGGCTAAAGACTTACTTAGTTACTTTCACCCCTAGGGTAACAATGTACTATTAACAATAGCTAGGCTACAACACTCGTATCAGTTCGCAAATCAAAACATATAAGAAAATATTAAGCTATAATTCATAAGCGCAAGGTTTCCACCTCCTAGAGAGGAGGCCTGAGTCCCAGCAGTGGGAACATTAAAAGGCTGATTACGGTCGGCAAAAAAAATTAAAAGTCCGGGAGCAAAAAATTTACTATGTGATTTGTATTGACTTTGGTTTGCTGATTCCAAATCTGTTTACAGATTTCAGCTAAAACGTCTAGTTTTTCATATATTTACATTTAAATAAAGTACCGTTATTCGTAGATATTAAAAATGTATTTATTTTAGAAAAAAAAACTCTGATTGATGATTTTTACAGCACACATCAAAATAAAAAAAAGTATGAATATAAAAATAATAAAAAAGAAGTAAAAAATGATAACTATTCGATAGATCGCTTTCTTTTATCGGTTTTAAATGCTATTTCTTGATTTATTTCCCAGCAAAAATCAGCTGGTATTGCTAGGGTCCACTTGCCGCTTTATCTTTTTTTCATAAGTACAATGTGTTGGTGGAATTTTTCGTCATGCTCATAAGACGCTGTATTAATACTTTCCGGTGCTCTTTGAGCAAAGAATTGGTCTTTGAGCAGAAGGAAAGTGGAAATATTTTACTGTGTTTATTTTTCTAGAGAACCCTATAATTTCTGTCATACAAAAATAGCAGTCGTTATATGGTTCTATGGCTCTCTTTATTTTATAAGACAACTAAATCGCAATGTTTTTATAGGCCTCTTCAGTCAACTAGCCAGAGTTGCTGCACATGTTTTGCAACATATCTTTGGCCATCAGCTTTTCTCCCTATTATTTTTTTCTAAATCAAAATAACAATGATAAGCCTTTTATATTGAAGGTTAGTTTTTGCCGATGTAAGATTTAAAAAAAAATACCACAAACGTAACAATTTTTTTCCTAAATAATCAAAATAAACGCTCACTTGTTCAAAAAAATTTCTGCGTTCGCGCATGTTAGTTAGTAAAAGTAGTAAATAATAGCTTGTTGTTTCTTTCTAACATAAAACCAAACACAAAACACAACTAAATACATGTACCAACGTCCACAAATACTGCTGCCTGCAACTATAAAAGAACAATTCTAATGACAACAAAAAACGCTATTGCGTCGAAATTAGACGTGATAGGTGAATTCTGACTACATATTTGGATTTGAGGTATCCATATGTACCACATCCACATATATAATTATTTATTATACATAATTATTTTTGTTCTTATTTTGATGCCGACCAGTGTTATGTATGTATGATGTAATTCATAAGCGTGACACACATAGCAAGGTTTTTGATAAGAATAAAGAAGTGTCTTCATAAAGAAGTTTCCCGAACGACGATGACAGAGCAAACACCAGTCAGCGTGCGCGTGGGAATTGGATGGAGATAGGTGGGATAAAGGGGATTAAGGATAAATTTATGTTGCGGCTACATGGATGGACCCCTTTAAGGAGTGACCAGATAGTTGTTAGTTTCAATCCGTGTAGACAACTGTAGCAGTTGTAATCCATGACCTTCAACGCCCTTGGTTGGGAGGCGCGTTTTCCACCGAACGTGTTGGCGCGTGGTTTACATCCCTGTAGCTGCAACACAAACCAAACACACAAACCAAGGTCACCTTGGTTGGAACGCTAGTTTGCAACCGTGTGGTCAACCCTCAAAGAAGTTTCCCGAACGACGATGACAGAGCAACCACCAATCAGCGTGCGCAAGGGAATAGGATGGAGATAGGTGGGATTATTTGCGTTTTGCAAGGCACGCATTTTCTACCCTACTATTGGAATTACGAAAACTACGAAACCAAATACCAACCTTCTGGATTGGGTGATATTTTGGTGGTTATAGATTTCTTTATTATTATTATTGATAGGCTCGCGTTTGACCACCATCTCACCTGATAGTAAGCGACGATGGAGCACGCTTGCCGAGAAGTAACCTATGCACTCTTGACTAAAAGAACCCTAGGTTGTAGCTATCAGAAAACACAGACTCCGGCAGAGAATTCCATTCCTTGGCTGTAGGTAACTAGGTACGCACAATAAACGTGTTCCCAAAACGCTTTGAAAGTTAAGGTTTGATTCTGGTTTGGTTTAAATGATACGACTTTAGTTTGGTTATGGTTTTATGGTTTAGACAACTTGATACAAGTAAATATACGAGTATTTATAAGTAAGAAAGCTAAGTTGATTTAATCTAAAAGATGGTTGGAATGCTTTTGGTATTTTATGAGTTACGCGATCGACGGTCGAATACGCACTGATTTTAATAATTACCTTTGCTGGTTCCTATTCCAATTTAAATTTGTTTTAAATCCTATTGTTTTTTTTTTTATTTATTGACATTGTGACAAAAAATATATAACCAAGAATTTTTGTAACTCTTAACATAAAACATGATTTAAAAGAGTGTCCATGAAGTTTCTTGCACGTTCTTCTCTATAAAGATCTACGCTTTGCAACGTGCAACATCACTTTTTTTTAACTGACCGACATTTTAATCAGTCAAAAGAAAAAAAGTTTCTGATTTTTTATTTCTGGTTTTATAAAAATGCACGAAAGCAAAAACGCTGAGCAGTTCGGTGGTGAAATAAGAGCCAGTTTTCGAGTAAGTATTGAAATAGTACATTGTTACCCTAGGGGTGAAAGTAACTCATTTCGTCCCAAGAAGAAGTTGGCGGGCGAACGCAGCAAGATTGCTAATTCGAGGGACTAAATAAGTTAATTTCACCCCGAGGTGTGCTGTGCTTTTCATTACCAATATAAGGAAATTAAAAATAAAATAAAAAGTTTGTAAAACCTGAGTCGTCGTACCTGTGATTTTAGGTAGACCGGTATCTTTCTTCTGATTTAGGCGGCAAAAGGTTTTTCACTACTGCTTTAGCCTTTTCTCTTATGAGATTAAAAGTTAAATCACTATTTTAATCGGATGAACATAAACGCTACACGGAAATGTAAACAAAATCCCACTATTCGAAAAAACCAATGCCACTTTCCCGCCATTTTGTTTTTTTTTTCTGTGGCCGGCCATCTATTCAGCCTTCATTGTTCATTAATGAAAAATTACAAATTATTTGCATTTTTTTTTAAATATATTATAAAGAAATAGTTGAAATAATAAGTTACATAAAAACAAAATAATATTTAATTAATACTTATCTTTAAGTTATTTCAATTTTATATCGCGCTGTAATTCACTGGCTGTATAGAAAGTTAGAACATAGTTCAATAGAAAAGTGACGATAGAACTAGTTTTTTTTTAGTAATTTGACAGCTGTCAGTGGAAAGTAAAACTCCCTAGGGATGAAAAGTATTACTTTCAACCCGCTCTTCAGGCAACTTCAGACCTACTTTCAGAGTATGAGTAAGTAATGGAAAGGTTTTATTTTTAGTATTATTAAATTTTGTACAAAAACACAGTCAGGCATTTCCTGAGTTTGTTTTTGGGTAATCCCAACTACAAAGCAATTTAAAATCACATCATTTTGTTTATTATTTAATCCGTTGATTACGTTATGACTTGAGACAGCTGTGAACCGTAATCATTTTTTTTATCAACGATTTAGGGGTATCTTATCGACACGTGTGTTTTTATATTTATTATCAATCTAACTATTAACTGATTGTATGTTTAAATATAATTAAATCGCCCCAATTACACAGTCAGTCATTGAGTCAGTCAGAGTCAACATGTTGCGTGCTGTGGTCTTGTTTTGTGCTGTCTTAGCTCTTACTGAAGGCCGGACCACTGCAGTTAGCTCATGTGAGTAAAACATTGATATATTATGGCCAGCGCTACACTTAACGGAAATTCCGTCGCGGATAATCCGCGATGAAACGCCAATATACGTATAAATTACAAATAGCGGGCACACTACGCGGAACATCGGTTGCTTCGTCGCGGACATCATCCCAACTGGTTTTTGTATTATTGTGATTATTTGTGCGTCTATTTAGGCGGAATTTAAAACATGTTTTATTTCTCTTTCTTTCTTTTTTCTTTCTTTCTTTTTGTTTCTTTCTTTCTTTCTGTTTTCTTTCTTTATTCTTTCTATCATCATCATTTCAGCCGAAAGACGTCCACTGTTGGACATAGGCCTCCCCCCTAGTGTCGCCACAATGAACAGTCCTGTGCGTCTCGCATCCATCGGATTCCCGCAACCCTTACCAGGTCATCGGTCCGTTGCGGACGAACGGTCGCAATGGCGTAATTATAGGGTGTCAAGGCTGGCATAATGTCACGGGCCCCTGGCCCGAATGGGGCCCCCGATCTGAGAGACCGCGAAAGAAGTAACCTAACATTTTATTCATCATCATCTTCCTGCCCTTGTCCCATGTTATTTGGGGTCAGCGCAACACGTTTTTTTCTTCCATTCTATCCTGTCATGCTATCACTAATTTGCTTTTCTTTCAAATCACTCTTCTTCTCCACCCATCCACATGTATACTCGTAATTCTTTTACAAATAGTAACATGCGTTTCATCCCTCCACTTATATGACCATTCCAAAAAAAACGATTCCCTTTCAACTTTTCAGTCACTGGCGCCACTTTCAAACTTCCTTTGTTATACTCATTTCTTACTTTATCTTTTCTCGTCACACCACACGTCCATCTCAACATCTTAACCCAACATTTTATATGGTATTTAAATTCAATTAAAATTAGAATTAGATACAAGTACATAAACAAGATACACAAATTCAAATAAATGATTAAGATTTATTAAACACATTCACAAGAAAAGGATCGACTCTTCGCGTGACCAGAGGGCTGGGCTTTTCTTCAGTCAACGAATCAGCATTGCCATCCGGCCTGGCAATGCTGCCAGCGTTTTGGGCACTTTTCCCGTTGACATCGATGTGGACGAATGTTTTGATGCTCTATGTTCCCTTTTTTTACCCATTTGTACATATTATTATTTTAAGTTTGTATATAAGTACCTATTAATTTATAATATTTAATAGTTAAGAGGTATATATTATAAAAATTAATAGTAGTTTATGTGACTAAGGGGATAAAGCAGGGTCTTTAAGTCGCGGGCGGCATGTTGAATTCCGAACGAAACGAAGGTTGCTGATTTTAATACCGAACGAAAGTGAGGGATTTATAAAATTAACTCCCGAGCATTGCGAGGGAGTTAATAAAGAAACCTGGGTGAAGTGAGGAATTCAAGCCGCCCAAGACAAAGACAGCGTTATCCCGGTGTTGCATACTCTACTTTTTACACCATCTGTGAGATAATTAAAAGACAATTTCGACCAAATCATATATAAGAGAAATATAAGTATTATATTTACCAGTTCATCAAACAAACAAAATTCAATACTCCAAGATTCTATTAGTATTCGTGATAGTGTTCTATTTTGTATTAATGTATTTTCAGAGGTTTAAAAATGTTCGAAATGAGTAGAACCTGACCTTATAAGTAGCTTATAAGTATGACGGCGATGCAAGAGAGGCTATACAATAATCTAGCGTTGTATAGTTTATGTAACTTTATTGTAAACTAGCTTTTACCCGCGGCTACGCCTGCGTGAAACAATTAGCCTATGTCCGTCTCCAGGGTCCCAACTATCTCTGTACCAAAATTCATCAAAATCGGTTTTGCCATTTAGGCGTGAAGACGTAACAAACAAACAAACTCACTTTCGCTTTTATAATATTAGTAAGGAAATATTATTGTTAATGCGTGTCTTAGTTTGGCAAGTTAGTGTGGCATGTTACCGACTAGTAGCCTGATTCACATAAAATCAAACAAGCCAAATATCGTTAAAGTTTTATAGTCGTTCGATCGCAGTCCTATCCAAAATCGGTATTCACGTGTTCCTCAATCGGGATTGGATAGAACGACAACTCAACTGGCTCGAAACTAAACGATCTATCGACGACTTATTTCCAGTTACATTAATAAGTATTCTACCAGGATAATGAAATACAGATTTCTTTATTTTTAAATCGACTCTTCTACCGAACGACTTTAAAATCGGTGTCGTTCAAACTCGATTGACGGATGTGAATACGGTAATGGTCTAAACGACTAAATCGCAACGATATCGTTACGGTTTTGATTACGTGAATCGAACTATAGGGCAAAATTTCAGGAGTTTCCTCGTTATAAAGCTCGTAAACAATCTTAAAAGTACGATAATTGGTCTAATAATAACAGGTACTTGTTATCCTACTCGTAGTTTATTTTATTTTTTTAATTTTGAGTGTTACTCAGAATATAAACTTTCAAAAAAACAAAATCACCCGTTTCGATTTATGGCGCTTCAGGTCTGACTGAACTGAAGGCATACTGAAGGACACAGGTGTGGTTTTTTTTTATAATTATAATATTCCACAACTATCACACAACGCCGTCTAGTCCCAAGCTAAGCAGAGCTTGTGTTATGGGTACTAGATAACTGATAAACATACTTATATATTTCTAAATACATACACATTATAGATAGATTACACCCAGACACAGAACAAATTCGTACTCAACACACAAACATTTGTCCTGGGTGGGAATCGAACCCACGACCTCCGGCATAGCAGTCAAGATTACTAACCGCTAGACCAACAGGCCAGTCAAGTTTTATTCAGTAAGTCATGCCCCCTCGTTTCGCCTCATTTCGCAACTGAGGCAGTGTTAAGGACCCGAATGGTAAAGTTTCTCCTCTGGTATCATCATCATCATCAGCCTTTTTAATGTTCCCACTGTTGGGACTCAGGCCTCCTCTCTAGGAGAGGGAATTTGCCGTAATCCAGCACGCGGGCCTAGTGCAGATTGGTGAATGTCACATGTCTTTTTTTTCCGGTGGGAAAATCATCTAATGACATCTCCCGCTCTTGGGCGGAGCGGGAAGTAGTGTCAGACTGTTACTGACTAAAAACCCACCCCGTTCCTTAGTGCCTGGCCCTAGTAAGTTTCGACCCAGCTGGGCCCCTGCTGTTGCTGACAACTCGGAACAGTGCGCGCCGTCGACATCTTGGGCTCAGTCCGGAGGCCCAGTGCGGGTTGCTGTATGTCACATATCTTCGAATTTTGGGTTCTTCTTGTATCAAAATGTAATATTTGGATTCAGGTACTGGTATCTCTGCCGGACCTCTGCCGATCAACGCGTACATCTCAGGCTGCACCAACCAGCCGTGCTTGCTGCCCCAGGGACAAGATGCCGTCATCGAAATCATCTTCAGAGTACGTAAGTATTGTTTTTAATCTCATATTCCCGCCGGACTCTGTGTTTCCTGATAGCTTTTAGGGGTATTTAAGTCAAGAGTGAATAGATTACTTCTAGGCAATCGTGTTCCATTGCCGACCACATCATCGCTTATCATCAGGTGAGATGATGGTCAAACGAGCCTATCAAAAATAAAAATAAAAAACTTTTTAAAGGAATAGAATCGTTTATTTCTGAGTAGGTATAGAGTCATTCAAGTATTATGTAAGCAGATTTTTTGCAAATATTAACCAATCCTTCTCCTTCCTCCCACATACATGCTTACGTAAACATTAGAAGGTACTATCAAAGACACTTCCGCCTGACCACTGCCAAGTTCATTTTTGCTTGCACTCGAAACGAAAACTTTAAAGGATTTAGTTTAACGCCGCGCCGCAGGATTCAAGCGAAAATTGTTTTAAGTGATTAGGCAGAAATGGCCGCGATGGTACATGCAACAATGGAGAAGTTTCATATCATTTAAACGAAATTGAATTAAAATGTGATCAGCACTCAGTGAAAATATTTTTGAAATCAATAAATAAATGATGGTTTTCCCCTAAAATTTATTTAAAAAAAACGTAAATTTTCTCAGAAAAAAAGTTTTTAATTCTCATAATACCTTATCAAGGTAGGGGCTAGATAACCGTGGAATAACGGTCCATTTCGTAAATAATGATATTCCAATCTAAATGATAATAATAATCTAATGCAATTTAAATTAATTTAATTTTGATATTGACATTTCAATTTTATGTAATTTTATTATACTTGAATATGTATGATTGTGTAACTGAAATGAGTCTTTGGTACCGTGTAAAATGGGGTGAATAGAGACAAAACTTTGGTTTGGTTTTTCACTTTGATGCCATAATATCGGCCTCTAACAAAGCATCGATTTTTTAGAATAACAATTCATTAATAAACTGATATAGTTAAATGCTGCAAAAAATATTAAAATATCGAGAAAATACCCTTTAAAGTTTTGTCTCAATTCACCCAATTTTACGGTATTTAAAAAAAAAATATTGACCTTCCTACATTTGTTGACATTCTTAATTTAAAAAACGGGAAATAAAGACATAAAGCTGTCTTGAATCGACATGTATCGTGATCCTTTACATGATCTAGTAGGTAATGAAAAGCAGTTCAATATTTGTTTGGGTACCTACGCAGAGATATTAGGAGAAGGTCAATGTACGTTATTCCACGGTTATCTTGGCCTTCTATAGAGGTTTCTAATATGTTTGTATTTTTCAGCCCACGTTATACACAATATGAGGACTGTGGCTATGGCATACCTCAGCATCATACCTTTCCCCTACGACCTAGGTGAGAAAGCAGCCACTTGTAACTTCTTATCCAACACATACTGCCCAGTGGTGGCGAACGAGGTCGTGCAGTACACGCTCAATATGCCCATAGAGGAATTTATGCCAGTGGTAAGTGAAAAGAAAAAAGCAACAGGAGAAAACAAGGTCCAAAATAATAGAAACAAAATAAAAACTTTACACAGATTAGCAATTATAATTTAATTATTTTAATTGATTAAACCAAAAGCACAAAATAGATAGGTACAGCCCCCCTAGCCAAGTTACAACCAGTTTGTGTCGAATTCCGTTCTCTAATCGGTAACGCCTCGGTGACAGCAATTGTAGAAAACGATAAGTTGGTAGCCATGTTGACGCGCCTGAGTCGGCCGCCCGTTCTACAATGTAGCGTTTGTATAACAAAGGATGTAGCTTTAAACATTGTAGAAACGATTTTGAACGATGTGAACTTGGCTACGAATTGTCTATTCGTTTGTTCTGACCACGCGACTTTACGTTGAGATGACGTCATTCCCATACGTTTCATCACTTTTCGACAGCGTTAACGATTGCAGAATAACAACTTAGCTAAGCGTGCAGAAGACAATCTCATGTATGTACTTCACTTTTTATACGTACGCTCGGTGGACGCACACTAATGAGCGTTTGAGCCGGAACTGTTCGACGAGTGATCCGAGACGCGACCGAGACATCGTGTCCGTGAGCGGTGTTTATGTGTGCGTTGCTCGAGCGCGCTTTGTATGTAGATTGACTTCTGTACCTATCTATTTTGTGCCCCAAGCGAACGCCGGCATTCGTTATCTCATTGCCTTTCTATTGTGTCTCTAATTGCGGTATTCAGTTAAACCAATATTAAGTTTTATAAACTAACCACAAAATTAAATAACAGGCAAGAATGAATAATATTTATGTACAAAATTACCAGTTGGTTTGTTCAATTACAGGGAACTCAGTTACCAATCGAGTTCAGGATTATGGATGACAGCAACCGAGCCGTCATGTGCATAAGAGCGACAATTCGCGTCGCACCCCCGGTCGCGTCGCACCAAGGCAACCTAGCAGCAGGAAACGCAACAATAGCAGTTGAAGTTTAAAAAAAGCACCAAAATGTAATAATGACAAAATTAATAGTACAAACTTACGTCTACTGTACATATTTTATTAGTAAAATGCATTCTTAAATTCATTTATGATGTTTTTTTTTGTGAGAGGGTAAAGTCCCATACCTCCATTGAAAAAGGGGGATCCTCCGACCAGGGCCTCAAGTTATTATGACTTTCTAATGATCAACCATGATCAAAATAGAAATCCTGTACATATTGACAAATGAATATTTGATGTATCCGGTAATCTGCTAAAACTTTGACAGTTTATTTGATCAGTGTTCTACCATTAGAACGTTAATTCATTAAACCCCAAGCGAACGGCGTTCGCGCACCTATTGTCTTTCTATTTTGTCTGTAATTTCCACTGTGCAGTTCAGGGACTTAAAAATACCTTCATAAAGGTTACAGAATTATAAGTGTTACATGTTGAATTGGTAACAGAATCAAATATGTAACACTTTTATGAGTGTTTCCAATGTGTTAACCCAAAACACGTATAAAAGTTTACCCTTAACATATCTATCTGTAACAGATATAAAAGTGTTAACAGTAAGTGTAACAGGTAAAAGCAGCGTTGCCAAATTTGCAATTTGCTTATTTAAGGTACTGTAAAATTACTTAAACCTAAAGCCATACTAGTAATGATTATTTCAGTTACACAAATTAACACTTATTAACACATACAACAGGTTACAGTTTGATTCGGCAAAACTTATTAACACATATACCTAAAAGGTTACAGTTTCATTCGGTAAAATTATTGTATCTGTTACATTTTAAAGTGTTTTTCTGTTAAAACTGTTTTAAAAAACAGTGTTAAAAACAGTGTTAAATAACATTATTACGGTTACAGTTTAAGTCCCTGGCTGCAGTTATTGGTTTTAATATGCTCGATATTATCATTCTACCACAACTCTATTACGATACCACTGACCGATCAATGATCGATCATTATGAATTAGCAGATTACGAACTTTTAGCAAAATGACAATGTGATCGTGTTGGAATGACGAATTTATAAAAATAGCAGACTTGGGCCCCTGGACGGGTGTTATGTCTGGTGGGTAACTGCCCGATCGATGATTTCGGGTTGTCGTATATATTCAAATCGCGTGGACAATTCCTAGTTTTTAAAGCCCGGCAAATCTAAGAAGTACCGTTTGACTGTTCAACACGTACCTATAGTCTGTCTAAAAAGTCAAACGACTTAAGACTTATATAATATTTAATCATTTAAAAAATACTTATGTTCAATACTTTTTATAAGGTTTTTTTATTAGTAAACAATGATCAAGATCCTTTAGTCAACCTTTATTAATGAACCAGTGTTGACTACATCAGATTTCGTTTTACTTTAATAATTACCCAAGTCGTTTGACTTTTTAGACAGACTCTAGTACCTACATTTTAACTTATTAATTAAAAGTTGAATATGTTAACATCCAAAGGTCCAAACTTAAGGTTTGCCAACGTGCTATGGAGCGTGCTATGGAGGTGTTAAAATAACGGATCGCATTCGAAACACTACACTGCGCTCCAAAACGCAAATCGTTAACGTAGTTCAGAAGGCTGCCCAACTTAAGTGGGACTGGGCTGGACATGTCTGCCGCATGCCTATCGAGCGGTGGGCCAGTAAAACGCAAAATTGGTACCCTGAAATCGCCCGACGGGGCCGCGGCAGACCAAGAAGATGGCGGGACGACTTGGATGTCTTCCTTGGGAATTGGAAAAAAGTGGCTCAAAACCGGGAACATTGAAAGGAGTGGAGGGAGGCCTTTGCCCAGCAGTGGGACAGTATGGGCTAGATATAATAATAATGTTGTGATAAAATAAAAATAGCATCATTCATAGGTAATTCAATAGTTTTACGGAAAAGGTAATAGAAATAGTGTGAGTTACGCCTATTCAAAGCTATTTTGATAGAAAAGTGTGAAACGTCAAACGGTACTTCTTAGATTTTTTGTGATATAGTTCCTATGTGGCACCATAAATCAACCAACCAATCAATCATTCGGTTTTAAACTGGGGCAGTAGGTTTATACAGGCGGTCGCCTCCGTCTGCGAAGCCGTAATGCTAGCGAAGGAGGCGTCCGCACGCGTGAAGGAACTGTCTTCCTCACGCCTCAACCACAGGGATCCCGACCCCGATTTACAGCTACAGCAATGGGTAGCTCGCCGTCCGATCTACCAGTAACCGTCCGGAGACTCCGGACTGAGCCCGTGTCATCAACGGCGCGTAGTGTTCCATGCGCGTCTCATGGAGATGTCAGCAAAACCGTAGAGGAGGAGGAGCAGGGTCGAAGCTTACTGGGGCCATAAGTTGTGCGAAAGAGAACCCCGAGATCCTGGAACGAAGGCAAAGATCCTGCTCCAACCTAGAGCGGGAGAAGTCATTGGATGATTTCCCACAGACAGAAATTTGCCACAAATGATGAAGAGGAATATTTTGCAAGCCTCGAAAGATATCATTTTATTGAAGTCATTAGAACGAAGATGGAATAAGTGCGTAGAGGTTCACGGAGACTATGTCGAATAATAAAATATTTTTTTACACCACCTGCTCGATAATGTCGTTTTATACGTCATACAAACCTCACTTAAAGCAAGTCATTCTATCCCTAGGGAGATAATGCAGTATGGCCGATCCCTAGGGAATAATGAGATTTGAATTTGGAACATTAAAAATCGTCAACATTGTGAATTAAAATGTAGGCGCATCGAACAAGTTGACTTGAAATTCAAACCAAAGAGTATGTAATCACTATGATTCAAACTGGCCACTAACAAAAAAAAGAAAATAGAATAAAACGTGCGTACTGACGGGAGCGTTATCAGCGTTATAAAAAATTGAAACAATAGAATCTTGGAGTAAGTGAATTTTGTTTGTTTGATGAACTTGTAAATACTCGTATAAAGTCTGTCTAATAAGTCAACCGACTTGGGAATTTTGTATAATATTTAATCATTTAAAAAATACTTATATTCGATGCTTTTCATAAGGTTCTTCTGTTAGTAAACAATGATCTCTATCTTTTAATTAACCTTGATTATTGAACCCGTGTTGACAACATCAGATTTAATTAAATCCTGATAATTACCCAAGTCGTTTAACTTATTAGACAGACTCTAATACTTATATTTCTCTAGTATATGATTTGGTCGACCAAATTGTCTTTTAATTATCTCACAGATGGTGTAAAAAGTAGAGTATGCAACACGGGGATAAAGCTGTCTTTGTCTTGGGCGGTTTGAATTCCTCACTTCACTCAGGTTTCTTTATTAACTCCCTCGCGATGCTCGGGAGTTAATTTTATAAATCCCTCACTATCGTTCGGGATTAATCAACAACCTTCGTTTCGTTCGGAATTCAACATGCCGCCCGCGACTTAAAGACACTACTTTATCCCCTAGTCACATAAACTACTATTTCATTACTCATACTCTGAAAGTAGGTCTGAAGTTGCCTGAGGAGCGGGCTGAAAGTGATACTTTTCATCCCTAGGGAATTTTACTTCACAACTGACAGCTGTCAAATTATTAAAAAAAAACTAGTTCTATCTTCACATTTCTATTGAACCATGTTCCAATTTTCCATACAGCCAGTCAATCACAGCGCGATATAAAATGGAAATAACTTAAAGACAAGTATTAATTAAATAATGTTATATTTTAAGTGATTTATTTGTTCAACTATT
This sequence comes from Mythimna ferrago, assembly GCA_910589285.2. Lineage (NCBI taxonomy): Eukaryota > Metazoa > Arthropoda > Insecta > Lepidoptera > Noctuidae > Mythimna > Mythimna ferrago. Next base: position 12,193,997 of record OU342690.1, on the reverse strand, counting down.
TCTTTAAAATGCTTTAATTTTAAAAGATTACAATTAATTTCTAATTTTTGGCTGGCCGCAGAAAAAAAAAACAAAATGGCGGGAAAGTGGCAATCAGTCGTTGGTTTTTTCGAGTTTTGTGTACATTTCCGTACAACAGAGATTTGTATTAACACGTCATGTTTATCAGACTAAAATAGTGAATAACGCCTAATTTCATAAGAAAAAAGGCTAAAGCAGTAGTGGAATACCTTTTACCGCCTAAATCAGAAGAGAGACACCTACTTAAAATCATAGGTACGACGACTCAGGTTTTACAAACTTTTTATTTTATTTTTAGTTTCCTCGTATTCGTAATGAAAAGCACAGTGTTTACCTCGGGGTGAAAGTAACCCATTTAACCCCTCGAATTAGCGACCTCGCTTCGCTCGCCCGCCAACTCCTTCTCGGGACGAAATGAGTTACTTTCACCCCTAGTGTAACAATGTACTATTATCACTTACTTATCATCCCGCCCTCGTACCTACTTTTCATACAAATATACTTACAGCAACTCTAGTAGCGGCTGCCGAAGCTTCCATGCTCTGTGCCGTAGGCGTCCACTTCGTCTACGGCCGTGTACTGTCTACTTAGGTTAGGTTTAAAGAAACTTTATTTTTAATAAAAACATTACAAGTCGCTTACTTGAGAACTATAAATATAACTTAAATCTACATAATATATCTTTAGAACTCTTCCGTTACTGAGTGACTGACAGACAACGCACTGCCGAAACTACTGGCAGTAGAGAGCTGAAATTTGGCATGTGTGTTTTTTGGGAGGAGTAGGCTACCACTAAGAGAGGATTTTTGGAAATTCCCCCCCAATGGGGAGAAAAGGGGGATAAATTGTTTCTTTTTTATTTCTTAACGGATTCACTTAAAACTTTGTATGTAGGTTCCACCAGTGAAGCAAGAGAGCACTAAGAGAGGATTTTTGGAAATATCCCCCCTAGGGGGAGGAAAGGGGGGTAAATTGAATTTTTTTATTTCTTAATGGATTCACTTGAAACTTTGAATGTAGGTTCCACCAGTGTAGCAAGTGAGCACTAAGAGAGGATTTTTGGAAATTCCCCCCTAGGGGGAGAAAAGGGGGATAAATTGAAATTTTTTATTTCTTAATGGATTCACTTGAAACTTTGTATGTAGGTTCCACCAGTGAAGCAAGAGAGCACTAAGAGAGGATTTTTGGAAATTCCCCCCTAGGGGGAGAAAAATCAATTTACCCCCGTAAATTGAACATTTTTGTTTCTAATGGATTCCCTTGAAACTTTGTATGTAGGTTCCACCAGTGAAGCAAGTGAGTATTAAGAGAGGTTTTTTGGATTTTTTCTGTCACCAGACTGTATCTCATGAACCATGATAGTCAGATAGTTGAAATTTTTACGCGGACGAAGTCGCGGGCAAAAGCTAGTAAGTACTAAATTTAAACCACCCGAATACTCGACTCACCCAACACATTCATTTTTTGAGTAATAAATGTATTACATTCATTGATAAACCGATTAGATAACAGATATAGCATAATCAGCTTTTTAACATTCCCACTGCTGGGACCGGGCCTACTCTCGGAGAGGGAACAGGCCGTAATCCACCACGCGGGCCCAATGGTTTTTTAATTGGTGGATGTCAATGTCTGCGGATAAGTTAAGAAATCGTGTCTTTTAATTTATTAATTGATTCATCTAATTTTTGAATCAATCACCTTATCTATTTCTTCTAACTTATGTATTTTTTTATGCAACATCTTGCCATTCATTAGCCTTTCCCTCTCTAAATTGCAATAATTTCATATTTTTATTTATTTTGTCCGAGTTAACGAACTGCTCAGTTGCTTGTCTACGAGACCTAGAAGAAAGATTCAACTATTATGGAACTTGCAACGAAATTAATCAGAAAACAACAACTGAGGAAGAAATAAAACATAATTTCCACTTCACCCTAAAAAGCGGAAGACCCAACCGAACTAGCGCACAACACTGCGGCATACAATCTCTCAAAATATGGCTACCTATGACTGTTGTTATTTTATATTGCATCCGTTTATTTCTAATGAATCATCGGCCATAAGTGCGGTTATCGTGATTAAGCAGGTGTTCGGAGACATATGTGATCGATTAAAAGACTGCTATCTTTTATATTGATAATAATATAAAAACTCTGCCTAGCGGATTTTTAGATAGCTAAAATAAATGTTTTGATATGATAATTTTGAAGAATTCCGAGTCAATCTAGGTATTTATGACGGAGCTAACTTGCTTAATAATTCCATTTTATAAGTAATAGACTTTTCACCACTGTGTGGACCGCCTGGAGGACACGGTGGAGCATACGGTAGAGGTGTGCCCCGCCTGGGCAAAGCACTGCCGTGTCCTCGTGGGGGCGCTCTGCTGCAGCGATCTCTCGAGCCGGGCCTTGGTACAGGCCATGGTCGAGCGGAAGATGGTGGAGCGAGGAAGAGTAGCAGGTGGACGCCTCCTTCTGCGAAGCAGTAATGCTAACAAAGGAGGCGGCCGCACGCGCGAAGCTATGGTCCTCGCGCCCCAGCCAGGTAGTTTGCCTTCCGACTGTCCGGTATCCGTCCGGACCGAGCCCAAGTCGTCGACAGCGTGTAGTGTTCCACGCGCGCCTCAAGGAGTTGACAGCAACCGTAGGGGCCCAGTAGGGTCGAAGCCTACTGGGGCCGTGGGTGATGCGAAAGAGATCCCCAGGGCCCTGGAACAATGGCAAAGAAGGAACAGGTATGGGTTTTTAGTCAGTAAAAGTCTGACACTATCTCCCGCTCCGTCCAAGAGCGGGGGATGTCATTGGATGATTTACCCACCTAAAGAAAAAACAAGTACGAGTCGGACTCGCGCACTGAAGGTTCAGTGTTTTTTTTTTTTTGTGACGTACTTAACAACAAATTTACTGTTTTCAGATTTATTCTTATACCTGTGCTATAAGACCTTGCTTTGTGTCAAATATCAGGATTCTGGGTCAAAGGGAAGTAGGTACCCTATGAATTTCGATCTTTGAGAGTATCAAAATATACGTTTTTTTGTAACATAAACTACCGTATCTTTTTTATTCGTTAACTTAGAAGTTTGATTTTTTTACAGCTTGAAGGGACCGCAGACCTGAGCATGTGGTTTGTGTTGTTGAAATTTCAACTCGATACCTCCACGCGTTAACGAGATAAAGGATCTTGACAGACAGACAGACAGACGGACGGACAACAAAGTGATCCTATAAGGGTTCCGTTTTTTCCTTTTGAGGATCGGAACCCTAAAAACAAGAAAAAAGAAAGGTCCGAGAATTGAACCTTGAAGTACGCCCATAGTGACCACGAGGACGTCGCCTCGTTATCAATAATCAAATCAATGAAGATTTCGCAAAGAAAATAGATTTAAAGGTCAGCGGGGCGCTATGCGGGCGCAAGCGGCAGTACGAGTATGTGTGCATTTAACTCCGGCCAGATGTTCAAGGTGACTATACAGATGGTCTCATGCGAGAAAGTTGTAATGTCTTCTGTTTGAGTGCAACACAACTAGCGAAAATTGCGATGAACACCTGATCACCACCAATCTTATCGTATTTAACTCACGTAAAATATGCAGATTAAGATTATATTAAAAGGAAAAAATAACGATTCCGTTATCATTTCCAATTTGGGTACAATTTCTGTGTCGTGAGCTGCTTAATTGTAGATAATTAGTTGCAAACTGATAACTAATCGTGTATTTAATTATAATGCCACTGTACTCAGGTACTCGTAGTCGATCACAAGTTGGGAGTCAAAATGTTTCGCACTGTGCTGTTGATGTGTGCCGTGCTGGCTCTGGGCAGAGGGCAGATCACTGAAGTAAGCCAGTGTGAGTAAATAACGTACATAGTTCCTTAGTTCTCTTAATGATTTGATATTTTTCTTACTATTTTATAATTAATAATTTTAGCATATATTATGTATTTTATCATTATAAATAACTTATTTTATTTTTTCTGTTTGACGTATCTGTTATTTGTTTATTGTGAAACCGCGGTGTTGTCTTGTTTAACCCAAAGGTTGACTGAAAGAGAGTGCCTTGTTGCATTAAGTACGCCTATGTACCACTACTGTACATGAAGTTTAAATAAATAAATGATAATAAACAGCTGAACTTTAATAAAAATCTTTAATGAAAGTTCCTTTTGTATTCTTGGTTTCTAATGGTAAGATTATATTAATAGTAAGATTTTTATTAACAGTCACAAGTTAAAACTGGCTTGTTGTGAACAAGTACAGCATATTTAATAGTACATTGTTACACTAGGGGTGAAAGTAACTCATTTCATCCCGAGAAGGAGTTGGCGGCCGAGCGAAGCGAGGTCGCTAATTCGAGGGGTTAAATGGGTTACTTTCACCCCGAGGTAAACACTGTGCTTTTCATTACGAATACGAGGAAACTAAAAATAAAATAAAAAGTTAGTTAAATTTGAGTCGTCGTACCTATGATTTTAAGTAGGTATCTTTCTTCTGATTTAGGCGGTAAAAGGTATTCCACTACTGCTTTAGCCTCTTCTCTTATGAAATTAGGCGTTAAATCACTATTTTAATCTGATGAACATAACGTGTTAGTACAAATCTCTGTTGTACGGAAATGTAAACAAAACTCGAAAAAACCAACGACTGATTGCCACTTTCCCGCCATTTTGTTTTTTTTTTTCTGCGGCCAGCCAGCTATTCAGCAACATTAATAAAAAAATTAGAAATTAATTGTAATCTTTTAAAAATAAAGTAAGTATTTTAAAGAAATAGTTAAAATATAAAATTAAATAATTGTCTTTAAGTTATCTAAATTTTATATCGCGTTGCGATTGACTGGCTGAATGGAAAATTGGAACATGGTTCTATAGAAATGTGAAGATAGAACTACTTTTTTTTTAATAATTTGACAGCTGTCAGTTGTAAAGTAAAACTCCCTAGGGATGAAAAGTATCACTTTCAGCCCGCTCCTCAGGCAACTTCAGACCTACTTTCAGAGTATGAGTAATGAAAAATACAATTTTGTTTTTTGAAACCGTAAATGAAACGGGTGAGCCTATAGATATTAGGTAGAGCTGCGATTTAACAAATCCCTGAGAGTTGGTACTGGCTACTTCATTACTTCGTACATCTTAACATTTCAATTAATTTATTGAAAAAAGGCTGTAATTGTGTTCGGACTTGGGGTATGAGTTAATTGGAACAGGTACCTACTGTCTTTCTTGATCTTGATCTTACAAAATCTCATAATTCCTTATATATCTAATTCCTTGTACTTATTGAAGTGTTGAACAGCAATTGTGTCGCCGCACTGTTTTCTGGAACGGGACCTATTATTACCTTCTCTCACCTCTGCAGTTCTTGTATCTGTGAAATCTTGATAACTAACTGTTGCCAATGGCTTTGCCTGCGATATTGTACAAAATTATCCATGGGAACATACTCCCGGGATAAAAAGCCTATATAGGGTGACTGGTAATTAGTGACCGATACTTATACACGTTATTGTACTCATGATTACAAACAACATTCCCAAAGAAACTTTTTTGATACTCATTAGTTTTATGCGTGCGCCTGCGACCTCTCAGCTGTTATCCGCGTAACACCGTTGTCTCTACCTTACCTACAATAGTGATAGTGCACCCGCGCCGCTTGCAAGCCCATCGGTGTATGTAGTCAGTGTAGGTACCTACATGTTCCGGTTAAATAATATAAGTTTAGGGTGAGTAACCAAACCATAACCAGCCGTGAAACGGCCGCCTATTGGTCAATTCAACGATTTGACAACTGTTAACGGCTTTGTTATCGTTATAGTTAAATGGTGCAACTCACCCTAAATAATGAGCATAAAGAAAAAGTCTCTTTGGAAAAGTTGTCTGTAATCAATCATGAGTACACGTGTATAATTCGTATATAATTCGGTCACCAATTACCAGTCACCCTACATATGCGCTATTCACGTGTATAATTCGGTCACCAATTACCAGTCACCCTATATATGCGCTATTCCCGGGCATGGTCCACCCGTGTGCAAAATCTCATCCAACTTTCGTTTTTATTATATTGGTGTAATGATTCTCGATAGATATTCAAAATTAATAACACAGCGGCGGCGTCCAATGGAGTTTTAAGTTAAATCTCTATATCATTTGTTTATTGTAGAAATTTATAATAGATTGTCTCTTCAGTCTGATGGCAAAACCATAGTCAGATAAAGTCAAAATGATTATTAATCTTGTTTTAATTAAGTAATTTTGTTATTGTTTACCTCTGTATGTATTTACCTACTTAAATGTAATATTATGTTGTGAAGTAAAACTTACCATATGTAGTAATAGAACTGACTTGAACAAATGTTCAAGAAAAACAAAGATATTGCAATGTTTTTAGTACTCATCGATATTATGAGTGTTTGTGTTCTTATAATTATGGTGAGAAAAGGACTTCCTGCCCTTGACATTCAAAGAGATAACCCAGTGTTCCAAATTACCTGCAGTGTTCCAAATAATGTTATCTTTCCTCTAATGCACAGAGTTTTAGTTTTTACTTTAGGAATTAATTTGCTGTTTGCAGGCCTAAGTAGTGCTTCTGGTCCCCTGCCGATTCTTACGGTCATAGAAGGATGCAGGACACCGCCGTGCCTGTTACCTCAGGGCCAGGACGCCGTCATCAGCATGGTCTTCGAAGCACGTTAGTATTAACAACAGCTTTATTATACCAGGCAAACAGATGCTTGAAGCTAGGCTCATATCACTGTATCGCGGTGCAGGATGCAAGTTCCTCAGCAACCAAACCAAGCTGCAACACATCAAGCAAGCAAACAAGCGTCACATCACAGGGAGTTTTGTAGATACACCAGAAGGCGCCACGACACGACACAACACAGTAAATTATTTGCAATCACTTGTACAACATTACAGAGGAGATCCAAGTACAATGAAAACTTGAAAACAAATTTCTTCTTCGTCTCGATTCGACAGTTATCTCTTCCCTCAAAGTTTTTGAGTCCAGTACGTTGCAAAGTTTATAGTGGCGTCGGTGGCGTTTTTAGGTCCTCCAAAGTACAGATAACCAAGTAAAAACACATTTAATAAAACAATAATAACCTAAAACACATACCCATACAACACATTGAAGAAATAAAAAAGAAACATGAAGTAATTTATAGTATTTATAAACTAAAAATAAATATCATTAACAACACATACAAGGTGTAAGGGACAGCCCTCCACAAACTTTAAGGGCTTCCTCAGTAGACGAAACTGAACAACATTCCACAAATTTTTTTTTCAGGAAACGAAAAAAAAATCGGCCTCGCCATACAAATATTGTCCAATCAAGTTTATCATTTTGTATGGTGAGGCTGATTTTTTTTTTCGTTTCCTGAAATAAAATTTTGTGGAAAGTTATTTCGTTGCGTCTACTGAGCAAGCCCTTAAAGTTTGTGGAGGGCTGTCCCTTACACCTTGTATATATTATCACCCAGCATACAAGTCACACTCTGGTGGTTAGAGTCAGTAATGTGACCGAATCTTTAATTCCTTGTCGCCTATCAGAAGCAGTAGTAAAATACCATACGTACTGACTGCTTGCTAATTTTGTGCTCGTCTTGTGTGAAGATGATAGCCGAGGCATGGCTAGAAAACAACACCACCACCATCGATCCCGCGTCATCGACACGACGGCAAACAGTGTTCCACTCGCGCCTCAAAGAGATCACAGCTAAACCGTAGGGGCCCTGGGGTGCTATTCTCTAAGAAAACAGTCTTGAGCGCAGCGCTGGCCGCAGCGACGAGTCGAGAGTGCAGTACATTGGATTAACAACCCAATTTGCCTTTACATAGGATTGATTGTTAATCCAATGTACTACGCTCTCGACTCGTCGCTGCGGCCAGCGCTGCGCTCAAGGCTGTTTTCTTAGAGAATAGCACCCCAGCAAGGCCAAAGCCTACTAGGGCCTTGGTTTGACTTCCGAAAGGGAAACCTGTGATCCTAGAACGCAAAGGGCAAATGAAGGAACAATGTAGGTTTTGTTTTTAGGTAGGGTTTTAGTCAGTAAAAGTGTGACATGCCCTCTCGCTCCACCCCATAGCGAGAGAAGTGATTGAATGATACCCCACCTAAAAGAGGGCCTAGAAAACACTGACGCAAATTTTATCGATTTTAAATTATAGGTGTTAATAACAATGTGACCAGAAATTGGGTCAGTTATGAGCTGGTTCAAATCATTAAGAGATTATCTTGTCAACTAAGTACTATATTACAACACAAAACCTAGTATTTAGGATACCTTGTATTTTTGTGTGTTTATAGACTGAACCAGATTATGAACTGCGCCAAGAATGAAAGAGATGAGCTCAATCATTGCACCGCCGTCTTTTTTTTTCTTTCTTTCCTTCACAAAGAAGAGGCAATGACGGTCCGACAGTATTTGTCGAACATGTCATGCACCCGATGAAGATTGTGACTGTAGGTTTCCTCAGCGTATTAACAGTATTACCACGTTCGAAGCCTAATTATATCTTTGTATTTTTCAGCCCGCGTTATTTACAATATGAGGACTGTGGTTGTGGCATACCTCAGCATCATACCTATCCCCTACGACATCGGGCCGCTCTCCGAGACATGCAACTTCCTCGTTAATACGTACTGCCCCGTGGAACAAAGAGAACTTATTGTCTACACGCTAAGGTTACCTATCGAGGACTTCATGCCTGTTGTAAGTTTAAAGTTAGAAACTAAACAAAATTCAAGCCAAAACCCTTTAAAACAGATTGTTACAGAAAGAAGCAATGCAACGCTAAAGTTGAGTTAAACACGACGCTATGCAGTTGGCAGTAGGTAGTAGGCTATGCTGTTGGTAGGGTGAATAGGTTACTTCAATCAATCACATGGTTTGCTGTAAGAAAACCCAGTTGTGGGTTAAGCTCGCCTATGTACTCATATCTAATGTCCTGTTTGTTTTGTTTGTATTTTTTTTTTTTTTTTGTGTACAATAAAGAATAAAGAATAAAGAATACTTCTAGGCAAGTCTGCTCCATCCTCGACCTCAGCTCGCTCGCCATCAGGCTATTACATAATCTGTCACAGCTCTTATTGTCTCAGGTGAGTTAGTGATCAAAAATCACTAGGTAGGTAACACACCTAGAAATTTGTCGTTGCCGGCAATATGAGAATTTTACTGGCAATATTGCCACCAATATTCGTACTTCGGGCAATATTCCCACTAATATTCCCACTTCACGGCAATATTGCCGCCAACGGCACATCTCTGAACACACCTGACTGATCTGTGCTAATTTATGACGATCTCACAGAAGAGTGACGAGACGAGTCGATACCGCCAGCTTCTCGGTTAGTTTAGACAGCATTATTTCTAGCTCTTTTCTGACCGCCAAGGCCAGAATTAAGATGTTTACCTTTTTAATTACAGGGGACTCAGTTGCCCGTCGAGTTCAGGATCATGGATGATGACAACAATGTCGCAGTGACATGCGCCAGAGCAGTCATTCGCATCGAGCCACCGGTTTCCAACAAGCTTGGAGCACAGAACTCAACAATGTCGTTAGAAGTATAAATAATTATTAGATATTTATTTCAGATAAGTAGAAAATTCAAAAATAAAAAGAAAAATTGTATGTGAATTTGAGAATGTAACTGTCCAACATTTTTTTTTTTAAATGCGAATACATTTCTTAAACCTGTTTTTGTTTTTAATTAATAAGTGATCGGTAAGGCCAAGAGGTTCTGGTTTGGTGACCGCGCACTGGAAGACGCAGCTTTAGAAGGGCCTCCTACAAGTTGGACCGATAAACTGGTAAGAGACGATCGGACGAACAGGACCGGTCGTTGTTGCGACCCTTAGGGCCAGGCCACACGGTGCGGTGCGGCTCCGGCGCGGCGCCTGTGCGACGAATCGGTGGGCACACGAGTGACGCCACCCCGTTCGTACGGCCCGTCGATTCGTCGCTCAGGCGCCGCGCCGGAGCCACACCGCACCGTGTGGCCTGGCCCTTAGAGCGGGGGCACACGATGCGTTGCGGCGCCTCACCGCAAACATTTGACCGTATCGGCGGGCAGACGAGCGGTGCGGCGCCGCAACGATGTTATGTAGGCAGCGACGCGACGTCGCAAGGCATTCAATCCAGTGCGGCGCATCGGCAGTACGCCGCAGCGCATCGTGTAACATACCACAGAGATTTCTATGTAAAATGACGCAGCAACACCGCTCCGGTGTCGCACCGCAGCCGCAACGCGTCGTGTGCCCTTACCCTTAGGGCTATATTTCACCGGGACACCATGGCGGGGCGCGACCAGTCACCGCTACCAAAACAAAATGTATACAGCTCTATAGAGAGCTACTCACCTTGTGTCCGCGCGACCAGCCCGGAAGTGTGGCGGCTCTGGTGTCTGTATGGTGCCTAGTTTGGTAGCATAGGCTGGCATAGGCTATATTTGACCAGGACACCGTGGTTGCGCACCTGGTCTTGCCGCCATAGTGTCACAGTGAAATATAGCCCTTAAGGCTTGTGTCCAATAATTCACGACTTTCAGCCGATATGATAAAATTACTTTTTTAATAGGTATCAATTCCTAAAGTAGGCAGAGCTTATATTTGTGTTTGGGGCATATCTTTGCACAAGCAGAAGCTATCTAGCTGACAAGAGTGTGTACATTACCCCAGCTGGAAAGTTGCACGTAGAGCGATATGAGTGGAACGTATAATTAGTGCGTCATCTGGTGTAGATGTGCGCCGCATATAAAATTAGTGCGTCTTGTCGTTTTGGAAAAAAATGGAAAAAACGATTCCAGCTAGAGTAACGTTACCCCAGCAAGAAAATTTTTTAAAACTAATCGGAGATAAAAAAATTGTATATGAGCAGGTAGCTTATGCTTGTGCAAAGATGTGCCCCGAAAATATAATCGGTGCATTTTCAGGTTTTCGAGATATTGCATTTCCTGCTGGAGTAACATTTTGCAGAACCGTGATCTCTAAAACTATTGTATGTGCGGCTGTACTATAAACATACACGGGTAGCTCTTGATATGTGCGTATTGTAACAGAATTAGATTTATAGGAATATTTATAATTTTCGAGTACCTAATTGCACTTTTTTGAAGAATCTAAAAAATATCACAGCGCTTTAATGAGAAAACTAATAAGCTCTTTGAAAACGGTATTCAGTCCTGCTAGACGTTTACTATAAGCACATATCAGTTCCAAAAGCGCACATGCATGCGTTATTGAATAATATTGCTAAAAATCGAGACGACGATGGGGAGGAGGCAGGAGTTTGACGTCAACATACAAGAAACTGGCTCAATCCAAGAGGTGTACACCAATAATTAGTACGTTTAATCTAGTAATATATAGTGAAAATTCAGCTTCAAATGTTTCGTACATAAGAAAATATAATTAAAAATACCAAACATGTAGATAACAGCTGGCTACCCGACCAAATTCGGATGATCACAAAAAAGCGACGGATTAGTACATCTTAGACCTTCTTTAATCCTAAGTTATTGTCCGTACAGTCGCGTTCAAACGTTTGTTAGCAATAATGATATGACTTAATTTTAATAATAATAGGTATTATTAAGTGTCTGTTTGTAAAATCAAAATATTTGTTTTTTACTTCTTCACATTTCGATACCAATAACAAAAGAGCAATTATTGTTATTTTTTTTTTATGTGGGAAATCATCTACCGACTTCTCCCGCTGTAAGGTGGAGTGAGTGCGTTCCAGACTTTTACTGAATAAAACCATGCCTATGTCTTCCAGTTGCCCTTCACGTTCTAGGACCACAGGTTTCTTTTTTAAAACATTCCCCGCCGCTCTACCGGATTTGTTTGGTTGTGCAAATTTTGACGGGACTTTTTCTAGGATGTACTTATATAACTTGTTACTTTTTATTTTCTCTAATGGAATGGGAAGTTTCAATCGCTAGGGACACACAGTACACACACCTTAATTCTTGGGGAGGAAGAGAGAAGAAGACATGTTCTTAAATTCCAGCGAACGTAGTCACGGGCAACAACTACTTATTCCGGAGTACCACAGGGTGGCGTTTTATCACCATTACTTTTCGCAGGTTTTATTAACTCTATCTCCAACGAATTAATTTCTTCCTACCACCTTTATGCAGATGACCTTCAAATATATTCACGGGCACCTCTTATGAAATTGTCTGAGGCTATCTCGACCATTAACCTTGATCTGGCTCGTATAAGTGACTGGAGCAAGAGGTACGGACTTATGGTAAACCTTGTGAAGACTCAGGTTATAGTGGTGGGCAGTTCTAGAATGGTCTCAAAGATCGATTGGACGACTCTTCCCCAAGTTTCTTTTGACAGCTCCGTAATTCCCTTTAGTGAGAAAGTCAAGAACTTGGGTATATTCATCGACAACAATTTCTCTTGGACTGCCCAGCTACAGGAAGTTAGCCGCAAGTTATTCGCATCTGCTGGTTCGTTGAGAAGACTACGGCATTTTCTGCCGACTGCCACTAAGATCACGTTCTTCTCTCTTATACTCTCTCTTCTCTATTCTTTTACCCATCCTTGATTATGCTGATGCCAGTTATTTTGACCTCACTGAAGTGCAACTGGATAAACTTGAGCGACTTCAAAACTTTTGTATAAGGTTCATATTTGGTTTGCGTAAATATGACCATATTTCTGAATTTCGTGTTAAACTCAAGTGGTTGCCAATTCGCCTTCGCCGTAAAGCTCATATTCAATATCTGTTTTGTATAATGTGCTCTTTTCCCCTTTGACCTCTGGTTACCTCAAAAAGAACGGTTTCAATTCCTTTGTGACTCCCACATAAAAGTTCTTAGGTCATCGGATAACTTGAAACTTAAAATGCCAATGCATTCGAGTGCTTTCCTGGATAAGTCCTGGAAAGCACTCGAATGCATTGCCTGTGGAAATAAAACGTGCGCAAACACTGTCTGTATTTAAAGGACTTGTGAAGAATCATTACTTGTTTCTATGATCTTGTCTTCGTTTCTTCACTTACTCTCTTGCTTATATATATTGTATGTATGTATATGTGTATCTATTTTAGTATTAAGTATTTATTAAATCTTGTTACTTTTATTATATTTGCACCCAGTGCAACCCTATTTTGTGTCCAGGCAATCTCTGTCCATACAAGATTGCCTGGAAGAAATCACCTAGTGCGGTAAGGCCGTCAGTTATGTGTTTTTTTATTAAATGGTTTATTTTTGTAAATTTTTAAACATGAAGTGCAATAAAGTATACCTATATAAATAAATAAATACACATATTAAATGCACTTTGTGACCGTTTCAAATGAAAGAGCTTGTTGATGTGAAGATTATTATTTTTATTTCTTTTATTTTTAATCTTAAAGTCAAATTACAGATCAAATTGCCTACATATAAATACTATAACACAATTAGTTCAGTCAAATTATTTGTACTTTTTATAGTCATTATTATTTACGCACAAGTTATATATCTGATGGTACCTATTATAATAATAAAAAACCACACATTTCTCGTATAGATATGCATGACAACATTATCATTGTAAAATACAAAAAAAACTGGGCAAGTGCGAGTCAGGCTCGCGCACTGTGGGTTCCGTGTACAAACTACAATTCCCAAATGAAGTCTCAAAGATTTTTCTAAATTGCAATTTTTTTTTTGTGACATAGATAACAACAGATTTAGGTACTGTTTTCAGATTTTTTCTTTGTGCTATAACACATTGCTTTGTGCCAAATTTCATGATTCTGGGTCAACAGGAAGTACCCTATGAATTTCGATCTTTGAGAGTATCAAAATATACGTGTTTTTGCTACATAAACGGCCGTATCTCTTTTATTCGTTAACTCAGTGGTTTGATTTTTTCACTTTTTCACAACTTGAAGGGACCACAGACCTGAATATATGGTTTTAATTTCAACTCGATACCTCCACACGTTCTCAGGATAAAGTGTCTTGACAGACAGACAGACAGACAGACAAACGGACGGACAACAAAGTGATCCCATAAGAGTTCCATTTTTTTTCATTTTGAGGTACAGAACCCTAAAAAGAATAAAACCGACTATTGGAACCAAGTAGCAATGACTATGAAGCAGGACTGGCATTTATCCAAGCATTTTTATCCAGGATAAAATACTAAAAAACTAATTGAATACTAATATTAATTTGTACTATGCTTGTCTACATCGTGTGCGTTATATACATGTTTTAAATTTTGTCTCATTTAATTGAAGAATGACAAGTGGTATTTTGTTATATTTTTACGAACGTGAGTAAGTAAATGCCAGTTTACTAGCAGAAAACTTTATTAACCGCAAACAATAACAAAACAGTCAATGAGAACTAGAGTCGTTTAGTTAGTAAGCAGTTAGGTAAGATCACTATCACGTAGGTATTGCTGTTCGTACCTTTTTTTTTTTTTTTTTTTTATGGTGTGAAAAAATCATGCATTGACATCCCCCGCTCTTGGGCGGAGCGGGAGATAGTGTCAGACTCTTACTGACTAAAAGACCCACCCCGTTCCTTCTAGCCTTCATACCGGGGCTCGAACCCTGTTCGTACCTGCCGATCTCGAAATCAAAACTGACGCAGTTCCGGTCGGGGACCCATTTTTATATATAAAGAGCCTGGAAAATTCTAGATACAAACGTTTTAAGGCCAGTCTAAAATAATATAGTCGCATCAGTATTATTATTCTCGCGACTTCATGTGAATTTAGACTCTATAATTTAGAATGGAAGAAACAAATTTCCTTATCAACAGACTATTTCGAACTAATAATAATAGATGTACCTACTTGTGGGAGACTTTTTCTAAAATTCGCTACACCTTGGTTTGTACTTCGATTCTGTAACTTTTGCTTAGAAATGACGTTACTGTTAATTTCAGCGGAGAAATTACTTGTTAAAAATTCGCGGCGTAACAATTAAAGAATTGCACACGTCATGAAGTTCAAAAATGATAACGTCTTTAACATTGTATAAAAACGATACGTTTTCAGCGTGACAAATATAGCACTCTGGAGTAAAATCTTTTGCCAAACATGATTCGCAAGCTTCTTGTATATACTTGATATCTTTAGTATTTATTATATCCAAGTTCAATGGTAAATACTTGCAATTGTACAATTTGTTTTCATCTACATGACTTGGGCACGTACTATTAGAGCAAATTCTTTGTATTATAGCACAAACGAATAAGCTACTTGTACATATATTAACTAGTATTTTTTCCGTTTTACATGAACAGTCAACTACCTACGCATTGGGTGTATCTTCTTCTTCTTTGCCTCTTCCCACGTTAGGTGGGGTCGGCTCTCCTTATCCTTCTGCGCCAGGACAATCTGTCCTGGGTTGTCGGGTCAGGCAGTTGGGACTTCCTAACTAGATTGGCCATACTAGTCCACCAGGTCAAGGGCGGCTGTCCTCTTCCTTTCTTGCCTTCTGGGATTGCCATTGCCTTCTGGACCAAATGCTCGCTGTCTCTTCGCATGACGTGGCCGTACCATCTTAGGCGTGTTTCGGTGAGTGTATAAAGGTTTAGAAATTGAAGAAGCAATTTCGTTCTCATGTCATATAATTTTTTGGTAAGTACAAATTTTGGCATTTGATAATTCTGTAATGAATGACGAGAAATCATGAAATTCTCCTTTATTAATCTGTACATCTACAGATTCTTTAATTTTTTTGCCTATTTTGTAAGCTATCGCAAACGTTTTTGAAACAGAATCGAAAGCACATGTGTTTGTTATATTATTAAGTCTTGTTCTCAGTGGTTTTAGAATTAGCCACATTGCCGTTTTGTAAAATATAAATCGGTTTGGGTTTTATACTTCTTGGTGTGGATACCGCTAGCCCTCCAATTTTTATAGGGTTATCCTGAAAAACTGACTGTGCTTCAAAATCGTCATTTTCGCACTTTGATTTG
Organism: Mythimna ferrago; assembly: GCA_910589285.2. NCBI lineage: Eukaryota > Metazoa > Arthropoda > Insecta > Lepidoptera > Noctuidae > Mythimna > Mythimna ferrago. Next base: position 12,178,031 of record OU342690.1, on the reverse strand, counting down.
ACGTCAGTTTGATTTGAAAAGTTAAGTTTTGCTCGTTTATTTTCCGTTCGTTTTGTTTGCAGAATGTGTTGAGCTCGTTTGCTTGAATCTATTCTGTGAAAAACGTCACTGGGACTAAGTTTTACAGCTCTATTTAGAAAACCATGGTGCTGTACTGAAAACTCGTCTAATCTTACGCGTTGATTTTTTGTGTTAAAATATATAGTTTTCAAATCTTTGAAATGGTTCTCAACATTTGAACTTGATGCATAGTATATATATATATTCCACAACTATCACACAGCGCTGTCTAGTCCCAAGCAGAGATTGTGTTATGGGTACTAGACAACTGATAAACATACTTATATATTTTTAAATACATACATATTACTCGTATAGATACAATTACACCCAGACACAGAACAAATGATCTTGCTCATCACACAAACATTTGTCCTGGGTGAGAATCGAACCCACGACCTCCCACGACCACGAGTCAGGGTCACTAACCACCCAATAGTCTTTAGCATTTGTGAAATGTTTGTTCATAACGCAACCCCAAAGTGGATTTTTTTTTAGAAGCCGTTTAGTTGTACGTATCTATCAACTCCGGTAAAAAGTACTCTTTTTTATTATATGATGGTTACAACTAACTGCAAATATAAAAGTTTATTAAGGCTATAGAAACATTTTTGTCATGTAGTAAATATTATTTTTGTTTAGGTTTCATTTTCAGTATGAATATCGTTAAAGTTTTCAGGATTTGTGTAGTTAACAATTTGGAGCTTTAAAGTTTCAAAAGCTTTATCACATTTGGGCTGTGGATCATTCAGCTCCGCACTTCTGAACACATGGAGCGACAAAGTGACTATGTCTCTTATAACTGTTTTGACTTCTTCATAGGAATGTAGCTGTTGAATATGTTTTAAGCAGCTGATGTAAAAGAACTTTACTTTTTCAGATGCTTTGTCAAAACAGGTTTGCTTGTAGTTTTTTTAAATATAATGAGATTTGTCCATGCAAACGTAACAGCAAGGTATTGCTGCGGTATTTCCTTCGAGCACATGAAAACACTGTGTTAAATAATAGTTTAATTCTATTTGTAAAACCCCTTTAGTTATTGCTCCTAGGAGGGCAGAACTATCATCACAAATTAATTCGTTTGACAAAACTTTTCCGCTTTGCCACGTACCTATGTAACCATGTGGCTATCGTCTCCATTGTATGGGATTCTGATGCCATGTAGCACATTGGTACACTGGAATCCAAAGAATATGTAACTACTGCATATAAAAATGAATGTTTCGGAGTGCAGTGTTTTACTTTTTTGCGTCATTAGAAGGTGGTGGCTCAATTGGCTGAAATAGGAGCCAGTAGCATCAACAGAGAGTAGTAATGGTCTATTTTTTTAAATATCATTGTAAATTTGGTTTTGTTCGTTCCTCTAAAAATAAGTGAAACAAAGACTGTTTTTTTTTCGGATAAACTTGTTATACGGAATGCAGTGCGCCATAGCATATAAATAGAGAATAGTATTTTTATCAAACTGGAGCGCACTTCTGGCTTCATGACTAAATTTTCATAGACTGGGTAATTTAGGAAACGTTGTTGGCTGTTTTGGATCATCCATAGTCATGACCTCATCTGCCATCGTGGAAACTTTCAGGGCTTTTTCATGTTTTAACTTTGTTTTTAATCGGTTAACTCTGTCAGAGGTAAGCGTTTTTGATGACTGGGTCATGAGGAACATCGTTGTTTTTATTTAACTGACAAGAGTAACCTTTACACAATCCTTAGATGAGGAGGAAATATTCAATGCAAGTGTCGCGGCGCATTGGGTACACCTGCCAGTAGGTACATTTAATATCATTTAATTTAAGATCGGCAGGTACATAACTGATAACAAAAGCAAATGTACACTCAATATCAGTTTAAAAAAAAAGGTCTTGTAATTCGTTTGTCCATTTTTTTTAGGTACAAGACGGTAAATAGGGGTATGTGTGTATTGAGTATTGTGTTTTTATATAGTTAGCAGTACACCACAGACTACCCCGTGTATTATTTTAAGCTCTTATCCATCCTAAGGTTGTCTGGAAGATATCGCTTTCAGCGATTAGACCGCCATAATTGTACCCACAAATTGAAGTTTTTTTTTTATAAGCTGTATTACTTTTTGGTGTACAATAAAGTCTATTCTATTCTATTCTATTCTATGTAGTAAAATGTTAATTTTGATTATATTTTCTTAACATTCACTTGATTAAACGCACTATATTGGTGTACACATCTTGGATTGAGCCAGTTTCTGTATGTCGACATCAAACTTAGGACGTCTCGATTTTTAGCAATATTATTCAATAACGCATGCATGTGCGCTTTTGGAACCGACCGATATGTGCTTATGGTAAACGTCTATCTAGCAAGACTGAATGCCGTTTTCAAAGAGCTTATTAGTTAGCGCTGTGATATTTTTTTAGATTATTCAAAAAAGTGCAATTACTCGAAAATTATAAAAATATTTCTATAAATCTAATTCTGTCATATATACGCATATACCAAGAGCTACCCGTGTATGTTTATAGTACAGCCGTACACACAATACACAAAGTTTTAGAGATACACGATTCTGCAAAACGTTACTCCAGCAGGAAATGCAAAATATCTCGAAAACCTGAAGACGCACTGATTATATTTTCGGGATAGCAAAACATACTATGATCTGTTCATATACATGTTTATTCTCTCAGATTAGTTTTTCAAAATTTTCTTGCTGGGGTAACGTTACTAGAAGGAATCGTTTTTTACATTTTTTTCCAAAACGACAAGACGCACTGATTTCATATTCGGCGTACATTTACACCAGATGACGTACAAATCATACGTTCCACTCATATCACTCTACGTGCAACTTTCCAGCTGGGGTAACGTACATTTTTTTATATTTTTTTTATAATCCTTTGAAAATTGGCCAAGTAGTGTGACCACACAATGAAACAAAATGTAGACAGTACTCTTTACTGGAGCATTGCAGATTACAGGATATTTGAGGCTGTACTATAACAAGCTATTTGTGCATATTTGTAACTGAATTAGATTTAAGAAATTTAACTTTTAACTAGGTACTACATTTTCAATCTTTTAGAAATGGAATTATCTTATACGGGTGTAGATTACATAATAAAAAAAAAAATTACGAAAATCGTTTTATTCTGTCTGAATGGGAATATAATTTGGCAAATAAACTTTCCTTCGTAATTAATGAGAAAAATCACAATAGTACAGTCAGACAATGTACTTTAACACGTCAGATTAATATTGAAGAGATGGCATTTCACATTCAGGAAGTATTAAAACCAAAAAAAAAAACTGAATTGCGTTTCAAGCCGTGGACCCGACAGCAAAACGTGTTTATTTCTACATACTGAATATTCGTCACATTATTATAACTATTATACGAATTACACCTTATTTGAATACACTCTAATTTTATAAAAATATGATATATCTTGAAACATTGCATAATTATATTCTTCCGAGAAGATATTCATACATTATTATAATATCTACTTAAGCATGGTTCCACTGCTTATTATTACAGAAATACTTAAAAACATTATTATACAAAAATCAAATCCACAGCTTGAAAAAAAAAAACAAAAAAAAAAGGAACTCAACCGCTTAATGTTATAAATGCTCAAAATTGTTGACTATACATACCTACTTACTACTAACATATAAATCTTACAAGAATGTATCGTAAATCACAGATTTCCATACTAATTAAATGTTTTATATCGTTTTAGGTTTAATAAGTGCAGTTTTAATGTTTTTCATAGAGAAGAAATATGTGATTTTTAACTTGCAATGGGGCAAAATAGCATATTCGTGCCAAGATGAACAGTTATAATGGCGTATATTTATATAAAACAAAGCAAAAGAAGCTTTTTAGACAAAGCTTAGGTTTATATAACTATGTATGTTTAAAAATGATTGGCAATTCTAATTTGGCTTATTCATTCTCATGAGGCCGGTACACACCTTGTTTAGTGCAAGTGCGCTTAGTATACTAGTAAATCTAATCACTCGCACTAATTGAAATGTATATCAGTCTCAAATTGACAGTGGAGTGACTTTTAATCGCTAAGCGATGTTAAAACTAACACAAGTCCAAAAAACGATACAACTCCTTAATCACTAGTAGCTAAATTTGATTGTTCAACACTTTGTCCGTGCTTACACTAACATAATTACCACTTTTCAAGTGTCATATCACTAGAGGTTCCTGCTCTGATATCTGTCACAACAACTTCAGGCTTAATGTTAATAATTTCACTCAGTTTCTTCAAAGTAAACGGCATCATTCTGTTGCAGAATGACATGAGAGTAGTCACGTTGCCATAGTTTTCTAGGGGTTCAGGCTTCGTCTTATAATAAGAAAACCCGTCATTTGAGGCACTAGGAGCACTGTCAGGTAGTTTGGTGGTAGACTTCCTGGCGACAGTCTTGCGGCCCGGCAGCTTGGTCGTGGACTTCCTAGCGCATCTCTTCTGAGGTGGCTCCTCCCTCCTCTTAATATCCGCAGGCGCGTACGGCACAGTCGTGTATTTGAACAAAAGCGTCGGATGAACAGCGTTATGGTGCGACCTGAGGTCTCGTAGGAACTTAAATCCGATATCGTCACAATGGCCGCAGAAATGCGTTTCTCTGGTATCATGATGCAGTTTGAACAGCGCGTAGTTGACTGGCACGTGCGGGTGCGCCAGGTTGTGGTGCTCTTGCAGAGACTTTACGTCGAGCCGCAGTACTAAGCATATGCAGCATTTGACAACCACGTCGCCCTTTCTAGCGAAGTCAGGTCTGAGATCTTCATGAAGATGAAAGTCAACATCTGTTTCTGGTATTGAATTTTCACAGAATAAACATATTACCTTGGGTACATTAGCTTCCTCTTCTACCGAAGGTCGCTTCTTTGGTGAGAGGATGTATGAATCAGCGGGGGGTATGGCAGTCATTTTCATCAGTAGGGGTTTATTAGGGTGAACTTTTTCTGTATGCCCTATGATACCCTGTCTGTAAGAGCAAGTGTAGTCGCAGTAGCAGCACGAGTAAGGCTTGAGGTTATAATGTTTGAGGACGTGTTCTTTCCAGGTGTTGTAATATTTGCACTTGTAGGGGCATTGCGGGCACAGTTTCATGGCCTTCTTCTTGGGGCCCGCCTCGTCGATGACGAGTCGTTCGTCGTCGCTCTCAGGCGCGGCTCGCTTGCGGCTGACAGACACTTGGTCGGGCGGAGGCACGCGCTCCTCGTAACGGACAACGAGAAGAGAATTATTGTCTGTTTCCATAAAACTCTTTTCGGGAGTATGAGGATCTGAGTTAGTGGGTGTAGAAACACTCTGCAGGATCTTTTTCTGCGCCTGTATGATGTTGGCGACCCACGCGGCGCGCATAGAGGGGTCCCGCACGGCCTCTTTAGGCCGGGAAGGGCCGTCGTGACCTTTACAGTGGAACTGCGCTTCATGATACGTCTGATATTTTTGTGAACAGTTAGTGCAACCCCACCTGGAAATTTTCAAATGATAATTGAAGCTTCGTAGTATATGTAGGACAGAAAGAAACATATTTCTAAAAATGTTGTATGCAAAACAATTTTAATAAATTCGAAGCAATTCTAAAGTAAAGCAGCAAACAAACACCACAAAAAATCTACCTGATTTTTTCAATAATCTTACGTAGTACCCCATCTTACCTGATCTTATTAAGCTCGGATTCCAAATGATCTCTCATGAGGGCCTCGTCTTTGAGCAGTGTGCCACATTTGGGACAGCAATACATCATGTTACTGGGCGTTCCGAAAGCGCCAAAAGCTTCCTCCAACTGTGTCACTGAGAACTTATCAACTGCTTCCACTGGCGGAGGTGCAGAAACTGGAACAGGCTTATTAACTCTCTCGACGACAATTTTCTGTTTGATCAAGTTCGCCTTATGCTTCTCTATTATGGCCGCTTGATGATCTAATTGGCCTGCCACCCATTTCTCCTTGCTACTGTCTTTAGGCAGCTCAATGTGATCGTATTGCCTGAAGTGTTCCATGTTCATGTGTTCCGTGAGACCAGCTTTGTGGAAAGCCTTGTAGTTACAGAGACCGCATCCCCATCTGAAAGTGAAATGTGAAACGTGAACAATCGCATGTAGGATGTTCTTCTTTGTTACCAACTATGGAATTGTCTCCCAAAGACGATTGGGTGAACATTTTAATTATTATTTATTTATTATTTCTTCATTTATGTACACACACAAACACTTAAAAATGAAATGGACAAATACAGATAAAAGAGTACAAAGGTACTGCTTATTTCAAATTAAATTTCTTCCAGCAGACCTGCGACAGGAGAGTTGGATGAGAGATGTAGACACAGTGTATACAAATGAGTCAGAAAATTAAGAATATACTATATTACTTATCTAAATTAACTTAAATAATACATAATTATAAATATAACAAAACCATTAATTGAAACACAACAAATAGATACAATACATAAATTAAATTATAAGTATATAATATTTCTATAAAATATAACTTTACGAGATTATTGAGAGGTAATGATCTTTGACTAGCTTTTCATAAATCGACGGGTGCAAAGTAAAAAAAGCCATCTACAATTTTGCGATTTTGTGATAGTTTGTAATAATAAGTGAATAATAAGCAATAATTTAGTAATTTTCTTTTTTTCAAAAACATAATTGAAAAAATGAACTATTATTTCTTCATTGTTGACACTTGAAAGACCATTTGCCGTGTCTTAGAATATATTTTTTTAGTAATTTACTGCAACTATCACAAAATCGCAATAGATGGCTTTTTTTACTTTGCACCCGTCAAAATTATTAATTTTACATTTACATTCCTATTATTTTGTTATCAAAACAATATAAATATATTGTGACACAAAATTGTTTTCGTATTTCAATTACAGTTCATAAAAGATCTTTGAAGACAGAGCTGTAAAATACCAGTCTGCATAACAGTTAGTATGGAGCAATTTGTAGGTTTTAATTATTGTAGGTTAAAAAGAAGAACGACCCATGTGCTGTATGTTTGTGAATGTTTTGGAGTAATAGTGTGTAAGAATAATGATTTATTTGCAAAGACTTATAATTTTTTCAGTCGTCTATCAATTTCAGAGTAACTGTGATAGAAAGGGTGATTTTCACAATTTTAGTCCATGATGCAATCCTATTAGCATACAGCTATTTGAATCTGTTTAACAAGAAGCAAAGCCAAACTATCACAGTATAGTTACATAAAACAATTACATTATAATTAAATATAAATTTTGATAACTGGGTTACTTACTTCCTATACTGCAGTTCTTCATACAAATGCGACTGCATGGCCTCTCTGGTGTCTTCCGACACAACACTACACAGCGGGCACTTGAACTTGATGCCATTCGGCTCACAGTACTGGCCGAATCTCTTGCACAGCTCCTCCATAGATTCCAACGACTCTGGAGCCGTAACTTCGTCCACTTCTTTTTTTACCAACTTCAGGTCGATATTGACGGGAGGGGGCGGCACTGCTGGCGTCTGATCGTGGGCATCAGCGGGATCCTCTGTCTTAACCTCAGGCATGTTGGAGCCCATCTTCTGCTTTTGTTTCATCCACCGCGGCGTCCCGTCCGCCTCGTCAGGTAGCGAACCTTCCCTATAATAGTAATAGATCACATCTTCTGGCTCGTTAGCATGTGAATGCGTCAGGTGGTTGTTCACGTTCTCCAACACGGACGCCCTGTACGGACAGTAGCCACATCTGAATTGCATCTTAGACTGGTGCATCTTGAAGCAATGCTCCACCACTTCGGGACGCAACATGCTCTTGAATTTACAGAAGCCGCACTGCCAAGGTTTGAGATCCATGGTGGGTGCCGCGCTCGGTGAAGCGCTGCTCGCACTCGCCGTCGCAGCCGCAGCTGCCGCCGCCGCTGCGCTGGCACTCTCTCGCACTATGTACAACGGAGCACCTGGATGCGTGTCCAGCATATGCTTCTCCATGTAATCGCGTCTGTAGTGATAAATATGACACTTGGAGCAAGCGTACAGAGTGTCGTCGTGCATCTTGAGATGTTGCAAGACGCGGGCGGCGGTGATGGGCTTGGACGTGTCCGTGGTCTGGTTGTTGGGGCAGTGCACGCAGCGGAAGTTGGCGCCGGCGCCCTGGTGCAGCGCCTCCCAGTGGCGGCGCAGCATGGGCTCGTCCACCGACGTGTAGCTGCAGCCGCGCGCGCCGCACGTGTTGCGCGCGCGCGCCTCCACGTGGCGCGGGTAGCGCGGCGCCAGCGCGGCCGGCACCACCGCGCTCGCCACGCCGCCCAAGGGCCGCTCCACGCGCGTCACCAGCGAGGACGACGCTAGGTTCACCATCTTGTCGAAGTGCATCTCGTTGGTTTCGAGGTGCGGCACGGGGTTCACGGGCGCCGTCTGCGCCACCGGTTGCTGCTCGGCGTGCAGCTGCAAGTGCCGCACCATATTCAACCGCACCTTAGTACTGAACTCGCATATTTCACAGTAAACCAAATGTTCCAAAATAGGATTTATCGGAAGTAGATTTATTTCTTGAGGCCAAAATCGCCGTTTCGAGGTATCAGCAGGAGTGGAACTCGAAGTCCTCTTCGGAAGCTCTTTCTTCTCCCTCTTTGCTACATTTACGACATAACAAGTAATGCCGCCATCTACGATAGACGTAACTACGACGTCTTTCTCCTTGTGCACAAAACGCAGGTGTCGCTTGGCAAAGTTCAAGCTGTCGTGGTTCGTGCGACAAACGCCGCACATATATAAGTTCCTGTCGCCGTGGTCGTGCACGTAGTGGTGCATAATGTTGTCGCGGCTGCTGGCCACGTACGGACAGTGAGCACACTTGCAGCCCTCGTCTTTGTCAGGATAGCAGTAGAAGAAATGTTTCTTCAAACCATTTATGGATTTGCATATTTGCTTACACCTGGGGCACGTACTAAGGATATCGGCCGGCACCGTCTTGTTCTGGACTTGCATGGGCACTTTATTTTTACTGGGGGCAGTGTCATCATCGGAGAGGTCTATGACGGGCTGCGCTATGTCTGTGGTGTCCGTGATGTTCTCGTCATCACTGTCCAGCACCACTACTGCGCTGGGCAGGCTAGGTGAGGCCGAGACCTCAGTTTTTATGGGTAGTTTTGTGATAGTTAGCGAAGGTTCGCTTGTAATAGTGGCCGCGGGCGAACGTGGGGGTGGTTGGATGGTAGCGCCTGTCTGCATAAGCCCACTTATTGCAGCAATTGTTGGTTGTGGAACCTCGGCTTGCAGTTCCGCGACTGCGATGGTTGGTGCAATAGGGGCAACTGATGGTTGTACAGTTTCAGGGATGACTGGATGTTCTGGCGGAGCGGGTTCGCTCGGCTCTAGCTGCGGTTCCATCATCATAGTGAGGCCGATAAGCTTCTCTAGGTCTATGGAGCGTTCTGCCTCACGCACCGGATTCTCTTTGATGACGCTCGGGGCGACATCTTCGGTTGGAACTTTCATTTTGTTTAGGAAGGCGAGTGGAAGAACCCTAAGCTCGGTAGTACCCTCCTGCAATAGAAATATAGAAATTGTACGTGAAAATATTTGTTATCGTTTGCAAGTCAACATGGCAAGTTTATCAACAGAAACATTAGCTACAGACTATACTTATGTCAAGTGATTCGATTGGCTGTTTTATCTCGGACAGCATTAAACAGCTAATTCTGTAAAGCTAAGCATGGGATAAGCTAAACATGGCAACAAGTGCTGACTGGATACAAAATTGACAAGCTTAAAAAGCCGGTTGAGAACCAAGAGCTAAGCATAACCAAAATTTTATATGACACTAGTTTGTGGACCGCAAACTACTGCATTATAAAATTTAACTGCCTGCTGGAGGTGCGAGGTTGCTCAAAAGGTAAACGAACGGGTTTTAGCGCTAAACTATGCTTAGCTCTAGGCCTGCAACCAGTGTAGTTGATATAAAGCTCAGCGAGATCACAAGACCATTTCATATAATATAGTGAGTACAGAAACATACTTTATTGGTGATAATTCTCAAATAAGCCTGAGGCTGTTTCGTCGGGTGCATTGAAGACACATGGGCCAGCAGTTCCCCCTCGTTGTCAGCTCCGGACACGCACCACGTGCACTGGTACAACTTCAGCCCGTGGGTTTTCATGTGCTGGACCAATTCCGATGATGATGACTCTTCTTTTTGGCACATCTGTAATCAGATCAATCATAGAAGTTTAAAGGCTTTTTTTTAATAAATATTTGTGAGAAAAAGTGTACACCTGCGACTGTGTGTTCACACAAACAAGTAAACTCAAATACACAAGATACCCAAAACCAGAACAAGTATTTGTAAGCCTGGACACAATTTTTTTGCTTCATGCGAGAATCAAACCCACGACACGCAGCGCAGCATCCAACTGCGCAAGGCGTGCCATCTAACATCCACCGAAAGGATTATTTTGTTAATACTTACATAGCAGGGATGCGAGGTGGCGCTAGCGTGCTTCTGCTGTAAATGCTCGCAGAATTTGTCTGGAGTGTAAGTACGGAATTTACATGCGCTGCCGCTCTCCGCTGGAATGACAGATTTTAAAATTGAATGTAACCACCGTAAAACTTTTAACAGCGCTTAAAAACCAAACTTTCGGTAAAGTAATAAACGTCATGATCTTCAAAGAATGAAAGTGTGGCGTTTAATACAAGTAACAGCGTTTGAGTTACATAAATAAAATGGTGCATTACTACACTGCACTATTTCATAACACAATTCAAATATATATGTTTTTTTTAAATAACTTACCATGGTGACAAACATAATACGGCACGGCCTGTTCACGAGTCAGCATGCAGCCCCCATCGCCAGCAGCGGTTGCAACAGTCGTCCGTAGCACGACGGCCCCAGTTAGCGCCACCCCGTGCACCCTGATGGCGTGCGCGCCGACAGACTGGCTCGCCGCCGCGCGGTAGAAGCACTGCCCGCAAGAATACTGGCAGTGTCCGTGCGCCTTGAATACGTGCATTACTAGATCGATAGCGTTCCCCATGGCATCGAAGTCACAATAGGAACAGTTCAAAGCGTCGACACCCCCGATCCGCTGATGCGTGGACGCGTGAAGCAGAGCATCCTCGGCAGAGTCAGATGTAAATGAACAAAATCTACCCGCACATTTGAACACTTTAATTAGTTTATCTCGTGCCATCATAGTTTCTAGAACTACTCTGTGTTTGTTGAGCATCACCTTAGCTTGTACTTCCTCGTATTTAAAACTAACTTCAGTTGGCTTCGACTCTTGTCCAACTTTCGGGTACATAGGGTTCAGCCGCGGAGACTCCGCTCCGAGGCTCACTACACTCTGGATTATCGGGAAACTTGAAGTTTCATTCTGCGTCTCATCTGCCGCAGTAGATATTAATTCATGAATAGGTCTAACACTGACAAACGGCTTAGAAGGAGCGGGACTATCGGTTTGCCTTAATGGTTTCTCTGGAACTACTTCAGGTACAGATTCAAGCAAAACTTCCTTCTCGTAGATAGGAAAGTTATCAATGTGTTTATCAAGATAATGTTGGAAACAGTCTTTAAATTTATGTGCCCCTTGTGGAGTAACAATGACTTTGCAAATGAAACAATACCCGTCCCAGTTCTCAGAATGCTTCAGTTGTACATGTTTCTTCATTGAAATCAAAAGAGTTGTCTTGAAGTGGTTATCTTTCCCATTGATACAACAAATATATTCCTTAGCGCCAGACTCGGTGATGTTGATTTTGAAATGAGGATAATCAATTATGTCATTAGAAGGTTGACTGATTAGGTCTGACAGTCCTGAGTCCAGACTAGGTTGTTCGTCTTCTTTATGCGGAGTCTGAACAGGTTGATGGTCTACCTCCGCAGTTTGTGATATTTCACTTGCCTCATCAGGATGAGGTTCACCCTGCAAAACTTCATCACTGCACTTCGGTTCAACGCGTTCAATTTTAATGTTAGATTCAATGGATTCTTCTCTAGTCATATCTGATAATTCACCTACGCCGTCATCAGCTTCAAAGGTAATCTTAGACTTGAAACTTGCTAGTCGACTTTTTATAACAGGTTTACGCTGTTGTGCCTCAGTTTCAGTACTTTCTGCGATCTCAGTTGATTCTCTACTAAGCCTAGCCGGTATCTCTTGTGGGCTACCAGGTTTTGCTGTTGGCTCAGGTAATTTATAACGTGAAAATTCCTTCAAAGTCTTTTTAGACAATACTGATAAATTAATTTTATAAACAGCAGTCTGTTCATCATTATGGCGACGGATGACGTGGTTTTTAAGATTTTCAATAGACAATTGAGTATAATGACACTTTTTACAAATGTAGCCAATGAGTTGACCCTTGGTTTCTTTTGGAGGTGGTGGAATATCCAAACTGTTCTGGCATCGAGTCTCGGACGAGCATACACCACAAGTACGCTTGTATTCACCAGTATGCATGCTTACTACATGCCAAAAGAAGGTTTCCAAAACCGAGGCGTTATGAGGAAATTCTTGATAACAGAATATGCAAACGTACTTTTCGGTAGTCATCTTGCTAATTGACCTGAAATTTAACTTATTACACTGTTCAATGACTTCTTTAGCTAGCGCCGACGACATTCGTGACAGCGGGATCTCATCGTGCGGGTGCTCGTTTACAAAATGATGTACAATGTCTGTACCAGCAAATCCGCATAAGCGACATGTATAAAACAACTCATTTTTACGGAAACAGTAGTTTCTATCAGTATAACATTTCGGATCTGGAATGGCAACTTGATTATCAGTTGGAAAGTTACATTCCGGAAGTTCTGGAGTCGATTCTGGTTTAGTTTCAAGTTTTTTCTTTTTATTCTTAGGCCTGATCACTCCATCTTGCCAACCACGCCCTCGTTTACGTTTCACCTTTTTCTTCATTTCAGCCAGAACTTCGCTGCTACCAAAGCTTCGTGAAGATGCAAGCGAACAATTTTCGGAATCAGAACTATTATCAGAATCATCTTCGCTTGCCATTTCAATTGTATTGTCTCCTACTGACTCGGTATCAAATTCATAAGGGTCCGATTCTTTTTTATTTTTAGTCTTAGATTTAGGTCCTGGTTTGTATTTTGGCTTTTCCATTTCAGGAATACTATCAGTGGATATTTTAGGTTTAGGTTTAGGTCCAGGCTTCTTTCTCACTTTTTCAGGAATAGGATTATCACGACTTTTGTCAGTCGAGTTCTTGAACTTTTCCAATACGACTACGGGTTTCGGCTCTGGAATCACTTCTTCCTTTTTTTCATCGACCATTTTTGCTAAACGACACATTCTGATGCCGGTAGCACTTAAAATATCATCTCTTATAAACATTTCTTTAATATCGTCATGAAGTTTTTGTAATTCGCGTGGTGGTTTCTTAGGTTTTTTTATGATCTCACTCGAAGCTGTAGCCCGAGTGACGCGTTTTTCAGCAACTGTCGAAACTTTTTTAGCCCACCGACCTTTTCCTTTCTTAGCGAATTTAGTTTTTTTGCCAGTCATTTTCTTTTTATATTTAGGCTTTGTATCTTGAAGATCCTCTTCCGATTCGGCAGCATCTTCACCAATCAAATCTTCAAAGCTTTCATCTTTATCCTGATCGTCATCATTTTCTTGGTCTTCATCTTTATTTAATTGCGTCTTCTTATCGATGTTTAATTTATTTTCATCGTTGTCTTTAAGTAATTTCATTTCGTTATCCTCATGTGATTGTGACTCCGTTTCTTTTTGTGCAACTTCGTCGAGTTCCATTTCTTTTGTTACCTCTTCATCGACTTTCGTTACTTTTATTGCTTTTTCATCGATCTTCATGTCTTTTGGTGCTTCTTCATCGACTTTTATTTCTTTTGTTTGTTCTTCATTAGCTTTTATTTCTTTTGTTTGTTCTTCATTAGCTTTTATTTCTTTTGTTAGTTTTCCCTCGATTTTCGTTTCATCAGTTGATTCTTTATCGACTTCTTTTTGCTTTAAAGTCTCTTCATCGACTGTCTGAATCGCATCGGGTTTTTTATCATCAGTGACAGCATCAATTTTATTCTCTGATTTTGCTGTTTTTTCTTCAATCTCGTCATCAGATACTATTTCACTTAATTTCTCAAGCTTTTTCTTAATTTTATCATTATCACCAGATTGATCCCCTAACATACTAAGCAATTTTTTTATTTTAGATTTGTCTTGTAACATTGTAAGCAAATTACCTAATTCTAGATCGGATTCTGATTTTGTGCTTGACAAAACTGATTTAGATTCGACCGAACCAGTCGAGGTGACATTCATTTCACTGTGCACTTCTTCATTTGTACTATCAGCTACAAATTCATCGTTTTTATTTTTATCTAAGACATCATTGTTGATGGTACTATCCGGAGTAGAACAACCATCCATACTTCCTTCATCTATTTTTGTTTTATCTTCAACTGGCAACGTAACTTTGTCCATTTCCGTAGTAGAAACAATATTCTCGTTGGCAGGTTTATTTTCGGTTAAAAGTTTTGAACATAAAATTTCATCTTTATTCTTCTCCACTTCATCATTTTGTATAGATACACTTTCAGAAGATTTTATTGAAGCCAGCAGATTGTCGAAACTTATAGTAGTATTTGTTTTGGAGTTCAGATCTTCAGTATTTACACGTTCTTGTGAAACATCTGTGTTATTATGAGAAATATTGCTATTAACCTCATTTACTTCGTTTAGATCTGCCAGAGAATTTTCATCTATTTTATTATCAGTTGTTTTGGACAATTCATCAACACCCTTAAGATTTTTTGTGAATTCATCTCGGCTTTCACTTGAATTGTCCTGCGGAGATGTGATGTTCTGCATCATATTCTCAAGCGTTATTTCATTCATAAAATTATTAGTAGATTCGTTTTTAGACGCATCAAGGTCGTTATCAAGATCAGCAATGAGGGCATTGATATTATCGAGTACAGGATCCGACACAACATTATCAGTAAACATTTCCAGTTCTAAGCCAAAGTTAGTGTGAATATCAATAGCGTTCGGTTCTTTAGGAACAACTTTCTCTTTGACAGGACTAGTTAACTGTGGCAAAGTAGAAGGTGTCGTAATGGCCAATTTATTTTCGTCAGATTTTGGAAGTTTTTCTGTAACGCTATTGTCCGATTCGGAATCAGAGTCACTGATTATTGACTTCTTAGATGATTTTTTGGTTTTTACAGTTTTGTCTTTAACAGGAGGTGTCACTGCCAATTTCCTACTCAACCTTGTTGACCTTCTTCCAATCGGCTCATCAATCTCGCTCACATCATTGATTTGTTGTTGATTTTCTGCTTCAGAGTCAGATTTAGTATCGCTTTCTTTGATTATTTCTTTATTTTTGTCTTTTGGTATTTCTTTAATTTTATGTTTAGTACTTTCGTTGATTTTTTGTTTGTTCTTTTGTTTCAGTGTTACATTATCTTTGCTTTTATCGGTTGCTTTATCTTTTACCGTTGCTTTTTCTTTTAAAGTGCCTTCTTCATCTTTTCTTCTTTCGATATATTTTGTTTTATCTTTTTCTTTGTCCTCCTTTTTACTCACAGCTTCCTCTTTTAAAGGTATCTCTGCCTCTTTCTCCTTCTCAACACGTTTTATCTTAGGAATCTTATAGTTTTTCACTCCATAACCGGAAGCCAAAATAGCGCCCTTAACAATATTGTCATTCGAGTAAACTATTCCACTTTTCTTTGAACGGGGTTCTACATATTTGCTTTTAATATTATTTTCTTTACGCATTCTTGGATCTCTATAGTTCATTTTAGGAGAGTAAACCACTTTTGAAGAATTTTGAGCGCGCTTTTCTTCTTTATATTTCTCATAGTATTCTTTTTCTCTTCTATGACGGGCAGCATGTTCTGTATTAGCTTTGGATTTTGTATCAATATTCCGTATTTTACCAATGTCAAATTTGCTGGATTCTTTAACAGGATGTCTATAAGTTTTAAAATCAGCCTTAATTTCTTGGAAGCTTCTTTCGTCTAAAGCAGACTTTGCCAAATCTCTACCCACGCTTGATGCTCTTCGAAACTTATCTTTTTTATAACGAATTTCAGAGCTACGTTTTGAATCGTCAGACACTTGCTCACAGCGAGATTCCTTGACCAATGCTCTTCCTACACTCGTAGCTCTTTGTCTCTTAGCATTAAAATTGTACTCAAATACTTGAATACCTTTACCACTATCAAGGAATTTTTGGAATGTTTCGTTAACACTGGTATCAATCTTGAATGAGCGCCCAGCGTAAGGTTTCACCGATAATGATTTATTTTCTGGTTCAATAGAAGAATTCCTTCTTATACTAGGTCCTCTGGATGAGGGCCTACTCAAGGTATCCTCGGCCCGAGAATGCCGTCCAACACTCCTTTCTCTATCTTCTGGATACATATTACGCCCAACACTTCTTTCACGCTGGTTGCCGCGTCGCAATGCAACATCTTCATACCCGCTTTTGTATTGAGCATGTTCTCTTGAGAACACTCGTTCACTTTCGTAATCGTTAGATATTGAACTAACGGTTTGTTCACGTCTGGATAAATCTTTATTTAATGGACGTCCAGTTTGTTCTGGTGCATAGTACTTATACTTATTTCTGCCTTGGTCTCTATCCTGGTTTTTATAATTATCTGATCCGTTATACGGTTTTTGAGATTTGTAAGAACTTCCGCGATAGTAGCCACTATCTTTATAGTACCCGCGCTCTCTTTCGTTCAAATGAGAATTTGGTTCGTACTCAGGTTTTCTGTTAAGTCTAGGATCTTTAGTATATTTTTGTGCATTAAAATCGGATCTTCCAAATGATTGATTTGGCGTCGATGGACAATCAGACCAACTGAATCCATGATTAGGAGTAGACGGGCATTCATTTCTCCCATAGTACGGCGTTGGTGGGCACTCGGTCGTTATAAATTGATGACTTGAAGAAAGAGAGTGCTCATTGATGTTAAATGCATGGTTCCCAAAAGGATGACTCGGGGTGGAAGAACCATCTGACCTTCCGAAAGGGTGGTTTGGAGTGGGTGGGCATTCCGATCTACCGAACGAATGACTGGGAGTAGGTGGACATTCAGTCCTTCCAAAATGATGACTTGGTGTAGTAGGGCACTCAGCCCTCCCAAACGAATGCACAGGAGTCATTGGCATTTCTAATCCACTAAATGTCTGGGTTGACGTAACCGGCACTTCAGATCTTCCAAAAGACGAAAGAGGTGTCCTGGGACATTCTGATCTTTTATAGGAAAAGACGTCTCGGTTGTCGAGACTATATCTATCATTTCTTTGCCCTTTAATGTATTTTTCTCCAGTGTATGTGTCGGTATAACGTGTGCTAATCGACACGTCACTTGAACTCCAACTGCTGTTGTCACCAATATCTTCAAAACGAGATTTCCTTTCACTAGATAATTCCCCTTTTGAATCTTTTAAGACTGAATTTTCTCTCTCTCTAGAATCACTCGTAGTAAATGTGGGGACATACACGTGTCTCTTGTTAGATTGGTCGACATCAAATTGGTGATTAGGAGTCATTTCATACGACCTGGCGTTAGGTGTAGTTACTGCATTTGACACGGGACTTTGAATAGTATTAGAATAAGCGGGTCTTGGCGTCCTGTCAGGCTTAACAGTATGCGGACTAGGACTTTGGCTAGCATTGACATCCCTTCTAACCCGAGGATCAAATAGCACAGATCTGTTTTGACTTTTAATAAGATCACTTTTTGTATCAGTCTTTGAAGCACTTATCGTAGCAACACTTGAAAGTCCTGTAACTTTATTGAATAGTGTAGGTGCTTTGATTTGATTAGGAGATAAAATCGGCAAAGTTCTCATATCTACATCTGCATTACGATTTGTTGGCATAGCCTTTACAGGATCACCAGGAATTATAACTGGAGGTGATAATTCCATGTCATTTGACTCATCACCATCAGGCGATTTAGGAACGAGATCACTATAAATGTCAACTGTTTGATTTTCGCCATCATCGTCACAGTCTGAACTGTCATCGTCGAAAGACATTTTCTTTTGTATATTAAACCTTTCACATTCTTTCTCTGTTAATTTAAGACTAGGTTTCTTTATGTAATCATTATCGCCTAAAAATATTTTAATGGAACTTGCTATCTTATCTCTGTCTGTCTTCTTTTTATAGTTTTCTATAGATATCCTTTTCTTGGGCAAAATTTCTTTTGCGCTTGCCACTTTGTTGATTTTAGGTTGATGTAAAAGAGGCGTGCTTGTTTCGGAACCCGGAATTGTTATGGTCTCACTCAATATTTCATTTTTTAGGGCTTGTAGTATGTCTATTTCTGAAAGTTTACTATGAGTTGGAGCTTTAGATATTACTGGTTCATTAAGTAAGGGTATTTCAACAGGCTTCTCCATTTTTTCTAGTTCCTCTTCAATCATACACACACCTTTTGTAACATCTGCCTTTTTTTGAGTTTCGGCCTGTGAATCTTTGGCCTCTTTGCTATCGTCTTCTTTATCTGTTTTTACAGGTTCATCACTGATAGGTTTGTAAAAGTTAGCTGTATTTTTGACAGGCTCGTTTGCAATAACTTTTGTTGCCTCTTCTTGCGGTTGTTCTAATTCTACATTTGTGGTGGTAGTTTTATTACTTTCACTACTAACATCCTCATTAACGTTATTTTTTGCTGTTGCTATCTTTTTCGACTCATTTTCATTATCATTTTTCATCACGTTCGACTCGTTTTTCTCCTTGTCAGAATTAGATTTATCAACCTGTTTACTCTCTTTATCGTACATTTCTAGTTCCAAAAAGTCAGAAGTACCTGCACTAGTATTGGTAGTTGTACTTGTAGTGGTATTTGGATCAGGTTTCGTATCAGATTTCACCACAAGACAAATTTGAATTTTACGCGCTTTGTCTTTGTCAGCAGAAGTTTTGACCTCACTTTGCTCTTTCAGTACCAAGTTACCACTCAAACTGCCATATACATTTTCAATTACTTCACTCTCACTATCAGATAGCTCACCCTCTTCTACTTCTTTCTTTTTTCTGTCTTGCTTTTCCTTTTTATTGTAGGACTTTAGTATTAAGTCAGATATATCATCACTGCTAGCTCCAGTCTTCTTTAGTTCATCAAGTATCTGCTTTCGCAAACCCCGTAATGTATCGATGTCTACGTCATTATCTTTGCATGTAAAAATTCTAGTGAATAAATGTTTGGTATTCAAACTGCCTAAACTATCTTCAGGCACATTCAAAGTAATGTTACGAGTATAATCTTCATCTTGATTGGATCTAGGTGCCGATTCTTTGGATTTACGTCCTGATTCTTTAGATTTATATTCCGATTCTTTAAGAGATTTCTTTCTTTCTCTTTTATGGTAGGAAGGAGAATACCTTCTCGGAGATCTACGGGGAGACCTCCGACTAAAAAGAGGTTTTTCATCCGTCGATTCAGGCGTAGACCAACGTCGTGAAGAAGAATCAGGCGAAACTAACACTCGAGTGTAATTTCGCTTTGAAGCAGATTGAGGTGAAACTTTCTCTTCTTTTACTTTAGTTGGAGTATGACATCTTGGCGATAGTGAAGCTTTATTTGGCCTCCTCTGAAAAAGAGCTGGTTCTTTAGAACCTGCAGTGTGCATTTCTTCGACTTCATTCACCCTCAAAATCTCTGGTAACGTCTCCTGGGCATCTGGTGGGCGTTTAGCTACGATTTTGAGCTTACTCCTTACAGCCTCTAAATCTGACTTCTCTTGTGGTGTTGGCGGATCTATGGCAAATTCTGGTTCCATAAATCCTTCGAAATCCGAAAATTCTTTCTGCAATGGAAAAAGAAATGTATAGAAATTATCACAACTACACAGATCACTATAAGTTTAATTCGCTTGAATAAACTTACCTTCTCCACTTTAGCGTACAAATTAAGAAGAACTTGTTCACATTTTTGTAAGTTTTCCACCTTCATCCTAAAAATTTAAAAGACATTGTAGTTGCAACAATATAATGTATCACTAAAAAATGTGTTTATTATATCGCATATTAGTCTGTAGCTAGAAATTACCCAGTATTTATTTGAATTGGCCTAAAGCAGCAGCACTACAATTGGTTATTCAGGTACAGGTACCGGCACGAATCTTGAGCGCTCGGTGTCAGCGTGGGGATCGCTTTGCGCATTCCATACATTGGCAAGCCAATCGTCGTCGCTGTTAGATACATGCAGCAAGGGCAGGGAACGAATCACGAGTAACGTCTATGACACGATGGCGCGGCGGGCCAATCACTGACACTCCCCGCCCCCGCGTCTCACTTCGTATCACTAAAGAGTCCGAATATTTGAATTCTGCGCAAGGTGAAGCCAGCGCTCAAGATCTGTGCCGGTATCTGTACTAATGTCTCAGAATTTACAATTCTTTCTTCAAAGGAAATCGTTCAGATCATACCCAAAAATCAAAAAATACTGTTTCTTAAGGAAAGTAACGTCCGTAACATTTTTCAGTAGGTACAAGAACGAAAGTCTAAGATTGTAACTGCAATAAAAGTTTTAATAAAAGTAATAATACAAAAAGGTGGGTTTAGTCGTTAAACTTCACCGAAGCAATCGAAACGTTGCAGGTACAAAATATTCGACCCCTGAATAATCTCCTTCCTAATTAAAGGTTAAAGATAAGGAGATCTTTTAATAATCATGAAGCTCACACACAAGACATCTCACAACTATTCATTTAAATTCTAGTAATACATTGTAAACTCGAGAAAAGTATTCTAATAGCAATTAATGTATGTATAATCTAATAACCTTTTGTTCTTGTTAGAGAGCAATCCTCGTAGAGCCCGAATCTTATCGAGCTGTGCCTGCCGTGGATACGAAGGCCCTTCTCGGTTCTTCTCCAGTCTCTGGATCATGCAGTTCAGAAATGGTATGTAACGCATCAACTCTTCCCACTTCTTCTGATATTCTGGACTCGTCTCTTCCATTTTGACGGCTGCAAAACAATTACTCATATAATGTGTTCGTTATTTTCACTAACGAAAAATACAATAATCTCGCACACAGTGTCTCTATCTCGCACTACCACACATAGCCAAGTAAATATTGTTGTTACCATAGGAGCAATCCAACGATTATATAGCTCATAGACACCTTTCGCCCTGCTCTACAAACGCACAAAACCATTTCTAGCTGAAGTATGCAGAAGCGGGATTCTTCCAAGGTTACCATTTTATCTCACTAAGAATAAAAAAGGTTTAAATACGAAATAATCTATATTTTTTTAACAATTCGACATCCCCGAGGAATAAGTCCGTAATCGAAGAAAGCTAATTTTTGCTTGTTTTAGGAGCTAAACTTCGTAGATCGATCTTAAAAGTGCTTTTCCACCAGAGATGTGCTATGCTACGTTGCTATGGATGCGTTTGATATCCACATTCATATTCATTGGTGCACATAGCTTAGCACTGGTGGAAACGGATTCAACTAAGATATGCTTTTATATGGAAGGATGCGTACTATGGATGTGTGCTACGTGTGCGTACTATGGATGTGTGCTATAGATGCGAGCTATGGATGATCGTGAGTGGTGTAGCTATGTGCACAGCAGAATACCTACACTAAACCCGCGTTTTTACCTAAAAGTAAATCATTTTTTGCTTTTTCTTTCAGCAAATTATGTCTCGCAATATCTCATAGCTCGAGCTGCGCATCTTCGCACATCTTGCTTGTATCGTTTCACAGCTTAGAAATAACATCCTCATAGCATAACTACATAACACATCTCTGGTGGAAAAGCAGCCTAAATCTTTTAGAATATCTCACTCACTAGACGCAGGTGTAATACAATATCAATCTGCTTGAAATTGTGGCTTGACATCGTAAATTCAATCAATTGTCAAGATATCTGGGTGTTCAATGCTAATCCACAGTATATTATTATAAGATGAAAATACAGTATAATAATATGTGCACGCCAAATACTTTATTTTCATCGGTATTTTAAAAATTGAGAAATATTTACTAGAATCCAATAAAAGATAGACACTTAGGCTATTCGCAGTTTGGAACATGTACCAAAATGTTTGAGTTTGCTGTAATATATCCAGCATCTTACGATGTCTCAGTTTTCTGCATGGGTTCACAACTTGATTCCTATTTTCTATAAGAAACTTTAAATCAAGTAACCGCTCTGGAGCTAGAATTTTTGAGCTCGCTCTAGCATTTATCCTTGTCAGAGTTTCAACAAACAGTTGAGTTGAGCAAAAGTCGAGGTGATTTAACGTTTCATTTTGAAGAGTACTAGGCAAAGCAAGATCTTGTTTATTAACTTTTTCCTGTTCTTCAGAAACAGCTCTTTTTTGTACTCTCACCCTTTTTTTGGCTCAAAAAGCATCTCAGGGGCAACTTTGACCAAAATATATGGTCATAGCTACTTTTGTGGCATTTTCGTAAAGGTTTTTGATACAGATTGTTTTTTGAATTGTTTTACTTTACAACGACCATCACTACTTTTGGCAAAGACAATTAGTATGCGTAAAAACTGTATGTATATGTTACCGGCAATCTGTATAATCTGGTATTCTATACAATACCTAGTCAATGTATAGAATATCTAAAACCTGTAGGTAATGTATGAAATAATATTTAATTTATATACTTTACCTAGGTTTTCTATACAATAGTCGGTAATATGACATGTGTAAAAGACGAGAGGAGGGAAGGGGGTGACGTAATGTTATCTTGACACGGACAGTTTAGGTTAGATTTGTAAGCAAATTACATTATGTTACTTAAAGCCAGAAGTATTTTTAATGTCACGTTAATTTTATTAAGTATATGTACTCAGGTCCTATATCTGTCTGCGGAGTTTTAAGCAAGGCTCTTATTTCAGGATGGTTATAAAAAAAATAACCACGAAAGCTAAAGCGGAAGTTCTGCTCCACTTCGCTCTTGCCTTAGGGTGGCTCATTAGAGCCACCCGGCACCCACCCCGCACCCACTCCGGCGTCCACTCGTTGTCGACAGGTGGACCACGCCGCGTTATCACCAATAAACGTCGCGCGGTCAACCAGTGGACCCCGTGCGGTCAACACGCCGAATGGTCAACGAGTAAACGCCGAGTGGTCAACGAGTGGACGTCGCTTTCGCTATCGTCACTCGGGACCCGCGCGCTAGCAACGCGCGGTCAACGCAAGGCAAGCATGCGAGCAGCGAGTTGTCACCGAGTGGTCCACCCGCCGTCCGCGCGTGAAGGGCTTACGACCGAGGCGACCCGGAGACGCTACAGCGTTGATATAGTGAGCGCATACCCATACAAGTCTACCGCGTACTAACCGCAAGAGGCGAGGCGGTGCGGAGTGGGTGGGTGGCTCTAATGACTGTGACCCTTAACCTTTCAAACCTGACCCGTCCGTGTCAGGGTGCTTTAAAATTACGTCACCCTCTTCCCTGCTGTCGTCTTTTACATGGCTCGTCAATTTATATGTAGGTCGATTAACATTGATAAATATCTAGACCAAAAGCTATTTATTTTACAAACTGTCGGTGGACCAGCAGGTACTCCATACAATCCCTTAGAATTGTATATGTCGTGGCCAGATCTTAGAATTGATCACTTCATGATATATGGCCAGCTAAAACTGGCCAGATCGTTTAAACGTTAACGTTAGATGATATATATCAATCCTCGTTTGGCCATATCATTGATGTAGGATTTCTATGATAATAAAAGGTCTAAAGAAAGTAGGCCAAACGAGGATTGAAATATAATCAAACTTTGACGTTTAAAACGAACTGGCCAGTTTTACTAGGCCATATCATGAAGTAATCAATTTCTAAAACCTCGCCAAGACATTACCTAGGTAAAGTATGGAATTGACAATAACATTCACAATATTTCATATATTGCCTGGACGCCTCAGGTATTCTATACATTGCCAATGTATTGTATAGAATACCTGAATTATACACATTGCCGCTGCATTGCAAAAGTTTTATCTCAACATGGTTACAAAGTTTGCGTAATGTACACCACCACTGTAGTGTCGTTTACATTTTTTTTTATAACGAAGTATCTCCGTTATGTCATGTCAATAAAAAAAACATCGTTTTCCTAGGATCAAATAGGATTTACTGATCATGTATGTCATGGTCGTAATTTTGATAAAAATGCTTTCGTTATGTATTGGAACTTCATCAGGGTGGTGTCGTTTACAATAAGCGACAAAATTTGTCTTATGATGACAACTTATAAAGTATGGAATTGACAATAACATTCACAATATTTCATATATTGCCTGGACGCCTCAGGTATTCTATACATTGCCAATGTATTGTATAGAATACCTGAATTATACACATTGCCGCTGCATTGCAAAAGTTTTATCTCAACATGGTTACAAAGTTTGCGTAATGTACACCACTGTAGTGTCGTTTACATTTTTTTTTATAACGAAGTATCTCGTTATGTCATGTTGTTTTGCTTTAAATTTTTTATGCTGTTTGCAAATCGTCCGTTGCGCTCGGCCCCCCCGGGCATAGTGGACTTATGCGTCGATGCACTGCGCGTAGTGATGGCATTGTGTTGACTGAGGCTAAATCGTTTCGAACCGGTTTCTATTATGTTTTGTTCTTTTTATGTAGTTTTGACACTCATTTTAAATTTCTTTTTTTTTTATCCGTTCACTCCAGATAAGGTACAGTTGAAAACCAGCGTCAGACAACTACCCGTAGTAGTCTGGCATTTCGCTGAACTGGACCTTTTTTGGCGCAAACGTATGACACACAATGTTACTTTTTATTTATTTATTTTTTGTTTGGTGTTTGTATTAAGTTTTTAAGTTGTCTACAATGTTTTTTTTTTTTTTGCGCCAAAATAAATACTTTTTCTTTCTTTCTTTCTTTCTTTCTTTCAATAAAAAAAACATCGTTTTCCTAGGATCAAATAGGATTTACTGATCATGTATGTCATGGTCGTAATTTTGATAAAAATGCTTTCGTTATGTATTGGAACTTCATCAGGGTGGTGTCGTTTACAATAAGCGACAAAATTTGTCTTATGATGACAACTTATTGGTTGCTATGTAATTTTAACAGTATTTCTAGTTGACATTGGTCCGATTGGTCTATATTATTAGTAATATTGTATTAGCAATAATTATCATCATCATCATCATCATCATCAGCCTTTTTAATGTTCCCACTGCTGGGACTCAGGCCTCCTCTCTAGGAGAGGGAATGGGCCGTAATCCACCACGCGGGCCCGTTGCGGTTTGGTGAATGTCACATGTCTTCGAATTTTTGGTTCTAGGACATGCCAGTTTCCTCACGATGTTTTCCTTCACCGTTTTGAGAGCAGTGGTGATGGAATAAATTACACAAAGTAATACGCCTGGCTGGGTTCGAAACCGCGACCTACAACTCGTAAGTCGGGGCCATTACCACTCGGCCACCACTGTTCACGTAAATAATATAATTACATATTAGCTCTTAAGATAGTCGATATTAGTAATATCTAAGTAATAAGTAATTACTGTAAGTAGTAGTCCGCTATTTTAATTAGCGCACTGATTGTTTTGCACATTATGCTTTTAACATTATCTGGTTTGGGATAAGCTGATATTATACTTGTGTACGCTCACTTTTAACAAGTTTAAAATGGTGTTCTCATCTTGATGATCTCATTAATTTAACTCTTCCCAGGCAGATTGTCCATCATAAAAAATTACACATTTATAACACGCTTCACAATTATATTTGTTTCATTTACCGATGTTCCTTGTATCTCTTGCATTCGATTTATTCTTGGCAAACCATATTTATATACCTACCTTAAAAGCGCCCAACCCGAGATACATGTCTATACAACCGCTCTTACGTGATTACCTATGACGTTATTACACATCTTTCTCGAGAAACTTTGAAAATACAGACATCTTGTGGATATTACCTAGGTTGCTATTGAAATCGTAACAATTTGTGTAAGGAATCCAGTAAAGACCTTAATCTGTTATTTTGCGTGTAGGGCCAAATCCTTCATAGTGTACTCATTTTCCTGGAAGAAGTTTTGCAAAATATTCGAGTGAGTGACGGAATTACCGAATGCCAATAAAGCATTCAGGCGTTATCTCTTTTTTCGTGTTCTTTTTCTTCGTAACATTGAACGAAACAAGCTTTTAAACCATCACGTCACGTCATCACGCATGAGTTGTTTTTATAGCGCTCTTCTTAAGCTTGAAGATAGTGTATGTCTCATCTTCTGTTTTCTTGTATCTCTAGTATTTGATGATCTTATTATATCCTTGTACTGTTTTGTGCTCATTTCACTGATGTTCTTTGTATATCTTGCATTTGACCATTCTGTTTCTAACAAAACCCAGCCGGCGTTCGCTTGGGGTTTGAGGGGTTAATGGTACATATCTTCCCATTATCCTTTTGCAATACGAACAGCACTCACATCAAGATCGAAAATGACAGCATTATTAGGTACTATCGGAAGCTTTGTATAATTCTTTCAACCAAAAGCGAAATTCTATAACATCATTGCTATTGCAATATTTATTTAAATATTAGAACAAGATTACACGTTAGGTACACCTAAGACACGTGACAATAATTACTGATGTAGTACCTAACACATTTTGTACAAACTTGTCACAATGATCGCACAAAATGTGAGTCAGATTAACGTCAACCCATAAACAAAGTCACGTTGTGAATATAAAGCCTGTAGCGCGAATATTGAACCTCAAGTGACTATCAAATAATTAACGTTATCCCGAATGTTAAACTCTAATTAGTTGACAACTGTGTCACTAATAGTAAAAAAAAACTAACAGACAGAGGTTGTCTCATAAAGGTTTAGTTTCTGTTGTATGAGACGGAAGAACCCTAGTCGAAGTGGAGATTGATTGTATGTTATACGCTCCAAAGGGATTCCGATCACATACCCAAGCACACGTAAAACTGAAATCTTCGGAAGAAAAAGAAAGTGTGGCCATCTCTATCAAAACCTGGAATCGCACCGTATTGCCAGAAGTGACGAGCAACGAAATCGGAAATGAGGATCGACGAGCGATGGAAGTCTACAGTGAACGATCTACCCCATCTAGGGATCTAACAGCACATTAACTCAAGTCTGTCACGGAACCATAAAATACTTTGTAAATTACTTGATATAAATACCACGAAGGTAGAAACCGTAATATACCTAAATTATTTGTAAACAATAGACTTAACTGAATTTTAAAATGTTTTGTGCCATTGTCTTGTTTTACAAAAATATTATTCATTATAAAATAAAATGTGCTGAGACCAGTCTCCCGAATGAGGAATAATTGTATTTACCTATCACCTTTATAAGAGAGAAAAACGTTTTAAGTTTCATGAAGTCATCACGACAGAATAACAAATAAAAATTGATATTGTAAGGCCGCGTTTCTACCATCAAGCAGCTGGCATGAAAGTTTATAAAAACGTTATAAGCAGTTAGACTTTAAACGATCGAACTCCATCGGTAGTCCGCAAATTAAACTTGCATGCGCGTTGCTAGTATGTGGCCACGACTTCTCTAGAGACTCTTGCCTCGACTACTGTACCGACACTGACCTCAACTACTATAGCAACACATTTCGTGGCTACATATTAAAAAACCTAGTGAAGCGTACTAGCTAGCAAAGTACCAATATGGGTGCGGCCACTACCTACTATCGTCGCACAATCCTACATCGCGCAGTTTCGCTAGTCCTACAGGAGTGTCCTCGCATTTCAACGTAGACTACTTGACCCTCCATCGCCAAACTGAGGTGTTATATTCACCCCAAATCAAGTTATTTGGATGCAGTTGTGGCTTGATCATGCTGATCTCCTGCTTTAGCAGTGAGAGGGTAACCAATTTGTGTTCCTACAGTTTCCCTTTACTTTCCAGAACCAAACTCTTTCTAATCGTCCTTTCGGGTCTTTATGTCACGAGTGAATAGGTTATTTTTAGGCCAACGTGCTCCATCGTCGGCCACATCATCGCTTACCATCAAGTGAGATAGTGGTCAAACGCAGGCAAAACTATCCATAATAAAAAAAATAATCCCGCAACTCAATCGGCCTACACTCAATGAATTGTCGAAACGGTTTAATCGCCGCAGAATCGATTTCAAATACAAATAAATCGGTTCAGCGAAGGATTGACAGCAAACGGTTTTCGTATCATAATATGGTGTCGTTTATACACAGATATTAATCTTGCCGTGGTCGTTTTAGTTAATTAAACAATAATAAGCTTTACAATAATACGATTTCGACCAATACCGTGAATTGAAAATAAACTCTCTGTAAATTAATTATAAACAAAATATTTTATAAAGAAACGAATTAATATTCGGTAATTTATTAACTATGCGTATAAACAAACGAACCTAGCAATCAATCTTTGTGTAGATTTACAATCAGTCGGTATTTCAGTTATAGTATCGCTGAATTAAATTTGTGATTGTTAACGGTATCAAAAAAGTTCTTTTTGAGGTCAGTAATAATCAAATGACTTCACTGAAGTCATCAAACGACCCTCTCTAGGGCGGATTGACTAAAACTTACCCGTGTTCCTTCCAGATGCCCTGTGTTCCAGGGCCACGGTAACTCTTACGAAGAATGCTGCAGGTTATGTTAGTATTCTCCGTTAACTTTTCTAACATTTTAATCTTCCTAAAGGCCCCTTTGAAACTATTACTCTCCAGCAGTAAATAAAGCCAAACAAAGCCAAATTACAATATACATTTACTGACTAAAACCCGTGTATGTTCCTTCATAATTATGCCCTTAGTGTTCTAGGCAACTCTTTCAAACATTCCTGCAAATGAATAAGCGGCACTTGCACGGCTGTTTTGTGAAGCACAGGTTTTTTTTAAGTTTTCTCATAAAATGACGGTAACATAATAAATTATGTGCCATCGAATTTACATGCATTTAATTGTAAATGTAAAGTTTCTTTTCACAATTTATCGCGAATGTAATATACCACGAGTTTTGTTTAATTCATTAAACCCCAAGCGTTGGCGCATCTATTGTCTTACTATTGTGTCTCAAATTGACGGTATCTGAAAGGTTAACCCAATATTGGTTTTATCGTTTACCGGTTATTGGTTTGGTGTATTCGGATACAATATATTTCCAACGACTTTAATAGTGATGGTGATCTGACATCGATTTATTGAAAAATCGATTTTATACGTAGGAAACATCGATGTTTAAATCGATCCTACAGTAAAATCGTTTTTTTAATCAATCCTAAACAATGGATCGATTAGGTGAATCGATTTTAGAAACTTATAATCGAGCATCGGTTTTTTTTAACCTCATTGTTATTTAGAAACAGAAATTATCCATAGTTACGTCAATAGTATGAAGTAAATACCTACACCCTACTAATATACTACTTAAATACTAAGGTAAGTAGGTACTTCGCATTAAGAAATTCTAAAATTACAATTTCTTATACCTACTTGAATTCCACCATCTTAAACTTCAAGTCATAAAATGTAAAAAATAAGCCACCAAATCATAACAATTCCTGCTGAAGTCGATTGACTCCAAACCATTGTATAAAAAATTTAGCCTCTAAACAGTCTAAATCCAACTAAATAATTTTCTGGTGAAATAACGATTGAGTTTTAAACTCAATTTAATATTCTAAATCATTTCTACCAGTTTTGAAACTATTATGGCCAAGTAATAATATTAGTACATTGACATCACTAGCCGCTCCGGCGATGTTGCCACTTAAAAAAAGGTTTGAGTCCTGTTTGTTCATTCTAACCACTTGCATAAAATATACCGTGTGGCATTTTTAGCGGGATCGTTTTTATTATTCGCAAATTGATTCTTAGTTTAATTGGCGAAGTTTTGTACAGCTATCACTATGCAGAATCATTGAAACAGGCGCCATCTTGGAAAAATGGAGCTGAGAATTTTATTATAGTGTTGACTACCTCAACGAAGCTTGCCTTGTTGACAGTCAAATACTACAAAAACATTAGAATGTATACATCCATATTCTAATGGTTAACAAATGAACTGTTCGTATGAAGACATGGCTTAAAGGACTTAGTATCCAAGCCAAAAACATTAGGTATTTACAAGAAAAAAAAGACGTGAAAAAATACAACACTGGTGATAGTGGTGATCAAACCTATCCTATTTCGAATTAACCAAAACCTTTAAGACCCTACCAAACACAAAACCTCAAAAATATAACATATCAGAACCGAAAATATGACATTTCAGCATGCCATAAATAATCTAACCTTAAAAATCTTCATTATATAGCCACATGCATCATTGGGGGCAAAGCCATCACTCGTTTTCTATCCTATCTAAAATAGAATACGAGTTCCTAGTCTAGAAAACAGCGATCTCCATACTAGCATCACATATTGACCTTGAAATCGAATCACTAAATAACACTTACCGCGCAGGTCACCTACTTGGTTAGGTATTTGTTTTTTAGCCGAATTACGACTTTCACAGACATATTAGTGACTTATTCTAACAAAAAGAGCCATAAGAGAACACAAATACAACGTTAGTAAAATTCGACGCGATCAAAATGAAATCAAAGTTAATGACCTACCTTCTATTCAAATGCACCTAGAATAATCAAATCACTTAGCAAATATCAAAAGTATACGATTTAATAAATAAAACTTAAACATCACGCGCACACTGTCTTTAAAAACTAAACGTTTCTCCGCAACAACAATAATGCAATCATACACCGGCGCAGCGCCCTGCGCCGCACGCCCTTGTGAGCGTCTCCTTCATGTCGTGCCGCCGCAAGAAATGAACGCGAAACAAAATGGCGACTCCTACCACAAGTCTAAAATCAATGAGCAAACCAATTCTTTGTTCTTTTTCGTTGATAATACTACGTTTCTTTTATAAATATCGTATTATTACCCCTATTTTTTATAATATATGACATAAGTTATTGGTTTGAGGTATAATATGTAAAAAAAAAAATGCTTTTAATTTTAATCAGGCTTACCAACAAAACGGAAAAAAGTGTTATTGTATGTGATCGTTTTCGCTTACGCGTTTATGTCACATCCGTTCCTCATAGTACGAAGTGATGCTATCCTAAGGTGTATTATTATAAAACCTCTTGCACGTAATCTAAATACCATAGAAATGTGCCTAGATTTAACAATCGTTGAAAAATAAAACATTCAATATTTATCTCTGCAACGTACCTTTTTATCCAAGACATTTTAATATACGGCCGATGGCCAATCTTGATCCGCTTGAGCAGCTAACAAATAGCAAACAATATAATTAGGTAACAGTAGGAAATATTTATCTGATACCTGACAATTTCACCTACTTTTCCTAGCATATGGAAATAGACTAGCTAGGTAATCAATACTCACTTAGGTTTGATGTAGGTATATTGTTACTACTAAATGCTTGTCTTTAGCTATGACCACAGAGTACTTTTTCGCTATTACCTTAGTTCAGTAGTAATTATCACAACATCTAATCATGTTTTATTCGTTCCTCACTTGGCGTTACACTTTAATAACGTCATGCACTGGCCTACATGATACCTAATTCAAGAAGAAATGTTCACGACGCCATCATGCAATGTGTTAATAACAACGCGTATCTGGTCGTATTACGTATTCAAAGAATCACTACTAACCTTTTAAAAAATCAATACAAAATTAACAATCCTAGGCTTCTGTATCACTCTTTTCGGGGATTTGATGTCATTTTAGTGTAAATGCAATATGCATTAACACGACTAGTTTTAAATTCCTGATTTTCTTTGTTCGTCTGTCGGGCGCGGTTGGCGACTGCTGGCGGGTTAGTAGCGACGGCGCAAGGACGGCGACCCACGCCCCACCGCGCCGACTAGGGCTCCACCAACAACGTTGAAATTATATTCATTCGACGGGCGGCCGCCGCTCTAGCACACCGGGTGCGGAGCTCGTTCACTTAGGTCCTTTATTGTGTTGCTCCGCTGCCCGCCACGTCGCCATTAGGTACATTTTTGTGCACTCACTCTGACTCACTCACACGGACTCTGAGAAATAGTGACACGTTCTAGAATATTCGCGAGTTCTTTTTTTTGTGACGTCGTCGATTGTTTTGTAGTCAACCAGCCAGAATCAAATTGTAAATACCATTGTCAACGATCAATGTTCGAAACTGCGCATCACTCGCGCAGATATTTTAAAAGAAAGTCAATCTATTTGTCAGTCACACCTGTCAAGTGATGCGAAGTTAGATTGTGATTTTTTTGTAAAATATTTGTGGTTAAAAATACGAAATGGAATTATGTGCTATAAATACTAGGTACCTATCTACCGTAATTATTTTCGCAGCTAGATCCTTAAATTAAAAAAAAAATCTTCGGAGTGAAGAAATAATAGTGTTCAATCATTAAGGTATTTTGGTTGGTAAAATGTACTTTTGAAAATAATTTGTCGACGCATGCAAATATCAAGATCTTATCTACACATCCATAATATCCCATGCGAAACCAGTAGGCAGTCGGTACTGTGTTGCATCGACTCGCATCGCACGTCGTAATTAAATAAATAAATACCTAGGTAACCTTTACGAGACCAAGCACAAAAATTAAATGTCGCTCATCAATCTTACTTTCGTTATTTGAAAAATAATTTGGGATGAGAATAATGTTTACCTGGATGCCAAAATCAAAGTACCTACGTAGGTAGGCCCCTACAAAAATAGTGTAAGTAGGAAGTAACATTTTGTCAATAACACTCCAAAGGAAAGAGTACCTAAGCACAGTAAAGAAATAAAAATATTAGTTAAGTTGCTACTTAATAAACACAGAAGATAGGTACCTAGCTAGGTGCCCATGAAAAATCAACCTATCCTAAAGTTGTAGACCCAATCTAGATTATCAAACTGAGATCCTAAACTTGTTTTAGGAACAGGTAGATAGGTTAAAGGTTACAAGAAATATAGCATGTACAAATAGGTACTTACAACACAGAAATTTCACAAGGAGACGAAGTCGAAAACCCTAGGAAGTGGAAAGCTAGAAATTAAAAATAAAACCTAAGTAGCTAGGTACACACTTTCAAATATTTCGCTCTAGGTGGATTTAGAGGTCAGACTTACGGACTAAAATCCATCTGTATGCTTTCGTTGCCCGTTCCTGAACCATGGTAACTCTTTCAATAAATAAAACAATTCTGCAGCCCTAACATTCTATTTTCAAACACGCTACTTGGATATTCCATCCAACGGGAACCAACTAACCCCTGGCTTGTATTCTTCTACTTTTTTTTAACTAATAAATTATGAACGATTGCCCTGCACGGCCCTCCAGAAGCTGGGTGTTAGGTATCCACCAAAGCAATGTACTCGCCAAATTAGCTGACCCATGCTACTTCGCAAGGCGTCACGTCAGACATTTTTGCTTAGTCTATGTCATTCGGAAATAACATAGCTGCTTTATCATAATGAAAGATTTTCAAAATCGTTTCAGTAGTTCCAGATATTACTTCCAACTTTATACCTTAATAATTGTTGTAGACGAGTGTAAATAAATAAACCTACAAAGTACAAACCTATAAAACTTCAGGACAAGTACAAAATGCTGATGAGCAGCTGTATTGTCTTCGAATGTTCCTTGATTCCAACGAATGAGACCTGCTGCTATAATTACTCTAGGAAGATCATGCTCATAGTCCTCAAACCTTACCAGCCAGCATAGCATGGTCGGCCTCATAATATTCCCACTGTTGGGACTCGGGTCTCCTCTCTAGGAGAGGAAATGGGCCGTAATCTACCACGCGGGCCCAGTGCGAATTGGTGGATGTCACAGGCGCATTACTTTGTGTAATTTATTTCATCGCCACTCTGCTCTTAAAACAGTTAAGGAAATCATCGTGAGAAAACCGGCATGTCCTAGAACCAAGAAGACCAGCCAGCATAACTAAACTAAAATGTATTTTAGGTGAAATAAATCCACAGTTTTAGATTGAATGAAAGTTTACGCTTGATATAATTTTTTTTTAACTCGAAAGTCATCAAATAACCCCTCCCACTCTGGAGCAAGAGGGAATTAAGAGATCAGACTATTACTGACTAAAACCCACTTGTATTCCTTCAGTTGTTATTTGCGTTCCGGTCCACCGGTAACTCTTTCGGAAAATTCCGCACAGACGCTTACTTCAGTCATATTTTCACAGTGCGATGTTTACAGAACCATATCCGTGACAGAACCTCTAACGTACCTAGATGTAGAGGCATCGATCATCAATGCCCTATTTTTATATGTACTACGAATCTAATATATGATTTTTAGACTTGTTTCTAGATATTTCAGAAATTCAACGGTAACAATCCATAAATACTTTTTAACATTGTCAACCTGAATAGGTAATTCTTGAATCGCCTCTAATTTAATTTTTTCATACTCCGCCGCTTTCTTGTTCATTTCGTTTAACAATCCAGACAGTGGTGTGGTATCGTTTCACCGGGACCCGTCGATCTTCTTTGCCTCGGCGCTTTTCTTGGGGTCGCTACAATTTCTGACTTGCAAGGGACTTACTATAAACGTGTTAAAATGAATGTTAGTCATTCGTCCGAGAAATAAGGATAAATCTATACACCCTACAAAGCTCGTTTAGGTCGTAAAATGGAGTTACCGTGGCCTTAGAACCCAAAGGGTAAATGATGGAATATTAGGGTTTTAGTCGGTAAAAGGACGTAAAAGGGTATCACGCGATTTCGCTCCGTCCTAGAGCGGGAGAAATCATTTGGTGATTTCCTACTTAAAAAAACTGGGCAAGTGCGAGTCGGACTCGCGCCCTGAGGGTTCCATACAAACTTATAGGTAAGTTACTAGTTACTACGAGCTACTCATTGCTCGCCGTCCGCAAGCCCGCGCCTACTTTGGCCGGAAATCGGAATTTGAATCCCATCATTGTGTCTTAAGAAATCAATAACTTGACATCGATACTTCGTAAAAAAAAAACAGACACTAGGTATAAATACGTGCCTACGTTTTAGCTGACAAAGTGCGGAAAGCAATGTACTACATTATAAAGCCACCTACATAATAATGTGGGTGGCTAGGTCACGCAGATCACGGCACGGACAGTAGACATAATATGTTCAGTATATGTACATTGTATAATTGTATATACATGAATCTTTTGTGAAACATAACATTGATGTTGGTAGCTTACACGTCCGAGTTCACAGCTGAACTGACTATAGCTCTCCCACAAAGACTAGAAGACGGCTATATTAGGACATTAGGACACAGTAGCTTTCTGAAAAAAGTTCGTTAGGGGTTGAGTTACCTACATCTGGCCGTATAAAATCGCACTTTTCTATGCTTCTATTATTTTCTGTCACCTAGAATTGTCATTTATTAGAGCGAGAAAGAGAACGGTAGAATCCACCGCACATGATGGAATAGAATAAACATTTTTGTACACTAAAATGGTAATTTATACACAAACTTGGGTACAATGGCGGTGATATCGCTGACAGCGTTATCTACCATCAACCTTAATCGATGAGGCATTTGGCAACATGCTCTCTTTGTGACGGTTCTAAGTTACAAAAAAGGATAGTAGCGATATATGCACCCCATTTTTTAATTAGCACAAATACCTATGGGGTTCTATCCGTACCAGTTAGGTACTGATCATATTTTTTGTATTCAAAAGTAAATCAAAGACGAAATCTCTAAATAATTGTCAAAGAAGATTTGTTTTTATCGCCGTTCATTCATTCTTAAATCAATAGCCTGTACAATATTTCCATAAATTGATTAAATTTTGGGATTTACACAAACGCTCATAACTTTGCTGTTTTTGATTCATCGATGACCCATGATTATTATTTATTGAGACTTTAATAATAACAAGATTTTTTCTAATAAACTAATTAAATTAATTAATTTGTGTATAAATCAAAGGATAGATGCATAGGTTTCAGTGCAGCGAGTTGTAGCTCGACCCTTAGTAAGTCTTTTAACAAAAACAAGGTAAGTAGTTATTTAATAACGTTCCTGGTTCCTACTGCTTGATACACAGACTTCCTCACTTAGAGTTTATATAAACTGCAGTCTAGTTGAAAACCAGCGTCAGGCACTAGTTGTTTGGCATTAAGTGCTACCACGAGCGTTAAGAACTCGATCCATTTTACGACCTAAATTGAAGTGTTAAAGGGATGGAGTTACTTAGGGTGTAATATAAAGAACAGAAGCAAAAACAAAATTGTGTGCCTCATGGCTGCGCCAAATTGGGTCAGGTGTTAGAACGATTAAGAGGAATCCTAACTAATATTATAAATGTGAAAGTGTGGATGTTTGTTACTTAATCACGCAAAAACGGCTGAACGGATTTGGATGAAATTTGGCATGCATATAGCCTTTGACATGGAAAAGAACATAGGCTACTTTTTATCCCGGAAAAACATCTTATTCCTACGGGAAAACACGTCCAGAGTGCGATAACCGAAGTACACGCGGACCAAGTCGCGGGCGGACAGCTAGTGCAGCTATATAGATAAGTGGTGAGCAGTGCGTTTCAATCGCTTTGGAGCAATTGCCCAATATTCAGACGGTCGGACTAGAATCCTTATCTTAAAACGCAGAGTTATCGCCTGATAAAAGTTATCTCATGATAAAAAATTGGCTTTCAAACGCGACTTTTATATTGTACATACCTTAGGCAGGTATGTATAGCTCAAACCTGTTTGTGTAAGGCTGAAATGGTCCGGGAAACCAATCCCAACAGCCTTTCTATTCGTGTGCGTTTATAAAGACGTAGCCCTACCACGAGCTCTTTTAACACGATCTATTTGACAAACTAAACTGGACTGTTAAATGTAAGGACCTCTTTATAGTGTATAGCTCCATCTCTCTTTCTCGCTCGAACGGCTGACATTTTAACACGTCATGGTAAGACTCCTGAACTCGTTTAAAAGAGATATCAATTTAAACTTTAGAAAGTTAACTTTTGCAAACCGGACTGGCCAGTGGACCAAAATCTTATATAGGTGGAAATAAACTTATTTTTTTGAACTATGGGCCGTATCCGCTCCGGGTTTCACAGCTCTCAGATATGCTTTGGCAACAATTAATATTTTGGTCGGGTTTAAAATAAACATTTTCTGCTGAATTTTCATTTTTTTTTGAAGCATATGGCCGTATCGCCATATTAAAAATAGCCTACAATTCTAGGCTTCTATTTTCGCCTGAAACTCGAGTGTTACTCAGTCCAAGTCTCTTTATCAATAAACATTCTTTCTGCTTAAATGACTGTAACATCATACCAAACGGTGTCATAAATTACACTGTACCCGCGATTAGTATTGTCTACTGACCTAACACAGACCCGCAGAACTTAGTATAAAATACTTAGTTTATTGGTAATAATTTGTAATAGGTAGACCCGGTTATTAAGAAAATGATAGGCTCTTAATTAACTAGCGCGTTTCACCATTAACGATTGCATCACTGCTTACCATCAAGTGGTATCGCAGTCAAGCACTAGTTTATATCAATTATATATAAAAAAAGCAAATATTAATACTAGCTGATTTGGCAAACTTTATTCCGCCCATTGGTTCTGCCATATATAAATTACCTACCAAAGAAAATAAGGTGGGGTAGGAGAGTCAAAAATAGTCTACGATCTATTTTTAACCTACCAAATAAACACAAAAAATTTCGTAAAAACTCGGTCTAGCCGTTCTTGAGTTATAAATGGTGTGCCTAACATACGACTTTGAAAATTTTTAATTAGCATTATTTTCTTATTATCATCACTTTCAAAACAATCGTGAACTGTTGCTTTCAATCTTTATTGAAGGAACTTTAAATTCTATCTCGTGCATACATACCTACCTATTACTACTCGCTAAAACATTTATCTACAAGGTTATTTCTGTATTGACCAACCAACGTGCCTACAACTGCGCCGTTAGCTGCGCATGCCTGTTGCCGCTCTGCCGGTATGACGACATTCAGCGGAACGAGTGTACTATGTAGCTTTATCTAAAGGCGGGCGTTCGCTTTGCCTTGCCAAGTCAGCGCGGTGCGCCACAGTGCGACAGTGCACTTCTAACAAAAGCGGGGGACGGCCGTGGCGCCCTTTAAAATTAATATTCCTATAACGAGTTGTACGTTTTTATTTCGTACGTGGATGGAATACTAAAAGTGTATATTTTATAATAAACAGAATGTTATCAAGGTTCCTAAATACATAATGGAATAGCGACTAAGTTATATTTAATTAAATAAATGATTGCAAGGTTTTTAATGAGATATTAACGAGTTTTCAGTGTTTTTTTCCTGTTCGTTTATTAAGTTTACCAGTGCGTTTAGTGAGTTTTGTATTGTTTTACACGTAGCTTATTACAAAAGGAAAAATATTTGTAAATTGCTTATTCTTGCCTAACTACATTATTAAACGGTTTCCAAGGTATAGTTTATTCGATAAGTGCTGATTGTCTTCATCTTAGGGCCGATTTTTCAATCCTCAGATAAACAGCCAGATAGCCTTTATTCGATAGATAGCAAGATTTTGAGTTTTTCAATAGTCAGATAGTAGTTAACTGTCGAATAAAGTCCCTAACGGAGGAATATAGTTATCTGCTACTCTAAGGACCAGTTAGGGTTTTATCTGTCTGTTATGTTTGACATTTTAGGTTATGTTTGACAGTTACATTCATTTTGTGAGTTTTAGTATTACGATTTATATAAGTTAGTACTCACCTACTGCAATTTGTAATTATTATGGACGTGTTTGAAACAATTGATGACAAAGTATTGAATAAAAACATCATGAGAGAAAACCTGAGTTTTACGAGAGAGGCCTGATAATTTGTGTACAAAAAGAATATTCGGAGCATCTCTAATATTTACATAAAAACTTAAATCAATAATTTTGCTGCATTGTGATGAGCAACAATTACATACTTATTGTTGTTCCTAATTTCATCATTTTGATTATGTGAGTTTTAAACCTCAAAAGAACACAAATTCAATATTTGGACTGTAAGCACGCGACAAACTTTATAAAAAAAAATACAAAGCGTAACCTTTTTTTATATAAGAAGCTTTGTATTGCAATAAACCGTTGACGGACAATGCTAACGTTAAAATGTCAAACATGTGTTGAGTTGCTGTTCTTGTCATACACGTTGAATACTGTATCTGTGCATCTCGCTTGCACACGACTAGTGCGAAGTTGGCCAGCATAAACCACTGATAGCTATTCTCTAGTTAATACGAGATTGAAAAACTGAAAATGTTTATTCGCCTGATAGACAGTCAGATAATTTTACTGGCTAGATAGCTATTCGACGATTTATCTGAGGATTGAAAAATTGGCCCTTAGTAGTATTATTTTAGATCACTATAGTAACCAAGTAAAAACGACAAGCAGTTATAAAGTGCTATATTTTATTTTCTGTGTTCATCAAGGATGGCCTTAGGCTGTAGCCTATTTGGTTAAGTACCTATATAAATAAAATTATGTTTCAAACTTTGAAGAAAACTTCGACATTACTTTTAATTTTAGTTCAGGAAGTGATGATGAGGATGATGGTTTGTTTATAACGCTACCGAACATTGACCATTTATTTCATATATACTTGGTGAGTTAACAAGCAACTGGGATTTTCCTGTAAACAAGTTTGTAGTACAGAAACCCTACTACAAGCTCTTAACACGAACCATTTCAAGACCTAAACTCTACCGCATCTTTCTCGTTCGCACGCTATATCTTTCTCGTTCGCACGCTTGACATATGAAGTATTACTATTACAGTCGACAACTCTTTGTAACAAAGTGTTATCAGCTTGTGTTATCAGCTAATTTCAACACATTAGATAGAGAGTACCTAAACTAGTATTATAAAGAGGAAAGATTTGATTTTTTGTTTGCTTGTATGTTACGATTTAACTCTGAATTACTTGACCGATTTTCAAAATTCTTACACCAGTAAAAAGCTACTTTATCACTTAGCAACATAGGCCTATACTTTCTATTACACGCGAGCGAAGCCGCTGGCAAAAGCTAATTAACTGTTAACTACTTAGTTAATGTTTCTAAAGTGCTGTTTAGACAACAATTGAAGATGATACCACTTGGCATCGTATTTTGATAAGAGTATAGATAGTTAATTCATGTAGTTTAGCTTCCCACAGTATTATTTGTCATTGTTCATCCTTGAGAGATAATTTATATTCTAATTTTGTATCAACACATGCGAGATAAGGTTTTCCCCATTTAGCTTTGTGTAGTTGATGATATTATATTATTATAATGTAACGAGTTTATAATAATAAAGATTTTGACAGTGTTGTTGCTTTTTAATTGTCTGTTTTTTTTTTTTTTTAGTTTTGTGTTAAATTAAATGAATGGCATACCTACTTGAAGCAAGTGCTAACAACATTAATATTTTCACATCCAGACCTCGTCCATCATACGAAAATGACTCGACAGATGAACAGGAAGTTGCGATTGATCTGAAAATTACGAACAAAAATATTACTTTGAAGAAGATGGAAAAAGGAAGGACTGGAATTTTGAGAGGAAATTTAGGAATGACTAGGATTCGCCTCTCATTCCTTACAACAAGAAATAAAACAAAGAGAAACTTTCAATTTTTTCTTTAATCAATAATTTAAAGCTTACAGACATTCTCGTGTTGTTACAAGTAAGCGTCGGCACTGCTGCGTGCCGCCGTGCTAATCGCCACGGCTCACAATCCCGTTAACTAAAATTTCGCCAGTAACACTCGGTACCCTGGTCCCGCGGGCGACGCATCTCATACGCCACTCACGGCACCACGTCCCCTCACTAATAAATCATCAGTTCATGATTAGAGTCCGTCAAATCCGTCTCAAAATGTCATCAAAATGCCTTGAAACCTGCGCTATACGACCAGTGTTCACGTTCAGATGGACCTTGGACTAGCTTCCATTATATATTTGACAGTTTACAACAGACTGAATATAGATAAATAAAACATTTTACACATTGCGTCTTTTAAAACATCTGAAAACTTTGGTTAATATGTCCATTCTGAACAACTCATGCGGCTGGTCTAAAACAATAGGGTTCTATACTTTCTTATTATTAAATTAATTTAAAGGCATAGGCGTTATGTTATGTACGTAGTATAATTGCTGGAGTTTCTAACAAAGAGATTGACATACGCTTTCTGGACGGTAATACTCTACATTTGTCGTAAGGGCGTACACAAGGAACATTCAAATAAAACAGGTTGGTAATATCTATACTGTCGAGTACCAAATCTGTACGCTCCTACTGTGCGGCTATCCGAAATGATAATTGACATGCATCTAGCTCAGGTCTCAATGATGAAAAAAATCGCTAAAATCGCACGCGAATCGTAAAATTCATAAAAAAATATATTCCAGGAATTTATAACACAAATGTCTGCTTTTTTTTTTGTAACACTTGTGCCAAATTCCAAAATCGTTACAAAATGAAATCGCGATTCGGAACTAAAATGGTCGCCCTAACTACGTCTGCTCCCCCGCCTCGCTGAGTTCAGACGCGGGGAAAGACAATACTTCTATTATTATTTTTATCAACGAAAATCCTTCTCCTCACATAAACGACGTAGTAACAAAAATGCTTACAAACACAACCGTAGACATACGTATGCACTCACGCTCACACATTCCATCTCACTCGCTTGCATCTCAACCGACTTAAGGTAGCACCGAAAACAAGAAATCCAGATCAAATGAGGTCACTTTTCAATTTGGCCGTTTGTTTCTTGCGTTCAGCGCTGGTCCATGAGTGTCATGGAAGGAGTTACTACTCCACTAAATGAAGTCATCTGGAAGTTTTGAGGGAGCTGACAGCGGGTTAAAATAATGACTAACAGTCGAAACCGCCTAGACAAATGAATACATCAAAATTGTTACTCGCCATCAGCTTCTACCTTTCGTCAATACTAGTCCTGTCCAGTAATACAATTTGAAGGGAACATTGACAATTTAATTTGTTTTATAAA
This sequence comes from Mythimna ferrago, assembly GCA_910589285.2. Lineage (NCBI taxonomy): Eukaryota > Metazoa > Arthropoda > Insecta > Lepidoptera > Noctuidae > Mythimna > Mythimna ferrago. The sequence continues at coordinate 12,135,944 of OU342690.1, read as the reverse complement.
AATGGTTCGTTTCTGAGATTTCTACGTTACGGTTACAAGACGCGGACGTATTAATGAACTTCAATACACTACTAACAGGCAAAATCAGGTCTTATGATATACGTTACACTATTTCCTACATATTCCATACTTCGTCCGAGCTTGTATGTTATCAATGTATTTCGATGTCTTGAGATTATTAGCAACTCATTATCTTACTATTACAAGTAGACATCCTACTCATCAATATCTTGAAAGCAGGTTTGAATATGTTATCATCTTTCTTTTCAATGTTCCAAATAAACAAAAATGGTGACAAATCTTTAGAACCGAAATTCAGATCTAAATCTCGTAAGTTGGACTATGTTTGCATAAAATTATTAATACAATGCATGCAATCTTTTACGTCATTCGTTTACGCTATTTTTGCGCAAAATACGAGTTTAATACTCATTTTTTATCTCAGCTTTCATTCAATGGGAGTAGGTCGATTAATACTAAATATATTACTTTCTAAATGGAGTTTTGACAAATTCATTATTGCTATTACAGGAATCGAGGGTCGATATAGACGAATGAGCATTTTATGGACCATGATAGAATTGAATCTTCTTTTCACTGGTATTAATTTGGATATGGTAGAAATGCGTCAACGCGTGTCGCGTGCGTTTGGATAGGGAAGACGATCCACGGTTAGAGAGTCAGGTTCAGTTGTGCACGGGCGCCGAGCTGTGGTGGTGGCGCTCCAGGTCCTCGAGCGACAGCGCGTTGGGCACGTGCACGGACGGCAGCTTGCCGGCCGACGCGCGCGCCAGCAGCTCGGGCGAGAACCAGCGCGCCAGCTGGTTGTCGCCGCCGCCCGTGCCGCCCGCGCCCGTCATGTCGCCGAAGTTACCTGCATACAACATTATTATTGTCGCACAACATACATCACGCAACTGTTACAAATGTTGCTTCATCATCATTTCAGCCACGTCCACAGGTGGACATAAGCCTCCCCAAGTGTTGCCATAATGACCGGTCCTGTACGTTGCTTAAATTACATAAATAACAAATATCAAACTATTCATGAATGCCAATTTTATGATCAGTTTTGAAACAAATCGAGTGACAACTCATTTTTGCCTTTTCATTAGGATAATACAACAAAATCCTGCGAACTTCAATACTATAAAAAGCTTTTGAAGATCCTTTATTCATGTTTCTTCTACAGTTAAAGGGGTTTTTTAAGATTAAGTATTTGTCTCGATAATACTAAACTCGTCCATGCTAAATGTGAAAGTAACTCTGTCTGTTACCCTAACTACTAAATCTATTTTGGTGAATTTTGGTACAGAGTAAGCTTGAACCCCCAAGGAAGAACATATACTACTTTTTATATCTGACTTCGCGTCTGCAATAACCGACATTCACACGAATGTAGTCGAAGGCCAAAACTAGATTTAAATAATAAAAAAACCGTGCAGCAAAAATATATTGGCCGATCCGAACTTCGAACAATTGGCTGCACAGTATGAATTATTTTTAAGAATCATAATGTGGTGAATGCATATTGCGTATTTTTTCGAGTATCCGCAATAGTTCGGAAAGCCAGCATCTGAATGGCTATCATATTTTGACCGTACTGTAACCAATTAACATAATTTATTAACTGACTTGAAAGAAGGAGGTTCTATGTTCGACTAAGGGTGAGTTGCACCATTTAACTATAACGATAACAAAGCCATTATAAGTCGTCAAATCGTCGAATTATGGAATAATAATAATAATTTATTTTTTTCAAAAAGCTTAATACGATGATTACAGGGGTACAGTTAGGCAAAATAATTTGAGGACATTTCATGTAGCTTCTGTAACCGAGCTAGGCAATGCCTGTATTACGGTTATCAGTGCCATTTCCCTTAATTTTATACGATAATATGCCAACAAAGTGTTCTGTTGTATTGACCAATAGGCGGCCGTTTCACGGCTGGTTATGGTTTGGTTATCGTTATAGTTAAATGGTGCAACTCACCCTAAATGTACTTTGTTCCTTGCGTGATTGAATCAGAAATGAAAAAATCCGCAGGAGAAGCTGGGTTACCGACATAGCCCAAAAAATTGTGAAACTTAAGTGTCAGTGGGCAGGACACATCGCTCGCAGAACAGATGGCCGTTGGGACCGAAAGGTTCTAGAGCGACGACGGCGTACGGGAAGACTCAGCATTGGAAGGCCTCCTACAACGTGGACCGATGACCTGGTAAGAGTTACGGGAAGACTCAGCATTGGAAGGCCTCCTACAACGTGGACCGATGACCTGGTAAGAGTTACGGGAAGACTCGGCATTGGAAGGCCTCCTACAACGTGGACCGATGACCTGGTAAGGGTTACGGGAAGACTCGGCATTGGAAGGCCTCCTACAACGTGGACCGATGACCTGGTAAGGTTTACGGGAAGACTCAGCATTGGAAGGCCTCCTACAACGTGGACCGATGACCTGGTAAGAGTTACGGGAAGACTCAGCATTGGAAGGCCTCCTACAACGTGGACCGATGACCTGGTAAGAGTTACGGGAAGACTCGGCATTGGAAGGCCTCCTACGACGTGGACCGATGACCTGGTAAGAGTTACGGGAAGACTCAGCATTGGAAGGCCTCCTACAACGTGGACCGATGACCTGGTAAGGGTTACGGGAAGACTCAGCATTGGAAGGCCTCCTACAACGTGGACCCATGACCTGGTAAGAGTTACGGGAAGACTCAGCACTGGAAGGCCTCCTACAACGTGGAACGATGACCTGGTAAGAGTTACGGGAAGACTCAGCATTGGAAGGCCTCCTACAACGTGGACCGATGACCTGGTAAGGGTTACGGGAAGACTTAGCATTGGAAGGCCTCCTGCAACGTGGACCGATGACCTGGTAAGGGTTACGGGAAGACTCATCATTGAAAGGCCTCCTACAACGTGGACCGATGACCTGGTAAGGGTTACGGGAAGACTGAGCATTTGAAGGCCTCCTACAACGTGGACCGATGACCTGGTAAGGGTTACGGGAAGACTTAGCATTGGAAGGCCTCCTACAACGTGGAGTGATGACCTGGTAAGGGTTACGGGAATCCCATGGATCCGAGATGCACAGGACCGTTCATTGTGGCAACATTTGAGGGAGAAACAATGGACGTCTTTTGGCTGAAATGATAATGATAATCAATAGTTACTGAACTATCCGAGTACTCACCATTAAGACTCCTCTGGTGCGACTGGATGAGAAGCTTATGGAGTGAGGTGCCACCAGCCATGCCGCGAGCCATATTGTTCATGTTGTTGTACTGCAAATTATACAAAACACGTTATCTATCACTATTTGGCGTCTCTGGACTCGTGTAAATGTATTCTTACTGATAACTCGACGTATTCCTTGCATGAAGTCATCGTAGGATTAAAATGTAACAAATTAAACCACTAAATGCTCTAACGAAATCCAGTGTGAGAATCAAATTGAACTAACAGTAACATAGTGCCAACACATTTCTAACGGGGTTAAAACAGTCATCATTTGCAGTCACCGACTCACGCTGAAAACCAGCGCTGTCGACTCGTCGCATTTTGCGTGTGGACACAGCATTATGCTCAGCGGCCGGCCGAAAAATGTGTAAAATAATAAATATACAAGTGTACGTATAAATGTAATATGTTAGTCTAAAGTTTGCGCCTTTTCGGGCAAATAAAATGTTTTTTTCAATACACTTGCTCAGAAAGTGACTTTTATTGCACTGCACTTAGGTACATAATGGCCCTTGTTACCAAACTGTGACATTTTGATTACCATTACACACTAGTGCTATAATGTAGTTAAAACCTTATTGTTCAACCGCTCCCCCGCCATAATTTTAATACATTATCGTATCAGGCTGGACGCAGGTCGTCTCCCACGAGTCGCCGGTCAACCCCCGTTTATTCATTTCAGTGAGTGTATTGAAAGGTAAATAAAAAAAATATGGATTTTTAATGTAATGTTAGTGATTACCATTCTCGGCTCTCTTAAGACCCTCTCCACAGCTCAGGTCTAAATACCGCCTTGTCGGTAACCACTAACATTACACACAGTCCATTATATCATAATGTACTATTCTTTCTTTTCTTTCAGTTATTATAGGATTTCAAATGAATGAATCCTTTAACTGCTTGCGTCGGATTGGTCCGACGAGTGATTTCGTGTCCTATTCGCCAGGGTCGTGTTTGCGATTGGCTATTCCATTTCTTTCAGCTCTACAATCCCCATAGGTGACCGAAGAGCTGACAAGATAGCGTATTTGGTCGTGGATCGTCCCTGGCGGTATAAACGTGAGAGTTTATATCCGACATAACCAGTTAAAAGGTTAATAGTTTAATAATTTAACGCGAATTTGGCATACCGAGTCTTCGCAAAAGTTCATCTTCGAATATAAGACATATTGTTATATAATTTGCAATCAATTTCTTTTATCAAGCAGTTTTTTAAACACTTACCGAATTTGGTACCTGCTGCCTTTGAGGAGGATGAGGGAAGGGTCGAACTGAACCCAGCATTTGCTGTAACATTACCAAACACAAGATATTTATTTTGATTCTACTCGTATATTTAAATAGTTTCACGAAGCGGTGTGAAATAAAGAAATTTGATTGAAAAATAACCTTAGTCTTGAATTGGAAGAAAACGGCTAGAAATATTAAAAATGGAAATAACACTAATATTAAGAGGGCAAATGTATCTATGTGTGTGATGGTATGTTTGTATGTTAGTTACAACTTTAAACTTAAACGGTAGATCAGATTTGAATGAAATTTGGCATACAGGTGGCCCAAGTCCAGGAATAGCATGTAAGACTTTTATCCCAGGATTATTTTCCCTTGGGATAACTTACAACTTATACGAAAGTGAGCCTGCTATATCAACTAAACGGCACAAGTCTCCAAAGCAAAATCCAGACCGACAGGGTTGGTCTACGTCGATATAACAATTATATTAAATGTTCGCACCTGCTGTTGATTGATATAATGTTGTTGGTAATCATTGGGCGTCGCGTAGCCCATCGTCGGCGCTGTGCCGCTCTGGTTACCCTGAAACAAAAACAAACTAATCAGCGTCATAATCTCTGGCGGACGACGGACGACGTCTGAACGGATCGATTTTTTTTTTTGTTTCAATAAAGTCTGGATAAAGTTTTGAACTTTATCCGGACAATTACAAACACAATAAGATTTAAAATGTTTGCTGTTTTTTCCCATTATTCTACCTAATTACGAAATAATAAAAAATACGCACTATCCCTGAGTGCTATAAATTATATTCATGTTATAATAATAAAGTTTATTTAAAGACTCAAAGAAATCAGCGCCATCTGTTGAATTTTGCTAATTAACGCAGTAGACTCTTCAGATCAAATGAGTTGTACTTATTTAAAAACTCACCTTAACTATAGGCCTGCCTTGAGGCACCTTGGGTGGCTGCGTCCATTGCTGCTGCTTCGGACTAGGCGCATCAGACTCTTTCTCTGCAGTCATTTTACGTAATACCTGCAAAAACACGACGACGGTAATTTATGTATAACTGGATGACAAACTGGAGCCAACATCCAATTTGAAATAGTCAATCTGTAATGGAACTATGAATAATAGGCGGCTTAGTTGCAACTCAAAAACCATACAAAAATATGACGGTTACTATCCTTGTATCCATGCCTTACATAATAGAAAGTATCAAATTAACACTCAATGTTTCACAGAAAATCATGTGCAAAAGTTTGCACATGATTTTCTGAAAATCAGAAATTTTTGATTTAAGCACTTGAAGTTAAGTATTTTTCAGACATTGATACATTCTAACTGAAAATACTCAATTTAGAAACCCCGCTCACAATCTGCATGAAACCCTTCAAATTACAATAATCCGGACATATAACAGCAACCCTGCAGCTAAAAAAGATGCAGTACTAGTACTCCCCTGGACTCCTTCAGAACTCACATACATAATAATTCAGGATAAATATCTATTTCTAGTTAGCCCATTATGTCCCACTGCTGGACGAAGGCCTCCCTCTCCCTTTTCCACACAAGTCTGTCTCCAGCCATTGCGGTTTCGTCCCTCCAGTAAGAATCAAGCTCATCTCCCCACCTTTGCCTTGGAAATAATATAATCAGCTCAGCTAGTTAATCTTCTCGCTGCTGGGAGACTGGCCTCCTCTCTTCGAGAGTGAGTTGTAATCGACTACACAATCCCAGTGCGGGTCGGAGAATCGCCTGAATTGGTTATAAATAAAGTAAATAGTTGTAAATAGAATAATAGTTGTAGTCTTTAAAACCTCTACGGTCTGGACTAAGTGTTTCGTGTCATCATTTATACCGCGTACATCGAAGGATTGGAACAATTTGCCTGCTGCGGCCTTCCCGTCCGTTTAAAAATTTAGGTGTCTTCAGGGTTAGAGTGAATGAACTCCTAAGAACTAGTGCGCCTCACCATCAACGATTGCATTGCATAGCTTACCATTTGATGGAATCGCAGTCAAGCAATACTTTCTATTTTATTTTATTAGCCTTTCCTATCCCACTGCTGGGCTAAGGCCTCCCTAACTTCTTCCAGGTATTCTTTCCTTGAGCCACCTCGAATCAGCCCTTGCGGTAGGCATCTAGGTCGTCTCATCACCTTTTCCCAGATCGACCTCGGCGGCGTCGTCAATCTTTCTATGTTCTATTACTTAAAAAAAAAATATATGTAGACTCACCGAGGTGGGTGTGAATGATATAGGAGTGGACTGTTTGGGCTGCGACATCTCCTGCCTGCGGCGGTAATTCTCTCGTTGCTCCTCCAATTTCTTCTTGATGAGCGCATTCTGCATTATGGACTGCGTGTGCGCAGCTAACTCGCGCGGCGAAGGAATGCGGGCCGGCACGCCTGCCAGGAAAGGTTCATTCATTAATTTAGTGGAACAACACTTAGGCTTTTTAACACCAATCTACACTTAATATTATAAAAAGGTAAAATTTGTTTTTTGTTTGTCGGAGGTAATCTCTGAAAGTACTGGTCCGATTGCCAATATTTTTCATCGGTGGAAAACTGCTTAATTTTATGTACGCGGGCGAAGCGAGCAGTTTTTATGCAATAGGAAGTTCGAAGGTACATTAAGATTGTGGACATCAACAGGGAATAAGGCACGCAATTTTTATATTTGATAAATTTAATCATTTTTAGCTCTAGTAAACAAATATGGAAGACTTTTAAATATCTTCATCAACAACGAAGTTACAAAGCTGTTAATAAACAGACGGACAACAAAGTGATCTATAAGGGTTCCGTTTTTTTATTTTTGAGGTACGGAACCCTTAAAATTAGGAGAATAATAATTGTCAAATAGCGACAGATGAGTACGTGAACGAATTATAAAAATATAAGAATGGACTTCTAGTGTATAATAGAAAAATATCCTGTTCTGAGGTGGTCATTAACAATTGTTTGATATCGGTCGAACGCAATCAAGTTGTCGTTAAGTTTATGATCATGTCACATTTTTATGAGTTTTAATTTGACACCTATAGAAGCAATACTCTTTATGGACTGCACTCACCTGTGTAAAGCTCCCGTTTATTAGAAATTACAGTGGATACGTAATTTTCTGTTAAACTAAAAATTGGCGAGGTACAAACTTCTGAACATCCCATCACCTTCCTGTCCTTATAATGTGTTACTTGGGGTGGACCGCAACACGATTTTTTCTTCTATTCTATCCTGTCAACCGTCACACTATCACCGACTCCCTTTTCTATCATATGTGATGTCTCACACAATATCCATCCATCTATTCTTTTGCCTTTTCCTTCCTCTCCATTCATCTACATAAATACTCATAACTTTTTTAGTAACACCGGTTTCATCGCTCTTCTTCCCAAGGCAAACGATTCCCTTTCAACTTTTTCAGACACAGGCGTGGTGCTAGTGTCGGAAAAAGTATGGCGTTATGACCAGTGATCGGAATAAGTAGGGCTATTTAGGTTCATTGACCGCAAACATTGATATTAATATGGATATTCCACGGGATTCCGGCTGATACTATGGGATTTAATTGAATTTCATTATTTTTGTCAATATGTATGAAAAAAAAAATGTAAGCCAATAAGCGCATGATATGCGACTTTGCCACTGTGTTGAGACGCGTACAGATACCGGCACGGATCTTGAGCGCTCGACTAATCTTTCATTAGTCCCGAAGGCAAGATAGTTTTTTTTTATAATTTTAATACTTTAAAACTAAATCCCGGGATTCTGGCAATATCCATATTATTCTAACCTATGGCAAGTACATAAAACAACCCTACCTATTCCTACCTCTGGTTATGACCTATCATACATAAGTGTTCAATTTCTAAAGCTTTTTGGCTACCCACTCCAAACCTTTTTGAAAGATTAATCACACACAAGCAAACCAAAAATGACGAACGGGTAACGACTAACTACAACTATCATTGATTCAGGGACTTGCTACATTAACCCATTTGATTCAGCAAGTTCCACATAACTATCCAAGTCTATTGATGACTGGGGGCTTACTTAGACGTGTTCCATTCTTGTCTTTATTCCAGTTTGAGAGTAGAAAAAAGATACATAGGACGTAAAGCACAATCGCTTTTGTATTTACAATGAATTTATGACGGCATAGACATGTCATAGTACGGCATCTGGTATCGCTTCCAAGAGAAAAAGGCTTTTTGGCAGAAGATATACATTTCAGTTGCTGAGCCATTTATGTCTGCACTTTATTTTTGAGGTGGGGTCTTTTTTTTAGGTGGGAAAATCATCCAATGACATCCCCCGCTCTTGGGCGGATCGGGAGGGCGTGTCAGACTTTTACTGACTAAAAACTCGCTCCTGTTCCTTCTTTGCCTTCGTCCCAGAGCCGAGTTTTTCTTTCAGAAACAAACCCTTGGCCCCAGTATGAGATCTCAATAAATGAGAGTGATAGTTACGGACAAAAACCCACCGGTGTTCCTTCCTCTGCCCTTTGCGTACCAGAGCCACAGTAACTTTTTAGAACAATCTCTATGCAAAAAGTGGGGATCGAACTCACGTTCTTCTCCTCGGCGTTGGGCTATTCCCGGTAAAGCGATTGAATTGAAACATATACTACCTGGGTGGTGCACGGCTAGCGTGTTGGGGCTGGTGGCCATTATAGGCGACACACAGAATGCTGCGTCCGTTACACAAAGTAGGGGTTAGTATAGTTAGTAGGTAAGTACCATCATGGTAATTTCTGCCTGATCACTTAAAAAAAATTTCGCTTGGATCCTGCGATGCGACGCCAAACCAAACCCTTTGAAATTTTCGTTTCGAGTGCAAACAAAAATGAACTTAGCTGTGGTCAGGCGGAAGTTGCTTCGATGGTACATACATTCACTTAAAAATAAATAAAAATAGAAGAGCACAAAATGCTGCTTATTTAAAAAAAAAAACAAAAGTAGCTGCAAAAATAATGAGATATGCATTAGTTTTGTTAACGAATATCTCATGTTGTTTTATGTCTTTTTTTTATCACGCATATAAATCTTTTTCTGAAAATTATGAGATATCGTTATTGTATCATAGGATTACAGTACGCACAATTATCTCGTAGCGATAGCGAGACAATTCTGCGTAAAGTTGAAAGAGACAAAAATCTGTTGCTTTACAGTGTCTTCAGATGTTCTACTTGACTGTATCAGAAAGTTTTTATTATCAGAGTACAATATTGTAATATTATGTGAACACGACGCGACGCTCTAGCTAGAATAACATTAGACCGATGTTGATGATGATGATGATTAACCACGCCCGATTTGTACGTACAACGACGTCGCGTGGCGTGGATCAAGTGTAGCTCTATAAGTCTAGTTTCCATATAAAATTTATGGAGACCGACGCGCCCAGATCAGCGTGTGTGGCACACGTGAAGGCAGTGTAGTTCTAGCTTTAATGAAAACATTGACAAAGCCCATCTATGTACTTCATCTATTAGAGAAAAATCTCGTGTCATAGTGTTTATTATCGAACTCCTCCGAAATGTTTAGACCGATTTTTATGTCGAGTGTATTTGGTTAGTCGGAGGTTACAAGCACGAAGTCGAGAGAAAGCTAGTTAATAATAAATAAATAAGATTAATATAAATAATATTGTTACCTTGATGCGGCAGTGGCGACAAGCGCAGCGGCTGATGATGCGGTGGGACGACTAGGTGAGGGGGGCCCGGCAGAGGGGACTCGCCCATCTGAACAAACAATTTGGAGTGAAAACAAAAAAACAAATTTGGACCGATTGGGCTGTGCGGGAGATAGTGTCAGACTTTTACTGACTAAAAACCCACTCTTTTTCCTTCGTTGCCTTTCGAACCGGAGCCGAATGTACCTTTTAGAAACCTATCCTTGGCCCCAGTAGGCTTCGACCCTACTGTGCCGCAACGGTTTGCTGACAACTCCTTGAGGCGCATGGAACGATACGCGCCGTCGACGTCTTGGGCTCCGCGCCGTCCGCAAACCGTATACGCCTACGGTGGCCGGGAATCGGGATCAGGACCCGGCGGCGGCTGGGGCGTGAGCGCCGTTGCCTCACGAGTGCGGCCTGCTTCTTTGCTAGCATTACTGTTTCGCAAAAGGAGGCGAACGCTTGTATATATACTATTATAGCAAGTTCAACAACTATAGTTTCAAGTTACCTGTCTCTGGTGCTGGTGCAGTCTTAGTATAGTCAGCAACACTTCGCGGTGGCGACTCTGAAGACCTGGGTTACTCAGCTGTTGCATTAAATGCTGTGCCGTTATCTCGCCAGTTTTCAGTCCTGCACAAAATTAAAACAACACAATGTTATAAAAAATCAAATATATGTTTGCTGAACAGACTTGAGGAATGTTTTATAATGCCGACTTTTCACAATTTGCCGGAATCGGCACCGAAATCGAAGAGGCCTCCCTCTTCGAAACTCTTCAAAGGCAGAAGCGTCAAATGAATCAATAATAATAAAAAAAATATAATCTATAAAAAAGTTTGGATAAGTATAAAGCTAAACGTACACTGCGTCAGAATCGGAGCGTACGGAGCGAAAGGATTCATTTCTTTGTTTTGATTTATATAGTACAGCATGCACTAGATGGATCGGCATTAAAGCGCCAGAGATCAATATTTCTGCCGATGACGTTATCCGCAGTGAACGCGCCATTCGGATCCCGATCGCTTCGAATTCTGACGTGTTTGTTGGGACGATTCACGGTGAACGAAGAATTTTAATTACTTTAGTGGAAAGATATGAAGAGCTTTAGTAAACATAAACATTATCATAATTCTCCGAAAATAGGCCTTTTAAAGGTTTAATTTACTTTAGTTTTATGTTTAATTTACTTTAGTTTTGTTTAATTTACTTTAGTTTTGTTTAATTTACTTTAGTTTCATTTGGTTTTTCTTCTCCTTTGCTGATAATAAACAACTAATGATTACAATATCCTTCATTATGTGAATACACAAGCACAGACGAACGCGATTGCTTTCAAAATACCGAAATTGCCGAAGCAAAATTCGAATGCAGTCGCACCCTATCGGCATTTTGTAAATATCGTCGCCTCGTACATTCCGATTCCGACGCAGAGGACGCTAAGCTTAAATGATAAGCGAATTCACATCATTCCAAATACAAAACAAAGGTGTAAAAGACTAATCGACAGAAGGCACGGGGGAGGCAGGTCGTTCGCGTGACATGTATAAGCTTGTCGGATATATGTAAGTTCCTATTAAAATGTATCGGAATCAAAAGCGCAAAATCAATCAAAAGTTCCGAACGTATATTACTATAAAGAACACATACAAGTAAGCATAATATGTACGTACTAACTAGTTCTCTCTCACTCACTTTTACATAAAGTAACATAAAATGGAAAAGCAACAGGTTGACGCTGCCCGGGCGATTCTCCGAATCGCGTCGCTGTATCGATCGAATACAACACAATTAAGGACTAGCCGAGCCTATATCAATGCTAAATATTGCTGTAGCGTTTCAGTTGGTATTTATTTATTTAATTAAATCAGAATGACCAAATGACAATTACATTAAATACAAATTATGTAAAGCAACACGGAAATAAATATAACACAGTTACATAACTAAGCCTCTTACTCAGTCTTCTCACAAATAACTACATTCGTTGCTACTTTTTAACCGACCGATTATATAATAATAATTAAGTATTTAGGTAAAAACAAAGAATTCTCTATGTAAAAATTACCAACAGTACATAAAAATGTAAAGGATACTGTAAACATGACTTCTTGTAGCCTAGCAATATTTTTTTTGCAACACAATCGAAAGAATCGTAGAGACTTACATCTCTTTACATGCCAAGGCTTTTTCTAAATCAAACTCAGCACTTTCTACATTCGATATCAAGTCGTAAACAAAGAACTTGAACTACCAAGAGTTGAACGCAGCCTGTTGCATCCTAAGTGCTCTCGTTTAGAGGTCTTAACCTTCAAAAACGCTACACATAAAGACTGAAAAGCTTTACAATCATGCAGACAACATCTATAGCTAACAAAGACAAACAAATCATACCCTAATCTTATCAGGAACAAGGTTTAAACACAGTACTTTAACCGTTCGGCCATTACTCCCGGGACTACAACACCGGAAATACGACAGAGACGTTCGGGCATCATCGGGATTTGCATTCTGCCATCTTTGTTTCGCTCATACAAAAACACGTGACCGCGCCGGTGATGCTCAGTGTATTTAATATGGAGCAGGTGAATCCACGGTCAGTCGAAGGGTGCCGATAGCGAAAAGCATAAATTGTTTGAACAACTCTATGGAGATGTCAGTCTGACAGTTCGTTACGTCATAGATTGCGATCTGACAACTTTACGTCATCGTGTGCAATCTGTTGCATGTCACAGAGGGGATAGTATGATGACGTATGCTTTTGTCTAGGTCGCTACGGACCGTCAAAATATATTGGGCGGAGATTTCAAAACCGATGTGTGTCGGTTGTCTCTTCGAAGTTTTTTGCTGATCTCTCTATTGTATATTTCAATGGAAATAATTTATTAAAGGCGTCGTTTTCGTCATATTTTTTTTTATGCTATAAAGAGATTATACAAAATACGGCGATAATTTTGCAACAAGTAAAACTTCGACCACTCGATACGACATGCCGCGCCAAGACACGACGTGATCGCAGTGCACTCATCTCTCTTTATTACGGACGTGCGAAAATTCGTCGCGGTCCACGACGGTACGTAGCGGGGCCCGAGGATATGCCGGCGAAAAATATCTCGTAGAGATTATTCGACACTAGCTCGCGGAGGGCGCTTACTAATATTTGTGGCCGCGTAGTAATAGACAGGCCACACGATGCGTTGCGGCGACGCACCGCAATTATTTCGACAAATCAGCGGGCACACGAGTGACGCAACCTCGCTCGTACGGCCTGCCTATTCGTCGAAACATTTGCGGTGCGGCGCCGTAACGCATCGTGTGGCCCGGCCCTTACTCTCTTCTAGAGAGGAAGCCTGAGTTCCAGTAATGGGAACATAAGGCTAATTATGCTATATGCTATGCTAGCGTTACGCTCAGCTCAAGTTTTAAGAGTGAAGGCCATACTCAGAATCGTCATAAGCCATTGCCCTTTGCGTTCTAGGATCGCGGTATCTCTTTCCAGCAGCCCTAACGGATGAAGTCCGGTTGTTAACGATGATGACACTTGTTGACTGACCTCGCACGATGGCCTGCGCCTCAGGTCGCTGCAACAGCTCTCTGTCTGCGGGCGCGATGCCTCCCATCTCGTTAGACGAAGCTTGTTGGTGCTGCTGCTGTTGTTGCTGCTGCTGTTGTTGATGTTGCTGATGACAAAGTGTAGACATTAACAACATAATTTTAGAAACAATTACAAAGTCAATCTAATTGAACTATTCAAAGGAGAAGAAAAGACGATTAAAATATCAGCCTAAAGTCTTTTTTACATAGCACGGGTAAGATGAAAGTAGAACGAAAATATGCATCTTTAAGATGAGAGAAAAGGATAGGTAACTACATCGTATGAATCTGACAGCTGTCTGTCACCCGCATCATCGCAAAAAAGAAGAAAGAAAAATGGCCGAACGCTGTAATTGCGGGCAGCCGCGCCCCGCGCGCCTTTTTGCTATTTAATAACACATTAAAGTTCTCCATCGACACGACTACATGCACACCGTTAAAGTCGAACTAGCGACACTACGCAGGTTATAATCGTTTCCTCTACGCGGACCGCTGCACACGATACACGCGCAACGTCACGCGATTGGCCCTTAATAGTATGGCGGTTCAATATAATATTCTTCTATATAAAAACTGTCAAAGCGCGATTCCTCAAATAAAAGTTATGTGACCATTGAAAAATCGGTACTGAAATAATTATTGTAATAAATGTACCTGCACTTGCAAGAGCTTGTAAAGGAGCTCCTGCGGTATATGCGGCTGTTGCTGTTGTTGTTGCTGCTGTTGCTGTTGTTGCTGCTGTTGCTGTTGTTGCTGCGCTTTTTGTTGCTGCTCCATGCTCTTGTTCAGCATCTAAACGATATTAATTTAATTATAATTAATCTTATGTGCAAGATTCGAGAAATTCAAGTAGAGTTTTGTAACTCTCACTTTTGATCAAGCGTGTAAGGAAGATTCCTAATTGTTCATTTTTCAGCAAATTCTGGAGAATTTGAATTATTAATCTGTTAGATTCATAATTCAAATTCTCCAGAATTTGCTTTAATTGAACCGCGGAGGCGGCTGGGGCACTGTGAGTGCCTGATGCGGTTAGCATTACTGCTTCGCAGAAGGAGCGACCGCCTGCCACCCCTCCTCGCTCCGGACCATGGCCTGTATCAATGCCCGGACACGTTAGGTGGTTGAAAAAACGCGCCTCCCAACCAAGGGTGTTGAAGTTCATGGATTACAACTGCTGTTTACACGGATTGAAACTAGCAAGGTCAACTTGGTTGGGACGGTGGTTCCCAACCTCACCCTGAACCCTTAAGAATGTTTGCCAAATTTCAAGTTAACCTCATCCCTTAACAATATTTAAAACCCTCTAATTTGTACTATTCAGGCTAGTTCTGGAAACAAATAATGGCAACCTTTATTATTTATGTTAACTTTCAAGTATATTATATTAGCACACAGAATGAGGCTTTTCACCCGTTTAATTAAAGGTTGAATTGTCATAAACCCCTTAGTGATCAACTACTCCTAATAACAGGAAGTTTTGACTAAAACTTCACGTTCCTAATCTCAGCAGTTTCGGCTGTAAATTGATATGAAAAAAATTAAGCACCAGCGCCACCTACCAGGTCCAACTATAATTTAAACCATCCAGAGACCTTACTCAAATATATATAAAATATTTCCTCCAAATCGGTCAAGTCGTTTAGGAGTTAGGTGACAAACACTTGTATAGAAGAATGAAATTACCTGTAACAAGCTCATGGGCTGCGGCTGCGGCTGCGGGCGCGGCGGCTCGGGCGCCGCCGTCACCACGTGCCCGCCCGACACCTGCGCCAGCTGCCACACCACAACATTATAATCAATCACAACTCGCTTTTATAGCACTTTCAAATAACTTAGGCCTCATTCGCACGAGAGCTTAATTAAAAAGCGTCGCGGTAAAACCTGACGTTGGCGCTATTTTAGCGTTCACAATAATTGTGTTCATACGAACGCTTAAAAATCAGTGTGAATAATATTCGCTGCGGTGTGCACGTATTAGTAAATTATGAATCGAAATCCAAAATTATTCGCAATAGCAATTTGCGTTGTGAGAGGGTGAAAAACGAAAAAAAAAGTTCTATTTGGTACATCCCCTTAATGAACAACGATATTTAAAAGGCCAGTTTGTGTCGCTTTATGAAGACTTGAGGCTTTATCCCAAAAAAACTTTGACCTCGACTTTACATAAAGTATGGGCCGAGATTCGACCTCTAAAATTAATAACTCTGGATCAAGCACCCACGTCGTCATAATGGCGCATAATATAACTATACGTGCAACCGCCATGTGAGCGCGCGCGGACATCTGACTGCACCGGCGCTTTTTTAACGCCCGTCAGAACAGAAACATGGAGTCCCGTATGCTCACTTCAATTTAACGCCAACGCTCAACGTCGAAAATCCGACAGTGCTCGATAAAAAAGCGCCGCGTTTTAAAAACGCTTTCGTGTGAATAAATACATGGGTATTCATTTGTGTCATTTCAACGTTTTTTTATCGCCCATTGAAAAAGCGCTCGTGCGAATGAGGCCTTACCCAACCACTAAGGCACACATCTCAAATATCGTGCCTTTAATAATAACTTACTATACCCGATTTCAAATAAGATTAGACATTTAAACCTTTTTTTACTGTCCGTTCAGTCGATTTTGGCTTTTATTACGTTGAAGGCATGACAAATAGCAGCTGCAGTAAGTAACAGTAATAAAAATAGACGGTACTTCTTAGATTTCATGGCCTTTAATATTGTAACATCCTTATATTCCTTATACCATTGCAATATAAGGCTAATATGTTTGAACAGACAATAAAAAAAAATCTTTATAATCTTATTTCAAATGACATATATATAGCTTCTGCCGACAGCTTTGCCCGTGTAAAAGTAAAAACAAAATGTGATAAAACTTTAGTGGCATGTGGAACAGGGTGTAAAGTCCCACATACCTCCTTTGAAAAGGGAGGATCCTCCGACTAGACAGGTGTTATGTCTAAAACATTATTTTTATTATATGCGAAAGAAACCTGAGTATAGTTTGTTCAGAATCAGTTACTGAATGAATTCTAATAGCTTTTACACCATGTTATATTTTTTCTCAAAAATATTTAGAAAAGGTCACAAGTTGGACCGCACCGACGCTAAGTACAACACAAATCACGGCAGGTTATAGCGAGCATTAAGACCCAGCGATCAGTTGGATGCAGGAGGAAAACAACCCCTCAGTCAACCGAATGGTGAATGCAAGACTAACCAGCAAGCTTATAAGCTTGCTGGCTAATTGAGCGATGAAGGATTTCATATTTTTATAGTTCTTATGTGGCGCTATAGACGTCGGTACAAAACCTTATCAAAATCCATTGCGTGATTTAGAAGAAATAAAGGTAGATAGCGACTGTGTTTTATACTACAGATTTAAAGATACTCACAAGTCGTTTGAAGGCAGTGAGATCATGATCAGGTACATTGTGATGCTGCGGCTGCTGGTGCTGCGGCCGCAAGCGCGCCTCGAGCTCCTCTAAGCTATGAACCTTACCGCCACTTACGTGGTTCACCTCTGTAACAAATTAAATGGTTTGAGTACATTTTTTGCATGGATTCTGTGGGGAGAGTTGTGAAAGAAAAGGGAGTCGGTGATAGTGTGACGGTTGACAGAATAGAATGAAAAAAAAAGTGTTGCAATGGTCTCAAGTGACATAGGACAAGCAGGGACGTGCAAGCAATACAAGTAAATAAGCCCAACTTTCGTTTGAAAACACACAATATCTCAGATCTAAATCATAAAACATAACAAATGGATGAAATAAAAATTTAAACTTTAAAATTCGCGCGCCTATGCGGTTACGTTGTTGCCACTTCGTGTTCAATGCGAAATTAAAATTCATTCATATGACACGATACTTGACATGCATTATGCAATGTTGCTGCTCTGAGCACAATTTCTCCGATCTCACTCAAACACTTAACAAAAAAAAGAGATTAACACTAGTGTGTTGTTGTCTTTTTCTGTCTCAAAGGCATGAGACTTAATCTTCTATCTCTTTTTTTCCTATAAAACATCAAAATGTGAGTCTGAATTTGATACTGTGTGCAAATTCTGATCAAACATTTTAATATTAAAATAACCTAGGCTTTCTAAAAGACATCAATGAATATGATGATGATGCATCTAATTACTACAAAGACCCGTTCGGGTTCCTACAGTCGTGCTTTGCGTTCTTGGATTACCGTAACTCTTTTGAATTATCCTGCAGTCGAAGTGAGATGGTGCTTGAAATATTTATGTGTTAATCGGGGAATGACTGAGTGCTTGCTTGACGAACTTTATCAAGAATCGTTTTAGAAAAACTTTACTGAGACGGAACTTGAAAAAAGTCAACAGGGTGAGGTTAGGTGTGGGGGTGGTGAGAGGGTAGATAGGTCTATAATGTCTACTGTTTCCGGGTACGTAGCTTTATAGACTAGTATTCGTCATTATATGCTTGGTGTACAGAGCTTACATACACTGTGAAACTCTGGTGACGAAGTGGCAACATACTTCAGCTACTTGTCCGTGGGCTTAATGCTAGTTACCAGGTCTATTGTCGTGCGTGTTGGCGTTGGCCCGCAGCAGCAGGTCGAACAGCGACGTGGGCTGCGGCGTGAAGGGCGCGCGCGCCGCCGGCGAGATGGGCGCGAACACGTGCGCCGCGCCGCCCGCGCCCCCCGCACCTCCCGCGCCCGCGCCGCCGCCCGGGATCGGACTCGGGGACGAGCGCCCGTTGTCCAACTCTGGAAGTCAAAAAGATGCTATGAAATATTTCTTTCATTATGTATATGATTAAGTTTTTTTTCAGTAACGGTCAAAATACAATTACTCTGTAAAATTTATAACAACTTTTGTAACTTGGATTTTTGACAGGATGTTTTCAAGTGAAGTTTATTTGAACTTATAATTTCAAAGCGATCCGTTTTAAAAAACGACAATTTCATAAGTAAAGAAAGACCTATTATATACAGGGTTATTTGTAAAACACTAAAAACCTTGCAGGACTGTATTACTAACATCATAAACAATAACTTTTGTTCTATGACTTTTTACAAAAAATAACACGTTTACCAAAAACAAACCTTCAAAATTTCGTTGTTCTCTCTAACACATTTCAAGTCTGTATTTTGCTGTATCTACCTACTTACGGCTCCCGCACGCTGTTCTCGTAATAATAGTAAGCAGGCTTCCGAAACATTATCATTACACCTAACAAGAATTCACACCATTTCCGTGTGCTTCACATTAGAATATTGATACACCATCATGTAAAGATAAGTCCGCACTGCCGAATTTCGCTACAAGAACACGTATGATGCGACGCAAGCGCAAGGCGACCGACCAACTAGTAAGAGTCGCCCGTAAATATGTCAAGTTCATGTTCAGCTACCCTCCGCTATTGTACTTTCGCTTGCTTCGCATAGACTTCGCAATATTTAGAACGTTTAATTTAAATATTTTTATTTTTTTATGAAAATCTGATGAACTAAAATATGATAAATTTTTAAAAGTCATAGAACAAAAGTTGTTGTTTATGATGTTGTTAACGTAGTCCTAAGAGGTTGCTAGTGTTTTACCAATAACCCTGTATATTTATAATAGTCTGGAATCGAAATATGTATGCACGATTGCTGGTGACTTAAATGAACAGATATAGTGAGGAATGAAGTAAAAACTTGCAAGTTGTACTATGTAAACGTCAGTCTCACCATCGACCATATTGTGCAGTAGCCGCTCGTAGTGCTTGGCGTCGTTGGTGGGGCTCTCGCGGCGGAACCAGCGGCTGAACCGACTGCCGCCCTCCGACTCGCCGCCGCCGTTCTGGAACAATACCGTTTTACTAACACTTTCTACGACTTTATGGTCACTTTTATCGTCTATCTGAACAGCCTTAACCTCGTAAGACAAAACGACCTAATTTAATGACAAAAATATTTAGACATTCCGGCCTTTTAAAACCATAAAATTACAGCCCAGCGACCTAAAATTATGACATGTGTCAAATATCTTGTCACAATTTTAAACAATCTGAAAAAATATTTACCGAAAACATATTGTTTCAATATGATTTTTGCTATGATATTTGACACATGATGATGATAACTTTAGGCATAGGAAATACCGCTTAAAAAATAGCTATAACAAAGAAAAAAGTTCTGGGCAACAACTACATGCGACTATTTTTAGTACATTGGGTCGTAATGTATATCGACCTAAATGTAGGTTGGGCCTTACAAGGTTATTTGACTTGCCTTTCCTTAAAAAGAAACCATTAACCAATAAAATGAACATGTTTGTCATGTATAACGTTGAAATACTTACGGTGAGCACGTCGGGAATGGCGTCAAACTTGAGGAACTCGTCCAAGTTGAACTCCGGCTGATCGTTGTTCTGTTGCGGCTCTTCGCTCTTCGACTCCACACCAGAATCCTTATCCTGTACAACGAGATATAGCATTACAACATCGAGTCGCCGAATGAGCGCATCTCTAATGTCATCGCGCATCATGGCCCTCGCACTGAGCGCCGAGCTGAGAATTTTATAGTGTCGACTACACTAGCTCAGCTCAGCTAAGCCTCAGCTAAGTTTACCGAGAAGGTTGACTTGATACATTTACATACTGCCAAATGCTACAAAAACATTAGAATATGTGCATCCATATTCTAAGAGTAAGCAAATTAACTATTCATACGAAGATGTGGCTTAAAAGACTTAGTATCCAAGCTACATTAACAAAAATTAGCTCAAAATGTTCCCCCTTCACCCCGCGCGGTGTGTGACAGTCTTTATCTATCGAGTGGTGCAATTAAATTTTGGATAGGACTGACAGATATGAAGCTGAAAGTCTGTAACGCCAAACTATATCCCCGGATTTTATTATCATTCGTTTTCTAGCCTCCCTATGGATGCACCACCCGCTTCGGATTGGTTCGACGAGTGGTTTCGCGTCCTATTCGCCAAGGTCGTGTGATTGTGAATGGGTACCCCATCTCGTTTAGCATTTAAATCACCATAGGTGACAGAAGAGCTGATGAGATAGAGTATTTGGTCGTAGATGTGCGACCCTGATGAAATAAACGCGTGAGTGTTTGTAGTAGTATCCGACGTAGACGGTTAAAAAGTTAATTAAGTCGAAAAAAAAAACACGTAGACTTACATTGCTGGTGTTGGCGGAGTCGGTGGTGGGCGGAGCGACGGGCGACGACGTGTCGCGCCAACGCTCCGGCGCCGGCGACCGCGACCCGCCGCTGTTGTTCCACTTCTGTACCAATTGTACACGTTAAACATTACAAAGTCATCATTACAAAACTATGTAAGAATTTACATAGTTTTAAATCATAATTACTAACAAAATAATTTAATATACTTATTTATGTTAGTCTATAAGGTATTTATGATAAGGGTACTGTAAAAAAGCAGATTTTCGAAGAAGAAATAAATTGCATGATTTTCGACCTGAAAAAAAATAACTCCAAACTTGTAAAGTAGTAATATTCACCTCAGTCTCTTTATTGTTCGCATTGCCATTCTTCTTGGGTACAGGGTCGTCGAAACCGCGCAGCTCGATCGTCTCCAACTGAGATGTTGGGCCTCCACTAAACCTGTGTGCAACAAACAATATCACGCATTTGTTACTAAGAATTTTACCCTGAATAAAAACTTTCTGTTGTTTTTATTAATTTCACCATAAGCTTTCTGGAGCTGTAACAAACCTTTTCGATCGGATAAATAAGGCCAAAGTGTTTTTGACGGCCTGCTGCAGTGCGTTAGTGGTACTGCGTACGGACAATCGTAACGTATCGTTTCATACAAAGCGCGCGGTTCGGCAACAGCGCGGCAATGGTCGACAACAGGACGGCAACGTCACAAGCACCACGTGTTCAATTCAGTGTTGAATAGCGCATCACTGGCATACAAACGCACGGCAGCCAGATAAGTTTTCAATTTAGGTGCTTGTTGTCGAACTGCTAACATACTGCAATCGGCCGTGCGGCAGCGGTCCGACATGAAACGTCCAAGTTGAAAGGCCTTTAGGTCGAGGTTGTTTTGCCTGCGCTGCGGGATTGTTCGAAAGAGTTACCCTGTTACTAAAAACGTCGTTTGATACACGTGATTGGTCACAGCAGCACTCGGCTCCATAATACCTTCACCTGCGGCTCGGGCGGATTCCATATCGGTCGCATTGACAAACTTTCTCCACTTGTATCAAAATATATCTATTCTTATGGAACTCGAAATCACTGAGTGAAAAGAGGAAAATAAAAAGTAATGTCTCACCATTCGGGTTCATCTTCTTTCTCAAGGCGTCGTTGAGAATAGCGACCACCAGATCTACGGTTGTCCTCTCTGCAACAAGAATTAGGATCATACATTGACTGATTATCATACAGCGGCGACGCTTGGAGGAGGCCTATGTCCAACAGTGGACGTCTGGCTGATATGATGATGATTAACGAGACACCCGCAGAACTTTGACACTTGAAAGAGTTTGGCGTTTCACACAAGATCCAAAGTTAACATGGTAAAATACTCAGTAACTTTATCCAAAATGGCATAGAGAATTTTCAAAATCCGTTAAAAATTAAGTACGTCATCGCAGTCAGAAAAAAGGACGACGTAGTAAGCAGTGATGAAATCTTTGATGGTAGACGCACTAGTTTATAAATAGCCTAATTCACTCTAGCCTTGAAGACACCTGTAAAAAACCAGGCAGGACAACGTTTGTCGGGACTGCTTAAAGATATTTTTAAATGAGGAAAGAAAATACCCATTCGTGACATGGGTTGATATAGCTGAAACAACAGAAAATGAGTACCTGTGTTGCATCTTCTCGTTGATGAATCGATCGTCCCGTTCCCTCTTGATGTCAGAGGAGTAGGAGTCTCTACCGAACGAGCGCCGTTCGAACCTGTCATGAAAATATATAGGTATATGAATTGATTATTTTCAACGAGTTCTCGCATGTGCAGTAACTTAAGAGTTTAAGAAAATAGTAATTGGACTGAGAAACTATGCGCTTGATTTCGGAAAAAAAAACTAACAGAATTATAAAGTAGTAACATATTGTAGCAACTTCTGGCTAAACTCAATATTTTGTTTTTGTTAAAAAACTAAAACCTATTACTTTCTCCGATATCAAAACATTATTGTTGCAACTTTTGCATTCAATCCCATCTGGTATTTCTTTGTATTTATACCTTGGTTTACGAGAAACGACAAAATACATAAATACCTAAGCACTGCTACAGTGGCATAAGAAATAGAGCTCTATAAAAAGTAACAGGACCATATGTTTTACCCTAATCCACATAATACCTATAAAGTGAAATTACATTAAGAAAATAGTGACTCATCGTTGTCACTCAGCTTAACTACGCCCCTTGACCAATTAGATCATAGTAAATTAAAAAGCCGTGTTCACTTTTACCAGGTTAAGTAACCTCTCACACAATAAGGAGAAGTTTTATGAAAAATTAAAAAATGAATATTACAGAAAAAAAAATTCTGACTATCATGATTAAATTTTAAAATAATGACTCAATACTATATTTGAAAATATTGTGTAATAAAAAGGTTGGTTAAATATTTTTTTTTTTATTCTTTATTTTTTAAGGGGTTTTTATCCACACGGATACGTCAACCCCGTTGTACAATAGTTTATTTTTTACCCTAGTATAAATACACCTTTACTTTGCAGTTGCACTGATGAGTCACTATTATCTTAACGCGAATAGACTATAGATTGTCTAATCCTGCCAAAGACAGAGTACCACTTACTTTCAGTATAAAATGCGGGTACAGGTCCCAGGTACAAATACAATATTTCACATAACATATCTGCTTAAAGTGTAGCAACAGAGTTGAAAATAGGACCAAAAAAATGTAGGCAGTAATATACAATGCACGATAATTCTTAATACGTGCATCACCTGTATCTGCCATGTTGTTCTAGGTCATCCACCCAAACACTAGCAATACAGCTGTGTATGAAATATCACTAATAGTCCAACTACCAAGTTTAGGGTTTGGCTGTTAGATTATTGCTGCGATAAATATCTGTTTACAATGTCTTGATTGACAAGATATTGGACAGAAATGACCATTGTAAGTGAAGCTAAACTTTTAAGAACTTTAGCAGACCTAAGTTGAGAGTTTATTGAACTGACTATGCTAAGCATATTTCAATTTTCCAAGTTTAACATAAATGAACAAACCCGCTGCATCATAGTAATAGAGCAATTGAGTGTTTCTTATCCAGTATTCTAAGGCCAACTGTCCACGGACGCGTAGCTTCGTAGACGCGAATTCGTCGTTATACGCTTGGTATACACCTGTGTGAAGCTTACATACAAAAGTATGAGATTGTTGACGAAGCTGCAACTACACGACGGCATGACGCTGCTGCTTTGTCGACAGAGCGTATAATATGCTACTCGTCCGTGCACAGTAGGCCTAACGGTCTTTATTGCCGTGTCTTTGCACAGCAGGTTCGTACCTGTCGTTGTTAGGCCTGTTGTGTTCGCGCTCACGTTCGCGCTCGCGCTCGCGCGGCGGGCGGTAAGGTTCCGCCCCGCGGTACTCGCCCTCCTCCCACGCGTTGTTCGGCACGTCGCGCACCATGATACGGCCAGAGCCGATGCGGCGACCTCCTGTGGACAAAACGAGAGTGAAAGAGGCAAAATTAAATGAGGTTCGACTTAAGAAAACTTTAGAAGTGTAAGTCAAATTATAATATTTACGAAAAAAAAAAAGTGGAAAATTCATCAGCTACGAAGCGGCGTCGTGCCATAGTGTCGCCGCTCGGCTCGCTCTCCTCGCGCACGTACCTTGTTCAGGCTTGGCAGGATGTAGCGCGGGCTGGTGCGCCGGCGGGCCGGCGGGTGCGGCGGCGGGCAGCGGCGACTCGGGGCGTGTGCGCGCCAGGTGCGGCGGCGGCGCCGGCGCCGGGGCCGCGCCGGGCGCGCCGCAGCCCGACGTGAAGCTGCGGCGCTGCGGCGACAGCACGATGCCGCCGCCGCTTGGCTCGCTCTCCTTGCGCACGCGCTCACGTGGGTCGGCGGACCGACGCTCGCGGTCTCGATCTCTTCCATACACGCCCTAATTAAAAAGCAAGCGTTTATCAAAAACTGGTTTCTGCTCGCGACATTGCCTAAGTGAAAGTCGGAAATCATGCCACAAGAATACACACCCTAATTCAGAACATTGTGTACCAAATTACACTCAAATCCATTCAGCTTTAGAGAGAGAAGAAGAATCATTTCACATATAATTATTTCCCAATACTTTTAATTTAACAACTGCTTTATACTGCTTAAATATTTATCATAACACAACAAATAAATGAGTGTGTTGTTACACACATTTATTATTATTTATTATAATCTTTATTGTACACCACATGAACAATAATAAAGGGCAAACATTTGTAAGTTGTCTAAAAAAAAAGAACACTGTTTTATGTAACACAATGTATGATTTAAGAACAAATCTATTTATGAATTGAAGTACATTTCTGTGAATAGTTCGCTATGCTGCCGCTTGGGGTTGTAGTACCAAATAAAGATAAAACGAAATACCATTATAATTTATTTAATAAAAAAAACAATTTTCAATTATAAAACACAAATGAAAGAAAACGTTATAATCATGGTATGTTATGTTATAGGTAAGTATATGATATATATGCATGTCGATTTAGCTTCACTCAAATAAACATGTCAAATAAACAAAAATAACTTTTAAAATGGTTTACGGCTTTAAAAGCAGCCGTTCCAAATAATATCCCGTCGTCATATCGTTTAAGCCATTCTAAATTAGAAAACTAACATTTTATTTTTTACTGGAAACGCAAGTTTTGGAAAATTAGCCAGGCTCGTTTAGTTAATCTAGATATACTACTGTTCGAGTCTGGCAACTTTAACATTACGAATCGTGATCTATTTAGTCAAGATTAAAGTTAATCTGAAAAAAATTAAAACGCCTAAAATTAAAATTACAAAGCCTTCTAAGCCCGTATTAATAAACGTTCCTCAGCCCAAGATCTGGTACTTGATACCAAGCTTGAGGTCTTGATCGTATTAATAAACGAGATTCACAAGCTTAAGCTCAAGCTCAAGTTCGAGCTCAAGCTCAGCTTAGGTTTACGGCATCAGCCGAGTGTTGTCTGATTAATAAACGAAACTCGAAACTTAAGTTTACAACAATCTCTGTACTTGAGCTGCCAGATCATGAGTGTAGACCGACCGGGACTTGAGGTCGTGATTAGCGTAGCGCGAAACATGGAGTTTGTAAATATTATGAGTCGATTTAATTAGGTATTACGATGAAATAGAGTACTATTATGCTATTTTATGGCCTTTGCGATATAGTTTATCAAAAATTTGTATAAGAAATGCTTCAAATCCTTTTGGATTGCCAAGTAAATAAAAAAAAATGAATCAGATTTGTTCAAGATTCGGTATTTTATATTCCCATTAAAAGGCATTTTATTTTAAACTTCGGCCAATGTGACGTAATCGTTCACGTAAGTTAAGCTTGAGTACAGCGCATTGAGGAGCTGATCTTGGTAACTGAGATCCTGTACTCATGTGTTTATTAATTAGCAAAGATCTTGAGTTCTGTCATCGTATAATCGGGGATCAAATGATATCGCACTTGAGGACGGAGTTGAGCATCGTTTATTAATACGGGCCCTAAAGTAAGAACCCCCTTAAAATAAAATAAAAACCTTTATTTATGAAAATAAACCTTATAAACCCTTCTTTTTTCAGTTTATCATTCGCTTGTGAGACCATTTAAATTCCTCACTTGGAGACGATGCATTTCGTCTTCCCGTTGTTCCCTTCTTGTATCTAATGCTAATCGCTCCTTTAAGTCCTTCACTTGGAGACGATGCATTTCGTCTTCCCGTTGTTCCCTTCTTGTTTCTAATGCTAATCGCTCCTTTAAGTCCTTCACTTGGACATTGTGCATTTCATCATCTCGACGAACACTACTTATGTCCAATGCAAGTCTCTCCTTTAAATCCTTCATTTGGAGACCATGCATTTGTTCTTCCCGTCTTTCCCTTCTTACATCCATAGCATGTTTCTCTTTTAAAAACTCCAACTCTTGTTCTGACTTTACATCATTCACTTGGAGACCTTGCAGTACTTCCTGCCGCTTAGTACTTGCTTCCAACGCATGATTCTCCTTCAAAACCTTCACCTGGAGATTGTGCAATTCTTCAGCCCGCCGCTCCCTACTTATATCCAATGCATGTTTCTGTTTTAAAAACTCCAACGCCTGTTTCTCTTTTAAAACTTCCAAGTCATGTTTTTCCTTTAAAAATTTCAACTGCAGCTTGTGCAATTCTTCAGCCCTACGCTCCCTACTTATATGCTCTCTTTTTAATATATCAAGCTCTTCCTTTTCACGCTCGAACTTGTAAGAAGCTTCAGTAACCGGCAACCCATCTAAGTTCTGATTTTTGACAACTGCCTTTCCTGCAAAAGATGAAAAATGTATGCGATTGATTCATCATCATCATCGTTTCAGCCGAAAGATTTCCACTGTTAGACATAGGCCTCCCCCAAGCGTCGCCACAGTGACCGTTCCTGTGCGTCTGGCATCCATCGGTTTCCAGCGACCCTAACCAGTAGCCTGATTCACGTAAAATCAAACAAGCCAAATATCGTTGAAGTTTTATAGTCATTTGATCGAAGTCCCATCCAAAACCTGTATTCACGATCTATCGACTTATTTCCAGTTACATTAATAAGTATTTTACCAGTACAATGTAATACAGATTTTTTTTTAAATCGACGAATTTCAAACGACTTTAAAATCGGTGTCGTTCAAACTCGATTGATGGATGTGAATACGCAAATGGTCTAAACGACTAAATCGCTACGATATCGTTACGGTTTTCATTACGTGAATCGGGCTACAGGTGATCGGTCCACCTTGTTGGGAGGCTTTCCAACGCTGCTGTGGTTGATTAAATTTAAGCAATTCTATAGTGTACATGCAAGTAGGTGTACTGTGTTGTGTGTGTGTTACATGAAAGGAGCATTTCATAAAAGTGAACGCAGCGCGCGCACGCACCGAGCATGTAAATGTTCGGATCACGCGCGTCATCCACATTATGAGAATTTTGTTACATTGCGACAATGTGGACGACAAATTCTTTCATTACATGTTGCATTGCATATTACTACGTTACAGAAGTCCGTACCCGACTGTATATAATTATTTTTATTGTAACTGTTAATGTACAATTGTAAACATTATTACATTAACTACCTATACTTAAGAGCGATCAACCCGAGATACATTTCCATACAACCGCTGTTACGTGATTAGGACGCGTGATATAATAACGTTATTACAATCTTTCTCTAATATTTTGAAAACACATCTTGTGGCTATTGTCTAGGTTTCTATTGAATTCAAAACAGGTTTGTGTAAAACTGTCGGTTATGAGACTGATATAGTAAAGATCTCTGAAAATCTGTTACGTGATGTATATATGAAATTAATTAAGTAAGGAAAACATATTTATAGAAACCTTCCACATTTAATCGGGATTCTGAAAGACGTTTTTTTTAACCAAAAGTACAAAAAAAACACGCATTTCTTCGAGCAAATTTTGTGAAATATTCGAGTGAGTGACAGAATTTCTTTTTTTCACGTTGCCTCTTTATCACACATTCCATTGGATTGAGTCGGAAGATACAAGCTTTTAAATCATGCTCACGTAAACGATTGACGGATCGGGAAGAACCCTCTGAAAGCAAACTTAATGCTAACAGGAATAAATACATTTTTTTATATTTTTTTAAATTATTTTTTAGTATAATTTTAATCAATAATATTGTAATATGATAATGTAATATAGGTAATATATTGTTACGCCATATCTCCGAGAAAATAACAAGTAGTACGTAATAATTAAAACGCATTGCTGTTCGAAAGGTAGAATGGTTGTGCGTAGCCAGGCTTAGAAAAATCTCGAAACATCCACAAAGCAAGTACCACTAGTAGTTAGGTATTCATGTTCCGATAAGGGAAATGGTACTTTCCGACTTTAACAATAGAGTCGAAATTCGCACGAAAGTGACTCTTATTACCACGAGCAATAAAAATGATTTATGACTTCGAGAAGCGATTCAATGGTTCTGGAATTCTGGATCGATCGCGGGACGTCGGTATCTAGAATTTTCTTGGCTCCGCATATAAATACGAGCCCCCGGCCGGAAGCGAGTCAGTTGTGATTTCGACTGCGATCAAGAGCGAACTACCCTAGTACTTGAAGTGATTTTATCTAACGAACTAAGCGATAGTGTAACGGTACTCTAGTGTTAATTGCGATTCGGATTATTGTTGACTGGACTATTTTGTTATTGTTTGTGGTGAATAAAGTTGTCTCTTAGTAAATCGGCATTTGATTACCCACGTACGTAACAATATTGATAGTCAGAAAGAACGCCTTTCTTTAAATAAATAGGATAAATTAAAATTTCTTACCAAGAAAACTAGATCCCGGGATGTATTCCAACACAGTAGCTGGTATATCTGAATTGATGTTGAAGGTGCAAAGTCCTGTAGATATTTTGTTCTTAGGTTCTTTGGGTAAAGCAAGGCTTTGGCGCTTTTTATGACGTGTTTCTTCACTGGAGATCTGAAAAAAAAATCATTCAAATTACACATAACATTGTTTTTATGTAAAATAAATTAAACATTTAAAAACATGCATAAACGAATACATCACTTACTGGCTTTATGTCAACCGCAGAACTGTTAAATTAAGTTTATACCAATTCGGCATAATTATAAATACCTGTTTTTAAAAGTGGTCCTCCATTTTCACTTCACTTCCATGCAGCGAAAGTCAGTAGAACATTCTTCTTTCATTAGAAAATTTATTTGGACACTTCAATAAAAATATGATCTCTCATAATATTTTGACCACGTACTTATTATATTTTATAGAATTTATGCTTATGGAAAATATAAAATTGTGCGACGTCGCACAACGCATAGTGGAATTTTTCCGGTGCGCTACCGCAACGTACCAATCTGCGATGCGTTGATGCTTAACTTAGTGTCCATACTTTAAACGGGCTTTACGCGTTGCCGTATTCGATAAAATTTGTGCGTTGCATAGTCTTACGAACAGACTGCAACGCACAAATTTCGCACAACGGAGCGACGCCGAGTTATGGCTTCGCCCAAACATGAAACTGCGAAGCGACCACACTCACTGTATGGCCACCTGAACCAATGCTTTGCCGCATGAAATCGCATCGCAGGAATTACCTAACATCGAAAATGTTTGCGATACGGCGTCGTATCGTATCGCAGTTGTGTGGAAGCTCTTATGACAGTCAGCCATACTCAAGTAGATTACTACTGGTTTTTTGTTGTGTTAGTAATTGTCAGGAATTTTTTTTTATACATACAACGAAAAAAAAAAATCTAGGAAAACGTAAATACCAACCGACTAATCCAAAAATACGATTTAAATTTAGATTCTGCGGAGATTAATTCTCCATCGATGATCATTTTCTCAAGTAGAGAACAATGTGAACAAAAGGCATACTCTCGTATTTAAACGTTCAAATACAAGTCGCAATATCATCTCTCTGTGCGACAATAAATGTCGTGTAGGTAATTGAGGTGTTTTTGATAAATAGTAGGTAACTGCCGTGTGAACGCAAATGGTCCCTTAAAAATACGGGAATTGCCCTTCAGAGATGAAACAATGTTCATGTATCCTTGTAGATTATCTGATCACTGAACAGTGAACACATTCCATGACTCAAAATCTTTGTATCGCGACTTTAAAAATATCAAATTTGACAGGAAATTAAAAAAAATCGGCCTCTTCTTACAAACTGTCAGATCAAGTTTATAATTTTGGATGGAGGCCGATTTTTTTTTCGTTTCCTAAAAAATAATCTTGTGGATGGTTGTTCAGTTTTGTCTACTGAGGAAGCCCTTATACAAGGTGCAGTTTTAAAACTGCACAATATTTCAGGAGGTTGTAATAAAACTCATAAATAATCATGTAAAAAAACGATACCTGGTCAATAATCAGTAATACTTGTTATTTAATTTTTTAATTACACTAAACTAAATCGATTGATCGATGGCCGCGGGGGCGTGGCTAGGGTGTGGCGTGCGGGATGATGATTGGATGATACATTATTTATGAAACTATCGTTGCGAGTTAGTGTGTGTGAAAACGCCCTTTATTGTTCCGTGTTTGTGTGTGTGAAAAAAAGCGCGGTTATAAAAAAAAAAAAAATTACCTACTTATTTTATTATTGATTCGGGTCGAGAATCACTAACATAATTACCTCCTGAAATATTTTGCAGCTTCAAAACGACACCTTGTAGTTTGTGGAGGGCTGTCCCTTACACCCTGTATATTTTTTAAAATCTTGTTAAAACTTCTCTGTATAAAATGAATTTGTTTCGCGATCTCAAAATGAAAAAAAAAAAAATTGAGCTAAATGAAATAAATGTAAGTACTTACATTTTATTAAATAGGTTCCAGCTTGCTTAAAGCTAAGAATGTTTAGGTCAAGCTTCCACCATCACATCACAATACACAAAAGCATAACTTTTAGCGCAGTTCCACTTACCTTATGGTTTTCATTGGGCACGTCTCCTCTCGCACCTCGGTCTTCCTCGTTCGGCGAATCGGAACGTCTTTTCAACACACTGCGGAACATCACAATTTCTTTATTAATATTGTCTGTGCGATAAAAGAACCGTCGTGGCGTAAAGTGAAAACAACATTAAAGATTTTAAGTAGCAACCCAACCCAGCCATCCGTCAAATGCCAAACGTCATATAATATTGACACCGGTTTATTTATTATGTTATTTTATTGTGATTTTTAATTGAAATCTTCAGAAATGTGATAAAAAATTTCACTGAGCTGCAGGGGAAATAATATTTAATATATTACAGTTTTTCCAAAGATAACAAATGGCATATCACACCATTATTGATCAAAACAAAGTCACGAACTTGGGAAACATTGGTATGTTGTTTTTTTGGTACGTAACACTTTTATTTTAATATTTTTAGACTTCCTAGGTAAACTCCTGTCCCTGTTATCTCCAAATATATATAAATTAAACGGAAATTCATTTAAACATGACGATATTTATTTATTTTGTTTTGGTCAATATTTTCTATGGCTAGTATAAAGAGTATTGATACTTTAAATTTATAATGCGTTTCGACTAACTTAGAATATTTCTTTTCAGGCTTGAGTACGGATACAGTAACTAAAATAAAAAAGGCCAAGTGCGAGTCGGACTCGCGCACTGAGGATTCTGTACAAATTTACCTATGAAATCAATTCCCGAATTGAGTTATGAAGATTTTTCCGAATTACAAACAATTTTTTTTTTGTGGCGTATCTACAAATTTACAATTTTCAGATTTTTCCCTGTACTTGTTCTATGAGACCTTGATTTATGCCAAATTTCAGGATTTAAGGTCAACGGGATTCACCCCATGAACTTTGATTCCCTTGATTATAGAAATATACGTTTTTTTGCGACATAAACGGCCGTATCTTTTTTTTTTCGTTAACTCAGAAGTCTGATTTTTTCACAACTTCAAAAGACCGCAGACTTAAGCGTATGGTTTTAATTTTAACTCGATACCTCCAAGCGTTAAATGGTCTTAACAGATAAACAGACGGACAACCAAGCGATCCCAAATATCTTATATACGAGATGGTCCCTTACAGGCTAAATAGATTTTTTACGAAGCAACATTACAAATTCTGAAGTGTACTTTATTTTCATAGTCATTAAGTTCATATTTTTTATAGATTAGCAAAAGGGAAAAATGTACTGAGGAAGACAACGAGAAAGTGGTAGTGTGTTCCATTTTGACCTTTATATTTAACTAGGGTAAACATAAACTTGCTGTTAGCTACAATATTCCAGTCAGTGATAATAGACCGATCCCAGTCAAAGTGATAGAACCATTTTCGTTGGCACTGGGTAAGTGGTCGCTGGTGGAACCCACCTAGATAGGCAGTACAGCAGTTTCTTCACGCTATTTTCCTTTACCGGTTCGTGTTTGCATTTAAATGTTCATCATCATTACAATCGAAAGACGTCCACTGTTCGACATAGGCCTCCCCCAGGTGTCGCCACAATTAACGGTTTGTTACTCATTACGCAAAAACTTATAAACGGATGAATTTAATGATAAACGTTGCAATAATATAGCTTTTAACCTATATTTTTGCTAAGTTTCATCACGTGAGCAAGTTCAATAAATAGGCTACTAATATTATAAATGCGAAAGTTTGTGAAGATGGATGGAGGTAGTCGTATGTATGGATGTGTCGCGCAAAAACTACTAGACAGAACTTAATCATAAACATTGCAATAATATAGCACATAAGCTATAACTTTGCAGTTTCATTAGGTGAGGAAATTCAGCCAATAGGATATTTTTTATTATAGGGTGAAGCCGCTGGAAGAAGCTAGTCTAACATAGTTTCAAAATATCAAGATTTAACAGTCGCACTATAATGACGTCACAATGTTGCTTACATAACAAAAACGATATTTATCTACAGCAGCGCCCTCAAATCCCACGACGGTTTACTTTCCGCACAGACTCTATCTGTTCACTCTTTTTGAGATACAGTATCTACACAAGCCAGAGGTAACCATATCAGTATAAGTAGTATATGATTATGGTGAACTACGCTAGGAAAACTTAACTACACTGCGGAAATGTGTACCACACACGCCGATCTAAAATTCGAAGACATGTGACAGTCAACAACCGCACTAAGGCCGCGTGGTGAATTACTGGGCGCGTCTCGGTCTCTATACATTTTATATGGAAACTAGACTTGTAGAGCTACACTAGATCCACGCCACGCGACCTCGTTCTACGTACAAATCAGGCGTGTTACACATGTGAATCGATCTAATGTAGTTCTAGCTCTAGGGTCTTAGTGTTGCCATACCACTGACGTGCTATCGATTGTATCGTACTGCATGAATAAAGGGAACATATAAGTACCTATTTGAAAGTAGAAATCAATATTGCAATAAAATCTTTTTTGCAAAAAAAAAAATACAAATGATTTCAATAAAAAAGTAAAAAATAAAAATTATTTATTTATT
The DNA here is from genome assembly GCA_910589285.2 of Mythimna ferrago. Lineage (NCBI taxonomy): Eukaryota > Metazoa > Arthropoda > Insecta > Lepidoptera > Noctuidae > Mythimna > Mythimna ferrago. The sequence goes on along the minus strand of OU342690.1, from coordinate 12,102,027 downwards.
TCGGGTGGCCGGTGTTTTTCGCCTTACACCTTTGTTATTTAACACTACTTTGTCTATTATCCCTTCAAATAAGAAAAGAATTTTCCAAATCGATTCCGCTGTTCTGGTTAATAAACATAAAAAAAAAAACAAATTGAGAACCTATTGTAGTCAGTTAAAAAAACAAAGTAAGCCGTTTCAAAATACATAATGTACATATATATATAAAAGGTGTAAGGGACAGCCCTCCGCAAACTTTAAGGGCTTGCTCAGTAGACGAAACTGAACAACCTCCCACAAAAGTTTTTTTCAGGAAACGAAAAAAAAAATCGGCCTCGCCATACAAATTGTCCAATCAAGTTTATCATTATTTTTAAAAAGCAAAGTTTGCGGAGGGCTGTCCCTTACACCTTGTATGTGGGCAGAACATTGTAGAATGCACGTTAAAACTTAAACGTACATCCCCTGGTTTCTGTCATTTTGTTCTAGGCCATTTACCAAGGAAAACCTCCTTAGTTACTAACAAAGCAATAAAAATGACTTCTAGTCGTCCAAATTGACAGAATACTAGCAATTTGTAAAATTTATCACGAATTAGTAATATTAGTTACCCCTCTCAGGGTTCGTCACAATAGCTCAACGAATAGGACTCGAACTTAGGTCCTAACGGTAGCTCGTGTAGCACCTCAATCGTTGTGCTATAGTTTTTTAAAGTTTGTTAGATATACTGACAATAATCTGGTGGAAAGCAGACTATTGTATTGAAACGGCCATACGGAACTTCAAGATTAATTAATATAGCACAGAAAATTACATTATGTACCACATTCACTATGACACAATAATCTACCCTAATATTATAAGTTTTTTTTTATGTTTTTTGTTTGTAGGAGGTTATCTCTCAAAGCACTGGACCGATTGCTAATTTTTTTTCACCGATAGAAAGCTACTTTATTCCTGAGTGACCGAGGCGAGGCATTTCATGTACGCGGGTGAAGCCGCGGGCAAAAGCTATAGATCGCAAATCTGTCCATTCCTCCAACAGCTTAACGCTTTTAGTAAATTCATGGTGCTAATAATGGCAAAAACTCAACCATCAGCTATAACCTGAGGGTTTTAAAATCAAGAGTTACCTATACTCCATTTGCAATAAGATTATACATTAAAAAAAAACTTTTTTACTGTCCGTTCAACCGATTTTGACATCCATTTCGTAGAAGTAAGGATAGCATTAAAAGCAGAAAAGCGTCGTTTTCGTGGCATGTCTAAATAAAAAAGTGGTCAAAACACCAACTATTTACTAAAACAGCCATTTGACATGCCTGTGCGTGCTCCATCGTCGGACTACATCATTGTTTACCATCATGTCAGAGAGTGGTCAAATGCAAACCAGCTTAAGGGCCAAGCGCCCGAAAAGTGCCATAAAACAGTGATGTTCTGAGGCCTACTCCTCCGTAACGGCTAGGTCAATTGGTTTGAAAAAAATATATGTTTATTATAGATTCATGAACAATAATATCAACATTTGATTTTTTCGTGCAATTAATACTTTTGTCAAAAAAAACATTTTAGCAATTTCGCAACTTTTCGCAACTTTTCCCTACTCTTTCGAAACGGCTTGGACCTTTAAAAACATTTTTACACATAAAAATTGGTGGTTAAATATTCTTCAAAGTGAACATTGCATATGTAAATCAATCAATATCTCGCAGAGAAAATGGATTTAAAGCGCTTTCCGGGCGCTGCTGGCCGCAAATAAATGCACAGATTTGCGCACTGCCGCCTAGGCGAGTGCGAGAGTTGCGTTCACATAATTTCGGCCAGATGGTTCAAGGGACTATACACCTTAAGATAGTCATACACCCTAGCCTGACAGGTTTGCCTGTACAGTAGAGTTTTACAGGTAAATCGGAGCGCGTGTATGTTGCAAAACTGTGCACGTTTCCACTTAAAATTACCTGCCAGATATAACTGTACGGAAAACCAGTCAGGTATACCCACTAGCGTGTATTATAAAAAATATATGGCAAATACTTACAGCGCAAGCGCCTCACAGCCTGCGAACGCATTCTCCAAGTTGCGCTTGACGAGCGGCGAGTTGCGCAAGCGCATGAGCTGGTCCCGGGTGTACTGCAGCGGCTTGCGGACCGGGCCCACCGCCAGCACAGCCGGGTCGCCTCCCCCGCCTCCCGATACCACGTTGTCCTCACCTGGGAACACACGAGGAAGATTAAAAAATGCTAAAATACATGGAAAAGAAGTGGCGGTCCTGCGATGACGGATTATGATCGGTCGCAGAGTCTAAAAATCACCGACCGCTAAACAGACATCAGGGATGTTATGAATATGTAATTTCAAAATAATATAAGACCGGTTTCGGATACAGATATAAAAAAAATCAGCCTCACCATACAAAATTAAAACTTGATTGGACATTTTGTATGGAGTCGATTTTTTTTTTTCGTTTCCTGAAAAATAAAATTCGTGAAAGGTTGTTCAATTTTGTTTACTGAGCAAGGCCTTAAAGTTTGTGGAGGGCTGTCCCTTACACACTGGGTATCCCACATTGCCCGATCATTTGGAAATTCTGAATCAAACTTGGTGAAATGGCTTCTGCCTATTGCACGCCATCAGAGCATAATACAGGCTTCATGTTACGGTGAAAGCCACGGGCGGGAACGTAGCCAAGTTGTCGCTAGATGGCGCTAAACTCAACTATTTTACTTTATTTTGTTCACCTTTTTTATAAACATTACTACCACTACGCTGACGGTCTTTGTGTACTCAGAATATGGATTTCTATAGCCATTATGTAGGTACCCTTAATACGTCCCCGTGCCCTTATTTTGTCCCCTCGTCAGCAAGTGACCTTGAGTGTACCTCGCGCGCAAATTAAGTTCAACTCGATAGTTCAATAGGGTACTACATAATGAGTAGAAAGGAGCGTCTAAAATAAAATAAAAAAACGCTTATAACAGATTTCTGTTCAGTAAATTAAAAATGTTAGTGGCAAAATTAATGTCAGACGTACAGTCAACAACAAAAGTAATGGACGTTAAAAAAAAGGCAGTTACTCGAAAATCCGCTTTTCCCCCTATTTGCGGAAAAGTGTGGTGGCCAGTCCGCGCTACAACATATTTATGGTATCAGGCTGGCTGCCTGGCAGCTCTTACTAAACAAAAAAATATAGAATAAACTTTATTGTACACCAAAATAGTAACAAAACTTTTACACTAACTTAAATCTATGGGTACAATGGCGGTCTTGCGGTAGCCGGCAGAGATATCTTACCAGACCACCTTAGGATGATAAGAACTTGAAATAAAAAGGAGATAGTTCAAATAAAATAATATAAAAGGAAAATAATAATAAATAAATAAGTAATAGTTGATAAAATATCTAACTGTGAGTCATTTCTCACAATAATTTGTTACTAAATATTATGTTTATTAATTATTGTCGAGCAAGTATATTAAAAAAATTAAAAATTATCATTGCAGTTTATCGGCATTAAAACGATTTCGTTTTGACTGTAATAACAAAATTTGTGCATCAAAATACACATCTTTTTTAAAAATTCTGTCTAATATTAAAGATATCGTTAAGATAGTCTTTACCGATGTCTCAAAAGACCGAGTGTCAAAAGTGGATTATAATATGTATAGTCAGCAACAAAAGTCGTTGATAATTGCGAAATAATATATATTATAATAATTATTTTAAATATGTTGTATTTTTGAAGAGCTAAGATGCCTCAGACTTCTTTAAAAACTACAAACAGTAAACATTCCACACTAACCAATAAATTGATAATACGAAATAAAATAATACGTCACACTCATGAAAATTTGCAAGTAAAACTATACTGGAACTTTGGACTGGTCACCTATAATTTAGGTACTGTCAGACTTACGTACTCGTTACTCTGCATAAATTACATCAGAGGTCAGTGAGGACCAGGCTCCTCAAAAGAGCAGCTTATCATTACGTGTTAAAATGTCAGTCCTGCGATCGAGAAAGAGGGATGGAGCCATACGCTCTATATAGGATCCATCCCTTTCATCATTCCGGCCACCGTAAGTGCGAGCTTGCGGACGGCGAGCAATGGGTAGCTCGCTGTTCGACCATCCGTTAACTGTCCGGACCGAGCCCAAGTCATCGACTGCGCGCACTGTTTCCCCGCGCCTCAAGGAGTTGTCAGCAACAGCAGGGGCCCAGCTGGGTCGAAGCCTACTGGGGTCAAGGTTAGCTCCGAAAGCTAGGTCAGCCCCGGTATGAAAGGCACGAAGGAAGGGGTGGATTTTTTAGTCTGACACTATCTCCCGGGTGTAGACGGGGTCCCAAACAACACCTATCGGGACCCAAGCCAACCTCACCTGCACGTGGTGCACCCTGCTGACTAACAAACGAGGCTCTGGCGACCCGCCAACACGCACTGGACCAGCGTGGCGGGTGACGGTCCTAAACCCCCCCAAATGCACAGATGCACAAAAATCAGGCCCCAAGTGCTCGGCGACTCCAGCGGTTGTGCTAACGTTGACGGGCGTGAGCGCGGCCCTGGGGTCCGGGGTGCTAAGAATCTCCGGGCGAGAGCGATAAACCGTTGACGACTTGACCTGGCAACGTACAACACACGTACACTCCGGTCCGATGAGAACATCACCGAACTCGAGGAGGAGTTGAGCGGGTTACGATGGAGTATTGTGGGATTGTCTGAAGTCCGAAGACAGGGGGAGGATACGATAATCCTAAGATCTGGTAACCTGCTCTATTTCCGGGAAGGGGACAAGCAGTCCCAAGGTGGTGTCGGGTTTATCGTCCACAGGTCCCTCGTGAACAATGTTGTGAAGATCGAGAGTGTGTCGACCAGGGTAGCGTACCTTATACTCAGAATATCATCAAGATATTCGCTGAAGGTCATACAGGTTTACGCTCCGACCTCGACACACCCTGACGACGAAGTAGAGACCATGTATCAGGACGTATCCAGAGCCATGCATGGTTCTAAGAGTCACTTCACCGTGGTCATGGGGGACTTCAACGCGAAACTGGGCAAACGAGACGGCGACGAGCTGCGAGTGGGGCAATTTGGATTTGGACGTAGGAACTACCGGGGACATCTACTGGCCAGTTTTATGGAGAAGGAGGGCGTCTACATGATGAACTCCTTCTTCAGCAAGCGTGAGCACAGGAAGTGGACTTGGCAAAGCCCTGATGGTGCAACTAAAAATGAGATTGACTTCATCATGTCGACGAAGAAGCAAATATTCAATGATGTCTCCGTGATCAATAGGGTGAAAACCGGAAGTGATCACCGCATGGTAAGAGGCACATTGAATATCAATGTCAAGCTTGAAAGATCTCGACTGATGAAGTCTACGCTCCGTCCTGCACAGATCCAAATCCATAACTCCGAAAGCTTTCAGCTCGAACTTCAAAATCGTTTCAAATGCCTAGGAAGCTCCGTGGACGAATACAACGATGGGTTCGTGGAAGCTGTCCATACGGTCGGCTCTAAACTCTTTAAGACTCGCACAAATAAGAGCAAGAGGGTCACCGATCAAACTCTCCAGCTCATGAAGGAGAGGCGTGAGATGATTCTGCAGTCTTCAGACGATTCGTACACATATCGGCAGCTCAATAAACGGATCTCTAAGTCCTTGAAACGCGATCTCCGTCATTATAATACGGGAAAAATTAAAGACGCGATTGAGCGAAATAAGGGCTCCAAGGTGTTTGCAAGAGATCTGTCTATTGGGCAGAGCCAGCTCACGAAACTGAAGACCGAAGATGGCAGAGTCATATCCGCCAAACCAGAGCTTCTAGGAGCGATCGAGGCTTTCTATGGACAGTTGTACACGTCAATCTAGCAAACGACCCAAGAGCTAGATTGAGCCGACACTATACCGAAGATATCCCGGACGTCAGCCTGTACGAGATTAGGATGGCTCTGAAGCAGCTTAATAACAATAAGGCGCCGGGTGACGACGGAATTACGGCCGAACTTTTGAAGGCGGGTGGAAAACCGATCCTTAAGGCCCTTCAGAAGCTGTTTGATTCCGTCATACTCGAGGGAAAAACGCCACAGGCATGGAGCGGAGGCGTGGTGGTACTGTTCTTTAAGAAGGGCGATAAGGCCCTACTGAAGAATTATAGGCCCATCTCACTTCTGAGCCATGTCTACAAGCTGTTTTCCAGAGTCATCACGAATCGTCTCACGCGCAGGTTCGACGACTTCCAGCCTCCCGAACAAGCCGGATTCCGAAAAGGCTTCAGCACCGTGGACCACATACATACGCTACGACAGGTTATACAGAAGACCGAGGAGTATAATCTGCCTCTCTGCCTAGCGTTTGTGGACTACGAGAAAGCCTTTGATTCGATCGAGACTTGGGCTGTACTGCAGTCTCTCCAACGGTGCCAGATTGACTATCGGTACATCGAGGTGCTGAAGTGTTTGTACGAAAACGCCACTATGTCAGTCCGACTTCAGGACCAGACTTCGAAACCTATCCTCCTGCAGCGAGGTGTGAGGCAGGGAGACGTCATTTCTCCGAAACTGTTCACGGCCGCAATGGAGGATGTCTTCAAGGTTCTGGACTGGAGTGGACTAGGCATTAATGTCAATGGCGAGTACATCACTCACCTTCGGTTTGCTGACGACATAGTAGTCATGGCTGAGACTACAGAAGAGCTCAGTACAATGCTCAATGACCTCAGTAGAGCTTCCGAAAGAGTGGGTCTTAAAATGAACATGGACAAAACTAAAGTCATGATAACACCCACCCCTATCAAGATCGGAGACTCTATACTCGAAGTTGTGGACGATTACGTCTACCTCGGGCAGACAGTCCAGTTGGGTAGATCTAATTTCGAGGAAGAGGTCAACCGTCGAATCCAACTCGGCTGGGCAGCGTTCGGGAAGCTACGCGGTATCTTCTCATCCAACATACCACAGTGTCTCAAGACGAAAGTCTATGACCAGTGTGTGTTGCCAGTGATGACATATGGATCCGAAACGTGGTCGCTCACAATGGGCCTTATCAAAAGGCTTAAAGTCACCCAAAAAGCAATGGAAAGGGCTATGCTCGGAGTTTCCTTGCGTGATCGAATCAGAAATGAAGATATCCGCAGGAGAACCAAGGTTGCCGACATAGCACAAAGAATCGCCAAACTTAAGTGGCAATGGGCAGGGCACATTGCTCGCAGAACAGATGGCCGTTGGGGCCGAAAGGTTCTGGAGTGGCGACCGCGTACCGGAAAACGCAGCGTTGGAAGGCTTCCTACAAGGTGGACTGACGACCTGGTGAAGGTAGCGGGAATCCGATGGATGCGGGACGCGCATGATCGTTCGTTGTGGCGACGCTTGGGGGAGGCCTATGTCCAGCAGTGGACGTCTGTCGGCTGAAATGATGACTATCTCCCGCTCTGCCCAAAGGCGGGGGACGTCATTTGGATGATTTTTTCCCCCGAAAAAAATAAATCCCTTTCATCATCATCATCATTTCAGACGAAAGACTGTTGGACACAGGCCTCCCCAAGTGAGGCCATAACGACAGGGTCCTGTGCGTCTCGCATCCATCGGATTCCCGCGACTCTCGCCATGTCATCGGTCCACCTTGTGGGAGACCTTCTAACGCTACATCTTCTGATACTGATGGTCGCCACTCCAGAACCTTTCGACCCCATCGACCACCATCCACCATCACCCATCCCTCACTGTTCAATTCAGATCGCGTTAAAAGTTCATGGTATGGCCTCAGGCCCTAAGAGTCACTATAAAAGTACTCTTTTTAGTCTGATTTATAGAAGGTCAGTCACTGTTTTCATTTAACAATAATAAAATTCAAACATAATATTCTAATTTAAATAACATACATACATAAACACGTATAAAAAAACAGATAAAGGCCATTGAACTTCGTTGAATATTATTTGCTCTAGGAGTCAAACAAAAACCAACTGTAAATTGAATAACATAATATTCGATGCTATAGTTTTTACGACTTATTTTTAAAGAACCCTTTTCAAAATATTCTTGATTAGCTTTTGCCCGCGGCTTCACCCGCGGACATAAATATAGCCTATGTCACTCAGGAATAAAGCAGCTTTCTATCGGTGAAAAAATTTTAGCAATCGGACTAGCATTTCCAGAGATTACCTCCTACAAACATAAAAATAAACTTTACCTCTTCATTATATTAGTGTAGTTATCTAAGCATAAGCATAATCTATCTCCCCACTGTTGGGACACATGCTTCCTCTGTAGTCAGTACAAGTCTGACTCGTCCTCCCGCTCCAACCTTGAGCGGGAGATATCATAAGACGATTTACCATCTCGAAAAAATGCCTCCTCTCTTTAATTCATTAAACCCCAAGCGAACGCCGGCGTTCGCGCATCTATTGTCTTACTAATGTGTCCCAAATTGACGGTATCTGAAAGGAATACTGTTTGATTTCCTCACGAAGTTTTTCACCACCGTGCACCGTTCGCGTAATCATATTGCTTGTTAATCGAGCATAAAAAAGTATTAAAAAATAAATAATCTAATAACAACAACGAAACGAATGTTCAACCGTGTATTTCAATTTGCACGACAACGTAACAATGCAAACATTGTTTGTGTTTAAAAATCGTTCCAATAATACTTTTGCTTCGAAATTGTCCACTGCTTTTACATATGGATTACATACGTCTACACAATGGTACACACTGGCGTACTTTCAATGGCTAATAATGGATTACAAACTGCTTTCACGGACCTATTTGTATAACAAGCGATAGAAAATACGCTAACGTATGCCGCAACGTTGAAGAGTCTCAATGGCTGCCAATTCGCTACTTGAAACCGTCGGTAAAAAAAAGGTTTCTGCTAAACTTTTTAATTCCACCTCCTAGTGTTTATAAGCGTATAAGGCGTATTAGGGTATCGTCACAAAATATATAGGTACAGAAGTCAATAGTACATACAAAGCGCGCTCGAGCAACGCATACAAAGACACCGCTCACAGACACGATGTCTCGGTCGCGTCTCGGCTCAAACGCTCATTAGTGTGCGTTCACCGAGCGTAGGTATAAAATGTGAAGTACATTCATGAGATTGTCTTCTGTACCTATCTATTTTTTGGTATCGTTGAGTAAAACCACAGCTATGTTCCTACTTTACCCAGCGTTCTAGGACCCTGGGTTTCCCTTTCAGAAGTCAACCTATGGCCCCAGTAGGCTTCGGCCCTGCTGGACCCCTACGCTTTTGCTGACATCTCTTTGAGGCGCGCGTGAAACACTACGTCGACAACTCAGGCTCAGACCGGACGGCGAGCTACCCTACTCGTCGTCAGCAAGCATTGAAAACCCTGCAACGATGGTTTTCCTATAACGCCTGTCAAAAATATACAGGACGGTTTTACGCATCGTTTAAACTTGGACGGTTTGAATGTCTGCACCGAGTCTGTGACTACATGAATCATAATCGGGTTAGTCTGTCTACTGCGACATTATATTTAGTTAAGGAATGTCATTGAGCCGTCCTATTTACACCTGAAAATTGTGACAAACGTGTTTTTCGTGTCAATTTTCTAGATATTTAGCAGTCGTCACGGGTAACCAGAAGCTGGAAAATCTGACACCAGTCTTGTCAAGGGGTATCGTGTTACCCAGTTACTGGGACGTCTCAAACCAAATTTTGAAAGGTTTTCAGAGTAAAGTAGAATTTGAGATATACTCAACTTCAAATGGCTAAATCAAAAATAGGCTACAACTCAGCTGCAACCGATTCGATAGGAAGCTGATCCCATAGTAGGATAAGCCTGGGGTCATGGGTTAAGTGAAAATGAACCCCGGGGCCTTGAAACGCAAGGCAAAGAAGGAACAATCGAGTGAGTTCTAGCCAAGGGCGAGACATGTCGTTAGATGATTTCTCACATAAAAAAAAAAATTAGGAAACCCCAAAGCAGATTGAATAACTATTTTCAGAGCAATTCAAAGTTCGATTATGTTCTCTCTCTGGTACTCAAAGGTTTGCTGGGAGAAAACTCATTGCTGAGTTAAGCTTGCCTTTGTACGTGAATCAGACGATTCACGTACAAAGGCAAGCGTATCTCCATATGTTACGTGGTGTCTTTGTGTACTACTTACGTACGTACTTGATACTATCGCTTTTAATTAAAATATTGACAGCATTAAAGGACAGGTTTGGGTAGTCGCCAGTCAGCACCTGATATAACTCGGCCTGGGTACTCAAATAGACGACAACCGACAACAATGCTCTATATATAACGCGGTCGCTAAGAGCGTCTCCACATTTCACTGCACGTAAATATATTTTCTTGTGCAATTATTATAATGAGCGGTGCAAATGGTGACTCAAGGTTATAAACAAGAAGTCTCAACATTAATTGATGCATAATTTTGTCAATTTCACATGACTTTAGACTTTCGTATACCTATCATCTTAGTAATATTATTATAAACGAGAAAGTTTGGAAGTATGGATGTTTGTTACTCTTTCACAAAAACTAATTAACGGATTTCGCCAGGTAGACCATGTCCTAAAATAGCACAAAGGATTCCTTTGAAAGGATACTTTTTATTCTGGGATTATGTGATTTTCTCGAGTGTTGAAATGTACGTGTTTTACCTCATAAACAGAAGTATATTTTTTCTCTCGTTAACATAAGTTTGATTTTTTACAGCTTCTTTCTGACAGAATCTTTGAAATTAAAACCATATACTCAGGTCGCAGACGTACCTAATTCGATACCTCCACGCGTTTCCGAGATAAAGGGTCTTGACAGACAGACAGACGGACGGATGGACGGACGGATGGACGGACGGATGGACGGACGGATGGACGGACAACAAAGTGATCCTATAAGGGTTCCTTTTTCCTTTTGAAGTACGGAACCCTAAAAAGCAAGCAAACCATTAACTAAAAATGTTTATTACTAGAAACTTTGTCTTACAAGGAAATTTTCCGAGATAAACTCGACCGTACAGACTGACAGACGCGAGGGAGCTATTTTGTAAACATAAGTTTGATTTTTTACAGCTTCTTTCTGACAGAATCTTTGAAATTAAAACCATATACTCAGGTCGCAGACGTACCTAATTCGATACCTCCACGCGTTTCCGAGATAAAGGGTCTTGACAGACAGACAGACGGACGGATGGACGGACGGATGCACGGACGGATGGACGGACAACAAAGTGATCCTATAAGGGTTCCTTTTTCCTTTTGAAGTACGGAACCCTAAAAAGCAAGCAAACCATTAACTAAAAATGTTTATTACTAGAAACTTTGTCTTACAAGGAAATTTTCCGAGATAAACTCGACCGTACAGACTGACAGACGCGAGGGAGCTATTTTGTAAACATGTGCGCCGGTATTGATTTTTTCCGAATGTGCCTTTCAACAAACAGATAAATATTACGGGCTAAATCCACGAAGGTTACTTATTTGTATAGAACATTCGTATTTTAGGACCAAAATTAAATGTAGTATCGTAAAATCATTACAGGTTTCATTTAGGTAATGACTAATGAATAGCGACAATCACATGTGGGTAGGAGTATTATTTGCCTTATTATTAAGATTTCTGTGGGTATAAAAGCAGAAGACATATCTTCATAAACATAAGTTTTTAACAAAAATCGTTTTTTCATAGCAAGCTTTTATAGCACAGTATAGGAACCTATATAGTTAATAGTAATACTCATCAAGAGGAATCATACGAGCCCAAACTTGATGGTGTCGTTTAACTACCGAGTTCCTTCGGCCACATTTCGGTTCCATCATCAGATCAGCTCCATGTCATAATAATTTTGTATTGTCAACTGATCTAAACATGCATGCAAAATTTCAGCTTAATTGGTAACCCGGAAGTTAATCAAATTTAATTTGCGAGATTTGATTACAGACAATTATTACAAACATCGGGACAGGTGAAACTAAATAAAAGCTTGTAAAAAATATTATGAAAGTAATTTAGAGGCAAGTAGCGGACCCGACAGACGTTGTCCTGCCAAAGCTGGCTTTCCGTCAAAAATAAAGTACAAATGCATTTTCAAACCATCCAGGAACTCACTCAAATATACTCATAAAGTTTTACTCCAATCTGCGAAGCCGTTTAGGAGTTACGCACGTAACTAAAAATTATACATAGAAAGATGATAGATAGTTCATACTATTTAGCACGAAGTCAAGTTACAGCAAACCTAATCTTGTATTATAAACGGAATCAAATTGATCAACGGTAATCTTTTTATTTTAGAAAATATATTCTTCCTGAAACGTCATTTCAATATTCACAATCGCGAGAATTTGGATAACCCAAACAAGATAAATTAGCAAAACAATGACTAATACAAGCATAACTACCTACGACATAATTTTCGTAAAAAGACGATATCGTGTTGAAACGATTAGCCAACTTGGCAATAAAGAAGTATCGTATCGGCGGCTAAGTGACCGTCACTTTCACACGCGGCCGGGATGTTCGCATCCGACCGAGCCACTGCGCCATTCTCGGTGCGATCCTATAAGCCTAATCGAACCACTGTAATAGTGGTTATTGGAAAACCGTTACATAGTGGTTTTCGATTCTTCTATCAGTCAATTTAGTCCTTTTTCAAAGTCATTAAAAAATGTGGTTGTAATGTAACAAAATGACGCAACTTACGCCAAGACACGCGTTTCACCCTCTTGGTAGGTGGACCAGCGTGGATTTTCGGAGGCAGCTGGGCGGGAATCTTCCTCATCGCACTCTGATACTTCAGCAGAAACGCGTGCACAGCACACTTGACAGGGGAAATAATCTTCTCAGGATTGAGAGTTGCGATTAGCGTGGCGGAGGATCTACGCGCGCGCCGCCTGGCAGCCCGGCTACCGGCCCTCCGCGTCCTACGACGCCCCTTCTTCACAACCTCACCTACCAGCGGCGTAGGCTCCTTACTAACTTCTGTCATCACTGATGACGCGACACCACAAAATGGCGTCGTAAAAAAATAACCTAACTAACTCAAACTTAGCCTAACGATAAAATAAATTTTAATAAGATAAACGATTGTAAAAATAAATTAATATATAAAACCCTAAATAAGTTAAACCTAAGCTCACTTAAAACTAAAGGTTTGTCAGAGCGACGGTTGCGCGGTACGCGTGGTCATCTACGTGTAACCGACGTAATATATCCTACTACTGTGTAGAAGAAAATGGTCTAGAAAGGAGAAAAAATAGGAAAATCACGGATTATCACGGACACGGACAAACGACACGGAGCGCACGAACACGTCACAAAGACTGATTCGAATTGATGGCCGTTGAGTACTCGAAAAAAGTTCGACTACCCTCAACATTTTTATAATATTCGCAACATTTTTTCGCGTAATGCAAATCTACCCTAAAGTTTACTAATTAAAAGTGTTCTAGAACTAAAGATAGTAAGAATTCTAGCAGAGATCTAGAACAATTTTTTTCATTCAAATTGTACAAATAACATGAAAAACCACATTTACAAGTTGACGTGTTTCAAACGTTTTTACAATTCACCGACGTTCATCATGTCATTGTACTGTTTTATTTTTTCATTTTCAATGCAATATCAATTAAAATTAGGTATTCGCTTCCATTTTTGTTTGGAGTCAAGCGTCAAAATATCCTGCAGAACGCCTGCAATGCGGTTGTGCACATACAAACGTATTGTCACAAACAGAGTTTGCGAATACGGAACTACTCTCGACTTTGAAATGTAAATTGAATCACTTTATGATCACAAGTGAAGGAATATAAACTATGAAGGTCAATAAGTATGGAATCTCCTCAAAATAAAATGTCAACATAAAATGCGCCTCATGCAGATTTTTTAACGATGTAACTTTAGATTAATGTTCAAAATTGTCACTGTATGTTCATGTGTATCACAAAGCCAATAGGCGCTGAAAACCAATGACAATTTCTATTTTTTACCAATAAAATCCTAATTCATCTTACTTTCTAAAGGATCAATTATATTGATAACTAGCTTTTGCCAGTGTCTTCGCCCGTGTGAAAGTAATTGTACCCCCGTTTCATAAGGGGGTGAACTTTGAAAAATCCTTACTTATTCTTCATTATTCATCTTAAAAGGGACCTCTGTGCAATTTTTAAGCGTTCTAGGTCCAAGGGTTCAGTGAGGAGTCAGTGACTTTACCTTTTTACAAGCTTTTATTTAGTTTTACCTGTCCCGATGTTTGTATGTCTGTATTCTGTAATCAAATCTTGCAAATTAAATTTCATCCACTTTCCGGTTACCGATTGTGCTGAAATTTTGCATGCAAACTTGTAAATCAGATGACAATGCAAAATTATTATGACAGAGCCGATCTGATGATGGAACCGGAAGGCGGCCATATTTTATGTTTGAGCGTTTAGGAATGTTTTTGACGAATATTAATTTTATGGCATATACTGCACTATAAAAACTTGCTATGAAAAAAATATTTTCATAGAAAACTTGTTTATATACAGCTTAAAATAATAAGACCATGATTTACATGATAGAAATGCTACTCAAAATCACGTTTCATAAACATAATATTCAGAAACTTGATAAAAATGCTATCTGTAACAGTGAGATGATAAGCTACCTACTGATTTCATTAGTAGGTGTGTTTTTCTTGCTTTTGAACGTGATGCATGAAATTTAATGATATTAACAACATCAACATACTAGCCTTGTTTCCATGTGTTTCTGTTTTGAACTTTGTCAAGTGCCACTGTATGAATTGTTTGCACCACATCATCACTTTACCATGAATGCTTTTTCATCACAATTTCTTGTATGGATAGGACAAGACTCTATTTTTTTTTTTTGGGTTTATTTAAGAAATCACTGAATAACTTATTTACACTAGTACAGAGATCCCGCAAATACTATTAAAAAAAAACAGAACTTTATTTACATTCAAAATAAAACAGCGTGACGCCACTAACTCATCAGCCTCAACTGAAACCATGTAACGGACGAATGCATTTTGAGACACCTCTCAAAATGCATTCGTCCGTTGCTAAACTGTGCACAATCAGGGGGAACCGTCCAAGTTGACCTTGATCCTCCCTGCAATATTTACCCCTCTACGCATAACATTAAGGGCTGGCTATAGGATCGAGTTACGCAACGCAGTTATTTTGATATAGGGTTCCACAGTTTTCCATTCATTTCCAATTTTGCTGTCCGAGATATTTTTATACAGACAACAAAACAGTGGACCTTTCACGAACCAACTTCTAAAGGGTCAATGGGAATTTCTAAAGATGAAACTGCTTTTAAAATTGACCTTTATTTAACTTTGTACACATAGACTTTCGAACAATGTGTGCGAGAGCATTCAGACTAAAGTTTCAATAAAGTCGACAGAAATGCATGTCTTGAATATTTTGTGAATTGAATCTGAATCGTTATAGGAAATTAAACCTTATGGTGTTTAGAGCACGTTCTTTCGATTTAAAGTCAAATTAATAAAGGAACAGGTAAAACTAGTATGTTCCAGGGGTGTAAATATTATTTAGCAGGCTACAATCGCGGCGGTAAGTCGCGTTTTTGAGGAGTGGCTACAGAGCAGAGGCGCGACGGCGTTCTCACTTTCCGCATGACACAGGTCCTCACCATGACATGGTTATTTCGGGAGGTTTCTGTTTCATTCAGCTGGAAGAATCGCCCTCGCGATTCTCGCATCCGGTTCTGATCCAAGCCACGATAGGTATAGAACGAGAAAAAATGGGAGGTGGTCAAATCCTTCTGCAAAGCAGAAATGCGAGCACAGGGAGTGGCCGAAATTGTGAGGCAGAGACAAGCACCACCGTGGGAGCGGGCTTGCGGACGGCAAGCAATGGGTAGTTCGCCGTCCGGTAAAAACTAAGCCCGTGTAGACGGGGCAGTTTACCTGACAGGTTTGCGTGCACAGTTATACCTGTCAGGTAAGCTTGTATGGAAACCTGCACAGTTGTGCAACATACACGCTCCGGTTTACCTAGTAGGAGTATAACTCGCCTGTACAGGCAAATCTGTCAAGTATACCCTACCGTGTATGGCTACCTTAAAAGCAAAAACACATAAAAACAAACCTGCACGGCAAACTAGGTTGTTCTAAACAGACGCTTGTATAATTAGCATTTTGATAAGCTGTCTTAAGTAAGTAAAAGTTTTCGTATAATGTGTACCTAGTTAGTAAAACTTCGGTAAATAAATCGGTATTCACGACACGAGTCGCCGTATCACGCATAGGGTTAACAGTGTTAAGTCATATTCAAATAAAAATAATTTTATGGAGGGTAAACAAGGTGCAGTAAAATAAAAGTTAGGCAACCAATATTATATATATATACGGATTTGTTTTAATTAACATAATGACTTGGTAACTTAGTAGGAAGTTGTCAAGGAAATGGATACTAGTTCAGTTACCCTGTACCCACATTTTTTTTTTAAATAAAAAAAGTTTAATGATTCTTCGATGCTATTTAAATATTACGGATGCGATAATTAGATATATTTCGTGTTTATAATAATGTATTCAATTTCTAGTCGCATAAATCTATTGGGTATTGCGTTAAACATCTCTACAAATGTGTAGAAAACCAAATAAGCTTGCTGATATTGGTCCTGCAATTCATTTCACCTATTGCAAGGCTGCCAATTCGAAAGATCGAACTTCGGCGTCCATTCCGGCCATTCCCGTTATGCATAAAAAGAAGTGCAGATGTAAAATAACTGACAGGGGACTGTTATTACGGTAACGTTATTCAGCGACACCTAGCTGCATGCTGCATCCACAGAAATCATAACATATGTACGAGGTTCAAACTTCGGTTTAAAATTGTGACTCATTGTAAGGTATTTGTTTACTAAAAAACGCTACAAAAAAAAAGCGATTCGAATAATATTGTTCCAATTTTAAAATCACAAATAAAATAGTTCGGCCAGCACGCAAATCCCAAAGCCAATAAAAAGAGTTCTTTTTTTTATTGCACGTACAATCGCGGAGTTCTACTGCGTCGCATTGTTTACGTGCACAATGTTGCAGAGTATGATAACTTTGTGTCAACGATCTAATAAGACCTCACTGTAATAATAGTGTCATAAATAATAATTTGCTGTTATTAGAGTTTATGAACTTCGAACTGAGAGCGCGTTTACTACGCGCTTTATCACAAGAGAAGTTTGGCAAGTTGGAGCCTTGCAAATCAATGCTGGCCGTAAATGAAAGCCTTTTTTTTTTCAATAGTCGAAGATAGTGCAGTGATATTGTCAATTTTAGTAGCATACAGTGTTGTCTGCTAGCAAAATTGCCTATTTAGTAAAGTATGATAACAAACGAAAGAACCTGAAGAACTGAAATATTAACTCTTTTCACTACAAACAGTAAAAGACTATAGAGAATTCAATCAATTGAATGATAACAAAATATGCTTTGTTTCTTTATATTATTTTATCTAATAAACCTTTTGAATACCGTAATTAGAGACACAATAGAAAGACAATGAGAGTGCGTTCTCTTGGGGTTTAATGAATTAAATCATTATATTTTTTTGGTTAGTTTTTACTGCACACCATGCAACTAATATTTAATTTGCTATCTATTAAAAAATGTAGTTACTTAAAAATAATAATAACAAGCTCAATAAATGCATAATATTTTACACATAATTTTACTAGTATGTTACATGGTATGAGAAATGGCTAAACATGCAGTTTAATTACAAGTATTTAGCACTATTTCTGCAACTTTTTGTGTGAATTTTTTACTTTCTTCTAACTGATTTTTTTTAAAATTATATTTGAAAGTTTGACTTCTCCTTAACCAATGGTTTGAGGGTAGCTTTAAAAAACTTACTATTTTAGATAAATATTTGTACCTATTATGTTTCTAGTTTACTAACCCAAAGAATAACATTCTCCCATATAAAGCCTGCAATACACGTTGGCCGAGCGTTGCCGAGTGAAGGCCAATACCAATATGTAGACAGTATATTTGCCTTGTCTTGCCATCGCTCGGTGTCGCTCGCCTAGTTGGTTGAGTAGACTTGCGCCAATCAAAGCAAATGTGCGCCAATGTGTATAGACCTCATTTGGAATAGCTTGTCACGACTCGCAGCCGCTCGCGATCACTTGCCTCACTTCGGAGCGGTGTCGGTTTTTGTGCACAAATCAAAGGCGCTCGCAAATGTGCGCCAACGTGTATAGACCTCATAAAGAAACAATTGTTTCTTTCAATAAAAAAAACAAATTGTTGTTTTTTTTCCATTTTTTTCACATGTTGCATTGAAATTTTGCGGAAAAAATCGTTTGGGAACAAAATAGAAATCTTTCGAATGTTTTATTCATTGTTTCGGTTAATTTCATGAAAAATTGAAAAAAAAAACAGGTTTTATTGAAATTGAAATATTATAGTGGGCGAAAATGTACGAGTGGTACATTTTCGCCCACTATACACATAATAATACTAATATTCCTCAGCCAAAATCTCGATTTCACTGTCGTCAGCTTGATCAGAATCGAACTCCCTCAAGCCTCCCCCAAGTGTCACCATAATGATCGGTGCTCACTGTTGGACACAAGCCTCTCCCAAGTAACGCCATTTAGGGCTTTAATGACTGCTGTCCACTGTTGGACATAGGCCTCCCCCTAGCTATAATGACCCCTGCCCACTGTTGGACATAAGCCTCCCCCAAGTGTCACCACCTAGGCGTTATAAAAATTGATGCCCACTGTTGGACATAGGCCTCCTCCCGCGATAATGACCTATGCCCACTGTTGGGCATAATCTTCCACCAAGTGTCACCACCTAGGCGTTATAATAATCGATGCCCACTGTTGGACATATGCCTCCTCTCGCAATAATGGCCTATGCCCACTGTTGGGCATAAGTCTCCCCTAGTGTCACCATCTGGGCGTTATAATAGTTGATGCCCACTGTTGGACATATGCCTCCTCGCGATAATGACCTATTCCCACTGTTGGGCATAAGACTCACTAAGTGTCGCCATTTAGGCGCTATAATGATCGATGCCCACTGTTGGACATAACCCTCCATCAAATATCACCGTTTAGGCGTTATAATGACTGATGCCCACTGTTGGACATAACCCTCCATCAAATATCACCGTTTAGGCGTTATAATGACTGATGCCCACTGTTGGACATAAGCCTCCCCCAAGTATCGCCATTTAGGCGTTATAATGACTGATGTCCACTGTTGGACATAAGTCTCCCCTCGATATAATTACTTGTGTCCACTGTTGGACATAAGCCTCCCCCAAGTATCACCATTTAGGCGCTATAAGAATTGCTGTCCACTGTTGGACATAGGCCTCATAAACTAGTGCGCCTCACCATCAGATTGCGTCATCTAGTTTATATTGATTTAAAAAAAAGTACGCATTTGAAAAAAACAAACATGAAGTTTTCGGTTCTTTTCATAAATAATTTCGCTTATAATTATTATAATTAAACGGAAAAGTTTCCGTTTAATTATAATAATTATAAGCGCTTATTAAATAAATAGCAGCAGCCGCGATGACTTCTACGTCGTTCATATTGTTTAAATGCACAATAACAACTGACAGGGCCCAAGATGTGGGCGTCTCCTCAAAACTCGTCTTATTGGCCATTTGCATTGGTTCAAGCTTGCCGAACGTGTAGAGAGGCGCTTGCCGAACGTGTAGAGGCGCTTGCCGTGTGTCAATTTGCCTATATTTGCTTAGGCTCGCCAAGGCTCGCGTTGGTCTCAGCTCGGCCAACGTGTATTGCAGGCTTAACCTATATATTTGAAGGATGTTAATCCCTTAAATAGTTTTATAGGGGGTAGTTTCGAATAATGAAAACCTTTTTTAACATAAACAGTAAACATAATAAATGTTTACTGTTTGTGCTAAGTTTGAAATATATTGGTCCAAGGAATAAAATTTTGAATACAAATGAATTTTATTTTCCCCTTTTAAAATTATAATTGTCAAAAACCCCTTCTTAGTGCTCACTTACAACGTAAAAGGAAGCCTTGTGCTAAATTTTACATTCCTAGGCCCAGTAGTTTTGGCTGTGCGTTGATATGTCAGTTAGTTTCTTCTTATTTATTTATTATAATCTTTATTGTACACCAAATAAACAAAAATACAGGACAAACATTTAAAAGAATAAGTGCACAATGGGCGGTCTTCTTCTACAATATATAGATTTTATTGGCCTATTTCTTAGAAACTTGAGAAAAATGCCAATCAATTAGTCAGAACTGAGAATGACTGGCTTGTTAGAGATTGTTTTCAAAGGTGTAGAATAGGTTTGATAACACCATCATGAGTAGCTAAATGGTGTAACGGAACTTCCATTCTGAGCTGATTCACTTCTCATTTTGTGTGATATTCAGTAAACAGTGTTCAGCTGACAATAGAAGTAAAAGCTTAAAAAGTTCTAAATTCAACAAAACATTGTGATTCTCTGTTAAAATTCATCACCATTTCAGCTGAAAGACATCCACTGTTGGACACAGGCCTCCGGTTATAATTATTGCACATAAAATACAAGTTTCAAATTATAACAATACAGAATAACTGACAACTTGAGCATAGGCGTAGGTTAGCCAGCCTTTCGGTGTTTTACAGGATGCATTTTGGAGAGTGTGCGTAGGAATTGCATGACTTGATTCCGCCATCGCAATTTTAACATCGGACAACCCGACGTACGGCGAATATTCACCCTTACATTGTTGAAACCTCTACGGTCCGGACTAAGCGTTTCGCCTCATCGTTTATACCGCGTACGTCGAAGGACTGGAACAGTCTACCTGCTGCGGTTTTCCCGTCCGATTATAATTTGGGTGTCTTCAAGGCTAGAGTGAATAGGCTCTTAATAAACTAGTGCGCCTCACCATCAAAGATTGCATCGCTACTTACCATCAGGTGGGATCACAGTCAAGCACTAGTTTATCTCAATTAATAAAAAAAAAAACAAATGAGTAATAAGTAACCAATCCAGTTCATAGTAGTCGTTTGTTTTTGAAGGTTCACTCACAAAATTAACATACAAAGCCCGAAGCTATATGAAAACAGTGCCTATGTTATATCCCCAGTTCCTTTTGTCTTTAGGAATGTACTTAAAATTCTGTACTACTAATCAGGTCTCCAGTTAAGGGTACGCTAGTACTTTGGTGACACTTGAGTGGTAAACCTGAAAATAGTTTTTATTTCTTTTGGTGTTGCCATTGAAAATAAATTGGTTTGTTTTACTTGAATGAATATGAAGTATCACAATGTGATTTTAAATATCAAAATAGAAAAAGTAAATTTGGTTGTTCATAACAAATAAACGTTGCTCTTACTCTGGATTAGTTGACTGAATAAAAAATCACCATCTACTTTTTATCTTAGGGTACCCACATTGACGCAGTAACATAATAAAGTTACTAAAACATGTACCTATGTATGTTTTGATATTATAATCGTTTTATTATAAAAACATCGAAGTTATCAATAGAAAATATGATAAACTTTCAATCTCTTACCTTCATAGTTAATCGAGAAATTGAATATTTATGACAAGCATCCACAGATTGTGATAACCATGATTAGATAATAATAATCATCTTTTAATTGATAATTACTATAAATCCACTTAGGACATATTACAATCACCCACATAATGCAAACAATATGCAAAACATCAACAGAAGTGGACTTTTCTAATGCAATTAACTAGGTGATCCAATAGAAATCTTCTATTTACAAAGAAGTACCTGTTCTAATATGAAAAGCTAGGTATTCATGACAATAAGTCTTATTGATTTGTCATAGTATCAGAAAAAGGACTATTCAAATCTATTTGGGGTCCAAAATAGTGAACTAGACATTGGATCTTACTTTGCTTTTGACCTACATAAAAATCTGCAGGATTTGTTTATTAAATATAGTGGATACAATGAGTTAACACATTTAAAAGGTTGTACTACTACCAACTCGTAACGGTATCTGCAGAGTAACAACAAAACCCTTGGAAAACTAAGGAATCAGGGTCAATGTTTTGTAAACTGCATACAGATCTTATTGATGTAAGGCAATGCGCCAAAGGAGGTATATGTACAAAATATAATAAAAAGAGGGTGCTGATTACTTACCTTCGGGGTTCGAACCATCATCCGGGTTTTCGTCGGTTGGTTTCTCCCTCAAAGAAGACAATAGGTTCACAGCTGACATAGCTCGCAAATCCTCCACTCAGTTACTCAGTCTTCTCGCAATATATTATTTTCGCTAAAATTCTATAACAACTTTACAATATATACAAAATTGTTCAGGAAATTAATCTATCACCTATGTATTGTTTATATCACAGACTTTTCGTTTTTCAACAATACGGATCAAAACGTCCACGCACGAAAATACTATCAATATTTATAAGACTCTAGATATAATAGACTTATTTACACATTACAAACTAACGTTTATCATCTAATTTTTAACAAATACGCTCTAGCGGTCACAAGATACTCATAACTAAAAGATTTTATCAGTTTTCGATGCAAAAATATATAAAACGTCCGCCATATGCCTTTTGAAACGTATATAACACGACCATTTTCAATTTGCTAATATTGCAGCACTTTAAGGAGTAGTTTCTAGCATCCGTATTTTGTTCGTATTATATCCAGTTGCCATTGTTTAGTTTTTTTTAGAAAAACGGCGTTCTTTGTGGTTTGTAAAGTAATCGTGGAAGAGTTTCAATAACGAATTAATTCAACTCATTAGAGATTTTAAAGCTACAGAATACTAATTTGAAACTCGTTATGTAATTAATTTAATTATTTAGCCAGTTATTTGGATTTAATATAACTTGAAAGCTTTGTTTTTAGGTGGCAATGCAGGCAATTGTTATCAAACCATTGCAAATTTAGTTTTGTCGATAATATGGACATAGGTTTTAAATCACCAGATTAAAATACCTAAATCTAACTCATGGTACAATTGAAGTTGAATTGAATTGTATGATTTTTGTCGTCAATAAAATTGCACCAAGAAGTTGAGATTTTAGAACGTAATATTTATTATCTATTCACGATTCGCTAAAACGTTCAGAAACAGAAATTAAGAACACATCGTTATCTAAACAATCAAGATAAAACAATCCTTTATCCCATTTTTCTACCATAGGTTATTTTGATAAAGTAATAGTCGAAATTGCAAGGGTGCATTTGAATTCAAAGAGCTGTTGTTCAAAAAATGAAATTCCTGGCATGTCATTGAAAAATTGCAAATGTGACGTACAGAAGCTGTCATTTGATAACCTATTTCTGAACGTCTCTTATCATGGTGCGACTTCGGCATAGGTTTTAGGTTTTGATAATTTTGTATCTTTTGATTTAAAAATGTCTCTAAAGTGGACTGGAAGTCAAAGTGATTCGGGTATATTAAGGAAGAGTGACTTCAAGGAGAAGAAAGAAGACCTATTCGTGTTTGGCTACTCGTGCAAATTGTTCAGGGACGATGATAAAGCCCTTCACATTGACCAAGGCAAACACCTCATTCCGTGGATGGGGGATGAAACGTTGAAGATCGACAGGTTCGACCAGTTTTTTACTATAAGACTGCTAACTGTGGCGCTATAAACCTACAAAGATAGTTATGTATCAGAAAAATTTAAATTTTCGGAAGATCTTTAAGTATTTCGCAGAGGATGTTTGTACGAAGTTCTGTGTGAGAAGATCGAGCGTCGGGCGCCTCAGGTGCTTGTGGCGTCGCCGTCGTAATGTTATGGTGACACCCGCCGGTGGTATGTATAACCTGCAACGGTTCACTTGAGTATGTATTTTAAAATCCAGGTGTTATTTAAGATAAGTTAGAGATCCCTTCGATTCTGAGCCATCCAAACAATCCCTAAAGAAAGTTTCTCTTCTATGTTTCTATAAAGTGATAATGTTGATTTTAGATTTGAGATTATTCTAGAAATAGAAGTAAAAAGAATTGTAGGGTATTAATGTAATGATAATCCCATTTGTTATCATTGTGTTATATTCAAAATCACTTTGTTATACTTTCATAGTTTAAATTGGCTTACTACTAACAAGAGTGACTATTTAGGAGATCTGTAAAGCAAAACTGGCCTATTTTTTATAAGCTTTTAAAGATTTTGGAAAATGTTATTGGACTAAGTGTATGATATAAGTAAGGATCTGTTTTAACTATTAATAGAATAATTCTGTATACTTTGCAATGTACAAAACATAATTTTAAAAATTTCTGTAAACATCAGCTCCTTGCTTACTTCTGTCACCTCGGTAAAACATTATAGCAAATATTTTTTTAACCTAGAATATGTCTTGACCAACCGCAAATGGTTTCTCAACCACAAATTGATTCAAAATGGTTTTGCAACCAAGATGATTCTGGCTTAATTTGACCATTTTAACTTACAATTAATACAAAATTATATTTTCTGGACAGGTATGATGCACGGGGAGCCCTGCATGACCTGACGAGGCTCGAGGCACCGCCGGGAGGCTACGACTGGCGTGTGGAACTTACCCGAGGAGAGTTGGATGTTGAACAGCTATGTGATGAGGAGAGATATCGTGCATTGCACACTGATGAAGATGAAGAAGAAATGTATAAAGGTGAGATATTTATTTTGCTATTGGATGATATAACTTTAAATACTACTTCATTAGTATTGTTCAAAATCATCTGAGTTTCAGAGAGTTCAAATGAAGTTAGAAAAAATGTCTCTAAAGGAGTTATTACTATAACTATAATGTGATCTTCATAATATTATTGTTGTGCTAATGGTAAACAACAATTTATCATTTGTGTGATAAAGCAATAACCATATCCAGATAATATTATGTATATAGATAGATTACATATAGATTACTGCTGATTAATCGCACAGAATCCTTGGTTTTACCTACCAATAGAATTAACTATACTCCCTCTGTTTAGGTACTTAGTTAAATGTAAATAATCTTGACATGTCTTTTATCTAAAAGTTGCCAAAACTTTTATCTAAAATGTTTACAGTTTGTTATTTACCTATACCGATGTCTGGTAATTCATTAAACCCCAAGTGAACACCGGCGTTTGCACAGTCATTGTCTCTAATTACCACGATTGAAAGGTTAACTAAATTTAAATAATTTAATTTAATTTCCCATTGATATCAATGTGGACGAATTTTCTTACGCCCTATAAGTTCCTTTCGTTTTTTACCCATTTGCACATATTAGATTCATATCAATACTTGAGTTTGTATATGTATATATCTATTAATTTATAATATTTAGATTTTTTTTTTTAATTGAGAATTGATTTTTAATTGATTGATTGATTTTGATTGATTGATTGAGATTGTATGTCTTTTATACGATTAACCTTTCAATCGTGGAAATTACAGACACAATAGAAAGACAATAGGTGCACGAATGCTGGCGTTCGCTTGGGGTTTATTGAATTAAAAAAAAAGACATCAAGATTGTTTATGTTTAGTTTAACTACCTTAACAAATGGAATATAGTCTAGTAATAGAATGTCTTAAGAATTGATAATAATAATTAAATCATAAGAAATTTCTATAATCCTTGTGCTTGTAAAGTAAACAAAATATTAAAGTCAATTGAAGCATAGTCATTACAATATCACAAATGAGTCAAAGGTCAATAAGTATTCATACATTTTTTATCACATGCATTTCTACTATACAATATATTCCGCTAATGACGAATTGATAAAGCTGAGACAACATAAGTTTTTGAAGAACTTTGGTATTTTGAAGACCTCTTACAATATGTCTTTTAGCTCTCTTTGAAGAGCCATTTTTTTTCTGGATTTGCTGGTTCCAGTGTGGGTTACTAATTTATAAACCTTTTTCTGAAATTGACACTTTATTTGTATTTTAAATAGTTTTAAGTTGCCAAAGGCGGTAACTTAACTTAGTGAGGGAAAATTCAAATCTCATATCAAGCGTGTCCTAACCGAAAAAGCATATTACAAGGTCATTGCCAAACAAGCGTGTCTTCGACATAGTCTTTAATGTCGAAGACACGCTTGTTTGCCAATGACTACATCTGCACATGTGGCCCCCTGGTAAATCATCAATATTTTGTCTATTAACTGCTCCACCTTTGTTTTAATAATTACATATACATTTTTTTTCTCTGACACATTGCTTTTGCAATATTTTTTTATTTGTCTTAAATTTGTTAGTAATTTATTTTGTTAACATTTTATTGATAGTTGTAATTATTATATTATTCCTGATTTCTTTTATTTATATATAGCCTCTTTTTGTAATGTGAATGTGAGAACACTGTATACTCCACGAACTCTTAGGCCCGGCGCCCACTATCGGTGGGCATCGGTGCGGCTCGGTAGAGCTCGAGCGCTTTTCGCCGGCTTCGGGCGGCTTTGGGCGCCTTAGAGCTGCGTCGGGCGACTTCGATCGGCTTTGGGCGCCTGAGAGCTGCCTCGGCAGTCGTAAACACGCCTAAGGACGCCGTAGCTGATTTTGGGTAGCCTAAGAATAGTTCTAGCTGCAGAAACATCGCAGAGCAGTCACTCGTAACGTTCCGTGAAAACAGTTATGTGTGTGTATTTATAATGGTGGATTGGGACTTAGTTCTCATTGTTCATCTTGCTGAAGAAGAAGAGAAACTTGGAGCCTTAAGACAGAGTATTAGGACATTTTTATTAGTATTTTGGTTAAAAAAAAATGCCAATAACAGTTTTGAAATGACTGTTCTGCGACGTGTCTGATCCGAAAATGCCACCCGAGCTACCCGAAGACCGCCTCGGCATCCTTAGCCATGCTTACGGCTGCCGAGGCCGCCCGAAGTCGCCCGACGGAGCTCTAAGGCGCCCTAAGCCGCTCGAAGCCGGCGTAAAGCGCTCGAGCTGTACCGAGCCGCACCGATGCCCACCGATAGTGGGCGCCGGGCCTTAGACTACTTCCTATTACGACTTACTTTGTTTTTTACTAAGATAATTTTTATTGTGCTTTTGTGTACAATATTTGACTGGTCTACACTGTTCTTACATAATATCTATCAATATTGTAATACCAACCACTTTTTTTAAAAAGAGTAACCGTGGAGTTTCTTGCCGGTTCTTCTCCATAGGAAACTAGCACTAAAAACACTAGCTTCTGACGTTTTATAAGTGCCCATGTAGGCCTATGTGAAATAAAATATTTTTGACTTTGACTTTACCATAGATTTTGCCTAATACAGAGCCAAGGCTGTAATTATCTGCTAGAGTGTGCCCTAATATGGCTTGCTAAAACGAATTTAGTTCACCACCATCTAACAGTAGTCAGCTAGAAAATACTGGCACTCTAGTTGAAATTGGCAAAAAAATAAATAAATTGTATTGTGATTTTTTAACCAACTTACAAGTTCAGTGTCATCTACACTTATAATATTATAGGTAAAGTTTATTTTTTTAATTGTAAGAGGCAATCTCTGGAAGTACTGGTCCAATTGCTAAAATTTTTTTACTTATATAAAGCTGCATTATTCCTGAGTGACATAAGCGAATATACGAAGCCGCGCGCATAATCTAGTTAATTATTATTTAACATTCTTTCTCCCCAGAGGAAGAACTAAAGCGCCTGCATGCTGCTGGCTACGGACAGGTGGGGTTCAACTATGATGCGCCCGCAGAGCCTGAGCCTCTCCCGCTGCCCGCTGAAGTGGATGAGGAGCCGTTCATCCCCACGCCGGCGTTCAGGGCACTCCTGCCCATTGATATTGTGTTTGTGAGTATGCTTTTGTTGTAGGGTCTACGTTTTATAGCAGAACTTTATGTCATAATATTATTTTGCATAAGAATGTAGAGCATAAACTTCATTTCGTAGAAAATCGTTTTACATACACTCATTGGTCATACATTCAAAACTCATAATTTTGTAAGTCAGAATCATTTGGCATAATATTCATATCCATAATAATTAAAAAGGAAAACCATCATATAGCAGAAAATTCAGTCTTAATCGTCTTAATTACGAAACACTGTTAGTTTACATGGGGTCGAGGGAGGCCCCATGCAGAACTCCTATTTCTGGGTGGTTGTAAAATTAAGTATGGAGGCTAGCAGGCATACAACATGCACCAAGTCTGCAACATGCAGCAGGCATGCAGCATGCAAGCAGCCATGCAACATGCAGCAAGCATTGTTTCTGTCACGGCTCCGGCGCTGCGCGGTTTGGGCGGCACCACACGAACTTATTGTCGCAGATGGCTTTAACGCTCACCACCGCAGCTTCGGCTAAAAAGGCTGGCCAGGGAGGCTGGCGTGTGAAGATGTGTAGCGTGTCAGACTTTGACTGACAAAAGCCTGATATGCTACACACCTATGTTTGTTCATTTGCCCTTTGCGTTTTAGGATTATGTGTAACCTAACTAAAAATACCTGTATCTCCCAACAGCCTGAAACTCTCAAGCAGAACGCCATAATAGAGAAGACAGCGAAGTTCATAGCATCACAAGGCGCTCAGATGGAGATCCTAATCAAAGCCAAGCAGGGGGACAATGCGCAGTTCAAGTTCCTCAACCGGGACTCCAACCTGCACGCTTACTATACGGCGCTCATCGGGCTTGTGAAGGCGGAAAAATGGCCTGAGCGAAAGATTGAAGTTATTGAAGGTATGATAACATGTGCTAATGGTATATCTTTGATTTCTTTGGTTTACTCTTGTAGCAAAATCTATGGCCTCACATAAGAACTAATCCTACATCGCATAATTAAAGTTCTCCGCGCGATTTGAACATAATGAACATCCCGAAATCATCTAGCAGACAGTTGCCCACCAGATATTACCATTCCATTCCATTGTACGTGTTTTAGATATAAGTTTTTCTTTGTTATGTTTGTATGTTAACCACAATAAAGTATATAATAAATAAATAAATATAAAACCGTCTGGTTGGAGGCTCCTCCTTTTTCAACGGAGGTTCGCGGGACTTTACACTCTGTTCTGCTTACCTTTAAACTCTCTACTGGAAAAAGAGTATCCTATATGCTATTCCAGGATATGGTCTACCCGTGTACCAAGTTTCATTGCAATCTGTTCAGTTGTTTTTGCGTGAAAGAGTAACAAACACTATACATATTGACGGCACTGTTTGAGATAAAGAATAAAACATATTGAACTAGCTTTTGCCCGCGGCTTCGCCCGCGTGGCATTAGGTACTTAAGGAATCGGGATAAAAGGTAGCCTATGTTCTTTTCCATGTCAAAGACTATATGTATGCCAAGCCGTTTTTGCGTGATTAAGTAACAAACATCCAAACATCCACACTTTCACATTTATAATACTAGTTAGGATAAACTACCCAAAAAACCTTTGTGTTTTCGAACTCCTCTCTGAAACGGCACTGATTTTGATGATGGTAGGTCTGAGAAATGATCGTAAATAACACAGGCCAAAAAAACAAAAAACTTTTTTAATAATTTTAGCTTTATGTAATTTTTTGTTTTAGAAAAACAACCTGAGAATGAAGAATATCTGCATCCGAGTTTGGCGTCCACTGTCATTGAATCTGTAAGTTTAAAAAATCTTTTTATTTCAAATCAACATCGTCTTGATCATCATTTCGGGCGAAAGACGTCCACTGCTGGATTGTCCGAGTGCGTCTCGCGTCCATCGCTCTCCTCACTATGTCGTCACTAGTTCGAATAAAGTGGAATGTCTGATTACCGCGGATACCATTTCTTTGACTTAATAATACCCTCATACAATAAAAACACAATAAACTACAAATATTAAGTTCAGCGCCATCTAGCCAGAACATGACCACTACCACGACATAGCTTTCATCTTAGGGCTTCGCGCAGCAGTTGCGGCTAATTTAAACTCTTAATATTTTCCTCAGGCCCCAGCAATACCAAGCATCCACTACAAACCGTCCGCCGACTGCGACTACACGATGCTGATCAGCAAGATGCGCGGCGAGGGAGAGGGCGAGGCTGAGGAGCCGCGCGGAGACGTGCCTCCCCCGGGGACTGAGCCCCCGAGGGACAGGTCCGTCGCGGCCGAGATATACAGGGCTCCGGTCATGTATACTAAGGGGCCGGACGGCAATCACGGTGAGTACTTGAAGATCTTTGGTAGTGGGAGATAGGCAGACGACATTGGTGCTGCATGAGTCACGTGTCGTACATGGCCCGCACGTATTGCAATTTGTTAGGTAGGAAGCTATGGAGGTGTCAATAGGAAGACAGAATGATTATTAGACAGTTGACCTTACTATGCGGCGCGGTCACATCTATGTCTACTTATACAACTGCTGAACTGTTCTTAATGTAAACTAATCATCATCCACTCACATCTCTCTCGTTGGGATTATGTACGAGTCATGTGTCGTACATGGCCCTCGCGTATTGCAGTTCGTCACACGACAGTACGCAATTAGCATTCATATATGATAATTTACACAATAAATCAGATCTTTTTCAGTTATCAGTGACTATAATTTCAAGATAACATCCAAGGTGTGTGCAACCTATTCAGCAGCGCATACAGGTGTCCTCGAAGGTACTACCTGGATGAGATTGGCGCAGGCACGCACAATAAATGCATAAAAACTGCAGCCTCACCTAAACCTGTCATTCCAGTGGACCCCACCGCCCCACCGCCGCACGCAGCGAACTACCAGCAATACACAGCGTACTACCACCAGTACCTAGCTCAAGAACAACAGTCGCAGCTCAACCAGGCGCCCTCACTCAAGTCGACGGGACTGAGCCTGATGAAGAACTACAACACTGACTCTGATAGCGACGTGTCTGGTAAGCTAATATACATATATAGCTAGTATTTACGGTTCAACAAAAGTGTAATCTTTATCTCTACACCAGCTATCCCCTTTGTCTTTGTTTACTGTTCCGCTCTTATTAAATGTAGCTTGATGATATACGAGTATATGAAATAATTTTTCAATTTGAATTCGTAGTTCCAGAAATCAACGCGTTCATCCAAACATACTCTTCAGCTTTATAATGTTAGTATCTAGTTATAGATAGTGCAAAACAAAGTCGCTCTCCACGTCATTCAGTTTATCCCCTAACTACTCCTAAACTATGCTATGTATTTTGATATGGTTTTTATTAATAGAAAAACGAAGAAGGTTTTTGTGTACAACTTGCACCTGTCCGAAGCCGAGGCAAAATTCACTGCTTAAATAAATATTTTTGCGTTAAAATATTTTTAAAATCGGTTCAAAATCTTTGACTGTTTCCAATTAAATGCTGGGATATTTTTGTTATGTATGTTTCTTTCTTTAAAAATGTTGGTATAGTTATCGGCACGAATATTGAGCGCTGGCTTCAAGTTGCGTAGAAGTCAAATATTCGGTCTCTTTAGTGGTGCGACGTGAGACGCGGGGGCGGGGAATGTCAGTGATTGGCTCGCCGCTCCATCGTGTCATAGACGTTACTCGTGATTCGTTCCCTGCGCCAGCTGCATGTATCCAACAACGACGACGATTGGCTCGCCAATATATGGAATGCGCAAAGCGATCCCCACTCTGACGCCGAGAGCTCAATATTCGTGCCGATAACTATAGCATCTAATTTGCTATCATTCTATGTTATCATGATGCTACAAAATAGTAGGTACTTACATACTAGTTTTTAAATACTTATAAATAGTATATCAGACGGCGAGTCATCCATTGCTCGCTATCGGCAAGCAATCAGCTTGCTACTCCTGACGCCCAGGGCGTTTACCTACTCCAAATTTTTGCATTTCCTCGTCTCCAATCCACAGATTTCGATGACAGTTCCTCCACCGACAGCAGAGACAAGCCCTCCATCATCACTCCCCCAGAAGACGTACAAATAGTCATAGACAAGATGGCGTCGTACGTGGCGCGCAACGGCGACGAGTTCGCGGACATCGTGCGCGCCAAGAACGACCCGCGGTTCACCTTCCTTCACCCCGAGAACGTGTACCATGCGTACTATAAGAGGCTGATGCAGCAGAAGAGGGGGATCGATGTTAATGGGAAGGAGAAGAAGAAAAGATCTGGTGAGTTTTATTAATAAACTAGCTTTTGCCCGCGCGGCTTCGCTCCCGCTCTTCCCTACTTCAGCCTACTATACCCTACTCTACCCTACTATACCCTACTATACCCTACTCTACCCTACTCTACCCTACTCTACCCAACTCTACCCAACTCTACCCTACTCTACCCTACCCTACTCTACTCTACTCTACCCTACTATACCCTACTCTACCCTACTCTACCCAACTCTACTCAACTCTACCCTACCCTACTCTACTCTACTCTACCCTACCCTACTCTACTCTAATAAACCTCACAGAGCCCGAGACCTTTCCAACGAATGCAAAACCGTGGAAATCGGTTCGTGCGTTCTGGAGTTATAGCGTCAGGAAGGAAAACCCGACTTATTTTTATATAGTAGATTACCTTTAGCTCGCGGCTTCGCTCCCGCTCTACCCTACCATACCTTACTCTATCCTATTCTACCCTACTATTAGTCCGGTTTCCCTAGTACATTTTTCCCACTTGATCACTATGAAGCTAATTTTCCGTGAGTAGCTTCATTTTGATGAGACGCCCAACAATTTCCTTAACACAAATCTCGATTGTGGTAGCTAACAGAGATACCAAGGATAAAATATGTATGAGATGATGACCCTAAAAAATTTATTACTAACAGGTTTTTTGTTATATCTCAAGATAATTATCTAAATCATTCGAGAAAGTATTTGTCCTACAAAATGAATGGTTTGATGAAAGAGTCCCCTTCTTCCAACATGTATCGGAAACGAGGTCATCATAAATGATTACTAACCAGCTGATTTTTTTTATTACTTAGTTTATATTTATATAATTTAACAGTCATGTTGTCCTACAAATTACGCGGTACGTTATCCCTGTCCTACGCTCAAAAGTTGTAGTACAGATCATTGATGTAAATATAATTACTATCAAGCTGAAGCTTCGTGAATAGCTTCGTTTCGATGAGAAGTCCAACAATTTGCTATAAGAAACTCTCGATCATGGTAGCTAACAGAGGTAGCAGGCATAGAATATGTCGATTTGATGATTCTCAAAAAATTGTTACTAACTATTTCTTGTTTTGTTATATCTCAAGATAATCATCTAAATTATTCAAAAAAATAGTTGTCCTACAAAATTTATGGTTTGATTAAATAGTCCCCTTCTTCCAACATGTATCGATAACGACGTCATCATAAATGATTACTAACCAGCTGATTTTTTTTTTTTTGTTACTTAGTTTATATTCATATAATTTAACAGTCATATTGTCCTACAAATTGCGTGGTACGTTATCCCGGTCCTACGTTATCCCGGACTATATACCCTACTCTACCATACTCTACCCTACTCTACCTTACTCTACCCTATTCTACCCTACTCTGTCCTATTCTACCCTACTCTGTCCTACTCTACTTTACTCCACCCTATTCTACCCTACTCTGCCCTACTCTACCCTAGTCTACCCTACACGGCTACACTACCTTACTCTATCCTAATTTTCATTTTTTTTTCGTCACAAACACAACAAAAAAAAGAATTAGCGAAATCGGTTCAGCTGTTCTCGAGATTTGCGCTTAGCAACACATTTAGCGATTCATTTTTATATTATAGATTCCGAAAATATACAACCTTGCACATTAAATCGAGATATGACGATAGATAGGCCGGGTTGGGCCCTCTTAAATTCACCTTTGTACCTTTGTGAAGATGGAATAAATGTTCAGATATTATTATTCGTATAGGTATAAGTGTTCAACTTACAGTGTGACATAATATTTGAAATAATTAATCAAGTTATAGTGCGTTTCACTTAAGAGGTTCCTTCCGCCGTAATTTTGGCTCCCCTGTCTGTCTACAGAAAAAAGAAGAGAAAAAAGAAAAGAGTTGCCTACTCTACCAAAATTGTTGCCCGAAATTCGAAACGAAATCGATGTTAACGGTAGTTGCAAAACTTTTTGAAGAATTATGAGGGGGATGGGATTTTATTTAAAAAAAGGAGGTCTAAAAAGAAGTTGTCAATGTAGAGGTACGATATTGTCACGTGGCATGTTCGCTATTTGAAAGGATTGCAGGACAATCGAAATGGAACCCAGCATCCTATAATTTATTCAAAAATAGTTTATACAGTTTCCAAAAGAAAAAAAAATACAAAATTGTAAGGCAATTGTTAAAAATAACGAAATATCAGTTAATCTCCCTAATGTTAAGTAATTTCATTGCTAAAAATATAGCAATACTGTTTTTCCGTATTGCCAACATAACGGCAAAGGAACTTCTTAAGTGAAACGCACTGGACATAAGTTATTTCACCGTATAACAGTTTGCTATTATACCAATAAATTTGACATCCATACTTGACAGTTTTACAGTATTCTTTAGTTTCCCTATTCCCAAGCAAAACATTTTTTTTTGGCCAAATTAAACTACCATAACTGGCTAATGTTACTAAAGTGTACTTACATCTAGTTATTTCTTTCACAGCACCTGTATCATTCTCCATAAAGAAACTTAAAGAACCAGATCCAATCTTACCAAAGCCAGCTCTCCCTTATGAGTCCAGTTCAGATGAGGACTCTGAGAAACCTTCAGAAAAACAACCGCAGGAAGAAGTTAAGGAACTTCCTAAAATGTACCCACAAACAGTTCCTATGAACTGCATACCACCCGTAGTCATGTACAAGATCGACCCACAATTTAACAATGAGCCTTTAACAAAACCAACTTATATTGAACCTGTGAAACCAGTCAAAATGCCTGTCAAACCAATCATAATACCAGAAGTTAAAGAAATACCAAAACAAGAAGAACCCATTGTTATGACACCAGAGCTACCACAAACTCCAGCCATTGAAGAAGCACAGGAAAACCCGTTCGAAGATGCTTCCGTAAAAGATAAAATGCAAATAGTTATGCAGAGGGAGCAAGAAATACTTCGTAAAAGAGAAGAAGCAAAGAAAATAGAAAGTCCTCCTAAAATTGAAAGTCCTCATAAGGTAGACAGCCCTCGGAAAACGGAGAGTCCTCACAACAGTCCACTTAACAGAGAAAGTCCTCGTATACGAGAAAGCCCACACAGGAGAGACAGTCCTCGCAAACGAGACAGTCCTAGTAAACGAGAAAGTTCTTATAAAAGGGAAAGTCCTCAAAAAAGAGAAAATTCTCACAAGAGGGACAGTCCTCACGTAAGAGCCAGTCCTCATGTTAGAGAAAGAGATAGCAACAGCCACAAAAGAGATAAAAAGAAACACAGGGATCGTAAGAAGGAACATAGATCAAAGTCAGAAAGTAGAGAATCCAGGCGCAACGAAAGACGAAGTGCAGACAGAGAAAAGAAGAGGGACAAGGACAAAGTGAAGGAGAGTGAAAGAGATAGCAAGAGAGTTAAACACAGTAAGGACGAATTGGAGAATGAAATTATATCTTTAGAAGATAATTCTGATGATTTGATTGATTTGACGGGAGATCAGTCCGATTCTAAAGGTGAGTTGCTAGTTTTTTTCTGATCTTCATATATAAATTTTTAGCTACCCTGTATACAGTATTTTAACACATTATTTAGACGCACGATGTGATTATTTGGTGTTTTAATGAAAAGGACATCTTCAAATTAGGTAAAACTACTTTACAGTTTAGTTTCATTACAAAGTTCATAGTAACCATTCACGATTCCCAGTAAGGAGATCCGCGGATTTTTTTGAAAAAAATATCGTGGTCTTGGACCGCAAACAATACAGGTGGCTTACACGCCCTAGAGCGGGAAAATGCATTGGATGATTCCCCACCTCAAAAAAAACAGCTATTAGGTTACGTGCGTGCAAAAGAGATGTGAGATTTTTTCACTACGCCTTCACCTTCTCATACCAATATTTCAGTATTTCTCAATCCGTGGGTCGCGCCCCCCAGGTGGATCACAAAACATTGCTTAGGCGGTCACGGTCGTGAGTCAGGTAAAAGCGAAAAGTGAAAGCGAAGTGAGCGTTACTGATCCCTACGCTACAAAAAAGTATAATAATTCAGTAAAAAAACTTTGCCTGATTATGCTGCAATACTTTTTCTGATCTTTATCCCATTTTTAACACGGTGCAATTTGAAACATATTCGACTTAGAAGTCTAAATGAAGAAAAGTGGACTCAAGTGCACAGAACACCCGCCCGCTCACCGCAATAGTATGATCCTAGGGGGTCATCACTATGTATTAATTTTAAAAGGGGTGACTTATACAAAATGATTGAAAAACACTGCAATATTTGAAATGCCAATTGCTGCTTTATATGATTATATGATGATAACCAATTATGATGTCGATTTAAAAAAAATAGGTTTAATTTAGTGTCATGTGTTGTTAAGTTTAAATTGTTGTACATAAATCATCATCATCAGCCTTTTTAACGTTCCCACTGCTGGGACTCAGGCCTAGGAAAGGGAATAGGCCGTAATCCACCACGCGGACCCAGTGCGGGTTGGATGTCACATGTCTTTGAATTTTTGGTTCTAGGACATGCCGGTTTCCTCACGATGTTTTCCTTCACCGTTTTGAGAGCAGTGGTAATGAAATAAATTACACAAAGTAATGCGCCTGACAGGGTTTGAACCCGCGACCTACAACTCGTAAGTCGGAGCCATTACCACTCGGCCACCACTGCTCTCTCACTGTACATAAATAGACATGGCAAATACCCAATTGTTATTTGTAACAGGTGAAGGAGAGACGGAAGCTGAACGCGCGAAGCAACAAGAGAGACGTCGCCGCGCCGCCGAGTTCCTCAAGAAGGTGGGCGTGGACCCCGCCGCCGCTGCGCTGCCCACCTCCTCGCTAGCCAGCGCTATGGTACGTGTACTGAATGTTACGCTACTTGCTATAACTGGGATGATGTCTTTATTTTTTTGTTGGTGTTTTTGGCTTGGATACTAAGTCTTTTAAGCCGTAACTTTTTAATAATAGTTTGTCATTAGAATATGGATAAACACATTTTTTTGTAGTATTTGGCAGCAAATGTATCAAGTCAACACTCTCGGCAAAGTTCACTGAGGTAGTTGATACATATCTTTGAGTAAAGTTCGGTTTCTGTTTTAATTATTCTCCTAGTGGATAATGTGATGTAGGATTGGTCTAGGTTTGTATTTCAAATGTCTGCGTAACTAAACAATGAATCTGGAATCATTAAAACAATCGCAATCTCGACAAAAAGCCCCAGGCTCGTGGGGGCCCTAAAACTTGATTAACACAAATACCAATGTCAATTTTGGCATATTTTTTTCTACAGTAATAATGAGAGATGATATGCAATATTTTATTATATACTAGCGGCCCATCCCGGCTTCGCACGGGCAATAAATATAGCCTATGTTACTCAGGGTGAATGTAGCTTTCCAATGGTGAAAGAATTTTTGAAATCGGCACAGAAGTTTTTGAGTTTATTCATTACAAATACAAGGTGCAGTTTTAAAACTGCACAATATTTCAGGAGGTTGTAATAAAACTCATAAATAATCATGTAAAAAAACGATACCTGGTCAATAATCAGTAATACTTGTTATTTAATTTTTTAATTACACTAAACTAAATCGATTGATCGATGGCCGCGGGGGCGTGGCTAGGGTGTGACATGCGGGATGATGATTGGATGATACATTATTTATGAAACTATCATTGCGAGTTAGTGTGTGTGAAAACGCCCTTTATTGTTCCGTGTTTGTGTGTGCGAAAAAAAGCGCGGTTATAAAAAAAAAAAAAATTACCTACTTATTTTATTATTGATTCGGGTCGAGAATCACTAACATAATTACCTCCTGAAATATTTTGCAGCTTCAAAACGACACCTTGTATACACATAAAAATACAAATTTTCCCTCTTTATAATATTAATGTAGATTACACATATTTTGATGTACTTTGCGATTCTACGCATAATAAAACTAGAGTAGAAAAACATAGGATTGGGTCAAAATTTGGATGCACGCGCTTCTCGTGTTAACAAACCTATTGAACTAGCGTGAAATTCTCCTACCTTCGATTTCAAACTAAAATACATAACAACACTACTTTAATCATGACCACTAGTTTTAGTCAGGTTTTAGTCAGTAAGTCTGACACTCACATGAAGATTTCTCACGTAAAAAAGGGGCCCCAGATTGTTTTGCCCCAGGGCCGTCAGTCACTTAGCTACTCCATTATATATTAGTTATTATTACAGGTGGACACATTAGAGTCGATTAGAAAGAAGAAAGCAGAAGAAGAAGAGAAAAGACGTAGACGCGACAAACGGAGACATCGCGACAGAAGAGGTAATGAAACGAAATGTCTTGTAAACAAGACCAGACATAGCTTCAAATACGCAAACTAAATTAGAATGTGTCGCACTGACATTGGATCATGTAAGCTACCTTTAAACAGCACACCAATTCTTATTATTTGATATATGGATGGCTCTTTTTGGGGTTCCGTACTCAAAAGGTAAAACGGGACCCTATTACTAAGACTTCGCTGTCTGTCCGTCTGTCTGTCACCAGGCTGTATCTCGAAAACCGCGATAGCTAGAAAGTTGAAATTTTCACAAATTATGTATTTCTGTTGCCGCTATAACAACAAATACTAAAAACAAAATAAAATAAATATTTAAGGCTCCCATACAACAAACGCGATTTTTTTTGCCGTTTTTTTTTTCTACGGACGGTACGGAACCCTGCGTGCGCAAGTCTGACTCGCACTTGCCCAGTTATTTTTAAATAACACTGATTAATACTAGGAATTAGTCATGTATCATGTGTGCGTTCACAAGCATGTAAACTCACATATACAAGATACACAGACCCGGAACACTTGTCAGTAGGACTTAGGGCCAACGCTGCGTAAAGCGGGCACACGCGCGGGCACACGCGCGGACGTCCGCGCGGCCATCCGCGCGGCCATCCGCGCGTGTGTCGTGTGCGGCGGTCCCCGTAGCGGAAACCGAATGATTAAGGACGAAGTACTTGTTTATGGGGCCGCACCGGTGCCCACGTATCGCAGCGTTCGGCCTTAAAAATGTTTGTTCCATGCGAGAATCAAACCCGCGACACGCAGTGCAACAGCCAATCACTCAACCACTGCGCCAAACGTGCCGCCTTCTATTTAACACCTTGCCATCTCGTCGTTACCAATATTCTAAATATTTGATGCTATGTTTGATTTAGTCTGTCTAAAAAGTCAAACGATATGGGAATTTTGTATAATATTTAATAATTTAAAAAATACTTATATTCGATACTTTTTACAAGGTTCTTCTATTAGCAAACAATGATCAAGATCTCTTAATCAACCTTGATTATTGAACCAGTGTTGACTACATCAGATTTCATTTTGCCCTAACAATTACCCAAGTCGTTTGACTTTTTAGACAGACTCTATTTAGCTTTATTCCAATCACTTTAATTTAGCAAAGCAGTATTAACAAGTAATGGTATTTCATTTTAATTTTGAAATTTAGTTTGCAATTCTCACGTGAGTATAACTGTAAGAATAAGTGAATGTAATAGTTATTATTTATTGGAATTTCCAGTTGTGTCATACACTGAATAGTTTTCGTAAGTAGTTGTGTGGCACGTGTATCTGGGTACAGTCACGAGCAATGACATATACAGGGTAATTTGTAAAATACTGGCAACCCCTCAGGACTATGTTACTGACATCATAAACAACAACTTTTGTTCTATGACTTTTAAAAATTTATCATATTTTATTTCATCACATTTTCATACAAACACTAAAAATATTTAAATTGTACATTCTAAATATTACGAAGTCTATGCGAAGCAAGCAATAGTACAATAGCGGAGGGAAGCGGGGATCGGGCGGTGGGGGGTGCTTGATGCGCTTGCGCCGCGTCATACAGACGTAGGTAGGTATAGCAAAATACAGAGTTGAAATGTGTTAGATAGGACAACGAAATCTTGAAGGTTTGTTTTTGGTAAATTAATTACGTTTTGTAAAAAGTCAAAGAACAAAAGTTTATGATGTTATCAATACAGTCCTGCAAGGTTATTAGTTTTTTATAAATAACCCTGTATAAATTTTCTATGTATCTTAATTTTTGCAATTCAAGAAATATGTAAGTATACGATAAATAATCGGTTTTAAATTTCCTATTTGATGGTTATATAATTAAAAACCATTTTTCGCGCACTGGAGGATGCGCTTCGTGAGTATAGATCGACTCCGACTGAGCTTAGGCCCCGTTTACCTCGGTTGCCTATGCACAAAAAAAATAGGGCGCTAGTGTGTGCTCTGGACTCGCTGCTTAAAAATGTTTTTGAGAGCAGCGACAGCCTCCTTGATACGCACTCCATCCTGTACTGTGGGGCTGTTGCGGCATGTCGTCTTGCTAATGTAAAGTTCCCATGTTATGGAATAGCTACTCGACCAACGCCTGCCGCTCCAGCCTGGCAGTGCAGGATCGAGAGGCGTATTGATGAGGCCAGAGCACTAATTGGCAAACTATACTGCTTCAGGGAGGGCAATACACGTCCACGTGTGATGCGTTTCGTGAGACGAGCGTTTTCGGGGACTGAAATAAGCCCCCGAGAATATATGTCACGTGTCACGGAACGCATCGACTTCCTGAAGCAGAAAGTTTGTGCATGGGCCAATCGTATCCGGCGGTATAAGCGACGGGTCGATCGGTACTCGCAGAATCGCATGTTCCAGAGCGATGAGAGGTGGGTGTACAGAGCTTGGGAGCGACCTGGACAAAATGTGACTGACGGGTTTCGTCCGGATAGTGTTGCCACGAATACATTCTGGCGCAGCATATGGTCGGAGCCCGTATGTCACAATGAAGGTGGCTGGATGCGTGATGTTGAGCGCGTGTGCGAGGCTATACCAGAAATGGACAAAGTTTTCATCACCCCATTAGATGTGGCCAGAGCAGTACGTCCGTTACCAAATTGGAAGTCTCCGGGACCGGACGGACTGCAAAATTTCTGGCTTAAGTGGTATAGCAGCTCACACGCGATTTTGGCATCACAATTTCAGTCATCCTTAGAGTCTGGGTCACTGCCTCAGATTTTAACAACTGGTACCACCCACCTGCTCCATAAGACGGGTAGTACCGCGGATCCCAAGAATTATAGACCGATTACATGTTTGTCGACGGTCTATAAACTTCTTACGTCCATCCTGAGAGTGAAAATTACTCTACACATTGAGAAAAACTCAATTATGTTTGCCTCTCAGAATGGATGTAGGAACGGATCCCGCGGCACTAAGGAGCTACTTCCTCATAGACATGGCCATAAGCCAACAGGTTCGTCGATCCCGCAAGGATCTGTCGACATGTTGGATAGATTATAAGAAGGCCTACGACTCTGTTCCACATACATGGCTCATGAAGGTGTTGGAGTTGTATAAAATAGATGCAACTCTACGCACCTTCCTTGAGTCATGTATGAGGCAATGGAAAACAGTCCTTCGCTATCCAGGATGTCGACCGATCCAGAGGAATGATGAACCAATATGGATCAAACGGGGAATATTTCAGGGCGACAGTTTGAGTCCACTTTGGTTTTGCTTAGCCCTGAATCCTTTAAGCACGTTGCTGGAGGATTCAGGTCTGGGCTATAGGTTGAGAAGAGGTGGTCAGGTCCTATCTCACCTGCTTTACATGGATGATCTGAAACTTTTTGCCCACAACAATTCGCAACTGATGGAACT
Organism: Mythimna ferrago; assembly: GCA_910589285.2. Lineage (NCBI taxonomy): Eukaryota > Metazoa > Arthropoda > Insecta > Lepidoptera > Noctuidae > Mythimna > Mythimna ferrago. The sequence continues at coordinate 12,060,324 of OU342690.1, read as the reverse complement.
ACTGAAGGTAACTGAAACTTTCAGTAGTGCCATCAGGATGGAATTTGGTGTGGACAAATGTGCAGTCATGCATGTGAGGCGAGGGGAGATAGTGGAATCCGAGGGAATTCAACTCTCGGATTCCATACACCTTAGATCCCTCTCCTCGACCGAAACTTATAAGTATTTGGGTATGTCGGAAGCGTTAGGCATTAACGTCGCTGACATGAAGCAAACGTTGAAGGAGCGCTTCTTTGGCCGCTTGAAGAAAGTTTTAAACAGCCTTCTGTCAGGCGGAAATAAGGTGCGCGCCTTCAACGGTTGGGTCATGCCGGTTTTAATGTACTCTTTCGGCATACTCAAATGGACTCAGACTGAGTTAGACGCTCTGGATAGGCGGGTCCGTACATTGCTGACCGCAAATCGGATGCATCACCCACGATCTTCGGTGATGAGACTGTACATCCCGCGGAAGTGTGGAGGTCGAGGCTTTTTGAATGCAAAGACTCTACACAACCGCGAGGTGTGCAGCCTCAGAGAATACTTTCTCAAAACTGACGTGGGTATGCACCGCGATGTGGTCGCAGTGGACAAGGGACTCACCCCGCTGTCCATGGCTAAAGAGAACTGGCGCAAACCTGTGGTACTTACCACTGATGACCGCAAGGAAGTATGGAAAGGCAAGGAGCTTCACGGGCGCTTTTTTCGGGCTCTTCATGAGCCTGATGTAGATTTTTCGGCGTCCGTGGCCTGGTTACGATTTAGCAACCTCTTCGGAGAAACTGAAGGTTTTGTCTGTGCGATTATGGACGAGGTTATCTTGACGAACAACTACCGGAGACATATTATGAAGGACGGGACGGTTGACGTATGTCGGGCATGTCATCGTCCGGGTGAGTCCATCAGACATATTATCTCTGGTTGTTCTCGTCTGGCTAACGGCGAGTATTTGCACAGGCATAACCAAGTAGCCAGGATTCTTCACCAGCAACTTGCTTTGAAGTACAACCTAGTGGACTCTGAGGTACCGTACTACAGGTATGTGCCCGATCCAGTTCTTGAAAATGACCATGTCACGTTGTACTGGGATCGGTCTATCATTACTGACCGGACTATTGTAGCCAATAAGCCGGACATAGTGGTGATAGACCGATTAGCGCGCCGTGCAATGATAGTCGATGTCACCATCCCGCATGACGAGAATCTCGTGAAAGCTGAGAAAGAAAAACAAATAAAATATCTTGACTTAGCACACGAGGTTGTCGACATGTGGAATGTGGACTCGGCTATCATTGTGCCGATTGTTGTGACCGCTAATGGCCTTATAGCCAAAAGCTTCGACGACCATCTGTCGAAGCTATCGTTGCACGGGTGGATCAAGGGCCTGATACAGAAGGCAGTACTCCTCGATACGGCTCGCATTGTGAGGAGGTTCCTGTCTCTGGAGCCCTAACCACCGGTAGCTTGGACCCTGCTCCCGACACCGGTGGATAACTATATTTTTATATTTTTAAATGTTTTTTTTTTCTTTTGTATAATTTTGTTAAAAAATATTTAAAAATGTAATTTTATATGTAAAAAAATTGAATAAAGAGAATAATAATAATAACTTGTTCTTCATCTCCGGCTTGCCTTTATTGGCCGGTCGTAGTGAACACTGACGAGGAACAGAGCTCCCACCTCTCTCTTGCCTTTATTGGCTGGCTTGAGTGGAGATTCGCAAGAGCAAATGCGCTCGGGAGAAGGATGTATAATCCAGTAAGGTGCTGGTAGGGATCTTGACCGTACTTCCGGGATTGTCCTGATAGCCGTGGTATACCTCTCCACTCCTCAAGCACATCAGGATATGTTGCCCTCTTGTTGCTACGTCACTTCATGCTAGCGACCATTTTGGGGGCCCATTTGTTGAGTATGCAAGTCACCCCTTGCCTTTTTATCGATGGAAATTAAAAACATTGTTTAGGCAGGGGCCATAGTCTTAACATAGTTCCTGGTAACCAGTCCACTTAAGACTCCAAAAACCATAGCCTTATATTAGTTTTTCACATGTTGCAATAGTTTCCCTTCAACCGGGGGTTGTCCTTGGATGCACTAGCATAGCGCATACAGGGATAATCGCCGGTTGGTACCACGTTCCATTAGAAGCAGCTAAAAGGGCCTCTGCGAGTTGGTTTCGGCTCCTCGTATGCCTTCCAAAGGTCCAGGACCTCATGGTCCTGAGATAAATAAACGTATAAAAATAATAATAATATATATATTCCTCTATCACACAACGCCGTCTATTCTCAAGCTAAGCAGAGCTTGTGTTATGAGTACTAGACAACTGATACTTATATATTTCTAAATAGATACGTATTATAGATAAATTACACCCAGACACAGAACAAAATATCGTGCTCGTCACACAAACATTTGTCCTGGGTGGGAATCGAACCCACGACCTCCGGCATAGCAGTGAGGGTCACTAATCACTAGACCAGCAGGCCTGTCAGACTTATTTCTTAACCTTTCGGATACCGTAATAAGAGACACAATAAAAAGACAACGAGAGAGCGAACACCGGCGTTCGCTTGGGGTTTAATTAATTAAATAGCAAAAGTAAAGATATATAAAAAATGTGACATGTTTATATCTTATTGCTCGTGATTACATAACCTTTTGACTTGTGTGCAAAGTTTGAATCACAAATATACTTTGCCATTCAATCTTGCAAAGTTAACTGTCAAATTGGAAATGGAATGTTTGGAATGGGTAAAATTATGTACAAAACAATAATAATAATTAATTTTCATTATATTTTTAGATTACGAAGACGAATCTGAGAGGTCACACAGAAAGAGCAAACGCAGAAAGTACAAGTAAGTTTTTTGTTTAGTAAAATTGTTTCTTGTCATAACACCAATTGCGGAGAAGACAATCTCTTAGCTACTACGCTAACCTTATTTCTTTATTGTATACAAAAGACTTAACATAGAACAACACTGATTAAACAATTCATGTGCGAGGACGACAAGAAAGAGAGTTTTAAGTTTATTTAAAAAAAAATATAAATATATAACCGACTTCCGAGTGTTTTTTAACATTGAAGTCGGTTATAATTTTTTTGTAAAAAGTTTTTTTGATTTACACTTTTTAGTTATAATACCACCACTAAAAATTACCCCTCAGACAAACTTAAATAACTTATACCCACAGTGCATCTCATAACGATTCTAATAATCCCAAACACGGTTAGATTACATTAATTTAATTTTTTTTCCTTCTGGCTTCATCATCAGATCAGTTCGATACATCCCCCCCCCTTTTTGACAGTCAGTCATCGACTACACGTATAAACTAAACAAAGCAACTTTACTTGTAACCACAGTTTTGCTGTGATTCTGTAAGGAGTTCTGTTCCATATCTTCGAAGTTTATGATCAGATCATAACAATATTTCTATGGGACCAACTTGGAAGCATAACCTTTCAATCAATAATTTTCAAAATCGGTCCACAATTGCCCGAGATATCGGTGAACATCAATAAAAAAAAAGTAAAAAAAAAAACATACATTCAGCCGAACATAGAACCTCCTCCTTTTCGAAGTCGGTTAATAAACGAATCACTTGTTCACAGATCGTCAGACGAAAACTACGAGTCGGATTACGATGGGTAAGTAACAGATTGTCAATTTTTCGAAAAGTTCGATACTTATACTAACAGGCCCTGCAAACGTTGTTCTGCCACCTTTATAAATAGCTTTTGCCCGCTGCTTCGCCCCGTAATCTCTGTATGTATGGATCCGAAATACGAACATGCGCATGATCGCAATTCGCTGGTAGAAAGTTATAATATTGCTGAGTGTTATGTGCTACTTTTGGTCAAGGATCAATTAAGGGATCCTATGGAATAAGTCATGGGAGCGAAACCGGGAGAATAATTATACTACTAACTTCTACCAGTGGCTTTGTCCGCGTGAATATTGGTTATTGCGTCGAAGATGGATAAAAAGTAGTGCAAGTGCAAGCAACCTTTCAATAAATCCCAATTTCTTTCCACAGTTCAAAAAAGAAAAAACGCAAGAAGGACAGGAAGCACAGTTCCAAAAACAAGCGCAAGCGCAATAAGCCCGATGTCGATGAAGAACAGCCCATAGCCGTCAACATAGATTTAACAAGCACTCTCAAAGAACTTCGCACTTCCTCTCCAACCAAAGAGCTAGTTCTCCAAGACCTAGAAGACACACAACAGAGCTTTTCAAGACAAGACTCTTCTGACGATGAGTTAGTAAGAGACAGAAGACGAAAGAAAGAGAGGCACTACAGTGAGGGGGAGTGGTCTAGTGATAGTGAAGGCGATTCCAAGTCTTCTGGCAGTAGGAAAGATGAATAGAATAATCATGCAAAATTCAACGTTAAGCACTTGAGAATTAAGTTGATATTAGAATGTATGGAAATGTTATAAAAAAGTATTGCAGTGGAAATTTAACTGTGTGTAATTGTGTAAAGGTTTATAGTCATAATGCATATTAAATACTTCCTTTTGGAATAGATTATTATTTTATCTGTTGAGAGTTAGGACGTTTAGGCGTTAACAATGAAATGGTATTGTGTTTGCTTAATATTGAATTTTGAGTGATATAAAAGACAACAGCCCGACTACTGTATTGTAGTCAAGTATCAAACAAATCCTTGTTTTTTATAGGTAAAGGTTTTGAAGTTTTATTCCTTTTTTTACGTGGAAACAAAATCATCTCCCAGTCTCGGTGGAGTGACACGGAGTGTGACTTTTACTGGCTAAAACTTACATCTGTTCCTTTAGTTTATAAGGGCCACAGTAATGCCTTGATCACACGTACCAAGTAAAAGGGCGAGGCAGTAAAATGTTGCTCGTACGAGACAGTGATGTAAGCGAGTTGTAGAGATAAGCGCTCGACCGAGCACTCGGCACTTTGTTTATACGTACCGAGTATTCGGCCGAGAGCACTGTCTCAACTGTTAATTGTACGTATTCGACTTCGTTCTATCCGGCTCGGGGCCGCGTTCACTTGTTTTATTTGAAAGTCCACTCAGCTCCACTATGCTCTACTAAGGATTTTAATATCGTGCGGTTTTGATCACGCATTCGGAATTGCCCCGCACGCGTATACCCACAAATGTCCATTTCATACAAGTATTTATTGTAATGCGTGAAATACGCACGCGGGATGCGTTTTTTTAGCATTTTAAAATTTTCTACATGCAGAGCGAACCCGCATGCGTGTCCGCACGATATTAAAAACACCCATAAACAGTTTCTACTGATGTGGAGTGCAATTTCAAGCAAATAGCGCACACGCAAGGAAACTCCGAGCATGGCCCTTTCAATAGCCCTTTGGTTGACTTTAAACTTTCTGATGAGGCACATTGTAAGTGACAACGTTTCAGAGTCATATGTCATCATAATAATATAATACATAGATAGTAATATATTGAGTCAAAATTTTACAGGATGAAACATAATTCTTGGAATATCATTAGGTAACTTTAAACTAGTATAAGTAGACTTAATTCGTCTTACGCATTTATAAGACCTATTTTAGAAGACATTAGGTATCACTTTAATTAATTTAATTTTCGATCGGATTGTTAGATACTTAAAATTATATTTTAGTGCTACTAACATAAAATAGGATACATGTGGAATGCATCTTTGTGGAATTGTCTTAATTCGTAAAAAAAAATTAAGATATTATTATTATTCTTCCCTCTTATACTAATTAAAGTGAGGTTGGTATGGTATATGCAAGTTAAGCATGGCATAATCCACTTATGCATACAGCAAAGAAGTTATTATTTATATTGAAGAAAAATCATTAAAATACAATTATTGTAGTTTATAAAAACTCAATTAAAATCGAGATTAAGCTCATATTAAAAGAGCGACTCAAAATATAATTTTAATTACTTCACGAATAGATACACATTTCACTGTGAGAATTCAGAATACTATCTATATATATATATGGGTATCTTTTCGTGTAGTAAATATAGTTATATTTTGATTCACTCTTTTAAAATAAGCGTGCGGTGTCGCGTCGCATCGCGTTTAGGTGTGAACTGACCCTAACCTTGTATTAATCTGTAGTTGTTATTGAATAAAACGTTTAAAATATATATGAGATTAAATTATCTGCTATAATTTATATTAAATGAAATATATTTACCTACATAAACATAGAAAAACGATTTGAATAAAAAATAAACACATTAATTGTGTTACTAATGACTAGCTTCTGCCAGCGGCGTCGTCCGCGAGTGAATGTAGGTTTCTCTTCTTAAACTTTGGACTCCCCATTTATTGTTTTTACGGCGTGAATTTTTGGAAAATCCTCTTTTTGTGTTTGCCTACGCCATAAAAAGAAACCTAGTGCGTAATTTCACGCTCCTAGTATAAAAAGTAAAATTATAAAAAATAGTATTCCGTCGGTGTTGGGACCAGAGCTTAAATTACCGGTGTTTTTTTTTTATCTGTTATAAACTAGTACTTGACTGCGATCCCGCCTGATGGTAAGCAGTGATGCAATCGTTGATGGTGGTGGTTGGTGGTTAGGGCTCTAGAGACAGGAACTTGCTGCTAGGCAAGCGTGCTCCATCGTCGGCCACATCATCGCTTACCATCAGGTGAGATTGTGGTCAAACGCGAGCCTATCCATTATAAAAAAAAAAAAAAAAAAAACCGCATCACAATGCGAGCCGTATCGAGGAGTACTGCCTTCTATAGCAGACCCTTGATCCAGCCGCGCATCGACAGCTTCGACAAATGATCGTCGAGGTCATTCGCGGCCACGATAATCGGCACAATGACAGCCGAGTCTCTTCTTCTTCTTCCTGCCCTTATCCCATATTACTTGGGGTCGGCGCAACACGTTTTCTTCTTCCATTCTGTCCTGTCACCCGTCAAACTATCACTAACTCCCTTTTCTTTCATATCACTTCTCACACAATCCATCCATCTTTTTTTCGGCCTTCCTCTCCCTCTCCATCCATCTACATGTATACTCAGAACTTTTTTAGTAATATGCGCTTCATCCCTCCGCTTCACATGACCATACCAAGACAACCGATTACCTTTCAACTTTTCAGTCACTGGCGCCACTTTCAAACTTCCTCTAATATACTCATTTCTCACTTTATCCATTCTCGTCACACCACACATCCATCTCAACATTCTCATCTCCGCTACATGCAATCTTTTTTCATCCTTCTTTTTCAGAGCCCAACATTCTGATCCATACAGTATGACCACCTGTCTGTGCCACCACACCTCCAATCTGTTTTGGACCTCTAGGCCACTCTCGGCAACCAGCACAATGTCGTCGGCAAACAGCATACACCAGGGAGCCTCCTCCTGAATGTCCGACGTCAGAGCGTCCATTATCATCAGGAAGAGATAAGGGCTGAGAGCCGATCCCTGATGTAAGCCGACAGCCACATTGAAATTTCCAGTGGTGCCCACTGTTGACCGGACTTGCGTACTACATCGACTGTACATCGCTCGGATCAACTGCACATACTTTCCAGGCACACCTTTCTCCCTAAGGGCCCACCACAGAACCTCTCGAGGTACCCGGTCGTATGCCTTTTCGAGGTCAACGAATGCCATGTGCAAGTTTTTATGCGCACCTCTGTATTTCTCGCACAGCTGGCGTATAGCAAAAATGGCATCCGTCGTACCCCGAGCAGGCATAAAACCGAATTGGTTCTGTGAAATTTCACTCTCTTCTCTCAGTCGCCTTTCAATAAGTTTCTCCCAGGCTTTCATAGTATGTGACATTAGCTTTATTCCTCTATAATTGTTGCACTCAAGCACATCACCTTTGTTTTTAAAAATGGGCACCAAAGAACTGCTGCACCACTCATCAGGTATGGCTTCTTCCCGCAACAACTTATTGAAGAATAAAGCTAACCACGTCCATCCATCCACTCGCAATAACTTCCACACTTCAACGGGTATTCCATCTGGACCCATGGCTTTACCATTTTTCATTCCATTTACTGCTACTCTGACTTCATCCATACTAACCATTCTCACTAACCCTACATTCACTGGTTTACTCTCTAAAATTCCACTCCAATTATTTTCTTCATTCATCAGTCTTTCAAAATAGTCCTTCCACCTCTCTTTGATTTTTTCATCATCCGACAGGACCACTCCCGCTTCATTCCTTACACATCTTACCTGACAAACATCTCTCGTCTTTCGCTCTCTTGTTTTAGCTAGCCGGTACAGCTCTTTTTGGCCTGCAGGACTGTCCAGTGTGTTGTACAGTTTGTCCTGGGCCATTGATTTTGCTAATGCCACGGCTTTCTTAGCTTTTTTCTTCAAAACGTCATATTCCCTCTTTTTTTCCGCTTTCAAACTACCGTTTTCCAATTCTACGTGCTGCCATTCCTTGAATTTTCTTTTCTTTTCTTTCAACACATTCTGAATTTCTATCGACCACCACCATGTATCCCTATCTATTGCGCCTTTTCCTCTCGTCTCTCCCAAAATATCTTTCGCTGCGTGCCTGATACACTCCGCCAACTCATTCCAGCTTTCATTTATACTTCGGAATGACAGCCGAGTCTACATTATTATTATTATTATAGCTAACCCGTTTGTCCCACTGCTCGGCGAAATTCTTCCCAACGATCACGATTCCTCACGTGCTCTTTCCAATTCTTAAGGATACATAATAATAAAATAATAAACTATGAAACTGTGCAATAACGATGTTCTAGCCTATTTTATTAATAGAAATAAATAATATTTACAAGAATCAAAAAGTTGCCTTAATTGAATACAGCAACATTTTAATCAAACGTATTGTATGTGGTTACAAATTAAACACTTGGTCGCTCTGAAACCAGGCTTTCCATTGCGCATGACCAGATCTGCTGGAGGTTTATGTATAATAAAAATGCTGCACAGCCTACTTCTTCACAAGCCCTCTGAAATTTTCCTTTGGCAAAAATATTTTTTAAGTTATAAAATTCCAAATAAATTATCACCTATTAGCCCCGACATTTTAAAATCAGACCATAGTGCTCACTTTTGATAAATAACAAACTCTTGCATAACATTTCAGGTTTCTAGGCCCAAGGGCTTGTTCTGTGCGCCTTCTGAAAGAAACCTACTACTGTGCATGCATTTGTACCGTACTTCTAAATACCGAAAAACTTGCATGATGCGAATCGTAAATTTGTATAAAATTTGTGCTGAATCAATGCAGCACAATTTTTATACAAATTTACGATACTTTATACCTGTGTGTGTATACAGCAGTCTTTTTAGAAACGGTGTATGTATATAACCTAATTGATTTGTATGATTTATGCTAGTCATAGATAATTTCGAGACATGTTAGCAAATCTTACGAATATTTTTTATGGATTATTGCATGATATTTTACGTCTGGATGAAAATGTTTACACAAACTTAAAAAAAAACTTAACTCAGATAATAATGTATATTTAGAATAAATAATTTAAAAGGCTCTAAGGGTGCTTTCCTGGTTCTTTGGCTCTTACAGCCGAGTCACACCGGAATGGCAGCGGCCGGCTAGGCTAAAACTACCGACATGAAGTGCGTAACGCGCGGCTGCTCACGGCACCGCGGGCGGCCTCGCGACCTTCATGCTTTTCACGCGAAACTGGACTTTTATCTAAGTAGATAAAGTTTAAAATTATTGCACACTGACAGTGCTCGCCGTGTCGCTGCCACTCCGGTGTGCCTCGGCCCTTACTCGCTCGCATGCAATTTATACAAGTAAGTTATATCAAACATACATAATGCTCGTTTTTGTTCTTCCTTATAGCCAATTTGAAAGGCTGCAAAGTATGATGAAATACACACAAATGTATATATATTTTAGGTACCTGTTGTATCAAATATATAGTCGACCAAGATGATTAGACAACTGTCAGTATCAAAATAATTACAAAAATATTTCAGGTCCAAACAAGAAAAGAAAGAAAAAATGTTGATTTTCTTTCTTTCTTGTACGTGTGCCTAATTCTACCTAGTTGTTCTGTTTTGGTGGGCTTGTAGCAATAACTGTGACTAATATCTATGTCTGTGTCTTGAATATGTAATTTAAAAATGATGCTCTGAAAAAATTAGCCTTTTGTAACGGTGTGTACAATAGTATAGCAATATGGTTAAATAAATAAATATAGTTTCCTATGACTCTTTGTTTTATTTTTTACCAAGTACAATATAGTTAGCTAACACGCTCGAGGAATGCGCACGCCCTATGTGGGGAGGGCCGCGTTTCCACTGACTGACTTATTGCTGACTGACTGACTGACTTATTGCTTTATCATACGTACGGGTGCGCAACGAACACGCCGCGCATGCGCAGCGAATTTGTTGCGGACGCGCAACGAGGTGCGGGTCTCCGGCGTCTTTGAAGTAACAACGCTGACATCAGTGTCGCTTCGTCGGAAATCAATTTTGTTACTCAGTTTATTGTACGTCGTCGTTAACTTGCTACAAACACGTGTTGAAAACGTTGCGAATTTCCACATATCCGTGACGTCTTCGCTTTGCAGCCGCGGCGTGTTCGCGACGCTTTCCCTACGCGCCCACCCTGCTCCGCAGCCGCTCGAAAACCTCTAGTGTGATAAAGCCCTTATAACACATCGAGGTGGATCGGGCTTAGCCTTGTGTGTTTTCACGTGTATCCTTTTTTTATGTGCGCCGTAGAAACAAAAAAGTCCTTTCTAAATTAATAAACTGTGGTGAGCGATAACGCGAAGCGCTCGATGTATTGGAAAATATTTTAAGCACACAGAAACACCCACCGAGTGATTCCGGAGAAGACGGCGGCACTGTAATCTGTGCTGTCCTGCACAGCGAGGCTCGGAGGAGGCCCCTTTAGGCCTCTGCCTCGAATCTTGCGGGCAACGGGGCGGCGGCGGCGGCGGCGCGGGAGCGGAGCGGGCAACGCAGACCCGTTCTCGAAACCAGCGGGCAGGGCGCGCGGTACTATAGCGGCGTAGTGTTGTGTTTGTGGTTGTGTCGTCGAGATATTTGTTTTTATTCGCGAACAAAATGTCTGAATAATGGCGACATCTATTCTTAACGCTCGATTTATTGTGGGCAAAAGAAGAAGTGAATGCCTACTATAGGGCAAGGAAAAGGAAAGGCGAGTTGTATAGAAATTATGAAGAACAGAGACAATGTCCTAACAGATTCTATGACTAAAATAAATTGCACAACACTGCACAGCGCGGGCGGTCACCGCTTGACAGGAGCGCATCGCTCGTTGCCCGCCGTCGCGCCGCTTTTTTCGAGAACCGGTCCATTTGATTTTACGCGTTAGATCCTTCCGCTCCCACGCCGCCCTGCTGCCCGCAAGATTCGAGACAGAGGCCTTACAGCCCCCTCAGAGCTTGGGAATGTGCCCCTAACAGGCGCTACACAGAAAGGAATCCGGAGGGGTTTTTAAAAGTTAACGAAGCCTCCGCCATAATATATGCTGATAGTGATCACCGGGTGCACTGTCTTTGTAGGTTTCCTGCGATTATAAAAACAAAAAGTACATTTCGATACAAGTGGAGAAAGTTTGGCATTGCGACCGAGGCGGAATTTGCACGAGGTGTTGTAGATCCAAATGCTGCGGTGACAAATTTCCACGTGTATCAAACAACGTTTAAATTTTCAATACACTTACGAAGCTTATAAAGTAAACGGGGTTGACCGGCGACTCGTGGGGACTGCGCGGCGTCCAGCCTGATCCGATACATGCAATAAATTATGGCGGAGGCGAACTAGCGCACTTTTCCGCACTAGTGCGAAAAACAGTAAATTGCGCGCCTAGAAACGGTAGGGATAGGAGCGGGTTTTCGAATATGTTGAATTGGCTTTGCCTATGACAAATACAGGCACGCATATTGTTTGGCAGTAGAGCTGTGACTGTTCCATAGTACCATTATCTTCACAACACCTAATAAACGAAATAACATGCTAAAGACACAAAAATGTATTTGTGTCTTTAGCATGTTATTTATTAGAACTTTATGCAACGCACAGGTACAAAGGCGGACTTAATGCCTTAGGCATTCTCTACCAGTCAACCTAGGGTGGTGAAGAGAAAACATGGTAGGTGAACAAAAAAAATAACAACAAAAAATGGATTATTAAGAAAAATAAGGGTACAAATGTATATATATGTATAAATAAAATAGACATACATATATATTTAATATAATATATACCTACATATATATTTATATAAAGTAGAAGAAGGGGGGTTTTGAAATTACTCCGCTATTTGTTCTGAAAGTAATGCCGCAACTTTCGCTTAGACGCATACTGACTGGTATATATATGGCATACCATCCTGATGTCGAGAGGAAGCGCATTCCACAGAAGTATGGACTGTATATGAAAGGAAGAATGAACAAAATCAGAAGTATGAGAGGGACAGAACAGTAGGAGATTGTTAGAAGAACGAAGATTCTTAGAATGGGAAGAACATAAATATTGAAAATGAGATATAAGATAAGAAGTTATTTCGTTTATTTCACACTCACACTTTAGCTTTAGGTACATACTCTACTCTCTCTCAACATTAGGCAGGTACTCACGTACACACGACTCTTTTTAATAATGTTTAATTTTTGTATTAGGTTCTTTCCCACATCATTATTATTTAAAGCACCTACGTGAACCTAAACAACACCATCACACACATTCGAAACCAATCCTCTTTCAAGAGTTAGAACAACAATACCTAGATATCTCCGCTTAGGAAATTCCACTTACGATAAACAAAATGTCAATCAAATATTGAAGATCAAACAGTCAAATATCATCTTCTTTTTGAATCGATATATAAACTGTCACCAGTGGCGTAGTCCCAATGGCCAAAGGGGCCCCATATCAAAAGTTATCGAGGTTTTTTTACAACGTAGGCCCTTCTCCCACAGAGACATGATACGGAGTCGCGATGGGCCATAACAGAGATGACCAGACTAACTGGATAGATTCGGCCATGTACGACTAAGACCCGCACTGGGGCCGCGTGGTAGATTACGTCCCAACAGTGGGAACATTATAAGGCCGACTATGCTATGCTATGACCAAGACCGATGAGCTCGTTTATTGGAGCATTTTGGAATAGAAGAGGTGATCATATGTAGAGAATGCTAGAACGAACGGAGCGAGCTATAAATACGAAACATCCTATCATGTAGTAATTATTCATTAAGTACCTCTCATCAATAAGAGAATTGAAGGTTGTGGATAACATGTTACGAATTTTGACACTTGTCAGGGCCCCTGTAGCTTGGGGGCCCCGTATCATTGTTACGGCTGATACAGCGGTAGCTACGCTCCTGGCTGTCACTATAGTTTATCTGCACCTACTCTACCTAACAATAGTTTCGGACGCCGTGAACGGGCTAGATTATTTGGTTCCCGCGCATTATAATGTCAATCAAAAAGTAGGTACCTATACCCCACTTGTGGAAAATCCAGTTTAGATAAAGTTTCGTGATACACAACAAACAAACATAAAAGATAGGATAAAAGTTGGTAAAACGTACATAGCTAGTTGAGCCATCGGTTTTCAGCTGAAATCATGATGATAGCAGTAAATGCCATTTAGGTACCTACCCACCTTAAAAAGTGTCCTGGGCTTTTGGGGAAAAGACCAGAGCGTGTGGTATTTTTACCTTACTGTAACCACCACATTATCGAACCAGATCATCGGAGTACTGGAGTTCTTTGGCCACATTGCCAGGAAAAATGACCACAACCTTGAACAGCTCATCGTAACTGGCATGGTTGATAGCAAACGACCAAGAGGCCACAGCCTAAAAAGATGGACAGATCAGCCCCCCTAGCCAAGTTACAACCGTTTCTCTTACGTCGAACGCCTCAAGTTAGTCACGCCGCTGATTCTTTTGTTCTGACCACATGACGGAGCGAAGTTTTCTACTAGCGTTAACGATTGCAGATTATCAACTTGGCTAGGGGTACAGGTCCACCCCTCAGTGTCGCGTCGCACTTCATGACGGTAAGAATCGTCACTGATGGCGAGATACCATCAATAAGAAGCTAATCCAGCGAGAACTTTACGACTCGAGTGACCACGAGGAGGAGGTTAACCACCACCCCAGTGATCACATATGGAAGGGTCCTTCGACCTCTTGAAAGACCACACCGGATCCTCCCGTGTACAACACCTCTGGGCACGGTTCTGGGGACACCGTAATTAAGTACCCTACTGAGATGGATATTAATTAGGCTAGCAAGGTGTGGAATTAAATCATAATTATAAGGACATACTAAACTATCTACTTTGGTTAAAACATTAATATAATCATGGTATTATGAACCTAACGCAGCTGAAACGGAAAATAAATTATATGTAATATAATCCTAACAATTATCTTTAATGATGTTTGTTTATGAAAAACTGTTATCTGCTACTCTGAAGACAATTATATTAATTCTAATTAAATTAGATAGTACCTATGTGTGATACACACTTACGCACTTTACAAAATTACAAATAATAAATAGGTACGTTTCAACGTTTTAATACAACACTAATAAATAATCTAAAAATGTTAGTGGGAAGTGATATAAAAAGTGAACTTATGTACTTCCAAATAAAAAATCACAGAAATTGCTAAATAACTATATATTTCGGAAGTCATTTAAAAAAACTGGGCAAGTGCGAGTCGAACTCGCGCACTGAGGGTTCCGTGCAAACTACAATTCCTGAATGGAGTCTCGAAGATTTTTCCGAATTGCAATAATATTTTTTTTGTGACGTTTTTAACAAAAAATTTACTGTTCTCAGATTTTTCCCTATACCTGTGCTATAAGACCTTGCTTTATGCCAAATTTCAGGATTCTGGGTCAAAGGGAAGTACCATATGAATTTCGATCTTTGAGAGTAGCAAAATATACGTTTTTTTTGCGACTTATACAGCCGTATCTTTTTTATTCGTTAAGTTTGATTTTTTCACAGATTGAAGGAACCGCAGACCAGAGTATATGGTTTTAATTTCAACTTGATACCTGCACGCGTTCTCGAGATAAAGGGTCTTGACAGACAGACAGACAAACAGACGGACGGACAACAAAGTGATACTATATATAAGGGTTCCGTTTTTTCCTTTTGAGGTACGGAACCCTAAAAATAAAATCAGAAATACAGAATTCCAAAAGATATTTTGCAATGAATTTAGTCATCATCTCCCCAGCCAATATCCACCTAGCTTGTATACGCCTGAATATTCGTGTTTTAGGTACATGGAGCGACTGCCCTGGGTTGTGGAGGTCTGGTACTCCACAACCCAGTTATTGGGCAACACGATGCTCCTTGGGTAGACTGATGCACGAAACCGATAGATCTAGCTATTTTCGTTTTGTACTGATGGTCAGATTTTCTGGCTTCTGACTACCTTAACAACTGCCAAAGATCTACAAATGACATACCGGGACCAACGGTTACAAGTCCTAGATAAATTAGATGTAGTACTTACATATGGATTGTCAAAATCACATTGGTACCCAATGCCTGGTTTTGAACCCACCATCTTGTGCATGAGAGGTGGATGCCACTGGGCCATCACGACATTTCATTTACTTTTTAACCAACTTCGTCAAAAGTCCACAAGTCATCAGATCTTTTTTTACCTTTCCAGCGATATCTTCGCCAACCAAGAGCCTATTATTTTGATCTTTGCTGTTTTTTTTTCAAAGAATGAGTCCAGGTAGTCTCGTTTGAATTTTAGTGAAGATCTGATGATAAACTTCAGAGAAAGACCATATTGGAACACAGTAAATGAGAGCAAATATTCCGGGATTGCTGCAATCGCATGTCTGTTTATTGTTCCATTTCGAATTAGGGTTTCCATTAGTAATTACTCCGTAGCTAGTGGTTAGCTGCCTGATACCCAAGTATCTCGGAAAGTTTTTAAAGCCGTTGGTGTTGCACTAGATCTCTCTCCGGTCGTGCCGAACTGCTGTCCCATCAGACTATGTAGGCAGTAAAAGAAAACTTTATACATTGTACCTGTGTTTGTGCACATGCTTGAGCTGTCCTGTGTTATGTGTACCTGGCTGATCTGCGTTTTTCTTCTTTCGTGTCGATCCGACTCAAAGTTCCTACCAATATTTAGCCACCTGGACCGCTCTGTCGTCGGCTTCGCATAAGTCGTGGAAGATGCAGGTAATTGTGCAAGCTGGGTAGGAAACCAGGTGACGCATCAAGATATGCGTCACCTCCTTTTCAGACTGCTTTGCATCCACACTGGCACTGTATTTGCGATGGGTCAAGGATTCTCTACTTGGCCCTAGGTTATCTTTGCAGCGGCCAACCTGAGCCCGCAGTCGGTTCAGAGATTTCCAGATTGGCCACTGCATTTCGTGTCCCGGTGACAGATGCTCTGCTGGAGAAATGAAATTGGCTGATCTGCGTTGAGATTCTCCATCATGATCGAAATTCGATCGAGAGGATGATTTATTATCTTATTGTAATCATCGACATTTATATACTTTTCCATCCTTGGCACTTGATTTCCACAAGACACGTTTCTGGTGCTCGTTGCCACTTTTGAATCAAACAATAGTTTCAAAATCGAGATTGTTTATTGGCAAAACTGCCAAACAACAAGCAAATCCATGATGCTTACCTTGTAGTCTATTAAAGAATTGTTATTATCTCAATAAAGTTAAGCCCTGTATCTGATAGCGCTGACTACTCAAGATGCTGTTAAGCCGCTATAAAATGTGTACGAGATCTAACTGCACGTCAATCCCTTGCATCTCAAGCAGGAGTTTAGGTGACAAAGGGGGCCCTGAATAAGATGACATCCCAGGTAAATATTGAAATATACTCGTAATACATTTTGATACAAGTGCAAAAAGTTTGTCATCGATTTAGCTGCAGTGAAAACTTTGCACGTGTATCAAATGACGTTTTTCAATACACTTACAAAGAAATTAATAAACGGGGGTAGACGCGCGCCCAGTCTGATACGATAAATGTAATAAAATTGTGCCGGGGGCGAGCTCACGCACTTTTCTGCACTAGTACGGAAAACAGTCTACTACGTGCCTAAAAGCGGTAGCAGCGGGTGTTCGAGTAAATGTATTGATAAATATATTTTGAAACCAAGAAAAAATGTCTCCAATAGATATTTGACTTAGTGACTAAAGATAACGGATGAAAGCAGCCAGAATCGTATTCTGACCGAATGTTGTTGGAATGGTATCTCATGTGACCTGGTGCGTCTCTGTGCTATCCTCAATTAATTTGTCAGGACCGGTAGCTAGAAGGATGATGATGAGGACTTAGCTGGTAAGTTCAGGGTTAGGCGTTTTGAAAGATTTGCAGTTTGCAAGAAATGTGATTACAGAAAATGGAAAGGGTGAGATGAAATTAAGATGTAATGACTTTTCTTATTTAACCTTTCGAATACTGTAATTAGAGACACAATAGAAAGAGAATGAGTGAGCGAACGAGAGAACGCGCGAGTGTACGAACGAGCTTGGGGTTTAATAAATTATTGAAGGACTAGCTTTTGCCCGCGGCTTCGCCCGCGTGGCATTAGGTAAGTACTTAAGGAATCGGGATAAAAGGTAGCCTATGTTCTTTTCCATGTCAAAGGCTATATGCATGCCAAATTTCATGCAAATCCGTTCAGCCGTTTTCGCGTGATTAAGTAACAAACATCCAAACATCCACACTTTCACATTTATAATATTAGTTAGGATTGTGCTAAAAGAATAATTAATGATACATCTGATATTTACTTGAAAGGTTACGTTTTGAGGACTACAGACTATAAAAACTTTATTCTGTAAAATACTGTAATTTTTTTCTCGATTTCCTCTTAAGAAAGCAGAGGTCTGCCTGATCGATCCGTCGCAGCTGCTGCGTCCGGAGCCGGTGTTCAACGACAAGCCGCTGGAGGCCTTCCGGGACTACACCGTGGACGACTCCGACCCCGTCCGGGAGCGCGTGCGCAGGACCTACTATGATATGCACACCAATGTCACTGTCGACCTTGTTAAACGTGAGTACTTGCCACAATGTATGACACGGACATTGCGAAAGTTTCTCAATTCAATTCATTTATCCAATCTTCACGATAGGTTTTTTTGACAGTTAGCAATGTGACTTAAAGACTATATTCCACTATTGTAAGAGTCTGGTGCCTGAAATAGGTTTTTGGAAAAAACCAGGTTACCAGGGCCACCCCAAAGCAAAAAAAGGAAAGTAGGTAAGTACATTGTTACACGACCTTGAGTGACAGTAATACTATTTATGGTTACAGAACATCAGACCATAAAAAGAAGTAGTGAAAAAAAAAACAGAAAAAAAAAACAAAATTAATTATAAAACCAGGATAAAAGTAAATAAAAACAAAAACAGACATTACTGTATATGCAGAGCAGGTTGTTGGTAGTGTCCTAGTGGGATGTGTATGTGAGTTCTTATAAAAGGGTGACCAAACGGTTGCAAACCAACGTCCCAATCAAGGTGACCTTGCTGGTTTCAATCCGTGTAGTCAGCAGTTGTAATCCATGACCTTCAACACCCTAACCTAACCTAACCTAACCACCGAGCGTGTTGGCGCGTGGTTAACATGCATGTAGCCGCAACACAAACCAAACATATAATCACCCAGATTTATTCAGATAGGCAGCTAATGCTGAATCTTGTATCCAGCACAGCACATCAGTCCGATGAAAAATGTTTTATTAGTAGTCAATCCTTGGAGTTGGAAAATTGTTTTTTTAGGGAAAATAAATAAGAAAAATATTACGAAACTTTACAGGCTTTTCACATTTTCCACTTGATTATTCCTCAGAAAGGAGTTTATAAAGAAACCAATTCTTTTTTGGGTGTATAACCAGCTAGCACTGTCCTCTTATCTCTCTAAGCTTTTTTCGAATTTCTATCTTCCCTGAACTGTCACACGTATGACTTGGAGTCGCCGTACACGGGCCACCAGCCACGACCACAAAACGCCGCCACCAGCATATTTCCTATAGCTTTCATACATTTTATATGGATTCGGAGCACATGCTCGAAGCCACACGCTTCAAAACCTCCGCAGCAACGCACGCCACTATTCTCATTCAAACTTTCTTCGTCAGAGTCCATTATAATAATGCGCTATGGGTTAAAAAAAGCAGCAGCTACCAGCCACAAGTGACTTGTGGCCGCTTCAAACTTCTCGTAGCGGCGTTTGTGTAGCGACACTGACATTAAGTACATACTTCAGTACCTAATCCTTTCAATGTCAGAAGTTGCATCTATACTTTCCTGCAGAATTCCTCCTTAATTATTTTACTTCTCACTCTATTTATTACAGAAAAGAAAGAAAAATGGTTGAAGTTCAACACGTTCAAGAGTACAATCAAGGATGCTCTCATCAAGTTGAACGAGCTGGTAGACGAGTCCGACCCTGACACGGAACTGCCGAACATCGTGCACGCCTTCCAGACTGCCGAGAGGATCCGGGAAGACCATCCTGATGACGACTGGTTCCATCTTACGGGACTCGTTCATGATTTGGGAAAGGTACGTGAAAATCAGCTGGCTGCAGCGACGAAATCCAAATAGGTAGGTACATTGATTTAAGAACAATCCAATATTGTCGCTGCAGCCACCGCTGTTCTCAAGGCTGTTTTCTTAGAGAATAGCACTGCTGAGCAGTTTGCTACGTTCATGACACGCTGATACTGGCGCAGCGAGGTTCGCACCAGGTGGTAGACGAACTAGCTACAGCCAGGGTTGCGACAGTAGTTGAGAGGATCTGGCAGTTGGAACTCGAGGCTGGCCCTGCATAAATCCGAGGTCATGTGTTTCCATGGCTCTCGCAACGCGCCACCATTGGCATACCTACAAAATAATGGTAAGAGAGGTTCAGATTGGCGTCGAGTCGACGATAAA
Source organism: Mythimna ferrago (assembly GCA_910589285.2). Classification (NCBI taxonomy): domain Eukaryota; kingdom Metazoa; phylum Arthropoda; class Insecta; order Lepidoptera; family Noctuidae; genus Mythimna; species Mythimna ferrago. Next base: position 12,040,411 of record OU342690.1, on the reverse strand, counting down.
GTATCGAGCGCCATAAGTACCGGCACGAATCTTGAGCGCTCGACGTCAGAGTGGGGATCGCTTTGCGCATTCCATACATTGGCGAGCCAATCGTCGTCGTTGTTAGATACATGCAGCAAGCGCAGGGAACGAATCACGAGTGACGTCTATGACGCGATGGCGCGGCGAGCCAATCATTGACACTCCCCGGCCCCGCGTCTCACTTCGTACCACTAAAGAGACCGAATATTTGACTTCTGCGCAACTTGAAGCTAGTGCTCAAAATCCGTGCTGGTATCTGTACCGTGATGGTGTCTACATCTCTCATCCAACTCTCCTGTCGCAGGTCTGCTGGAAGAAATTTCATTTGAAATAAGCAGTACCTTTGTACTCTTTTATCTGTATTTGTCCATTTCATTTTTAAGTGTTTGTGTGTACATAAATGAATGAATAAATAAATAAATAAATGATGTCTAACAATGTCAGTCGTTCGAGTGAGAAAGAGGGATGGATAGCTTCATCTCTCTCCTCTATACATATATCTCAGTTCAGTTTAGATCGTCAAACTGATTGCATTAAGAGCTTGTGGTAGGGCCTCTGAAACTTGTCCTCGAGAGCCGGTGGAACTTCAGACAGCAATTCCGACATCTGGCTCCCAGACGAGCAGGTTGGGGCTACGTCCGACTCTGGCTGCGAAATACGATAAGGCCGCCCATTGCACGTGTTTTATTTTTTGTATATAGTGTTATATATCTTGAATAAAGTACCTAGTATACAATACAAAAAAAAAGTAGATAATTAATAGTTGTTCAGTGCAAAATAACATGATCATTATTAATTGATACTGTATGTGAGTGAAATATAAAGTCACGGTTTATCTCCCTGTTTTTGATAACCCCTTTTACGACTTCGACCTTTTAATTGTTGATCAATTGATACCGGTGGCGCTTCAAGCTGGATTTTTTTACGACCGCGACCACATGAGAGATACTTCAAGTAAAACTGATTAAAGCTCGTGGAAAATATTCCTTCGCTATCGAAGTAATGTATGTAATAGAAAACAAGAGGTGATAATATATAAACCTTCACAAATATTCCATCATTAATGACATTACATGAACATAGAGTTGTCAAGACGAATCATCCAAAGACAAATCTGGAAAAACCCGGACAGATGGCAACCCTACATGCAGTGTCGTAATCGTAACTATACCATTCGAGGCCCGTGGCAAAATCATTAGGTGGGGCCCGAGGAAAAGCGTCAACTTTTGTAATAAATTACAGAGCTGGATAAATCAATGAAGTACAGACCTAAAATATTCTTTCTTATTATTAAATCGGCAGGTCTTTAATCGTAAATAAATCGATTTTTATATTTCGTCATTTAAGGTAGGTTTCTTAGTGGCGTATCGATCTATAAGGTGGTCAAACATGCAAAATTCCACGGGAAATTAATCCTTTTCTTATTATAAATGCGTTTAATAAATCTTAACAATTTACTGAAATTTGTAAATTTACTTCTTCTGAACTCAAGGTCTCTCGAACCGGGAGCCCCACCCCACCGGACCGAGGGCCCCACTGGGCCGGGGACCCGTGGCATTTTGCCAGTCTTGTCACCCATTAGTTACGCCTCTGCCTACATGAACACTTTTGGATTTTAACTTGATTTTAATGCTTCTTTGTACGCTAACTAATTTTGCCTATACAAACAGTAATAGCGATTAAAACTCATCGTTTGAAAAATATTTGTACATTAAGTAGGTACATACTATATACGTATATAAATATATATAAAAACGTTCTGGTAGCCATTGACCCTAGCTCTGCATCTTTCAATGACGATGAGTTTCTTTTTTGGGAGGTGGGAAATCATCTAATGACTTCCTACCGCTCTTTGGTGGAGTAGGAAGGCGTGCCAGACTTTTATTGATTACTAGCTTTTGCCAGCGGCTTTGCCCGCGTGAAAATAGAAAGTATAGGCATACTCAGTGATAAAGTAGCTTTCTACTGGTGAAAGAATTTTGAAAATCGGTCAAGTAATTTTTGAGTTTATTCGTAACATACAAAGAAATAAAAAAAAACCGGCCAAGTGCGAGTCGGACTCGCCCATGAAGGGTTCCGTAGCAGCAAGTAACATAATATAAAAGTTCTTGTAATGTGTTGTAACTTTAATCGATGTTTTAATAATAGTGTATTTTTTTCGATTTATGACGCATTAAAAAAAAACTACTTACTAGATTTCGTTCAAACCAATTTTCGTTGGCAGTTTTTATAGTAATGTACATCATATATTTTTTTTAGTTTTATCATTCTCTTATTTTAGAAGTTAGAGGGGGGGGGACACACATTTTACCACTTTGGAAGTGTCTCTCGCGCAAACTATTCAGTTTAGAAAAAAATGATATTAGAAACCTCAGTATCATTTTTGAAGACCTATCCATAGATACCCCACACGCATGGGTTTGATGAAAAAAAAATTTTTGAGTTTCAGTTCTAAGTATGGGGACCCCCAAAATTTATTGCTTTTTTTCTATTTTTGTGTGAAAATCTTAATGCGGTTCACAGAATACATCTACTTACAAAGTTTCAATAGTATAGCTCTTATAGTTTCGGAAAAAAGTGGCTGTGACATACGGACGGACAGACGGACAGACAGACAGACAGACAGACAGACAGACAGACAGACAGACAGACAGACAGACAGACAGACATGACGAATCTATAAGGGTTCCGTTTTTTGCCATTTGGCTACGGAACCCTAAAAATCAAATCTTTCCTTTCTTTCAGTCGTTCATTGTGGTCGAGGACCACAGGTTTTCCCCCATGGCCCTAGCGGGCATGATGATGAGTTCGGAAATAGATAATAGATTGATAAATTAAGTCTACGTTTTTGCTTCTTTCAAATCAAATCAAAAGCATTTCTTTCAAATAGACCATTTACAGGCACTTTTGAATAGTCAAATATCGGTCAGTCCAAAAAAGTGAAGCTAAATTGCACGTTCCAAAACGTAGATCTCTATGGAGAAGAACGTGCAAGAAACTCCTTCCTTTCCTTAACCAAAGCGTCATGAACCGTCTGTCTTTGACCAGGTGATGGCGTTCTACGGCGAGCCTCAATGGTGCGTGGTGGGTGACACGTTCCCCGTGGGCTGCAAGTGGGCCGATTCCATCGTGTACGGACCCGAGAGCTTCAAAGACAACCCTGACACCTACAACCCTAAATACAAGTAAGAAATGAGGTTTATGTTGTCTTCGGTAATCACGACAGCACGCTTGCAGCGATCAACTGAAAACAAAAAAGAAACGAAACAAATATTTGGATGGTCTACACATTGTTGTTTTGGGTCTGGCTGTCTTTTATCTGTGAGTTTATATGTTTGTGAACACATCTATAATATGACACAGGAGGAATTCCTAGACTGGGGCAACGTTTTTATACAAGATAATATAGGATAATCTATTTCCATACCTTTAATTTATGCTATTAATACTTTAGTAATGAATGGAAAGAACCATTTTCTTTCTCATTTGGATGGTGATTTTTATTTCGAGTGCAAGAACTACGATTCTGAGATGTACAAGTTTGTGGAATGAGATAAGATGTGGCGGAATACAATTGAATATAATTTTCTATTTTCGATTTTGCATAATTATTTCGGCTTCCCCCTACTGTAAATGCACGAACTAACCCGATTCGAAGTGTTTTTTTTTTTTTTTCAAAAATGTATTTTGCAATTTCCACATTTTTTTTACAAATTGCCGATTTTTTAACACCGACATTTATCTCAGCTATATCCTAATAACTCAGTTCTAAACGAATTCAAAGACAATAAATACTTTCTCCTTGTCCCCAGTACCGAGTACGGTATGTACGAGCCACACTGCGGGCTAGACAAGCTAGAGATCTCCTGGAGCCACGACGAGTACATGTACCAGTTCCTGAAACATAACAAGAGCACCATCCCCGAGAAGGGACTGTACATGATCAGGTAACAGCTGTAGCTCTAGTAGACATACTACGTGAAAATGAAATTGTTCTTAGAAACGTGTTCTCTAAAAGTCAGACAGCGATCGAATGTCACCCCCAGGTAGCGCTCAGCCCCATACGAAAGGCAACGAAGGAACAGAAGTAGGTTTTTAGTCAGTAAAAGTCTGACACTATCTTCCGCTCCGCCTAAGAGCGGGGGATGTCATTAGACGATTTTCCCACCGCGAAAAAACCAGGTAGCCACGTAGCCTACTTGTATTAAAAAAGCAACCTGTTCGTACTACTCCATTCGATGGCGTCTTTATCTGTTTACAGAAGTTCTCAATCCTTGTCTATTCTAATTAGGGCAACCAGTTTTAGATCGTCGGCAGGCAGGCATTTTACAAACCTTGTATTGGCTATAAGATTATTGATCGTAACCAAGAACGGAGGCGGCCCCAACTCGGATCCCTGACTAACGCCCGATCGAGTATAATAAGGCTTGCACTCGAAGCAGCCATATCAGACAAACTACTTGCGATACCGCCAGGTTAGAAAAGAAGTCAAGAAATCCGCTTAACAACCGATGGATTTTGATAGCTTTGTCAAGAGTGCATCGTAGTTAACTTTGTCGAACGCTTTCTAAAAATCAACATGCAAGTTATTAAGCTATTGAATGAATTCACACCTCAAAGAAAAAAATAACGTTTCCGCCGTTCTTTTCTGATTCATTTCATTGCAGCCTAAGACAGATCAACCGTTTCTTCGGGACTCATCCAGGTTTATTGCCTGTACGCATTTCTGATGTTTACCAATCTTGCTTTCAGTAGTTGAAGTGACTGGATATAGTGTGGTGGTGAGAGCTTGTCCCAAAAAATGCCGTGACTTCTGTAGCGATATTTTTCTCGTATTAGCGACCAGCTCAGGTTCGTACCGGTGTTACAAATCTTTGAAGGTTTTTTCAAACTTCATTAGATTTGATAAGCTTTGATATCCAACATGATTGAGAAATATAAAACCGGAATAAGAATTATCTTAAACATTTCTTGGAAAAACAGAAGAATAAGGTTACCGCGGCACACATTTGTGATGAATGATAAATTCGGGTGATTGTCCGCAGATATCATTCCTTGTACCCGTGGCACGCTGGTGGTGACTACCGCCATCTGACCAACGAGAAGGACGAGCAGATCCTGCAGTGGGTGCTCGAGTTCAAGTGAGTATTTAATTAAACCAAAACTAAGAACTAAACAGCGTCACAGAAGAATTTACATGGACATTCATTTAGACGGGTGAAACAATCCAATAATTGAAACCATAGTTAGAAATCGTGTGGTACCCGTCAGTCTGAAATGTTAGACCAATTTATGTTTTAAAGATTTTGGCACAAATTCGGCGCCATCAAAGTTTGCAGTACTATATATATGTCTACACATGTCATACCTATGTTCTACAACTAAATAATGATAGAGATTTAAATTCATGTTTCCTATCTTCCCTCTAGCAAATACGACTTGTACACGAAGAGCTCAAAAGTCCCCGACATCGAAGCCCTGTGGCCCTACTACGAGAAGCTGATTGAGAAGTACATCCCTGGTGTCTGCGAGTGGTGAATAATGGGGACCACACGACCTGCTTCTTGGAATCTAAGGATTTGTAGATACCAACTTATGTAATCAGAGTGTCAGTGCTAGTTGGATTTACTTTAACGCGATCAACACGTTTGTGACATTCGAATAAGGGACACGTATTTTTTTAATTGTAAATTAAACCAAAAATGACAAAGATATAGCCCATTAAAGTTACGTGTAACGTCACGCCGCCATGCTGCACTTTATCGCACGGGGTGACGTCACACGTAACTTTAATGGGCTATTTCTTTGTTATTTTTTGTTTAATCGAAAAAAGGAAAAAATACATGTCCAATATTTTTTTTTAATCTAAAATTCGGACTAAATAAAATGTAATTATTCTGACTCTGGACACTACCCTATTGGCCCGCTCCAAGCTCTTAACCAATCAAAGAGCCAAACGCGGCAAACGTTTCGAACGTCATACACGTGTCGATCGGGTTAACGTAAAAACAACTCGCACTAAGACTTCTGATTTTAATTATACCTGACGTGTTTTGATTATGTTCTCGGTACTATCCAATTATACAAGTATATCACTTGTGTCTCGCCTTAATTTTGCAAGGGTCCAAATGTTCTAAATAGACATTATTCGTTTATTGCTCTTTCTGTTAGTTAAAACCGCATCAAAATCCCTTGCGTGGTTTACGAGGAGTTAGCGGATAAACTGACAGACGCGGAAAGTGACTTTCCCCTGATTTTTGCATTTGAGATTTTTTGCAGTTGAGTATTTCTCAAACTCTACTTTAGCCCGAAAACCTATCAAAAGATATTTCATAGTAAAAACCCGCCCTTTGTTTTATAATAAGTGAAGATAGTAAATCTTCACTTATTATAAAACAAAGGGCGGGTTCTACCTTTCTAAACAAAGGGTATCTCATTGATATATTATAATATAAAAGAATTAAAAAAATCAATGACTAATAATAAAAAATATATTCACATAGTTTATGACTGTACTATCATGTTTTGGTCATCAAAATAAACAATACTTATTATCTACAAAAACAAGTGACTTAGGATGTTATGTTAGTTTACATATTTATATCTTATTGTGTTTAATAATAACTTGTTATATTTTTAATGAAATAAAATCGAAGTTAAATTGATATTTTTATTCTTTTAGCTCCAACGCAATCTCCAACGCCTTTGTATTTTAACGAATATTTAATTGTTAGATCAGATGTCGTTCTGTGGCCCTGGAACGTAAAGGCCGATTGAAGGAAACGAATGGGTTTTAGTCAGCACAAGTCTGACATGTGCTCTCACTCCACCCAGAGCGGGAGAAGGAAGTTATTTGGTTTGTTGATTTTCCACCTCGTCTTCTTACCTGGGAGGACCCTTTCGACGCTCGTGTACGGAGAACCTATTACGAGTGCGATACCGTCCTCCGTGTTCTATTTTAATATTTAATGGAATACTTCCTTATTTGTTAAGGTCAAGGAGTCTCTTATCCTGACCTTGATTCAATTGAATACTCCTTCAAGTCAGCGGCAAATGGGGATTTATTTATATGTATAACTAGCTGTGCCCGCGACTTCGTTCGGGTGGACTACAGGATTTTGAATTATTTTTTTCTAAAATGAAAGTAGCCTAGGTTACTCCTTATTACATCAGCTACCCTCCAAAAAAGGTCTCGTCAAAATCGGTCCAGCCATTTCATAGATTAGCCGGAACAAACAGACAGACAGACAAAAATTAAAAAAAAAATATTTTGATGTATGTACCGTACATATTTTCATATCTATTTCATATATGCATGTAGTAAAAAGCGGTTATTTCAACATTACAAACAGACACTCTAATTTTATTTATATGTATAGAATGTATAGAATAGTCAGGTGGTCAGTGTGACCCACCCACGTAGGGTGACGAAGAAAAAAGAAAGTTTTTAGAATAGGGCAGTAAGAAAAGCAGCTGATAAAAAATATATAATGGACTAACAGAACGGAAAAGGAACTCTTTGGGAATGTAAAATGATTCATAATAATATGTCATTTGTTTTCACAAATTGGCGGCAATTCCAAAAGTAGGTAAGTAAGTATAATCTGTCGTTGTGGGTGTATAAAATTCGTGGTCGATGTAGAGAAAATTTTCGCTCAATGATTTAATACGAATTTTGTTGCGATTTTACTCAACAGTACTATAGACGTATTGATTAGCATTTTTCATGACGAAGCCTCATCTCGTGCCACTGCATATAAGTTTAAAATTAGTCGAAGCATATACTCGCTGAAGATTCGCGAAAAGGACTTCCTTTAACGGCGACTATACCTATTAAAGATGAGTGCTGTGTGGCTAATGATGGAAGCTGAAGTCTTAAAATAAAGTAAAAAGTCTTACAATGAACATTTAGGCGTTAGAAAGCTTTATACTAGATGGATATCTCATAATTTGACGGATGGTGAAAAACGCTGTTGTGTAGATTTAGTATCGTTCAATGCTTGAGAGTTATGATGGAGGTGACTGATCGTATGCTGAATATACGACATCGTCACCGGTGATGAAAGCTGGACATAGATTATTGTTACAAACTCGAAATCAAATGACATTCTGTGAAACGGATGTTTCCATTTGAAGATTTGCCGTCAAAAGTAAAGAAGGGCAGACGTCAAAGGAAAAAGATCATTGCCTCATTCTTTGGACGGTCGGGTCATTTTGCAATAATGGTCCTAAATGATAAAAGGACTATTACTGCAGGTTGATATGTCAATCATTGTTTAATAGTTTTCTTGAAAAATGTTAGACAGTAGCGCCCTAGAAGAAGGATCCTTCTCAATCACCACCAGGACAACTATTGAATATTTGTCTATCGAAGGTGTGAAGTTAGTGTGTCATCCTCCTTACAGTCCTGACCTGGCACCTTATGACTTATTTATTTCCAAATATAAAAGATAACCTTAAGGCGGGTCCAGACATGTATCATTTGCCCGATCCGATCACCGTATCCGTATCGTCGACGCGTATCATGATCGCATATGTGGACGGGTAATGATATACGTATCATGATACGGGATCTCGATACGCCGTTATGATACGGCCCGTCCCATGTCGTGTCGGTTTATGTCCGATCATCAAAGGTGATACAGATACGGACGTGGGTCAGTCTGGAGACGCGTCACTCGCGACGCTCGATCGGTTGCACGTGCGCGTCATTTTCAGTCCTTGCCGTCCTCCAAGTCTCTTTCTGTTTCTAAATAATTCCGTTTGCCACCATCGTCTTTGTTTTGGTTTTGAGGTTAGAATGTTGTGAATGACAATAAAACAGGCACATGAAATTGCTAAATTCTCGTACATTTCAACCAACTGCGACGACATGTTTGATCGAGAGCAGAAACTGAACTGGGCAATTTGATACGCGATCATGACTATTGTGAAGATACGGATACGGAGCAAATCGGAGGCGTCCACAACTTGATACGGGGCTTGATACAATACGCAGATACGGATACGGTGATCGGATACGGTGATAGAATCGGTCAAATGATCATGTCTGGACCCGGCTTTAGAGGAATTCGTTTTATGAAGCTGAAGCTGAAGATGCCGTGGTTGCGTTTAAGAATGGCGTGGAAGAGATCCCTAAAGATCTCGTGGGTCCACTACTTCAGTTAACAGTTCCGTCGCATGCGACGGTGCTTAGAAAGGACCGAAGACTTCTTCGAAAAGCAATAAAATTATTACAAGGCTTCCACATTATTTCGTTTTTATTTTCTAAAACTTTCGGTGTGACCCCCGTACTTATGTGTAAAATATATGCGTACTATATATACACTACAAATACTTCAGGGTTCGGTGATTTCAAATATAACAGATAGGTATCCAAAGGTCCTAAGGAAGACCTTTGTGATTCTATTCACCTAATCGTCTTTAGAGGCCATGGCGCCCAACAGAAAGCTTACACATACACATAGGAATATTCCAGTCCCATTAATAACGTAGCCGCAAGCGATGACCACGTGGAATCGTAGGAACTTTGACCCCAGACTAAATGCGTCTTAAACTCTAAACGTAGTATCAAAACATATAAAAAGATCTCTCTGTCAGCATCATAATAATCTGCAAAGTGCCAGAAATAAACCAACAATGCATCTGTTATAGAATAATCATCTTACAGCATACAATTCGCCTATTCAGGATCCATTGAAAAGTTCGTTGGTCATTATGTCAACGACTACGAAAGAAGGCAAGCAATGGAGGCGATATTCTGAGATAGTATCGGCTAAGTTGTAGATAAACACGTGATTGTGGACACACTGAGGAGCTACTGAACTAAGGTCTTGTTCTGAATGAATCGCCTTTTGTAACCGACGTCAAAAAGGCGGTTACTCCTTTGTAACGCATGTTCCGAGTATAATAATTTTAGTAGGTTTATATGCGATAAGAGGTCCAGATTTTTATAATACCTATCTAATGTTTAACATTGTCTACGCCACCGAGAATGTTTTAAAAAAGGAAATACGGTTAAAAATGGTTAAATTTTTTTGGAACAAGTATCAACACCATGTTAACGAAAACTGGAAATTCTGGTAATTTGGAACATCGAGCTGTGATTAAATTCCTTGTAAAAATAGAAATACGGTCTAAAAAATTTAAATTTTTCCTTTTTTTCTAATTTAAAAAACGAGCTATGGGGACGAAGGAATTTGGACGACAATGAGGTGAGGGCGACTGTAGACAGCCATTTTGAAGAGAAATGTAGAGAATATATTTTTGGTGGTATAAAAGTTCTCAAATATAAAATTTTTCACGTTGTGAAAAGTGTGTTACATTTAAAAATTAAAAATATTAAAATACATAAAATTTCTTTCATTAAGTACTTACTTCAGGCCGTAGACTTATCAGCCGTCTCTCGTAGAAGAAACCTATTCTCGGCAGGTTGTAGCTATCAGTAAAAACACAGACTTTGGCAGTGAATCCCACTCTTTAGCATATAACGAATATGCATGCATAACGAATGTGTTCCCAAAAAGTGTTTCTGCGTACCTATATATGGGATGACCACCGTGATATACCGGTGGCGCATCGCCGTACGTCTGCTGGACACTGTTTTGTAGATAATTATTTACTGCATAATTTCTCAACAGCGTCATATTTTGAATTGATATTCCCAATTATCTAACGGATCCCCAAAATTACAAAACATAAAATGATAACAACAATTAATTACTGCGCCGCGTCATTGGTAAGTAAAGTGATTATATTTTCGCAAGTTTTTTATGAGACTACGCTAATACCGATAACGCTTGATAGCCTGCCTGAACTCTTGACCCCATCTGTTATCAATTAACATTTAAGTTGTGCACAGACTGCTCGGGTGCCATTGCTGATCCATCGAGGGATAACCACAGTAACTCCTAAACATGAAGCCGAAACCAGTGAGTATATTTTTATTTTTTATTTTTATTTTATACAAGCAAAATATAAATAGATCAAATGTTGGACCTCATGCTTCTCATCAGGCGAGAGCAAGGTCTTGAGTAGGTCCATCGCGAAAAATCATCAGCCTATCAAGCCTATCAATAATTATTTACTCTTACTAAAGTGTATTTTATAATATTATAAACAAGGTACTACTTGTACATGAGTGTTGGTTTTATAAGCATATCCTGAAAGTATTATGTTCAGAATCGGACACTGAATCGATTTCAGCTGTCTTTGTAATAGGTAGGTTTTTTATCCTAAAATACTCAAGAATTATTTTAGGATAAAAAAAATTACCTATCTTGAAAATTTCTTGATAAATCTTGATAGCGTCAATAGCATGTTTGTGTGCGCGTAGATATAAACTAATACCGATGACCTACCAATGAAGTGCATCGACGTCCTTTTTATTTGCCTACAAATAAACTGGTTAAAGCTAATTAGTTTTTTTAGGTAATATTCGTAGTATCTTAGCTTAATCTCTGGACAGAACTGATAAGCAATGGAAGTGGGTTATCCTGGGCTCTTACACCTTAAACACTCTGACTGCATTCTGACCTCCAAACCTTAGGTCAAGGTTTATAATGCGTTAATAGAAATATTCCTCTGATAACAAAATAATATAAAACACAAGATAATTATAGAAACTTATCTTTTCAAAATTGTTTTAAATGTGACCCATTTAACAACAATTGAAAATAATATGACAAAGGTCACCATTTTCCATTTCTATGATTTTTTTAAGTTTGTTATGAGACTAAACTTGTGCATTAATTTTAGTCTGATCTGTGTCACGTTTCTCTTATCTCTAAACGTTTTCAATAAACTAACGATGCAGCTAATTAGTAAATAACTACGACTTACGAGTGCAAAACGTGTTCATATTAATGGAGATAGCGGCTGTGAAAATAGATAACTCATTATGGACTATCTAATGATTATACACAATACAGCATGATTCAATTCATTTTTTTTTATATTTCATTTTGACCTAATAGAATACAAGGGCACTTATAAAACGTCTGAAACTAGTGCATGGTTCAAGTTGGTCCAATCTAAAATCGGTTTTTATTTTATCTGGTCTCCTGGGGTCTAAAGAAATGAAAGAATGCCTTGGTCTTCCTTCGGTATTAATGGTTCAAAAGCAGCAGCTGAGAGAGTCCAATGACCTTTAGATAGTAGTCGGTGTTGCGTACAAACTAACTACAGGTCATTGGACTCGGGCGGGCGTTTTCTTAAAGAAATTAATTTCGTACATGCATCAATTAATACGAGTTTTGAAAAAAAGGTACTTTATTTTTAATTTTATCTTTACAAATTGACAGTGTTTCATGTACCGGATCGACCCTCCACGGGATTAAAACGATTAAAATTTAGCGGTGTATAGTTATATATACCGCGCTTTGAAAGCTTGCTGTGAAAAAAAAAAGAATTTTCATAAGAAATTTGTTTTTAAGATATGGATAGGCAAAAAAATAAACAGATTTATTTAAAAATGATCCATGTATATACAGCCTATATATCACCAGTAACGAAATGACAAGGGAAGCAAGTCATTATAGAATCGTGGGCGATCTATTTCAGTACCACGCGTTCCTCTGTTTACAATACCTGTTCACTGTATCTCTTTAAAACACTATGAAAATTAAATCTTTGCAGGATTCCCCCGTCTCAATGCTGGACCCCTCGGTCCTGCTTCGGCCGGAGAAGGTCTACGATGGCAAGCCGATAGACGCCTTCAGGAATTACGAAATCGATGAGAATGATCCGATCAAAGAACGCGTGCGCAGGACTTATTACGAGATGCATACTAAACAGACCTACGATTTTGTTAAAGGTAAGTTCAATTTATTTTTTGCTGTTGATATGTTTAGATGTCTATAGTCTGTTATTTAATATTTTAGAAACAATATCACATACCTACATATATCGTTGTAAAAAAATAAATTGAATTATGTAAAGAAATCTTAATCTTTTTCTTCTAGAAAGAAAGAATTGTGTTTAATAAACTCAAAAACTATTAGCCCATGATTTTTAATTACCAGTAGAATATTGGTGGATGGGTTTTAGTAAGTAAATATCAGATGGGTTCTCGCGCTCCACCCCGGAGCGGGAAAAGTCATTAGATGATTTCCCACCCCATAAAAAAACTTAGGCTAAACATTTTCTAATTCCACGCGGTCAAATCCGCTGGTTGAAGCTCGTAGGTAAACTAGCTAGTAGTAAAGCTAGTTATGAGCCTAAAGTAGGCGCGAATTAACAAAAAAATAAAGGTCTTTGACCCTCCTACATTTGTTGATACTATTTATTTCAAAAACGGAAATAAAGACCTTAAGCTTTCTTCAATCAACATCTATCGTTATCCTTTATATTTCATTTATTTTGCAAATAGGTTTTATAAAAATACTTTTAGGGCCTGCGCTCACTTAAGACAAGGCGTCTTAGACAAAACTGTTTTGTCTAGGACACGGGGCGTCAGGGCTGTTGATTAAATATCGATATATCGATATTATCACAGTACTCAAACAGCTGAACATATAAACATGTATTCGTAAACTACTTAAGACATATTGGTAGGTACGCATAAATGTTTTATTAAAATTAAAGAATAATTACTGAGAACGCTACATTTTCATACATTTATAATTTAATTTGTTTATAAAAAAATAAATATCATGAATTTTAAATCGAGTAAATTATTTTTGAGCCGACTTACAATTGTTTTTTAGGACAAAGCCGATAAAATAAATTGGATAAAAATACCGATATTTTATAAAAAAAGAAAGAAAGAAAAATAATTTATTTGGTACAGCACAAGGCCCAAACACAATAATAACAAAAACACATATCAAAAGTAAAAGAAGGAAACAAAATATATATTTGTTGTGTGCCTCATGGCTGCACCAAAATAGGTCCTGTTCAACATGAATGCCAGACAACTAGTGCCTGACGCTGGTTTTCAACTGAACCTTGTGACGCAACGGACGTAAAACCGGTTTTGCAGCTCAATATAATATAATATCAGTGATGGGTATTTAAATAATATATATATGGTTTAGGCACATAAACCATCATTTATCAATAGCCCTTGCGCCCCGTGTCGTAGACAAAACAGTTTTGTCTAAGATGTCTTGTCTCAAGTGAGCGCAGGCCCTTACACGTCAATTTATACTAGATGACGCCGGTGTTTCCTAGCTGACTACCCTGAGAAGAAACACCGAAACAAACTTACTAATTAACTTTAGTTCGTTTTTAGGGTACCTACGCAGAGATATTACGAAAAAGTCAATAACAGTCTGTGTCAATGACCGTTATTTTATTGCTATCTGGCCCCTACCTTAGTACTATTTCTCTAAAAAAACTCTGTCTTTCTAGGACGGATGGCCGACTGGCTGAAGTTCAACCACTTCAAGATGTCAGTAAAGGATGCCCTGATCAAGTTGAACGAGCTGGTGGATGAGTCAGACCCCGACACAGACCTGCCGAACATCGTGCACGCCTTCCAGACTGCCGAGAAGATCCGGGAAGACCATCCTGATGATGACTGGTTCCATCTTATTGGACTCATGCACGATCTTGGCAAGGTACATTTTAATACAAGTGGAGAAAGTTTGTGAAGAGCCGTAGGCGAGGGTATTATGAAGCCGAGTGCTAAAGTGACAAACCACGTTTATCAAACGACGTTTTTCAATACACTTACTAAGATATAAATAAACGTGGGTTGACTGGCGGTTAGCGCCCAGCCTGATATGATAAATACATGCAAGTAATATATTGTAGCCGGGGCCAGGGCTACACTTTTCCGCTCTAGTGCGAAATACAGTAAATTGCGTGCCTAAAAGCGGTAGGGATAAGAGTGGGTTTTTAAATAAGTGTATTGAAATAGTACACTTTAATATAAATAAAGAAAGTTTGTCATTGCGGTGGAATTCGTCCGAGCCACAGGCGAGGGTGTTGTGGAGCTGAGTGCTGCAGTAACAAATTTCCACGTGTTTCAATCGACGTTTTTTAATACACTTACGAAGAAACAAATAAACGTGGATTGACCGGCGACTCGTGGGTGTCGCTTAGCGCCCAGTTTGATAAGATAAATATAATCAATTGTGGTGGGAGCTCTCGAATTTTTTCGCACTAGTGCGGTAGAAAGTAAATTGCATGCCTAAACTAAAAACAGTATTAATAAGAGTGGGTTTTCGATTATGTGTAATGAATAATTCATTGCTGTCCACCACATTGTTAACCTAGGGGTGAAAGTAACTTATCTCGTCCCGAGAAGGAGTTGGCGGGCGAGCGTCGCAAAGTCCTAATTCGAGGGACTAAATAAGTTACTTTCATCCCGAGGCAAACACTTTGCTTTTCATTACGAATACAAAGAAAGTAAAAATTAAAAAAAGTTTGTAAAACCTGAGTCGTCGCACCTATGATTTTAAGTAGGTACATTATCTTCTTCTGATTTAGGCGGTAAAAGGTTCCACTACTGCTTTAGCTTCTTCTCTTATGAAATTATGCGTTAAATAACTATTTTAATCTGATGAACTTATCGTGTTAATACAAATCTCTGCTGTACGGAAATGTAAACAAAACTTGAAAAAACCAACGACTGATTGCCACTTTCCCGCCATTTTGTTTTTTTTTCTGTGGCCGGCCTGCTGTTCAGCCTCGTTAAGAAATTAATTGTAATTAAAAATAAAGTATTTTAAAGAAATAGTTGAACAAATAAGTCACTTAACAATATAATATTATTTAATTAATACTTATCTTTGAGTTATTTCAATTTTATATCGCGCTGTGATTGACTGGCTGTATGGAAAATTGAAACATGGTTCAAAAGAAATGTGAAGATAGAACAAGTTTTGGACGAAAAGTATTACTTTCAACCCGCTCCTCAGGCAACTTCAGACCTACTTTCAGCCCAGGGTAGGTGTGTCGTGGCAGTGTCCTTGGACATTGCCAACGCTTTCAATTCCCTGCCCTGGAGTACGATCCGGAGGGCACTCCGGTACCACCGGGTGCCCGAATACCTCTGTCGAGTAGTCGAGGCCTACCTGTCGGACAGGTATATTGTCTACCCCGGTCACCAGGGAGACTGGAAGCGTCGGGAGATGTCGTGCGGTGTTCCGCAGGGGTCGGTACTAGGGCCACCCTTGTGGAACATCGGGTACGATTACGTGCTGCGGGGCGACCTCTCTGACGGGGTCAGCGTGGTCTGCTACGCAGACGACACGCTGGTTCTAGCGCAGGGAGAGTCGTACCAGGCGGCGGTCGCTCTAGCGACACACGGGGTTGCGATGGTCGTTGATAGGATCCAGGAGTTGGGACTCAAGGTGGCGCTTCACAAATCCGAGGCGATGTGTTTTCACGGTCGCCGCTCTCGGAACGCGCCGCCATTGAGTTCCCAACTAACGGTAGGAGGAGTTCACATCGGTGTCGGGTCGACGATGAAGTACCTGGGACTCGTCCTCGACAGCCGGTGGAATTTCGTGGAGCATTTCCGACGTCTGGCTCCCAAACTCAACCGGACTGGGGCCGCTCTCAAGCGGCTCCTGCCCAACCTTGGGGGTCCAGATGCCTCCTGCCGGAGGCTCTACGCGGGGATCGTTCGGTCCATGGCCCTCTACGGGGCGCCGGTGTGGGCGCCGTCGCTGAAAAAGCGACCGGCGGCCATTCTGAACGCCTGCCAGAGGGTCATGGCAATTCGGATGGTGCGGGGATACCGCACGATTTCCCGCGAAGCGGCGAGCCTTCTGGCTGGCCTACCACCGTGGGATCTGGAGGCAGCAGTCCTTGCACACATGCACGACATGCGCGTGGAGATGCAACGCCGGGGTGAAAGTCCTCTGCCGCGACAGGTCACGGCATGGCGGACAGAGCTCCGGCGGGATCTCATGGTGGAATGGCGTCGGCGACTATCGCAACCCCGTCATGGGCACGCCACAATTATGGCGATAAGTCCCCTCTTTGAGGCGTGGCTGGAAAGACCTCACGGCGTCCTTACCTTCCGCATGACACAGGTCCTCACCGGAAATGGTAAGTTCGGGAGGTTCCTGTTCCGAATCAAAGCGGAAGTGACGCCCGGGTGTCGCCACTGTGCGGAACGCCCGGAGGACACGGTGGAGCACACAATCGCGGTGTGCCCTGCTTGGGCGGAGCATCGCCGTGCCCTCGTGGGGGTGATCGGCGGCGGAGACCTCTCGCGCCGGGCCTTGGTCGAGGCCATGGTCCGGAGCGAGGAGGAGTGGGAGGCGGTCGCAGACTTCTGCGAAGCAATAATGCTCGCTAAGGAGGAGGCCGACCGCATCAGGCAACGGCGCTCTCGCCGCCGCCGGGATTCCGATCCCGATTTCCAGCCACCGTAGGCGCGGGCTTGCGGACAGTGAGCAATGGGTAGCTCGCTGTCCGGCCGTCCGGTAACTGTCCGGACCAAGCCCAAGTCGTCGACGGCGCGCGCTGTTCCCGCGCGCCTCAAGGAGTTGTGAGCAACAGCAGGGGCCCAGCCGGGTCGAAGCCTACTGGGGCCAGGGTTATCCGAAAGGGCGCTCGAGCCCCGGTATGAAGGCTTGAAGGAACGGGATGGGTTTTTTAGTCAGTAAGAGTCTGACACTATCTCCCGCTCCGCCCAAGAGCGGGGGTTGTCATAAGATGATTTTTCCCATCGAAAAAAAAAAAAAAAAGACCTACTTTCAGAGTAGGTATTGATGATTTCCCACCTGAACAAGAAAGGGTCAAAATTTCAGAATCAGTCTTTCTGATTGTCGGATGAACAAGAGTCAAGTCAACTGTATCAAAATTGTAAGATATTTTTTTTGTCAGGTGATGGCGTTCTACGGCGAGCCACAATGGTGCGTGGTGGGTGACACGTTCCCCGTGGGCTGCAAGTGGGGCTCCTCCATCGTGTACGGACCCGAGAGCTTCAAGGACAACCCTGACACTTACAACCCAAAATACAAGTAAGTTGTAGGAAACTACTGGAATTTGTTTTCAATTTGCCTACAGTAATATGTAGGCGAATTCTCGGACGGTTCCGATCTTTGGTGTTTGTACGGCGTTTCTCCGTAGACCCACCTTCCGTCCTGCATCACGTGCCCTGTTACCTGTTCATGCAGGGACCTAATGACAGCATCAGCGGACGGCCTTGTCGTGGCCGAATTCTGGGCCAGGCAAGGAATTTAACTAGTTTTGCCATCGATACGCTAAGAAGAAGATTACTCCCAAAACAATGACAACTGAGCAGTGTTGAATAAGAGGACGAGGGGGGGGGGATTGCGAGGTGGGAAGTCATCAAATAGTTCCTCCAGCTCTGGTGGGTAGAGCGGTGGAAAGAGTGCCACAATTTTTACTCTTTCGAACAATACTGTAGCACTAGCAGGGTCCTCCGGTAGATAGAATAGAATAGAATAAACTTTATTGTACACCAAAAACTAATGCAGCTTATACAAAAACTTAAATTAACGGGCACAATGGCGGTCTTATTGCTGAGAGCGATCTCTTCCAGACACCTTAGGATGGATAAGAACTTAAAATAATACAGAGGGTAGTCTGTGGTGTACTGCTAACAAATTGATCAAACTCTATCTATAACACAATACATAATTATATATATATATATAAATAAATATGTATATATGTGTGTTATATATATATATATATATACATACATATTATATGTTACACAATTTCATTAAAAAAAAGGAAAGAATAAAAGAGTAGAGTAGGGTTGGTGGAAGAAATTAAATTACGTAGAAACAAGATAATGTTAGAGAGAAAGGAAATGGTTTTTAAGTAGATTTTTAAAAGAAACTATGTGACTGGGTTTGCCTATGGGCTAGATAACGAGATAACCATACATTTCATAGGGATAAAAAGTAGCCCATGGCACTTAGCAATGGTGTGTTTTTCTGGAGACTTTTTTTTTGTAATGGGATCAGTTTTTCCAGATATCCTTTTACAAGTAAATAAAACAAGATTTATTTTTAGATTAGTTAGATATCTACTGATCGATCTTATGCTAGAAGTGAGCATGTGCGCGATTTTGTCGCGCCACCCATTTTGCGCAGTTCATTATTTTAAGTTATGGTTGGATTTGTCTCTTCTAGTACTGAATGCGGCATCTACAAACCTAACTGCGGCCTGGAGAACGTAACCATCTCGTGGGGACACGACGAGTACCTCTACAGGGTGCTGGTACATAACAAGGCCAAGTTCCCTAAGGAAGGACTCTTCATGATCAGGTAACACCAACTTTTTGTTACGTTCGACTTCATTATTATTTTTCAATACATTTACTCCACCGCGTTTAAGCACGCAATTTACTGTTTTCCGCACCAGTGCAGAAAAGTGCGCGTCCTCGCCCCCGCCACAATTTTATGTTTATCGTATCGGCACACCCCCACAAGTCATAAGTGTATTGAAAATTATTTTCCTGCCCTCATTCGGACTCATTCCTATTTATTTACAGGCCAACACTTAAAAATCTTTCAATAAAAAATAAAAAAACAAATCTCCGCACCATGTCCTGTATACTCCTGTGTCGTGGTGCGTTCACATACATGTAAATTCACATAGAAACATCAAGTTATCCCGACTCGGGCCATCTATCTATTGGCCTTACAATATTTATTTCGTACGGGAATCGAATTCGCGGTACGCAGCGCCAATGTTGAACGCTAACTTTTTAAAAATGTACTTATCTCTTACGTTTATTATCTTGTAGATTTTATTTTCAATGAACACATTTACGTCATATTACGAGATAAACATTGTGGTACATGATAATCTGCTGCGTTATTTACTTCCTAATGCTCAATTCTGTTATCTAAACTGTAATATTCCGCGAAAACATTCGGTGACTCTTTAGTCTTTATTATCTTTTCAATGATAAAGTGCGTATCTTACGAAACTGCCAAGTCTTTAACCTTCAAAAGGGCTTTTAAATAGAAGTGACACACCACGGTCATCCACGGTGGACTCCATCATACGCGTGCGAGCCCTCACAACGGGGGATGCGGTGTCCCGGGGCAGGGTCGTCTTGGCAATGTCTTTGGATATCGCCAAAGCCTTTAATTCCCTGCCCCGGAGTAGCAGTAGGGGCATTCTGGTATCATCAGGTGCCCGACTACCTCCGTCGTGTGATCGAGGCGTACCTGACCGATAGTTTCATCATCTACCCCGGTGAACAGGGAGAGAAGAGACGGTGAGAGATGTCGTGAGGTGTACCGCAGGGATGAACACTAGGACCACCTTTGTGGAACATCGGATACGACTATGTGATGCGCAGCGACCGCTATGACGGGGTCAGCGTGTTACACAGACGACGCAGAGTCGTATCTCTTCCTGCGTCAGGATCACCGCCTGGTAGGCCAGGCGGCGGTCGAACTAGCGACACGCGGGGTTGCAACAACCGTGGAGAGTATCCAGTAGTTAAGGCTCGAGGTGGCACTGCACAAATCCGATGCCATGGGTTTTCATCGCCCTCGGGACACGCTGCCACCAGCCCAGTCGAGTCTGAACCCGTGGAAAGATTTATATATAGCACTGTTATTATTTAGTAATTATTTGTTTGTCTTTAGATACCACTCTCTGTACCCGTGGCACGCGGGCGGTGACTACAAACATCTGATGAAGGCTGGAGACGAGAAAATCATGGAACACGTGCTGGAATTCAAGTGAGTTTCTACTTATTTACAACACTGTCCTCAAAGAAGTAAGGTTCTTTTAATAATTTTAATCTGAGTAGCAAATTAAAACTGGCCGAACAAATCTGAGGATAACTTTTACAGAAACGGAAAGTGGCCCTGTATCAATTCAGATATAGCGTGTCATGTATCAGGAAACATGAAAAACAATGTATCGACGTCGACACCCATGCACATCGAAAGCTAGATACATTGTTTTTGTGCTATCGACATCAAATATTATATGAGGAGCGTCGGAACAAAAACCGATATGTCGCATTTATGCCATTATTTTTTTATATTTTTTTTCCTTTGCAAAATGTTGTATTACATACCCTTCAGGAAAGAAATCTATTCAAAAACAAACATTTCCAGCTTTAAAAAAATATCAGAAAACAGTGGTCCAATCAAAACCCGACACATACATATCTAAGGAGGTTCAGTTTCTAGTTGTCGTATCAAAAACCGATAATTCCTTAAGAAGTTTAACATAATTTAATAGTGGTCGGTTCAAATGCCGAGAAATACATGTTTTCAAATAAGCTTAATCTTTATTTCGATTCTTTTTAAAAATCGATTCCCTGTACGTATCTTAACACTCTCCGTAAACACCCCTCTTACGCTGACGTGATTGGCTACCTGTCAATATCTCTTGTCATCTCGCTGTCAGTATTTTTCATGTTCGATTCTGTCTGTTTTTTTACGTGTGCTTTGTATTTTTCAAAAACAAAAATGAGTGAATCTCCGTCGATTTTAGAGGATACAGTACAAGACATCAATCCAGGAAGTACAGTAGATGACATCAATCAAGGGACGATTTAATTACGATTTTGTATAATAATAAAAATTATAATATCTACCTATCTGTTTTTATTTAAGTACCTACTTTACATAAAACAAGGCTAATTTACTGTAATTCTCAAATTTATACCATGTAGGTACATAATTTGAAAACTAATTTGCAGTTAATATGATTTGGTTTTACCAAAACCCGATAAATCTATTTTAATCATTTCAAAAACCGACATATCCAAATGATCGCGTCAAGAACCGATATATCCAAACGTGTTCACCCAATATCTCGCCAAATTATGTATCTACCTTCCGTTTCGTTTCACAAATCAATCTGGGTCCCTTTTAACTGCATATTGACATAATTTATTTTTCCACAGCTGTAACATTAAAAAAGTTACAAACTTTTTTCTAATTTGTGTAAAATACGGTAACTTGGATATATCGTTCTTTGTTCCGATGCTCCTCATATGTTTACCCATAGGGTGTCTTTGACATCGACGCAGTGGTACCCGCTGTGGGCCCGCAGTGGTGGATTTTTTCGTCGGTTTTTTTCTTATTCACCGCGTATAATTAACCCAGAAAAGTTTTCTGGGTTAATTTCGATGATCAGCTACAGGACGTGCACTTATAAACACAAGAAATCAGGTGCCATAATTTGTTTTGTACGTGGCCACCTTGTAAGGTGGTATCTTGTTCGGTTGTTGAAAAATTATGAATTTTTACCCTGCCCACTCAATCTACGTGATATTGCAACGTTGCTCATTGTCCTGCAACTTGCCACCAACATTATACGAAGTATTCATGTGACGCGGTACAAGTTGTTGAACAATTTGACAGTGTTGCGCGTCACATTGGGCGAAATAGCAATACAGGTTTTGGATAGGTACGTAAATAGTATTTTAAGCAAATAGTATTTTACCAAAACTAGCTTCTGCAGTAGCTTCGCTCGCGTGAAAAATCACCCAAGTGAACATAGGTACTCCTAGGATATAAAGCGCTAGGACATGGTCTAACCGAGTGCCAATTCATTCCAATCTGTTGAAATACCTATAAACCTTTACTTTTTTTATTACCTTTTTAAGTTTATTATATTCTATTGTATATTAGTATGAAAGACCGCCATCTAATTTTTTTGTCTTCACAGTAAATACGACTTATACACCAAGAGCGCAGCCGTCCCTGACATCGAAGCCCTGTGGCCCTACTACGAGCAGCTGATCGAGAAGTACATCCCTGGAGAGCTGGAGTGGTAGACCAACACCTGACAATATGCCCTGCACAGTACAAACTTAATTACTAATATTAATCAAATGAAATTCTTACCTATTAAACAAATAAAAAGTTCAAAACGTTAACAAAGATGTTAGGTTTCAAATCTTGCTTTACATGACTATTTTTGTCTTTTTTTTACTATTTTTCTTTTTATTTAGGTATAAGTGACAAATTACTATTTAGCTAGTAAAACCAAAGAAATTCTTTCATTTGAATATTATTTTTTAGATTTAATTTAATTGGCCAATTTGTTTAATAATTTTGTAAATAATAAGTAATTGTTGTAATATTATTTTGTTGTTTTATTTTCTCTTTGCACCAGTATGTTTAATCAAATGAACGAGATGTTTAATCTCGCTCCCGCAGTCCAGTTCAAGGTAATAGAATGGGTTATCTGAAAAGGCCCCGGAGTTCCCTTCCTGTAACCAGGGCCGTTTTATCCATTAGGCACAATAGGCAACTGCCTAGGGGCCCGCCAGGTTCAGGGGCCCCGCGCTTCAGAAAAAAAAACTACTTGACTGTAGAATAATATATATTTTTGCATGACCGGGGCATTCCCCGATTCGTTTGATACGTATCACAGACAACATTTTCGTACTATTTAATCGTTGAATTTTCACTTCGACGACTTTGTTTACGAGTTTTACGAACGTGAAAAAAAAGAGAGTTTTACAGTTTGTGTTTGAAAACTTACGATTTTAGATCTTAG
Organism: Mythimna ferrago; assembly: GCA_910589285.2. NCBI lineage: Eukaryota > Metazoa > Arthropoda > Insecta > Lepidoptera > Noctuidae > Mythimna > Mythimna ferrago. The sequence goes on along the minus strand of OU342690.1, from coordinate 12,016,966 downwards.
TATTGGATATTTATTTGTAAAGACTGCAAAAGTGCTTCGGGCTTCGAGAAAATCGATGAAACGATGAGAAAATTAAAATAGTGTAAACTAAAGTTTCATAAACTGAAGTTACAATTATTATACGTAAGTTTTATTACTTTTTGTATATTTTATTCACCTGATTAAACCCATCCGTTTAGTACCAATATAAACCATTTTTGACGATTTAAACAAAACTATAAGGAGTCGTAGTTGACTACGGAACCCTAAAAACTACGTAATTATGAATAAAATTGTGTAAGACACAAAATATAATAAGAAGTCAGAAAAGGGTAGGGGGGCCCCTGAGACGTGCATTGCCTAGGGGCCCCGACATGCATAAACCGGCCCTGCCTGTAACGCAAAGCAAAACAGGAACATATGAGTGGGTTTTAGTCAGTAAATGTCTGACACATTTTCCTGCTACGCCCTAGAGCCAGGGCCGTATTATCCATTAGGCACTGTATGCAACTGCCTAGGGGCCCCGCGTTTCAGGAAAAAAGAATGATATTTCATAAACAGCAAAAAAATAATAATTTGAAATTTCGATGACATGACATTTAACTAGCAATCCTAGCATTGGATCATGCGAAAAGCAACACATGGAGTTAATAAAACACAATCTTTCATTAGCAACGTGTGAGTGCAGAGCATATTCATTGGCTTATGCTGATAATTTTGTTTACATCAATTTACATAATATAAAATTGATTCAATCAACTACATAAAAAAACAATAAAATATGTAAACAAAGTTAAAAAACTTGCTTGCATACAACTTTTCAAAAACTATTCAACCCATCAAGTTTAAATAATTTTCCTAGAAAGTCTTTATAAACTTCTACTTATGAATTTTTTTTTTTATATTTTCTAAACGACGGACAGACAGACAGACTTGGCGGAACTATAAGGGTTCCTAGTTGACTACGGAACCCTAAAAAGTGTATGTTAGACAAAAAAAAGGGTAGGGGGGGGGGCCGAGCCGTGCATTCTAGGGGCCCCGACATGCATAAACCGGCCCTGCCTAGAGCGGGAGAGGTCATTGGATGATTTCCCACCTAAAAAAAAAGTTGAAGGTAATAGAAATATTTGTATTACTTACATATTCACAAATGAGAGCCTGCTTTCACTTTTTATGGCTGATACTGCCAAGAATCTCGGCATTTAAAACAAAAAGTAAGTGCATTAGGAAACCTGAAACCTGGGTAGTAAGAACAAAACGACATCAGCTATAATAAATCAGGAACTTTATTTAAAAGCTATATTTACAAAAATACAATTATCTCAAAATATGTAATAATTAAACTACTAAGCATCAACAACCGAGTCAGAAATGTAACACAGCGCGTGTTACTCAAACTATAACCTAAGTACTTCGCTCAGGTTGCATGACACGAACCAATGAATAATGCAACCAAATAATATTTAGATATCAATAAAGCGTATATAAATTAACTGATAAATTTATTCCACAAGTTGTCTAAAAACTCCTAAATTTTCATATTTTTTTGCAATTTTCATTTACAAGTGCCATGCAACATGGGACTGAGTTTACATAGTAGTTTAAAATCTAAAATCAACCGATAACAAACACACACTGCATCAAGCAGCCTCCAATACACTGTTATATAATAAATTCCACTCAAATATAAAGTTTCATACAGCGTGTATTTGATTTCCGATTTTTTTAAGATGTCAACTCAAAATCACTTTTTTAAAACAACATACACAAAACTTTCAGCCAAACACACATGACATAATACGTTCACAAAATCAAATGCTAAAATAATTTACTATAAAAATAGATCTCGATTTTTACTCCAATTCATAAATTTACTGGATTTTTAATACATTTCCAAACAAGTAACTTTAAAGAGTTTTTTTCTCAATGTTTTGGACTAGATTTGAAATAATCCATAGACAATCAAATAATAAAATCACAAAGTTTACCTAGCCATTAGAATTGTGTTAAATAAATCAACCAATAGCAGATCAGTATGCGTACAACGCGTTAATTCTATTGGAATATAGAGGAATTAACAAATTATTCCCGCGCGTAACTTAAAAAAAATCAAAGATTTGGCGTTACACATTACTATATAATGATTATTTGAGTATGTTAATATTAATCATATTAGTTTTAATAGACATTGAGGCCGATTCTATAGAAAATTGACTAAGAATGTTCTTATCTCTTTCTTCAGCTGAGATTAGGGTTGTCAAATGTACGTTGACAATATAACAGAGTATAATACTCTATTTCGCAGTGGAGTAATTAATAATCTTTAAACTCAATAGAGTACACCAAAATACTTTACATGTTTTGGAACTGGAGGACTAAGGATTTTATTTAGTTTAATTCAAAATCAGTCAGATTTTGAATTAAACTAAATAAAATCCTTCCAATTCATATGAATATTAAAAGGAAACGACAGCTTTATTGAAACTGTACAGTAGTTGATAACTTATTTATTTTAATAGAACGTAATGTTTAATCAAGTAAAATAATTAAAGGTGCCAACTATTTTTTCTAAAAATGTTCTTTTTATCTCCCTTAAAAAAACAAATATACTCTATTTCTGCTAAAAAAAGGCGGCAACCCTAGGTATTTTTATTTTGTAATATAAAAAAAAAAAACATTTTTAATTAGTCAACTTCCTACAAATCAACATAACACACATTTCAATTCCTTAAATGCACTTTCACTGTACGCGCGAAGGCGAGCCTTATTCATATACTGGTCTATATGCCTACTGTTATTAATATAGTATCAACATTACATCGAAAGGTCATATCATATCGTATTATAGAATGTAATTAGATAAGAAATACATTGAAGGCAAAAGGGGAGGGGACGAGATCTTGTGAGATGGAATCTTATTACCTTAAAATAAGAACTACTTTTGTTTGGATCTTAGATTATTTTAGATGTCTGTGAATCAGTAGATTATTATGGACACTAACAGGCTCATATTTTGAAGTGAAAACTACTTAGGCACGTTATATACAGTACAATTCACGAATGATGGCGGGCGTGAAGTTTGCGCAGAAGGCTGCGCAGTGACGTGTTTTAGGAACCAAATTGCGACGTGCGCGAGGCAGGGATATGCTAGGGATTGACTCTATTTAAACACAATCGTTCCTTTGTTCAATCAAAAATCATAATCGATTTTTATCGATTTTCAATTTATTGATTTTTGTTTATATAAGATACTGAACGAAATAGATTTAAAAACTTATTAAACATTGTCGTTAGTAAATGAGATTTCAAACTTTAATTAAAAAAGAAAAATAGTAACATATCATTTTCTTAGTTCAAAGACATAATTTAGTTAAATATCAGTTATTTATTAACTACTACTTCAATAACTACTGTTCGAGAGTAATTTAAACCAAGTATAAAATTGATTATAAATATATTTTTATAATTCAATTTTAATCGATTCGAAAAAAAATCGACTAAACAACATCCTCGGAAATGCATATTGGACATCCCTTTTTGTTGACATCGTATATCTTCGTGCATATTCGGCAACTCTCGGTACGCGATCATGTGTCTCAGTCACACGTTAGCATTGGTGTCGAGTTCGTGTTGTTATCTCTCTCTAGAGTACGGACAGTTACAAAAGTTTTCGATAATTTGTTGTTAATTATTTTGTCGAGAGATGAGTGAATCCTTAATTTATTACGTTATTTTTATAGCTTTCTGTCTCATAGCGTTTTGATATTACTTTTATTTGTACTTGGTTCCTGCATAAGGATTTTTTTATTCGTATTTCGGTTTAAAATAAAATGAATGACAATAACAGTTTTTTCTATGAGTGTACATGCGCGAAAGTTCGCAAAGGCTAACTTCAGGGCCGCCATCATTCGTGAATTGTACTATACTTCATTTTATGGGTATTGAATATGAATGAGCCGTCACGCTCGGCTACGTAACGCTCGTTCGGGTAAAGTCGGCTTGAGTCAGCTGTCACGCTCCGCTCCGTAACGCTCGTTCGGGTAAAGTCGGCTTGAACCGGCCGTCACGCTCCGCTACGTAACGCTTGTTCGGATAAGTTCGGCTCTAGTCGGCCGATTTTACCCGAACAGTTCCGATTTTGTATTGTTAACCTCGCTTTCATCAAGTTTTCAATTCTGTCTTGTGGTCTTACGCACACACCGTTTTTTGTTTTTAAATTATTAAGCCATGAGCAAGCACATTTTTCGTATAGATCGTTTCACAGACAGAAGCGCCATTTTGCCTTAACGTAACCTTCATTAAACTACCCTACTTTTAGACAAGTATTAAAAAAAAACCTCCTTTATTTTAAATAGCGTATTTGAGACCATTACACGTGTTTGCTTTTCGACTATTTAAAACAGAAAAAGCTTTTTCAGTTCACAACATCAATAGTTAGAAAAATACAGAGTTATACAAGTTGCATATTTTATAAGAAATGACATCTTATGAAAAAGCTGGTTATCATTTTAACATCACTAAGAAGGCGAATATCATATGTTAAATTTTAATTTAAAGATTAAATTAATGGTCGTATCTCTTAGTAAGATGTTATCCCTCCTATCAATCTAGCGGATCAGTCTTTATTCTGGAAAGACGGCTCAAAACAACCCTTAAGGCCGAAACAAGGCAATTTTAGTTTATCACTCACTTTTGGTTTAGCATCGAACGGGTAAACGATATTGAACTTTATTTGAAAGTCGCTACAGACGATTGTTGCATGACGGTTTGACAGTTTATATATTAGGCTTTCACTGGGTGTTTTTAATATCGTACGGTTTTGATCACGCATGCGGGATTGCCCCTCACGCGTAACCCCGCAAATTTCCATTTCATACAAGTATTTATTGTATTGCGTGGACTACGCATGCGGGACGCGTTTTTTGCATTTGTAAATTTTCTGCATGCGGGGCAATTTTGCATGCGTGATGAAATCCGCACGATATTAAAAACACCCTAAGCAAAGCCACGATGTGCAATCAAATTAAATCTGTATTGCTCTACTAATAAAGTTCAATATCGAAAAACCCTATCACAATAATGCTAACTCATTCTTACTTTTCCCTTACTACTTTCTAAGCCTAAACGATTTCTTTGTTCCCAATCTAAAGTTACAGCAGTCCAAAAATGAGTTTAATGCCCACCACAATGAAACCCTTAATATTACCGTGCCGTTGGATTTTCAACTCTCAGCGCAGAGACGAAATTTGAAAATTCAATAACGGCTCTTTTATTCAGGTGTCACTGTTGGTGTTGTTGTGGTGTGGTGAAACTGGGCATTATTTTCAGGAATGTATAATATAAGTAACGTTTCGAAAGAGATAAGTGAGTGAGTATAATGTCAATTTTTTTTTTAGCTATTCTATTTGGCAAAAGCCTTTTAGCAAAAAAGACTACATATTTGCATTGTTCTATTTTTGTTTCAAGAATATTTTGAATACATTTTTTTTTATATTCGAAGAGTCTACGTTAACAATAAGGCTTAAAGTGATTGGAAGAAGTAATGATAAACATTATACTTTTTTTAAATTATCTCCTATTTGTGATAATATTTTTTTGCTGCTTTCTAGTGATTATATTTTACTAATTTATGTAAGTTTTGTTTAATTGAATGCCTTGATTTTTTACAGGATTTTAATGTTATAAATATCATAGAAGCCAAGTTATTACCCATACTACATGGGCCACATGTCAACATCAGCGCCATCTATGGCCCATGCAAAATTGATAATACTACAACAGTTCAGATGTAATGTAATTTGTAGTCTATCACCTTGAGTTAAGGTCGACGTTCGATTGCTTTACGTCTCAAAGTGCTTGTAAATGCTGGTGACGTACGCCATAACTTGCTGCCAGTCGGGCCTCTCTTGTTGGATCATGTCTTGAATGTTCTGTTGACAAAGAAAAGACGAATTGGTAAATTTCAGTTCAAGAACCATTGCAATATAAGAGCAGAAACCACAAAATAAATAGTGAGTTGTCGTTTGTTTGTCTTAATACCTGACAATCTACATTCAAAGTCAATTTCTTTCTAATTATAAATGGTGTAAGGGACAGCCCTCCACAAACTTTAAGGGCTTGCTCAGTAGACGAAACAAACAACTCACCATAAAATTTTTTTTCAGGAAACGAAATAAAAATTCAGCCTCTCCATACAAACTGTCCAATCAAGTTAATAATTTTGTATGGTGAGGCTTTCGTTTCCTGAAAAATTTTTTTATGGTAGGTAGTTCAGTTTCGTCTACTGAACAAGCCCTTAAAGTTTGTGGAGGGCTGTCCCTTACACCTTGTATTTAGAAGAAGAAATTGAATAAGTGACATATCAACGTATAGCCAAACTAGGAGACTGAAACTGGGGCTAGGAGTGTGAAATTTCGCACTAGGCTTCCTTTTATGATAATAAGCAAACACTCCAGTAATTTCGTCTGTGCGTTGATATTAGTCAGTCAGTTTCTCCTTTAATATATCCGGAAAACGATACTGACCAAGGTGGTAGGTATACCGACGGACTCGGCGGCTGCGAAGGCGACGGAGAAGTTGGTGCGCTTGTCGTGCGGGGAGAGCGACGCGTACGAGATGCGCGCGTCGCCCAGGTACGAGTGCAGCAGAGCGCACAGCGCCAGCCCGTCGTTCCACGACGAACTGTACAAGAAAAATGTGTAAAGGTAGCCACACGTTAGGGTATACTTGACACGTTTGCCTGCACAGGTGAGTTATTGAGTTATTGCACAACTGTGCAGGTTTCCACACAAGCTTACTAGACAGGTATAAATGTGCAATCAAACCTGTCAGGTAGGTACACCCTAACGTGTATGGCTACATTTAGTACGACAGTATGTTTTCACTATCGTATCTACCTATGTCGTCGTTATTTAATATTTCTGAAACAAGCGCTCCAGGAGCCTTATTCATTTTAAGTCTCAATGATCGCTGTTAATAAACTTTTATACGATTTAGTTTTGGTTCACTGTGCGCGTCGATGCTATAGGTACAGAAAATCATACTCTGTGTATATCGTCTGACTTACTATATTCTTATCAAGTAAATGTTACTGATTAAAAATATATACATCGTTAACTATACAAATTGATTAAAAATAGTCGTCAAAATAATAACAAACTTCTTTTTTGAGTGTATGATGAGTGAAAAATGCTTATCAACTCTACTCCTTTACTTTCTGTTAGAACGACGGCTGAGACTTACCTGAAGTTAGTAATATCGATGTTGTTGTACCCCATGGTCTTCTGTTGGCACCACTTCAGCAGCGCGTTGCGTTTGGACCCACCGTTCTTCACTTGTAGCGCGTTCAACGGGTCCTTTCGTTCACCTGTGTTTATTCAGAAATCCTCACTAAAGACACAGACATATTACGATTCTACCATATAGTTTGTAGTGTTACCTAGTTGGCATGTACAAGTGTACATATATGCTTACTCTGGACATATAAAAGATTGGAATTTAATCGATTTTGATTCAACGACCACACCACAAGCTCTTAAAGAGATCCTTTTGACGACCTAAACTGAATATATAAAGGGATGGAGCTATGCAAGGTGTAAGGGACAGCCCTCCACAAACTTTAAGGGCTTTCTCAGTAGACGAAACTGAACAACCTTCCACAAAAACTTTTTTCAGGAAACGAAAAAAAATTCGGCCTCTCCATACAAACTGTCCAATCAAGTTTATAATTTTCTATGGTGAGGTGGATTTTTTTTTTCGCTTCCTGAAAAAAATTTTTATGGAAGGTTGTTCAGTTTCGTCTACTGAGCAAGCCCTTAAAGTTTGTGGAGGGCTGTCCCTTACACCTTGTATAAGGTGTATAGCTCCCTCCCTCTTTCTCGCTAGCATGCCTCACAATTTATCACGTCACAGTAAGCCCCTTGCACCCCTAGCCAAGTTGATAAACTGCAATCGTTAACGCTAGTCAAAAACAAATCAAATATTTATAAGGGAATGACATCATCTCAACGTTAAGTCACGTGGTCAGAACAAACAAATAGAAAATTCGTAGCAAAGTTCACATCGTTCAAAATGATAGAATGAATGTTTCTACAATGTTCAACGCTACGTCCTTTGTTATACAAACGCTACGTTATAGAACGAGCGGCCGACTCAAGCGCGTCAACATGGCTACCGCCTTATCGTTTTCTACAATATTGCTGACACCGAGGCGTTACCGATTGGAGAACAGAATTCGACACGAAACGGTTGTAACTTGGCTAGGGGGGTTGATCGGTGTCAATTTATTTGTAAATCGGATCAAACTCGACTTGGTTCCATCGTTTAGACGTCAGGAGTAAGCCAGATGGTGTTTTCTTGGTGAATGTTAATGAACATTGTGTACTGTGTTTGTTTTTGCGACATTTATCATGCACACACATAAAGCTAAGCTCTACTTACCAAGGTAGATTTGCTGTTGAATGTATATATCATCTAGAGAAAGAAGGTTTATGTCCGTTTTATGTTTTTTTAACTTATTTTCCACGTGTCGGAAAATACCTAACTTACCCACTGTAATTGCACATACTTTGCGTGCCCGGATTTTCAGTGTTCCCTCCTTTTACGTAATCTTTTAAGTACTTTTTTTTTAGTATTGATAGGCTTGCGTTTGACCACTATCTCACCTGATGGTAAGCGATGATGTGGTCGACGATGGAGCACGCTTGCCTAGAAGTAACCTATACACTCTTGACTTAAAGATCCCTAAGTTGCAAGTGCCACGTAGCGATGGGCGACTCGAGTTATCTAACTCGAGTAACTCGAGTCAGACTGTAAGCGAGTCAGCCCGAGTCAAAATATCTGCAAACCGAGTTGACCCGGAGAGCGCGCGTGGCGGGCGGTGCGGTGGGTTGGCGGCCCGCGGCTAGCCCACGAGTCGCGCGGCCCGAACGACTCCGAGCGAGCCCGAATCGCCCGATGACCGAACGTCCGAGCCGCGAGTGCAAGAGATAGTTTTCGTTCTTGGTTTCTTAGCAGACGGTTAGTCAGACAGAACGAGAACTAATGTGTGAGTTTTGACATAGAAAGCCAGCTCGCTTTTTTGGTACGTTTTTATTATTGTTACTTCGTTCGTTGTTTACTGTTTTGTTGCCGTTTCATTAGTTTGTATTAGTTATTTTTATAATGTTACCTACCTATATTGTATTTTTTGAACTTAAAACTGGTATTCATTCAGAAATAAGTGCAAGTAATGGCACTTATTTCGATGAGATGTTGATTAGCTTTTTTATAGGTGTTACTTGATAGATTAAGATAGATGACCAAATACCAAACGGTGCGGTGCTACATAAGTAGTTCTTTTTGTGATGTGATGTTTGTAAACGCTAATTTATAAACGTCTGATTTTTTAACGGGCTCAATTTTATTTAACTACCATTGAATTGACCCGACGCCGCCACGCAGCCCGCGGCCCGCCGAACCCGAGAACGTAGCAAACTAGCAACCCGCGGAACGATGCACCGAGTTGAGCATTTACTGACTCGGACGGACAACGCGGCGACGCGGCAGACTGAACGGGTCAACTCGAGTTGCAACTCGAGTTGGTAAGCGAGTCAACTCGAGTTACTCGAGTTACCAAAAAGTTGACTCGGCCCATCGCTAGTGCCACGTATTGTGCTTCAACGTAGTCTCGCAAATCTCAACTAAAAATAATATTTCGAATTCATTCAATATTAACTCAGTAAGAAACCTTTCAAATCTGGTGGAAAGTTTTGTAATTTGGCAGTTGCTCAATTGTCAAATAAAAAAGTAAGGATGCACATACCTACTGAAATGTGACGTCACCGCTAAAGAAAAGAGCTAGCGAGATATTTCCTTCTCTTTCTAATACCAATATTCGAAAAGCTAATTGCTGCTTCATGCGTATTAACCAATTTTGAATTAGTTATAAAAAAAATAAAAATTTTGTGTTATATTTTACTAAGTAAAGGGTTGGGCCACACGGTTGCAAACCAACGTCCCAACCAAGGTGACCTTGCTAGTTGTAATCCGTGAAGACAGCAGATTTAAACCATGACCTTCAACGCCCTTGGATGGGAGGCTCGTTTTCCCAACCACCGAACGTGTTGGCGCGTGGTTTACATTCATGGTAGCCCCAACACACCAAACACACAAACCAAGATTACCTTGGTTGGAACGCTAGTTTGCAACCGTATGGCCAAACCCTTCATTATAAAACTATTGTGAGTACAAAAATATACACCGGCAAACTTACTAGGTCCAAGATCACACTCGCACTTAAAGCTACCAATGAAAATACTCGTAAACCGTCACTCTCTCCGTCAAGTTCCAGTTTACGAAAAAAATTAAATGCCAAAATTAAAATCCGATGCCACATTTCCACAATCAACTTCGATATCTCGCTACTCATCTACAGTTTATCTACACTACAACTGCTATAAGATGGTGCAGGTGACAGCTGTCAGATTCATACAATGTACCGTGAAAACGGGGTGAATAGGAACGCAGGGGGTGAATAGAAACAAAACTTTGATTAGTACTTTCGCTAATTTCTCCTAATTTTGGCTTCTAGCAAGGCTCCAACCTTTTTTGTTTTACGAAATTTTTGTAGGTGGGAAAATCATCCAATGGCATCTTCCGCTCTTAGGCGGAGTGAGAGGGTGTGTCAGGCTTTTACTGACTAAAAACCCACTCCTGTAGCCTGATTCACGTAAAATCAAACAAGCCAATTATCGATGAAGTCTTATAGTCGTTCGATCGAAGTCCTATCCAAAAGCGGTATTCACGATCTATCGACTTTTCCAGTTACATTAATAAGTAATCTACCAGGATAATGTAATACAGACATTTTTTTAAATCGACGAATTTCAAACGACTTTATAACCAGTGTCGTTGAAACTCGATTGATGGATGTGAATACGGAAATGGTTTAAACGACTAAATCGCTACGATTTCGTTACGTTTTTCATTACGTGAATCGGACTACTGTTCCTTCATTGCCTTTCACACCAGGGCCGAGTCTTCCTTTCAGAAGCAGATCCTTGGCCCCAGTAGGCTTCGACCCTGCTGGGTCCCTACGGTTTGCTGACATCTCCTTGAGGCGCGCGTGAAATAGTACGCACCGTTCGACGAGTTGGTCCGGACGGTTACTGGACGGTCGGACAGTCTGCAAGCCCGCATTACTTAAGTGCTGCTAACAATTTCTTAATAACGTGAAAAAACTCTTATATGTTGTTCCCATTCACCCCTGCGTTCCAATTCACCCCTTTTGACTGTAGCTACCTATCCTTTTCTCTCATCTATTTTCGTCCTGCTGTCATCCTGCTCATGCTATGCAAAAAAGACGTTAATACGACTCACATATGTCTCCGTAGCTGTTCCGGCGCACGAAGGACTCGATGGCCTTCTGCTGCAGCGTGAGCGCGCGCTGCTCGTCGGGGATGTTGGACTGCGCCGCCGCCGCGTCTGCCCGCGTCCCCCGGTTAGGCACCACGTCAAACAAGCGCACCACACGGCTTTGTGATATTGTCGCGATAACGGTACATGTGCACGACTTAGCTTTGTAATACATGAAAAGACCAATTTGTACCACTTTTTACCCGGCTGCTAAGGATGGGTTATGTTTTTTACCCTACTGCCAAAGAAGGGTTAAGGTTTTAAGTATGGGCAGTATGCTGCGCGCACGGTATTGGTACGATATTGAGTTTATGGTCTATGTTTACTATAACCATATGGGTACTAAGGTAGGCGTCAAATAAACGTGGAATAACGATAATTAACCCTCCTAAATTCATTGAAATTCTTAATTTCAAAAACGGAATTAAAGACATAAAGCTGTCTTAAATCGACATCTATCGTGATCCTTTACCTTTTCTGAAAAACAGTTCATTGATGATTTTTCGAATACCTTCGATATATTGGAGATATTGGTCAATGTACTTTAAAGTTTATCTGGCGCCTTGTATAGTCAGTTTTCTACGAGCTAGTAGGTATTTTAAAGTTTTGTTTGAGAAAAGTTTTTTATAGAACAAGAGCGTGTCGGGCCACGCTCAGTATAGGGTTCCGTAGTTTCCCGTCCGTCACAATAAAGTGTACCCACTTATGAGTTTAAAAAAATGCTTGCTACGATTATACTACAAACTTAGTCCAGAAATTATTTTGTAGAACCCTTTTGTCTTTTTTGTACAAAAACTGTTCTTTCCATCAAGTTCAAAATAATTTTCCTAGAAAGTCCTTATAAAGTTCTACTTCTCAGATTTTTTTCATATTTTCTAAACTTATGGTTCAAAAGTTAGAGGGGGGGGGACACATTGTTTTTTACTTTTGGAGCGATTATTTCCGAAATTATTGACATTATCAAAAAATGATTTTAGTAAACCCCTATTCATTTTTAAATACCTATCCAACGATATATCACACGTCAGGGTTGAAATTAAAAAAAAAATCACTTCGCACTTTACATATAGGGGGGCTACCCTAATAAAACATTTTTTTCCAATTTTTATTTTACCACTTTGTCGGCGTGATTGATATACATATTGGTACCAAATTTCAGCTTTCTAGTGCTAACGGTCACAGAGATTAAGCGAGGACGGACAGACAGACGGACAGACAGACATGGCGAAACTATAAGGGTTCCTAGTTGACTACGGAACCCTAAAAAGGCGTACAGATAGGTACTTTATGTGCATTTTCAAACTGTGTTTTATCTATTGCAAAAAAGTATTCCTTGCTACGAGCACATTTTCCCGTTTTTTTTTACTTGTACATTTATTCTAAGGCTAAATTTCATATAGCCAGATATTAAGATATATTTCTTTATAGTTTTATCACAAAACCGTCGATGGTGGTACATGATTGAAATATCCCCACAGTCAGCCAGTGAGGATATTTCGTAGTAGACACAAACAAGGCAGAGTGGCACCGTCCCCAATGAGTGAGCTTATAGTCCCATGAGACCCGACGCCAGGAGAACAGGGGAAATGTTGGCAGGCAAATAGTACCGACGCCATTTTGATTTAGGGCTGATTTTTCAATCAGCAATTAATAATTTTTAATGTTATTTTTTTACTTTTATTTGAATAATAAATATGACAGTTTGACCACATTAATTGTACATTACAATTTGTCAAACTAATTTATTTGAATAATGTTATAAGACAATTCAAAAATCAGCCCTTTGAGTTACATTTTAAAATATTTCAAACTTTATTTTAAATTCCATTGTCTAACACAATAATAAAGAAATTAGATGATATTTCGGTAGATAATTAAGTTGAATATCTTGGAAAATAAAAATAGAGAAAGTTAAAATCCCAAAAATATAAAATTACCAGAGAAAGCAAAGATTGAATCAGACAAAGGAAGAGCCTCACTCAAAAAAATTAAAACGCAAAAAAATCTTTAATATAATATATACAGGGTGGAAATAAAATAAAAGTCTACTGGCATGAATTTTACAATGAGCTAAGAGTTTAATAAATAAATTAGTAACGTCGCACACAACACATATCGTTAATTAGGCAAGGGTTGGGCTATGCGCCGCGCTCATGCTGCCATGCTGTAAAAAATAAGCGACTTTCATGCGATTACGTAGCCGGGGACGGGATTCACGACCTCTTAACCGCGTACGTCGGATATATCCGACAAAAACTCTCGCGTTTATTCGGTCAGGCTCGCACAACCACGACCAAATACTCCACTCCTCGTCAGCTATGAGGATTGTAGAGTTAAACGAGACGGAGTACCTACCCAGTTACAATCACACGGCCCTGGCGAATACGACACGAAAACCCTCGTCGGATGAATCCGACGCAAGCGGTTAAAGGGTTAATTGAATATAGAACTCTTTACGATTAAGGTGAAAGTGTCATGGTAGCCTATGAAATTCAAGTTGTTTGGAGGTCAAAATGATTGTTTCATGAAAAATTCATTCAATAAGATAAGCCGAACTGAGAGGGCTGTCTTAATGATTATAATTCCGTCAATAATTATGTACGTGTTACGGTTTTCAATCATATTTTAATCAACATACAATTTAACACTTAACTGTAAAATTCAAAAAACTTAAAAAAAAAAATAATTTTGCTGGTTACCTTGACACATCCACATTAAATAATTGTTTTAGCTAATATTGTTTGGTTTGGAATATTGTAAAAGAAATTGCGTTTTGCCTTCGGTTTAACGTAGACGACATTATGAAACATGCTGTACTCTTTATAGTTTATATTATTATTATCTAACTACAAAAATATTTTATAAAATTTATATTTACTTTGAATACACAATAAACCGCTTTTATTCAAATTAAATATTGGTTACTTCCATGCATATACCTAAATATCCAAAAATAATAAAATGATGATCTGCCTACATAATACCGGACAAGGTGACAGTGTATCTTATTTGAATAAACCAGCCTCAGAGATTGCATTACTGCTCACCATCAGGTGGGATCGCAGTCTTGCACTAGTTTATAATAGTAAAAAAAAAATTGATAAATAAAAACTGGGTCAACATTACCATGTATAAGATAATGTCCACAACGAACACGGTCAAAACATACATTCAATATTGAATACACTGTCATTTCATCCACATAATCTACAATACCTAAATTTAAAAAAAAAATGCTAAGCGAAATTCTTTTTGGAAACTTACCGTTGGCGATAGGTGAAGGGCGGGCGCCCCTGGCCGCGGGCGGTTTAGTTGAGAAGGTGGTCCCGCCCATACCGTTCGTGGGCGCGGTGGAGTCCGCCATGCCGTTCTTTATTGTAGTCGAAGTCGTAGTGAGGGCTACTGTAGTTTGCTGAAAAAAATATAGTAATTATAAAAGACCTGTTTATGAACTGTGTTTAGTTCCTCAGAATTTTCGTGAATAGGCTCTTAATAAACTAGTGCGCCTCACCATCAACGATTGCATCTCTGCTTACCATCAGGTGGGATCGCAGTTAAGTACTAGTTTATATCAGACTAGCAGCCCGTCCCGGTTACGCACGGGCAATAAATATAGCCTATGTTACTCAGGGTGAATGTAGCTTTCCAATGGTGTAAGAATTTTTGAAATCGGCACAGTAGTTTTTGAGTTTATTCGTTACATACAAAAATACAAATCTTTCCTCTTTATAATATTAGTATAGGTAAAAAAAAAACTTGTAAATTCCATAATATGGTATCGGTATGGTGGGGGAAAAAAAACAAAATAAACACATTTCACTAAATATTAATTGTTATTATAATATTAATAAAATATGAGCTCCTATGTAGGAGGCGAGCCTATTGCTATTAATCTACCCAGTTGAGCACTTAGACTCCCTATAGTCTGTCTAGTAAGTTAAACAACTTGGAATTTTTTTAAGGAAATTAAAAATCTAATGTTGGCAACCGGAATTTTAGTTTTCATTCACTTGTTTTTTGAGATAATGATAGTTCTACAACAGATCTTGATCGTAGTATGGCTAGTGATGATGAATCCGTAAGCGGAATAGAATATTTAGAATCAGATTTCTCGTACGATTCCAAATTTATTTTATTACTTATGACACTATTATGTCTTTGCAAATGTATCCGACTTTTGTAACAAGAATATCATTAAAGAGACTGAACACATAGGTATATTTTAAAGGAAAATCTTTTGCATTTTTTAATGTTAAAACGTCCCCTAATAGTATTAAATCATTTAAAAAATACTTAAAATGGATACTTTTTATAAGGTTCCATTATTAAACAATGAACAAGATCTCATAATCAATCTTGATTTCTGAACCAGTGACTACATCAGATTTCATTTTACCCTAAAAATTACCCAAGTCGTTTAACATATTAGACAGACTATACTACTGTTGTTAAATCACAATGAGACTTCGCCTGACCACTCAGAACATCTTATCCTTGCATCCAATTTATTTGTAGAGCATCACATTTCGTCCACTTCCTTTCGTTTCAAATTACACATTGTATCTGCTGCGGCCAGATCACAGAAATTGACCGCTTCATGATTTGACCAAGTTAAACTGGTCAGTAAGCCTAATTCTCGTAAAATCAAACAAGCCAAATATCGTTGAAGTTTTATAGTCGTTCGATCGAAGTCCTATCCAAAGCCGGTATTCCCGATCTATCGACTTATTTCCAGTTACATTAATAAGTATTCTACCAGGATAATGTAATACAGATTTCTTTTTAAATCGACGAATTTCAAACGACTTTAAAGTCGGTGTCGTTCAAACTCGATTGATGGATGTGAATACGGAAATGGTCTAAACGACTAAATCGCTACGATATCGTTACGGTTTTCATTACGTGAGTCGGGCTACAGATCGTTTTAAACGTTAAAGTTTGATGATATGTGAATCCTCGTTTGGCCTATTTTCTTTAGACTATCTATCATTATAGAAATCCTACATTAATGATATGGCCATTGATAACTTGGCCATATCATGAAGTGATCAATTTCTATGACTTGGCCACGACATATCCGTGTTTTGTGCTTACCTGAGGCCACTCTCCTACCGGGGTGGTAGCAGGCGACTGCTTGGCCGCCTTCGCTGCGTTTTCAATACTTTCAATTAGTGACTTGACTGATAAACGGGAGTCTTGGCGGCTTACACCTGTAAAGGTCATCGTAAAATTGTGGAAGAAAACTGTATAACCGTGTGAACTGAATATTTGAAGGGAAAGGGCACACTTTTCTTCACAACTGTCTGGTTTACTGTAATCTGTAACCAGTTGACTGATCATGGTTTGCAAGCCATTATCAGTGACGTACCTAGTCCTAATGGGGCCCCATATCAAATATTTTTAAAGTTTTTTTTTTTGTACGAAATATCTTTTACTAGCATATAAATAGTGCCTTGAAAGGCCACGAAATTTAAAATGAGCTCATTTAATGGATCATTTAGAAAGTACCTTCTTACTAAAAAGGTTAAGTTTTTATTGTCGTCTTATGTGTATAAGATGCTAAAGCGAAAGGAGCGTGCTAAAAACTATTTACAGAGTATCATATCGTCATTAGTGATAAATTCCTGGCTTTTTATCAATATGAGACTTTTAAGATTGTGGATAACATGTTACGAATTTAGGCATAGAGATATAGGGGACCCCGTATCACTGATACGGCTGATATGGCGACGGTAGCTGCGCACTTGCGCCCCATTCTTATTTGGTAAATCTTGGAATGCTACCGTTACCTTTAGTCCTTCTGTGTGACGCGGCTGTGGCCATGATGTCTTGTAGCGACGCACTGGTGAGCAGGGGTGGTGGAGGCGGGGTCTCTTCCGTGCGAGGCGGTATGGCTGGAGGTGACAATGAGGTTATTCACTGTTGTATAGTTGAAGAAGTCATGTTGAAAGGACTAAGCTTGACATCAACGGTTTCGGTTAAAAAATAACCTGATCTTTCGATATTTGACTATAGCTTTTTAGGGACGATAATAGACTATTAAGTAGACATTTTAGTCTGAATCAAGAACTAGTAAATTAAATGAAAGTTGTGCTTTGATTCTTTGATATTTGCCTATACACAATTTCCAAGGTCTGAACAAAATATTTAAGCAAAGATCCATCTTTGTCTGGTACAATATAAATAAAAATAATTTATAACGATCCAACACCAGACAAACCCCAGTGCTAAAAAAACCGAAGCGAAAAACCATGCTAAATATTGTGACGAATAAATAAATGCAAATAATTTTGCATGCTACCCAAAAAGCCTGAAATAAAATTCATATTTCATATTTAAGTGACATTTCCTAGCTTGATACATGCTTGAATCACGTTTTCACCAAAAAAAAAAAATGAAATGAGACTCACAAAAGCACAGATTAAGTTTCTGAACGTCTGTACAAGTCAACAATGATATTGGAGTTAATATTAATCTATAAAGCAAGCTAGACAGAAGGTATGTTTGATACCCGACCACTAAATGATTCTACCAAACCACTGATTCTACACAGGGTTTTAGCTGTTCAACCCAGCACCATCACAGACAACTGTCTACCTAACTTGCATTTGAAGTAATCCAGCGTTCAGAAGCTTAAAACTAAAAACAAATGGAACACAGACCACCACCACCGCCACCGAATGAGACCACACACGACACTATCATGTTTCCATACATTGATACAGTTATTTACATGTAATCACACTCGAACGTTTAGGTTTCCGGTCACAAAAGCGCTGACTTACGTAGAGGTCTTCGGGGCGGGGGATCTTTCAGTGACCTTAACGGGTGCGACAACCGTTTGTGCTCCAAAGTCCTCCAATATGGCTTTTCTCTTGGCAAGGAACCTGTATTTGTATCTATACTTGGAGTAGTTGTGTGTTGCAGCGAAAATTTTCTAGGCGCAACCTCTGTTGGTACATCTGGATCAGGTTTCTTTTCTAAACTTTGGATTTTTTCTGCAATAGATCTAGTAGAGTTTTTCGATAGATCGTCTTGCGCGCTTGGCGCTTTAGATAAAGATATAATCGATTTGGTAATACTAGCCATCTCTTTCGCTGTACTTTTGCTTTCTACGAAATCTAACGATTTTGATTTTGAAAGCCTATCGTTCGTCTTGGGGCTCTTGATTCGTCTGGGCACTTTTAGCAGATCTTCTCTCGGTATTGCAACCAACTCATCGTTTAACGATTGGTTTATATTGGATATCTTTTCATCATCTGCTATATTGTTGTTGTCTTTGGGTATTACTTCGGATATCACAGGTCCTATTTCTTCATAAACATTTTCCTGTTCAGAATATGTTCTTTGTTCAACTTGAGACGAAGCAGGATTCGTTGACGTTGTCTTTACGTATTCTTTACTAATTTCTACTGGCTTAGGTTTGATAGACTGTGTTGAATTTATAATGAACGGTACGCTAGCTACGGGCTGATAGTATTTGTTATCTATTAACCACTGTGGAGTCTTCGATAACTTGCCAACTGTTGGTTTTACTTCTGATGGTATTGATGAAACTTTTGGCACAATACCAACAGTTTTTGGCGGCTCTACAGGTAGTATTGGAGTCTTTGAAAAATTGTTAGCAGTTTTCGATATTTCTAAAGGCAATGGTGAACTTAAAGGTTTAACTATATTTTTACTGGGCGAAGGGGTCTTCCTTTCTGGCAAGTTTTCATTAGATCCGAAAGTTTTCCATGACAGAAAAGGAAGTTGCTTAGCTTTTAAATTTTTTTGATAAAGACCTTTCCTTTTGGTGTTATCCTCAAGGGTTTTCACTTCTGTCACATTGCTATCACTTTTGTTATCTGTATCAACTTGGTCGATATCACTGTAATATACTGTACCTTTGTTAGCCTCTTGTTTTTGCTCTACTGAGACCTCTTGAGACGCAAGAGGTTTAAAGAACACTGGCTGTATCAATACAGGACTTATAATTATCGGAGAAGCCGGTGCAATATTGCCATTACCTAGTTGAATTGGAGCCAAGAAAGTCCTAAAAGTATTTACAGCTCTATTATTATTAGCATTAGGATCAGTTTGTGCTGGTGCTGTCTTTGGTATATCATCACCTAAATCTGTGGTATTTATTGTCAGATGATAGCTTACATTATCATCGATAGGAACTGGTGTTATAGGTTCAGGAGGAACAGTATCACTTATTGGTTCTATAAAAGGATTGCTGCTTTCGTCTTTCGGACTATTGGGTATATTAACATTAGTGGTAACTAAACTATTGTTTTCTTTGGTATCTACAACTTTTGGTTTAGAATCGCGCCGAGGCTCGGGTTCTAGTATTTTAGGAATACTAGGAGGAGATTTTTTTCTTGATTTAATTACATTATCTATTTCATCTTTTATAAAGGGAAGAGGTTCAGAAGTACTTTCATCATCATTTTCTTTCAACACCTTTGTGCAAGGAGTACCTCTTTTAGTTCTGTTATTACCTGTAATTCTGTCTATGGCAGCTTTGAATGTTACTTTCAGTTCCTCATTTACCATTTTAAGTTGTTTCTCAACTTTATCATCAGTATGAATATCTCTCAGTATTTCTTTATTATCCGACATCAAATCGATTGCTGGGGCTTTCTTAATATCATCAGGGTATGGAAAAGGAAGAACGTCTTCAGCCTTTACCACAGGTAAATCTTTTTTCACGACATTGTTGTTGGCTTCAAATAAAGCATTAACATTGTTGTTATTTTGCTCAATGGGTGACAGGAAGACACTGTCAGAACCTTCTGTAAATAGAGATGTTTCACTTTGCGAGTTCATAGTTAGAAAATCTACACTAGTGGCTTCATTCAATGCTTCTTTGTATTCCTCGTTAGTGTTTAAATTATCCATACTGAAAGACTTTGGTTTTCCATTGAATGTTCCAGACATATTTGTACTGAAGATAGTGCGTACTCTTGGTTTCGGTGCGAAACTGGAATCTGATTTGATTAACCTAAAGCTATGATTCAGATCGATTAGGTGCTTCGGCAATTTTGGTACAACCGGAGGACTTTCGTTCGGTTCATCGTAGAGGTCGATAGCATTTTGTCTTTTGAACTCCTTGGTTTCGAAAGGAGGTAAGACAGTTTCGGCTAGCACTCTACTCGGGGACTCCTCTGATTTTGGCCTTTCATCATCATTCGTTTCGTCTGTCGTGACGTTTTCGATTTCTAATTTGAATGTATTTGTTAGCAGATCGTTTAAGTCATTCTTCGGTTCTGGGACGGTCGACCTAAAGAATGCTTGTTCTACCAAGCTTGCTTCTTTCGCTGGAGGATCAGTAACACTGTGCACTCTAGACAGATATCTAGTTCTAATGCTCTTGAATACGTCTTTGGATGGACTTAAATCGTCGCTCGTCTGTGAGTCACAGTTGTCCAATTCCTTCGAATCTAGTATATTCTCATCTGAGTATACGCTATCCATAGATTCCGATCTGTCAACACCTGTGTTGGTACATCAAATTGAGATTAGACATTGTTTAACATATATTTGATGGTCGATCACTGTTAGTTTATGAATGTCTACGTAGTTAAGCATTTTACACAGAATTAGCGCATGGTAATGCATGTTAATTCTGTTGAAATTATTGAACATATTACATTAAAATGTTTGTACGTCTTTATTTATTTATTTACATGCAAAATGAACAGTAAAGCTACGTTGAAAACTAAGTTATTATTAACTGTTTTTTTTATTTTTTGGAAAAATGTTTTATCTGAAAAATAAGTTTTGTGGTCTTTATTTAATCGTTCTCACGGTTAAAGTAAACCCTCTTTACTTTACGTTTTGTGTTGAATATTTGCAAGATACAAAGCAAAGACTAGTAAAAATGTTAACAAACTCCGAACTACTTTCAAATCTACCTGTCATACACATGCAAAGCTCTCCTTGTGCATTTTATAGCGAGAAACCAATTTTTTTAAAGAAACTTCTGCCAATCATAATAATTTTAGTCTTGGCGTAGTACAACAAAATGTAAAAACTTTATATACAGTGCTTCCAAAATTTTAAATATACGTTTAAAAAATCCAATAGGTAACAAGGATTATTCACAAAAAAGAAGATGGAAGATTACAAATGAAAATGTTCTCATTGGACATGGGTATTGGGTACATTCAGATACCAATATTGTCTACATAGACGACCTACTAACTAAATCCACAACAAGAATTGTACTGTAAAAATCACCAAAGTGTATCATTCAAAGTGTATCATACAAAGCCAATTCATAACATTGTCAAAGGCATCCACACTAAAACCCGCAAGTTTCACCCCTCATTCTTGCACTTACCCTTGATGGAGTGCATCTGGTCTTCCAGTAGTCGTATCCTGTCTCTTGCGACTTTGTTCTCGGAGACCAGGCGCTCCAGCTCTCTTTGGGCTTCAGTTTTGAAGTCGTTTGCGACGCGGACAGTCATTAGGAGATCGCTTTGGAACTGCTTCCATTCGGCTTCCTGTTTGGAAAAGTTTATTGAAGATTGTTTTATGAATGATGCAACATACATAAGCTTTTGACGTTTTCAAACCAAACCGCTAAGTTAGTTTAGCTTAGATAACTTTCTTAGTTTTTGCAGCAGTCTACACACAAGTATTAAAAAATTACCTAGGCTATGCGATACTATAGTCTATTCGCGGTGAGAAAATAGTGACTCGTCAGTGCAACTGCAAAGTAAAGGCGTATTCATACTGGGGTAAAAATTAGACCATTCATATTAAAGCAACCTTTTCCAAACACAGTATTTTCACATATAAATTATGACGTAATTATTATAAAATTTAATCACAATCGTCAAAATTTTCACACAATAAGGCATTTTTAAAATTTACAAAAATGCTTCCGTACTGTCAGAAGGTCTTACTTCAACTGATAAATGATAATTGTGAACATGGCTTTCTATTTTTTTATGATCTATTAGATCAAGGTCAAGGTTGTGGTTAAGCTGAGTGACAATGATGATTCACTATTTTCTCAACACGACTACACTGTAGGTTTAATTACTTTACCTTTTTTATTTTTACATAATTTATACTTCACTACATTGCGACAAATTAACAGGGTAATTTATAAGACCACTTACATCTCTCTCCCGATCTCTAGTGAGTTGTGCATGTCTAGCGCGTGCATCTTGTAGTTGTCGCTCCAAGTCCGACACCCTTGCCAATGCTTCTCCTGCTCGACTCATTAGCGCTAGCTTTTCATCTGATGCTACTTGCACCTGGAAAGTTAAAGAAACGGCTAGTTAGTGGGAGGAATGGAGGAAGAATACATTAAGGGGTGACCAGACAGTTGAAAACTAGCGTTCCAACCAAGTTCACCTTGATTTATGTGTTTGGTTTGTGTTGCGGCTACATGGATGTAAACCACGCGCCAACATCTTCAGTGGTTGGGAAAACGCGCTTCCTAACCAACGGCGTTAAAGGTCATGGTTTACAACCGATATCTACATGAATTGAAACTAACAAGGTCAGTTTGGTTGGGACGTTGGTTTGCAATCCCTTTATTGAGTAATAGCTATTGTAGAGTATGCGAGAAAGAGAAGGCAATAATTCTGTCATCTTTGCGCACACGCCGCACGGGGTCGCTTTTACTCAGTCTAACAGTGATCGTCTTAGCGAGTAGACGTGAAAAGTCTAGTGTTGTGTTAGTAGCGGAGACGATAATCTGGTATGTTATTGCGTGTTAACTAGATATAAGTGCCCAGTAAACACATTAGATATATAGGTTTTGGACATGATTAAAAACAGTTTTCATGGACAGCCAGATCCACGATAGATATATCGGAAGATTATCAAAAGATCAAATGAAATTGTCGCAGTACTTGAGCGTTTGGCACCGCACAGAACACATATTTGTAACTACAGATACTTGAAGCCCTACCACGGGCTGTTCACGCGTTTTATTCGACGACCTAAACTGAAACGTTTCTCACCTGTATCTGCAACTCCTCCACGTTGTCCTGCAACGTCTTCAATTCTCCTTGCATCGCAGTTTTTTCCTGGCGCAGTTGTTCTATCTGGAACTCCAGTTCTGATATCGTTGACTTCGCGTTGTTTCTCGATACCTGCAATGTTTTTAGAACACACACTAATATTAAGAAACAAGAAAGAAAAAGAGCTTTTTGTGAGTGTTTGTCTTTGGAAGAATAAACACACAATTCACAATTTTTATTATTATTAATATAATTTACTAAATTAGAAAAAACACCTAGTCTATGTCCAATGTTGGGGTTCAATCAAACATACACTTAACCGTAAAAGCGTAACACGCAAACATAATTACTTTTGCGTTTATAATATTGATATGATTAATAAAGAGCAGTGGCGGCCTTGGTGGATTTACTTTGTGTAATTTATTTCATCACCACTGCTCTCAAAACGGTGAAGGAAAACATAATGAGGAAAGATGTCTTAGAACTAAAAATTCGAAGACATTTGTGACATCCACTAACCCGTCCTGGACTTGCGTGGTGGATTGCGGTGCATTCCTTCTCCTAAAAAGGTTTGAATCCCAGCAGTGGGAACATAAAATTATGCTGCATGCTTATAAAAATTTTAGCCTCATAATTTTTGCAATTTTAGGGTGGCTCCAATCTTTGGGTTGTTCGAAAGAGAACTCCTGGGTCCTAAGGTAAAGAAGGAATATAGAAGAGTGTTCATAGTCAGCAAAAGTCTAATACGCCCTCTCGCAACGTCCTAGAGCAGGAGAAGTCATTAGATGATTTTTCATATAGAAAAAAGTGACGAACACTTCGTGAAGAAAATAGCAGCGCATATGTACCATAGCATCGTCGTGCATCTTCCTAGCGTCACTGTGCGCGCGGTCGAGCTGCCGCTGCGCGTGCGCGAGCCTCTCGGCCAGCTGCAGCGCGCGCGCCGTGGATACGTACCATAGCATCGTCGTGCATCTTCCTAGCGTCACTGTGCGCGCGGTCGAGCTGCCGCTGCGCGTGCGCGAGCCTCTCGGCCAGCTGCAGCGCGCGCGCCGTGGATACGTACCATAGCATCGTCGTGCATCTTCCTAGCGTCACTGTGCGCGCGGTCGAGCTGCCGCTGCGCGTGCGCGAGCCTCTCGGCCAGCTGCAGCGCGCGCGCCGTGGATACGTACCATAGCATCGTCGTGCATCTTCCTAGCGTCACTGTGCGCGCGGTCGAGCTGCCGCTGCGCGTGCGCGAGCCTCTCGGCCAGCTGCAGCGCGCGCGCCGTGGATACGTACCATAGCATCGTCGTGCATCTTCCTAGCGTCACTGTGCGCGCGGTCGAGCTGCCGCTGCGCGTGCGCGAGCCTCTCGGCCAGCTGCAGCGCGCGCGCCGTGGATACGTACCATAGCATCGTCGTGCATCTTCCTAGCGTCACTGTGCGCGCGGTCGAGCTGCCGCTGCGCGTGCGCGAGCCTCTCGGCCAGCTGCAGCGCGCGCGCCGTGGATACGTACCATAGCATCGTCGTGCATCTTCCTAGCGTCACTGTGCGCGCGGTCGAGCTGCCGCTGCGCGTGCGCGAGCCTCTCGGCCAGCTGCAGCGCGCGCGCCGTGGATACGTACCATAGCATCGTCGTGCATCTTCCTAGCGTCACTGTGCGCGCGGTCGAGCTGCCGCTGCGCGTGCGCGAGCCTCTCGGCCAGCTGCAGCGCGCGCGCCGTGGATACGTACCATAGCATCGTCGTGCATCTTCCTAGCGTCACTGTGCGCGCGGTCGAGCTGCCGCTGCGCGTGCGCGAGCCTCTCGGCCAGCTGCAGCGCGCGCGCCGTGGATACGTACCATAGCATCGTCGTGCATCTTCCTAGCGTCACTGTGCGCGCGGTCGAGCTGCCGCTGCGCGTGCGCGAGCCTCTCGGCCAGCTGCAGCGCGCGCGCCGTGGATACGTACCATAGCATCGTCGTGCATCTTCCTAGCGTCACTGTGCGCGCGGTCGAGCTGCCGCTGCGCGTGCGCGAGCCTCTCGGCCAGCTGCAGCGCGCGCGCCGTGGATACGTACCATAGCATCGTCGTGCATCTTCCTAGCGTCACTGTGCGCGCGGTCGAGCTGCCGCTGCGCGTGCGCGAGCCTCTCGGCCAGCTGCAGCGCGCGCGCCGTGGATACGTACCATAGCATCGTCGTGCATCTTCCTAGCGTCACTGTGCGCGCGGTCGAGCTGCCGCTGCGCGTGCGCGAGCCTCTCGGCCAGCTGCAGCGCGCGCGCCGTGGATACGTACCATAGCATCGTCGTGCATCTTCCTAGCGTCACTGTGCGCGCGGTCGAGCTGCCGCTGCGCGTGCGCGAGCCTCTCGGCCAGCTGCAGCGCGCGCGCCGTGGATACGTACCATAGCATCGTCGTGCATCTTCCTAGCGTCACTGTGCGCGCGGTCGAGCTGCCGCTGCGCGTGCGCGAGCCTCTCGGCCAGCTGCAGCGCGCGCGCCGTGGATACGTACCATAGCATCGTCGTGCATCTTCCTAGCGTCACTGTGCGCGCGGTCGAGCTGCCGCTGCGCGTGCGCGAGCCTCTCGGCCAGCTGCAGCGCGCGCGCCGTGGATACGTACCATAGCATCGTCGTGCATCTTCCTAGCGTCACTGTGCGCGCGGTCGAGCTGCCGCTGCGCGTGCGCGAGCCTCTCGGCCAGCTGCAGCGCGCGCGCCGTGGATACGTACCATAGCATCGTCGTGCATCTTCCTAGCGTCACTGTGCGCGCGGTCGAGCTGCCGCTGCGCGTGCGCGAGCCTCTCGGCCAGCTGCAGCGCGCGCGCCGTGGATACGTACCATAGCATCGTCGTGCATCTTCCTAGCGTCACTGTGCGCGCGGTCGAGCTGCCGCTGCGCGTGCGCGAGCCTCTCGGCCAGCTGCAGCGCGCGCGCCGTGGATACGTACCATAGCATCGTCGTGCATCTTCCTAGCGTCACTGTGCGCGCGGTCGAGCTGCCGCTGCGCGTGCGCGAGCCTCTCGGCCAGCTGCAGCGCGCGCGCCGTGGCCGCGTCCGCGTCGCGCCGCGCTGCCGCCGCCGCGGCTTCCGCTTCCGCCGCGCCTTCCACCACTCCGGCGCGTTCTTCTAACTGGATGTGGAAATGGCTTTATAAATATTTGATTAAATAGTAGTTTATGTGACTAGGGGATACAACAGTGTCGGAAACATTTAAAATTCCAAATGAAACGAAGGTTGCTGAGTTTTCATCTCGAACACCAGTGAGGGATTTATATAATTAACACCCGAGCGTTGCGATACTATATTTAACTAATAAATAGTCTGTTTCAGTATACTGTCTGTTTTTATCTCACAGTAGGTGTAAAAAATAAATTATCCCACATGGGGGTAAAGTTGTACTTTTCTTGGGCAGCATGATTACCCCACTTCACTAACTCTGGAATCTATATCAAGTCCGCTATACTCGGGAGTTACTCATATAAATCCCTCAGTAACCTTCGCTTCGTTCGACAGCCAAGACTTGAAGACACTGCTTTATCCCCTAGTCACATAATCTATTAAGTCACTGTCTCTCCACGAAATTGTGATTCAGTGCTTGAATTATGATTGTAATTTAACTTTCTAATTAAATTAATTAGGGTCATGGAGTGTATAGAGTGTGCATCATTCCAGTTACATGTTATATAGTTTACAAGATAAAACTGTATGTTACCCCTTACCTTAGCTTTGGCAGCATCGAGCAGGTCAGTGAGAGTGGTGATCTGATGCTGCCGCGACGCAGCGAGCTCCTGCGCCGAATCCGTCTCGTGCTCGCATCGCGTTCGCTCCGACTCCGCTCGCTCCACACTCGCCTCCAATACGCTGCGAGTGTAAAGAAAACATATCTACATCTACCAGAACAGTACCCCTAGCCAAGTTGATAATCTGCAATCGTTAACGCTAGGAGAAAACTTCAAATGTACGGGAATGACGTCATCTCAACGCACAGTGACGTGGTCAGAACAAAAGAATTAGGGGTGTCGCCAACTCGAGGCATTCGACGCAAGAGAAACGGTTGTAACTTGGCTAGAGGAGCGGAACGGCCCAAACGCCTTTCACTGTAATATTTCTTTATTCTCCTTGTTCAATTTGATATATTTTGATATTTATTAGTACTTATGTTTAGTGACTTCGCGTCGCAGTTATTGACCAACACTCACGTGGACGAAGCCGCTGGCAGAAGCTAAATCTATACATCTATACATATAAATAAAATTGGAGTGTCAGTTTGTAATATTGAAATAACCGCTTTTTACTACATGCATATGAATATACATATATACCAAAATAACATTTTTTTCAATTTTTGTCTGTCTGTCTGTCTGTTTGTCCGGGCTAATCTCTGAAATGACTGGACTGATTTTGGCGGAACTTTTTTTGGCAGGTAGCTGATGTGATAAGGAGTAACATAGGCTACTTTTATTTTAGAAAAAATAAATTCAAAATCTTGTAGTCCACGCGAACGAAGTCGCGGGCACAGCTAGTCGTAAATAAATCCTAAAAAGTTTAAAGCGCACAAGCCTATAATCATAATATCAGCCTTTTAATGTTCCCACTGCTGGGACTCAGGCCTTCTCTCTAGGAGAGGCAATGAGCCGTAATGCACCACGCGAGCCCAGTGCGGGATGGTGAAAGTCACATATTTTCGAATTTTTGGTTCTAGATCATGCCGGTTTCCTCACGATGTTTTCCTACACCGTTCTGAGAGCTGTGGTGATGAAATAAATTACACTAAGAAATGCGCCTGGCTGGGTTTGAACCCGCGACCTACAACTCGTAAGTCGGGGCTGTTACCACACGGCCACCACTGTATAAGCCTAACCATTTAATATATTTGAGACAAAATAGTTAGTTTAAAACATGTAAGTTGGTATTCGTACCGTATTCTCTCCGCGAGCGATTCATTTTCTTTGGTCTTCTCCTCGAGCGCAGTCTTGGTTTGGTTCAGCTCCGCCTTCAGCTCATCCTGCTTCGTCAGCAGGTGCCTGCGCTCTTCTTGTGATTGCTGTAACATTACTTAAAACTGTAAAGTTTGGCGAGGAAATTATGTATTTAACAACGAAAACTGTTTATGAATCAAATAAAATATATATATATATATATATATATATACAGGGTTATTTGTAAAACACTAACAACCTCTTAGGTGCTAGTTAAGAACATCATAAACAACAACTTTTGTTCTATGACTTTTAAAAATTTATCATATTTTGGTTCATCAGATTTTCAAACAAAAATAAAAATATTTAAATTCAGAGTTCTAAATATCAAGAAGTCTATGCGAAGCAAGCGATAGTACAATAGCGGAGGATAGCTGAACATGAACTTGACCTATTTACGGGCGACCCTCACTAGTCGGTCAGTCGCATTGATGCGCTTGCGTCGCGTCATACGTGTTCTTGTAGCGAAATTCCGTAGTGCGGATCTTAACATGATGGATGGCGTATCAATATTCTAATGTCGAGTACATGAAAATGGTGCGATTGCTTGCGAGGTGTAATTACAATGTTTCGGAAGCCTGCTTACTATTATTACTAGAACAGTGCGCAGGAACCGTAAGTAGATACAGCAAAATACAGACTTGAAATATGTTAGATAGAACAACGAAATCTTTAAGGTTTGTTCTTGGTAAATGTGTTATGTTTTGTAAAAACTCATAGAACAAATGTTGTTGTTTATGATGTTAGTAATACAGTCCTGCAAGGTTGTTAGTGTTTGACAATTAACCCTGTATATTAAAAAAAAAAAACATATACAAGGTGTAAGGGACAGCCCTCCACAAACTTTAAGGGCTTGCTCAGTAGACGAAACTGAACAACCTTCCACAAGACTTTTTTTCAGGAAACGAAAAAAAATATCCGCCTCACCATAGAAAATTATAAACTTGATTGGACAGTTTGTATGGAGAGGCTGAATTTTTTTTTCGTTTCCTGAAAAAAAAAATTGTGGAAGGTTGTTCAGTTTCGTCTACTGAGCAAGCCCTTGAAGTTTGTGGAGGGCTGTCCCTTACACCTTGTATATAAACTAATACTCGTATTTATAATTCGTTTAAAAACCATTAGGAATATCATATAAGTTTGTAATATCAAAGGAATGAAATGTACCTAACTGGAAAACCTTTACAATTTTGTGACGACAACACTAAACTAATATGTAGGTACTTAATAAAATATTTTTTTTAAAAAGAAACAAATAATACCATTGAATTTATAAACTTTACTGGACTATAAAATGGTAGCATTTAATATGCTGAGATATAGTCTGTCTAATAATTTAAACGACTTGGGTAATTTTTAGGGTAAAATGAAATCTGATGTAGTCAACACTGGTTCAGAAATCAAGGTTGATTATGAGACCTTGGTCATTGTTTAATAGTGGAACCATAAAAAAAGTATCCAATTTAAGTATTTTTTAAATGATTTAATACTATTAGGGGACTTTTTAATATTAAAAAATGCAAAAGATTTTCGTAATATAAATATACCTATTTCAGTCTCTTTAATGATATTCTTATTACAAAAGTAGGATACATTTGCAAAGACATAATAGTGTCATAAGTAATAAAATAAATCTGGAAACGTACGAGAAATCTGATTCTAAATATTCTATTCCACTTACTGATTCATCATCACTAGCCATACTACGATCAAGATCTGTTGTAGTACTATCATCATCTCAAAAAACAAGTGACTAAAATTCCGGTTGCCAACATTAGATTTTTAATTTCCTTAAAAAAAATCCAAGTCGTTTAACTTACTAAACAGACTATAGGTATCTTTTTGGAATTGCACAATTTTTTTTTTATTATGTATGTTTCAAGTAAAATTTTTTTCTTTCTTTCAAAATTGACAAACAGAATCATTCTTCTAAATTAGGAGTTTTTCTAAAAAAATAAATCCACTCTACTCAAAGTTCTATTTAAATGTACAAATTTATTTACTTATTCCCTGACCTTGAGAACAGCAAACAGTTGCTGGTCGGCGTCCCCAGACACCAGCGTCTCCGGCTCCACACCCTCGCGAAGAAGTAACTCTTGTAAGGTGTCCACCTGAGGATTGAACGTCGTGTAGACACAGAACATTACACAGAAAACAGAAGTCATTGCAGCGTCTTTATTTAGTTATAAAGAAGAATAAAGATTTATAGTTTCTCAGAAGCCCCTTAAGCAGCACTTGGGGGAGGCGTATGTCCAACAGTGGACGTCTTTCAGCTGAAATGATGATGATGATGATGATGATGATGAAGAAGCCCCTAGTTGTGATGACCAATGGTTTAAGCTACAGTGGTCAGGGCTCCAGAGAATGAAACCTCCTAACAAAACGAGTCGTGTCCATGAGAACCACTTTCTGAGTCAACGAGAACGAGAGGCTCCTAAGATTTTGGTGCAGGAACTGACCATGTCCGGTGAGAACCGATCATGCGGAAGTCATCTAAGGTAGGCGCCAAATAAACGTAGAATTACGGTCATTGACCCGCTTACATTTATTGACATTCTTAATTTCAGAAACGGAATGAAAGACAAAGCTGTCTTGAATCGACAACTATCGTGATTCTTCACCTTTTCTGAAAAACATTTCATTGATAGTTTTTCGGGTACCTTCGATTTGATTGGAGATATTAGGAAAAGGTCAATGTACTTTATTTCAAGCTTGCGGACAGCGAGCAATGGGTAGCTTGCTGTCCAACTGTCCGATAACTGTCCGGACCGAGCCCAAGTCGTCGACGGCGCGCACTGTTCCCTCGCGCCTCAAGGAGTTGTCAGCAACAGCAGGGGCCCGGCCGGGTCGAAGTCTACCGGGGGCCAGGGTTAGCTCCGAAAGGGAAGCTCGGTCCCGGTATGAAAGGCAAGCACCCAAGGGCGGGGGATGTCATTTTGATAATTAATACCCACCGAAAAAAAAAGTACTCATTTTAAGTTTATGTGGCGCCTTGTATAATGTGTCTAACGCTTGATTTTTCAGAGTCCCGTCTTTCTGAACTCTCACACATTCTCACAATTGAAACAACGAAGATATCCTAGTTACCTTAGTGCGGCTGTCCTCGAGCTTCTCAGTCTGCCGACACAGCGACTCCAGAAGCACTTGCTTCTCGTCAGCCAGCCGCTCGTTGTCGGCGTGGGCGTCTGCTAGCTGAGTCTGCAGGTCTGCTAGCTCCGCGAGAGTGGCTTGCAGTTCCTCGCTTGTACTGGAATACAAAGATGATTTGGTGAGAAATCTGTACCTACTAGAGCGGTCACACGCCCTATATCACTTGCAGAAAGCAAGCAAAAGGTAGCTCACCGTCCGGCCGTCCGGTAACCGTTTAGACCGAGCCCAAGTCGATGACGGCGAGTAGTGTTCCACGCGCGCCTCAAGGAGTTGTCAGTAAAACCTTAGGGGCCCAGCAGGGTCAAAGCCTACTGGGGCTTTGGGTTCGCTTCTGAAAGGATAATTCTGAAAGGACCCTGGAATGCAAAGCAACGAAGGAACATAGGAGTGGGTTTTAGTCAGTAAACTGACACTCCCTCCTGCTCTGCCCTAGAGTGTGAAAAGTCATTAGGTTAATTCCCACCTAATGTGTGTTCCTATATGTGCTCTGGTCTTCTATAGCTGATGGATAACACATAAAAGAACCCTGCGCATTATTATGAGTTCTATATCGGTGTACCCTTTGATGATTGATGATCTAAATAAATTAATAGAAAACGACAATATTACATAAACATTTAAACGCACCTTATTACCGTCTATTCAACTGATTGAGACTCGCGCATTCAAGTTAACAGACAAACTCTTCAGCGCATACTCATGGCGATTCACTCGGTCATAAAGTTGGCGCATTTCCCAGGGCATCTCCATTCTTCGCCATCATTACCTGTAGTGGTGCTCCTCCATCTGCAAGATACGGTCCTGCAGACACGCGACCGACACCTCGCTGAGCGACGAAGACGAGTGTTTGTCCCATTCTGGAGTGCTGGGTTCGCCGCTGTCGCCCTCACCCTGTGCGCAAAGAATACAGTTAATGTAGGTATCTTCAATTTTAGACTTGCAAGAAAATAACAGAAGGGAAAAAGTCTTACTAGGGTTGGGTAACTCCGGACACATCTATATCTTCGGATATATATCCATAAGCGGACACATATCAACTCCTTCCCTTTCTTAGAATTCTATATAATATCCTATATCCCCAAGTAATTCCGACCCACTCCGACTTCCGACCGAGACCGAACTGAATGAATGCAAGTCTATCCGAACCGAACGCAGCGATGAACGACACTGACACTTGGGTGTGTTTTGACTATAAAGGTTAAGCAAAAAAAAAGCGCTGTAAGAAAATAAACCTATTAGACGCACCCAAAAAATATCGGAGTTTGCTTCTGATAGAGGAGCTTTAGGGACAAAAATGATAAAATGTTGCTGATTTTTAAATATGCATATGAAAAGTTTTAATTTTATAATCAATCCTAAGCCTGCTAAGTACGAAGGGAAATCAATTATTACGATTTACCATTACATTGGAATTATTTAGAATACCTCATTCCGTGGATCTATTTATAAGTCGGAATTATCTGTCTATCCTAGACCCTAACATATTCTCGCTCCCTAAAGTTACTTCGCTCCCGGATATATTAAGCGGATATGGATATATTAATCGGATATATATCTTTACTTGGAGTGATATACTACATATCCAATCTTTTAACGGATATAGTTAGCCCATGCCTAAGTCTTTCCGTTAAGAAGATTTAAAGTTCACCTATTTATATACCATCAAAACCATAACTTGTAAAAAGACCAAAGCGCGCAACTCAGTTCTTCTACCGTAAAAAGTTGTGAGATACATGAGCAAGTCGGTTAATTTATTCAGTCTGTAGGTACTTAAGGGACCTTGATGACCTAGATTGACTTGACAATCGAACTAAACAATTTAATTTAATATAATACATATTACTTTTGATGTACATGCGATTGCCAAGTCAATCTAGGTTATCAAGGTCCCGAATAAAAATACAGACTGAAATCCAGCCTTCTAGTTTTATACACAACGAAATTATAGTGGATTGGCCTGAACTGTTTCGAGAAAAGAATGGTACGGCCGTGCCACTTTTTTGCTTGCCTTGGTAGGGGCACTGCCGTGCCCCTAATAGCGGTATGCGATACTAGTCGGAAAGTAATGGAAAGTCCCGCCACCTTTATTGACAAAGGGAGGACCAACCGGCCGGCAACGACAAAAGCGTGCTCTAATCGCTCGGAGAACCTTGATTGCGCGACTTTGTGTGATTTTTTATCTTTTTGCAGTTCATATGTGGTATAGATGATAGAGAGATAGCTACTTTTTATTTTACACTATAAAAATACAGTGGAAGCTTACAATTAAAATTAAGAGGGGCAGTCTTATCATCAAAAAAAATTTTTTTTTACAGAAAACCTTTGGATCGTATTTCGTAGCTACATACATTTTGAATATGGCCCAAATGTTTATTCGCCAATACGTCTTCTGAGATAAACCTTTTAACGAAATCTATCAACTGAACTGATGGACTAATCATAGTTTTTGCGTAAAGCCTACAGAATGGCAATAAAATTTGTGACGCTATTGAGCCGCTCCTGTAACCTACTTAGCATAGTGTCAGATGGAATTAACCTCTGTTTCTAAAAGGCAACTGACGAATAGTAGACTTCGATGAGATCTTTTATTCTTTTCTTTTTTTCTCCTTCAGCAATCTGTTTTAGGACATTTAGCAATAGGTATGTGGTGTTATTAGTTATCTTGCACGGTATAGAGCCACTGCCCCACCCGTTCTTAACTATAGTTCATTCAAGCTGGTTATTCCTTAAGTAGGTAGGTCTTGAGGCATTCTTCTTTTCAGTCTTGTAAAAGTCACTGGAATAAACATAAGCTCCATTGCCTGTTGATTTGGATATGTTTTTAATCTGGCACTGTATGTAGTATCTAATATTTGCCTTGATTCCCTCGTTGATAGTTTATATGTTAGGTCTTTATGAATCATTTCGTTAGTGATGTACCAAGGTGCGTTAGCTCTTTTGATTGATATAGAACTTACATTAGCCAGTGCTATTGAAGCAGGGGCAGAAGAGTGCATGCGACGCGGCGCGGGGGCGAGCAACAGTTGTCGCTTCTCGCTGTCGGAGAGCGGCGAGTGCGCGACGCCGCGCAGCCGCGCGCGCAACGCACCGTTCTCATCGGCAAGCCGCTCCAACGCTGCCTCCCGTTCTGCATCCATGCTCTGGGGAAATGAGAAACATCATGTTAGTACCTACTGACATAGGGACCCATACACAAACCTGCGATGCGACGTCGCTTCGTAAAAATATATGAGCTCGCACGACGCATGGCTAGGATTTGCAAATTAATTTGCATCACACCTTGTACGGTCACCTAAATGTGGACATGGTCTGCCCTGTTCCATGGGTGCTATTCTCTAAGAAAACAGCCTTGAGCGCAGCGCTGGCCGCAGCGACGAGTCGAGAGCGCAGTACATTGGATTAACAACCTAATGAACCTTTACATTGGATTGTTAATTCAATGTACTGCGCTCTCGACTCGTCGCTACGGCCAGCGCTGCGCTCAAGGCTGTTTTCTTAGAGAATAGCACCCTTTCAATTTTGCAGCTAATGTGCCTACATCTGCGATTTGTGTTTTGGAACGAAGTATATTGTATATTGTAACGAAGTATATTGTATATTGTAACGAAGTATATTGTATATTGTAACGAAGTATATAGTACCTATATTGTTCTTTAAGCAATCTGTGATTTTGACTCCGAAAATACCTCGTTCCATTGCAGAAGTCCTTTTTTGCCAAGTTGTAACCGATTGTCAGGAATATTTCTGTGTTCTTAAACTTAGCATCTCAAAAAGAAAAGGTACAGAAACGAATCTCTTAAGAAGATTTCAAGAAGATAGCTGGCAAAGATAAAATATAGCTGGCTCAATGAATCTACATTACCATAGTCATTGAAATAGTCTAGCCAAGCTCCATGATTATGATATAAATACCTTTCAATCATACAAACCTTCATCCGATCCAGCTCCCCTCTAAGCCGGTCGGCTTCAGAGACCTTCTCCAGCAACTCTTCAACCCTAGCCTGCAGCTGAGCTCGCTCCATCACTGTGGCTTCTAGCTCTCTTCGCAACGATTCAATCTCCCGGACCCCGGATGCCAATGATGCCTGAGAGCAATGCTTTTGGGACATAAAAAATAGTGTTAGAACGGCATAGTTTTAGTTATATTAATGTTACACCAGGTTACTCCAAAATGTTACACCAGGTTCTAAAAGAGTTTGGCTTTAACCAAGGGAAGTTTGAAGTGATTCCCTTTAATCTACATTAGTTTCGTAAAACGACATAAATGTGAACAAATGGCAAACAGTACGGCTGAAATATCTTGACCGCTCCGAACATCGAACAATTGGATGCGCAGTAATTCTTTTTTTTTAAGAATCATATGGCGAATGGAATGCGTATTTTTCGAGTACCTATACTACATATGCGTAATGTTTCGAAACACCAACGTCAGCGTGGCCAACATATTTTGACCGATTGGTTATAGTTCTAAGAAATCATAAATGCGTTGGACTTCATAAATTCCACACCTATTTGTCGTGTATAGGAATTATAATAATTATTAGTTTATGTATAAGCTATGCTACTTATTTGGTGTACAATAAAGTTTGTTCTATTGTATTCTCTATGTTTTGTTTTACATATAGGAGTACATTCATGGTATTCTGTCATTCGAGTTAAAAGCTATAGTCTGTCTAAAAAGTCAAACGACTTCGGGATTTTGTATGCAGCGACTGATCAAGAGTTCTGACCGCCCTAGGCTAATTATGAGGACGCGCCCCCGCTAGGAAGGGTGGCAAACCAT
Source organism: Mythimna ferrago (assembly GCA_910589285.2). Lineage (NCBI taxonomy): Eukaryota > Metazoa > Arthropoda > Insecta > Lepidoptera > Noctuidae > Mythimna > Mythimna ferrago. The sequence continues at coordinate 11,980,743 of OU342690.1, read as the reverse complement.
TTTTTAACCTGACATTTTTTATTTTTTAAATATTTACACGTCTGTTATTGTTAAAAAAAGAGGAGAGGCATCATATAAGTGAAACATTTTTGCAACTGATTAATGATTTATTTGAAAATTATAGTAATTAAGTAATTATTATTAGATTATACAAAAGTCCTTTTTCGTGCTTTAGCGTTTGCAAATCTTTTCACAATTTTTTCAAATTGAATAGTTTGTAAAAAATCACTTTCTATATACATTAGCGAGAGCGCTGCAAGTTTTTGGTGGCGGAGTGTGGAGTGCAAGTAATTTTTTACTCTTTTAAGTGCTGAAAAAGACCTTTCGCCGCTGCAGTTGGTAACACTCATTGTCAAAAAAATTCTTAATATTATTTCCACATTCGGGAACATGCATGAAATATTAAAACTTTTTATTAACTGCAACAAACCCTTTGGGGTTCTGGCAGAAATAGAGTGCTCGGCCTCGGCATCAGATTTTAAAAACTGCGCCAAATGGACGCATTCTTCTGCAAAGGTTTCTTCTAAATCAGTAGCATATAGTTGTTTTAACTCCTTTGCTTTGCTTCTAATAAATTCACTGTCGTCTAGTTCATGCAGTTTCCATAAGAAACCAAACTTTGTATTTACTGTATTATAAATAATTTGCCGGTTTTTTAAGACAATCAATAGCTGCATAATAATTATCAACGATGAAAGATCGTCTCCCTTCTAACTCAATGTGCCCCGTTTCAACTTCATCAAAATGAAATTTTGGTTTCTTTCTTCTTCTTACATCTTTTTTGTATGTGTTCACTTCGCATCTCTTGATTGCCTCTGATTCAAAATTTTCGAACTCTTTTTCGTCACGCAACGTATCAAGATAAGCATGTAATGTCTCATAAAGAGTAACAACGTTAGATAAATCAACAGAACTTGCTTGTAGCTGTGCAGTAACGATTTTAAATTTTACGAGCACAGAGTTCCAAAAGCACAACATTATTGTCATTTCTAGAGTTTTACTTTTTTCTAATATTCCTTTTGCTTCTATTTTGGTCTCTTTACTTTGATTTTCATCGTCGCAAATAGAGTTTAATGTTTCCAGAACTTGTTTGTATGAACTGTATAAGGCTTTGCTGGCATCTGCTCGCGCACTCCATCGAGTTTTCGATAGATTTTTTAGCACCGTCGATTTTTCATCCAATTTGGATAACAAAATTTGCCATCTGCTTGTAGATCCCGAAAAAAAATTGTATAGTTGTTGTTCCAATGTAAAAAAAGCAGCTGACTCATCACTACTTTCCACGGCAGCCGATCCCACGAGTTGTAGAGAATGGGCTGCACAAGGAACAAAAGTAGCCAATGGATTTACAGCTTTAATTCTTGACTGAAGACCTTTGTATTGACCAAACATATTGCTAGCATTATCATAACTTTGGCCACGACAGTCTTTAATATCAAGTTCCAAAGTTTTATCAATTGTCGCAAGAACAGCCTTCTCCATGTCTTCAGCTTTATGACCGCAGTTGGGTAAAAATGTGATAAAACGTTCGACAGGTTCTCCGTCAGGCAAAATATAGCGAATTATAAATGTCAACTGATCGGTGTGTGAAATATCTGGAGTAGAATCAATGCTAATCGAATAATATTTTGCTTTTTTTATTTCTGCTATAATCGAAAGTCGAACTTCGTCAGCGAGAAGTAAAATAAATTCATCGATTATAGAGGATGACAAGTACGATGGAGAACCTCTGCCTTTTTGTCCAAATCTCACTAAATGTTCAGCCGTGAAAGGATCAAATTTAGATATAAGCTCAATACAGCCAAGAAAATTTCCGTTTAGCGCAGATCCAATAATTTCATTTTGACCGTGAAATGGAAGCCCACGAGAAGCTAAAAACTTAATTGTTTATATTACCCGTAGTAATACATTTCGCCAATAAGTTATTTCTTCATTATATTGTTTGACTATTTGGGTATCCAGTCGTTGTAAAAGTTTACCTCTACATACATACTGTCCCAAACATTTACGATGATCCGGAGAATTGTCATGATCAGTTATTAAGTTAGAATTTTTCCAGTCATTAAATCCACTTTTGGCAAATACGGATGTTCCTCCATATAATTTGCAAGGACCACAAAACACGTGACCTGTGGATTCTGAGTATTCCCTAAGTTAAGACTAGACCTTATTTTTGTAGAAGTGAGTTAAAGTTTTTTTAGTAACTGAAAGCTTTTTCATGTAAATAATTCATAATATAAGTTACTAATTAAATTTTCAGGATTTTAGAGAACCAGGACACGCACTTGGCCGATTTTTAGTATTTGATATTGAGGTTCTAAAATGCCGTAATAATGGCCTAATGCCAATGTAGATGCAATGATGCTAGATTAGTGCATGAAAAGACACAATTTTAGCGCGCCCCCCCCCGATCCTCGCGCCCTAGGCTGCAGCCTAATTAGCCTAAGGGTTAATCAGGGCCTGTGTATACGAGTAGGTAATATTGGATCATTTAAAAAATACTTATTTTCGATACTTCTTATAAGGTTCTTCTATTAGTAAACAATGATAAAGATCTCTTAATCAACCTTAATTATTGAAGTAGTGTTGACTAAATCAGATTTCATTTTACCTTTATAATTACCTAAGTCGTTTGACTTTTTAGACAGACTCTACTTGTCATAATTCAAGGTTTCACGATTTATTGACAGAAATTAAAGCCATAAAATCTACGCGTAATTAAAATGACGGAAATCATTCTAATTCAATACTATAATTCCTTCGTCAGTTTTGTTTATCTATGAGAAAGTGTGTCAATTTACAACGGTCTCAAATATTTTTATACGGAAGTAATCGGAGCGTTACACTGACTTATGACACGCTTCAATATCACACTACCTACCGTTGTTTGTTTTTCCGTTAATATTTCATAAAACAAGCGAATAAGTTATTGTATAATAATAAATAATGGCCTCATGAAAAGTTTGATCTTTTTCAGGCACCAAAGTATTCTGCGAAATTAAAATTTTCAAAGTGTTTTGCATTTCGCAGGTCAGTGTTACGATCTGAGTTCATTAAAATATGATTCGTGACCATAAAACATGTCGCTTTACTGAGTTATAATCCTCCCCGTTCAGCTAACCCTCCTAAATGACTTTTTCATGATATAACTATTCGATAGGGTTATACACAATCAGGGGTTTGCATTGGTGACTTTAATGATTATAATTCCGTAAATAAATACGTGTTACGGTCGTCGGTCGCCCAAATCGTATTTTAATTTACCTAAGTAGAATAGAACCTGATGCTGAATACAAAAAAAAAGTTAAGAAAATTTAAATATCCTGGCGCTTTCACCTTAAGACTTTGTCACATCAAACAGTGTTACTTGTCAATTGATGTAAAATATGTTGCCATTATAATAATAATTTATAGTATAACGAGTCTGATAATAAAAATACAGTTACTGACCTCAGATGGTACTCTAGGCCTGAGCTCCACTTCCTGGAACCCGGGCATGTGATCGGCATTCAGAGTGACGGGCAGACTGACGCACTCCTGCGAGCCTCGCCCGTCTACCGACCCCAGCTCCTCAGCACTGCTGTAAGTGCCAACCTGCCCATCTTCATACTCTAATCCTTCCCTCAACTCAGGGTCTTCTAACACAGCATTGTTATTCCCTAAGTCCTTCTTCTTATGAGCTTTATGTAGCTTTTCTTTAGACCCAAAGATTTTTAGAGTCTTGTCGCGGGCTGGCGCGACTTTGTGGTGCTTTGAATCGAGACTTGACACTGACGGAGCCCCTTTCAGTGTCCCGGACTCCTGCTTCCCCTGACTTGGCCCTCTACGGAACAATGATTTGAACTTCATCATCTTGAATTTTATTTATATCATTTTTCGTTTTCGTTTCACTGATCGGAGTTCGGTTTCATTTCGTTTGTTTCACTTTATATTTGAACATAGCTGTTGTGATTGGAATTAGATAAGTGCTTAGGTTTGACAATACTTTAACGTCTTTTACACTGTAACAGTATATCAACTTCAGAAAATGGAAACAATTCTTTGTTTATAAATACACATTAGTTATCACTCCCTAACTAAAGGATCAACTTCGTAACGGAAATCACTCGACACGTTTTTTTAGACTACAAGACGGCAAACAAAAAATCCGATGCACCCGTGCATCGTTGCTGACGACAGATGTGTGTATCTCTACAGGAAACTATCACTACAAACTCGATTAAGAAGGAGTCTGAGACAACATACAACAGCACACCTTATCTGATATACGTGTATTAGATAAAATAAGGTAATTAATCAAAGGTAGTAAAGATAGTCGTGTATGCAGAGGTACCACGCTCGGTTTACGCAATACTGACACAATTCTCTATCGATTGACTTTGAAGCCACAGATTTATCAACTCATTTAAATACGGATAAAGATATAATAACGAAAAGATTAAATATGCGATATGTCTATAAAATATTGTGTTTCGGATTTCCATACGGATTTGGCAATGAAATAAATACGTCGAGCGTATCAGCTGTTAATCATCCCACACTAGTTGTAACACTCAAGGACATAAACGTATGATATAAAGAAGGCTTTAGAAGAATTTCGATGGAAAAAACGAATCCAATGCTTTTGAGGAAGAAGATTCAATGATTTTGTGGGAAATTCAGGTAGTACATCCCTTTATCCATTACATAAAGGATAACAATGTAGAAGATGCCATTAATCCAGATGTAATTGATAAAACTATGACAAGACAACGAATAAGGGAAACATGTGCATACTATAAAAGAGACGTGTATTATACTATACGCATTGTAAGGCTGACTCAACGAATCTTAATTGCATGGCACGCACAGTATTAATTAGCAGATACCTAGCCAATGTATTATACATGATGTAGAGTAAATAATAGTGTGGCATGCATCAATTATTGGAGAGTAATATGCAATTTGTTTAGTTTTTATAGCAGATTTCATAGAATGATTTCATTGTCTGTCTGTATAGAAATGAGTTTAAACCTGCGAGCAAAGAGAACGATAATTCTATAATTTAAGAAACAGAATCTAACTGAAAGATGATTTAATTATGGACCTCAAAGATACATAAACCAAAAGTAAACTAAGATTATTTAAATCTAAAAGATATTTCATCCACTACGATGTCACCGAAGATGATTACGGACAAAAATAATGTTATTATGATTCACCCTTTCAGATCAATAACAAAACATCCAACAAGGCATCAGAACCCTACTTCATATTTGGTATTCAAACGCTTCGAAGCGTATGCACATCGGGCTTGGAAAAAAGAACTACGATTCGCCATAAAAATTCCCCGACATTTAAAACACAATTACCCTTTAGGTGGCCGTCATTTATCCGATAATCCAAGTTATTCGGAGCAGGACATGTACCGCGTCCCCCCCGTATGCAAATAGATAGGGGACCGGCCGAAGGGCAGCCTTTGTTTCTATCTCCACTGCAGCAGGAACATTCAATTGCTTTTATTTAAAATCGTCACGTTTATTGTCCTTTTGTTGTTTTGTTCAAGGATTACAATAGGATTTTTTGATGCAAAGGTTGTCTGTGAATTATTGTTCATGTGCAACTTGTTTTGTTTTCTTATTTTTTATTGGCATTTTATGTCCTATATTCTGTTTGTTTTGTACAAGAATGTTTGGTTGCTTCTAGTCTGTCAACTTAAGTATTACTAAAGTATGTGTATTATTAAAAACAATAGTCTTCTCAAATATAATTTTTACTTGCTTTTATCTCTCTCTGTCACTCGAGGTTTGCTGGGAGAAAACTCATTGTTGAGTCAAGTTTGCCTGTGTACATAAACTATCTAATCAATGTGTAAAGGTTGAGTTTTTGTGTGTGCAATAAAGAATTAAAGAAAGTGTCTTCCAATAAATTTATCACAACAACACAAAGTCGGAAGTTACTGGCGAATTATAATTTCCCACAATAGCGTGTCTGGTTAGTCCCTTATAATCATAGTAATTGTTATGGCTACACAACACCACACCCGTAGTCCAAACATCGAAGCTTAGGCCGAGCCCAGTGTCAATTTGCTTCGAGTAATTCAATTGAAACATGCTATATCGTAGTTACATGTAAATGTATGGCTGATTTGTATGTGGACGGTGCGCGCCAGCGGACGCCAACTAACCGATTTAGGAATGGTACCGCACTTAAAGTGGGTAATGTTCGCTATAAGTAAGGAACGTGTGCCAATGAAGGATTGAACAGAACTGTACTTGACGATGAATAACAAATAAGGGAATATAACTGTTGGTTCTAAAGTTGGCAGAACAACATCATGAACAAAATAATTAAAAATGGTTTTGTTTATTCCGTGGCTTGATATTCCTTCTAAATGAAATACAAATTCCAGTAGTGCACGTGAACTCTGATCAAAAACAATTCTAGGATTTAATCCACATTTAAGAATTGCGAATGAATCACTACGTCGCTTTTTCGAATATCGAACAAGTTATGTAGCACATAAATGTGTAATGTGTACGTCTCAATTAAGTCATTCAAAGCATAACATAGAAATAAACTAGAATCTACGTCCTATGCAATAAGAGGTCAATGCTCGGCAGCATCAGATTTCCCAGCTTGGGAGATAAGACGTACGTAGTTATATCTATACGTCACAACAGTTAGCATATTATCGCACTTATATCTTTTAAAAAGGTGAAAGTTTGTATGTCTAGATCAGTATGTATGTTACTCCTACATTCTCAAATGACCGAACGGATTTGGGGGACATTCATATCAGGAAATCTTATGTCCTGGACTATTAAATTGTCCATAATTTATGAGGGATGTAATAATTCCACCCGTGCGATGCTGCTGTCAGAAACCAGTGTAACTAATATAATACGTAACACTGTCCGGTAAATATAAATCATGCATGAGTCATTAAAACTTGAGAAGTCATTCAAATGAAATTAGAGCAATCAATGATGTGTGACGCAACAGAATGAGCATTTCATTACGTTTTACAGACAACGTGCGTTTATAATCATAATTTATAGAAAAAAAGAATAAAAATAAGCTTTTGGTTACTTAATAATACTTATAAAAGTTGCTAAAATCCGTCAGAATTCACCAAAATCACTCATAATATCAGTCAGCATACCCAAGTAATTATTTCCACAAGGAACTGTTCTGGGTACTATTACGATAAGCCAATTTAGAGACCGTAAATGGTCAAAAGTTGCACCGACACGATTTACAAGTAATTTAGACCTTCCGATTTACATTCCAGCGACAAGGTGTAGAAAAGAATGCGCTTTCTCCACACCTCTAGCGAATATTAAAAGCGGCTATAGATCGATCACTAACTGCCTTATTAGGCGCTGTGTCTACGTAAGATTTATTGACGTATCGACGTCTTTTATGAATATAAATTGCTTCTACAAAACCAACTTTTTAGTGTTGTATAATTAGTCATGTTTGTCTTTCCGTCTGTGTAATCGAATGTGTCTCTTAGACCCAACTTTTGATTTGTCTATTTGAAAATATTTTTACTACTGAAATTTGAGCAGGCCAGCAGGCATTCTGTTTCCTTGCCTATGGCTGTCATGTCGTTGGGGATCACTGCTTGATTATCTAACAAAATACTTACTAAGTAAATGTCCAACAGATAATTAGATTAGTTTAATCATGTAAATATCTAAATAGCTTAAATACGAGAAAGTTAAACATTTGTATGTACTCGACTGTTTGCATGTTTGTACGAGTACATATACCTACTATTGACTGTGGTCACGTTGAATCAACGATAAAGCGTGCAGTACGTAACGATTTATGTAGTAACTGTCGTCACGGTCTTTCCCCCGCTGCTAGAAGACATACGCCGTTTGCACCTTTTATTAATTTCTATTTGTGCAAAATTATCATATACTACCAATTTCACGAGTAGCTTCGCTCAATAACTCATAGAAATCGTGCAGCTTTACGGAATGAAGCCCATGACACATCGATCTGATCTTATCTTTATTTTTTACAAACAATTTTGCCTCTTTGCAACTACCATATGTATATATTTTATAGAAATTTGTGCAAAATTATCATTAAAAAAAAATCTCTAAACATAAATAAAGTAATGCACTGTCCGTGCATTTTTCAAGTGCCTGCTTATTCGCATCGTTGAATAACGAAAGCTAAGCTCCAGGTTTGAATAAAACATTATGAATGAGTGAATGTAAACCTCAATTAAAAAGCCTCAAGGTTGGCTAAAAGTGGACTTGCTTATACAACATCTATATTTGGAGACGATTCTCTGTAAGACGAAATTTTAAATAATTGGAATTCCCTCCATTGAGGCTGGATTAACGATGTGAGTAATATATCGTGATATTTTCGCAACGGGCCGGCAACAGAAAATAATATAATGGAGACTTTATTGATTTTACGTCACGCGGCGTTTAATGTAGCTCGTATGAATCCAGAAAATATTGCAAAGAAATACTTCATGAGATAGTAATCATTTACTATGACATGCTCTTCTTATGGTCAGATTTAAATTATGTATAGTACGAGTACGAGAAGTTGAAACAGTTACATGTATATAGTTATATAATATAATATAATTATATCAAACTGAAACCACAGAAAGCCAATTAACCATACATTGACACTGATCAATTGCGTCCGATTTTGAAAGCACAATCCATATTTTATCGCTTACAAAAAACGTTAACTCGACCAAAAAACATCAATTTATTTCAAATGCTTTTTTTAAAGGCCTTATTCCAAAACACGCTAAAAGATACGAGTTGTACAAAGTCTATTGAGCAGTGAGCAGCATTCCTTGCGCCTAGGATGGCGGCCTGGCGGGTGAACGACCAGCCGTGGCCGCGGCGGCCTAGGGAGGTCGCCACGCCAATATGGAAGCAGCCAATACCAATACAGTAAATTATAATCTCGTTTCCATTAGATTCTTGTGTAACACTTCTAATGATCAACCAGTTTATAAAGATGTAGATACGTATTATGCTTTAAGCCTTTTATGTGATCGCTTACAAAGAAGGACTATACTTTTTATTTATTTATTACTATAATATAAATCTTTTATGGATTAGTCAAGAAGATCATGCTATTTCTTACCAACTATATTTTTAGCTATTCGGTATAGTTTCATAATTTATACTTTATGGGTTCTTCAACAGTAAGTTACTATTTCACGAATAATGACGTAGATAGCAAAACACCCATTGTGTTAACGTTATTTACTGTAGCTTTGCAGGTATAATCAAATAATTACACACCAAACAGTAGATTGAATGTAATAGATGATAAAGATAAAGCTACAAGAATAGCTTTGCTGAAGGATACAATTTAATAGGGTGCGTGAGAAACATTCATTACAAAATTATTATTGACAGAAATATCCCACGGAGTCACTGTGATCTTTAACACAGTGGTTAATTCAATTCTTCACACTAACGATCTACTTGAACTAACTACTGAATATAACGATGAAAAAGTCGATGAGATAGCTTCATCTAAACCAGAAAATGATCAAATCAGAACAGTATAATCGATTAGGACTGTAGAACCCAAGATATTTTTAAACACAATAAAGATGAAACAAACGGACCTACACGAATAAACGTCAAACACAGCAAGTGATAATGACACATTACTTGAAAGAGAAATGCAATGTGTGCACGGTGAAAGATTGACGACCGGTATCTAAACCACGACCCAGAAAGGTCGCTTTCTTGTATGGACAAGCTCACAAGCTTTATTTTGAACACACTCATAAATTTTAATACATTTTTCAAACACGTTTCGAGCTTCTGAATAGATAAAATCTTAAAATGGTCGGTTTATGTAATGCATTATGAAATGTCCCAGATTGGAGGATGTTACGATGATTGAGTATTGTTTTATCTCGGCTTTTATCTGGTTTACAATCTCTGTTGTGAGAATATTCCATCGAAGAATTCTTTTTGCCATTGAGATGGGTCATGACCGGTAAGCTGACTTCAATGTCCTAAAGTCCTTGGTTGAACTTCTCAGAATCCAGTAAAATGAAGACTTAAAAGTCACAAGTTTCGTCAAAAACCAAATAAAAGTAAAGTTGTCAGTAACAATCTCAATCGTGTGCTATTGAACCGAAGATCACAGTATTGCTCACTCGCCCGTGTCTGGATCACAATCGAGGAACGGACTCTCGAGACGTTTCGTTAAACAATTTCATTTCGGATAAAATATTGTGCTTATCAAATTTGTGTATTTGATTCTGCTGAATCTATCCGACCGGACTCCAAAGAGTACCTAACTGAATAACAGCTGCTATTTCTATTCTATTATCTTTTAGAAAGGAAACATTAAGCTTGAAATGCCATAGACAGAAATAATCTCCATAACACTGCCTCTTCAATCAAAGAATAAAGAAATTCACACGATTGCAATGTAAGATACGAGTACTTTCTCTTGGTAGACTCTGGAACCTGTTTGCAAGTAATAACTGCATCGCAATTATGGCTTAGTGCTAAGGCCGACTGTTTCAGAGCATGTTGCCGAGATACATGTGGAGTTTCTGTCTGTTTTTAATAATATTGTAGTGGCGGCTTTATTAGACAAGTTGTTTAACTGTACCCAGCATTGAATTTGCTTTACGTTACTTTCTGCAGTTCTTCGCGGTTTCTTTAGTTACAGCTCAACAGTGTAAATTTTCAAAAATTAAACGCATATTAGACATGTGTAGTATTTAATAACACGATTTTTAACAAATAAACTACTCAGACTTAACAGTTATTTGCACGTAGCAGTAACGAGTCCATAGAGAGATATTTGTAAAGTGAGACGCTTTTAAACATTCATCAGTGTATACTGTCGCTAGACGGAGTTAATTGCTGATATAATGCAGCCAGCGCTGGGAAGGGCACGTCTCGTAAGTCCGTAGCTAACGGCACCCTGGCACCGACACATTCATTACTTGAATTGTTCAAACGAACAATACGACTCAGAATAAGCGTAGCTAGGTAAACATCGCAATTGAAACATTCAGAAAAAGTTATAACGACTGCAAGGATTATATTACTGAAGACAAACTGACGGTTGAAGCACGTTGCATAAGATAACGCCGAATAACAAACGAGGATACAGACGAATGCTGTGACGATGAGGAAACTTGTAAATTAATGACTAAATTAAGACAAGTTTTCGTCGAGAACTCACTGCAATAAGTTCAGTCAGAATTTCAGCATCATGAATATTTGATTTAACTTCCGAAAAATTAATTCATTACAAGGTCAGTCTGTTAAAATGACAGACGCCATCTTGTAACATTAACAAGAAGCGAAGACAACAAGATAAACATGCATAACGGCTTATGTTTACCATTAAAAAATATGCACGACTGAGCCTTTACGTATGACCAAGTCAACAAAATAAAGCATCGAAATTCATAGGAAGGAACAATGTTAAATCCTTGAGTAACACTTGCGCAAATAGTTGGATATCGGATCCACCTTATTGGTCAGAAATGACGCGTTAGACACCTTCATTGTATGAAAGTGGGAACGGCTTCGATATAGTATGAACCATTGTTAACTCTATCGAACGGCATGTAACAATTGTTTTTAATATAGGCATCAAATTCGCCTACCTACGTAGATTAAAATAGGGCTCATTTTTCCTGTCTGGTTTCTCGTGAATCATAAAAAGGCGTAGTTGTATTCTCAGCTCTGGCCACAAAAACAACAGCAGTTAACTGCGTTTAACTCATTGGCTTTTTTATTGTTTGATACTGCGGATCTTCGGTGCCTAATTTGGGCGTAGGACGACAACATGCCTTGCCATATGGTACCACCAGCGTTGATTAATGAATCATCTTAATTCGTCACATCTTGAAGACACGATAAAAAGTTGTGTCCAGTCTGTCAAAAAATGCAGAAGACAGAACCGCTTTGTCACTAATTATATTTAAGTGCCATAAGAATAAACTAGTCATTGGACATTGCAAAAATAATTATCGCGCTATACATGAAGGCTCTCGTCTCAGACAAGAATATTTTTGTTTCGATATTCACAAGGTTCTCTCTGCATCAGTTACATAAACAAGAGACATTGTATTGTTAAGTAAATAGTTGTCTCGTGTGAATACCAACGAGTTTGCTTTCAGTTTGCGAAAGTTTGACAATTGCATTTTCTTTCTCACGAATAATGGTCAACCATATCAAAAGTTGGGAAAACTATCCCATCCTTTACTAGATGACACTTTCGCGAAAGCAGAAGTGTATTTGACAATACATATTATGTACAGCATATTATAGTACAATACTTCCTTATCCAAATAAATGCACAGCATAGAAGTAACAACTAAGTTTGTGTGATCTGATAAAGCTTCATTCGTGCTATATCTTATCGTCGCTAATATGACGGCCTCGTGATAAACTTGAAACTAAACAATCGTTCAAAGATTTGGGATTTATGTATTCATACTCGTAGATATTCAGATTCAAAATCTTAACTACATGAACTAAACTATCTGAATTATCTATAGCAGTAAATTCAGAGTCATCAAAGTTTATGATGGAAACTGTGGGAGCTGTCAATCAACTTTCAGATTGTACAATTGGATTTAATATTTGGATGTTGATTGAAATGACACACAATCTCTTTTAATTCGTTTGTGGGGCGCCATTTTAAGTCTTGATTCACGTGCTTAGATTTAGTACTTCCTGGATGCAGTTTTTTCGTTCTTGGCTGTTGTTTTAATTCCTTTTTCGTTTATTCTTCTGAGAACCTTTTTTTTCTTCTTGATCCGTAAACTTTTTTGGTGACTGTTACTAATTTGTAATTTAGCCGAGTTCCGTATTCTCGCTTCGTATTGCTGTCCAATTGTTCATCTTTTGTTTGAAGATCTTCGACTATATCTTTATCCAACGTAACACCAGTTGTTATTGTGAAACCACTTGTTCAAACATATGGATATGCAGCCTTGCGCCTACGTCTCACATTTTTGTCTCAGTTGAAACACCATTAATTTATATGTATGTTTTATTTATAGTTATGACTTTAGTATTGTTTCGTTCGGGACGCACCTAGGCACTTCGAACAGGATAATTCTTTCATGAAAATTCAGATGAATGAATATAATTATGATAATTTTTGTGCGAAATTATGAATTCAGATTACAGCTTCGGTTTCGGTTTGTGAATCAAAGAACTTCAAGTGGAAATGATTAATTTTGACTGGTCTGCTAAAGTCTACTTTGTAGTAGTAGACAGGAAATGAATATCAGTTTGAGTAAGGATTACTTACGAAATATAAAGGTCTATCAAAGCAAGGTGTGCGATCAGACAAAATTGACGACGAGTATTTATACGTTCTCGGATAGTTATATGGCACACATTTCTGCAGAGTCAAAAAAAATTGTAAAAAAAAATAAAGAATGTCGCGAATGTCAGCATAGCAGGCCCTACTGCGTGTCTGACGACATTTTAAAATGTCACAGTCATTAACTTTAGGCTTGGTGTCTATTAAAGTTCAAACAATAAGACGATAATGTTCTAACTTAACTCATTAATACAGCTTAAGAGGAGGATGCTTCAGGCTCGAAACATGACCTTGAAAAGACTAAAGACTCTCATTAATTTGCCGTCATACTTGTTTACCTGATAATCTCATTTATTACGGAAATGGTAATTCAAATATTCTGCTATAAATCGCTCATAAAATATGTTATAGGAAGAGAAGCATTTATGTAAGATGGATGTAACACCGTTTATGATGTTATCGCCTATAACAATCGTTGTTATTTACTTTAGAATGAGGTAAACCGCTATTCATCATTCAGAACCCATTAGTGCTCAGGTAAAAACTGGAAACACAGATAACTAATCTGAATTCTCAGTGCTGTGGAATCCTACCCACATCACTTAACCTAATTCCTTTAAGTGCCTCATTAAAATACTAATTACCCACCAGTATGGGATGCTTTGGAAGCTGGTTGTAAACCAAAAACCATATTTCATGCAAAGGGAAAAAACAATTTAGGACACCAAAAACAATAAAAAGAAAGTTAACGCTATATCTATAGAAGGTACAGCGTCTGTCAGTCATGTCATCAGTGGATCAGTGGCCGATTGTCCATTAAGTACGAGAAAGCGGGAGCAATAAGACACTCGATTGAATAAGTTCAATTTTTGTTAGCTCAGTAGATGTACACAGCCAACGTAGACGACGATTGAAAAACACCAATGCACACAAGTAATTCCAATCATGAATTCAACACATCACAGGACCACAATAATAACCACCATGATAAAACTCTTAAAAAGTTCGTTTTGTTTGTCACCAACACAAAAAAAGTTCGAAAAAAAGCACCCGGCCAACGGGACGACATCCGTGGCCCGTCGCACCAAACAAACTTGCCTGTTGAGCTACTTGCCGTGCTCAAACAACCGGCCAACCGTTCATCGTCCATTTCTTTCTATAACCCCAACAAATTCAAAATATGCGCTCCACTCTGAACCTACTACCAACGAACTATCACCCGACATTGATCATATAACACGACGGCCAATACATTCCACACGTGCGAAGAAAACAACCAGAATATACCTTATCCCTTCTTACGCAAGCAATACGAAAGAGCAAGGGTTATGCGAGAGAGAGATGGATACAACGACAAAAAATATTATACCATCACGTGCATGAATCAACTTGAGACGTCAAAGTATTTTGATTCAAATTTAACTTTACACCTTTGCTATTAGGTTGTTTATCGATTGCGGTTATAAAGAAGTGTTCAGTTGGCGCGAAAATTTAAAATGAAACTTAGTCGTCCGATCCAGTTCCTATGTGCTAAAATAAAGATGTGAACAGACTTACTTCACAGGTGATGCAGGAACTTTCCGATGCGTGACTTTGACGTCACTAGGATTTGCCCAAACATCATTATTGTTGATATTTTTCGTCAGTTTCAAGTTTTTGTCAGTTTTCGGCCTCAAAGTCGGTGGTAGGATGCTATCAGGAAGATTTGGTGCTGGTGGCTTGGCCGATTTTTTTACGATTTGAAGAATAACATTAGAGCTTTTTGTATCGCTCTTTTTCCCACTGTCTTTGATTGGTTTCGGTCCACCTGGATCAGGCGTCGTAGGTTTGTGCCTGAGGGGTCTCTCAGGTTCGATGCTTTGCTTATCAACAAACAGGCTCGTCGATTTGCTTCGATCTGTGCTCTTTTTAAGTTTTACTTTAGTATTTGCCGAATCAGATAGGGTTGCTAAAAAAAAGAATATTTTGTAAAAATTGCTTTTATCCTCCTTAGCTATGATACAATTAATATTTCATCGTTTTCCATGATTACCTGTCCTCGGCCTGTTCCTAGTTACAGGCTTAGTCTCCGCGCTGCCTATTTTGATAGTTTTCTCGACAGTACTTGAAGATGCGGGCGTAACCGCCTTGCTTCGATAGCTAAAAGTGGTTTTGAAAAAATTCGCCGTAAAGTTCTTGCTACGCAATAGTTGAGGCGATGTAGTGTTTGGATGTCTGGAAAAAAACAAAAACTAAAATACAAAAAGGATTTTCTCAGGGGACACCCGGGTTTGAACCGGGGACCTCTCGATCTGCAGTCGAATGCTCTACCACTGAGCTATATCCCCGATGGCAATGAGTACGAAAATAGCGTACGCTACAGTAGTAACAGCGCCCTCTACGAAAAGGCTTGTGTAACTTAGCTATGTAATGAAACGCTGTGCTAACAGATGGCGCTACTAGTCGCATTAATGGGGGGAAATGTTTGCAAGCCAAACATAGCGTTACTAAGCTGAAGAACAATAAAACTGATAAAATTACAAAGAGATACGGTACAATATTTATTTGATAAATAAAGTACTAAAACAAGAAAAATAAAAACACTTATAGAGATATTAGATGTTAGACTCACTGGAGTTTTAAGTTACTAGGCACCCCGGGCGCCTTCTGCTGCATAACCTCCTCGATCTGGAACAACAACAGATAGATTTAAGGCATATAAGCTATGAAAAGGGCTTCTACAGGAAAAACTGTACAATCTTAATTAAAATGCTACAACAATAGCAAGATGAAAACAACAATACAGCTAAAACAGCACCCGGAATTCCCCGGCTTTCCAGAGATCACAATGATACTGTCCAAATAAATCCTAAAGGACAAGCAATCACATTATGACATTAATGCTATCAGAAAATCCCAACAAAATATCCTAATAATTACTCAACAACTCACACTTAGAGATTTCCTAAACATATCTGCAAAAGTACGTGTAGATCCTTAAAATTTCTTGCAACTACTGCATAAATTAATATTCTTATCACTAAACACTCATTATCTATCAAGATAGTTGATTGATTGGATTACCATTATAAAGTTATATTCTCTAGTCCTTTCGTAGTTCGAAATCATGCTTGCTTTAAACATAGTTGTAATTGTAATAATAGAAGTACTTAGGTATATTACAAAGTACTCTCTGATAATAGGAACAGCGTTTCTTTCCTTGGAGATCAAATCGATTTATGAATGTCAAGATTTGAAAAATGTCAACTGATTATTGGTACTTTTTTTCTATTTTAAATGCTGCCTGTGTCTATTATAAATATGTACAACAAAGGCTTTACTAGATAAGTTGCTAGAAACGCCTAGAAAGCTGGATAGATTTTTTTACTATAGGAAAGGATAGCAATAGATATTATAATGTTACCTCTATGAAATTTATGCAAACTCATAATAAATGATATATTGCCAACAGGTTTTATAAAACACTTTAACACGTAATTTTTTTCGTCAGTTTAAACTAGACGAGACCGGTGTTTGTTAGCTACCCTTAAAAGAAAAACCAAAACAAACTCAGGACTCAAAGCCTCTTTTAAAATACTGCAAACATAGTCAAATCTTATGAGAAACATGCAGATTAGTGTCTGAGATTGTCTTTTGAGGAAAGAACCACACAGATTGGAGAGGACCTGTTCAGTCAGTGCAAACTTTTGTAAGTGTTCGTTTAACTCAAGTCAGGACTACTATGGAACTCAAAGACTTAACGAACAATAATACCAAGGAAAGGACATTTGGAAAATACTCAAACCAGACATACCTACATGAAAATAACTGAAAAAAATACATACTACATGTTCCTCACATCTGCAATTATGAAATTATAGTTTTGTGACATGTTTTTAAACTATTGTTTTAAAAAATTAACTTTACTTATCTAAAACCGCACACAAAAAATTTTTATATCGCTTCGAAATTCAGAACTTAAGTGAAAAACCATTCAAATCTGGTGGAAGGAAAAAATGTCAAGTAACCGAAAAAGGATGCACAAACTGTAAAGTGACGTCATCGCTATTATGTTATGTCCGTACAAATCGAGATAGCGAAATGTTCCCACCACGACGCCCCCGTACTTGTTCAGGCCAATATTTGAAATTTTAATGTAATTGCTGCTTCATTTAAAAACCAAATTTGATTCTATTTTCAGATAAATATTTCTATAAATTGTCATTAAATATTGTACAAAAATAAACACAAGAATACATACCCAATTTGGATATGGAAAACAGGAGGACAACGATAATAAATTGTAATACACAAATCTTCAGTAAACGTCCTTATTATGAAAGCATAAAAGCATATTTTAAGATTAAAGACTACGTTGAAGACAAGGTTGCTTATAGGAGAAGACTCTTATTCTTTTTTTTCTGCTGATTCTCATCGAGCTGATGATGCACATTTTATATTTCAGTTGCACCCTGTAGCCTACTGCAGCTGGCTACGCCAGAATTAGAGGTTTTGGCACATTGCACTTGAATAAAAAGCTATGGGAGACCACCTAACGTGCCAAAATTATACAAACTAAGACTCAATGACAAAAAATAATTTCATTAATTCCCACGGCCGACCTTACTGCTGCCGACACCCATGTTGGTATAATCATATCGCCAATTAGCCTGTCCGTTGAACAGATAAACACCTACTTATTTAGTGACACTACAGTTTGAGCTGTGAGTGAATTTGCAATGTTGGCGATGGTGTAATTTTATTTTAATCAGATGCAAATTAAGATTTATGTTTCATGGTTTTGTGTAGTCTGTATTTCCAAATAGATCTTAGACATTTTTAAGATTAGTTTATACTTAGATAATATAAATTATAGATTGGGTTAAACTCTAAGCTGAATTCTGGTGATACAGTCTGAATGTATACTAGTTGCAAACAAAAGTGAAAAATATTTTGAGAACATACGAGTAATTTTTCTCACAACCTAAAATTGATTTTCGCATCTTATAAAACAATAGTATAATTTTATCCCATTAGTATATCACAACAAAAATTTGATAAAAGAATTAGTTCTCTGAGAACAAAGTTTATGACAAAGCCAAACAATAATTTGAGGAATATGCATTTGAGTGACGAAGTATCAGCCATTACGAATTCTCCCTATACTTTACTTTCATCGTATTTCTGTCCCTCCGCACCAGTTCTGCGCAATTCCGTATTGTATTCGCATTTCTTGGAACATTAGATATATCCTCGAGTGCTACTGTTATTACAGAGCAGCTTGGTTGGCGCTACTGTCCGTTGCCAAGATATCATCTGTAAATTGTCCCTCGCCTACTATACTTAAGACGAGATACGGTGGTTTGTTTGCAGCTTTCTTACTGAATTTCCGTTATCGCAGTACAGAGTAATCTACGAATGTCGTCCGAAACAAAGCTATGTAATTTGTACTTGTTCTAATCTTATCATATTAACTGCAGCAATTTCTACGTATTTTTTGCATCGTCAATGCACATTTTGGTGGTTGTCTGTGTATGTGTCTGCTGTAGTACCGTATTACTAAAAAAAAAAAACGATTTTTATTTGAAAGCAGGTGTTTTAGCGGTGATTCTTTGATATGTTCAATATCATATATCAAAATCGGTTGATGGTTGTACAAGTTATGGGGAAAGGTAAAAGTAGGTAAGTAGTAGTAGTAATGAACAACCGAATTTGTGAATTTTAATTTAAGTTTTAATTCATTAAACCCCAAGCAAACGTTCGCTCTCTCATTGTCTCTAATTATGGTATTCGAAAGGTTAATTATGATTCTTCTTCTAAGCGTATCGGTCTTGATTAGTCTCTAATACCTACTAATTTTTTTTTTTGGTTTTTCGAATTACCCAGTATTCATTTCCATTTATGAATGATGAATTAACTTGGCTTACTTATTTTAATTTTCATCGACGCTAATAAGCAGCCAGTGACTTGCACCAAACCGGCTGCAGCCCAAACTACACCCTTCATTTTCTGCACAAAAACATCAACAGTCGTTGAACCCTTTCACAATGATATCATGTCAAGATCGATTAA
Organism: Mythimna ferrago; assembly: GCA_910589285.2. Classification (NCBI taxonomy): domain Eukaryota; kingdom Metazoa; phylum Arthropoda; class Insecta; order Lepidoptera; family Noctuidae; genus Mythimna; species Mythimna ferrago. The sequence goes on along the minus strand of OU342690.1, from coordinate 11,961,390 downwards.
AGTATTAACGCTGTACGGTTCACGTGGGATTCTTAGTTGACGGACAACTGAAAGGTAATGTGGGCGCTCCGGATCAGATGGGCAGACGGCCTGAAGGGCAGCCACCGATTTTGTCCTTTATTATTGACTAGCTTCTGTCAGTTGCTTCGTGTTGAAGTATATTTCTTCATATACAAACTTTGGACCCCCATTTCATCCCTTTAGGGCGGGAATTTTAGAAAAGGCTTTCTTATTTTTTACATCAATAAAAGGAAACTGTGCTCTCTGTAATTCGAGGTCGAGTCTTCGCAGTGATAGGATTAGTCAGCTTAGAATCGCACTGCTCGCCGTCTCAAACACAGTGCCAGTGAAGTGCTGCTTCACAGGATATGCGTCACTGGCACCCTGCTCTTTCCAGGATTTATACAGGTCCAATGACAGAGGTTGCCAAATACTGGGTCAGAGAAAATTTAACCTGAATTTATAGATTTGAACAGAAGAAGAAGACTGCAGTTTTTGTTTCTGGAAGACAACGTCGATTACGGAAGTTATTTTTACTGATGAATGACAGGAATAAAAATCCAATCAGCCTTGGCCTTGAACCAAGTAGAATGCATAAAATAGATATTTTTATACATAAAATAAGGTAGGTACATATTAGTGTAATGATTTTTAAAGAAAATATTCATAAATCGTTCAACTTCCAATGATAAGCGATAGATGGCGCTAGTAGGTACATGAACTTTAGACATTCGTTGTAGATATTAAGTAATAATTTATAATATTAGACTTTATGGATTTGTTTTGTATAAATATATCATAATTGTTAAAATGAAATATTTACTTGCAGTTAATTATTAGATAAACTCTAATGTATATTAGTTAGTCAATTGATGTTACGTACTCTTTACTTTGCTCTGATTGGTCGGTTAGTCGACCGAGTGTTTGTGAAATTTTGTGGTAGGGAAACACTGAGTTTGTTACTGTCATTGTGGACAGAGTCAGTCTGCTTTGAGTCGTTGAACAGAAAACATGTCCGACTAATCTGTGTATTTGTAAATGATTGTTAAATAGAACGATAACTATGAAATTGTGTTGATCAAAGTGAATAAAATATTTATACAATTTATCCTGAAGTGTTTGATTTATCACATTTCAGAAGTGGGATATGCCTACAAATATGTGCAGTGATAACAGGAAGAGGTTATGTGTGCCTAAATTGAAGATAAATAAGTTCGAGAAATATATTTTTGTCTTTCCAAGTGTACTAGTGTGATTTTAGACAAGAGGTTATGTGTGCCTAAATTGAAGCTAAGTGAGCTCGAGATATTTTTTTTTGTCACCAAAGTGTGCAAGTGTTACTTTAAGCCAAGAAGTTGTGTGCCTAAATTGAAGCTAAATGAGCTCGAGATATTTTTTATTCTTTTTCCCATGTGTGCCAGTGTTACTTCAGACAAGAGGTTATGTGTGCCTAAATTGAAGCTAAGTGAGCTCGAGATTTATTTATTTTTTTAGCCAAGTGTGCCAAGTATTTTAGACCAGTATCATACTCACCCAAATTTCTTACTGATGGTGACAGGCTCGTGTATTGAATCATTCGATTTCCTTCAAATGTGTGAACTGAGTGGTACAGATATGCGCGTCATGTTCGTAATCGAACGTTGACAAGACTAAAAACCTCTTAAATGCTGGTGATTCATTTTAGTTTCTATATTTCAAATTGGGTTGCTTTTCCTTTATTTAATTTCATCGAATTCGTATAGTGATAGATTAAAAAAAAAAAAACAGTTTGTATGTAAAATTTTCCTATTTCCCAAAGCGATAATTGTCATTGTTGCCTCGGATTACTTTGTGTGGCACGATAATTTCCCTTTCGTTTCGACGCATAGTTGTAAAAACATGTTGTACCCCTTATTAGTATGTCACAATAATGATAAATGATATATAATTAATGATAAATGATAAATGATCAGTGATCAGTGATAAGTGATCAGTGATAAGTGATAAGTAATTAGTGATAAGTGACCAGTGATTAGTGACCAGTGATTAGTGACCAGTGATTAGTGACCAGTGATTAGTGACCAGTGATTAGTGACCAGTGATTAGTGACCAGTGATTAGTGACCAGTGATTAGTGACCAGTGATTAGTGACCAGTGATTAGTGGCCAGTGATTAGTGGCCAGTGATTAGTGACCAGTGATTAGTGATCAGTGATAAGTGATCAGTGATAAGCGATCAGTGATAGGTGGTCAGTGATCAGTGATAAATGATAAATTTATTTATTTATAAATGTTAAACGATAAACGATAAATGATAAATAGTAAATGATAAATGATGATAAATGATAAATTTATTTATTTATAAATGTTAAACGATAAAAGATAAATGATAGATGATAGATGATAAATGATAAGTCTTAAATGATAAATGATATTTATTTTGTACTGTTGTTTTATGAACTAAATTTCCACCTATGACAAACAATAAATGAATTTGAGAGAACAAAGTTTAAACTGAGTTTGTATATGTATAACACGATTTAAAAGGCTGTAAATGGAATTTCTTCTCCATAGAGATCTACACTTTGGAATATGTAATTACCGTCAATTTGCTGACTTACTGACTTCTTGGCAATTTAAGAGTCTGTAAATGGTTCATTTGAAATGTTTTGAATTGATTTCAGTGCTTTGATGAGGCCAAGAGTGTCTTTGATGAGGCCAAACGTGACTTTGATGAGGCCCAACGTGCCTTTAATGAAGCCAAGTGTACCTTTGATGAAGCCAAGCGTGCCTTTGATGAAGCCAAGCGTGCCTTTGATGAAGCCAAGCGTGCCTTTGATGAAGCCAAGCGTGCCTTTGATGAAGCCAAGCGTGCGTTTGATGAAGCCAAGTGTGCCTTTGATGAAGCCAAGCGTGCCTTTGATGAAGCCAAGCGTGCCTTTGATGAAGCTAAGCGTGCCTTTGATGAAGCCAAGCGTGCTTTTGATGAAGCTAAGCGTGCCTTTGACGAAGCCAAGTGAGCCTTAATAAGACCAAGCGAGCCTTAATGAGGGATGACGCAAGCATGCCTTTGATGAAGCTAAGCGAGCCCATTTGAGGCCAAGTGGGCCATTTGAGGCCATGTGGGCCATTTGAGGCCAAGTGAGCCATTTGAGGCCAAGTGGGCCATTTGAGGCCAAGTGGGCCATTTGAGGCCAAGTGGGCCATTTGGAGCAAAGTGGGCTATTTGAGGCCAAGTGGGCCATTTGAGGCCATGTGGGCCATTTGAGGCTATTATTATTTAGAAGATAAGGGGCTATGCATCACCCATAGTGTAGGGGATGTAGTCACTGCGACCCAAAAGATCTATTGTGACTCGCCACCTTGTTAGAGTAACTCTTTTAGCCCGGAGGCTTCCAAGAAATTTAGAATACTCCTAGCTTTTAGAGTTTTAATCTCCTCCGGGCGAATAATGTGTCGGCCCAGATGGACACTGCGTTTGTGGACAAGGGGCCCGCATTCACACAAGAGGTGCTTAGGCGTCTCCCTCTCCTGATTGCAGTACCGGCAAACATCAGTGTCACTCAGTTTCATGTGAAATTGGTGCCTGTTTAGTTTGCAGTGGCCGGTTAAGGCGCGGGCTATCGCACAGATGTTCGTCCTGCTAAGCTCAAGAAGCTCGGCAGTTCGTTTTTGTGAGTAGCCTTCTATGAGAGATTTGGCGTGTAGCAGACCTGGTTGTACCAACCAGTTCTTTTTTGAATCGCCAAATAAGTTGCCCTTAAGGGTCTGCATGGCCTGGTTCTTTGAGATACCACAGAAGGGTTCTGGACCTATCTGATGACCTTGAGCCCCAGCCCGTGCAAGTTCATCGGCTTTTTCGTTGCCGTTGATTCCAGAATGACCTGGTACCCATCTCAGAATAACTTTATTCCTTTGCCCCAGGTCATTCAGTTTGTTAACGCAGTCTTTTACCAGTTTCGAATTTAAAGTATTCGAGTTCAAGGCGTTAAGAGCTGCCTGGCTATCTGAGTAAATCAGAATTAATTGATTTATGTAGTTTCGTTGACGGTTGGCCTCCACACATTCTATAATGGCGTATACCTCCGCTTGGAATATGGTAGCATGTTTACCCAGATTCAAGCTTTTGCTGAATTTCGGGCTAATGCCAAATATTCCACATCCTACATTCTCACCCATTTTGGACCCGTCTGTAAACCAGATCAGGCTTCCAGCCTTGCAAGTGATGAGGTTGTTTGACCAATCCTCTCTGCTCGGCAGTTCCACTGTGTAATTCCTTGTGAAATTACACTGTGGAAGCATGACGTCTGTTGTCATAGCTAGTTGATCGTGTTCAAGTACTGATTCGTGTAGCGATCTCAGTGCTTGAGAGCGCCAGTTTGCTTTGCCAGTGCTGTTTGTTCTGTACATGCTTGCCTTCGCCTCCTTCGCAATGAATAGATGAAGTGGCGGTAGGTTAAGCAGGGCATTTAGAGCAGCTCCTGGGGTTGTGGACATGGCCCCTGTTGATATGAGGCATGCAAGTCTCTGCAAACCATTAAGTTTGTTAATGACTGTCACTTGAGTTGTTTTCCTCCACCATACTACGCAGGCATACGTTATTATCGGCCTGACTATGGCGGTGTACAACCACAGGGCGATTTTAGGGTTTAAGCCCCATTTCTTCCCTGCTAAGCGACAGCATATTCCTAAAGCTATTTTAGCCTTTTGAGGCTAAGTGGGCCATTTGAGGCCAAGTGAGCCATTTGAGGCCAAGTGGGCCATCTGAGGCCAAGTGGGCCATTTGATTTGGCCAGATGAGCCAATTAAGATTCGGGTTAAGTGTGCCCGGTGCAGATGAAATTATCCTCAAGAGCGTAAGTAACGTATGAATTTACCTATTAATGTGATTTTAGTCTGACTACGTTGGCTTAATGCAGATGTAAATGAATTGAATAATTTATTAAGTTTATTCATATCATATTTGAACTGTTTATTGGATGAGATTTGAACATTCTGTTATAGTTTTTGAAGATATTATAGGTATAGATAAATTGAATTGAAAGTATAATTTAACACTGGGATTTGATTCTTAAAAAAGAGTTTCAAATGAACGATACAAGTACTATTTCCTGTAAATGTTTTAACCACTGGTTTTTTTATTTTTGAGGACTTGGATTCCGACAGAACTACAGAAGGAAAAATTGCCAGTCTTATTGAACAAATAGATAGTTCCTGGTTCAAACAGTACAGACTTGAAGAAAAATGATGCAAAGAGACGATTTGGAAGGAATAAGACACCACCACGATGCAAGAAGCGAAGAGGTACCCCACGTTGGTCTAAGAAAGTGGTTGAATGATTTTCAAGGAGGAAAGCGTTACAAGTATCGAGGAACTTTGTGATACGGGAGTTCTATCACTTCTGTAAATTTTGAGAGTATTTAAGTTTGATTAGAAAGAGTAATTATAATTGATTTGTATTAAGCAAGTAGGATCAGAAACTGACTATACAATTTGTCTCAAAAACTTGCTAGTATTACCAAGAGAAAATAGAAAATTTACGAAACCTTGCCAAGTTTTGTAAGTTAGCATTTAGTGACGAAGTGGTAAACTAAACTAAAATGATTTTATCTAATGAGCAGAATTATGGTCGGTTTCAACCAGAAATGTTAGCTAGTAAGAATTAAGGTGTAACTTATGTGAATATTATTACGACAAATTAATGCTTATATACGGATAACATATAAGTAAAAGAGCTGCAGATAGAAATTTAAACACACGGGATTAATTATAAATCTATTAGGAATTGAGCCAAACCATTAAATTGTAGACGAGGAAATGGATTTATTACACGTTTTCAATTCCTGTGACGTGTGCATACTGTAGCGGAGACTGATTTCATAGATAGAGAACACAATGATATTTATTTTACAAGTAGGATAAAATATATACTATTACATGACCATCACTAGTTCTCGTCGTCCAGACTGAAATCGAAGCCAGTTCCTAAGATGATTATGATACAATGAATGATTTAAATAGAGCTAAATATTACATCGTTATTTATTCGGTTAAGGGGAAGATGGATTGAAAATCCATACACTAGAGTAGAGGACTAATTTCAAGGTTTCAAATAAAAATAAAGTTAGACGAACAGTGCGATCCGAACTTCATTATTAGAACCTTTACTTGGTACGAAATCACGCACATATGCTGCTAATATTATTTGAGAGATAATATTAGTACAATTAAGCCCTTAGCCTCTAGCTGAAGGATCACTTTTATTCTAAATGCTTAAGTTTCTGTTTTATATTATGCTTTCAAATAATGAAAGTAATGAACTCTGACTAAACGAGTCGCCACACAACATGTAGCAACATGGTGGCTACAGATTTGTGAGTTTCATTTAACCACTGAGAGTGTAAGATCTAGGACGCGTATGTCGATACCTTAAGTCGTAATATCATGTTTTCCACAGAAATTAAGACGAATACTGTTTCTGTTTATAGTATTGAAACGAGAATTGATCTAAATATCAAATTTTCGAATACTTTGACTAGAGACACAATAGAAACAAAATGAGAGAGCAAGCGCCAGCATTTGCTTAGGATTAAATGAATAAGATCTAGATTTCAAATTCTTATAGCTGAACCCGATGAAAAACCTAATGACATGAAGTGAATTCAGTGCGCGTAAATAATGAAGAATACTTTCGAACAAAAAGCTGATCAATTTTACTTTATGCTTACAGTCTCATATAATTAACATTGACCAATGGTTTTGAGTAACTAATTGAGTGTTGGTTATAAAACATATTTGACAGTAGTTTATTAACTTGAATAATACTGCAATCATGGATTTCTTTTAGATACCCTACTATCAAGAGCTTTTGCGATAGTCATGGTATTGACCTTGTTTTTAACGCTGTATCTTGTTTAGGGTTGAGCGCGGTTTTGCTAAAATGACCACTATTTTAAATCCCCTAGCAAAATAAAATGATTCCTATGACGAACACCAAGGAAACATATGCCTATGGCGTGTTATTAATTCTGTTAAATGTCCCACTAGACAGACTGCCACAAAACTACCAGGATCAGAGTGCCTTTAAATGATAAACATTACGAAGTAAAATACGTTAAAAAGTTTAAGATATGAAGTGAGCGCCAATATCTGGGTTAGACTAGCAAAAAGATACTTTCGTTATCAGTAAAATCCTTGATACAGTCTACAGCATAAGTGGTTTAATAAAGATTAGTAGATCTGATTGCAATTATGAGGGTAAAATTGAATTTGCCTCATTTTAAAATCCATAGATCCATTAAAAAAAAAACAAAGTTTTAAGTATAAAATTACTGTAATTACCGATTTTGGCAAACTGAGGAATAACATTTAGAAGCATACTTTCCTCCGACCTTATATAAACTCGGATATAGAGAAAAGCCTTTGACAAAAAAAAAAAACTCTATTCTTCGTGTGATGAGAATGTTATAAACATATGACGTGACGATAAAGCAAATAATCAAGACTAAGCCGAATGTAATGATTATGAATGTAAGACTCAGTTCCTTGTAGAACTGGAATTAAGTTTCATAATTTTAATGAAAATATCCTATCATTTTAATTGTAATCGTGCGTCAGGAGATCGCACGATGTCGGATGGCCGAATGTAATGATTTTTAAAGAAAAAAAAACCGGCCAAGTGCGAGTCGGACTCGCCCATGAAGGGTTCCGTAGCAGCAAGTAACATAATATAAAAGTTCTTGTAATGTGTTGTAACTTTGATCGATGTTTTAATAATAGTGTATTTTTTTCGATTTATGACGCATTAAAAAAAAACTACTTACTAGATTTCGTTCAAACCAATTTTCGTTGGCAGTTTTTATAGTAATGTAAATCATATATTTTTTTTAGTTTTATCATTCTCTTATTTTAGAAGTTAGAGAGGGGGGGGGACACATTTTACCACTTTGGAAGTGTCTCTCGCGCAAACTATTCAGTTTAGAAAAAAATGATATTAGAAACCTCAGTATCATTTTTGAAGACCTATCCATAGATACCCCACACACATGGGTTTGATGAAAAAAAAATTTTTGAGTTTCAGTTCTAAGTATGGGGACCCCCAAAATTTATTGCTTTTTTTCTATTTTTGTGTGAAAATCTTGATGCGGTTCACAGAATACATCTACTTACAAAGTTTCAACAGTATAGCTCTTATAGTTTCGGAAAAAAGTGGCTGTGACATACGGACGGACAGACGGACAGACAGACAGACAGACAGACAGACAGACAGACAGACAGACAGACAGACAGACAGACAGACAGACAGACAGACAGACAGACATGACGAATCTATAAGGGTTCCGTTTTTTGCCATTTGGCTACGGAACCCTAATATTCATAAATCGTTCAACTTCCAATGATAAGCGATAGATGGCGCTAGTAGTTACATGAACTTTAGACATTCGTTGTAGATATTAAGTAATAATTTATAATATTAGACTTTATGGATTTGTTTTGTATAAATATATCATAATTGTTAAAATGAAATATTTACTTGCAGTTAATTATTAGATAAACTCTAATGTATATTAGTTAGTCAATTGATGTTACGTACTCTTTACTTTGCTCTGATTGGTCGGTTAGTCGACCGAGTGTTTGTGAAATTTTGTGGTAGGGAAACACTGAGTTTGTTACTGTCATTGTGGACAGAGTCAGTCTGCTTTGAGTCGTTGAACAGAAAACATGTCCGACTAATCTGTGTATTTGTAAATGATTGTTAAATAGAACGATAACTATGAAATTGTGTTGATCAAAGTGAATAAAATATTTATACAATTTATCCTGAAGTGTTTGATTTATCACATTAGGTATCGGTCAATGAGGGGCTTAACTTACAGTGCTGATAGAAATGATAATACCACTGATTAGGTAACTATCTCCACTGTTTCAGTTACAAATTGATGGATGCAAAGTGGAAAAATTTATCTGCATATTTTGGGACATATTATTATTGCATTCAATTTACATAGAGCACTGGTAAAGGCCCCAACTTATAATATAATAATATAATATTCCACAACTATCACACAACGCCGTATAGTCTCAAGCTAAGCAGAGCTTGTGTTATGAGTACTAGACAACTGATAAACATACTTATATATTTCTAAATACATACATATTATAGATAAATACTTATGAGTTGTAGGTCACGGGTTTATACCCCGCCAGGCGCATAATTACTTGTAAATTATTTCATCACCACTGCTCTCAAAACGGTGAAATAAGACATTGAGAGGAAACCGGTAAACCACTGGAGTACGGTCCTATTTCTCTCCATGAGAGGACGCATGAAGCCTAGCAGTGGAGAAATTATTATAAAGGTATGCTAATATGCTTTATTATTTTACTTGCATTAACTTACCCAAAATATCGTAATCACGTCCCATATTGTAATATGGCTTCTTTTTGCATGTGTGCGATTATCTGTCTGTTTTTTTTTTTGCCATTTTGTAGAATAAAGATACTCTGCTACCCAGTTGGTAAGTATTTTAAATTACTTAAAGTGTTTTAATTAAGTGGGAAATTGTCAAGTAACAGAAAAATCATGCACAAACTGAAATGTGACATTACCGCCAAATAATAAATTATAATAAGAAGAGAAATATCGGGAATTCACGCTAAATACTCTCCTGCGTTTGTTAGTCGTGTTATTGGCAAATTGTGGTGTCTCTTCCACAAATGCCATTAACGAGGAGTTGAAGTTGAGAAATATTGGATGTTCCACCACGCCCCCGCTTTTGCTCGAACCAATATTTAAAACGTCAATTGCTGCTTTGGCACTGTTTTCAAGAAGAAAATAAGGAAAATTATTGTTATTGCAATTGCTAAATTTAATATTCGTAAAATTGCACATGACTTTTTTCTCTTTGTACCCGTCGACACAATGCTAAGAAAATATTCCATCAACAGTATTTTCCTGTAATAAGGTTCACCTGTACCACCTCTGCGAGATGTACGCAACATTATCAAGGCCTAACCTTGCTCTGAAACACTATCTTATCACTTATCTTTAATTATATAAGTTTACTCAGATACTACATTTTTTCAGAACCATGGAGCAACCTGTAAATGAGGTAGAAAAATCGTCAAAGACAATAGTCAAAAAATTTTCTAGTCTAGCGAACATAACTGGAATAGCTCGTTTATACATGACTAGGTTTTTCACGCGGCTGTGCTATCGTGGTTAATCCAACAAGTGTGTGTTTTATACCGGGATAATTTTTTTACAGGATTTATCGAAAAAATAAACGAAAATGGTAGGTTTAATTATATTATAAGGGTTTTTATCATATATTTTTTGTTTTAGTGTACTTAAGTAATTATAGTTCGATTTTTTTTATTTGTAAGTTAATAAATGAAATAACAAAACCATTGTAACTTTTAATTATTCAAGGTAATTTTAAAATTTTGAAAGTTAAACCGACGGCGACGGGAAAAGTTGAAAACGTAGCAGTTTTGTTCCGTGTAGGTATATATGTTTCATGAGTCTACGAGGTACGCCATCTTGGGTTTCAGGCTAGACGACGCTGACGTCTTACGCGACGTGTTCACAAAGGCTTCCTCGGGCGTAGACTGTCATGATTGTTTACTTGATATTTCACAAGGTTGACGATACTGTTAGCTGATTTTACTATCCCTTGCGTATTTTAATGGTTTTACGACAAAAACAGAAATTCTGTAGCTTGTCCTCTTTTTAACACCTTTCACAGTCGAGTCGTTATTTTAGGTTCTAGTTTCATGCAGCTTTACTTGACTACCTCCGAACCTACACACTAAAGGAAACGTCATAGGTATGCGTGTCCCAAGAACCAACGATAAACGGTCACCAGAGAGCTAGAGGACCTGCGGACATAACTAATAAAGACAAAAATTACTAAATAACACCTGAAAGTTTTCGTAACGCTATGATCACAATTTTTGAAATATTTCTGAATTTCTTTTGTATGTATCCTAAGTTCGGTTAATATTGCTGCGCCCGATACCTTAGCAACTACACATAATGAGTGCATTGTGCGCTGTAAGAAGTACCTAGCACTGGTATCGATCACAACCTTTAAAAATCCCAGATTGCCTACAAGTTTTTTTCTTAAATTAATTTTTCTCGATTTATGAACACATCAGCGCACTGGTGCCTACTTATCGTTAAATTTTGAGACACGCTGTAAATCAAAATGGAGAAAAAAATGTTTAGGTACGTTTTATGTATCTACAAATAGAAAAGTAAGCAATAGACAAGTAAAGCTACATAATATCAAAACATTGCAGAATACAGACAACATAATAGTAATCGTGACTTGTATGATTTCATTGAGCAATACAATCGTTCGAACTGCATCAGGCAAAGAGTTTTAACAACTACACATGACGTAAACAACCATACATAGAAAAGCTATAAAATTGTTATGAACTAATGTAAAAACAGGTAAAATTGTATGTTTGTTTGAACCAGGAATTTCCAAAGACTATTCTGGAGAAGTGGTCTGTCAATCTAAGGTTGAGTTGAAAATCAGCGTCAGGCAACTGCTCCGTAGTTGTCTGGCATTATGCTGAACTGAACCAATTTGGCACTGCTGTGAGACACATTGTTTGTTGTTGTTTTTATTTTTAATTTAAGTTTTTTTCAATAGTTGTTTGGTTCATTGTGTGCCAAATAAACATGTTTTCCAGGCATGCAGATTTTGAGGCATGTTTAGGTAAGTACATAATTAGCACGCGTGCGAAACCGGGGTGGGTTAATAGTACAGAAATAAGACTACACTTTCGATAAGTATCATATAATAAGCTAATCTAATATGGGGGCCTTTGAGCCAAGCAACAGGTAAATCTAGTAATAATAACATAAGCAATTTACGACTTGATCATTTAACTCAGGATTAAGTGGCAAAAACGACAGCAATCAATATTGAATTTTTATTAAATTAAATTTTGATTACCTCAGGGCATTAGTAATACTGACTCACATGATAATCTGCTTCTAAATAACAGATTTAAGGGGATGCAACTCGACGTGCATTTTCATTGTTTTTCATACAACCGCTCTCACGCGATTATGACGTTATTACACATTTTTCATTAGATAGTTTAAAAACAAAGTATCTTGTGAATACTATTGAAATCAATTTATTTTATGTAAAACTAATCCAGTAAAGACCTCTGAAAATCTGCTATTTTGCATGAACTTCATAATTTATTCAAAAATTTAAAAAGTCTAAAAAGTATAACCATCTATCAAGTATAACAAAAGTCCTTGCAAATTTTATCAAGATTCTAAATGACGACAATTTTTTTCAAAAACTTTTAAGGGTTTAAAATAAACACGTATTTCCTGGAACAGGTTTTGTAAATTACTATTCGTTATTATTTCGTATTTATTCTCTTTTTATTCTTATTTCTCTTTTTTCGCGTTGCCTTTTCGTCAAACATCGGTTAAATGAAATAACAAGCTTTTAAACCGTGCTCAATGTTGACGATTGGCGAGTGGATAAGCAGCCGCTTAATTAAATAAAGCAAATCAAAGTAAGAAATAAAAAACAAATGCGATATACTTACATAATCCATGAAATCAATTTCATTTACATCTAAGCGAATAATATTCGCGTAAATGTCAGATATTGTTTATGCTGTTAGGTGGTGGAATAATTATATTATTTCAAAGGTGTGACTATTTACAATTCTAAAATTACGTGTAAAACGTGATGTAAAAAGGATAGGGAGGCCAAATAAATGCTGCATGTGATATAAAGAGGAGTGACATGAATGAAGAGGGAGTTACAGATAACGTGAAGATTGAGAAGACGGGATAGGAAAGGCAAAAGGAAACGTGTTCGGCGTTACATTACACGTATTCTTCTGTCATCCATATCCTCCTCTCAAGTTACAACGGATAAGGACAGGAAGATGATGATGTTTTAATATAATTTTGATGATAGGTAAAATTTCATCTTCCAACAGCAATTTTTTGCCGAAAACACCTTCACTCCAAATAAGGTTCAGTTGAAAACCAGCGTCAGACAACTACCTCGTAGTTGTCTGGCATTTCGCTGAACTGGACCTTTTTTGGCGCAAACGTGTGACAGACAATGTTACTTTTTATTTATTTATTTTTTGTTTTGTGTTTGTCTTAAGTTTTCATTGTCTTTTTTGCGCCAAAATAAATACTTTTCTTTCTTTCTTTATATATTATTCTCATTTGTATCTGTAACATATTTAAACTTACGAGTACACACGGATTTCCCAATCTTTTTAAAAAGGATCAACCAACTGTTACAAAATTATTCAGCGCTGGCAAACCTGATACCAATAGTCACACATACAAGCATAATTTTACAATTAAGAATATTAATAAAGATTAATTTATTGGAGCTGTAGTAGACGCAAAATCTGAATGCATAATTTATTCTAATCAGAACATTTGTCCACGATTTACTATCATATAAAATAACTCCCGCAGAGTTCCTTGGCTTGACTTTGGAATTTTGATACCAATATTAAACCTAACCGGAGGAATTTTTTTCTTATTTGGAACCTATGCTTTGCTCTTCTAACTTCTTAAATATAGGACAAGTCCAATAGTTGACGTCATAGCAGTCACGATCCTTCCCGGGGGACGAGTAGGCGTCAACTCTTGGGCTGTATCTGCTTACTGATAATTTGGTTGAGTTTTGAATTAGCTAACTGAACTATCGTTAGTTCTACTTCGGGGCGATCTCTTGTCATTATAGCCAAGAAGAAAATTTACAGGTCTAATACCAAGACTGATTGAAGCACAGACTATAGTCGATGTATTTGTACAGTATATCAAATCAAACAATTTCTATAGTTGTTGCCGTGAGTGAAAGTCCTTGTTTCCCAAGCTCTTGCGTTACACGCACTCTCTCATATCTATGATTTGTTTGCTTATGATCATGGCGATTTCATGGTTAATTACTTGCTTAAGCCACATCGTTATTGTATAAAAGCTGCTCTTTAGACTTCATTCTGTTGACTTTATCCTATTGATTTGGGTTTCACGCACTAAGTCTTCATCTTCTATACTGCTGTAGAGCCTCTTTCATCAGTATCTCTTGAGACATTTTTTCATTCAAGTTTATTGTCGTCTGTCAGGCCGATAGACGGGAATAATTTCATATGAAAAAAGTAATTTCATAGGAATAAATCCTTCAATGTAACGCGTATAAAACTTTTTATTACGAGTATCTTCGATCCTCACATTACTCTATTAGTCGTCGTCATCATCTCAGTAGCCAGTAATCAACCCGTTAATAGACATAACATCTTTCACTTTATCATCTTAACTCCTTAGCCTTCAAACCCAGCGCATCTCCTCACCTTGACCTAAATCTGCAGGGCACTTACACAAACGGGTCCCCCATTCAACCGGTCTAATTATGACGTCACTGCAGCCACCTGAGCGGAAGGATATGCCAATCAAACCGATACCGAAGCAATGAAGCCATGAATGTCACAGTAAGATGTCGCGATCGATATCTAGAACAGTGCTGCAATGTGCGCCTACGCAACCATTGCAAGGACCAACCGGCGGAGTTGCATTTTTAAAGTTAATATGTATGTGCAAATCGATTTGATGTATTAGTGGGACTAGTTTTTTGGGCGAGTATAGCGAGTTTTGTTGGCATGAATTCTAACTGGAAATTATGTGATGTAGTCATTCAATTGGATTAATGAATATGATTGAAAGAAAACTTTGGATTATGTGCAAGACGGTCTTGAAGCAGCTTACGAAAAGAAAGACGAACCTATTCTAACAGCTTAAAATAAATTGTGAATGGATCCCTCCCGTGTTCTTTCAGTAGGCCTTTACATTCCAGAGTTACGGTGATTCTTTTTTGTACAATCCCACAGCCCCGGCAAGCTTCGCAATATCGGGCCCGGAAATATGTTGACAATTCTTTAAGACGCACGTGAAAGTACATGGATCCATGAGTTATGATCCTGTGCAGTAGGCATTTCATAAACCTATGTTTAGTCTTCATTAAAAACTAATCAAGTGAAGTGGGAATACACTTTTATCATAATAAAGAGGATACATAAAAGCAGATATTGATATCCTACTCATAATAGCTACAAAATTATTTAAACGATATTTAGAAGTGGCTTATAGTTTCCGAGCGGATGATAGCAAGATAAGTGTCCTTTCCGTCGGCAGTTAATAAAATCAATGGCACTGGACGACTATCCACACTGATATTATAAACAATCTCTGGAACTATTGAAATCTTTCACCAGTTGAAAGTTACATTATTCCTGAGTGACATAAGCTAAGTAATGTTTGTCGCCCAGCTAAGTGACTACGGATCGGGGTTACCATGACGTTCAAAGTAAGATTGTTTTAATCTTGTTTCAGTGTGGGTAAGAGATGGCGCTAGTCCTATAAATATCTACAACATTAGTTTTAATAAATATGCGAAACCCGAAACAAGTGTCTAGTAATTTTATGTAAACAATCTATGTACAAAATTTCATAACTGTATCATGAAAAATCACAAAGTTATAAGCTTGTTAAGTCACGGGGCCATCCACGCGACTGACGGGTTGTTTTGCACTTGCACCCAGCTGTTTGTTGATACCTAATGCCAGCTATGAACTGCCGTTACCAACTTGTGACGTCGGTGGTGTCCAACTTGTGACTTTTTTAAATAGTTTTGGGAAAAATTTAAGATGGCGCAAAAACTACTGGAATCCATTCAGTTACTGTTTCTAAACAAACTATACTCAGATTTCGCAAATACTAAAAAATATGTTGTAAATAACATACATCCTACAGAAACCTCTTTTCCGGAATAAAAAGTAACCAATGAAACTCAGCGATGGTGTATACTTCAATAGGTGAAAGCATTTTCGAAATCAATTTCCTACTTGGATTGCTTGATTCTTCAAACCTCTATATAAGACTAGCTTAATTCAAAAGCCAACGCTGCTGCCACCTGGCAAACTAGTCTGAATGTCTAAATCATCGATAGTATGCGCAGGCGCTCAATTGACAAACAGCCCATTAAATGATAAAATCGATCTCTCAGATAAGTTTGTCAGCAATGTAACATGGTGCATAGCCTCTGCGGTCAGACTATCTAAATTGTTAAGGACACAATGTCCTTTAGTGTCAAAATTGTTATTTAGTGGTTTCGATTCGTCATAATATTTGCTGGAATTATGAATTGTAAGATATTTTGTGTCCGGTCTAGACAAATAATGACGTTGAGTATAAATGTGAGATATATTTGGCAAAGACGACGTGAAATAGTCGTTTCGAAAGCAAACTATTTTTTCTGTAACTAGCAAGGATTTAAATCCAGATTTAAAGCCTTACTAAAAAATTATAAAGACCTACTAACAATAAATGATCCTAACGCGCAACGGAATATGCTTCTCATATACAACAGGAGGATGATGAAGGATGATAAAAACAGGTAGACGGGACATGGTCTACATCATGTCATGTGTGCCGTACAAATCCGTTCGTGAGGGTTAAAAAAAAATAAGAACTACATGTATATAAACTTTCACCTTTATAATATTATAGAGTGATATATATAACTTCTGGACATATCTGCTAATCTGAATAAGAAAATTATTTTACTGATGGAAAGCATTGCTGAGTGTCATTGACTTCATTTTATCTCTAAAATGGCAGGGTCCTTTAAGATCGACCTCGGAATCGAAGCCACGAGCAATATGTCATTGTGACACTGATTTATTTCAATAACAACTAACTTGAAACTTCCAACTAATCCAAATTGATAATTGCACTACTCATAAAATAACAGCCGGGTGATTCATCTGATAAGTCATTGAAGGGACAGAAGACACTTGAGTAGTTGAACTAACAAAAGTAATAACGACACACGAATATCTACAACTTGTAGTTGCACAGTTTGTTGATGTGATTAGTTTTACGTCTTCGAGTTTTTCGACAAATTTCCTTTTATTACAGAAAGACTACACAGACACATACACAAAACAGACAAACAAACGCATTACACTACAGATAAACTTTCGTAGAAATAATACCTACAACTGAAATCACATCACATCTGAATTAATTAAACTTATTCCAAATAGTTTGAAAAACATTACGCGGAGATTGCCTAGAGCAGGGTTTTTCAACCTGTGGGTCGCGACCCCCAGCGGGGTCGCGAAGCTTTTATAATGGAGTTGCTAAAGGTTGGGAAAGCTACAGCAGTAAAAAAAGAAACAATAACATTTATAAAGATTTATTAAGAAAAATGTAAAAAAAAAAATTATTATTTATTTATCCGAACCGTAATTGTGAAAATAAGTAAATGTATTGGATTCAATATTAGTTACAAAAAAAAACAACGGGTAGGGGGGGTCGCGACCTATTTCTTCATACTAAAAGGGCCGTGGTATGAATAAGGTTGAAAAACCCTGGCCTAGAGTAGACTTCTGTTAATGTTTATAAAAAATATCAATTATAATAAAGACAATACCGAAAACGTGCTGCGTGTACCCCAAATAAAGCGACGTATTGTACAGGAAGATGGATGATGATGAGAAAGCAGAATGAAGTAAATAAAAAAAATAAGAAAATTTAGATAAATTCAACGATATTGCCAAATTTTTATCCCTGAGCCACCTTGATTGAAATTCTTATTTGTATTTATTTCGCTGGTAATACCATGAACATATAATCTTTTACAATATATTTATTTAAATTAGACGAAAATCAGACAATGTGGCGGAAATCAGGCTTTATTGACCACAAAAGTTGAATGATTTTTGCAACTCAATGACGACAAATTAGATCAAAGTATTCATAAGTAAATTTGATTCAGGATCACAATAAGGGGACCTGTTTTGTCGTATCAAAGGCTATTTCAAGTGTGTATTAGCACAAGAGCGCATTTTATTCGCAAATCGTCAAAAACCTAAGAAAATTATAAAAAAGTTCGCGAAATAATTATAGAAAAAAAGGGAAGTAAAACTAACGAAAAATTCCACCTGCAACACGAACGTTATTTTGTTATCAATCGTTATCATTACCTACCATGATTGTAAGACGCACGTACTCCTACCACTCATGTATCTGTACCTAAGCACACAACACGGTGAAGTCAGTAAACTTTATACAGGCTAGATTTAGATATACACTTAAATCTATGTTTATCCGCGCGGCTCCGACTGGACTAGGCAATGACATCTTGCTTGCGACAGGATAATATGTGATTTAGAATAATATACTAACGGCACACTTTGACTTCAATTATCAGATTTGCTTGTTCTAGTTTGATAAGATTAGTTGCTAGTTTGGGTTAACGTGATTTTTCATGAAGTTATATCTCTAAAGATTATAAAGTTGCAACAGAGTAAGCCAAAAACGGTATTACTCTAAAAGAGGCGAAATTTATTCAACCTATAGTTTTTGACTCCTTAGATCTATGACTAAACCACAGTAAAAATATGAACCTGAAGATACATATTATCTCCTATCAGACTATGCTGACCTAGTTAAGACTGACGGTAAAACCTGCTCAACGTATGAAGTAATACCGAAGGAAGCCAAAGCGGTAACAACACTAATTGAGTTGTCATCACACTAGCCACGTTTAGCATTAACTATCGAGCCAGAGGTGGCATAAATATTTATTTAAAGACTACAAAACTTTATGAAAAGTCACGTACCGGTTGGCAGTGAAGCGATTAGGCGCCAGTTACTTAATAACGGAAGAGAACGTATGTGGTATATGATGTGGTGACGGGTAGGAAAGGTTACCTGCGCATCTTAGGACAAAGTAATTCTAAAAAGTACCGTCGATTTGTAAAGAAGATGATGATGAAATAGGCTTTGAAAACTATTCAATAGTTTATTTTATGTAAAATATTACCGAGCACAAGAAACCTAACATAGTAACATCAGTCGTAAGGCGCCAAGAGAGAAGGTGCCACTTGCCATATATTCAATATTTTCTTGAGCCCATTCATTGCATTTTTGATTTTGCAGTCCTTTCTCCTCGCTCTGGGTCGAGAGAGTAGGAGTTCTAAACTTTTCCTGGCTAAACCCTACCTGTATTCTTTCAGTCAGTTGCTATTAGCGTTCCAGGGTCGCAGTAACTCTTTCAAACAAGCCTTGGTCAAAATTCTAAGAGACAAGTCAAATTGCTATAGATTTTTCTACAATTGCATCCACTGCTGGGTGTGTATATGTATAGGTCTCCCCGATCTGTGACCCGTTAACTAGCGTAATTAGGTTCACTTACGTATTCGGATCTTTCAAATTAATGTTTATCATGTTAACCTTCTTTAATCTCTGTGCCAATATGTCCCACGTTCTTAATTACATCGCTTTTAAAATATTTTAATGACTTTATAATAACGTTTATGGAGTAAACCGGATCCTGCGTATTTCTTAAATCGTGGCATTTGATTAATCTCGACGCTGTTTTACGCGTTTCAACTAATTCATCACTCCCTTATATGAATGTGTTAAGTTGTTAACTTCGTGCAAAAATGTCGCAAATTGGTGGATTTAATGAAATTGGGATAACTTATTGAGATTTAAAAAGCGTTTTTGATGCTATAAAAATGTAAAAAAAAGGAAAAACTATATTTCTAACGGAGGAGACTGTTTGTATTTTTTATTTTTTACAAATTATGAAGGTAGTAAGACTAATTTGTTCATTCAGGAATGTTAATCCTGTGATCATCCACAATGTCATATAGATGTCGTACCTACACAATATCAAATAAACAAAATGAGAAAACGAACCTGAGAGTGCCAATGGTGGCACTTCAATCCAAAACAACAC
The DNA here is from genome assembly GCA_910589285.2 of Mythimna ferrago. Taxonomy (NCBI): domain Eukaryota; kingdom Metazoa; phylum Arthropoda; class Insecta; order Lepidoptera; family Noctuidae; genus Mythimna; species Mythimna ferrago. The sequence goes on along the minus strand of OU342690.1, from coordinate 11,941,589 downwards.
AAATCACAACACTAGTAACAAAACGATTTTACAGATTAAATTCAAACAATTAAATAAAACCGAAAACCGTTATCCGAAATCACGCTACACCGTTACAGCCGAAACGAAACACGTGCGTCTATTATCGCAGATGCACACAGACTAAATTTAAATGCTAGTGATAAGGCGCGAATTTTTTTTTCTCTATTTGAATTTAGAGTAAACAATTTGCTGTCATTTGTCACGTGTTCTTTTTTCTAATCGGCATGGATTCGCGCGTTCGCTATAATGTTGTGTTGCTCACTAAATGCGAGAGACCGATTCGAGAATTGCGTCAAAGCAGTGGGTGTCGTGATAACACCGCATTCGCGGTATTTTTCTTGTATTTGCATTGTTTTTGTTTAAGTTTGTTTTGACCACCGTGCTGTATTAGATGTGACATTTATAATGCTAATTAGTGTCCTGACTAAAGTGTCTTGAATAATAATTAGGCAAAATTGGAAGGAAAGACAGACATTATTATGCATCATTGACTTTATTTAAATCGAGCTTTATTTGCATCGCATCAAGTTTCTGATTCGAAAAATCTTAAATTTGGCTTTTGAGATGACCAAGTCTTGTAAGATTCATCAAAATCGATTTAGCCATTTGGCCAATTTACTTTTACTTTTACGAATAAAATTTTCATTTATCCTTAAATGAAAAAGATAAACAACTAAGTAACAGTTTCATTGAACAAAAAACAGGTAATGAACCTTGAAATTACTCGTAGTCTAGCTACACTTTCATTGATAAATTTTAGCAATGAATGGCAACATCAAAGAATATTTATTCAAACACTTATCAAACAGAACCTAGAGATCACCTAGACGTTCCATTTTTTCTACGAAACAATTTTTTAATTTACCACCATACGGCGAGGTGAATGTGTAAGAAAAACCCACCCACATGCATTCATCAATAGTACGTTTATTTGCGCAATGCCATCAGGTATCAGCAATCAGGATAACAATATGTGTGTCGTAATGCGCCCACGAGCCCACCTCGGCACTCCTCGGCAGAGCTCGGCATTGTCAGCCCGATGTGGCCATCAGCCTGAATCGGATCCGGCTCAGAAAACCACTAAATGTATGGCCCTTTCACCTTTTGAGCCTATTGATACGTCTACAGTTAATGTAGGAGGCATTCGTCTTGCGATACTTTGTAATGTCTGTATAATATTATCAGGGCAAGCTAGACTGCAAAGAGCATCCTCTTTTAAAACCTTCATCCCACTAGAAAGAGCTAATTTTTTAGTAGTTCTGCGAAAGGAGAATGGAGAGGTACCTACTTTGCATATTTAAAAAAAAAATCTTCTTTAAATTATTGAACGAATCCTAAGAAAGTTAAATATTCCGTCCTTATACCAGAAACAGTCCTCAATCTAAAATTATCATGACTGGGCTCATTGCCCTGCCTCCTAACTCCAATATCGACACAGGATATAATAATATGTTTAGTGATAGTTGACTTTCGTAAATTGAATGATTTACAACTGTCAACCATCGCAGTTGCTATATTCTCTTTCAATTAAATATACTTGACATTATAGTAAAATTCATGAATGACTAATTCATATTCCAAGACTTTTGCAACATTAGCACTAGCCAATGTTGCAAAACTGTCACCTTTTACAAATACAACATGTATTTTTGTGAAAACCCGAGCATTAGTGTTCAAGTTTAGACAATTCTATTATCACTCATGATTAATTAGCATAGACAAAAATGTCTACTGCTAAAAACTACACGAACCTTAAATTCAGAAACTCGGTCAATGTCGTAGATAAAATTCACTGTACCGAGTTAGCATAAGTGCCTGAATAGACAAGCACACTGAACAGTGGCAGGTAGAATATTTAACGTCTCCGACTGCATGTTACTTCAAAGTTTATTAGAAAACTTCAGATATTAGGATAACTATAAGGCCCCAGAAACGATGAATGGATTATTTGAAAACTTAAAATGAAATGCGGGACGAATTGAATAGAAAGAAAAACTGACTGATGACGGTTAATGAATATTTATGGAAATCATGTTCCAGGACGACGATGATATTGTGTTCATTGCAGTCTTCTTCTTTGTCCTCTCCTATTCGCTTTATTTGGGGTCTCTGCCTTTCATTGCAGTATTTACATAAAAAAGCATTTACAAATATTATGAGGAAAAGTAGTGTTATACGAGTACTTTACTTTCATACTCTTTTAATCGTAGATAGCGAACACAGCTGTAGATAATTGCAGCTACATGACCAGTACCGTATAATAGACAACAGATTTTACCATTCACTGGAGCACATCTAAGTGAACTAACCACTGGATGTGCTGCCAACAACAGTAAAGATCCGCTATCCAAGCCTAAGTGGCTTAGCAGACGGACTGTCGTGCAAACACACAGTTAGTGCAAAAACCGTAGTGCAGAAAAAGCGATTTACATACACGCCACAGAAATACTTGTGTAAGGAACAGTTAAATCGTAGAAATTAAAGCATGCAGTAAATCGGCTCCGTGTAATGCCACATTTATTTGCACCTGATTCGGCCGCGATCATCCTAATTTGTACTTTAGTCTTGGATTGTTAAAGTTAAGTTTTGAATGTAGGTGTGGTTCTTGGATAAACATCATTATGATTGAGCGAATCAATTAATCATAACATTAGCAGAATAATACCGACATAAGTGTAATCCATACCGTGTGGGAAGATTAGCGTGGTGTTGACCATGCGTTCAGTAATAGGAAAGTATTAAGTCATTTGTTTTTATTGCTTTTCATTTTACAGAAATGCATAATTAAATGTTTACCGATAATCACGATATATTAACAAAAAAATATGAAATGATTACGATAGACGATGCATAGTTATTTTGAAAAGCTACCAAACCTCTTGTTGAACTAAGGATGACTGTACTGATTAAATTGATAAAAGAGATTGCTATCAGAAGGATATAGATAGGTGGAAGTAAAGGACTGACTGTCAATCCTTTTGTTATAGCTATTAGACTTAATGATAAAAAAAAATTGTTGAGTAACAGAAGGATCAGTTCCGGGCACAAATGCACTAATAATGGTACCTATTTACATCTGTTATCCAAAATAACTAAAGGGCCGGTGAGCCAGGAAAGTGAATATTTGCTAATAAGATTCGACTTTCGGCTGAATGATACAACGGGTGCCATTCAACTGAAAGTAGAAACTCTCTCGCAATCCTTCACAATATCCAATTGAATTACCTACCATCAGCCAGTGAGAGACTCCAATATGCGGTTTCTCACTGAGAGAGGTCAGGAAAAAACCATTACCCACATAAAACATCATGGTGACCCTATTGTCCATCCAGTGACAGGTAAATAACATTATCGTTAACAAGTTCAAGGGCACCCAGGCACACCCAGGTGTAAATGATATTAGTAAGCGTAATGAGCACGCAGAAACTTAACAAATGAACCAACGGATTTACATGAAATACAATCATCATCATATCACCCAAAAGACATCCACTGTTGGACATAGGCCTCCCCCAAGCGTCGCCACTACGACCGGTCCTGTGGATTTACATGATACAAGTAAATTGGTTAGTGGAAAATTAGCAGTTTTTTGTTTTGTAAATAGGATACAAAAGAATTTACGTTGTTTATTGCATATTAGTGACCATAGAATGTAAAACATATCTGAATGTGAACATATCTGGAAAATATGGATTTAGATATTAATGATGTTGGCATGAAGCCCTCAAAAGGATATATAGAAGAATTTGAAAACTACTAAACAGCAGCAGAACATTATGCTGAAAAATAAACACACAGGCAGTTGCAGCCAAGTACTAGTTTGTATCACAAAAAAAAGATATATGACAAGGAATTGATCGTAAACTTTAAGTTACAGTGTGTTTTAACGAAAAAACATCAAAACGAACCGCTTTGGCCATTTCATTCGCCTTATGCGACGTCGCTAAGTTCTAAATATAGTAAAAAGCTATTATAAAGTTGTGTATGACATATAAATAGATACACAAGTCAATTCATTCATCGATCCACAGAATACAAAAAGTTCTACCCACAAGGTTTCCATTTATTTGTGCTAATAAGTGGTGACGTACTCTCCTCAAGCCAATAGGTATCATCGGTCACATAAATTGAAATGATTTAGAATCTTGTAACACATGACGAGCAAACACGTCATCAATTAAAGACAGATGTCACAAACGAAGACAACAAAAGTGATTGGGGTTGCTACAATATTTGGTTTGGTACCAAGACCCTATATTATGAATTATGCTTCTAAGGGTCTGGGTTTACACTTTACTTAACTTAGATTTTATCAACGCTTACTTGACCACAGTCATTCATACACGGGTACCTAAACATATAATTTAAAGACAATTATGAAGATAACTGTATACAAGGTGTCGTTTTGAAGCTGCAAAATATTTCAGGAGGTAATTATGTTAGTGATTCTCGACCCGAATCAATAATAAAATAAGTAGGTAATTTTTTTTTTTTTATAACCGCGCTTTTTTTCACACACACAAACACGGAACAATAAAGGGCGTTTTCACACACACTAACTCGCAACGATAGTTTCATAAATAATGTATCATCCAATCATCATCCCGCACGCCACACCCTAGCCACGCCCCCGCCGCCATCGATCAATCGATTTAGTTTAGTGTAATTAAAAAATTAAATAACAAGTATTACTGATTATTCACCAGGTATCGTTTTTTTATATGATTATTTATGAGTTTTATTACAACCTCCTGAAATATTGTGCAGTTTTAAAACTGCACCTTGTATATAAAAAACTACAAATTAATTTATAATGAGTCGTAGCCATGTGGGTGGGTCATGTGTAAAAAGTACATAATAAATGACAATTTTGCCGTGTGGCGACATTGTTGTCATATGTATGAATAATACATTTAGTAAGGTACATAAGCAGTGGCAGATAATTTCGTTGAAGGATTAACAGATAGAGTAAAGCTTCATATCAGTTGAGCTTTTGATACCAAAGCCCGAGCATTCATTAGGAAAATAGAACATAATTACACGACGAGAGAGAGAGATGTGAAGAACAAAAAATCATTTAGAACTGCAGCCAATCCCTTTTAATAGATAAGCGAATTGGAAAAAAGAGAAAAAGAAACAATAAATAAACGGTGTTCCCCAGGGTGGTATTCTTGGGCCTACTCAAATAATTATTAATTTTTATCAAATTCATCTGACAATTTGCGAAATTAATACAAGGTTAAAGAAATCAGACAGTCTGAGATCCTCAGATTGTAGGTATCCAATACATGGATAAAATCTCACATAGCTTCACACCTCACATACCAGGTTAGCGTTTATTTGTATAATTACTCTAATGTGAGAGGCCTATCATGTCATCATCTGTAGCATGAAGTCAGAACGCGAAACAATTTATCCTGTTTCGCTAATACAGGTTGTACTCCTGTATTTTTTAGATCTGTATAAATTGACAGTAGCACAGTAAACAAACGATAAAGTAGCTAGTCGCAGGGTTCGGCGGGGAATGTCGGAAAGGTGTGAGGCTGTGCGTCGGCGGGACATTCGGGTCAGCGAGGCACGTGGGCTTCGTACCAGTTAACTGGCGTATTCTGAACACGCGCAAAACAGTAATAAGAAACCTTGTAGAAGAAATAATACATAATAATGAATTGATTTATGTGAGGAATAATACGAAATGTGAAAACATGAAAGTTGACTTCAACTGAATATTATTATTATTATAAAAATATTTGGCGCTAGCTACAAGTGTGAGGGGTGAGGGGACTGAGCAAAGTACCTATAAACGCAAAATAATCCATTTGAAAATTAGGCTGCCATGATGTAAGTATTATGTCATCGATAAACCATGAATGATGTTGGTTATTTTCAAAGACCATTATTGTCATATTCATTTCAAATCTAAGTATATGATTCGAAATCGTATTACATTTTCGATAGCTTTTAAGATACAAGAGCAAAAAGAAAGATGTAAGAAAACAGACACAAACTATACTAAACAAAACAATATTGGCTTAGACAGGTCTACAACGCTAGCTGTACTTGTACGTATATCCAAATCATGCAGAAAATGCGTATTATAGTATACACTTCAGAAAACTAACAAACTAAATTCCCACATTGTAAAATGATCGATACACAATCTACATCGCCGCCACCCATCAGAATACCACACCTACTTTAGCATACAGCACAACTGTGAATTGTGACTGCAGACAATCCACATGAGTCAACTACACGTCCTTGAGCCGCAGGTATTATGCCACCGATTCTTGTTTTACTACCGATGTGAGGTCGTAGTCGTGATAAAAATAAATATGGTGGAGTGTTCCCACGGAATTTTTTGAGGGAACCAATGGATGCGTAAGACGAGGAGCATAGCCTTAAACCATAATCATAGATAACTACTTTGGTCGGACTAAATTGGTATAGGACAAGGTACTAAGCAAGCCATAAGAGCTACAATTGTACTTTCAAAACATCCTAATACTAGAAAATAAATGGAACACAAGCAGACAAAAGGGCGAGCTAAAGGTTAGTCTGCAAAAAAACCCAAGTCTTGCTTGCTTGAATACGCCAATAACCTTTTTCGCCTAAACGGGAAAACCCGCTTTTCACTGAAATGAGAATTACCCCACCCTTGGGGTGTAGACGCTAGTTAAGCCTTGAAACGCTACTGTAGGGAATTGTCTGGGACATTGATATTCGGAATATTTTCAACGGCAATATACCAGCGCTTATAAAAATACTGTCCACTCATTTCAACCCATTCCAAACATGGGTCCTTCGAGCCGGATCCAACATGAGAGACGTGTATTTACCTACCTAATCTCAATGTTTAGTCAATGCATTGCATTCTTTCTAAAGCGATGAAAGTTACGGCCTCAGGATAGCAGTTTATAGGGTTCATAGTATGAACCCTATAAACAGCAAAAACTTGCTAAGTTTTTCCTGTAGCTTCGCACTCGTAGCCTGTTCCACAGGAACCATGCCTTTTCAAGGATAAAAAGTAGCTTTTGGCATTCGGTGCTCTCAAATCATAAAACTCGCTACACCAAGAGTGGGAGAAGTTTGGTGATTTGTACCCGAAAAATGCCTTATTACATGAAAAAATATTTAGACGAGAGAAGGCTCTTCAAAATGTACGTACGGGAGAACGGAGCACAGGGCCCAATAGTCCTCTTATTATTTAACCAATACCACTAAGCTGGGTTATTGGGACACTTAATGGTTATTATAAGTAAAAAAACTAAAAAAAATCACAATGGTTACAAATCAACCGATAATTTTCGTCAACAATTTTTTATTGTATCGGCTTCGGCTGTTGTTAATTTTGGTGACGATTATTATCGCTTCATTGCTCTTCCGCTTTGCAATCGATTGACGAAGGGAAACAAAACCATAGTTAAGAAACGCATGGCAACCGAAGTCAGGGGATAAAATGTGACAATTAGTGTCAGGGGAGGCTTTTGCCAAGAACAGTTGAAAGGACAGCGAGATACACAATTGTTAGTCTTCTTTTTTTTAATCTTAAATGTCTACATACATGTTGTTTCTGCATTGTGTGTATCTATGTGTGCCTTATAAAATATTTTTCTTTCTTTCTTTCTTTTCTTTAGATTATACGAATATTATTAAATGCAAAAGAAACCCTGTATGCCTGTCCGTTCACACCAACCGCCGAACCAATTTTGATGAATTTTAGTGCTATAGAAATAGATTGGACCTTGGAGACTTTTCATACCGCTAGTGCGTCCTTTTGAATAATTTCCAAAATTATTATTAGATATTAATTGTTGATAGTGTCGCGCTTAACCACTAATTCACCTGATGGTCACTAAAACCAGTGTGCCTGAACAACTCAAGGTAGGTAAATAATCTTTGTACTTAATACATTTTCCTAAGATTTTGTTGCTAGGCAACACTTTCAGTCAATACCGCAATTTATATCAACCCTGGACATTGATGTCGGCAGCTATATGGGCTGCGGAAACGTATGAAAGAATGACCGTGGGCTCGTGGGCGCAAAGGGTAGCTGAAAGACACAGCCTAGGTGGGTTTTAGTCAGTAAAATTCTGACACGCCCTCTTGTTCCATCCTAAAGCGGAAGAATAAAGAAATATATCGTCTATATCGCCAGTAATGGCATAAGCGCAGAAACGAGAAAATATTTTAGTATTAAATAGCATTTAAAATATCTAATAATAGGGCAAGAAATATTTAGTAAGAATACAAAATAAAAACTTACCCATGGTTATCAAATTCCTTTGGCTGGAACTAAACAAATGTTTACAGTCAACAGTTCAACACTCACTCTTTTAATTACTTGTTATCACAGTTAAATCTTTGGGATAGTCACTTGCACTCACTATACTTCAGTCCAAACAGTTATTATATCTGAAAACACTGAAAGTCCTGTGGAATTAAAAACATTATATATTTTTTACATTTTTCGTAATAGGTACTCTAAAATTATTTCACGATCTGTGGCAAAACAAACCAATTCGAAACTCAAACTTCCTATAAATTTTGGCGCGATTTTTTCTCTCCAACCGTAAGCACAAGGCAAGAACAAAATTCAAACTGTGTTCGTTTGTAGAACATTCATTTAAAATGTAAAAGTACTATAAACAATATGAGAACACTTTCATTTAATTACGTGTAATTGCAATTATACGTACATATACCTACATAGAAAAGAGAAGTGAGTTGTGTTCACTATGGTGTATCTATCTTTGAATCGCTGCCTGCACTAAACACCGTAGCGGGTAAACTACCATGTTTTCTATTTATAGTGTGCCCACACTATATGGTAAATAGTGGATACTTCATAAATACGGTAATGTGATGTTCAATGCTAATAAAATCAAGAGCGTTAACGTGAACATTGGTACATTTATCTAGTTAACCGGACCAGAAGAACCCCCTAATAGTAACAAAGTTTGGCTAGTCATAGACTACTCATCATCATCATCACTTTTTTAATGTAAGTACCTACTACTGGGAATCAGGCCTCCTCTCTAGGAGAAGGAAATAAACTACTATTACTTTCCAAATACAGCTGTTAGAACAACTAAAGTGTGTGTTTTGGTTGAATTTTAAAATCTCTCTGAAATAATTACTCTAAAACCTAAATAAGGACCCATATAAGTACATATAAGTTATTACCAGTAAACCCAAAATCACACCGTCCCTTCCAAAAATCAGTAATAAAATTCCTCTCCGTAACAAAATCCTGGCTACGCCATTATCTGACCGCAGAACAGCGCACATAGTCACCCCACAAGCCCCGGCCATACATCTAGCACTCGTAAGCTTTCCCCCACGGTATCTAAAAGTCCACTTTCCAGTAAAATTATGGTTGCTGTACTGTAATGAGCGTCGCCGAAAGAAATCTGGTAAAATCACTGGTGTATCGGACGAAAACAAAAAGTGCCTGCAAAAAGTTGACTTTCGCAATTAAGTTTGCAGTTTATTTGTCTACGTAAGTACTTAACAAATTAACTTAGATTGTGAAAATTAGATACCAAACGAAACCAAGACCCGTTTATTTTTTATCGGTTTTTAGTATAATCAGTTTTTCTCCTACATATCCTTACATTCGACTTCAACAAGCCAGTCAAAAAAAAAAAATTAATGGCAATCTATGTTTCTTTTTTTCTTTTGTTGATAGGAAAGCAACGATGAGGTCGACGATGTGCGCGACAATGGGACCTAATATTACGCATCATTACGTATTTACTTCCTTATGCTGCACAGATTTCGAAAAAAACCTCTGTATATGACAGACAGATTAAAGTAATCTTAGAAACTTTCAAGTTCCCTTTGGTCGGCCCGAACCCTAATAAAACAATCACATAACCATTGGCAAATCAATTACATCGCAATACAACCACAGATTTGGATATAGGAACTACCTACTTTGCATTTGATTACGATTCAACAGTAGTTCCAATATCAGCAAATGCCTTCGACAGTTCCGGACCAATGGACTGTGAAAACCGGAAGCGTGTTACAAAGTTACCCATTGAGTATTGAGTGCGTTTCTGGGATATTTTGTAGACTGTAGAAGCGTAAAATCTAAACACAATTGACAGTTTATTGTTGATACTGTGAAAATGAAAATATGCTAATTTCTGTGGCTATAGGATAGGCTATGGAAGTAAAGTCGCGGGATATGACTTCAAAGTAATGAAGGAAGTTTATTTATTTCACCTTTAGGTACAGTAGTGGTATATATACAAAGTACTCTACAAATCACCTGTGGTCCAGAATAAGTAATAGTATAAGTCTTTTGTGTGAAATCTACGTTGCGGTGGGTGCACTGATTCGATTTAAAAAAATATTTATTTTTTGTTAAATAAATATTTATTAAAATCGAATTACTTACATATTTTTGTAATTATGAAATATATATCGATATGTATTTTATGGTCCCCAAGAAATAAGTTGGTAATATGCAGAGAAGTGACTTCTCTAAGATACAAGTGTCTAAAATACAGACACAAGATACAAAATACGTATTTTCATCTTGTCTGATATACCTTGAAAACAAATCATTTTGTATCCTGTATTTAGATACATTCGCTTGATATCTTAATTCATTAAAACCCCAAGCGAACGCCGGCGTTCGCGCATGTTTTTATATTGTGTCTCTAATTTCCACGATTGAAAGGTTAATATTTGGTAAGTAGATACTTTTTTGGTGAAAATACTTTTAGTAATTATTCCAAAGAATAGGAGGCGTTCGGTTTACCTTTAAATAAAGGTTTACTTTAAAACCCAAAAACAAAGATCACTCTAGAAATCGAAGAATCCGATTTTATCAAACATTTCAAATAATAAAAATACCAATGTCAATTTTAGAGTTGCTTAGCGCCACTCTAAAAGTTAGATGCAAATGAACAAACACTATGTAATTAGCCCAAGGATTTGCGACTAAATAACAAAGGAGATTAATTATTTACTATTTAGAACGGATAGATAAATTTTTGACTGAAACATGTTCGCTACAGCTGACACCATATTGAATAGTTTCCGAAGTTTAGGCAAATAGATTATGGAAATTGTCCACCTGATGATATTGTTTTTCGCCAACTCGAATTAATTTAAGTCTGAGTAATACTGCAGTGACTTACAATTCGATAACATCATACTTCCTAATTTGCAGATGAGGACCTAACCTACTGTAAAAGATCTTGGAATAGATCATCATCATAGGATTACAGAAACTGGGCACTGAGCAGTAAATCCAGAATCGGTATCATCTAAACTGAAATAAGTTGCACCGGATGTAAGTTATTGAAACAAGTCTGTCTAATAACGCGGCGACTGTTTCCGTCATCAATAAAATTGCAGTCTTGCTTTCGGAATCAAAAACCAATCTAAACGAAATTGGAAAAACTTATTACATAAGTTAGGGTAGCCTTCGATTGAATAGGAAAAAAACACTATCGACAAATATTACAGAAATGATAACGAAGATGATGAAAGACCAACAATTACAAGATGTAGTGCCAAGAGTATTACTGATATTGGTCTTGCCGAAAAAAGTCTTGGGTAGTAAGAAACCAATCTTCCGCAAACAAAATTTTGACGTCTTGATATAATTATGGTGAACAGTTTTAATTTTGTAATCTAATCACACTAATATTGTAAGGCGAAAGTTTGTACGTTTGTTATTCCTTCACGTTCAAATTGATTGGAATTAAATTTGGTATACGTGTAGACCGTGTACTGGAATTCGACGAAAGACTAGTAGTAAAGGATACCAAAAGGTAAAGGTAGAATCATAAATACAAGAATTGGTCCCGCTATTATGACGTTTAAATTTTTATCCCTTAGGATAACTGTCTACAAACAAGCGGCAGACGCTGCTGGCAGACTAAGCAGGCCGGTCAATAAAGTCAGATCGTGCCGACTGCATATGACGACAGATTTTTTAATCTTATTGCGGATAACGGATTTAGAAAGAAAGTGGAGTAAGTTTTTACGATATTGTTCATTCATTGTGTGTTGTGGAACAAGTTTCTATCCAGACCTAGCGTGAGGAAAACCTGTCTGTTTATGACACGTCAGTTTTCAGCGCTATCACGACCATTTATTTTTGGATCGGTAAGGCAAGGAGGAAAACAAGCGTAAAAGGAAAGAAATAAAATTTAAATTAAGTATCAAATTACCGTAATACCGTTATAATATTATAATACAAATACATTTGTATTGTAAATTTGAACTAAAGTTACTGTTCAATTATAGCTCGTCCTCCTCCAGTTCTATTCCAAAATAATCTCATCCTGAAAACTTGGGTAAAGGTAAGCTACTGTTTCGACTAAAGCTAGGGATGGAATTGAATTGGAATTGGATTTTCGCTTCACGGTGAAGTTTTTACTGCCTTCTGATTCATGATTCCCTTTAAAATTGGCTTTGTCCATCTCTATCAGCCATCCACTGCTAAATAGGCAGTGGACGGCCCTATGATGGTTCACACAGTCTATCACTGTTTTTGCATTCTTCCCCTCCTCGTATCTATCCACACTCATACCCAAAACTTTCTTCACATGTCTCTGATCCTTAGCATAACAGGTATAACATGTCCATACCATGACAACCGATAATATCTAGCAGTAGCCTAACTAATTCAGATACCTACGCTAATTAAATGAAACTTATCAATGGTACCTACGATTCAATAATTGATTTGACCTAATTATACTTATCAAACTAGGTATTAATTAAACGCAGGCATTAGGCTAATGAATGAAAACTTCATGTTTTCTAGCCTAGCACTAGGCTAGGCAACCTTTTGTGTACGATATTCAGGTCGTGTAAGGTTTAATTTGCGTCATAAGAGCCGGACCGTGAAGAAACATGATGGATGCATTGTCTGACAGATCTTACTAGATCCTGTATGTAAGGCGTATTATGTTAAGTGCGAATGTGCAATACAGTCATATTGACAGTCAGCTTATAAAATGGTCCATCTTGCATCTTGTGCTTCAATGTAGTGCATTTGGCGACGTCTCTCCCTCATCAACAAACCCAACAGTCTCGAGCTCTCGACCCTGATAAGATCGATTTTTATACATATCCTTGTTAGGTATATAGGATTGCTCCAAGATTTTTGGCGACGTCCAGTGGATATTATGGCTTCCTTTCAGGATGCCTCCAAATAAAAATTGTATCTTCAGACTTGGTTATTAAATTATTCCATTACTAAAGTATTTTACTTGGACTGTTTCCAAGATTTCTATTAATCAATTTAAGGAACAGCACTTCGCCTTATTATTCAAAAGATCATTATCTACTACCGAATATCGTTACTTCTACTGCTGCGGCAAAAACCATTCAATAACGGCCACAAACAGCAAATAACGTATTGCCGAAATATACTCCATGGAAGGATAAAAAAACTAGTAGAGCTTGTTAGGTAACATTAAGGAATGCGAGTTCGCTATTTTTTTTATACTATTAATAATGTTTATTTATTCGGATCCGGTTGTGAACGTGATCAAAATGTCAAAAACCGGCGACATGTTTATTTTGTCAACCCTGTATGACCCTGATTCCACCGAGTTGTTTATAATGTCATCTTCGATCGATAACTATTAACCCTCGTGCTAATAATAGCAGCGATTCTGCGTATTTACAAAGTAAAATACGAGAAAGCTAAGAGAGAGAGGTAAACAACTACATTTAAGTTTATTTCGAATGCACCAATGCAGTAGCAAACACAACAAACACGATCGATAAACTAAACGCACTGCACTGCCGATAGGCTAAATTCCCGCGTTTTTTCACGTCAATACCGCGTTTTTACACGCCGGAAATGCACTTACAAAATTGTTAACGTACACAGCACTTTAAAAAAATTCTACAACAATTTTATTTTCACAGTTTATAATGAAAAGTCACATTTTAACCGATTGCGGTAAATAAACAGATGCGACACTTATTACGTTCGTCGCGTAACTGACGACGACCGGCGAGTAGGGAGCACGGCAGGACGCTAGAGCGCGCCCAAACTATAACCTAGCCGAGTTGAAATAGTAGGGTGAGCGGGAGAGCGCCGTTTGACAATGGTGTGAATAAAAATAGGGCGGGTTGGTAGCCATTCATGTTAGGGGACGGTGCATCTGGACCGATAGCTTCCGCATTCACGGGGCGCCGCGTAAAAACTACCTGGGGTTTGAAACAGTTATTTCGAACGCGTAGCTATCATTAATGTGGAATATTATGATTTATGTTTGCCGGTTCAGACTCAGTACCTACTCAGAGCGATTTGCTGCATTTTAACCTGTTTTAATGGAAAACTTTCAGGGAGCCAGGTGTGATACAGAAAGATACCAAAATAATATTATAATTGATCACAATATCCGCAAACCTATCGATCGCAAATTAAGGTTTCCGTTCTTTCTGTCCAAAAACTCTTATTTCTATAAATAAAAAACTGCCCGAGTATCAGAAAACTCTTGGTGTCATAAAATAAAACCTACATCACACACAGTTTATCTAATATCATATATAAAGCATCAAACAAAAATAATATTTAAGTAGTGGAGCGCCTAATAAATGCGCTCCACGGGCTAGGCTTGGAATGTCGTTGCGTGATCGCATCAGGAATGAAGATATCTGCAGGAGAACCAAGATTACTGGCATAGCCCAAAGTATCTAACTTAAGTGGTAAGCAGAGCACATTGCTCGCAGAACAGGTGGTCGTTGGGGCCGAAAGTTGGAAGGGCTCCCACAAGGTGGACGAGGGTGGCAGGAATCCGAGACGCACTGGACCGTACGATGTGGTGACACTTGGGGGACGCCTGTCTAACAGTGGACGTCTTTTGGCTAAAATGAGGCACTCCATTGCATTATTCTGCTATTACCTAATCATAAGGGGTCAAAAAAACTAGACTACTCTGGGCGGGAAAACGACTAAATATCTGAAGTAATGACTGTGAACTTGTAACAATGTAGTAGACAAGCGTATATTTTACCCCTGCGGACGCCTCTTTTTAACCGATTTCGAAAAGGACGAGGTTCTATGTTCGGCTGAATGTATTTTTTTTTTTTTTGTCTTTGGCAGAGTGGTAACAGACTGACTTACGAGTTGTAGGTCGCCGGTTCAGACCCAGCCAGGCCCATTACTTTGTGTAATTTATTTCATCACCACTGCTCTCAAAATGGTGAAGGAAAACATCGTGAGGAAACCGGCATGTCCTAGAACCAAAAATTCGAAGACAAGTGACTTTCACGAGCCCGCAATGGGCCCGCGTGGTGGAGTCCCAGCAGTGGGAATATTAAAAGGCTGATTATGGTCGCTACTTTCAGAACACTTACTACAGTGACGAAATCAAATTATCATCTTTTTGTGTTGGTGTGAAAATCCATTTTTCTACTTAAATATTTTGAATCTAGTCTTTGTGTATCAATTACAGATAGGGACTTTTCTCGAGTCCTGAATTTTCAGCAAAACATTTCAACAGCTACAAATTATGTACTTCTTACAAACTGGAAGCAAAGGGCATAGGAGAGTAAAAATGCGATCATCTATTTCATACAAACTTTATTTAAATCAAAAAATAAAATCTACAATAATCCTTTTACTTTCAAGTATGTATAGTAATAAAATTTGTTTTTAGCATCTCAATCTATATTGTTAGCGATTGCCATAACCCCAGTGGTCAGGTTACGGCCCTTAGTACTCCAAGGCATTCATACCCTCCATGTTACAAAATTGTCACCAATTTTTTTCTCAACTTGACATTCTGTCTCTTAAGTCTTCAAACAAAACTCAATAACTAAACTATACATTTTCCTTGATTTCACGATATAAGCGACAGACTGCCAATCTTTAAAATCTTTACACAATTAGCTTAACAAATTATATTAAATCCTCTTTTACAGCTAAATTACAATGCATAAATTTTATTTTCAATAAAAATACATATCTCAATATATGAAAGAACACTTTTACCTATGTATTTGTTAAGTCGGTAACAAATGAGGCACTATTACTTTTCATTTATTATATTAATATGTACATAACTTGGACTCTTTAACTTAACATTACATCTTCAGTCCATTCTTAGGTACATCTATTCAAATCATGTTGCTGTTCAAAAAAATATTTTCATAATATTTTACAGTGTCAACAAAGTTGCATTCATGCAAAACCTTTTTGGTTTTTAAATAAATCAATGGTCTCATAATCACATTATTTCGATAGTTAATTTAAAGTGGAGGTGGATAGCGTTAGATATTATTTAATAAATGGATAACTATGAGGAGATCGATGAACGAATTAACTAACAATGGTTCACGCACCAACAACTAATCCTTAACCGAAAATATGTTGAGTTTCACTATTGTGTGTTTGTACAACTATTTTATGCTAATAGATATGTTTATAGAGTAAACGAAGTTACTGTCGCTCGTTGAGCTCTGTCACAATTAACTATTTCGGCACAAGTAACAAACATTCAGTATGATGTCCTAAAATCAATAAAGCTTAATTAGGAAGTACATAAAACAATTCTTTTCCCAAAAGAATAACTTCTCCAATATCTAGCTAAGTTTATATAAAATACACATTAGCATAATCTAAACAAATAATTTTGGTGTTAACTGTACAAAATGTATCTGTACATCTTCACATAATATTTAGGTATAGCACTCTTAATTAACGTTATATTTCGAGAAAGCACTCTTGGTATAGTTCCAATTAGGTAATATAATAAAGAATTTTTATATAATAAATATGTATACTATCAAGTATATTAACAATTTGTCAAAATGTTTATGTGTCTAAAATCTTGTGAATAATAAATGGATATCACCCTATTATAACAAATACTGCAGTGTAAAGCTAAAGTGCCACATGCTCAGATATTGCTTATCCCTACCAATATCGTATCATGACTCTAAAGTAACATCCATGGAGTCCCTGATGAGGTTTTATTGCTTAAAACTTGAGGTTCAAAAAGTGTGATCTTATAAAATATTTATAAAAAATTTAACATGTTGTACTCTCGCTTTATAAGGCAGATCATCTATCTGAAGTTACTACGTAGCCTCTGACTCGTCAACGTCACAACAATGAAAATCAGATTCACATTTTGCCTACTGTTAAATGCATTACGATAGAAGCTATAAATATAGAGAAAATAAATATCTACTAGGGCTAATAAAATCCTCCTGGTCCACGCGGTAAACTTACACGTTAAATATAGAATATACCTTTGTACTATTGTTTAACGTCGACGGCAGCCGCAGGCCCCTGGCCGACGTCGCGAGGCCCACGTCTCTGGGCCCGGCGCAGTCGCGGGGCCCGAGTCTGCCCGAGCGGTCCACGGACAGAGTCACCCAACTCGACTACCTACAGCCTAGACACCGTCTGCGGCGACGCCCTAGACGGCGATAAAAATAAAAATAAAACAACAACAGAAAATCAACCGTATACGACGCAGTCATCTTTGGATCCGACATCGGCGTCGGACCGAAGCGCGGGCGCAGGAGCCGACCGCGCTACTTGGCCAATCGCCGGCGCAAGCGGTTGCGTAGGGCCAGCGCCGGCGCCCACGGGCCCGTCGCGCGCTTGCCCAGCGCCCGCGCGCACCGCTCGGGCGCCAGGCGCGCCGTCTTGCTGGCGCCGCCGCCGCCGTCCTCGCCGCAGCGCGTGCGCTTGCAGGCGCCCTGGTCGCGCACCGCGCGCACCGGCTCGCTGGCGTCGTTGCGCGAGCGCAGCGCCCTGGGGCGCGACACGGCAGGCGGGGCGGGCGCGCCGGCGCAGGCGGAGGGCGGCGGCGGCTCGGCCGTGGTGGAGTGCACCTCGGGCTCGTCGCGCGCGCTATCCGCCCGCCTCGGGCGCGGGCGCGGCTCGGGCAGGCCGGGCGGCGGCGGCGGCGGCGAGGCGGCGCGGGCGGCGCGCGCGCGGGCGCGGCCCCGGGCGGCCCCGAGGTTCTCCTTCGAGCGGTCGGGGGGCGGACGGCGCGCCGCCTGGGTCCGCCGCGCCGGGCCCGGGGCGCGCGCCGAGTTTCCCGCCCGCGCACCTGCCGCAGCCGCCGCCGCCGCCGCCGCGCCGCGCAGCTCGCGAGCGTACAGCCCGATGCTGCGTGTTATCTTCTGAGCTAGTGGTGTCACTCCCTGTGCGCCTTGCGAGCGCGTGGAGCGTGTGCCGCTACGTTTTGCTTCCTCGTCGACGGGGATGGGTTCGACGGGTGCGGGTGCGACGCGACGCCCTGAAGGTTTCGCGTCCCCGGCAGCTAGCCGGTCGGTCCGTGGTGGTGGTGGAGGAGCGGGTGAGGGTACAGGCGGCGCGCGCCGTGTGAGTATGACGACGCGGTCGAGAGGAGGCGCGGGGGAGGCGGCGGGAGGTCGCCCTCGCGTGGCCTGGCGCGTGTGCGGGCGCTGCGGGGTCTCGGCCTCATGGTGCGAGCGCAGCACACGATCCGGTGCAACAGCCGACGCGTCTCGCTTGGCGTCAGTGCGTGGACGACGCCCGCGTGGTTTTGGTGGCCCTTCTGTTGGTGAGCTAGATGAAACTTCATTGATCTGGATACCACCATCATCGTCAGGTAGAGTCGAGGACTCTGTAACGGTTGTGGCAGGTTCGCTGACGGCTGCTCGAGGTGGGAGAGGAGGACGATTAGCAGTGGACGCGTCAGTATCTGCTTCGACATCCGGTACGACGGTGGCAGGCGCAGGTGTGGGTTCGCGAGGCTCGGAGGGTTCCCGCAGTACCGGGGTGCCAGCGATCTCCTCGTGGACGGCTGACAGGGTGTTGATGACGCGGGTACGATTGAGGAGACGGGCCATGAAGTATGATTCGGCAGGGTTACCGTAGTTGACAATGGCGTCGTCGTCTTGCTCGAGCACGTCGCGCGGCGAGTCATCAACGGGCAGTGCGGGCTGCGCGGGCGGCAGGCGCGTGTCGAGCGTGGCCACGGGCGGCAGCGGCACGTCGGGCGGCGGCGGCGCCGGCGGGGGCGCGCGCTCGGCGTCGGAGTAGCGCGTCATGATGGTGAGGCCGTTCTGTGGCACCGGGCGCGGCTCGGGCTCCGGGCGCGGCTCGCCGGCGCGCGCGGGCGGCGCGGGGGGCGCGGGCGTGGGCCGCGCCGCGCTGCTGCGGGAGCGCAGCACGGTGGCGCGCGGGGGGCCCGGCGGGTCCAGCATGAGAGTCACCACTGACGTGTTGTCGGCTCTCATTCTGGTGTTGGACCATCTGTAAATGAAATAAAAAATACTAAGTGAAGTCATATTATACATATTCACACATAACATTACAATGAAAATACCATATTCCATTATTTCTTGTCACCATTTTATAGGACACCTTCGTGAGCAAAGGTTTCGGTGGAGTGTTTATGAATCAATAAATCAGCAATTCAGTATTTTTGAGTATTGATTTACCAATTTGTTTACATTCAAGTTTAACTAATACATACCTTTCTAGAGCATGATCCACTAGACTTTTGGACGGGTTCAACCAGTCTCTCGGCTGGTTTCCATTCCCTCCAACAAGTGCAGCTTCATTGTGCCGCTCGGTCGCCTGAACTAGACTGACGGCGCCCTCGGGTGAGATCATGTTCCACAAGCCATCAGTGCCGAAGATCAGACACCTGTAATGGAGCAGAGAAATTAGGTTAATATGACGATAAATGGATAAATATATTAACTCCAGCAAAGTGATTTTAAATACTTCTGTAGCAGGCAAGAGACTGAATGTGTGCCTGTATATGGCAATGCATAGAAAGACATGCTTATGTCCTATGCGGTTTGGCAGAAAAATACAGTTACAAACCATAATTCATCACATTTAGGGGCATGGTTAATATCTATGACCTGATGATTGAGACTATGAATAAAAACAGACTGACGAATGGGATAGACTTGACGAAACTACATATATGGATTACTGATCTTATTACAGAACCCTAAAAATTTTATATCTAATTGTGACCCAAAACAGTGTCATAATAGGTCACTTCAAACTGGAAAAAATGCTTCAATTTTCTGTTCACACTATAGCATGAATTAATTGTGTTGTTTACTATGACTGAAATATTTTGGGACGCCAACAGTGTAAAATCTAAATTTTTCCATTACTTTCAAGGTTTTTTTTTTATTATAGATGAGCTCGTGTTTGACCACTATTTCACCTGATGGTAAGCACTAACTTTCCCTAACTACCATCAGCTTCCCCGACATTCCATAAAGTGGACACCCTCGTAGCCTGCTGCACCATTTCCAGTAAATACTTACCGAAATTTAGATGGGTCTATAGTCAATACACCTACATCAGGATCAGGACTGACTATAAACTCATCATTTTGAGGATTGTAACTCCACAGGTCTCCAAGCGACCTCGCTACAGCTAAGAAAGGTATCTCATCCATAGGCGTGTTCTTCTTGATAGGGCCTTTATGTCCGAGACGAGGTCGGTTCCATACGACACGAGGTACGCCAGCCTTCGAGACCACCTTCCCACCACATCTTTGGATACGCTCTATTTCTGTTGTGGATTCTGGTTTGTGGTCGGATGTCAATGGTTTTGCAGCCCACTCCTCACAACCTATAAAAAATTTGTTTATCTTAGGATGCTTTTAATATCGTGCGGATTTCATCACGCATGCGGGATTGCCCGAATTCTGCAGAAAATTTCAAAATGCATAAAACGCGTCCCGCGTGCGTAGTACACGCATTGCAATAAATACTTGTATGAAATGGACATTTGTGGGGGATACGCGTGTGCCCCCCCCCCCCCCCCTAAGAGTATTTTAAATATCGTGCGTCATCACGCATTCGGGGCTGCTGCCCGATATCAGGTTAAACAAGTTTTTCTATATTATTATTACTCATAGGTTTATGTATAAGCACTTTCATGATTAATTTTACATAATTTACTGGATAGAAAGCAATTGTTCTACCATGTATTTTTTTAGTAAGTACTTTTATTTTCATCTGTTTTTTTTTTATTACTAAGACCTTCCCTTTATCAGATAGTAATTTTTCTGTACCCAAAGGTAAAACGGGACCCTATTGCTAAGGCTCCACTACCTTTCTGTCACCAGGCTGTATCTCATGAACCGTGATAGCTAGACAATAGGCTAGTTGCCGTAAAAAATGTAATTAGTCCGTCTTTTAGATTATTCAAAACTATGGGACACGTATTTTTTTATTTGTAAATTAAACCAAAAATAACAAAGATATAGCCCATTAAAGTTACGTGTAACGTCACGCCGTGCTGCATTTTTTTGCACGGGGTGACGTCACACGTAACTTTAATGGGCTATATCTTTGTTATTTTTTGTTTAATCGAAAAAAGAAAAAATACGTGTCCAATATTCTCTTGTAATATAAAATACGAGTCCGACACTCTCTTGGCCGGTTTTTTCCATCTGCACAAACCTATTCAAATGTCCCTAACATTTCCATTTTGAATAAAATCATTATTGGTCAGCTAGTAATTATTTAATTTTTCCGCCACTAGAAATTACTCTCGCATAGTGGGTGCATGTACAGACATGTGAATTCAAATATGTTTAAAATACACGATGGGCCTCATCAGAAAGTTTAAAGTCACCCAAAGAGTTATGGAAATGGTTATGCTCGGAGTTTTCTTGCATGATCGCATAAGGCTGCAAACATAAAGAAACAGGTTACTGGTACAGGCAAGTCTGTGTGGGTTGGTACCTATCGGTGCAGGTATAATACTCCCGCATGTTCTTATGTGCTCATTTATAAAGAAACAGGTTTATACCAACTACCTGTACAGAGTCATACGTGTTTAAGCATTGGCCAGTGTAGTGTTTTACACATACAATTTACCTGTTTCTTTATGTGGTTTTACCGGTACCTGTCTGTACCGACCCGTACCAACATGTCGGGACAGAAAAATACTTTATGTTTGCACCTGATGAATGAAAACATCTGCAGGACAATCAAGGTTACCCAAATAGCCTGAAGATTCGCCAAACTTAAGTGGCAGTGGGCAAGGCACATTGCTTGCAGAACAGATGGTCGTTGGGGCCAAAAGGTTCTGGAGTGACAACCGCGCCGCGTACCAGAAGACGAAGCGTTGGAAGGCCTCCTACAAGATGGACCCATGACCTGGTTAGGGTCGCCGGTATCCGATGAATGCTAGACGCACAGGACTGTTTGCTGTGGTGACACTTGGGGGAGGCCTATGTCCAACAATGGACGTCTTTTGGCTGAAATGATGATGAATGATGATGAAATTTAAATATACAAGGCACTCAGAACCGGAAAAACTGTATATAGGTCATATAAATGTTGATTTCATGCTGTAACCAAACAGTGAAACTAAAAATGCTATATGTATTGCTGTACACATAAATAAAATGACTTACCATCTTTTTGGTAACCAAGTACAATAGCGGAATCCCCAACATGTCCAATATATATTTTACCACGGCGTATAAAAGCTATGCTTGCGGTTGTACCCGCCGTGCTTGGTAACCCTGTTACAGTTTTTGGCCATTTTTCTGTAATAAAGAAAGATAACTTTGTAATTATTTCATGCCTTGTCTAAGACTGGTAGGCCTAACAATAAGATGTTATTTTAAAACAATACACACAGAGTGACAAGAGACAAAACAGATGAAATATATTTGTTAGCTGATGGTTGGACTTAAAAACTGACTGTTACATTTGCCTATGTATAATCATTTATTTGTCTGGAAATTATTCCCTTATTAAAGCACACATACCGTTTTGATGTAGTAATATTTAACATATAATATTAAATTATTCATTGCACACTACATCAAAACTGTATGTGTGTTATAACCTTTCAATTGTGAGAATTACAGACACAATAGAAAGACAATGGGTGCGCGAACACGGCGTTCGCTTGGGTTTTAATGAATTAATAAGGGAATAATTTCCAGACCAATAATTGATTTTTTTTTTTCTTCTTATTAGTTTGTCTGCTACATCAGTTTTGGTCAAACCTGACCAAAGGTTCAATTATGGTTTCAGCTACAAATAGCATATTGATTGGTCACATAAGTAGGTACTTTAAGTTTTTTCTATGTTTACGAAAATAACTATGATTTACATCATTATCCCGCTTATAAAAAATATGTCTTACAAACTTGACAATAATTTAAAATAAGGTATTTTAATTAGGTACTAATTGTATAAGTACCGTACATAGTTGCTTTCAATTAAAAGTATTCTACAGCTACTTTCACTAGGAATGCCCCAAAAACTATTATGTGAAAGAATTTATAGTATTCTAATTAGAACTTGAGTTCTTGTTTATAAAATAGCAACTGGATGAATCATTTTGAGGGTTATGGAAAAAATTGAAGTTTTAATATTGAAACTATAACTTCATTTTACCAGTAACCTGAAAGTAATCTGAAAGAACACTCTTTTGAGTGAACGTTAGTTGCTTACTATTATATGAAGATGATGAAGAATATAAACTCTGCATGACAGGAAATTATATTTCATATGGGTTTCTTAAATAAAGTGCTTCCCTATTTAAAAAATTATGTGAATTTACAAATATTTAGTCATGATATTCAGGTTCAGTCATAAACAACGGTAATCTATGATATAATATTCTAGAAGCATGCCCAAATATCATTATAAGATATGCAAAACAAGCTTGTTGATATAGATAGGCACACATGTCTCAGATTTCACAGTAAGCTATCTTTGAGGTTGAGCAGTACTACAGTTGCTTGGAATTGCAATAATGACCTTATACATAACATTTTCTTAAGAGGAAACTTGAGCCAATATAAAAAACTGAAACTGGTAAAACTGCTTTCACTTAGTAAAGTGAGTGGGATTCCCAAAAAACTTGACAAAGACAATCTGTTTTACTTGCTATTATCTAACAAAGCAATAGCACGGACAATAACGACTATGACCATTCGAAAAACTTCTGTAAAGTCAATGTCAAACCACTCAAGAAAAAATAATGAACAACTTCAGCAAGGTCAAGCTTAACATTTGGTACAGTCACTTATAACTCGCCTTGGATCCAGACAAAGCCGAGTTTTAATACGATACATCGTAATTAAGTTAGTTAATACAGCGAAATTTGGTGTTTACCTAACTCTTTCCACATGTTCAAGTGGGTCAACATGTAACCATTTCTGATTGCTTTGAGTACATCCTCATCGTTGTCCGACCAGAACTGCCTCTGCTTCACAATAGAGTCCATTAAATGCTCCTTCGCAAAAGCTGCAGCCTCGCTGCCACCATGGCCATCATATATTCCGAAGAAAGCATACTCCAAATCCCTCTCGTCTTCAGTTTGTTGATAAGCAACGGAAAACAAGTCTTCCATATACTTTCTCCCGCCTTGGCTGCAGTGGCCAGTTACACGTAAATTGACACCAATAGACGCAGGCATTTTAAAACTAAAACACTACAACTTATAATAACAAAACATTTACGATTTCATTGTAACACAAACGTTTCTTTCCTGTACATTTTGCATTTGCAATTACGCGAGTCGCGACTGACGACAGATCACGTGGACATATTGATTACTACGCGTGCCCAGTGGTTTACGAGAAGTTCCATGAGTTAGAAAGAGATAAACATAGTTTTGTCACTTTGTCGTTGCACGAAATAGACGCCATCATTCTTTCCGCCATTTTAGTACAAGCTCACGTTGACCTTCTTTTAAAAATAAATCCTTCACTGTTGTACAAATATTTCACATGAATTACTAATTGTTCAAAATATATACTCTTTTAATTATTTTTGTATTAAGATTAGTACAAAGTTGTTATTATACGTTTTATGAAGTAAAAAGTAGCTTCGCAATTTTTATAGACCGTGACGGAAACCTCTACGTTCAGAAATTACAAATGATAACAAATTAAATTGTTTCGTTTAGAAATGACTGAAGCGAATTGAAGTGGTGCGGTGTATCGACTCCATACCGTATACCGTTAAAGTGAACATACCTTCACAGTCAGTATGGATGATTGGTGTACCCAACACCTGATTATCTAATCTAACTTACTATAATTTATTTTCGTTAAAATATGACCCGGCTCCCGGCTCTCAGACCTGAATGTGGACGGTATGGAGTCAGGTCATGTTTGTTGTAGGCATGTCAGTGGATGATCTATTATGAATCTTCTTTTAATTTTGTTCTTTCTGAATCATATTTCTGCTACCTTTTTCTATCCCACATTCTGTATTCAAGCTGTGGCCCTCGGACGGCATGGGGCCCGCCAAGCTTTTCTGTGGGGCCCCATAGGCTGGAGTAAGTATATATTGTTGTTATATTTATTTATTGTCTCAATAGCACTTGGCAATGTGTCACTTGATCTACAAACAAGTCAATAAAATTCGGCACGCATTCTTAAAGATTCTATCAAATATAGAGTATTGATTAACAGTAAGTCATTGTGCTCCATCATGACAATAGAAGAAGCAATAATATGGAGCAAGATAAGAAAAGGTTGAGCATGGCTAAGTGATGTTATGGTGTTCCTTTTCTCTTTCCAGTGTTGAATACCTAGATTGGGTATATTGAGTTTTATTAGAATTCCTGAGTTGTAGTTCCCTGAACTTTAACTTCTTAGGCGATTAACACACGGCACCGCGCACCACCGCGGAGGGCGGTGGCGGTGAAACGGATTTCTTAGCGGTGCTCGGCGCGGTTAGGCGGTTTATGCGCCCAACCGCGCGGATGGATTTAACGCAATTTTGACCAGTTTTATCACAGCCACTGGTGAAAATGGACTCTGAAGTGGTGGCAGCATCTGGCTTTTATGGCGTAGAAAGAAAAAAGTAAGAAGTTATTGAGTTCATCCATTTTTACGTAGCAGAACTCTAAATGGGACTTTCATGTTATCCTACAAAAGTTTGAGAAAACACGAAAATATTTTTTTTGAACTATACACGAATGTCCACTTCTTCATTTGATTATTTGTTAGCAAAGATAAATTGCAACACGTCCTGCATCCACAAAAATCCGCGCGGTTATGCGGTGCCCCGTGTGTAAGGCGCCGCTCCACCGCGCGGAGGAGCGGTGGTTGCGAGAGCACCGCTCGACCGTGGCTCGGGATTTTTGCTACTGTCTTGGTGAGATTAAGCACGCGATTCTTAACCTCACGTTTTATTTTATCCGTTTTTGGTGTTGTGTCTCATTGTTCTGTGTTGTCTGGTGTGGTAATCTAGTCATAAGGTTAGTATAAGTAAATTTAAGCTTTTTTGGCACTCATTTCCTTGAGAAATGAGTGCCGAAGAACCCCCTGATGGGGGTGGAGGATTTCCTCCAGAGATGGACGTCGTGGAGTCGCCTCAAGACTCTGCTGGTCGTTGCAAAACATCCGAACCGAGAAAGCGCCCCGGAGGCCCTGAGATCTGTATCGACACCAAAAGAAATAAGCCGCCGTCTGACTCCATTCAATCGGTATACACGAAGCCGGGTTTTGAAAGCGACTCCAAGATGCTCTATAGCGAGAGTGATAGGGCTCCCTTCAAAGTGTTTGTCTCCAGGATAGAGACGGACCCTAAACAAGGCCTAACCTTAAACTCTCTGAAGTTTGCTCAATTTATTCATAAGAAAGAGTTTAAAGGGGTAGTACAAGGCAGTGTGAAATCCATGGGACGTAACAGGATGTCCATCGATTTTAAAACACATGAGGATGCAAATCATTTTGTCAATAACCCAATCCTATCTGACAATAATCTCATTGCTTCCATTCCTCGTTTTCAAGTGACCCGCATGGGAGTTGTCAAAGATATCCCCACCGACTGGACTCTTGAGGAATTGGTTCTTGGCATTGAAACTCCCCACAACTGTGGAGAAGTTATCAGGGCCAGGAGGCTTAATTTTAAAAACAGAAAGGAGGACTCTGTCACTTGGTCTCCTTCTTCAACCGTAGTACTGACCTTTTCTGGGCAGATTCTTCCAGAAAAAGTATTCTGCTACAATGCTTCTCTTCCTGTGTCCATATACCATCTTCCCACAATCCAATGTAGGAACTGTTTAAGATTTGGCCACATTAGCTCCCAGTGTAGGTCCAAGCCTCGCTGTTACCGCTGCACTCTACCACATCCTGGAGATTCATGCAATGTCCCAGATACACAGGTTTCTTGCCTCTTGTGTGATGGCGGAAACCACAAAGCTACTGACGATAGATGCCCTGAACATTCACGACAAAAGTCTATTAAAATGGTTATGTCCCAAGAAAACCTAGGATACCGTGAGGCAGCAGTAAGGTTTCCCCGTCCCAAAACATTATACTCCAAAGTAACAGCACGTCCCTCCCTATTCAATCCATCCCAAACTCCCTCTGAACCCCTCTTATCAGCTCCTTTTTTTACTCCTTCTTCTTCTCCATATTCAACTCCTTGCAAATCGTCTTACACTAAGACAATTTATCGTTCCCCTAAACCTAGGCCAGAGCTGGGCAAGTCATATGACTTCCAAGCCCATCGGTCAATGGTTGAGTCTCCTAAATCTACTCAGCCTAATGGCTGCGCTCTGAACTCTTCTTACACCGAGACAACTCCTCTTCCCACTCCTAATGATAACCTGATAGAACTCTTGGCTTGTTCACTCATTAACATGTTATCAAAATTCAGTGACGCAATACCGGACAATGTCGTAATATTAGTTGAACAGCTCCTCGAATCTTGGACTCGCCAAAATAGAAAAAATCCTTCAGTGGAACTGTAGGTCTATTCGTAGGAAAAAACATGATATAATATATCTTATAAACCGTCATAAACCCGTCGTCTTTGCCGTGTCGGAGACCTGGCTCAGGCCTGGATCTCCTTTCAGGGTTCCTGGTTTTGCATGTCTTCGGGATGACAGAGATGATGGTTGGGCTGGTTGCGCCTTATTGGTTAGCAGATCTATCACTTTTTCCGAAATTCCGCTTCCTGTTCATGATCCTGGGCTTCATGTAGTGGCCGTTAGAGCCATGAACATATCATATATATCTGCCTACATTCCTCATCCCAATCCTAGCCTGCTGTCTGAATTCAACTCGATCCTTTCTTCCATCCCTTCTCCCCTGATTGTGATGGGTGATTTTAATTGCCGTAACACCCTCTGGGGTTCCCATTGTAATGACCCGTCTTCTAGCTTTCTGTTAGATCTTTTAGACGACTGCAACCTATGTGTCCTTAATGATGGATCTGCTACCCGTAGGGTATGCCCTACCCAAAATATTAGTGTTCCTGACCTTACTCTCTCTTCCCCTTCTTTAGTGTCCTCACTCTCTTGGTCTGTGCTCCCTAACTCTTATGGGAGTGACCATTTTCCCATCCTAATATCTTTTCCAAGTTCCCATCCACGTTCTTCTCCTATTCAACCCCTCCAAAGATATCATTTACCCCAAGCTGACTGGTCCAAGTTCTCGACCCAATTGGACTCAGAACTCCAAAACTTCCCCCAAGTTAACCCATCCAACTCTCTTGCCCTTTACAATGACTTTGTCGATTGTTTGTTGAGAGCGGCTGATTCCTCAATCCCCGTGAAGAACTCTGCCCGAGACCTGATTCCTTCTCCACCTTGGTGGGATGCTGAGTGCACTGAGAGCATTCGTAAACGAAAAGAAGCAGAAAACGCTTTCTCCTCTAGTCTAGACTTGTCTGATTATTTAAATTTTAAAAAGACTTCTGCTATTACCTGTCGACTATTAGCAAAAAAAAAAAGATGTGGCTGGCTTAAGTTTTGCGAATCGCTCTCTCCACGCACTCCTGTTTCACTAGTATGGAAGAAAATAAAAATCTATCGCCAATCTTGTGACAGCCAGTCTCTTAATATTTCTTCCAATGACCCTTCTTCCTGGCTGGAAGATTTTATAACAAAATTAGCCCCCCCCTTTGTTCCCAGTTTTGAATGCCTTCCTACTATAGTTCCTCCTTCTCCTACTTCTTCAGAGAGATTTGATTACCTATTTTCCCTATCAGAACTGACATGTGCCTTAGACCATCTCAAGGACTCTGCTCCGGGTGCTGATGGCATCCCCTACTCCTTCATTTCCAAATCCTCTTCCAATTGTAAACTTCTCTTTCTCAACCTAATTAACTCTTTTTTCGTAACTGGTCAAGTCCCAGAATCCTGGAAATCACAAATCGTTATCCCAATCCTAAAACCTGGTAAAGACCCAACAGATCCTTCCTCATATCGTCCTTGCGCTCTCTTCTGTCCTAGCTAAAATTATGGAGAATCTCATCAAGAATCGACTTGAATGGATCTTGGAATCTAAAGGTGTTATACCCAGTTCTCAATTCGGTTTTAGAAGAGGCATGGGCACTTTGGATAGCCTAAGTGTTTTCTTATCTGATGTCCGTATTGCTTTCTCCAATAGTGAAAGCGTTCTTGGTGTTTTTCTTGACATAGCTTCAGCCTATGATAACGTCCAACTTCCTATACTCAGGCAAAAATTGCTTCAGCTGAGTATCCCTGTGAGGATGGTCAACATCATTTGTAATCTCCTTATGTCCCGCTCTATTTCTGTCCGTCATCAAAACTCCCTCTCCTCTCCCCGCTTAGTGTGGAAGGGCCTTCCCCAAGGATCGGTCTTAAGCCCCATCCTTTTTAATATTTACACGTACGATTTGGAGTCTACAGTGAGCTGTTTCTGCAAAATCCTACAATACGCCGACGACATCGTTCTGTACTGTAGTTCAGCTTCATTTTCAGACGCTTCATCCCGTTTAAATTCTGCCCTTCATTACTTAAATCAGTGGCTGACTGATCACGGGTTAAGTCTGTCAGTCCCTAAGTGTAATGCAGTGGCCTTTTCTCGTAAACGTAACATTCCCCCTATCAATCTGCACGTTGAAAATGAACCCATACAAATGCAGGATAAAGTAAAATTTCTTGGCCTTGTACTTGATCCAAAACTATCTGGCGTCTACCATTTGGACTACATTTCCAAAAAATGTGAAAAGGGTGTCAACGTTCTACGCGCCCTTTCTGGAGTTCGCTGGGGAGCTCATCCAACTTCCCAAAAGATTTTGTATAATGCCATAGTTCGCAGCCATTTTGACTATGGGAGCTTTCTTCTGGAGCCATGCAACAGAATCGCCCTTGCTAAATTGGAAAAGATCCAATTCAAATGCTTACGCATTGTCACGGGTGCCATGAAATGCTCTCCCACTAATGCCCTCCAGGTAGAATGTTTAGAGCCCCCACTTCACCTTCGTAGACAATTTCTCTGCGACCGATTTTTTTATAAAACTATTGAGAACAAAACCCATCCTCTTCTTCCACTTCTGCGTAGTCTTATTGATTTAATACCGAACTCCCGCTATTGGTCCCATAAATTCCCTCCTCTACTTATTAACAGCCTCTGTAAATTTAATAACATGAATACTTCCTTAGTCCAGTCAAATTCAAACCCTATATTTGAAGTAAGTTTCGACTCTTTACTCTTCCAACCCAAAGTAATTTTTAACCTGGGAATCTCCAAACATGACCCTGCTGCCAACGATAAACTTAACAGGATTTTATCAGAGGAGTGGCGAGATTGGCTCATGGGCTCACATTATACACAGACGCCTCTAAGCTGTCAGTTGATAGTGAGGTCGGTTCTGCTGTATGGATCCCGAAATATAAAATTATCCTTAATTTTCGCAGTCCTGCTTTAGGCTCCGTTTATACAGGAGAAGCAATAGCTCTTCTGGAAGCGGTCTCCTATATAGAATCCCACAGTCTCAACAAATCCTTGATTCTCACAGACTCTCTTAGCTGCCTACAAGATTTAGTAAAATCACCTTTTCGCTCGCGTAACAATTTTTCCCTAACCTTAAAGATCAAAGAAATCCTTTATAGATTAGATTGCTCAGACATAGAGGTTGCATTGGCTTGGATCCCGAGCCATTCTGGAATCGTTGGCAATGAGAATGCAGATTTGATTGCTAAGTCTGCAATTCGGAACGGAATCGACACTCATTCATCTTGTTACCCTCGTGATTTGCGCTGCCTTGCTAAACCCGATATGATGAAGAATTGGAACTCCCATTGGCAAAAAACTCGAATTTTGAAAGGAAAATTTTATGGCTCTATCCAACCATCCATCCCCTCTAAATGTTGGTTCAGCAAACTAAAATTCTCAAACAAATTAGCCACCTCCGTAATAATTCGGCTCCGACTCGGTTTTGTTTGCACTCCTGTTTTTTTGGCCAAAATCCATGTGAGAGACAATTCTTTATGTGAATGTGGCCTAGAAGAGGGTACCTTGGAACACTTATTTTTCTCCTGTCCTCGTTTAACAATTTCCCTGTATGACTTGCTTCCTTCTGATATCCCCCGCCCAGTTAACATTCCTTTCCTTTTATCTCTAGCTCATACCCCTGCAGTAAAAATTCTTTATAAATTTATTAATGTTAATAAAATCCAGCTGTAGCTAGTACTGTTATTTAAATTTTGTGTATTTATTTCATGTTTTAATATTTATTTTGTACTGTTCTAAATGTTTACTAACCAAAAAATGTTTTGTCCCTTTTTAGCATGATGACCAGTGAATGCCATCGCTACAAAAACTGATCAATAGACAACTATACTCCTGACTTTCGTTGGTAGTGGTGAAAAGTTTACACGTGCTTTTTGTCAGTGCTACGAATTTTTTCGATTTTAGTGAACTTCTAACTAAGTGAAACTTGATCGAGACTGTTCTCTGTGCTTGTGTTTTGGTCAAGGTTTGATTTTATTTGTGATTGTCCCCTTTTAATTAGTTTTAAGTCATAATGAATTCCAAAAAGCCGCCTGATCCTGACCCCCCTGATGAATTATTTGATATTTCCCCCGTCCTAACCATAACCCTACCCCATAACTGAAATACCCCTACAAGAAAATAGAATGGATACAGAGTCCACAACCCTGAAAAGGGTCGCTGGCTCGCCCCCTGCAATTCCAAATACACCCCCTAAAGTCCCGAAAACTGTTATTGGTAGACTTACATATACCAAGAGTGACAATCCTCCCTATATCGTGCATGTATCTTTAAAAGACCAACAATCCTCAGGCACTGTGCTACAACCAATTAAGTTTGGTATGTTTTTGACAGTCAATAATGTCAGTAATGTACGTCTGGACGGAATCAAACGAGTAGGCAGAAACCGTGTCTCAGTCGAATTTAAATCTCATCAAGATGCCAACAGTTTTCTCAACAACACAATTCTGGGCAAAAATAACTATGTAGCTGCCATCCCACAATTCAACATTACACGAATGGGCATAGTTAGAGACATTCCAGTAGAGTGGTCAGAGGATGAAATTATTAGAAACATTCAGGTCCCGGAGGGCTGTGGCCCTGTCATCAAGGCCAGAAGGATGAGCCGTAGGGTGTCCTCTTCTGGAGTAACTGAGTGGAAACCTACACAAACTGTGGTACTAACTTTTGATGGACAAGTCCTACCCAAACGCGTGATCAGTTTCTACTCATCTCTTCTGGTTGAGAGATACACATACCCAACCATCCTCTGTTATCATTGCTGTCGCTTTGGACATACACGCACCTTATGTCGTTCCAAACCAAGGTGTTTTAAGTGCGGTGATGATCATCCAGGGGATGGATGTGAAACTACCCAGGAATCAGGCTTCTGTGTCTCGTGTACTGGCAATCATTTCGCAAACGATAGTGCTTGTCCTGAATTGGGCCGACAGAAGAGCATCAAAGCTTTGATGTCGGAAAAATCGATCTCGTATGCAGAGGCCAGTCGGGTATTCCCTCCTGTTTTTAGATCATACGCTGATGTATCCAAATCCTCTCCTCGTCACAAGTTTAGGGTGAATGTAGCTCAATCCCAGTCCTCGAGTCCTATCCCTGATACCCAAAAGTCATACCGTAAAACGGTCCTTCTAAAACCCAAAACCCGCATCCCTCTCTCTCCTGGCTATAACAGACAAGCTCATCAAGAGCTTACCCGAAATTATTCCTTCTCCCCAACTAGAAATGGATGTGCTCTACCAACGGAAGTTGCAGAGCCAATAACTCCTAGACAAGAGAATAACTCAACAAATATTTTAGACTTCATAACTAACATTCTAATGTCTGTACTAGCTAGTCCAACTCGATCAATACCTGACCACGTTGCCTCAAAACTGACCTCAATTTTAAATTATATTCACGACGTTCCATCCCCTGATATTCCTTCAGTGGAACGTGAGGAGTATTACTCCCAGAAAATCTGATCTGACTTATTTGATCAATAAATTTAAACCATCAATCTGCGGCATCGCCGAGACATGGCTCTTGCCTGATAGCAATTTCAGGTTGCCATGTTTTGGTGCTGTTCGTAATGATAGAAATGATGGATATGGGGGATGTGCTTTGCTCATCAATAGCAAGGTATCATACTCCTAGATTCCTCTAACCTTCGTTGGCGATAACATAAATGTTGTTGCTGTTAAGACTGAGGATATAAATATTTTTTCTTTTTATATTGCGCACCCACAACTCGAATATCTTTCAATAATTAGAAAGTTGTTATGCAGTGTTAGCGGTCCAATAATTGTTATGGGTGACTTTAATTGCCATCATTATCGTTGGGGATCAGATACTTGCGATAACTTTGGCATAGGCTTGCTGGATGTATTGGATGATCTAGATCTTTGTCTCATCAACGATGGTAGTGCTACACGCAGATCTGCTCCTGGGCAGAACAATAGCTGTGTTGACCTGACATTCTGTTCAGCCAATATATCTAGCCTTCTCATTTGGCGACGCTTGGATATGACCCATGGAAGTGACCACTATCCCATCATAATTGAATTCCCTTCCAAAAATATTCCATTAAATGTTTCCCCTCCCCTTCTAAAATACCAACTTAATTCGGTGGACTGGAATTTATACTCCAAAATCTTAGACCTCAGAGTATCCTCTCTACCAAAAGTTGATATTTATAATGCCCAGGAATGTTTTTCATCCTTTTCCTCCACCATTTCCTCTACAGCAGATGACTGCTTTCCATCTAAAAAGACTCCTTCTGGTAGACTCCCTTCCCCTCCATGGTGGGATAGGGAATGCACTGACATGATCAGGGCCAGGAATGAGGCGGAAAAGACATTCAACTGCGATATGAACCTGGAAAACCTCCTCACCTTCAAGCGGATTTTAGCTAAGTCCAGGAAATTCTTTAAAAAAAAAAGCGTGAAGGTTGGGCAAAATTCTGTAATTCGCTGGGTCCATCTACGCCGGTTTCGACGGTCTGGCGAAAGGTGAGGCATTTTAGGAGCAGCTTAGCACCTGCTTCCTCAAGCAACATCACAAAAGAACTGGGATACCAGTTCTTCTCAAAAATCGCTCCGGCCTATGTTCCAAGCGTAGAGGAAAGCAGTGTTGGCATTGATGATGCAGACAACACTGCTGACCCAATGAACATGCCATTTAGCCTAGACGAACTGAAAACTGTGCTGTCCCATGTCAGAGACTCTGCACCTGGTGTGGATGGATTCACCTACTCTTTTATTACCAAAGCTGGTCCAAAAACACACCAATATTACCTGGATTTGGCTAACTTCTGTTTTACTTCCGGCTATATTCCCACAGAATGGAAGGTTCAAGTAGTCATTCCAATTTTAAAACCAGGCAAAGACCCTAATGATCATTGCTCATACAGGCCTATTGCTTTATCGTCCATACTTATTAAACTTTTGGAACACTTAGTTAAAAACCGCTTAGAGTGGTTGGTAGAAAACGGGAGACTGCTCCCGCCGACTCAGTTCGGCTTCAGGAAAGGTCTGGGCACGGCTGATAGTGTGGGTACCCTCACGTCAGGGGTCCGGCTGGCCCTTAGCGGGAATGAGTCGGTGGTTGTGGTCTTTCTAGATATATCGGCTGCCTATGATTCGGTCCTCCTCCCTAACCTCAGGCAAAAACTGCACGAGCTGAGAATCCCGGCTAGGATTTGTCGCATCATCGGTAGCATCTTTACCAACCGCACCATTCAATTAAGAATCCCTGGGGCGGACTCTGATCAAAGAACGGTCTGGAGAGGATTACCTCAGGGATCTGTTCTTAGTCCCCCACTGTATAACATTTATACAGCTAACTTACCCTCTTGTCTTAATTACGATTGCAAAATCCTTCAGTATGCTGACGATATTGCACTCATGGTTTCTGGCAGTTCCATTCAGGATGCCGCTCAATCAATGAATGTCTCTTTGTCATCGCTAAATCAATGGCTTTTTGATCACGGTCTGACTTTAAGTGCGCCAAAGAGTACAGCGGTCATTTTTACCCGCAAGCGTTCTGTACCCTCAATAGATATTAATATCGATGGACAACCCATTCCAATCAAAGATAAGGCTAGGTTTCTGGGAGTAACTTTGGACTCAAGGCTGTCTGGGGTTGAGCATATTAACAACACGGTCAGGAAGTGCGAACGATCTGTGTCGGTCCTTAAGGCCCTGGCCGGGGTGTGGTGGGGAGCTCACCCATCCACCCTTAAATTGGTCTATAATGCGCTAGTCAGAAGCGTGATGGATTATTGTAGCTTCCTTATAGAGCCCTGCAACAAAAATGCGCTGAAAAGATTAACTAGCATCCAGGCCAAATGCCTGAGGATTGTTATTGGGACAATGAAGTCATCTCCCATAAATGCGCTTCAGGTGGAATGTGCAGAACCGCCTCTACACCTTAGAAGACAGTATTTGGCGGACCGATTCCTGTCTAAAGTTTTTTCCCTTTCATCCCATCCCTTGCTCCCAATTTTGGAGCAAATCGACCTTTCTTTTAATAATTCCCCTTATTGGAACCATAAAACAGTTCCTTTATTGATGAACAGGTACAGGGAACTTAAACAACTCCTCGCGCCTGTTTGTCAATATCCAACTCTCCCGGTCTTCTCCGCCGCATATGAGACGAATCATTTCGAACCAAAAGCCGTCTTGGGACTGGGTATATCTAAGAATACCCAAAATGCGAGAGACGACTTTGAGTTAGCTCTCAGGCGCTATTGGGTAGGATGGAACCTTTTTTACACTGACGCTTCAAAATTGACCGATACAGGAAATACTGGTGTGGCTATTTACTTTCAAAATTCTAGAATTGCTCTACTGTTCCAATGCCCACCAGAGGCGTCAGTGTTCACAGGGGAGTGCATTGGTATTCTAGAAGCCATACACTATATCAAATCCCATCAAATAGCAAGATCAGTAATTTTTTCAGACTCACTTATTAGTATTCAGGCTTTAAAACAAAATCAACTTTATAGTAAAATTCATAGTAAAATAATTGTAGATATTAAGAACTTGCTATTTGATTGCTCCCAAAACGGCTTGGACATCGAGATAGCCTGGATCCCCGGTCACTCGGGAATTGTTGGCAATGAGTGCGCTGATTCGTTAGCAAAGTATGCCACATCGAATCCAGTTGATCGAAAGCACTACGTGGTTCATAACTACGATTTGCGGAATGATGCCAGACCCAAGTTATTTAACTCGTGGACTGAAACATGGAAGGCGACCTCCAAAACCAAGGGCGTGTACTATGCAGCTATACAGCCCGAAATTCAACGTAGACCTTGGTTTTTTAAATGCCCTAAATTGTCAAAGAGAACCGTTTCGTCACTGTGTCGACTGAGACTCGGACATTGTTGTAGCCCAGTGTTTCTGAATAAGATTCATGTCCGAGATAGTTCGCTGTGCGAGTGTGGTCTTGCAGAGGGTACTTTAGACCATATCTTCTTCTCCTGCTCCCTAAACAATAAATCTTTCGACCTCTATCACAAAATTTCTAAATTTAAGATTCCTCTCCCAACCAATTTTCATTCCCTTCTCTCCCAAATTAGTTAACATTTTAGCAACTTTTTTAAATGAAAATGATTTAAGATTCTAATTGGTGCGTAATTAATGTATATACTATATATTATCAATATATATTTATTTTGTATTCAATAGTTTATGCGTCGTATATATCGTAGATAAGTTTGTAAATTAGATTACGTGTCTTTACTAACACTTGTGTCTGTCTTTTCAGCTTACTAACATCTACCACGAAGGTAAAATCTCGACGGTAGACCTTTCTGAGTCGCCGTCTCAACGCGACACTGGCAGAATAGTCGCTATCGGCTCAATTGCCAAAAAAAAAAAAAAACTATACTCCTGACAAAGCACCGATCATCTCCATCTCATAGGTACCTTGACATTGGCAAAATCATCGGACATACGTCGATGGAGCCATACAATTAAAAAATTGAATTGAATTGACCGTGGCTCGACCGCGCGGTCGGGCGGTGTACGTGTGTAAGGTATCAACGGATTTCTAAGTGACCAATGTAACATAAGATCCGCTTCACCGCCAACCGCGGCGGGGCGCGGTGCCGTGTGTTAATCGCCTTAGTAATGAGGTAGTGGATGAAAACAGACTTGCCCTTTATTTAATTTTGCTTTAGGAATAGGTGCAAAAATACACTAAACAAACAAAGACATTATCAGTAACATCTCTTCAATTTTTCTTAAAATTAAAATCCATCTACAAGCTGAAACTGTTGGGCACCATCAACAGTATACACAGCTATTTGATTACATAGGTAAATCACAATCTGTTTTGATCATTGTTGATCCATATTTTATTACTAGACAAATAAAAGTTGGCAAGGGAAAGCGGGCCATAAGGAAAAGGCAGGAAGATGAAGTTATTAGGGTAGACAAGAATCTCTATAGCTTCTTTTTTAAATTGATTTTATTATTTACCTACTTACTACTAACTTAAAAGTCTACTATCTATTCTTCAGCAACCTCCCATGGTTTTTCTGGTCTGTTTAGATCCCAGGGGTTAGGTTTCTTGTACACTTCTGGTTCTTCCAACTTGACACCACCATTGACAACCTCTTTTATGAACTTGTCAACTTTTCCACCTTCAACGGGCTTGATGTCACAGTACATCTCAGTAATACCACTCTCAAGACACCGTTGAGCAAAGACTTTGCCCAAGTTTATGTAGGCGCAAGTGTCTTTGATACTGTAGAGTTGTTTCCGCAGCGCCCACTCTGATGTCTTTGCTTCTATAACTGGGCCATTTACAAAGTGGACTACTTGTGCTGTTACTGTGCGGTTACTTGCTGTAAGAATGAGCCTGTTGAAAAAGAGAAGATAGGATATTAGTATGATTATTTACTATGGCTCAAATAAATTTCTTATAGAGTTAAAATAAGAAAAATGAAGGCTGTGTTTTAATATTTATCTGTAAGTATAGAAGATGTCTAAAGTCTTTCTTAAATCGGTAGATTTAAGAAAACTTCATAAATGCAATTTTAATTTACAAACTTGTGCCAGAATTTCCTCCCAGGTGCATCTAAGTGGTAGCCATCAGGTTTGCGAGCAATCCTTATTTTCTCTAAGTTCCGGGGGTTCCTGTTTACAAATTCAGCTGGAGCTGTAGAGCTACATCTAGATAAACTTGGAGCTACTAATAATCTTTTTAGGTTATTCATTTTAAGTCAAATTATCAATGTTTTCACCTATAAAAATAACCTAATTTGATGTCTGTCAGTCAGCTGCCAAGCTATTTGACAGTTCGTCAAATGTCAACTAAACATCCGGATTAGGTTTGTCTTTCTTCCGGACTCACAATAGACAATTCTTGTTAAAGCTATTCATGACAGAAAAGACTCGACTAAATTTTTAAGTCAACCAAAATATATGGTCATAAAATAATGGGTTTCACAAAACTATATCTTTTTTCACACACAGTGCTATAATTACAGCTGCAGTCCACTACTGTTTTATAGACTCATTAGATTGTTTATTCAAGAAAACAATATTACCT
Organism: Mythimna ferrago; assembly: GCA_910589285.2. Taxonomy (NCBI): domain Eukaryota; kingdom Metazoa; phylum Arthropoda; class Insecta; order Lepidoptera; family Noctuidae; genus Mythimna; species Mythimna ferrago. Next base: position 11,902,821 of record OU342690.1, on the reverse strand, counting down.
ACCACGTAACATTGAACTTAGTACTATATTACTTTTGAAAGTAATTTTTCTTTAAGCATATCCTACTCAGTCAGTAAGTAATAAGTATTAAGCTTTTTTAAGTAGCTTTTTTTAAATTTTAGTCATATATCGATTTCAATTACTAAAATAAAACCGTAACTCTGATAAACTGATTAATTTTAAATGTCAATGTTTTGTTGATGCAAAAGCGCGTCTCTAAAATGACGTAAATTCTTGTATTCACTTCATTCGCCCACCCACACGTTGAGTCGTTGAGTTTTGATAAGAAAAAGTACAGTTTGTATTTATTCTAGGCACGTTTTGTTACCATATTCACCGTCTTCGGCTATGTCGCGGTCGCTGGAGCTTGTGCGCTACAGTCGTTTCTCTGCGCCAATTGTTTAGTGGAGTTGTGTGATTGTGTACGGGCGTAAGCGTGAGGGGCAGTTGCATACATGTTTTGTAATTAATTTGAACGCCCACTCCTTAGTCTGCTGTGGTGGTTGCTCAGTGTATGTGATGGTAGTGGCTTGAAGGAAGAATAAGTGTGGATTGTTGTTAAAATGTCGCTGCAGAAGAGTGTGAAAAGTGCGGGAGGAGACCGAAGTGAGCAGGGCGATACGACATCAATATGCTCGTCGGTGACGACGCAGCCGGACAGGCACGGCTTCTTCGGAGGTGCTCAGTACAGTCCAGAACCGTAAGTACACTCTACCAGCATTTAACATTGTACAAAGGCACTTCTACTGTTGTGTGTTTTACACTGTAGTAAGTTGTTTACCCAAAACACCACCAACATAATTGGGTCATTATCATTGTTTATTATGTTTATAGAATAAACAAAACAGGCTTACAAAGTCTATTTACTCACAATTTTACAACCTATTTGAGTTTTATGCTGAACAATACCATTGGCATCATAACTGCATACCTTTGCTATCACTGTGGGTTTATTAAGGTGATTTGATAGTATAAATATAATTACCTAAATTATAATTAGAGACTTTCATTTTCACCTCGTAAGTCGGTAATTACTCGTCTGCATACTTTCTCTATTAATTTCATTATTTCAGAGCGGAATACCTTGTTATTTCAAATGAACGTTTCAGAAAAATTCTACTCATATTAATAATAATAACAAGAAAACTAAGATCAGTTAATAAATGATTGATGGGCAGATAAACTCCAAATGCAGAAAAGGGAAAATTATTATAAACATTATTTTGCAGAAACAATAAAAACAAATTGGATGTAAAACAAAAGCTGCTCAACTATACTGTATCATATCCAATCATTGTTATTATAAGCATATTATATTTCAGCTAAGTGCTGCAAATAGCTAACGCCCTACTATCATATTACTATGACAAAATCACTGAGTCATAGAGGTTATTAAATCATGTATTCCTGATAATCTGTGTTGTTTATGGCTCATCAAGGGATAAAGTTGCAGTGAAAAGGTTTTATTTCAGGACTTGGGCCCTTTATTCTATTAGGTACAGTATGATCAAAATATGTTGGCCACTCTGAACTTGGTGTCCTGAAATATCTGCATACTCAAACAAATATGGCAAATATTTTTTTTTTTCTAAAACAAATTACTTTATGTCACTCCTGTAAAATATACTCTATGTTGCTTAGTAATTTTTGCCTTCCAAGCATCAAATGTTATTTGCATTTGCCATGTTTCTTAAAAATAATTACTGGCACTAGGCAATTGTTCGAAATTCAAAGCAATTGAGATGCTTCGACCATACTGTACCTGGTGTTGCTTTTGCTCTATTTCTTTGTGAGCATAAATCTTGGGATCCATCCCCGGGTACTTTTATTATGTTTTCTTGTCTTTAATTTCTCAGTACTCGTAGCAGCCTAGAATCTGTATTTAGGCCTGCTTAGTGTCAGTTAGATTTTTTACATTATAAATATAGTATCAATTCATTAAACCCAAGCGAAAGCCGGCATTCACGCTGTCATTGTTTTTCTATTGTGTCTCTAAATTGACAGTATTCTAAGGAAAAAGAAAGTATTAATTTATCATATTAGTTCATGGAGATTGTTAAACATAACTGGAGAAAGAAGCCTAACCCATTACTTTGGTACTAGTAATGCCTGAATTACAATAAACATGGCATTATAGCATGATGCTGTTTATTTTATTTATTAGTTAATAATTTTAAACAATAAATAGCAGTATTTTCTACACACAACTAAACAATACAATCACAAATTCCGCATTATCGTCATAGGTATGTAACTTATGAACATAAATATGTTTATAATTTATTTTAATGGATAAACAGGGTATTTAACTTATCCACAATACAATAGGTAACATTCAGCTCATAAGAACAATATTCTAAGGACAATCTGGGACAAAAATGTGTGTTTATTTATTAAAAAGAAAAGAATATTTCTGTTACATGGATGTTGTTGATTTCTTTTACAAACCAAAGTATTTTTTTAATAAAGTCAGAGAGAAAAAGAAGATGCAAATGGTTTATAATAAGTAAAATAACACAAGAAAGAAAACAAAACAACAGTCGTGACCTCAAATCACATTTTAGTGTAACTGTACCTGAATGTTCAGCGGACACGGTTTTGTGAAAATAATTGAAATTAATGAATGTGTTTAGTATTTAACTACCAGGCACTCATAAAAAGTAAGAACACTTAAAACATGAAGCATTTTAGTAAGTCTGAATGTACTTTTACTGCTTACAAAAGGAGGAAAAAATGAAGAGTTGTTTAATTTTAGTAAGGTAACTAATAAATGACACATATTTTATTTTAATTCTTGATTTACCTGTCTAATAACTAGAATATTCATTTAAGTATGTTACAAACAATATATTTTATCATAATAGCTTGTGGTTAACATACCTACATTATCTGTTTTTGTTATTCAGGATTTAATTAATTAGTAGAGGAAATAGGGATTAAAATGTTGCTCACATATATAAAATCAGATCTCAAAACATGATTTGTTTTGATAAGAACTAATTTATGTGTATGCTATGCAACCTCTCTCTTGCCCCTGCAAGTCTTGCTGAAACGACCGACATTTCACACAGCAAACACCTAAAAAGAACACAAAAATATTGTATGACCTTTAACAATTATAAAGTAACATCTCTACTCGCGTATACCAACTGTTCGCTAATAATAATACATTGCAAAACGGAAGTACGTATATTTCTTAACTTCCCAGATATTGTCGGTCTGTCGTAACAAACACGAACAACTTGTAGAGCTGTCGGTTTTTTTAAACAAACTGCGAGTCGAGTTGTTTAGGGTCAGCTCACACAAGGCGCGATGCGAAAGAGAGGCCAGTTGTTTCGCGCTGCACCGCGAAAAGTATCGCGACAACGCAAGGCGAGGCGCAAGCGCAACACGGGCAGAATATCTTTGCTTTACGCTGCGACTTAAGAGTTAAGAAACCCGAAGTACAGCACGCTTGCTTATGCATTAATCTTATAGATATGTAATAAACATCTTAGGAATATTCATAAATTAAAACTCACATTGAAAAGTGTACCTTATTAGCAGTAAATAGAGTTCTAATTGTATCTCTAATTAAAAAGTGCATGCAACGTTGCGTCGTCGTCGGGTCGTGTCCCTGTGTGAGCTGACCCTAAGTTAGAAACAGTAAATTAAATTAGCAAAAAAGCATGTTCTGACAAAATATTGAGTAGGTAGGTATTGTTCCGCGATTCCGATCTCACGTGATATTCGAAGGTAGTTCGTGCAGTTTTGTTATCATGCATGTTATTGGCGTGAGGTGTTGCACTAGATAATATAAGTAAGTAAGGCAACTCATGTATGACATAGTTCTTTAAACGACTTTAAAAAAAAAACCGGCCAAGTGCGAGTCGGACTCGCCCATGGAGGGTTCCGTAGCAGCAAGTAACATAATATAAAAGTTCTTGTAGTTCGTTGTAACTTTGATCGATGTTTTAATAAAAATGTATTTTTTTAGATTTATGACGTATTAAAAAATCCCTACCTAAAAACCTACTTATTAGATCTCGTTCAAACCAATTTTCGTTGGTAGTTTGCATGGTAATGTACATCATATATTTTTTTTAGTTTTGTCATTCTCTTATTTTAGAAGTTACAGGGGGGGGGACACACATTTTACCACTTTGGAAGTGTCTCTCGCGTAAACTATTCAATTTAGAAAAAAATGATATTAGAAACCTCAATATCATTTTTGAAGACCTATCCATAGATACCCCACACGTATTGGTTTGATGAAAAAAAAATTTTTGAGTTTCAGTTCTAAGTATGGGAACCTCCAAAATTGATTGCTTTTTTTCTATTTTTGTGTGAAAATCTTAATGCGGTTCACAGAATACATCTACTTACTAAGTTTCAACAGTATAGCTCTTATAGTTTCGGAAAAAAATGGCTGTGACATACGGACGGACAGACAGACAGACAGACAGACAGACAGACAGACAGACAGACAGACATGACGAATCTATAAGGGTTCCGTTTTTGCCATTTGGCTACGGAACCCTAAAAAGGAGGTTCTATTATTTTTTGTGGTTCTATGCTCGGCTGTATGCATATTTGTTTTTTTTTTTAACACCGATTGTTCCATTGTTGACCGATTTTTGTAGATAGGCTTTTAAAAATAAAAGAACGAATAAATACAAGAATAGTTAAAGATGTAGTAAAAAATGAGGCAGTTAGTCCTCAAACCTCCTTGGTTCCCGGGTTTGATACCTAGGCTATTATAAGTCATTTTTGTCATAGGTCAAAGTCCAAAGTGCACGACGAGACACGGTCTATCACCGCCTACTACACGCAGGAAACTCGAATTCAGTTAATTTTCTTAGTAAGTAGGTACGACGCCAATAAACAGTGAGGTGCCCCTATTCTACGAAAGCATTGATCATTGATGTTATCTGACAGGTCGATGTTCTAATGTCTAATTAATGCTACAGTATCGTAGTAGAATGCGGGCGTCGCACAATGTTGGAACAAATATTCCGTACAGAAACTTCTTTTTTTTAATATTATTGACTAGCTTTTGCCCGCAACTTCGCCCGTGTACATATAAGTATATAATATAGCCTATGTCACTCCAGAATATCGCAGCTTTCTATCGGTAAAAAATTCGCAATCGGACCAGTACTTTCAGAGATTATTATTTGTAGGAACAAACAAAAAAAAACTTACTTTACCTCTTTATTATATCAGTGTAGATAGGCTCGCGTTTGATCACTCTCACCTGATGATAAGCGATTATGTGGCCGACGCGACGATGGAGCACGCTTGCCTAGAAGTAACCTATTCACTCTTGACTTAAAGACCCCTAGGTTGTAGCTATCAGGCAACACAGACTCCGACAGGGAATTCCACTCCTTAGCTGTAAGTACGCTAATGAGTGTGTTCCTAAAACGTTTTGTTTGGGTGGGATATCCACCATATTCATATTCTTTGTTGAAAAAATTAACACATTTTGTACCCTTTGACACAAAAGAAAATCGCTGAAAAAATAATGATTGGCACTTCTTCAGCTTAGTACTAATCTGGTTCTAATGTATGTAACTCAGTTACAAACAAGTAACTGGTCATACACTAGGATAAATACGCGAATAAGTGCGTGACGAAATGCTTTAAACAGAGTGTAACTTAACTACAAGACACCATGAAAAGATACTACAGTTACTTATACTCCAGTCAAATTAGACCAAATAATAGGGGTTAGGTTACAATAATTCGCACCCAGCTGAAAATTGGTAAGATTGTTCAAAATACCGTCATAAATGAAATCTTAAAAGTCCAAGAATATTTTTAGAATATTTATCTCAGGACCTTGAGGTTTAGAATATTATTATTATTGTTTTTATTTAGAATATTTTTTTCCAAGTGTCGGACACTTGGAAAAAAGAAATATTCGGGGTCACAAAAACGAGTTTTTCGTGATTTTCAACAAAACGGTAAGTTTAATTATAAAATTATATGAGACAAAATTGTAGATCAGATAATTATCTAAAAAATTGTCTGAATATTTTTTGGATATTTGAACAAATATGACAATGCGACATAATAGGATCAGTTTTCGTAAGTCGCGATAATAGATCTACAACAGAGACCGGAGGCTATTAGCAAAGAAACCTTATTCATGACTTACGAAAACAGGTCCCACGTGAAGGAAAACGAACGTCTGTTATTTATTTTTCCTTATCTTTTATTTTAGAAGGGAAAATATCACACGCTTGTCAGTGTTGGGTCCCACAAAATGTCAAACGTCTCGTGGCCCCTTTGCGGATGGTAACGAACATGCATAAATGATGATTTGATCAAATGGAAACACAATTAGGTCTGACATAAAATAAAATGATAAAGACAAAAAAAAAACAGTCAAATTTAGAACCTCAAAAATGGATCGATACAAACATTGGGTTTGTGTGGTGGAGTTATAGAACTTGAAAGAGATGTATTTTTTTTTGTAATCTCTGGAAGCATTGGATATAATTACAAAAAAACCTAAATTGGCATCACACTATAATTGCTAGGCATCGTAGAATATGGTAAAGCCCACGGATGAAATCACGAGCAGAAGCTAGTGATCTAATAATAATAATTATAATTAGATAGTATTCTGAAAGCTACCACAATTCACAACGTCACTTATATCACGTTCGAACATTATAACGAATACTACAATTGATGAAAGCGGAGAAACCTCAGTGGTCATTTGAAAGTGCAGGTTGGTACGGCGACGGAATACCATCAGACTGACATTAAGGCCGGTGGCCACTCCCCCACAAGTTACCTAGGCAGACTTACAGGCCATCTACTTACAATCGGAAGGTAGGAGGATGTGTGGTTGTCGCCATCCAAAACGGATATGATATTCATGATGTGATGTTTATGGTAGTTTAAAGATGTATAAGTATGTTGTTTATAAATGTTACAAACAAGATTATTCATTCGGTTAATAAATTAGTGCAGTACATTTAAACATGCGATTTTTGCGTGATTTACTATTAAATTTATAATGATAAGGTTCACGCTTTTGAAATATGCAATGCAAAGATGTGGTTTTAATATAATTCATAATTTGCTTGAGTACCAGGGGAAAATGCAAACTACCAAGAAACAGATGGATAGATTGGGAATTATATGAAAGAATAGAATGACAGCGTGACGGTTAATGAAGACGTAATGTCAAAATATGTGTGTAGTGCTAAAAAGTGTCTCTAACACGGGCAGGAACATTATAGTATTCCTGTTCCTATGCTTCTCAATCTACTTGAGTTTCAACGTACTCATAACACGTGGTTTCTTTAATAGTTTTGATTATTCAAAAGCAAAAAAAATAAGACTAGCACAGTCAAGTAAATATAGTATATTTATTTTAGCAGATATATGTACAATTTAATGTAGTGTAACAAACACCTTGGAGTTAACAATTTTTATCTCTGTTAATTTTAAGCCTGACGATCCTAGAAGCATCCGAGTACACAATATTGTTATCGTTATCAAACGCCAAACCAAAAGCGTCGTTTACATCAACAACCTTTTCCAAAGACGTAGTGGATTTTCTGACAGCGTATATACCATCCTGGAGACAAGCGTAGGCATTACCATATTTATCTGTGGTCAGACTCCTCAACACAGGGGATTCCATGTACAAAACAGCATTTTTCGTCCCTTTCTTCTGTGAAAATAATCCAGTGTGATTCGAAAAGAAAATATCATCTTCATTATCAATGACGAAATGATCCACTTTCGTATCTTCCAAATCTACGAACCTTCTAGATTGTCCATCTTCCATTACGTAAAGGAATTGATGAGGAAATAAAGAATAGTAAAGAACATCTTTGAAGTATAAAGTCCAAATATTGGAACCTCTTTCTCCTATAATTTCTGCTTTGTTCTGGCCGTAGTCGTATTTGTATATTCCATCGCTTCCTCCAATGTAGATATCGTGGGTAGTTTGGTCTACTGTTTGGGCAAAGCCGTTAGTAACGCCTTCTATATTGTTGAACTCTTTGGTGTTAAGGTTCAGTCTTGCAGACCTGAATTCGTCATCGTTTTCTTTGACATTGTAGCTGAAGTAAAGATTGTTGGTGCTGTTGTCTACGACTAAAAGGTACGGTCTATCGAGGCCTTCTCGTAGCGTTTCGTTCTCATAGAATACTCCGTTTACTGACACGCCTGAACAATTATTTTCTTTGATGACTCCAGCTTCAATAGAGACGAGACCACATAATAATGTGATGATGATGAGTTTCATTTTGAGTCTGAAATAGCAAACACAATAGCTTATTATTTATATGTAATAATTTAAGTAAACATTGGCTCACGCAATCGTACGAACACTGATGGCATCTCAGTAGGTATTTTCATGTTTTGCGTTTGTACAGTGCAAGACTTGGTCTTGATTGTTAAAAATACTTTAAATTGTACGAGCTACGACAACATGCTAACTTGGTATTTACTAATTAACGTAAGTTGCCCTAGAAATGCACTGCTGATCATTCCTTACGATTTCTATAATAACCTTACTAACAACTATTCAAAGCACTGTATTTCAAACTCTTAATTAATTTAGATCAAGTAAATCTTAACCAACACGTATAGGACCCGCGTGGTGGGTTACGTTACGTCCCATTCCTTCTCCTAGAGATGAGGCCTCAGTCGCAGCAGTGGGAATTTATAAAGCTGATTATGCTTATGCTTTGACGTAAATCATCTATGTAACAAAGCAGCTTTTCATCAAAAACATATCGTACTTGCTACCAAACCCTCACCTTCATGCATTAGACTATTTACATCTAGCCAAGGCCTATCGATACGAAACCACGGTCTGAGTATGTAAACTGTAATATTATTTACTTAATTAGTTATTGTTAGCACTTACCGCGTCTGTCCGGCGCTGAATGATAAATGAATTGATAAATAATACTTGCCGGATAATTGGATATTATCATCACGCCAATATGTTAAGATTTTTTACGTCCGTGGAGCTGCTACTGTGGCATCTTTTTTTTCCGTGCTACTAAATTTTGCTTAAGTATTATTTAGTAGATTTTAGTTCTAATTCTAAGTTATATTGAAATACAACTTACTTATTCTAAAGAACTCTTTGATATTGTCTGTATTATACCAGAGTATGTTTTATGATACTTTTTTTTGAGGTGAGAAATCATTAAGTAAATCTCCGGCTCTGAGTCAACTGAGGAGTTTCAGATTTCTACTGACTTAAAAACTTTTATTTTCCATCAATTGCCATTTGCGTTGTAGTGCCGATGCCGCCGTAATTGTTACAAACAATTCTGCAACAACATACCTGGAATGTGGATTCACCATAAACACACCAAAATAACCCTTATTAACCACTGCAGTAATGTAATGTATGTGCATAATGTTAGCTGCTTATCTGCAGCAACAGCCAGCCTCGGAAGTGGGTTACCAGTGGGAAGTTGCGGAGGTTATCGGCAATAGAACTAGAAATGTGTTATCAGTTAATAGGTTGAATAACATCTAGACTAGATTAGAACTAGCACTTAGGACTTGTGACTACATATCTGTATAAACGTTAAAAAAGTGGCAATTTCTTGCAACGTCGATGATTTTTTTAGGAACACCAAAAAATGAGGTTAGTGTCTGATGTGATGTCTCTTAAAAAGCAAAGCAGTAGTAACCCAGTATTAACTTACAAAGATCTAACGAATTACCAGCTTGTATATCGTGGGTTTAAACCCAGTCTTTACGTTGTGTAGTTTAATTTATCACCGCTGTTCTCGAAACGGTAAAAGGAAACATCTTGAAGAAACTAGTAATTGGCATGTTTTCGAACCAAAATTCGAAGACATGTGATCCACTAACCCCCGCTGGGTCTGCCTGGTGCATTACGACACATTCCTCCTAGACAGGAGGCTAGAGTCCCAGCAATAGAAACATTGTAAGTCTAATATGCTTATACTTTGTGGTTAAAACCCACACAACCAACACTTGGAAAATCAAAGTAGATAAAAATGTTTTAGCGGCTCTATGCATTCTTTATTCTGTTATTGTCACTCCTCATATTGAAATGACAGATCATAGGTTATCGAAATAATTTTATTGAAATAATTTAATAATTTGGTATGTGAATACCTACGTATACAAGGATAATTTGTCTAAAAATATGAAGCCGAGTCAATAGTAACTCGACCTTCCTTGTCCCGGATGTATTTGTTAAGGGTGACTAGAACTGCTACACAAAATAGATAGGTACAGAAGTCAATCTCATGTATGTACTTCACTTTTTATACCGCACAACAGATTATGAGGTTAGAATAGCCTTGGGGGCCAGGCAGGCGTGCAACAAAGCAGGGCAATGCTCATAGTTCAACTACCAATAGCAAACTTGCGATCTAAGTGTGCGTGGTCTGTTCGTTGCGTAATGCGCGTTCGTATTGGTTTATTGGCTGTAGTGGAGTTAAAGGGTGTGAGACAAGCGGCGACACTCGTTGTATTACAAATCGGAAAGTATTTCCTTTCTAACCTCTTTAATCTTTTCCGTGTTTTATACTTACGCTAGGCGATCGCGTTAAGATCAGCGCGTTGCGCCGAACTGTACGAGTGCGACCGGGCGATTGAGCCGAGATATCGTATCCGTGAGCGGTGTCTATGTGTGCGTTGCTCGAGCGCGCTTTTTATGTAGATTGACTTCTGTACCTATCTATTTTGTGACTGCTAGTTCGTTTGTAGAGGTGCTCCAATAAGGAGTTAAATCGACGTATGAATCATTGCGTGTGTTTCTACTTGAGACGGTTTTAGATTGGCTACTGGCTGTGGCTGGCTAGAGTTCCGATGCATCGTTTTTGGACTAGTTTCTTGGAAGATAGAAACTGATCAGTTCCGTTTGGGGCAAATCTTACAATTGAATGAACAGGTTACCCAGGGGAATTGGAGTCAAATATTCCGTCGTATATACGGTACTGGCGAAATGGACACGAAGATATTTGTCGGATTTCGGATTAATGCGAGGTAAGCGATTAACCGATGAATACGAGACGCACAGGATCGTTCATTGTGGCGACACTTGGGGGAGGCCTATGTCCAACAGTGGACGTATATCGGCTGAAATGATAATGATGAAGCGGTTAAAGGGTTTGATGTTATGGATATCAGACCAGCAATGATGGAGTCGGATAGTAACCATAGGAACTATTGAGCGCAAAATGAGAACTCCATCGTGTTTTAGCTCTTTGGAATGATCTTTTATTAAAAAAATTGTTTTTCATTGACCACTTTTTGTTTGTTTTAGCCATTTCGGCATTTCTACTTTGCTTCGCAGCTTGGTTTGGAAGAAAACATAGTTAGAAAACTTGACTGGCCCGTTGGTCTTGTGGTTAGTGGCCCTGACTGCTATGCCGGAGGTCGTGAGTTCGATTCCCACCCAGGACAAATGTTTGTGTGATGAGCATGATCAATTGTCCTGTGTAAAGTAAATGAAAATGTACAAATGTGATTAAATACTGGAAAAATTTAATTGGTATTATTTTTTATTCATAAATTTATTAAAAAGCCCACTGCTAAAAGTAAATAAGTAATTTTAACAATATTTTTAATTTTAATTTACGTAAATCACACATTATGCGATAATTATGATTTTTTTAGAATGTGGCATTTTGCTAGTGTGGCATATTGCGAAATGTCATTTTGCGAATGTGGCATTTTGCATCAATATGTCATTTTGCGAATGTGGCATTGTGCGCCTAATCCAGCACAAACTCTACTTAGTTTAGGAATAGATGGCGTTGTGTGATGGTTGTGGAATATTATTATTATAGTGATACAAGGAAATTGATATGATGTACAAGTTACTTCTTAATATAATAAAGTCTTGTAACGTCCAGTCCAGACGTTTATTTATCATAGTGACATTACTTGTCCTTGGAAAAAAAAAATGACAAATACGATGTTTTGATTCTGAATAATTTTCCTTCTCTTTTGATTTGTTTTGGCCTTTCATCATCTTTTATGTGAATTTTCGTTGACATCATCCAAATATATCTATTTCTAATTGGATTTTAATCTTTTTTTTGAGGTGGGAATTCATCAAATACAATTACCGGCACGGATCTTGAGCGCTGGCTTCAAGTTGCGCAGAAGTCAAATATTCGGTCTCTTTAGTGGTGCGAAGTGAGACGCGGGAGTGGGGAGTGTCAGTGATTGGCTTGCCGCGCTATCGTGTATCGTTCTCTGCGTTGCTGCATGTATCTAATAACGACAACGATTGGCTCGCCAATGTATGGAATGCGCAAAGCGATCCCCACTCTGACGTCGAGCGCTCAAGATCCGTTCCGATAATTGTAATTTTTCCAGTAGGTACTAGGTGATGCGTGAATGAGTGTCGGACTTTTACTGACTAAAACCCACCTGTGTTCCTTCATTTACCCTTTGCATTCCAGGGCCACGGTACCTAAGGCTTGCTGTCCACAACGTTGTCGCTTCGTCGACAGAGTTTCATGGTTTTGTGTGTAAGCTCTGAGTAGGCGTACACCAAGCATATACTTAATGACTTGACTAATAATACCTACGCGTCTACGAAGCTACGCGTCCGTGGACAGTAGACCTAACTCTTTCTACTTTTTAGACTAATCCTGCAGAGGACTCTTTGTCCTTAAACTATGATTACCTCTGATTACTGTAATTGAAATTAGAGAGCAGTAGCACGGAACAGTAAAAACAGTGGAAGTAGCTTGAGGAAATGTTTGTTCCAGAATCGGTGTCGCCAAACTCATATATTTACAATTTACTCTTACTGCAAACCTAAATATATGATTGGCTGAAAACAATAACAGGGCGTAGACGAAATGCAAAAAAAAATTATACGAAATGCAACTTTAATTTCAAATGTCTATAAATCAAATTGACAAAAACAAGAAAGAAATACATCTTTGACTACCAAGTACTGCCTAAGTAAGTGTTCAGTATGAACTGTAACCACGTAAAAATAAGATTGGTATTTGAATGGCGTATCACTGACGCGAATGTGCTCGCTGCTACTCAGATAGGGACGTAACCTTATTCGATCGAAATATGTATCGATTGTATGAAAACGTATTTAAAACATATCATGCAAAAAAAAATTGTATGCGATAGTGTGATAGTATTAAAATTATGAAATTAATATAATTAAAGGCAATTTTTAAACGTAGTAAAAAGGGTATTTATTTGCATAGTAAATCAATTATCATCATCTCAGCTGAAATCATCGTCATCGCCCACTGCTAAACATAAGAATATTAAGTATAATTCAAACGCCCTATGTTGTTCCTAACTCTTTAACTAAATTTATTTAAAATACATCACAAATATCATACCACAATTTTTATTTTATTTTTATTAATTTAATAATTATCTGTATTATATTACTTACAAAAACTATTAAACTATAATATATATTTTAAAAAGGCAATGTAATACATATTATACTATATCGATTGATTTTATCGATAAAGTCACGCACTATTTGGATAGCGTCAAAAGTATAGGTAGACTAACGAATATTCCAGAAAAGCTAATAACCGAGAAAAGAAAATCAACTTTGTTTTGATGTAACTAAGGACTAGTTTTGTTTGTATATCCTGCGCAATGTTTCACGTAATTTTATTTTTTCATTTTATTAAAATAAATCCGAAAATAATACTTTTCGGTGGTATGATACACCTCCATGAGTTAGATTTTTAGTCAGACTATGGTTTTTAAAGTACAGTATGGGACAATAAGGCATTTTAATATTATTTTTCGTTAATTATTATGTTGCGCAGTCTAGTTAGAGAATGAGGGCGCTTGAACAGCAAGTGCGCAACGCGATTCTTACTAGCGGCGACAGTGCCACGCCTACTTACTTCTTCCACTGTTTTTACTGTTCCGTGAGCAGTAGTATCCCCGACTTACGAGTTGTAGGTCGCGGGTTCGAATCCAGCCAGGCGCATTACTTTGTGTAATTTATTTCATCACCACTGCTCTCAAAGCGGTGAAGGAAAACATCGTGAGGAAACCGGCATGCCCTAGAACCATAAATTCGAAGACATGACATGACAGCCACCAACACGCACTGGGCCTGCGTGGTGGATTACGGACCATTCCCTCTCCTAGAGAGGAGGCCGGAGTCCCAACAGTGGGAACATTATAAGGCCGACTATGCTACTGTAATTGAAGGTCAATCAGTACCTCGTAGGAAGGTAGACTTCTAGTCTTATATTCCAAAATAAACTAGATGGGTTTCTAAGCAGCTAAAGAAAAGAGACTTCGCCTCAGTTTTCATTTTACAGAAAGTAGTTACCTACTCAAGTAATAAAAAGTAACCGGTTTTTGAGTCACTGTTTCCTTCGTTTATTTTCCTATGTTGAATTGAGTTTTTGTGTTAAAGAAAAAAGACGATTTATCGCAATTTTCAGTAAGTTGCGGAGAACACAGCACTTAATGAGTCACCTTGCGATATTCAACTACAAATAATTCATAATAGACACCTGAATAAACATGGCTGAAGACACCATGCCAACGATGTATCTAAGGAAAACAGAACATTGCCAAATTAAAATATTTCCAGAACAGAAATGAGTAATTATGATGAAATGATGGCTGGTTTCCTCGATTATACAAAATTTTAAACAGAATCGATTTCGTTTGGGGAATGTCTGTCATGGCCAACTTGGGAAATCTAGTCGAAAATGCGTCAGTATTTTTAATTGCTAAAAATTCTAGTTGACACACAGGGTGGGAAAAGATGATGGCATCCAAGTCTTTGTACCCAGCTGTCGGAGTCCAAATAGTTTGTATAATTATGACCCTTTATTGACCAGTTGCTTTTTCGTGTTGATGACTGATATTTTTTCCAAGCTTCTTATCAAGAACACCTACAACTTATGGAAACCACAAAAGGGTTACTAAAGCGTTCATAATTTTACCCAACCGCTTTACTGACTACAGGGGAGGCCAGATGGATGCAACCTTGCACAAACCAAACACAAACCATGGTGACCTTGGTTTGTGTTGCGTTGTTTGGATATAAACCACTCGCTAACACGTTCGGTGGTTTGGAAAACGCTCTTCCCAACCAAGGGCGTTGAAGGTCATGGATTACAAACCAAACACAGAAACCAAGGTTACCAGATGGATTTAAACCACCGTCCCAACCAAGGTGTGATTGCTGACTGATTTATTTATGTAAATTTTTTGCAGAAATTAAGTTGTATTCCAATGACCTTTAAGACTAGTGACTGCAAAGTCTTGTTTCTCAATCTATTGACGCAGTTTCTCGTCACTGGCTTGGGGATCCCAGCTTGCAAAGCATAATTCAATCAACCCGTAATACTCCCATTGCTGGGACATACAATTCCTCTCTTGGAGAAGAATAGGGTCATAATCCACCACGCGGACACATTACGGGCAAGAAAAATGTTTCACAAACTTGAATGGCACTAGTCTCCACGCTAGGATCCCCTGTGTCGTGGAATGATTTTACAATTTTAACATTCCGCTTTTTTCATGATGTTTCCTTTCACTGTTTAGAGAACAATGCTGAATAACCATCTCAGACCTGGATCCCCAAGATTACGGGATTTTTAGAAAGAGTTACTGCGACCCTAGAACGTAAAAGGCAAGTGTAGGAATACAAGTGGGGTGTTAACATAGCATAGCATAATCAGCCTTATAATGTTCCCGCTACGGGGACTCAGGCCTCCTGTCTAGAAGAGGGAGTGGGTCATAATCCACCACGCGGGCTCAGTGCGAGTTGGTGGATATCACATGTCTTCAAATATTTGGTTCTAGGACATGCCGGTTTCCTAACCATGCTTTCCTTCTCCGTTTTAAGAGCAGTGGTGATGTACCTAATAAAAAAAAATACACAAAGTAATGCGCCTGGCAGTGGGATGGAACGGGGCAAGTGGTAGGTTAGTCAATCATTTATATTTTACCTAAAATTAAATGGAAAATCTAACTAGTATCTTCAATTGTAGACACCTTACAAAGACTAGAGCCAAATCGATAGAGCGTCAGACTTCAGACAATGTGTAATGAAATCTAACGACAATAATTAAATCCCGCCGAAGAAGAAGTCTGTATGAAAATACTTGGTCGTGATATTGCAAGACCTTATTTAATTCTGTTAAATAAGGAACGTTATGTCATCGCGATTACGGTGTCAAGGGATTGCAGTCAGTGCTTATATAAATTGAACGATGCAATGTAGGCTGAGAGGTAATTAATACCACCCGATGGGTATAATATTTAGTAGTGCGTACGCTGGAATTTTTGTTCTCAATAGGAAATCATCAAATGACTCGTTCTGCTCTTGGTGGATCAAACTGCACACTGAGGGTTCCGTACCAAACTATGTAAATAGCTAACTTATGTAATTCCCGAATCGAGTCTCGAAGAAATAAGTTTTTCTTTGTGTCGTAACTACTTACAGACTCTCCAGTTTTCAGATTTATTCCTATACTTGTGCTTTAAGACCTTGCTTCATGCTTTTCAGGGTTCTAGGTCATGGGAAGTACCCTTTGAATTTTGATTCCCTTGAGGGTCTCGAAATATACGTTTTTTGCGACATAACCCCTGAGACCCCAAGCATTTAAATAGGTATAAATACGGATAAATAGAAAAGGTTGCTTATTTTCGAAATTTACTGACTATTTTATGAAGAATTTCTTATTTACATTCTTAGACACATACCGCCGTATATTTTTTCTTCGTTAACTTAGAAGTTTCATTTTTTCAGCTTAAGGGGACCGCAGACTTGAGTATATGATTTTAATTTCAACTGGATACCTCCACGCGTTCTTGAGATAAAGGGTCTTGACAGACAGATAGACGGACGGATAACAAAATGATCCTATGAGGGTTTTTTTTTAGTGGATAAAAATCATTCAAATGATATTCCCCCGACCTTGGGCAGAGCGGGAGATAGTGTCAGACTCTTACTGACTAAAAAACCCACCCCGTTCCTTCTTGCCTTTCATACCGGGGCTGAGCTACCTTTCGGAACTAACCCTGGCCCCAGAAGGTTTCGACCCAGCTGCGCGCCGTCGACGACTTGGGCTCGGTCCGGGCAGTTACCGGACGGTCGGAGAGCGAGCTACCTATTGCTCGCCGTTCGCAAGCCCGCGCCTACGGTGGACCCTATAAGGGTTCCGTTTTTTTCTTTTGAGGCACGGAATCATAAAGATGATGGGTTTTACAATATTTCCTTATTATAATATTAATATTAGGTGAAGACAGTGTAGACCACTCATTGTTGTACTCAGTCAGACTGACTAAATGCAACCTTTGCGTTCCATTGCTGTACGATAACTTTTTCGAGCAATCTTGCAATGTAAAAATAAGCTCTGAAACTGCTATAGCAGATTGGGTAAAAGAAACAGACGTCATTATATGAAACTTCGCACGTAGTACTCCTCGGAATAAAAGACAGTATGACACGAGTGAGCAAGTGTGCACATGCGTTGGAATGTGTCATTATCTTGAGCATTTCCTCACGATCTATCTGAACACTTCGGCACACATTTTATCACATTCGTTTCGAATTAGTTTTTTCCTGCGGCTTCTCTTTCACGACCTATCCTGTACGAACCGTTATTTTCATTACCTGTATATAAAAAAAGGTAATAAAAGTAAAGTCCTGACTCACTCACTAACTCATCTGACTCATCAACGTCCACCCCAAACCCTTGGACCTAGAACGCTGAGATTTTGCAGAAAAGTGCTTTTTGTGGAGTGCACAAAGATTAAATAAGGATTTTCTGGATCTATTTTCACACGGTCGAAACCGCTGGAAACAGCTAGTAAATTAAATTAATTCATTAAACCCCAAGCGAACGCCGGCGTTGTCTTTCTATTGTGTCTCTAATTGACACGATTGAAAGTATGTTACGAAAGCCCATCATCGCGTTCGTAATAATAATAAACCCCATATCTCGTTAACGAATTTTCATACGGTTTTTACCAATAGACAAAATGATTCATTGAGGAAGGTTACGTTAGGTTAGGTAAACGCATGCATTTTGAAGTAGGAAATACCGAATTTAAAAGATTACTAATCTTAGCGGGTTGCTAATCTATATTAATATTAAAAAGAGGAAAGATTTGTATTTTTGCATGTAACGAATAAACTCAAAAACTACCGTGCCGATTTCAAAAATTCTTACACCATTGGAAAGCTACATTCACCCTGAGTAACATAGGCTATATTTATTGCCCGTGTAGTGTTGGGTAAATAGCCGGATGCTTTGAGTTATTATTGATTATAATCCATTAATAGCCTTGCAATGGATGATAACCCTGCTATTAATGTATTGTTAAAAAAATAAATGCTTTTTTTTTGTTAAGTGTAAAATCTGTGGGCGTGATCATAAATTGGGCGCGTGTACGCAATGTGATTGAATGTATTGTAATTCTTTTTATTTATTTTCACTTTTTGTATGTGAAAAAGTGTCAATAATAAAATAAATACACATTTTTTGGGAAATTCAGTTTTGTTAATTTAGAGATCCAATACTACAAAAACCATAATTACTATTGACACATCGCTTTGTGATTTAACCATCTACCTAATTAATTACTTGATTTAACAAAATGGAGTACTATATTCCATTCTCCGACGTAGCCATGTCTGGCCGAGCTCGCCCTTGGTTTGGTGCGGAGTGTGATCGCGCTGACGCGCTCAAGCACGCAGCATATCAGGCATGGGCCGATGCTCATAGCAGAAAGAAGAGAGCTTTCAACAGAGCTGCCAAGTCTTGCAAGAAGGTGATGCGGAGGTCTCGGTTCGATCACATTAGCCGCATCGGGAACAAACTAGCTTCATACCCTGCGGGTAGTAAGGCGTTTTGGTCCCTGGCTAAGTCGGTTGAATCGAACTTCTGCCGCCCCTCACTACCACCACTGCTGAAACCCGATGGGTCGCTGGCACATACCGCTGAGGAGAAAGCAAATTTGTTTGCCTCACTCTTCGCGGAATCTTCGCGTCTAGATCCAGGTAACGCGCGGCCCCCTGTTGATCCTGATGGTTGCGATACGAGTATGTTGGATATTCGCATCCATCAAAAGGACGTCCGTAGGGTGCTACGTAACCTTGACGTGAACAAGGCTAGCGGTCCAGACGGGATACCAGCAATTGTTCTGAGAACGTGTGCGCCTGAATTGTCTCCGATCCTGACACGCCTATTTAGGCTTTCATTTGAGGCTGAAAAAGTGCCGATTGCATGGAAGCAAGCTAATGTACAGCCCGTGCCCAAGTCGGGCTGACCCAGTTAACTACCGACCAATCTCAGTAACGTCCATTCTCTGTAAGACCATGGAACGTGTACTCAACACGCTCCTGGCATACCTAGAAGCTAATGATATCCTAAGTAACCGTCAATACGGGTTTCGCCGAAATCGGTCAACTGGAGATTTTCTAGCGTATGCCATCCACATCTGGAGTGAGGCCATCGAGAAGCACGGGGAAGCGCTTGCCGTCTCTTTCGATATCTCGAAGGCTTTTGATAGGGTTTGGCACGAAGGCCTTATTAGTAAGCTACCATGTTTCGGTTTACCCGCTGGATTAAGTGCTTAAATCGCAGACTTCCTGAGTAACCGGTCCATCCGAGTGGTTATCGATGGCTGCTCGTCCGGTCAAATGGCTATTAATGCCGGGGTCCCTCAGGGGTCAGTACTCTCGGCAACATTATTCTTGCTGCACATAAACGATCTGCTCAAGCCCGGTACCTTTGGGTATGCAGATAACAGCACTGTTGCCGAGAGTTACATATCCAACGCGCTAGCTAGTGGGTCACAGATCCACTCTGTTCGAGAGGCTATGGTTGAGCGCTTGAACTTGTCCTTGGAGGCAGTCTCCGAATATGGCGATGCCAATTTGGTCAAGTTCAATGCTGCAAAAACCCAGGCGTGTCTATTTTCCGCTAAAAGGAGCCAATTCAGCCCAGCTCCAACTTTCCAGGGTGTAACCGTGCCGATAACCGACCATCTTGACCTTCTTGGTGTTACGCTGACATCAACACTCAACTTTGGGCCATACATCGAAGCAAAGGCTCAACTGGCTGCAAAAAAGCACAGTACTTCACGCCGGAACAGCTGCTCAAACTTTATCAAGCTCATGTTCGATCGTGTATGGAGTATTGCTCTCATCTTTGGGACGGATCTGCCCGATACCAGCTTGATGCACTTGAGGCAATTGAGAGGCGAGCCAGAAGGATAATTGGCGATAATATACTCGTCAAGTCGAGGCTTCAAGTCTTGAGCATCGACGCAGAGTCGCTAGCCTGTCGGTTTTCTACCGGTTGCATTTCGGAGAGTGTGCGTCCGAATTGCATAACCTAATTCCGCCTAGCCCGTTCCATCATCGGACTACCAGACGTACGGCTATGCGCCACCGGTACATGGTGGATATCCCACCTACACGCACAAAACGTTTTAGGAACACATTCATTGTGCGTGCAGCTAGGGAGTGGAATTCCTTGCCGGAGTCTGTGTTTCCTGATAGCTACAACCCGGGAATCTTTAAGTCGAGAGTGAATAGGTTTCTTCTAGGTAAGCGCGTTCCATCGTCGACCGCATCGTCGCTTTCCATTAGGTGAGATAGCGTTCAAGCGCGAATAAATTTTAACCGATACGTAAAAATGTAAGGTACAATAAGTAAGTTACTTATTAGCTCTTTTCTGTGATTACGACGTAGGTAAATTATAGACAATGGAAAATACCCGAGCGGTTAGTTAGTAGGTAACACGCATCCCCGTACCCCCGTTTCTCGTGCTATCTCTTTCTGGCGCTAATATTATTCATGCCAGAAAGAGATGCATGAACTGCACTACAGCGACGCCAACCGAATCCGGAATCAGTACGTCGACTGATATGTTTCGGTGAAGAAGTCCTTTTTCGTGTGTTGTTGGTTTGTGTGTAAAATCATAATATAAATAAATAATATTTTTATATGGGCCAGATTAGTTTTAAATTGCACATTTATTCACTACAAAGATGATGAAAATGAAGTCTAATCTGACAGTCTGCCTGAAAACCATGAAGGGAAATTTTCAATCACTAAAATAACATTAATAGCAGGGTTATCATCCATAATTGCTATTAATGGCTATTAACTGAGTTTTAATCGATTATTAGCCAAATGATATTAACCGGATTATTATCATTGCCCATCACTATGCCCGTGCGAAGCCGGGACGGGCCGCTAGTATCGGATAAAGCTAGCTATAACCTAGGAGTCTTTAAGTCAAGAGTGAATAGATTGCTTCTAGACAAGCGTGTTCCATCGTCGGCCACATCATCGCTTACCATCAGGTATAGTTTAGGGATAGTAGTGGTCAAACGCGAGCCTATCCATAATAAAAAAAATAAAAAAAAGACTAGCCTGAAATTAAATTAAAATGACCGCAATATTAAGCTATTGCATAGCTTCTATCGCGGGCCTTGAGCGTGGAGACCGAATCCAGAAATTCCGTAACGAAAATAAACTAACACCCCCCACTCATTTGTTTTTTGAGCGTGGTGACCGATAAGAAAACAAATGAGTGAAAGCAGCTGTCGGCGTTTTGGATGGGTGGGGTTAAGCAGCTGTTGGCGAGGTCTAGTTTTGGATGGGTGGGGTTAAGCAGCTGTTGGCGAGGTCTGGTTTTGGATGGGTGGGGTTAAGCAGCTGTTGGCGAAGTCTGGTTTTGGATGGGTGGGGTTAAGCAGCTGTTGGCGAGGTCTATTGCATAAGTTGATAAAAAATGCTATGCAATAGCTTTACCGCGGCAGTCCCCGAGTGCCACACGTCTTTTTTAGGGTTCCGTAGCCAAATGGCAAAAAACGGAACCCTTATAGATTCGTCATGTCTGTCTGTCTGTCTGTCTGTCTGTCCGTCCGTATGTCACAGCCACTTTTTTCCGAAACTATAAGAGCTATGCTGTTGAAACTTAGTAGGTAGATGTATTCTGTAAACCGCATTAAGATTTTCACACAAAAATAGAAAAAAAGCAATAAATTTTGGGGGTCCCCATACTTAGAACTGAAACTCAAAAATTTTTTTTCGTCAAACCCATAACTGTGGGGTATCTATAGATAGGTCTTCAAAAATGATATTGAGGTTTCTAATATAATTTTTTTCTAAACTGAATAGTTTGCGCGAGAGACACTTCCAAAGTGGTAAAATGTGTGTCCCCCCCCCTCTAACTTCTAAAATAAGAGAATGATAAAACTAAAAAAAATATATGATGTACATTACTATAAAAACTGCCAACGAAAATTGGTTTGAACGAAATCTAGTAAGTAGTTTTTTTTAAATACGTCATAAATCGAAAAAAATACAGTATTATTAAAACATCGATCAAAGTTACAACACATTACAAGAACTTTTATATTATGTTACTTGCTGCTACGGAACCCTTCATGGGCGAGTCCGACTCGCACTTGGCCGGTTTTTTTTCTTTTTTTATTTCTCAATCCATTGATGCAGTGTCTAGTCAGTTATCTGAGGATCCCAGCTGGCATAGCATACATAAATAAACCTGCTGGGACACAGGCCTCCTATTTGAGAAAGGGATAGGGCTGTAATCCATCACGCGGACCTCTGAGAGTTGCAAGATGTTACACGTCTTTGAAATTTGAATAATGCCGGTTTCCTCACGATGTTTCATGTCCCCGCTTTTGAAAAAATTGTAGACTAACGTCTTTCAAAGCTTTCTTCCGGTAAAAGAGTTACGTAATCAGATCAGTAGTACTTTCAGAGAGTGCCTTTTACAAACCTTTTAAAATATTAGTTTAGTTTGTTTTCTGCGCTTCTGTTTTGACGTCACAAGGCGTTACATAATTCTACCTGTTGGCTCTGTTGCTGAAGTTAGTCATACTTTTTGCATCTTTTTTTATGCGAAATGTCTAGTCTACAGTTTTTAAACTTGTATTTGTCGGATATTTACTTGTTTTGCTATTGAAAATCATGCAAAGTGACTCACAATCATTACCACGTGGATTTTTTTTTAAAGAGGACATTGCCCTACACTTGGAATAACTCCTTTGTCGTAGATGCTATCACAAATGTGTAAACTCACATGCCAGACCCGAAACATCTATCTGTAGGCCATAAAGGGTCATCCATTTCTTTTCGAAGGTAACGATAATAAAAGTAAGCGGTTGTTAACGCGGTTACCCCTCAAAATGCCGGTCCCTAAATTAGAACTGTTTAGACGTAATTGTGCATATATGGCGCCACTTATTTACAACTCCTTACCCAAACATATTTCAGAATTACCATATAATAAATTCTGTCGTATTTTACGGGACTGGTTGATAGAGGAAAGCTTTTATTCAGTTAAAGAGTTTTTGAAGAAAAGTTCATGTTGTTACAATTTTTTTAAGGATGCATAAAATTATTTCATGTTTAATTTTTATCTATTTTGACATTGTTATGTAATCAATTTTGTAAACTTCAATTATATGTTAATCAACTTTATTAATTCATGTATGTATAAATTCTATTTTTTAAATATTTGCATACCTGTAACTTAGGTGAAATATGTCTCGGTCTATAACTGTCACTGTAACAACTCCTGTACCATATTTATAGCAAATAAATGATTGATTTGATTTGATTTGATTTGATAAAAATATTTGTTCCGTGCGGGAATTGAAACTGCGACACGCAGCGCAGCAGCCAATCTTTCAACCACTGCGCCAACCGTGCTGTTCCAAAATCTGACGTCGAAATTACCTGTACCAAAACGGAAACCATGTGATCTTTCACGATTATTCATGATTTATTTCGCAGATGAACCATTCGATTTCTTATTTATTTAAATGATTGTACTCGTAGATTGCCATAGGGTGGACACTTGGACAGTGACCTGGTGAGGGTCGAGAAAATACGATGGTTATGGCGACACTTTGGGGGGGCCTATGTCCAATAGTGGACGTCTTGCGGCTAAAATGATGATGATGATGACTCGTAGATTGAGCCGGACTAAAGATATACAAGCTTGAAAGGTGGCATTAACATTATTCTATTTGCCAACACAAATAAGACATTTGTCTGCGAATTTGCACGTTCTTCTCCATAGAGACCTACGCTTTGGAACGTGCAATTTAGCTTCACTTTTCTTGGACTGACCGACATTTGACTATTCAAAAGTGCCTGCAAATGGTCTATTTGAAATAAATGCTTTGACTTTGACTCTGACAAAAAGTATATGAGTATACCTTTTCACAATTTACGGAATGCAGCCAAATCGTTATGTTGCCATGTTGTTCTAGGACATGACGTGCCTTTTCCCGGGTTCGTCATCGCCACATTTACCGCCATTAGTACAATATTCTGTTGCCTAATGATCCGGTTTTGGCGTAAATCAACAACCTGATGGACCTTGACGCTTGTGCCAATTTGATCGAACGATTTGAAGAAAAAATGTGTTGATTATGTGAGCACCTATTCTTATTATATAGACAAGTATTTTTAGGGTTACGTACCCAAAGGTTAAAAACGGGACCCTATTAGTATCACTCCGCTGTCAGTCTGTCTATCACCAGGCTGTATCTCATGAACCGTGACTGCTAGACTGTTGAAATTGCCACAGATGATGTAATTTCTGTTGCTGCTATAACAAAAAATACTAAAAACAGAATAAAATAAATATTATGTAAGTAATATAAAATTATGTAAGTAGTATAATAAAAGTGATTTTTTTGCCATTTTTGCTACGAATGGAACGGAACCCTTAGTGAGCGAGTCCGACTCCCACTTGACCAGTTTTTATAGACATGTTTGTTCAGTCCACTGTAATTCTTTTATGGAAAACGAGAAGCCTAGAATGTGCTTTAAATAGCAACAAACGTATTGATGATGTGACGTAATTGGCTAAATATTTTAAGAACTGGATTTTGGAATAAGGTCAGTGTATAAGCTCTTAATAAACTAGTGCGCTTCATCATCAATGTTTTTTTTATTAATGATAGGCTTGCGTTTGACCACCATCTCACCTGATGGTAAGCGATGATGGGGTCGACGATGAAGCACGCTTGCCTAGAAGAAACCTATTCACTCTCGACTGAAAGACTCCTAAGTTGTAGCTATCAGGAAACACAGATTCCGGCAGGGAATACCACTCCTTATTTTTGAGATTGCTTCACTGCTTATCATCACGTAGGATCGCAGACAAGCGCTAGTATATCATTAAAATAATTTCGTCGCATTAATTTGAAATGAATGATAAAATACTCGTACGTCCCTTTATTTCCTTGGTCAACGCAAAGTTTGTATGGAGAAACTTACATTCACGCGGGCGAAGCCACTGACAGAAGCAACTAACTTCTCTAAGATTACTTTACTGAAACATTATACTATAACCTGTTTGAGAACCAAGTAAAGTCAAAAAGGAAAAGTTTTGATTAGGTGATATATTGACTTTTTAGCTTTTTTAGTTATGGTACCACCACTAAAAAGTACCACTCAGCCAAACTTAAATACCTTATAGCCAGAATGCATCTCTTAACGATTCTAATAATCCCAAACATGGTTAGATTACATTAATTTACCTTCCGGCTTCATCACCAGATCAGTTCGATACATCCCCCCTTTTCTTTCAGTCAGTCATCGATTACACGTATAAACAAAGCAATTTTACTTGTTACGACAATTCTGCTGTGATCCTATGAGGAGTTCTGTTCCATATCTTCGAAGTTCATGATCAGATCATAACAATATTTCTATGGGACCAACTTGGACTAACCTAACCTAACCTAACCTTTCAATTAAAAAATATTTTTCGAAATCGGTCCACAATTGACCGAGATGTTTGATTCAGTACATAAAAAATCATACCGTCACATATAATTAGTCATTAAACCAAAAATACTGGTCGTCAAGGTTCATAAAAACAATCTTAGAATAACCATACCTTGCTTAGTTGCAGCCATGATGCACTTCAATTAAATAAGACGATTACTTGCAGAAATAAATGTTTTAATATTCTCTACAAACTCACGAACGCTATCGGATAATTAATGATATGGGTATAAAGTAAACTTTGAGCAGATGCACTGGACAGCAGATAGCAGTTACTGATTTAGTATTTGTTGAAATGATGTAACACATTCTTAAGTCTACCCTTACATAGTTTATTTTTTGAAATACCTTCATTTTGAAAATCGAGTTTTGAGCACTACGTATACACAACACCGCCAACAACAACGCACACTGGGACACGTCCATACAGGACGTGTCCCAGTGTGCGGCGTTGTGTGATAGCTGATAGCAGAAAAAAAAAAACGCAATAAAATAAAATTTTAATAATTAGTGTTTTTTAGACAGGAGGACACTTCACCATTTTGACATGAAACCTCACTACACTGGGAATGATTGGATTTTTATCATTGTGGTTAGTGACGTCAGACGTCACGCCGTGCTGCATTTTTTCGCACGGGGTGACGTCACACGTAACTTTAATGGGCTATATCTTTGTTATTTTTTGTTTAATCGAAAAAAGAAAAATATGTGTCCAATATTTTTTATAATCTAAAATACGGACTAAATAAAATGTAATTATTTAAACCCTGGAAACTACCTTATTGTAGTAGTCACTAATCTACTAGTCACAATGATAAAAATCCAACCATTCCCAGTGTAGTGAGGTAAAAATACGTGTCCCTTATTTTTGAATAATCTATAAGACGGACTAATTACATTTTTTCTAAGGCAACTAGCCTATTATCTAAAAGGTCATCCTTTTTTCCTATCCTTTGTAATAATTACGCCTGACGTGTTGCGCAGACCCACAATTCACCTGTGCTGACATTAACTGATATTTACCGTTCCTATTTACTTGATGAGTGTTCTCAAGCATTGTCTGTTATTTCGACCATGAGAGAATTTTGACAAGACCATGCGAACTGCCGGTAAAAACTCGTTCAGTTTGATCAGCAACACTTTTGAAAAATGTTACTTATTAGGTACAATCTTGATATATTTGCTTCAGCTAGAACGTGAGTTCCGATATTATAAATCCGATATTACATGATTCAATGTCACAAAATCGAAATCAGAAAAAATCTATTCTAGTTTTAATAACAAATCGTTTTTGCGCTCCATGTGTAGCGCTGAGCAACCAAACTACGGTGATCAACACTTTTACCATCTTATTAGCTGATTTACCTAAATTTTATTATTTGTTTCTAAGAAAAATACATAAATAATAAATCGGTAATATCTAGGCGAAAAAGTTAATTATACTGGAGTTCTTATTCCCAGCTCCCTAAGGCCACCCTAGAACAAAGGCATAGAAGTAACAGGAGTGAGTGGGCTTTAGTCAGTAAAAGTCTGACACGCCCTCCAGCTCCGCCCGAGGATAGCAGATATCATCAGATGATTTCCGACGTAAAAAAAATGCTAAAAAATGTTTTCCTTTATTTTCTTTCTTACATGTAATGTTCGTAGTATGATACAAGTGCTGTAGTAGTGTTATCTGACTCGCTCACTATTAGCGCAAAAGAGCCTTGGTCGTGAACTGTGTGGGTTAAGTTGTTTGGTTTATGTGCCTAATAAAAAAACAACGCCGCTTTTCACGTTCTGATTTTTTTCACTTCATACAGAATTTCTGCAATTTAAAAAGAAAATTTGCAATTTCAACATTCAACATTGAGATCTAATATCGGAAATAAGTAACGGAATTAAAAACCTTCCGATATTTGATTTGCAGTAAATAAAACGGACGAACTAAACCTAGTTTCATCTCGCTATTTACTGCTGTCTTCGAGAGTCTGCGCTCAAGAGCTAAATTATGAATGATTTATTAAATTAGACTACTTACACGAAGTTGCAGTCCATTAAAGTAATGATTCGAAATGATTAAAACTTGCTGGAAGCAATCATATAACAGTTTTTGCAGACATAATTGAAGCATCACTCACTGGTATATTTTTTGTAGTCACTAATAGTACCAGTGTGGTATCAAAATTTGGTCAGTGTCTTACACTGACCAGACAATTTCCAGATGTACCTTTTACTCTCTTGCTTTTATCTTATTATGTATTAAATGCCAACGCAACATAATAATATTTCTTCCTTACTTCTGTATTAATCGTAATTTCAGAAGCCACCCTTTTTTGGTCATATAAATAATCTACACTAATAATATAAAGAGGTAGTTTGTTATTTGTTAGTAGGAGGTTAAATCTCTGAAAGTACTGGTCCGAT
Source organism: Mythimna ferrago (assembly GCA_910589285.2). Classification (NCBI taxonomy): domain Eukaryota; kingdom Metazoa; phylum Arthropoda; class Insecta; order Lepidoptera; family Noctuidae; genus Mythimna; species Mythimna ferrago. The sequence goes on along the minus strand of OU342690.1, from coordinate 11,874,629 downwards.
CTCATATTTTTTCAACGATAGAAAGCTGCTTTATTCCTAAGTGACATAGGCTATGTTTTATGACGCAGACAAAGCTGCGAGTACAAGCAAATCTCTAATGTAGAGCGTCCTTCATTTTTAGGGTTCCGTACCTCAAAAGGAAAAAACGAAACCCTTATAGGATCACTTTGTTGTTTGTCCGTCTGTTGGTCTGTCTGCCTGTCAAGACCCTTTATCTTGAGAACGCTTGGAGGTATCGAGTTGAAATTAAAACCATATACTCAAGTCTGCTGTCCCTTCAAGCTGTAAAAAAAAATCAAACTTCTAAGATAACAAATAAAAAAGATACGGCCGTTTATGTCGCAAAAGAACGTATATTTTGATACTTAATACTCAATACTTTATTGCATTCCATATGTACATAATATAGATAGTATAAAAATATAGATAAGATCAATATGGACCCTGTCGGGCACAGCAAAGCTAGGGAGAGGATGAAGGCTAATAAAATAAAGATATTTCACTTATTATTGTCATCATTATTAATAAATTACTTTCAAAGATTGAAATTCACAGGGTTACTTTCCGTTGACCCAGAATCCTGAAATTTGGCACAAAGCAAGGTCTTATAGCACAGGTATAGGGAAAAATCTCAACAGTAAATTTGTTGTTACATTCGCCACAAAAAAAAAAAATTGCAATTCGGAAAAATCTTCCGAGACTCCATTCGGGAATTGTAGTTTGCACGGAACCCTCAGTGCGCGAGTCCGACTCGCACTTGCCCAGTTTTTTTGATCTTCCTTAGAAGACAGCTTCCAGATATAAACTCCTCTGTGTGCAGATGTTCTAAAAAGAAAACTTCCTTTACCAAAACTTATTTATTTTCAAAGATTGCAGAAATTCTTGCTAAAGAGTTCTTTGCTAAAGACGTCTTCCGAAAGGGTTAAAAGAAAGTTATTACTGCTTCTTACAATTGTAAGTTTCTCTTCAAAATTGTCAGTTCGACCGATACTCCATCGAACGTGACTAACGGAAGTTTAAAATGTTCGATTTGCATAGTTGATTAGAATAGTTAGCACGTATCGTAGCGATACAAAAATGCGATAGGTCGCCTGTAGGTCTTAGCTGTTGTAAGCTAGATTCATTACTTCTACGAAAATAGCTCTTATGACCGTCTGGACCGGACTGGTACGACCAACATTTTGTCATACCAATCCACTCAACACACGGTCAAATCTGTTTGATTCAATCGGTAGCTTCATACCGATTGGACGATAAGTTTGAACGTGTATGGCCGACATTATAGTTTCTTGGTCTTTCCATTTTACAGTGTAAGATGAATTCGCGTTATAGTCTTGAAAATATTAGACTTGTTAGAAAATTTTATAGGAATTGGTTTGTATTGACGAAGAGGGACGAAATCGCATGTGACTCATTGAGTTATGAACATGTAAAACCAGCTTCTGCCATCGGCTTCACTCGTTTCCAAGTCTTTTTAAGTTTTTTTAAAAAAAACTTCATCTAGTTGGGTGGAACGAGAAGGACTGTTAGACTTTTACTTCCCGAAATCCACCTGTGTCTCTTCATTTGCTTATTACGTTCCAGGGCCGCGGTAACTCTTTCAAACAATCCCGCAGCTCTAGCAGGCATCGGCCCTAGCGGGTCCCGTCAAAATCTATATATACTGTCTGTATATAAAAATGAATCCCTCTTTCTCTTGGTCACGCCATCACGCGTGAACGGCTGGACCGATTTCGCTGATTCTTTTTTTGTTGTGTTTGTTACTGTGAGGATAAGGTTCTTATGGGAAAAAATGAAAATTAGGGTAGTGTAGGGTAGAGTAAGGTAGAGTAGAAAAGAGCGGGAGCGAAGCCGCGGGCAAAAGCTAGTAAAAAATAAATATAATATCTTTTTAGTTTTTGGTATTGTATTTATGAAGCTAGAACTACATTAGACCGACGCGGACGCACACGTGTAAGTTGTTGACGTCGCGTGGCGTGGATCAAGTGTAGCTCTACAAGTCTAGTTTCCATATAAAATGTATGGAGATAGACGCGCCCAGATCGGCGTGTGTGGCACACGTGTGAGCAGTGTAGTTCTACGTATAGCAATCAGAATCCAGAGGTATTATGCTTTGAAAGGTACCAAAACCCAGACTTGATACGTAAATATAAATATATGCAGCGGATGCGCACAATCAGATTGCAATGGTTGTGATTCTGTGGACTGCGGCCACAAAACAGGTGAATTGAATGGTGTACTCCATTACAATGATTGTCCAAATATCCATCGTTTTTTATTCTTTACCAGCTTTTGCCCACAGCATCGCCCGCGTAGGTTCATAACATAGCCTGTCACTCAGGAATAAAGCAGCTTTCTATCGGTACTAAAATTATTCCAGTCAGACCAGTACTTTATATATTTTATATACATATGTACCTAGTTTATTTAATCTCCGTGAGTGTGACCGTGGCATCACCGCGGGCCCTAACAGAATACCAGCTCTGCGTTATTTATCTCTTTAAATATCGCAAGCATATGCTGAGTTAGGCGCCTTTTTGACCTTAACAGATTTTAAAGTTATCTAAAATCCGTTATCTGTTGTTAAGTTTTTTAATGTATCCTAATACTGTTTTTTTTTTAAATTTAATTGTATGTGTGAGGTACAAATAAACGTTTTTCTTTCTTTCTTTCTATCTTTTACTTTCAGTTTACCTTCTACAAACAAAAAAACAGCTCTTCAAAAATAGCTCTTTATAATATTAGTGTAGATTATACACCATAAAAATTACAATATGTGTTATGTGAATATGTGTTAGCTTTCAGAAGAAAACTCTACTTTGAAGTTGAGTTTTCTTCTGAAAGCTAAGCTCACAATAGAGGGTAGGACCCAGTGTACAATTTTAAAATTACAAATAATACGAATAAAATAGTACATTTAAACACCTACATATTTATAACAAAAATGTATGTATAATCCATGTTATAATGAACTGTGCTATGTGATTCAGATTTGATCATATATTTTTTTCCGCATCACGCATAGTTCTTGTTATTTGCCACACATTTCATGGTATTAGTCATGATGTTGAGGGATTTTTGATAGTGGTAACTTTTTTTTTACGTTAGTAATCATCAATTTTCCCGCTCTGGGTGAAGTGGAAGGGAGTATCTGAATTTGACTAACTAAAACCCACAGTGTTCCTTTAATTGCGCTTTTTTTGCAAAGTTTGCGGTAACTGCTTCGAATAATCCGCAGTTCTAACAGGCGTCGACCCTAACTGGCCCCATCAATTTTGCTAACATCTCTTTGAGGCTCACGTGAAATACAACGCGCCGTCGACCCGGCTTGATCTTTACCGGTCGACCGGACGGCAAGCTGCCCATGGCAAGCCGTCCGTAAACTCTCGCCTGTGATCGCCCAGTGAGTTTGATAACGTTAGCTAATTTCAAATCTGTGTGACAACACACATCACTCTAATTACCAGTATCAAGAGTTGAGGGGGCGTCAGTAATCAGAAATAATTCAATATCGTAATTAATTGAACAAGCTTTAACTGGTGAACCATTAGTCATATTTTTGGCCAGCTCCCAATGATTCTAACTGCATTAGGTATTTGACGTACTTAAGCTTGATTTACAAGGTGCGATTGAATTGCTTGTTGCATACCCTTGATTGGCGCTACAATAAATATTGCAGTTTTTTGTAGGTGGGAAATCATCAAGTATTCTTTAACTCTAGGTGGAGCAAGAGGGAGTGTCAAGACTTTTACTGACCAAATCCACCCATGCTCCTCCAAATGCCCTTTGCATTCCAGGGCTACAGTATCTCTTATCCTGCAGCCCAAGTGGCACAGTCTAAACTCTAAACGGAAGTTGGGTTCAGACGATGGACGACATTACTTTGTTAATTCAATTTTATTGTAGCGTACAGGCAAGAATCTTACATCTTTGAATGGGACATCTGGATCAGCTCAAAATGTCATAATTTATTACCGCATAACGGATACACACAATCAGATTTGGACCTGCGTGGTCGCGGACCGTAGCAGCCATATAGCAGGTGTAATGATCCTCATTATGCCGATTACGACACAGCTGAATAACTGTGTTACTTCATTTTTAATGCATGTGTATGTATGTATTAGTCCAGATTTGGACGTATGTATCATGCAGACATGAAGTTATTTACGCAAAAAGCAACAGAACTACGCGGTATAGACAGCTGCATCCATTGGTTACCTCCTTTTACTAAGATATTTGAATGTCTGCAAATGACAAGAAAAGGCGAACGTAAAGGATGACGAGAAAAATACGAAGAAAAACTGATGGCAAACTGTTATTGATGATGTCCGACATCTTTTGGTGGAATGTGTCAAGAATCAAACCGGAAAGGAGCTACTGACAAAATTGCAAAACATCAATAAAATTGATATAGGATTATTTTTTGAAGTCCTGGCTAATCCTAGAAGTGATGCTGCTAAGGTTACATTTGACATGACAATGTGTCGGTAGCTCAACCTTGGTAAAAAACATTTAATCAATTGTGTTGATTATTAAGTTGTTGTTGTAAACTTATTCTAGGTTACGATGGGGCTGACATGCTCTTTGAGATTAAATTCCTTAAAAATAAAGAGAAAAAAATATATGTATGATGTCTTATAATTACAACTCTCTGAAATTCCATCTGATGAGAAAGAAAGACGTTAACCAAACGAGCATAATCGTGAAACAGAGCAATAAACTTAAAAACCGCTAAATGTAATTGAAATACGTTGCGAATGTCATTCAAATTGCGACCCGGGGCCCCCATTACACAATAACGCACGTTGTACTCGTATGAGACATGAGAGCTATGTGTTGTTACACATATGTGTTGCCAGACATTGTTGCTTCATGTACGTGAGTTTCCCAAAGGCCGCATCTTGACAAAGTTAATAGACAACTTTAAGATTATACTCGTAATAACCTTTTCGTTGAGTCTTCCAAAGTTTAAGATTCTAAGGAGGACGCATACTGGCTTTTGGAAGCACAGAGAAGCTATATCTGTTTGGCGTACTAATTCGTTAACGAACTATGTTGAAAACGAGTAGGGACATCCCAAAATAGCTTTAAAGGAGTCAGTAATTCTAAAAATAACACTTCTTCGTTAAACAGAAACTTATGTCATCTTAGACGTGTGCAATGGCTCAGAAAGACTCAGCACCATACTTAGCGCGCGACAAGAAAATGCTTGCATAATCCCAGCTGCAAAATGAAAAGGAATGCTCACAAAGATGTGCTGAAAGTGGTTCGGTCGCCATAGACAATAGTGCCGGTGTAATGAACCCCATTACACTGATTATGTGCCATACGAGAGTAATGGTAATGTTACGAGTATGCTCGTATTTCGCAATATGTACTTCAGGTTTTATGGGACTTTCGAGTCGTTAGTTTCATTTTTGTGGGTTTATTGGATTTCTTCTATAAATTAGACTCGTTCCGGACGGATTGGCCAGTGAAAGCAAAATTCAGAGCGTTGGAAGCATTGATATACAAGGGTTTTTTTAATTCAATGGTTGGACGGCTATGGGGACCTCTGTCCAGCAGTAAGACAGCACATGTTAATTTAAAAACGGTGTTATTAGCTGGTAGTTGCATACTGTTTGTGTAAATCAAAATCTAATCTTATTATTTTCTGTATTCAGTACATCAAGATTAGCACGAATTTATTATCAATGATTTTTGTTTGGAGACTTCTGTTTCAATGTCAGGCCAGCGTGCATTGTTTTCTTCGAAAAATATATGTTCAGATTCAAAATATTCCGATGTCAATTAATTTTCCGGCTAAAATTGTTAAAAGTAGCTGACAGCGGAGCACACATTATGTGTGTATATGTTATGCTTCGTTCGCGTCGAAAGTTATCGGATAGGAACGCTCTACCATGGTAAAAAAAGTGGTAGTCCAGATTATGGTCTACCCTGTTCCAAGTTTCACTTGTTCTGTTTACAATTTTACAAACATCCGCATATACAGATTTATATTATTAGTAGGATAGGATTTTCCTCTTCCAACTATATTATTGGCAACAGCATTCCGTACGTAACGTTGTGGCCTGTCACAGAGTTTATTGAGCTTGAAACACCGGCATAGCGTGTCGTAACGCTTCGGCCTTCGATTACTTTGCACAACTGAATCATACGTACTGCTGTTATTATTGGTCCATTATTGTTTCCGACGCCGGATTCGGAGTCATAATGTTTTGTTCTAGTTTTTGTTTTTATGAGCTGTTTTGAAATTGGTGCAATTTTGGTTAACGCTGTTATGCGAGTAATTCTAGTACATGTGACTTCGAGGCACTTACAAACGATAACTTCCTTTGTGCATTTAATTTGCGGTTGAAGTTTGATATTTTTGGATATTGGAAAATGGTTACTACTACATCTTGCTTCAAGTTCATCTTCTTCATTGTCTTCAAGTCCAAGTATTCTCCTACTAGAATCTTCTTCCTATCCTTCTACAAGCGTGTCTACTTCATTGACTATAATGACTTCTATGTACAGTTTTGTCTTCACTAAATTTTCTAGTTTCATCCTTCGAGAAGCTATTTCGACGAAAATTATGTCTTTTTCCAAGTGCGTTTTTTCTCTGACTCTTGATGAGACGACTTCCGCAGTATCTTATACTTTTCCAAGTTCGTCTTCTCCAAGTCTATCTTGTACATTTCTATCTTCACCAAGTTGTCTCCAAGGTTCCTCCTACTAGAATCTACTTCCTGGGATAAAATATTTAGCATCTAGTACATCTTAGTCATCATTTAGCGATCCCAGGCACAGAACTCGGTCGGTGTATCGCGTAACAGAATGACATCACGCAGTGTCTTTGATAAGGCCATAGAAACATTGACGAAGCTATCAGCGAATACCTAGGAGAACTGGACAGTGTTGTTGATTGAGTGTAATATATAGACGATCAAGGAGCAGTTTTTTTTATCTACTTAGATTTTATTCAAACCTTTCAGTCTTTTTTTTTTATTGAAACATAATATTTACCAACATATTCTTTTTGGCAGTGTTTTATGTTAATTGATAGGTCTCTTTTGGATGTTAAACTGCTACCTCAAAGGGATGTTAGTAAAATGGACGGGGCCCACTAGGGCTGCGGGACTGTTCGATAGAGATACCGTGGCTCTGGAACGTAAAGGTCTACTGAAGGAACATAGGTGGCATAAGTCTGACACTCACTCTTGCTCCCAGAGCTGAAGGAGTTATTTGATAATTTATATTTCTCACGTCAAAAAAAACAGTGTTGCCTTGCAAATAAGTCACAGTTCGTCTATTCACTCACGTACCGTACGTAACGAAAATTGAAGGAATTCACAGTTCCTAGAGCTTTATGTTATTTGAGGATCCACCTGTGTTGGCCTAGACTAATTAAATTCTTAACTTCAGTAGAATTCCACCAAAATTATGACATACTCGTAAGTTGACTCTTTACTCCAAACTAAACAAATATACACCCCTACTTTTTAATTAGTACACAAAAAAATGGGGCTGTATCTGTACCCGTTACTGATCATATTTTTGTATATAAAAGTAGAAAAAAACCGGCCAAGTGCGAGTCGGACTCGCCCATGGAGGGTTCCGTAGCAGCAAGTAACATAATATAAAAGTTCTTGTAATGTGTTGTAACTTTGGTCGATGTTTTAACAATAGTGTATTTTTTTCGATTTATGACGCATTAAAAAAAAACTACTTACTAGATTTCGTTCAAACCAATTTTCGTTGGCAGTTTTTATAGTAATGTACATTATATATTTTTTTTAGTTTTATCATTCTCTTATTTTAGAAGTTACAGGGGGGGGGGACACATTTTACCACTTTGGAAGTGTCTCTAGCGCAAACTATTCAGTTTAGAAAAAAATGATTTTAGAAACCTCAGTATCATTTTTAAAGACCTATCTATAGATACCCCACACGTATGGGTTTGATGAAAAAAAAAATTTCGAGTTTCAGTTCTAAGTATGGGGACCCCCAAAATTTATTGCTTTTTTTCTATTTTTGTGTGAAAATCTTAATGCGGTTCACAGAATACATCTACTTACAAAGTTTCAACAGTATAGCTCTTATAGTTTCGGAAAAAAGTGGCTGTGACATACGGACGGACAGACAGACAGACAGACAGACAGACAGACAGACAGACAGACAGACAGACAGACAGACAGACAGACAGACAGACAGACATGACGAATCTATAAGGGTTCCGTTTTTTTGCCATTTGGCTACGGAACCCTAAAAACCGAAATCCTAAAATTGACCATGAAAAGGTAAATTCATCATAGAATAGAATAGAATAAACTTTATTGTACACCAAAATAGTAACAATTTCACAGAAACTTAAACTTATGTGCACAGTGGCGGTCGTATCGCTGAAAGCGATGTCTTCCAGACAACCTTGGGATGGAATATAAGAACTGAAACTAAAAAAGGGGGTAGTCTGCGGTGTACTTCAAGCAATATATCAAGGGACAAATTAATTAAGGCGGAAAAAAATAATAATATGCAAGTACATATATACATATATAAATATATACAATATACATATATATATCATGTGTTACAATTAAATGGAAGCGAAAAAGAAAAGAATAGAATAAAGATTAGCGATGGAAGAAATTAAATTTGGCAGTATCAGAGTAATATTAGAGAGAAAGGTAATGTTCTTTGACAAGGTTTTTAAAAGAACCTAGCGACTGGGCTTGTCTAATTGACAATGGCAAAGCGTTCCATAATCGCACCGCCTGAACCGTAAACGATTTGTCGCAGAATTTGGTAGAATGCGAAGGCATCAAAAGTTTCAAGTTCTCCGATGATCTCAAATGTCTAGTATGTGTGTCATGAAGGAACTTAAAACGTTCTTTGAGATATGAGGGGGTTGTGGGAACAAATAGGACACTGAAAGTAACGATAAGATATGGGTATTCCGGCGAAGTCGGTCATAGATTCAATCATACATAACAATTGCTAGTAGAAAATACTGCGGGAAGTGTTTTTCCATTTTAATCGTCCTTTATTCATTCATAATCAATAGCCTGCACAATATTTCTATAATTTGAGAGACATTTTAGGATAAACACAAACGCTAATAACTTTGCTGTTTATGAATATTATTTATTGAGACTTTACTTAAATAATAACAAGGGCTTTTCTAGTAAGCCCTTTAAGTATTTGTACTAATTAAAAATTAGTGGTGTATATACTCGTAGACATAGTTAATCATCATACAGAGCCATTTCAAAACCCTTCCTCCTTCGTCCGCTTGGCTGGCCGCAGACGTGAAAAAATGTAATTATCATACTATCTATCTTCCGACTTATGCAAAGCGAATGCAATTTCACAAGTAATGGAGAGGTCACATACCATCAGTTTACCGACCTCTCTTCAAGGCTGATAGTTAATTAGAACTGCTCTAAGGCACGCGTTGCACAAACAATTTTTAATGTTAATGTTTCGTCCGTATATTAAAATCTTATGCTAAAAATGAATTAGATTAACACTAGAAGCGGGGAATATCAATGTTAATGTTGGCCATTTTATTTCTGCTACAGTAATATGGAGAACCAAATACCGACAGCTCGAAGCTGAAGCACACTGCTGGACATAGGCCTCCTCCAAGTGTCGCCATAATGACCGGTCCTGTGCGTCTCGCATCTATCGGATTCCCGCGACCCTCACCAGGTTAACGGTTCACGTCGTGGTAGGCCCTCCAAGTGTCCAACAGTGCTTCTTTCGGTTCGTGGTCGCTACTCCAGAACCTTTCGTCCCCATCGACCATCAGTTCTGCGAGCAATGTGCGGCCGTGTCCAAAATAATGATAGAAAGCTATTTAGGGCAATTTTCAAATTGTAATCCAGGCTGCTTGTTTGTGGGAAAGTAGTGTATATCTATAGTAGGTATAGTTAGTAGGTAGTACTCAGATATTTAATTGTTTTTGTATGTTCCAAGGGTTTACGTGAACATTTCGCATCAAACGAAGCTTTAACTCTGAAGCTCATAACTGCACATAACTGCTCCTCATCAGTTATGTGCAATTAGATTTAGATTAATTTGTGCAGAATAACGGATTGTGAAAGCCAGTTTATTACGTTAGTTTTATTTTAGTTATTTAGGTAGTAAATCAGTTCTTGAACCAAAATTGCTAAGAACCCATCCATTATCTATTTGTCACTTTTTTTAAATGTTTTTAGGGTTCCGTACCTCAAAAGGAAAAAACGGAACCCTTATAGGATCACTTTGTTGTCCGTCCGTCTGTCTGTTTGTTTGTCTGTCTGTCTGTCAAGACCCTTTATCTTAAGAACGTGTGGAGGTATCGAGTTGAAATTAAAACCAAATATTTAGGTCTGCGGTCCCTACAAGCTGTGAAAAAATCAAACTTCTAAGTTAACGAATGAAAAAGATACGGTTGTTTATGTCGCAAAAAAACGTATATTTTGATACTCTCAAAGATCGAAATTCATAGGGTACTTTCCGTTGACCCAGAACCCTGAAATTTGGCACAAAGCAAGGTCTTATAGCACAGCTATAGGAAAAAATCTGAAAAAAGTCAATTTGTTGTTACCTAAGACAAAAAAATTGCAATTCGGAAAAATCTTCAAGACTCCATTCGGGAATTGTAGTTTGCACGAAACCCTCAGTGCGCGAGTCCGACTCGCACTTGCTCAGTTTTTTTTTTTTTTAGAGGAAACGCGGGCCCGCGAAAGTTGGAAGCAGTGAAGGGAGGTCTTTGCCCAGGAGTAGGACAGAAAATGAGGCTAATATAAAAACAAAGTGCTTAGTTTTAAGATTTTCATATGCTTAGGTGTATATTTTATGTTGCAACAAATAAACGTGTTATCTATCTTCCTATCAAAATCTGCGCTTTCAACAACAAATAAAAAGACCTAGTTTCCTTATCAGCTACCAACCGCTTTGATACAGTGATAAGTTTTTTTATCACGCTCGGCTCCGACACCGGGATGGCGTGGTTTCATGCTATAAATACACAGTAGGAACTATTATAGCTATAAATTAGTGAAAAATTACGGATTTATTAGTATCAATCCGCATGTCTGTAATACAGTCGTATATAAATTGCGAACTATGTTGCGAAATTTAATTTGATAGCTGCACGCCTTTTCCATGGTTCTGTTCCCGAAGGTTGCCAACGGGAACCTATTACTAAGCCGCGTTATCCGTCTGTCTGTCTGTCCGTCCGTCTGTTGTGAGAGGTAGAGATCTCAATTTTTTTTCAATGTTACAGAAAATGTAGCTTTCTAATAGTGAAAGAATTTTTAAAATCGTCCGTGTAGTTTTTGAGTTACATCGTAACAAAGAGAGAAAAGATTTGTTTTTTTTTTTAAATTACTACCTAGATATTCTAGGACATGGTCTACCCGTTTGCCAAATTTCATCCAAATCCGCTCAGCCGTTCGTGCGTGAAAAAGTAACAAACATACTCACAAACTTTCGCCTTTATAATATTATTGTTAGTGTTATTTACTATTTTCAGACCATCATAAAAATTTACAATGTACTGTTACGCCATTAAACGTGAACCCGCCATATCTCCGAGAAAATAAAGAGTAGCACGTAATAATTAAAACGCATTGCTGTTCGAAAGGTCTAGAATGGTTGTACGTAGCCAGCGTTAGAAAAATCTCGAAACATCCACAAAGTACTCACAAGTAGTAGTTAGGTATTTATGGGAAATGGTACTCTCCGACGTTAACAATAGAGTCGAAATTCGCATGAAAGTGACTGTTATTACCACGAGTAATAAAAATGATTTATGACTTCGAGAAGCGATTCAATTGTTCTGGAATTCTGGATCGTTCGTGGGAAGTCGGTATCTAGAATTTTCTTGGCTCCGCATATAAATACGAGCCCCCGGCCGGAAGCGAGTCAGTTGTGATTTCGACTGCGATCAAGAGCGAACTACCCTAGTACTTGAAGTGATTTTATCTAACGACCTAAGCGATAGTGTAACGGTACTCTAGTGTTAATTGCGATTCGGATTATTGTTGACTGGACTATTTTGTTATTGTTAGTGGTGAATAAAGTTGTCTCTTAGTAAATCGGCATTTGATTACCCACGTACGTAACAACTGGTGTCAGAAGTGAAATGCCATTAACACCGAGGGACGACGAACAGCGACCACGAACAAGGAGGCAAATGGAGATGGATGCTGCGCGTCATCGTTTGGAGGAGGAAGATCAGGCTGGTATGGGAGCAACAGCAGCTGCTGAGGTGCCAACAGGACCATCCTCGGAATTGAACCTCGCTGCGGTGTTGGCCGCCATGCAAGCTAGTATGGAGGCCAACCAGCGCAAGCTCCAGGACCTAATCGCAGCGAACCAGGAAGAAGCTCGCCGCGAACAGGAAGCCGCTCGCCGCGAACAGGAAGCCGCTCGCCGCGATCAGGAGGCTAAGCAGAACCTGATCCTCGATAAAATCGACCACGGCCTCGTCACGTTGGGCGAGAAGGTAAAGAATCTCACCTTGGAGGTCAAGGAGGTTTCCGCCCGAGCTGATAGCCTCGAAACAAGGATTGATGGCCACGAAGATCGCCTGCTGGACATCAACAAAAAAATCGTCAAGCTCGAAGCACGCGAATCCGTTGTTGTCGGCTCACCATCGCACGCTCCCTGTGCATCCGCCGCAAAATTTGATGTGCCGCGTTTTGATGGCACGTCTTCCTGGACGGCATTTAAGTACCAATTCGAGACATTGGTCGAAACAAACCGCTGGGATGATAAGCAGTCTTTTGCGGCATTAACTTTGGCTCTACGAGGGGACGCTCTGCTGGTCCTAGAGAACCTTCCTCCGAACAGCAGGACGTTGGAGCGTCTCATGGAGGGATTAGACACTCGCTATGGAGACAAGCACCTCGAGCACGTTTTCCGCGCGCAGCTTCGCGAGAGAACGCAGAGGTCGAACGAGAGCCTGCAGCAATGGGGAGTTGAGGTTGAACGGCTGGTCCGGCGTGCGTACAGGTCGATGACACCAGAGACGGTGGAAGTTAATCTGGTGCAAGCATTCATCGACGGTCTACGGGATCCTGAAGTCAGGGCTACGGTGCGACTCGGACACCACCAAACTCTAAAAAGTGCGATGGCTCACGCTCTGGAAGTAGAAGCCGTACGACAAGATTCACGTACGCATAGAGTTAGGGAAGTGGTGGTCTCGCCTTCAGCGCGACCACGTCACCGAGAAGTGGTGGCTTTTTCTCCAGCACAGTCCCGCTATATTCCAACGTGTTACGGGTGCAGAGAAAAAGGGCACATTCGCACCGATTGTCCTAAGAAAAAGAGTGAAAGTGTGGACTCCGGAACTCAAGTCAACGAGGAGCCGATAAAATTTAATGTCGCCAGGGCCACAGCCCCAACCATCACCATCAATCAAGTTCACAACGGAAATAGTTTGATCATCGAAGGAACGCTGAATCATCGTGCCTGCAATTTTACCGTTGACACCGGGGCGTCGCGAACCATTGTAAGGCCGGAGTTGCTGAAACGAACCATCTCATGGCAAAGAGAGTCTCCAACCTGCCGACTTCAGACAGCAACCGGCCAGTCAGTCTCCGTCCTCGGTGATACAGAAATTGAGTTCAAAATCGGTGATCAAGTGTATATCCATCCTGCGTTAATTGCGAATATTACCGACGACTGCATACTGGGTCTTGACTTCTTGCGGAATAACCGATGTATTTTAGATATCGACAGGGGAGTATTGAAATTCCCAGATCAAGAAGTCTTCCTGCGAGGAATTACCTCATGCAACCTTTATTGTTTAAAGGATACTACATTGGCTCCGAGAACAGAAACCTTAGTTGAAGTAAAATTCCCCAAGAAAATCAAGCAACGAAGATGTGTAATGGTTGAAGATATTGGCCGGCACCCGGAGCTCATCACTGCCAGAACATTAGTTATGACGAAAGGGAAATCCAAGGTAAGGATTGTGAACCTTGGGAAAGAAGAGTTCCAACTGAAGAAAAACAGAGTTGTTGGGAGATGTGAAGAAGTTCAGTATCTCCGTCAAATCAATACATCTCCAGCAAAGCAAAACACGACAAAAGTTGAAACGGATCACATCCAGCAACTTCTGGAAAATTCTAAGAGCAATTTATCGCCTTCGGAATTGCAGCAAGCCAGGGAATTTCTGCTACGGTTTCGAGATATCTTTGCAACGGGAAAAGACTGCGGGAGAACAGGTCTCGTCAAGCATGAGATAGATACAGGTGATGCTAGACCGATTAAACAGAGACCGCGCCGCATACCCTGGGCTAAGGAATCTGAGGTAGCAGAAATGGTAAAGGACATGGCTGATAGCGGAATAATTGAGCCTTCTACGAGTCCATGGTCTTCTCCAGTCGTTCTGGTGAAGAAGAAGGACGGCAGCACCAGATTTTGTGTGGACTACAGAATGCTGAATAATGTGACGAAGAAGGACAGTTATCCCTTACCAAGGATAGACGATACGCTGGATATGCTCAGTGGCATGAAGTGGTTTTCGACCATTGATTTGAAAAGTGGCTACTGGCAAGTGGAAATCAGCGAGAAAGATAAAGAAAAGACAGCGTTCAGTACGGGTATTGGCAGCGGGCTGTGGCAATTTAACGTCATGCCGTTTGGGTTATGCAACGCTCCAGCGACGTTTGAACGCCTCATGGAGAGAGTCATGGTGGGCCTTCTTGGTGACGTTTGTCTGGTATATTTGGATGACGTCATTATAATGGGTCGCACTTTTAAGGAAAACCTGAGGAATATGGAGAAAGTGTTCACCAGGATACGAGGGGCTAACCTAAAACTAAGCCCAAAGAAGTGCGCCCTGTTCAAGAAGGAGGTCAGCTACCTAGGACATGTTATTTCCGCTGACGGGGTGAGAACCGACCCTGAGAAGGTAAAGGCAGTCCAACAGTGGCCGGTTCCAAAGAACAAAACGGAAGTACGTGCATTTCTAGGGTTGTGCACATACTACAGGCGGTTTGTCAAGAATTTTTCGGACATTGCAAAACCTCTACATCAGCTGACTGAGGATAAACGAGATTTTATCTGGGACGAGGACTGTGAGTCAGCATTCGACGAGCTAAAGCAACGGCTATGTGAAGCGCCCATACTGGGGTATCCAAGCAGAGACGGAAGATTTGTCGTTGATACCGATGCCAGCAACACGGGAATTGGAGGAGTGTTGTCACAGGTGCAGGGTGACAGACAGGTCGTAATCGCTTACTTCAGTAAGGCACTTTCAAAGCCAGAAAGGAACTACTGCGTGACTCGACGAGAACTGCTGGCTGTGGTAAAAACCTTGCAGCATTTCCACAAGTACCTTATAGGAAGACAATTTACATTGAGGACGGATCACGCTGCATTGAAATGGCTTCTACAATTTAAAAACCCTGAGGGCCAAGTTGCAAGATGGCTCGAGCAGCTGCAGGAATTTAACTTTGTGACAGAACATCGTAGTGGAAAAGGGCATAACAATGCTGACGCCCTGTCACGACGTCCATGTAATGAGGACTGCAGACACTGCCAGCAGAATGAAGCCCGAGAACACGTTAATTTAATTAGGGCTGAAGGCGACTTCAAGAAGTCCCAGGAAGAAGATGACGATATTCGACCTATACTGGACTGGAAGCGTAGCGGAACTAGGCCCCAGTGGAGTGAAGTATCGTCACACAGTCCCGTAACTAAGAGCTACTGGGCACAGTGGGACAGTTTAGTCCTAGAAAATGATGTGCTTTGTAGGAAATGGGAATCGAACGATGGCAAAGAGGTGACCACACAAGTAATAGTACCACGATGTGAAGTAGTCCCCCTGCTACAGGAAATACACGATGGTGCTTCTGGAGGACACCTGGGCATCAAGAAAACTCTACTGAAAGTGAGGCAGCGGTATTACTGGCTCAATTGTAGAGATGACATAGAGCAATGGTGTCGGAAATGTACAGCGTGCGCATCTGTGAAAGGACCACAGACTAGGAGCAGGGGCAGGCTTCAGCTGTACAATGTGGGAGCCCCATGGGAACGCATCGCTATCGACGTCGCTGGACCTTTTCCAGTTACAAATGACGGAAACAAGTACATAGTGGTGATCCAGGACTATTTCACAAAGTGGCCCGAAGTCTTCGCCATACCCAATCAGGAAGCGACGACAGTGGCGAAGAAGGTGGTCGAAGAAGTAGTATGTCGGTATGGCGCACCTTTGGAAATCCATTCCGATCAAGGCCGTAACTTCGAATCTGCGCTGTTCCAGGAAATGTGTACACTTCTGGGAATTTATAAGACACGCACAACACCTGCGCACCCTCAGTCGGACGGAATGGTGGAAAGGTTTAACCAAACCCTGGAGAATCACCTGGCTAAGGTGGTCGATGACCATCAGAAGGACTGGGACCGGTATATTCCACTATTTCTGATGTCTTACCGATCGGCAGTGCATGATAGCACGGGACATACCCCAGCAAGAGTGAATTTCGGCAGGGAGATGAGACTTCCAGTCGATGCCATAACTGGCGTGCCACCTGACAAGACTAAGCCAGTTACGGACTACGTAAGTGACCTTCAAGATCAATTGGACGAAGTGCATAAACGAGTTCGTGAGAATAGCATGAACACCAGCGTAAAAATGAAAACTAGATACGACCGTAATGCCAATGCCAAGGGATTTGAGGAAGGTACACTGGTCTGGCTCCACAACCCGCTTCGACGGAAAGGGAAGTCGCCGAAACTCCAAGCTCGATGGGAGGGACCTTACACCGTGTTAAAAAGGATTAATGACGTGACCTACCGCATCAAGAAAGGGCTAAGAGGGAAACCCAAGGTTGTCCATGTGGATAGATTGGCGCCGTATCACGGATCTAATAATGCTCGGGACGAGCATGACTAAGAGGGGGGCACTGTTACGCCATTAAACGTGAACCCGCCATATCTCCGAGAAAATAAAGAGTAGCACGTAATAATTAAAACGCATTGCTGTTCGAAAGGTCTAGAATGGTTGTACGTAGCCAGCGTTAGAAAAATCTCGAAACATCCACAAAGTACTTACAAGTAGTAGTTAGGTATTTATGGGAAATGGTACTCTCCGACGTTAACAATAGAGTCGAAATTCGCATGAAAGTGACTGTTATTACCACGAGTAATAAAAATGATTTATGACTTCGAGAAGCGATTCAATTGTTCTGGAATTCTGGATCGTTCGTGGGAAGTCGGTATCTAGAATTTTCTTGGCTCCGCATATAAATACGAGCCCCCGGCCGGAAGCGAGTCAGTTGTGATTTCGACTGCGATCAAGAGCGAACTACCCTAGTACTTGAAGTGATTTTATCTAACGACCTAAGCGATAGTGTAACGGTACTCTAGTGTTAATTGCGATTCGGATTATTGTTGACTGGACTATTTTGTTATTGATAGTGGTGAATAAAGTTGTCTCTTAGTAAATCGGCATTTGATTACCCACGTACGTAACAGTACGTAAGTAATGTTATTGTTCTAACGTGGCCTAGTTGATAAACCATCACCACCTCGCTGTTCCATTTTGATAAATTATACTGTAAAGATACGGCGCTCATTTTAGGTTCTTGTTAATTTCAGAGCGTTTAAATTACACAGATAAGTAACTGTTGTATCAATTTCATGACTGCTATTAATAACAATGAATTTATCTAGCCTTTTAATTATTATGTTAGGGTCGGGATTCTGTCTTGACTGAGTACTAGTGTTTTATCTGATCTGATAATCAATGTCAAAATATAGAAAACTTGCTTTAGCCCGCGGCTTCGCCCACGTACAAAAAATATCACCAGCCTATGTCACTCAGGAATAAAGCAGCTTTCTATCAGTGAAAAAAATTTAGCAATCGGACCAGTACTTTCAGAGATTACGTCTTATTAACAAAAAAACATAAAAACAAACTTTACCTCTTTATTATATTAGTGTAGATTAAACTTTACCCCTTTACCTCTATAAAATATTAGTGTAATTAGATGTACACTGAGTGGCGTTTTAGACAATTTGCCGACATAAAACGCGAATGCGAAAATATGAGATATAAAAAATCGATTTTCGCAATTGGGCCGTGAAACCGCGATTCACAAAATTCTGCTAAAGTTGAACGTCAAACATGAAACTGCAATAATTCTGAGAAGTGTCTGATACAATTTGTTTCCTGCCGTCTTCCAGTCAGATTATAATTTAGATGTCTTCAAGGTTAGAGTGAATAGGCTCTTAATGAACTAGTCGTAGATTGCATCACTGCTTACCTTCAGGTGGGATCGCAATCAAGCACTAGTTTATGTCTGTCTGGTTAATTTTAATAGTTAGTATTCACTGGAAGCATGCACACTAACCAAGAAAGAAGGAAATATTCGATACGACTCGAAATAACTCTTCATTAGGTGTTGTAATTAGCTAATTCTGTTGAACAAGTGCTAATTGGATTGAGTGGCTAACAGTGTTTGCTAGTAGACAGTAGTCGTCGACGGCGCGAAGTGTTCCCCGCGCGCTTCAAAAAGATTGACTTCAAGAAGACAGTATTGGCCCAGCAGGGTGGAAGCCTACTGGAGCCATGGGTTGGCTTCCCAAAGGGAAGTTTGGGCATGCTCTCTTGCACCGCCCTAGAGCGGAAAAAGTAATTGGACCCATCTAAAAACAAGCTTGTATAGTCTGTCTAATAAGTCAACCGACTTGGGAATTTTGCATAATATTTAATCATTTAAAAAATACTTATAATTAATACTTTTTATAAGGTTCTTCTGTTAGTAAACAATGATCTCTATCTCTTAATCAACCTTGATTATTGATCCCGTGTTGACTACATCAGATTTCATTAAATCTTAATAATTACCCAAGTCGTTTAACTTATTAGACAGACTCTACACACTTTAGATAACCCAGAAAATAAAATTAAAAAAACTTCAAAACATCGACCTAAAATTGTTCGTAATTCTTGAAAAGTTTCTTTAAAAAATTCCTTTTATAGCTGCGGAGATTGAATGTCGAAGTAAAAAATGCGCGTCCGGCGTTTCATGCCACAACTAATTCCGACGCCCGTCGACTATGAACGTGCTTTTTTTTATTTCCTCTATGGCTATATTGAATTCTTGCCTGCCAGCATGCGACTGGATGACTGGCATATTGGAAAATAAAAATACCATTTTGAAATGTTTTATTTCCGTGGAATATTCGTTTTACTGACCATGAAGCGTTTGTGAAATGTGTAATTGGAATAATTAGTGATTATGTTTAGTTTACTTGTAAAACCTAACGATTAATTAAACACGCAGCGTTGGAAGGCCTCCTACAAGGTGGATCGATGACCTGGTGAAGGTAGCGGGAAACCGATGAATGCGGGACGCACAGGAACTATTTTTCTTTATTCCGTGCACAGGAAGGTTGGATGTGGCGACGCTTGGGTGAGGCCTATGTCCAACAGTGGACGTGTATCGGCTGAAATGATGATGATGATGAATTAAACAATCTGAAGGAGAAAAAAAACGTTTAAAACGTTTAACGTACAAAGCGTTTTGGGAGTACATTCATTATGCGTACAGCTAAGGAATGGAATTCCCTGCCGGAGTCTGTGTTTCCTGATAGCTATAACCTAGGGGTCTTTAAGTCAAGAGTGAATAGATTGCTTCTAGGCAAGCGTGCTCCATCGTTGGCCACATCATCGCTTACCATCAGGTGAGATTGTGGTCAAACGCGAGCCTATCCATTATAAAAAAAAACTGACTAATTGACATATCAACGTACAGTCGAAACTGCTGCAACTAGGAGCGTGAAATTTTGCACAAGGTCTTCTTTTATGTCGTAGTCAAGCACTAAGAGAGGATTATTCAAAATTCACCCCTTAAGGAGATGAAACGGGGGTCCAAAGTTTGTGTGGAGAAACCTACCTAGTACAGAAGCTAGTTGTTATTATATACTAGATAGTCAAAGATGATAAAGCATAGCATAATCAGCCTTTTAATGTCCTCACTGTTGGGACTCAGGCCATACGAGAGGGAATGGGCCGTAATCCACCACGCGGGCGGTTGGTGAATGTCACATGTCTTCGAATTTTTGGTTCTAGGAAATGCTGGTTTCCTCACGATGTTTTCCTTCACCTAAATTACACAAAGTAATGCGCCTGGCTGGGCTGTTACCACTCGGCCACCACTGCTCCAAAAAACCAAAGATGATTAATTAATACGAATTACCAAGTGAACTATTGATAGCACAAGCACAAGATCTTAAGTGAGTAACGTTAAAAGGCACTTCTGATTAAACTAACTGAAAGCTTAACTTGACTCAATAGATTCATCATTCAGTTATCTTCGTTTTATCGGAACACTTAACAATAAACTGGACAATGTTACGTCTGAGTTAAGTAACAATATAGATTGAATAACTAGTGATAATGATTGCACAAGACCAATGGAGCGATTCATTGATTGAAAACTGATACGGGAACTGCTGGTATTTATACGAAAAAACTTTGGGAACGCCAAAATAGATTGATGGGGCTTAGATCATAATCGAATCAGGCGATGTTTGATTCAAGGTTGCCTGTATGAAAAATTGATTTGACACCAAATAAATTGGAAAGTAGACGAAATCCAACTGAAATATCACGGTATAAATGTATCTTATAATTTATTTAACCGCATACGTCTCGGATATATCTGATAAACACTGTCACGTTTATTCCGCCAGGGTCGCACATCCACGACCAAAATACTCCATCTCGTCAACTCTTCTGTCACCTATGGAGATTGAAGTACTAAACGAGATGGAGTGCCCAGTCACAAATACAGGACCAGTCGAAAACACTCGTCGGATCACTGACGCATGCGGTTAAAGGGTTTATAATCTGGGAGTTGTCTGATATTAAAGTCTTCTTTTTTTTCCTAGCCATTACTGACCCACTGCTGGGCAAAGTCCTCCCCCAAGTCCTTCCAGACATTCTTATCTCGCGTCGTCTCGGACCAGTTCTTCATACGCGTCCAGATCTCAGGGCGACCTCGATGGCGCTTTGCCTTTGAAGGAACCCACTGCGTGGCGACACTTGCCCAGCGGTCACTGCTCATACGGCTGACGTGAACTGAAGTCTTCTAACTAATGATTTAAAATCTGTCGCCAATGATTGAAAAGGAATAATATATTAACTGTAGGTTTGTCTTGTTTCAGCAAAAGGACTGTATCGCCGAGCACAATACTGAAGCGGGAACAAAAATGGCTGCGCATGCTCAACAACTGGGAGGCGTTCATGAGCAAGAACTACAAGAAGGTCAGGGAGAGGTGTCGAAAAGGTGGGTGCAGTTCCGGACTGAATAAGTGAAAATTTTATTATCTCTTCATAATCCGTTTTCCCACAATAGGAATAACTCCTGTATCGTGTGTTCATAAACATTTAAATTGTAAACACACACACACCCCACCCACCCAGACCTAGAACACCTATGACATCTCGCTATATATATATATTTCAGCCAATCAGGAACCACTTTTATGAGAACCACATGAGACCCGTTTATGACGTTCGGCGCTCCGATTGGCCTGCTTCTAGCTTTTATCCAATCAGAGAGCCAAACGCGAAAAACGTTTCTGCCGCGTTAACGTAAAAACAACTCGTACTCAGCATACAGGTGGTGTACACAACACTAATGCTGTTTTCATTTCAAAAGCAAGTCGCTCTACAAAGATTTTATTTTGTAGTGTATAAGTCAATTTGGAGGAGTGGTAGCCGAGTGGTAATGGCCCCGAGCCTTCGAACTTACGAGTTCGAAGCCAGCCAGGCGCATTAGGTACTTTGTGTAATTATTTCATCACCAACGCTCTCAAAGCGGTGAAGAAAAACATCGTGAGGAAACCGGCATGTCCTAGAACCAAAAATTCGGAGACATGTGCCATGCACCAACCCGCACTGGACCAGCCCATTCCCTATCCTATTTGCAATTTTGGACACATAAAAGGTCGATTTTTCGAAGTCCTTTAGACTAATCTTAGTTTGCTCACGGTTACCCTCACTATATCCCCAGGAATACCAGCATCAGTGCGTCCAAAAGCCTGGCTGTATCTGTGCGGAGGACAGCTGCTTCTGGAGAAGCACCCGAACGAATACGAAGAGCTACTACAGGCACCTGGCGATCCCAAGTGCATGGAGGACATCAGGAAGGACCTGCATCGCCAGTTCCCGTACCATGAGATGTTTATACGGGAGGAGGGGCTTGGGTGAGTGAGATTTCGTCTATGAATGAAGAATTAGCATGTTCTCTTAGAACGGTGGTCTTATTAGTCATGGCTAGTTTTTCTACTGTCCTCTGTTCTATAAGGCCGAAAACACTCTCTCTTTGATACACTTTACTTATGAAGGTGATAAATGCGCAGTACGGCTGGTAACGAACATAAGGGTGGGTCTCGAAGTTCGTTTACTGTCGCTCGTGCTACGCGAATATGAACTTGTTTCGTGTTCGGCTCCTCTAGCGTAGACCCATCTTTATAGAACGTTCGTTTTACTTCACTACTCGCTCGGCTGTACGCGCTAAGCAAACCGCCTATCACTGAATTTTCGGCCATAAAGATCCAGGTTGTATCAACAGCTCTATTGAACGCATACATAATACAATGCTTCGACCAGCTTCGACAGATGTCGTTTACAGTTCCATTTATCGCGAAATTTTCCTCGTATTGTTATTGCGGTATAAAACACATGAAACTTTTTAATTGTTTCCCTGTTGTTGTATTTCAATGTTTAGAGCAAAAAAGTCAAAATATTCACCTACTCTTAAAACTTTTATTCTTAACAAAATTATGTTTCCGGCAACAGTCCAAAACAACATACATTTAATAACAACAACCGCGTACTCAGAACAACACAACAGATAGTTTTCATTTTAGCGACAATATTAGAAACAATTAATATGATTGTTTGCACAGAGCGCAGAATCGTCGCACCCGGCACTGTAGAGACAGCGGCACCTTTTTTTAGAGGCTTAGAAATAGGATTCCGTTGATTACCGTTTTATCGAGGTGGAAAATCATTAAATAACTTCTCCTACTCCGTAGAAAGCGACTATTACTGACTAAAATCTGTATTTTTTTTGGGGGTCTTTGCGTTCCAGGGTCATGGTAACTCTTTCGACCTATACCACAGAGGGATACAACTAAGATTTACAGGGCCCAGAAAACGTTCAATGAACTACTTCTATTATTATTGCTATTCAAAGCAGTCAGTTTCTATACGTCATCATTGGTGTCACAGTGCCCCTACCAAGAAGTTCTTATTAGCAACATGATTCCGTTGTCAAAAAAGGATAGCGCTATACATATATCTTGTATAGCCGTCTCTTTCTCTCAAACTGGAACCACGAGGGCTTGAAGGCATCATAGGTACCATAGCGGTAATTTCTGCCTGATCATTTAAAAAATAAAATCTCTCAAATCCTGCGGCGGTGCGCTTTACCAAACCCTTTGAAATTTTCGTTTCGAGTGTAAGCAAAAATGAACTTAGCGGTGGTCAGGCGGAAGTGACTTCGATAGTACACAAGTAAGGGAAAATGAGTTCGTTATCTTTGCCTGTCTAAATGTTTATGGTATAGAAAGTGTTACTAGCGCCGCCTCTACCAGCGTCATACGTCTCCGTGCTCTATGTACGAGTGTTTGTTTACACTCTCATCTCATTCAGTTGCCAAGTGCATCAACACGTTATGAGCTTGGACAATTGCCAAGTCGAGTTACACAACTAAGTGATGTTTTATTATCAAACAAACGGATACCTGGCGTATGTTTGTATGCTAAAAAAAGAAATACATTTAGTTTATTTGCTGGAAAAAAAGGAAATTTGTGTTTTATGCAATTTTAGGGTTCCATTCCTAAAGGGTAAAAACTGGACCATGTTACTAAGTTTACTGTCCGTCTGTCTGTCACCAGGCTATATTTCACAAAACGTGATAACTAGACAGATGAAATTGATTTTTGAAAATGATGACGTATTTCTGTTGCCGCTATAACAACAAATACTTAATAGGTTAAAAAAAAAAACATACATTCAGCCGAACATAGGACCTCCTCCTTTTCGAAGTCGGTTAAAAATAGTGCCTAACAGAATAGAATAAACTCTATTGTACACCAAAAAAGTAACACGACTTAAATCTATGGGTACAATGGCGAACTTATCGCTAGCGATATCTACCATGGATCGTAAGAAGTGTAAGAACTTAAATTAATACGGGGGGTCTAATGTTGCGTACAGTAGGCACAACGGATCTTGAGCGCTCGGCGTAAGAGTGGGGATCGCTTTGTGCATTCCATACATTGGCGAGCCAATCGTCTTCGTTGTTATACATGCAGCAACGCAGGGAACGAATGAGGAGTGACGTCTATGACGCGATGGCGCGGCGAGCCAATCACTGACACTCCCCGCCCCCGCGTTTCACTTCGCACCACTAAAGGAACCGAATATTTGACTTTGCGCAACCGCTCAAGATCCGTTATGGCAACTGTAGATGGAACCCGTCGTGCTCGAGTCCAACTCGCAGTTGCCTGGTTTTAAAGCCATCTTCGCATTTCCTTTTTACTCGTAATAGTCATGAATTATGCTGTATGTCATCATCGTTATTATGATTCAGTTCATGTTTTGTAATGGGTCACTGTTGGATATAGGCCACTATAATTATTGAAAATTGTTGATTTTTCCACGCTTGTCAGCATCACAGATTGCAATTATTAGTAGACAGAAGTTCCGTAATAATTTCATGCTTTAACTTAGTTGCCCAATACATTTTTTGAGACTTAATGAATGGTATTAGAGCGTTTAAATTCGAATTAAAAGCCGTGAACTACGGTAGCCATGTTGAACTTTTAGTTTTATCTTAAAAAAAAATCCTTGAACCCTACACTAGAAAAATTACTTCTGTATTATGGTTGCGTTTACTACCTCTACAGTCCGGACTCAGCATTTCGCTTCGTCGTTTATATCTGCTGCGAACTTCCGTCTGATTGTAATTTAGGTGTCTATAAGGCTAGTGTGAATAGGTTGCCTAAACCACTACTTATCAGTCTGAGTCCTGGCTGATCATTGGTTTAGGCTTCTACAGTACACCTCTTCATACCTCATCTGATTTAAAAAAATGGCCCAACTGATAACATAATATTAGTAATGCCTTTTGTTTGTTTGTTAGGAATCGATTACAATGCAATCGACAGCAAAGGCTAAAACGTCTAGATTGTACTAACAGGTAGGTCAAGTATCGCAGGCGGCGGACGACGAGTAGCTCGCCGTCCGGCTGTCCGGTGTAAACCGAGCCCGAGGGACGAGTAGTCGACGGCGCGTAGTACTCGACGCGCGCCACACAGAAATATCAGCAGGACCAATACCCGTTAGGGCCACGGGTAATTTCTGAAAAGGAAACTGGTTTTAGAACGCAAAGTGCAAGTGAAGGACACAGGTGTGGTTTTAGTCAGTAAAAGTCTGACACACCATCTCGCTCGACCTTAAAGCGGAAGAAGTCATTGATTTATTTCCCACCTAAAAATAAAGGTATAGATAAATAATCCAAGTATTGCCAGGGTTATGGAATTGTTCGAAAGAGTTATCCTGGTCCTAGATCGCAAAGTGTAGGTACGGAACACATGGATGACATTCCCTCTTGATTTTGATAGGCTCGCGTTTGACCACTATCTCACCTGCTGTACCCCTAGCCAAGTTTCTAATCTGCAATAGTTAACGCTTGTAGAAAGCTTCAAATGTACGGGAATGACGTCGTCTCAACGCTCAGTCACGTGCTCAGAACAAAATAATTAACGGCAAGGTCAACTCGAAGCGTTCGGCGCAAGCGAAACGGTTGTAACTTGGCTAGGGGGGCTGATGGTAAGCGATGATGTGGCCGACGATGGAGCACGTTTGTCTAGAAGTAAGTTATTCACTCTTGACTTAAAGACCCATAGGTTGTAGCTATCATTCAGAGCGGAAAGGAGAATTATTTGATAATTTCCCGACGAAAAAAAAAGACAGTTCCAATTGTTCGGTGTAGTAACCAATTAATTACGTAACGGCTCGCTAAGCTGTTCTTACAATTAATAGATTCATTAGTATTTCCATTAATTAACTAATCGCCTGGATATTTGTTTTGTAATTAATTAGTCAACTTTTATTTGTTGTTTGTTACTCGTTTGCGGTTTTGTTCGCGTTTGTTTTATTATGGGCCTTGATTATGCTGGTTCTGGGTATTTCTTCAAAATTCTTCGACTGATTCATAATGGTCAATTAATTTCAATTAATACCTGCACGTTTAAAGAGCCGGAAAAGTTTTATGCGATTTACGATGTCTTAAAAAGACTGCAGAGGACGAGAGATGCGCGCTGTGGAGGCAGAAATATCCAACTCCTCCATTTTTCATCACCCCATTTTTTTTTTTTTTTTTTTTCGATGGGAAAAATCATCTTATGACAACTCCCGCTCTTGGGCGGAGCGGGAGATAGTGTCAGACTCTTACTGACTAAAAAACCCATCCCGTTCCTTCAAGCCTTCGATACCGGGGCTCGAGCGCCCTTTCGGATTACCCTGGCCCCGGTAGGCTTCGACCCGGCTGGGCCCCTGCTGTTGCTGACAACTCCTTGAGGCGCGCGGGAACAGCGCGCGCCGTCGACGACTTGGGCTTGGTCCGGACGGTTACCGGACGGCCGGACAGCGAGCTTTCATCACCCCATCAGAACATCTTCTCCCTGGACGCGAATTACAGTGGCCAAAAAAAAAAAAAAAACAATCTGGCCAAATGGGGCTTCCTCGACCCATCTCTAGCACAGTGCCAGTGTGGAGACTCTAGGACATGCGCCACCTGCTATGCTGCCCATCCTGCATAACCACCTGCAGTTTTCAGGATCTATACGAGGCCAACAATAGAGCTGTACATGTTGTACTACTATTACTATTCGTAACTTATGTATTATCCATAACCTTCAATTCTTTTCTTGATAAGAAGCCTGTAGTTAACTAATACCTAATGACTATTGATAATATTCCAATATTATAGCTGACACCGCTCATTCTAGGATTTTCTACATAAGATCACAATAAAAAAATTGACCTACCCTAGTCCTCTGGGGCCAGGGTCTATTTCCGAAAGGGAGGCTCGGCCCCGATATGAAAGGCAAGAAAGAACGGAGTGGGTTTTTTAGTCAGTAAGAGTCTGATACTATCTCCCGCTCCGCCCAAGGGCGGGGGATGTCATTTGGATGAATTTTACCCGCAAAAAAAAGACTTATCCAGTTATCCAGTCGAAGAAAGCTTTAAAAAAATATTTGAAACAGTACGGTCTCAGGCTAGCTACGACACTGCTCAGTAGTCAGCTCGTGGCTGATACGGTGATGCTGATGGTGCAAAACTACATTGTTTAAACTCGTCATAATTAACTGTCAATGTTATCGCTCAATGTCCCTGTGGCTATTGTGGTTAGGGACTGTCCGCAGTAATTTGGTGACTAACTGAACTTTATCGCATTCGTCACATCATGCCAATGACGTATTGAAGTATTGTTGCGGTGTTATGGATATAAACGAAGGTTTTTTTTTTTTTTTTTTAGGTGTTTTTGCGGTTGTTTGTGACTTTAAATTTTGTACTGGGAATTCCTAAACTCGTAGAATAGTCATTAATTAATATTCTATCCATAATGTCTTCTATAATATAAAAATAAATTTTATAAAAAGATTTTTTTTTAAACCTATTTGCAAAGTAAAGATCATTTCGAATCGCTAAATGTTTTGCTAAGCGCGAATCTCGAGAACAGCTGAACCGATTTCGCTAATTATTTTTTTGTTGTGTTTGTTATTGTGAGGAAAAGGTTCTAAAAAATGTAAATTATGGTAGAGTAGGGTACTTATAGATTTATTTTACAACTTGCACAAGAATTTTAATTTGGGATAGAAATTTCAAAATCCATCAAGTGTTTTGACATTCAACATTATTCAATAACATTTCCCATTATTTCAATTCCAGGCAACAAGAACTGTTCTCGGTGCTAAAGGCCTACTCGGTGCTGAACCCGAAGGTGGGCTACTTCCAAGCGCAGGCGCCGGTGGCTGCCTTCCTGTTGATGCACATGCCAGCCGTGCAGGCCTTCTGGTGCCTCGTCAGCATCAGCGACAAGTACCTCAGCGGCTACTATAATCCGGGACTTGAGGTGAGCAAGCTTGTTTTATTAAGGACTATATTTGCGCGACCAGTTGCGTCGCCATGCTGTCCCTTTGAAATATATTTCTGATCTACAGTAGGCACAACGGATCTTGAGCGCTCGGCGTCGGAGTGGGGATCGCTTTGCGCATTCTATACATTTGCGGGCCAATCGTCTTCGTTGTTAGATACATGCAGCAACGCAGGGAACGAATGAGGAGTGACGTCTATGACGCGACGGCGCGGCAAGCCAATCACTGACACTCCCTGCCCCCGCGTCTCACTTCGCACCACTAAAGAGACCAAATATTGACTTCTGCGCAACCGCTCAAGATCCGTTGTGCCTACTGTACCAGACTAAACACCATACAGATAACAGAGCCGCCACACGTCCGAGCTGGTCGCGCCACCAAATTGGTTGCGCAACCAAACGGACATCAGGTGAGTAACTCTCTATTAAGAGCTGTATACATTTTGTTGGTAGCGCCGACTGGTCGCGCCGCCATGTGTCCTTTAACCGCTTGAGTCTTGATTGGTCTGACGAGTCTTTTCGTATTCTGTTCGCTAGGGTCGTATGTTTGCAACTCCATCTCGTTTAGCTCTTCAATCCTCATAGGTGTCAGAAGAGCTGACGAGATGGAGTATTTGGTCGTGGATGTGTGCGACCCTAGCGGAATAAATGCCAGGTTTTGTCTGTGGATATATATCTGACGTAGCTGGTTAAAAAGTTAAAAATATTATGGGTTTATATTTTTGGGGTAAGAAGTCATCAAATAACCCTTTCAGTTCGTCTTACGGCTTACCCCATTCAATAGACTTTTTCAGGAAATTTCCATTCAAAAGAGTAAGACTAGAGAGAACTGACAGGTGCTAGGATTTAGATTGGGAGTGGTTTTTTTAACTTATATTTTTTTATTACTGTTTTTTTTTTCTTATTTACATTAATAGGTGATCACATAATAGAAGCGACAAGAAATATGTAAACAAGATGTATTTAACTCATAACTCATAGTGCTTCTTGCGCGTTCTTGTCTATAGAGATTCCTACGCTTTGGAATATGCATTTAGCTTCACTTTGAAAAGACTGACCGACATCGACATTTTGATATTTCAAAAGTGCCTGTAAATGGTATATTTGAAATAAACGTTTCTGATTTCTAATGACTGTAATTTCCGTAAGTAAATATGTGTTACGGCCGCCAATCATTATTTAATCAACATACAACTTGATACTCCTGCAAAATGCAAAAAACTTATGAATTGAATTTCGCGTGTTACCCTGGCGATTTAACCTAAAATCAAATCTCAGGCATTAAAAAATAAAAATAAACTGGGCAAGTGCGAGTCGGAGTCACGTGCTGAGGGTTCCGTGCAAACTACTATTACCGAATGGAGTCTCGAAGATTTTTCCGAATTGCATATTTTTTGGTTTTTGACTTAGGTAAAAACAAATTTACTTTTTTCAGAATTTTTCCTATATCTGTGCTATAAGACCTTGCTTTGTGCCAAATTTCAGGGTTTCTGGGTCAACGAGAAGTACCTTTTTTCGATCTTTGAGAGTATCAAAATATGTATACTTTTTTTTGCGACATAAACGGCCGTATCTTTTTGATTAATTAACTTAGAAGTTTGAATTTTCACAGCTTAAAGGGACCGCAGACTTAAGTATATTATGGTTTTAATTTCAACTCGATACCTCCACGCGTTCTCAAGATAAAGGGTCTTGACAGACAGACAAACAGCAGACGGACGGACAACAAAGTGATCCTATAAGGGTTCCGTTTTTTTCCTTTTGAGGTACGAAACCCTAAAAACCACGATTCAACTTAATCAAACACATTCTAATGTATCGCAAGACATCAGAGTTCGTTGATTCGCAGTACACGCAGTAAACACTGCAAATCAAACAATAAAAATCTTTCTTATCACTAAAGATATGAAAATGAAGCCCCGATAAAAATAACTGCAACAATGTTCTATATTAACTGCAGCAGTGTGTTAGAGTCAGGTCACAGTAAGACGCGATACGAGGCGATGTTGCGCGATTTTTTTAATTCATTATACCCCAAGCGAACGCCGTTCAGGCATCAGTCTATTGTCTTTTTTTTTCTTTTTTATTGTTGATAGGTTCGCGCTTGACCGCTATCTCACCCGATGGAAAGCGACGATGCGGTCGACGATGGAACGTGCTTACCTAGAAGAAACCTATTCACTCTCGATTTAAAGATTCCCGGGTTGTAGCTATCAGGAAACACAGACTCCGGCAAGGAATTCCACTCCCTAGCCGCACGCACAATGAATGTGTTTGTCTTACTATTGTGTCTCAAATTGACGGTATCTAAAAGGTTAAGATGGTAATACATTATAGAACTTGATTTACTACACGAAAAGAAAGATTAATTTC
This sequence comes from Mythimna ferrago, assembly GCA_910589285.2. Taxonomy (NCBI): domain Eukaryota; kingdom Metazoa; phylum Arthropoda; class Insecta; order Lepidoptera; family Noctuidae; genus Mythimna; species Mythimna ferrago. Next base: position 11,844,084 of record OU342690.1, on the reverse strand, counting down.
AGTGAGAGACCCATCTACAATTGTTACACTTTATTACATAACTAGACTCTGCCTAGGGCTTCAACCGCTTAAAAGTAGGTTTCTCCATACAAACTTAGCCTCTCATGTCAACCCCATATTCGCTGAATATTTTTATTCAGCGAATTAGGCTTTTAGGGCTATATTTCACCGAGACACCATGGCGGCACGACCAGTCGCCGCTACCAACAAAATGTGTACAGCTCTATAGAGAGTTACTCACCTGGTGTCCGTTTAGTTGCGCAACCAATTTGGTGGCGCGACCAGCTCGGACGTGTGGCGACGTATGGTGTCTAGTTTGGTAGCTTATGGCTATATTTCACCGGGACACCATGGTGGGGCAACTTGGTCGCGCCGCCTTGGTCGCCATTGAAATATAGGCCTTAGAGATATGGCCATTTTGAGAATTAGTCCTTTTGCGCCTAAACCTCTGAAACAGTTGCGATTTCAAATCCAACCTGCAGAATTAATCCGATATTAATTCAAATTATATCAATGAAATGTATACTTTTTTGTGTAGTACATAAAGTTCTATATTGTATTCATATTTTAAAAATAATTCGCAGCTTCGCCTCGTACCTCTGTGTGAGATAACCCTTATACTTATTGCGACAAAGTAGTCGGAATCAGTGGACACTTTATATTGATTTAACCTGTAAATTGAAATAAATTGATTTGACTTTTGACTGACTTTTATAAAATTTTATTTATCAGAATGACCTATCCAATATGATTGGTTCTTAAACGTCATCTAAATTGATTTGATTGGCGATGATATTATTATTTCGTTTATTAAATCATGTACTTCAACTGTAATGTTTTCATTGATCAATCGATTTTGAGAGCAGTAGCAGCCACGTACTAACAAGGCATAAGCTTAGCATAAAAATTATTCAGTTTATCATCATCATTTAGCCGAAAGACGTCCACTGTTGGACATAGGCCTCCCCCAAGAATCGACACTAAGACCGAATCCTGTGCGTCTCGCATCCACCCTCCTTCCTGCGACTATCACCAGGTCTTCGGTCCATCTTGTGGAAGGTTTTCCAATGCTGCGTTTTCCGGTGCGCGGTCGCCACTCTAGAACCTTTCGGCCCTATCTGTCTATCTATATTCAATGATTGCTCTCTAAAAAGTTAAAGTCCTAAAACAAAAACCAGAAATTCGATTCCGTAGCATCTACAATCCGCTTTGATCTCTCGTGGTGGATGATCTGATTCATCAAGCTAAAGTAAATATTTTTACAGTAACCAACAAATAAGGCTGAAAAACAATATTTTTCTGAAAAAACCATCAAAATTGGATATTAAATAAAGCAGCAATCAGCATGTCAAATATTGGTATGAGAATGAGTAAAGGCGTGATGAGAACATCTCGCTATGTCATTTGTTTGCATGTAATAAATGAACTGAAATTATAGCAGTGACGTTACGTTTCAGTTTGTGCAAGTGCATCCTCTTTCTGGTATTTGACAGTTTTCCTTTCCATTAAAAAAAGTAAAACATACTTGTGATTTTCATTATAGTTACTTTTTGATATAAGTATGTACATAATAAAAAAAATTAGTTAATTGTAAACGCAACTGCTAAGCGTGGATTGATCAAAAACTATGTTTAGCACACAGCCTATCAAATTCAGGCGTATTTCCTAAAGGATTATTCGACTTAATACCTGTTAATTTTGTTGCAGGTCCTCCAACGCGACGGCGACATCCTCCACGCCCTACTCCGGCGCACCGCGCCCGCCGTGCACCGGCACCTCGTGAAGCACAAGGTGGAGCCCGTCCTGTACGCCACGGAGTGGTTCCTGTGCGCCCTCACGCGCACCCTGCCCTGGGACAGCCTGCTCAGGGTCTGGGACTGCTTCCTGTGCGAGGGAGTCAAGGTATGCCTTTTTATGTCTATCCTTGAGAAAGTTTGGATATTTTCTATGAATAAATCATATATCGGCTTCAAAACCGTCTTCATGCAAAGAATCATGTCGAATTATTACTGCCTGAAAAGACAAACATCTTTTACAAATGATTGTATTGTGAAAAACTATAGTAGGTAGGTATTTGTTGAAGATCGTAGCTTACGCCCCGACCTCGCCACAGCTCGACGACGAAGTAGAAACTATGTATGAGGATATCTAGAGTCATGCAAGGTTATAAATGCCCTTAACACAGTGGTAAATATAAAACATTGCTGGTCAAAGCTTGCAAGACCAATTAAATTATGTGTAAAAAAAAGCTTCTGTAGGTATACCATACACTCTTGAACAATTCATTCACTACGGCACGGTTACAGCAGTGGTTGAGTGATGGCTGCTGCGCTGCGTGTCGTGGATTCGAATCCCGCATAGCCAGAACAAATATTTGTATAGTCTACAGATAGGTTTTTCGGATCTGGAGGTCTTGTGTAAGTTTACATGTTTGTAAACGAACCCACGGTCCTGGAGTCATTCCTATTGGAAGACAACGTTTAAAAAAATATATTAACCAGACCCTTCCTTCCAGGTTCTATTCAAAGCAGCACTAGTAATCCTCGCGGGTGCGCTCGGGCCCGCAAAAGTCCGTAAACGCGCGTGCGGTTTATGCGAGACTCTAGAGGTCCTGCGTCACCCACCAGAGGGCATCCTGGGCGAGGACTACCTGATGTACCACATGACACGACTCAACCTTACAGAGGAAGACTTCGAGTTTGAGCACCAGAGGCAGACCGCGAGGCGGCGGGCCATGCCTAACAGAAGGTGAATTTCTTGTTGGTTTTTATTTAACCTACAATTTTAGAATGTACCTTTATTTGGAGCGAATCTTGCAAATGGATTTTCAAATATTTATCTCTAACTGAAATTTGGTTTACTTATGTAAATTGGATGACAGTGCATTAAAATGGTACGTAGCTGGTCTGATGATGGAGTCGAATAGTGGCTATAAGAACTACTGAGCGCAACAAGATAACCTCTTCGTGTTTGGGTTCTTTGAAATGATCCTGATCAGTACTACACCAAGTGATAAAAAAATATTATAAAAAATTGTTTATTGAAAATTTATTTAAATATAGGACCGTTGTTACCCCATATTTCGTCATTTATATTTAAATCCCATATATGACCTAGACACCTACCACAAGGGCTGGTTCGAGGTGGCTCGAGAAAAGAATACCTGGAAGCAGTTGGGAGGGGCCTTTTCCCAGCAGTGGGAAAGTATAAGCAAAATAAAAAAATATGACTGCCTCACTTGGCAATAACCTCCATTTGTATTACATAATTAGTGATTTCATCATTTAAACCATTGCAATCATATCTTCATTCCAGTGGCAGCTGATTCAGCGACTGTTCCTACAAGCGTTATTCAAAGAATAACGCCAGGGACCTGTTCAATACTCTGTAAGTTGAGTGCAACTGACTCTGAGACAGTAAGACAGTAGGTACGCCAGTACAGTGTACCAGTGCTTTGTGATAGTGAGCGTAAACGACGCACGACCAATCCGACGACTGAGTGGGTAGGTTACGGTAGCGTAAGCTTTCTTCTCCTCCTGTATCATAATTATGTTTAACTGTATTTTTTCGGACGTTCTCGAGAAATGTTGTACAGATTTTGTTAGGAGATTACGAGCTTGTATCTGTAAAAAAATGGCGTCATTCACCGTTTGAACTGATTAGTCGGAATTCGGCAAACAGCGTTCATAATAATATGTAAGATTAACACTTTTGGTGTCCAGGACAAACGATAAAGATAAAGGCAACCAGCCCACGTATGCTACGTATTATGACATTTCGACTCTTGCTTGAAAACAGATGACTTATATGGGACGCGTGTGACAGCGTCGCGTATGCCAACTATCTTTCTAAGTTATCTGTTTTTAAGCACATTCAAGAGTCTAGATATCATAATGCGTAGCATACGTGACATACATGGACTCAGTTTGTCTTTAGCGTAATTCCTTCAAATGCCCAAACCCGCCTTCCGAGTCGTTGTTACCATACACGTTATTGATGAGCGCGTCCAGATAGATTTTCCAATTATTATTACTACATTGTTGGGACCTTGCCACTGAAAGTGTTAAAAAAACGCGTCGGTGCTAACTTCACTCGGTAGAATCACGCACTTTATTCAAAAACTAACTGGCACTGTTAGTTTGACAGCTATTATTCCTATCCACATTCTATTCGCTTGCTCAATCTCCTAGCGTTTATAAAAAAAAAAAACAATGTTATTTAAAAACGACTTTTCAGCGTAATTATCAGTCTCTCATAAAACTTGAATGATGATCGATTTGTTGTAAAATGTGTGTCTTGTTAGTTCAATATGACTTTGTAGTGACGTTATGAATCTAGGTATTTGTAATATAATGTGCTAGTGTATTTAGTCATTGACGGGGTTGCGATAAGGCTGCGTGTGTAATATCCATGTAAATGGCTGGATTGGGAATTTTAAAGGGATGGAGTTTCTTGCACGTTCTTCTCCATAGAGACCTACTCTTTGGAACGTGCAATTTAGCTTCACTTTTCTTGGACTGACCGACATTTGACTATTCAAAAGTGCCTGTAAATGGTCTATTTGAAATAAATGTTTTGAATTTTGAATTTTGAATTTTGATGACTTTACTCTTGAATTTTCAACTTTTAAAGGTAGATTTTGAGATCAACTCTGAGTCTAATGCAAATAATATCTAGTGCGCCTCACTATCAACGATTGCATCACTGCTTATCATCAGGTGGGATCACAGTCAAGCACTAGTTTATATCAATAAATAAATAAATAAACTAACATCGCTTATTGGCTGGCCTTTCTTCTGGCCATAGCGTTACGTTTCCCGCTAAAAGGCGATGCGGACGAATTTTTTGATACAATGTACTAATTTTCTTCCATTTTTATTCTTGTGTTTTGTAAAATATGTTTTCAACGTTATTAACCTTTGGCTGAGCACTATTCCTGTCACTGTCGCACAACTATTAAACCATAAATGAAGAATAAAGACGGATACATTTCTAAAACAAGCTAATGGTAAGTAACGTTTATACAAGTACTGTTTCATTCAAAATTGGAACACTAATAGAAAAGCATGGGGTTTTTAAGTCCAGAGTGTATAGGTTACTTCTAGGCAAGCGTGCTCCATCGTCGACCACATTATCGCTTACCATCAGGTGAGGTAGTGGTCAAACGCGAGCCTATCAATAATAATAACTTTTTGAGAGTTGGTCTCATTGAAAAAGTTATTAATATTCAAGAGAATTGTCATTCCCTTTAGGATTACCAATGAATTTAAAGTCAGCTTGTATATATGTTTAGGTACTGAATTTTCTTATTTACAATGTATATAGTATTTATGTAAAATGGACATATTTACGAGTCAAATTAAGTTCATAAGTATGATGTACATTTTACAGACTGTTTATTTATAGTTGTCTCTGTTTGTCGTAAGCAGATAATTTATCTTAAAATGAAGAAAATTCAGTACTAAACTCTATTGTAATTTCTTGTTAATTAATAAATGTCATAATTTTTTTGTAACGTAAATAATTATTCATTTTGGAAATGTTTTTGTATATCTTTGTATACTTAGTGTTTATAGTCCATTGGCATATTCAGTTGTGAATGAAGTAAAATAAAATCTATTGCTATCTCTTACTGACAGATAAGAAAAAAAAAAAACAAGATTAGAACTGTCAAATGAGATTGAAATATCATCATCTTTCTTACTTTTTACCAACTGGCGACCCCCAAGCCTTCCAGTTTTACCGGATGCGTAGTAGTAGTCTTTATCAGATGTCCACAACCCAAAAAAAAATTCTCTCTGTACAAACTGTCCAGTCAAGTTTATATTTGTATAAGGAGAGGCTGATTTCTTTTTATGTTTCCTGAAAAAAAAAAAACTTGTGGAAAGTTGTTCAGTTTCGTCTACTGAGCAAGCCCTTAAAGTTTGTGGAGGACTGCCCCTTACACCCTGTATATGTACAGACTGAAATCTGATACATTTACGCTTCAGACATATTGCAATCTTAATAAACTAGTGCGCCTCACCATCAACGATTGCATCACTGCTTACCATCAAGTAGGATCGCAGTTAAGCACTTGTTTATATCGATAAAAAAAATTATTCCGAACGAAAACGCCGTTTTTACGTAAAAACAAGATGGCGGCGACCGTTCCAATTATGAATATGCACAATCTTGTAGAGACTAAATGGTTTAGTTTAGACACTACAGGATTATATCGCTTAAAATATGCTATAGATTGTTAACATTTTATGTCCGCCATACACGCCAGGGGTATACCTGACAGGTTTGCTTCTACAGTTGAGTTGTATGCGTATAGGGCTACCTTTACACTAGTTTGACAGCTCTAAACTGTTGCTATCTCTTTCCAGCTCTGTATGTAAGAAAAGGATAGCAATAATCTTAGTTCAGTGATAACTGAATGCTATTTGGATGTCTATAAACGCTATTACTATTCTACATTTTTTTCTCGCGATATCTAATATAACTTATTGCATTATTATTTCCTAGAACAGACCGTTCAACACTTAGCCAAATATTTGGAGTAAACCTTACTTTCTATAAAATGCATATCTAGTATATTGTAAATTGTTAGCATTAAGTTTTTAACCGATTTCGAAAGGGAGTGGTTATGTAAGAATGTAATTAGTCGTTTTTGTTCTCGAATCTAATTGTCAGTGCTTTTTTGGTGTATATTACGGTTTATATATTTATGAAATGGAATTTCTCCTTCCGACATTGGTCAGTAAGGCTTCGGCAAAGTCTGAAGCGTTGGTAACTTTGGTATTATTCGCTGGACTGATGGCCAATATCACTAAATAAGTCATCTCCTACTTACCGTACCTAGTCAAAATGCTAAGGACTGCTACCAGAGTAAAAAAAAAGGTTCTTAATACTATGCACAATATAACTCTTTAGCAGGGTCGAAGTTCATTCATATCAGTCTTTGAATTGAGAATTTGCAGTAAAGGATGTTACAAAGTTTAACTGGTTTTCAGGTTAGTTTGAAAACATAATCACATTCTTAATTCAGAAACTGGGGGTTAATCCTCTTTACCCTTATGACTTTCCACTTTTTACGAACCTTAAAAAAGTCCTAAAATTATTCCTTAAAACAAATCCTGCTTTTTATTTTCTCATACATATAGTATTTGAAATCTGCCTCAAACCTTCATTCGAAGTGTTTATACTCTACGTTCGTGAGTTACTTAGCTGTAGTTTTATTAAACTTATGATATCTTATTTATTTTTTGTCTTAAAAAATATAAACAAGAGTGATGGCAGCTTCTATGCTCACGATAGTGTGACTGGGGTTCAACCGGAAATGTTTTCACAAAGAATTTATAGATTTGGTGATTTGTATTGCATATTTCAGCGTTCTGAAGGGGCCAATTTTTGGTTGATGTAATAAATTAAAATTGCGGAAACACACATCAATATTTTGGGTAAAATATACGAATGTTGCTTTACATTACAAATTGAAACATCAAGTCTCTGGTTTATAGTAAAATAATGTGCACTAGAGTGCCCAGTGGCCCTACATCTGTACTTTGGTGGACCTTAAAATCAACACTAAGTTAGTGTTACCACACCAATCGATCGATCGTCGATCTGTGCCATCGATGGATCGTCGATCGGTGCCATCGATCGACATCGGTCGACGTTGATCGATTTGTGTGGTAGCTGTAATTGATCAACGGATACCGGTCGACTAACAAAATTGCCAGGTCGATGGCGTCGATCGACGTTGATCGATCAACCCCGGCTATATTCCATCAGTGTCTTTCGAAATGTATTCATAAGAGGATTCGATCGATCGATTGGTGTGTTAATACCCTAACGCTACGATAAACGTGACCACCTACTGGGCCCAAATACTTTGAAGGAAAGATACTAACGATTCGAAAAGTAGTAAAAAAGGCTATTTATTTAGATCTCCAACAAACGTCATACAAATACAGCATAAATCATTAGGCATGAGGTCCTTTAACGTGTGTTCCTTCATCTGTGGTCTCCACAGCATGCACATACAACTAGGTCAAAGTTAGTATTATATATGTGTTACAAAATTTATTACCAAATGTACTATGAATTCATTGCTGAACCAAACATTTCTGTACACCCCAGTAACATATTAAGTAGTAGACCGAATATAACTAGAGTAAGTGGAGACTGTGTAAAAATAAATTGTAAAAATAATTCTTAATACATTGTGATAAGATTCGTATTTATTACAATTACATATCTAATACTAAAAATGTTAATTAAATAATAAATTTGTTCATGAAGTACAATACAGTTTGGTTAAATCGGCATTGTAAAAAAGTATTTCCATTCCGTAATTGTATGAAATTAAATTTATTGTTTTAAGAAGACATAATTGTAATGTTTCTTCTAATTTCCTATTAAAATGTTCTATGTGTTGTAGTTGTCAACCGTACCGTCTTTGAAATAATACAATTTTATTCACACCGCGCTGACGCTACGTGATTATGGACTCGCGCCAATCCGAATGCTAGATAACTGGAGGGGGAAATTTAACCGCATATACTTCAATGCGTATGAATGAAAATGGTGATGAACTGCCTTCTCGCTCTAGCCAATGACAACCCTAAGTGAAAGAAAGAGGCAAAGAAAATGCTGTTTCTGTGTTTTTTCCTGTTTGTGAGAAAGATCAGAATCCTGTCAATTCTCGTAGAAGGTTAAGCCTTTTGACCGTCACGTCAAAAAAGTGAAAGCGTGCTCTCTGCGTCAAGCGACGATTTCATCCGTTTATCTGTCGTTTCGTCGTGACCGTGGCGTGAGGGACACATTTCGCTTTCTACATGACTGTAGTGGTCAAAACGTTAAAAACCTCTAAAACTCCAATTCATATCAGTGATAACTTGACAATATAGCGCAATTAGAGGGTTTTTGATAAATAACAACTACAAAAGTTCCTTAAAAGATACGAGAATTGACTCGTAATCAATTGATATTCGGAGTGGCGCGAACCTTTCGTTAAAATAATAATTATAATGTATATTCAATTCTTTCAAACATTCCCACTAGTCTTCCCTTCCACTCATATGTACAAGAGCGACGATACTGAGAGATCTGTATTTTTTTACAATTTTTCAACAAGATATTTAATAAAACTCATATTTTACTACAATATTCATTGTTTCATAGTTAAATAAACTGTCACCGTAGAAATCATATAGGAAAAGGTTCTATTAAAACATATTTTTTGTAACAAATATGGCGTAGGTAAAATATGCTGTAGGGACGACAAAGTCAGTTTTGGCCAGAAGGCAAATTCTAATAAAAATTTCGTATAATGTATATAATATAAATACGGGAATAACGACGGCCCCCCTTTTATTTACAGCAATACTTTGGCATATTTTACCTTACCCTCAACTACTTTATTTACTGTACTTTCTTATGAAACAAAGATCTATAAAAATCAAATTATAAACTACAGATTCTATGTATTTGCTACAACGAGCCTTTACCGCCGACTTAGTTTTGAAAATTGCATTTTAGATCTTATGGTTTAAAATTTAAGATACAAAATAGGTCATGAAAAGTCGCGCTGTAAGGGCCCTTCAACTTCGCAACTCGACTGCCTGTTACCACTGTAATTTATGGATTAAGTAAACAAATATCGAATGTAGGCTATGATTTAGTTCATAAGTTCGCGCACATGCGTCACGATGGTGCATAATGTTTTATTTCCTTATTTTATTATCTCAACGACTTAGTGACCGGTGGACTGGCGGATGATATAGTGGTGATGTCGGAAGAAAATTTTTATTAAAAAGCAGGGAAAAACACAAATGGGGTTTTAGTCAGTAAAAGTCTAAGACTCCCTTTAGCTCCAAAGGAGAAGTTATTAGATGATTTTCCATAGCTATAAAAAAATAAAAAAAATAAAAAGGTTGCGTAACTGCGCACACTTTTGAAGATGGCGATACAATATGGATATTTTGAATTTAGAGATGTCTAATTTCAAATTTGAATTTATTTGTAATTTATGACTATGTTGTATCGCTTTTTTTACCCAGTAGGAGTATTTGAATTTAAATCTTAGTACGAATATTAACCTTACACAAATCAAAGTCAATTATTTAATCCTTTTCTAGGCTCACCACTATTTCATTTGGCTTACTGATTCAATTCATTGCTATATTATAAATATCGGTTACTGAATCGTGTCCATTTCAAGTATTGCTTAGTATTATAGTCATGAATCTTTGAAGTTTGAGTGATCAGGGACATAAATAATTATTGAAATATTAAAGTATGTAAGAGTTGAGATTGTTAATAAGTGCAATGTAATGTGGTACTTTCAAGTTATGTAGTCTGAATTTAACAAGAACAGGATATTGAGAAAAAATTTCCTACGTGGATTGAGACCCTGTGTGGAAAGGGATGACAGGGGCTCAAAAAAAAAACCAATTTTACTTTCTTAAAATTAACGAATTGTATAAAATCCGTCAAAATGTCAAGTGATCTAATACTTTGGGTGTTGTGAGTGTGAACTTTTTTTTGTTTATTTTTCATTGAAATTTTTTATTCAACGTTATATTTGCATAGATCGTAACTATTATTATTTTATTTGTTGTTATTGCTAGTTTCGACATTATTTAGGATTATTTAGATTGTACCGTGATTCAGAAAAAATGTCTGCTTGTAATAAAAAATGTACGAGACTACATTTTTCAAAAATCTTGGGGAGGAATTAAAAAAAAATCTTTTATATTTAGATGCTTACACCGTGTAAGGAAATACCTCCTCCTTTTACATTTCAAAGACCAGCGATTGAGGCTGTGTCGATCCATCAGTCAGTCAGGACAAGCCTTTTATTTATAAATGCAGTAGGAGTCAGTTTATGGCAAACTTTAATAGAACTTGCACACTGCACTTTATCATAATCTTAATTTTACAACCCTATATAGTGTGCCAAAGTAGTCTCGCACAAAATTGCAAATAGGTACTTCACAAAGCACAAATGTATGTAACCACTACTGAGGGCCTAAAGAGAGATTTTACACTTACTTGATCTCGTTAATACAAATTATAAACGTTTGCCAATGTCCAATCCTATCAAATAATTTACGCACAAAGGAACTAAAATTCGAAATCCTGGATCGCGCTATTAGAATTCTCCGCGGCGCGATTTGAACATAATACAACAGCCCGAAATCATCTATCGGACAGTTGTCCGGATCAGACATGAAATCCGTCTGGTCGGAAGATCTTCCCTTATCAAAGGAGGTTTGCGGGGCTTTATACTCTGTTCCACATACCTCTAAAATAATTGTGTTTCACTATTTTGTCACCAGACGGCGCTTATCTAGTTTAAAAAAACATATGTTCATAAGTTGCCTTGACGCTATCGAGTAAAAATAAAAACTCACTATGGCTACTGATCATAGTGTTTTATAAAACGGTGTGTTCGTCAAATGTTCCATTCAAGTTCCATCACATTCCGTTTCGCAGACTGTTATGGTATAAAAGGTAAATACTTGAATGTCATGAGTATTTTTGTACTGTGGCTGAGAGTTTCATATCGCTGCAATATTCAAGTTGTAAATAAATTAATAAATATTTAATATAAAATATATGTTTGTACTTTATTTGAATTCATCACGAAGTTATCAGAAGCAGTTGCGTAGCTAGGCCTGGGCGAAGTGGGCCCTGGCCCACCACCTCGCACCCAAAGGGGCCTCGTATAAGCAAACCTCTTACTATTTTACCTGCTATTAAGTGACGATGTGGTCAAACAGTCGCTGTCTCGTTTTCAAACTTATGAAAGACTAACTTTTACCCGCAGCTTCGCCCACGTACATAAAATATAGTCTAAGTCACTCAAGAATAAAGCAGCTTTCTATCGGTGAAAAAATTTTCGCAATCAGACCAGCACTTTCAGAGATTACCTCATACAAACAAAAAAACAAACTTTCCTTCTTCCAAGTCTAAATTTTTTCATGCGCCTCTGTTCAGAAGATCATCTAATCCTGTAGAGCACCTGCCGCACTCTACAGTACATAAATAAGTTTACCTAGTGTAAAAAGTTCAATAATAGTGAATAATAATAATTATATTGGTGGATGAGGCGGGTGTGGGGTCAGTTTTTGATACCACATCAAGCAAAACTAGTGTGAAGAGTATAGCGAACGACCTTGCGATACAATCGCAGAAACAAGAGCGACCCTGGGTGGAAGTTTTTTGGGCTGAACTTGGCCATGCCAAAGAAGGGAGGCTTTCAGCTCAGTGACGTCGGCATTACGGCGGGCAACCAGGTTCAAGGAGTGGTTAAACTGGAGAAGCACCTACACCGGACCTCAAGCGGACGTCAAAGTGTTCAGACCTATCAAGACCTATACTAGGTATAATATCGCATCTGCGTATATTATACCTGGACGACTCTGTAACCTCGGAAGAGGTCCACAGCTGCTATCACAAAGGCCGGAGAATATCCGTCAGACCAAAAAAAGTGAGTACAATTCGTTTGGGTTTTTCCGGGTAACGAAAAGTTCTAGTGACTTATATTATCGTTATTGCAGCTCGAAAATTAAAAAAGAATCCCAGGCTAGTGTCCGGCTAGGTGTTAGCACCAGTCAGGGTTCTGGCATTATGTATAAACTATTGGTCTAGCTTCAATTTCGTAAGTTGATGTCACATTACAAAACGACAATTAGATTACCTACTATATACTGTACTTATTGATAGGCTCGCGCTTGACCACTATTTCACCTTCGGGCCTTGGTACAGGTCATGGTCCAGAGCGAGGAGGAGTGGCAGGCGGTCGCCTACTTCTGCGAAGCAGTAATACTATAGCGAAGGAGGAAGCCGACCGCATCAGGCAACGGCGGCGCTCACAGCGCCGCAGCCTCCGCTGGGATTCCGATCCCGATTTCCGGCCACCGTAGGCGCGGGCTTGAGGACGGTGAGCAATGGGTTGTCCGAACGTCCGGTAACTGTCCGGACCGAGCCTAAGTCGTCGACGGCGTACACTGTTTCCGCGCGCCTCAAGGAGCTGTGCAACAGCAGGGGCCCAGCTGGATCGAAGTCTACTGGGGCCAGGGTTATCCGAAAGGGAAGCTCGGTCTCGGTACGAAAGGCACGAAGTAACGGGGTGGGCTTAAAAGCCCACCCCGTCTCTTACTGACTAAAGTCAGTAAGAGTCTGACACTATCTCCCGCTCCGCCCAAGAGCGGGTATTGCCATTGGATGATTGTTCCCACCATAAAAAAAAACCACTATTTCACCTAATGGTAAGCGACGATGTGGTCGAACACTGGGTTGCGACAGTCGCGGCTCATGTGCCTTCGCCCACAGCTAAATTAGCTCACGCTACGCCCATGACGTCAGTGATTTATTTTATTCAACCATTGTTTTAAATCATATATTATTATTTATATAATTATGTACTTTGTTTAGAGTGGGAAAAATACTACGCGTCACAACAACAACGCCCAGCGTAGTAGCATACGCGAGGGACTGAACAAGCGGGCAATACAGCACACTGAAAAAAGTGCGGGGTATCCCCGAGCATAGAAATCGTGCCTCTTTTGAAACGATACAACATGCTCTTCTACATTACCGTTTTGAAGCGCGAAAGTTGAAAAGTATAGGCTATGAAAATATTGCCGATGCAGATATAGAACGGTATCGGAAGCATCTCTAGTTCATATGCCGTCTCGCCATAAATCGAACTAAAAAAACCAACAGAGTTTTCCACATACAAATCCTACATCGCGTCATCAAAGTTGTTCGCGCTATTTTATCATGAATAGCAGTCCTAAAACAACTACGATGCAGTTGCTCAGACCAGACATAACACGCGTTTGGTCTGAGGATCCTCTATTTCCAATTGAAGTTCGCGGCTCTTTACACCCTGTTTTGCATTGGACGATTGGACACCTCTAGCTCTGTACTGGTGACCCTCGACTATGAATGTCAGTTTTCATCATGACGACAACATTAGCACTTCTCAAGTAATAAAACAAAGTCAGCTATTATCCACAATACCCACAGCCTTACAGATACCCTAACCAAAAGAATGCAACGGACGCTCATTCCTAGTTAACATCCCCAGCCTCTTATCACCCTTAATCTCATCAGCAACTTTGGCCTATCACACTGCACGTTTCGCCGGTCACATGAAAAGCCATTAATGTTTCTCCTGGTTAATGCCAAAAATCAAGCCACACGTCCCATAGCACTCTCCGAATCACAGGCGCTGGGCTGCACTATTCTGAGACTCCGACTTACTGAAGCATCATCACCTTGCCTCACTGGGACGGCACCATTCTGCGACTCACTGAGCCAGTACTGCAGACAATTCGCACTATGCACACAGTACTCCACACACAGGAACAGATTCAACCGTCCACTGAGCCGGTACGCATCACATTATAATTAGGATGACTCATGCTGATACAGACCCCGAGTTTCCGAAAGAGAGTGATGTAGTGTTCTATGTACGCCACATACATAAATCCTTCAACTCATTATTGAATTTCTCCAATTTACAGCGGCTTTATCGGCCAGTTGCCTAGACCAGACACGACACCGGATTAGTCGGTGGATCGCATGCCTCTTTGAATGAATAAAATCAATAGATTAAAAACGTCTGCTGGATCGCTAGTATTTTTGAAAAAGTTTTATTTTGCCATAATATGAATTATACATATTATAGCTAGAACTTGCCGCCGCCCGGGGACGTAACGTTTTATCCGGTCAATGTCACTGGATTTGTCCATTGTCACGGATTGGGTAAATCATTGGAATTGGAATGTGCACGATAATACGAGTATTTATTATTTCAATTCATTACCCGTGCCCAATAACCTACTATTTAGTTATCATTTTTTGTGTTGCAGTAAAAAAAAATATTTTGCAGTCGTCTATGGGTGGAGCGAGTTGAGGTTGTCTGTGGTCGATGGCCGAAAAATAATCCGAAAAGATAAACAATTTTTACGGAGAAATCTAGGAAGTAAGCGAAAAGTGATATCTGGATATATAAGAATAATATGTTTTAAAACCCTTTCTACACCAACTGTTAACACAAACTTGTGAGTGGCTTCCTACTAACATTTTCCCATAATTCATACTTTATGATTTAAGTTACTTTTACTATGCTGATCACGTCTACTCCAATTTTCTATTCTATTGGTTACTATTTTCAGTGGCTACTGGCTAGAGCTTATTTTAGAAATAACATATGAATAGTTTGACAGTATTCACTGATTCATGCTAGGCGCGGTGCCGGCGAAGATTTAGCACTCCCAAATTAATACTTAAATAGTTTTTATAGGTATGTATGTAACGAACGAGGTCATTAAGGACACCAACACAACTATAGCTGCTAAATCGGTGTAGATCTATTCATAAATATACATACTGATATCATTTAAATATTGACTCAGAAATATATTTTGTATTTCAGATTAAAATGTCGCACAAACAAACGCCCTATTCTCCGAACTTCCCTCCATCTCAAGGATATGCTCCGCCGCCGGATGGTAAAGGTGAAAGCTATCCGATGAACCCACAAGGCGGCTATCCTGGCCCACCGCCATCAGGTCCACAACTACCCCCTGGGGCTCAACCTCTACCAGGGATGCAGTCTGGTTTCCAGCCTGGATTTCAACCTGGTTTCCAACAAGGTTTTACTCCGGGGTACCCTCACCCTCAAGCTCAGCCTGGGTATCCGCAACCAGGGTATCCCCAGCCTGGCTACCCACAACCAGGCCATGGTCCTGTAGTGCAACAGCCAGGACCTCAGGTGCCACCAGGTAAGAGACCATTTTTATTAAAATTACACCAAAGAAACTAATCCAATAAATCAACTACAACAATGATCCTGTCTTAATAATTATTATGTGATGAAATAAATACTTAAGTGTTTTATAATTAATTATAATAAAAGGGTTGAACTGCTAATCTAAGTATTGTACTATTATAAAATCCTTTAAAACAGTGACATAATAGCTTTAACCTTTCAATCGTGGAAATTACAGACACAATAGAAAGACAATAGGTGCGCGAACGCCGGCGGTTGCTTGGGGTTTAATGAATTAACCTTGAGATTAACCAATGCAATTGCTTTTTTTAAGCTTGCGCAATGTCAAAGTAATCTTTTAATAGTCTGATACTACTATGAAATGTTTTCGTTGTTACCCAAAAAAACGATTTTTATTTAAATTTAGAGTAACCATGTTTTTTTTTAGCAGTGGAAAAATCATCTAATGTCATTCCCCGTTCTTGGGCAGGGCGGGAGGTAGGTCTGACACTACCTCGTACCGGGGCTTGAGCTAGAGTACCCATGTTCAATTTCATTATAATAGAATTGAGCCTGTGGAATTAGGACATGGGTTTTTGTTCTTTTATGGGTATTAGTTCTACAATAATAAAATGAATGCATGAATGCTGTCTAAGTAATGTTATAAAAAGTAAAGATTTACATTTTTGTTTATAAGAAACGACTAGAAAGAAAGAAAGAAAGACTTAAAAACTATGTGATTGTTTTTTTAAAAGACATCCAATAAAATGCTACTTTGTGCTTTTTAAGATACTTTATTAATGCTAGTTATGTATTCATTGAGGATTCAAATAGCCCAACAAGACACAGCGAAAAAAAGATGTTTTTTTTATTCACACAGGCAGAAGCAAGTGTTACATAAAATTAAAAGAAAACTACTGTTTTTAAACTATTGTTTTAGGATACATTTTTAAAGGCCAAATATATTTTACCTGAAGAATAAATAAATTTAAAAAAAATCTTACTAGAAAATTATAAAAAGATGACTTCTTCATTGGAAGAAGAAAAAGTCAGTACGTCAGACTTTTATTGACTAAAACTACACCCATCTTCCTTTACTGTCTTGCATTCCAGAACTCTGTTTTCCCTTTCGGCAATCAACTCGTGGCCCCTGTAGTTCCTGTTGAGCTCACCAATACCTGTATGAAAAACCATAAGCTTAAGATAAAATTCAAACCTAATATTACATTATAGTATTGTTTGTATTGTCGTTCAATCTCTTAAGTCCTTGTCTTATTTGTTCTTCAGCATAGGAGTTGTTGACACCAACTTAGATAAGGACTGTTTACTACTATGTATGCAGTGATACCCTGGTTTCAAGAATATTGATAACATGTTAGCATTGCGTTTCATTCAGTGCCATTTCACTGATCAAGGAGTCCTCACCTCTATTGAATTGTATCAAATTGCTACTATGTTAAAAGAAAATGAAACAACTATTGACCTTTTCTCAAATGATGCTGAAAACAAGAAAAGTAAAAAGTGTATAAAGTGGCTTAAGTACAAATATTACTTGAACAAAAAAAAGTGTGTAGCTATCGGTGATATTAAGGAAAAGAGAGTTTATTTTGAAACTCTCAGTGTTTCTAGCGTCAAGAGGAGTTTGAATAGAATTTGTAGGAAATTGTTCAAATCCCGCTCCAGTGGTTATGAGAAGTTCTTATCAGACGAAGAGAAAAGGTTTAACTTGAGTACAGACCGTAGTTTGGTGGAGGGTATTTACTAATCATATCTCTTAAGTACATAGAGGTGTTAAGATTATTGACTCTATATTTATTTATTTTATGTGTCCTATTTGTTCATACAACACTAACAGGTAATTTATTTTATGATAACAATACACATAACTTTTGTCATTTACATTTTTATTTATTTTTATTTACTGTAAAGGCCAAAGTAACCTGACATTAGGTACCTAAATACTGTTATTTCGGTGAAGGTGTGCTCAGCTTGGGCAACGTGCTGTCTTCTCGCGGAGGCAACGTCCTCTACCATTGGGCCCTGTTACATGCCAGCGAGGAAGAATGGCAGACGGTCGCCTTCTTTTGCGAAGCAGTAATGCTAGCGAAGGAGCGCGGTTGCAGGCGTGAGGGAACGGACGGATCTCGGGCCCGTTATCTAGCCACCCTAGGCGTGGTCCTGCTCGACGTTCGGACCGAGACCGAGTCATCGACGGCGCATAGTGTCCCACGCTCGCCTCAAAGCAAAACCGTTTGTTAGCAAAACCGTAGGGGCCTAGCAGGGCCGTAGCCTACTGGGACCATGGATTGGCTTCCGAAAAGGATACCTGTACCTCAACCATAAGTTTAAAGCAAAAGTATTTGTCGATACTCGTTACCGACTACGTAAATATTTTGTATGGCAAATTTTACAGCGCCTCTAGCGGTCACTTACGGAACCAAAATTTGCCATACAAAATATTTACGTAGTCGGTATCGAATATCAACAAATACTATTGCTTTAAACTCATGGTAGAGGTACTCAGTACTGGGGTCCTAGAACGCAAGGCGAAGAAAGAACACGGGAGTGGTTTTTAGTCAGTAATAGCCTCCCGCTCCGCCCTAGAGCTGATTACATTAGATGATTCCTACCCTACCCTACCTAAAATTGCAGTTAAATACACAATATTTGTCCTATAATAAGTACTTAGGTTTATTTATCACATAAAGGGGATTGCCCATTTGAGGCCATGAGCGGACAATTGACTAGAGAAAAAATACTTTGTACATTAATTTTGCCATAAAACATATGTATTCCCTTAGTTCCAAATGAGCGCCACTATACTAAACAATAAGTGGTAAATAAAAAGTAACTTTATGGAAAAAACAATAGTTTTATCATTGATACTAATATTTGATGTCCGTCTTTGGCCTGGAACACCATAGAGGCTGGGCAATCCCCTTTCAATCTCATAGTTGCAATATAAACATTTGTTGCAGGTGGATGGATGAGCATTCCGCAAGGGCTCAGCAATTGTCCGCCAGGTTTGGAATACCTTTCTATGATCGATGGACTCCTGGTACATCAGAAAGTGGAATTGTTGGAGGCTTTCGTGGGTTTTGAGACCAATAACAAGTACACAGTGAAAAACAGTGTTGGTCAAAAAGTATACTATGCTGTTGAAGACAACGATTGCTGCACCAGAAATTGCTGCGGACCTATGCGACCATTCGACATGAAAGTTATGGATAACTTTAGGAATGAGGTAAATAATAATTTTTTTTCTTAGGTAACTTTTTTTGCATGAAAAAGTTTTTGTTATACAAAGGCAATGTGTGACTGGGAAAAATGTATCCAATGCCCAAACCCAGATTATGCTTGCAAGTTGCAACTTTCATCCAAATCAGTTCATCACCAAAGACTGCCTGTTAGACATCGCTGTCAGCGATAAGACCGCCATTGTAACCATAGTTTTAAGATTGTATAAGTTGTGTTACTTTTTTGTTGTAAAGTTTATTCTATTCTATCAATAAAATAATACAAATGTTGGCTATTATAATATTAGGAAAAAAAAAACGAACGTATCTCTACTTATACAACAAAGTCCTCGACTGCGTCTTTCTGTTTGTATGTTCGCGATAAACGCAAAAACTACTGATCAGATTTTCGTACAGTTATCATAAAAAGACAGAGCGGTTTATGTGAATATTACATGCATATTATAGTAGTGAAAAACAGTACTTCAGAGATTCTCGTCTTTCTTTTTAAAAAAAAAAAAACAAAAAGAAATTTAAGCGAATTGTATTTCGCACTTTTTTACAGCGTAAATGGCAAAACATGCCATTTGGCTTTTTCTGTATTAAAAATAACACTATTTCTAATATTCTCGACGTAGGAACCTAGATAAATATTGTCTATAACCGAATATCATCATAATATGTTGGAAATATGCTCCAACTGCAAATGAGCGTGGTATTACGTTTGTATGGAAATTCAACCGTCGCCGGCCCATTAAAATCTAAGGTAATTCGCTAGTATGAGATTGTGTAGTAATATGTAAACAATACTCTGATAACATTCTAAAATAATGTTAACATAACTCGGCTTCTCACTGCCTTATCTACAGTTGGCTAGATCGAATAAAAATAAAAAAAAACTATAGTACTATTGTTTGGTTTTTATTAAGTGGAAGGTCATTCTCGTCATGGCTCTATACATTCAAATAACAATTAAGTGACACGGCCTTGGCCGTAACGAGCTGGCTCTGGTCATGTCGCTATGACACTAGTCTAATTTTATCTTCGGATACACAATTAGACGATTCTGTCTCAAAGTTAGGTAATTATTTTGATTACGGGTAACATGCTTCGTGCTTGTTTGACTTAAAGAGATAGGCAGACAGTAAACGGTGGTAATACATAATTTCGAAATACTGTTTACAATGCACAAATGTTTGAAAAGAATCTCTAATTTTTTCAGATCTTTCTCTTGAACTTGATGCTCTTATACTTATGTATTTTAATTATGTATATACTTATGTATTTTAATTATGTCACAGCCAATTAGATTAATTCGACATTTAGTTAACTGCCTAGCCTTTTCACTAAACGGCGCCAATTAGTCGCACGAATGAAACTTAAGAGCTGTAGTGGCCTGGTGGTAGTGGTCCCGACTTACAAGTTTGTAGATCGCGGGTTCAAACTAGCTGGGTTTGAACCCGCGATCTACAAATTATTCAGTGTAATTTATTTCAAAGCCACTGCTCTTAAAACGGTGACGGAAAACATCGTGAGGATATCAGCATATCCTAAAACCAAAAATTTTAAGATGTGACATCCACCAATCCGCATTGGGCCTGCGTGGTGAATTACGGCCCATTCCCTAAAGAGAAGGCATGAGTCCCAGAAGTGGCAACATTATAAGGCCAATTAAGCTTATGCCTCAGATTTCCAGGTTTACTTTAAACCATACCATAACCATAACATAACCACCACATTCTTTGATAGTATAGCTACCTTAGTGACAGTGCTTTACTGCATATATTTCTGAAGCCTTCTTTTCTTTTGGCCGGCTTAGGCACAAACACAATTCTTGGTACCGAAAATCTGAAAACTTGATTCGTCACTCCAAAGGGCATTTTCCCAATGATCTATTGTCCAGATTTTATGCGCCATTGTCCATTCTAATCGTACTTTTTTAATCTCGAATGGTTATGTCGCATTTACACAGTTGTGCTTGCCATTCGCCTCGTTTAGATGTTAGACTAAACATTAGTGAAATGCGGCTTTAGTTTTTTTTTTTTTTTTTTTGAAGATGTCTACTGCCTGTGGGTCTACAGACAGTAGACATCTTTCAATAGTTTTAATTGAAATGGGTGTTGCTCATTTATCAATTAGAGCAGCGATTAATTTATTATGGTTTCGATTACATTTAAAGAGAACTCTGCTGAGGTTATTCACTCGATTTTTATTTCGGTTTATGTATTTGGGTCAAACAGATGTTTTTCCATCTCTGTTTTCTCCAGTGACATGTTTTTTAATAGCAAATTAAGCATGTAGTAGATGACGTTCGACATTCAGTATATCCGACCTTTCGTAGATTATCTACAATTAGCGCATCGCCGCTTTTCGAGTGTGAGGCTTTCATTGGCCAAATGAGAATCAGTAAAAATAGTATGACAAAAGCAATCGGCGAAATCTCTCGAATACAGACAACGTTAATATGATATTATAACTTTCATTTGTGTAACAAAATGGAGTCCAAAAAGGAAATAATATAAAAATTGAAAATAAAAATTTAAAAAACCCTGACCTTTGATGTAAAAGACGAATCATGCCCTTTCCCATAACTTTTAAACAGTTTCATGATGTACATCTTATACCCCATTTGATATCTCATTTGGCCATATTTTCTATCAGTTGTTCATTCCTACTTTCATCCCCCCATAACTTGTAAATCGCTGAAGCGATTTTTTTAAGACATGTCTAAGAGCCGTGGCTAGAAAATGTAACTGCATCTAATACCTAACAAAATAAAATAATTAAATAAAATTCACCAATTTAAGTCACAGTGCTACGGAAGAACAGACACGAACTTATAACACTTCTCTTTTTGCGGCGGGGTTTAAAAACTACAAAAAAACCGCATAAAAGAAAACCCTCGACGGATAAAGTCATAAAACATGTGGTTCATCAAAATCATGTCGGATGATAATCCATTTTTGTGTAAACAATCCTAAAAGATCGTAAAACTTAATTTTATTACATATTTTTACCGCATAGTGTCGGCGATGGTGTGTTTTGTTTAAAAACAGATGTGCTGCCAAAGTTTTGCTCGGTAGTGTAGTGTTATGTTTAACTAGCTTCTGCCAGCGGCTTCGTCCGCTTGAAAGTAGGTTTCTTCATGTATACTTTGGATCTCGTTTCATCCCCTAAGGGGCTGAATTTTAGAATATTCTCGCCTGCAACATAAAAAGAAGCCATGTGCAAAAAAATATAACCACCCAGAAGTACACATTTTATTCTTCTTGCCTGAAAAATAATTCTTAGTGTCCGACCGAAAATGGATTTCCAGCCAAAAACGAAAACGAAGCTTCGGCTTCAGTCTCAATTTCGGCCGAAACCAAAAACAAAAATCATGTTAATTTTTGACAAAGTTTAGTTGATTTTAATGGTGATTATCGTATATAAAATATATTCCATTAAGAATTCATTTATATCTAAATCATTTTCGTTTTCGGCCGAAAACGTCAGTCTCATTTTTCTCAGTCGAAGCCGAAGCTTCGTTTTCGGCTGAAAATCCACTTTCGGTTGGACACTAAAAAGTAATTATGGAAAGCAATAACAGTTTTATTTCCAAAAAAATGTACTAGACATGAATGTGATCAGGATCCTCTCATTATATTCGCATAAACACATGGCTGTAAATATGTAGACCATGACATCACCGCCATGCCAGTTATTAAAATAACAATAACCAACGTAGGTACATCAGACATTTATTCAAACCACAAATAACTAATACCTCTTTGTACTCTGTAAGTTTATCTAAATACAGACAATACATAGTTTTAGACTTGTTGTTAACTTGTCAAGGTTGTTAGTGTTAAATTCTTATCATGTTATAAATAAAATATATATAAAAAAAAAAAACTATTTTTATAGACCTTATCGCTTTTGTTTAAAAATTTAATGTTTGGTCGCTTGGCTTTTTTTCCGGTGGGAAAATCATCTAATTACATCCACCGCTCTTGGGCGGAGCGGGAGATAGTGTCAGACTTTAACTGACTAAAACCCACTCCTGTTCCTTCTTTGCCTTTTGTACCGGGGCTGAGCTATCTTTCGAACTAACCCTGGCCCCTCGACCCCTGCTGTTGCTGATAGCTCTTTGAGGCACACAGGAACAGTGCGCGTCGTCGACGATTTGGGCTCGAGCCGAAGTTACCGGACGGTCAAACAGCTACCCATTGCTCGCCGTCCGCAAGCCCGCGCATACGGTGGCCGGAAATCGAGATCGGAATCCCGGCGGGCGGCTGGGGCGCTGTGAGCGCCGCCGTTGCCTGATGCAGTCGGCCTCCTCCTTAGCTAGCATTACTGCCTCGCAGAAAGAGGCGAGTCGCCTCAGGCGACCGCCTGACACTCATTGACTCGACCTGGCTGTACCAAGGCCCGGCGCGAGAGATCGCCGCCCCGATCACTCCCACGAGGGCACGGCAATGCTCCGCCCAGGCGGGGCACACCTACACTGTGTTCTCCGGGCGTTTCGCACAGTGGCGACATCCGGGCGTCACTTCTGCACGAATCCGGTGCAGGAACCTCCCGAACTTTGGTCGCTTGCGTTACAAAAACTTTTTTTGTTTGCCCTGCTGCTGGTCAAAGGCCTTCTTCCATACTGTCTATCCTGGGCGATCTCTGGTCAATTTTTAATAGGGTTCCGTACCCAAAGGGTAAAAACGAGACCCTATTACTAAGACTTCGCTGTCTGTCACCAGGCTGTATCTCATGAACAGCGATAGCTAGACAGTTGAAATTTTCACAAATTATGTATTTCTAATACCGCTATAACAAATACTAAAAACAAAATAAAATAAATATTTAAGGGGGCTTCCATACAACAAACGCGATTTTTTAGCCGTTTTTTTTCTACGGACGGTACGGAACCCTGCTTGCGCGAGTCCGACTCGCACTTACACTAGCTGCTGCTAGCAGCTTCGCCCGCGTGAAAGCACAAAATTGTCTCGAGGGAACATACTTACAGGATGAAAAGTATCCTATGTGCTATTGCAGGACATAATCTACCCGTGTACAGTTGCCATCACGGATCTTGAGCGCTCGGCGTCAGAGTGGGGATCGCTTTGAGCATTCCATACATTGGCGATCCAATCGTCTTCGTTGTTAGATACATGCAGCAACGCAGGGAACGAATTAGGAGTGACGTCTATGACGCGATGGCGCAGCGAGCCAATCACTGACACTCCCCTCGCCCCCGCGTCTCACTTCGCACCACTAAAGAGACCGAATATTTGACTTCTACGCAACCGCTCAAGATCCGTGTTGGCAACTACCAAGTTTCATCGATTTCCATTCAGTAGTTTTTGTGTGGAAGAGTAAGAAACATCCATACATACAAACTATCGCGGTTTGGGCACGCCACAATCATGGCGGTAAGTCCCCTCTTTGAGGCGTGGCTGGAAAGACCTCACGGCGTCCTTACCTTCCGCATGACGCAGGTACTCACCGGACATGGTTCGTTCGGGAGATTCCTGCACTCGATTCATGCGGAAGTGACGCCCGGGTGTCGCCACTGTGCGGAACGCCCGGAGGACACGGTGGAGCACACAGTCGAGGTGTGCCCTGCCTTGGCGGAGCATCGCCGTGCCCTCGTGGGGGCGATCGGCGGCGGAGACCTGTCGCGCCGGGCCTTGGTTGAGGCCATGGTCCGGAGCGAGGAGGAGTGGCAGGCGGTCGCCGACTTCTGCGAAGCAGTAATGCTCGCAAAGGAGGAGGCCGAACGCATCAGGCAACGGCGTTATCGCCGCCGCCGTCGCCGGGATTCTGATCCCGATTTCCGGCCAACGTAGACGCGGGTTTGCGGACAGTGAGCAATGGGTAGCTCACTGTCCGGCCGTCCGGTAACTGTCCGGACCAAGCCCAAGTCGTCGACGGCGCGCACTGTTCCCGCGCGCCTCAAGGAGTTGTCAGCAACAGCAGGGACCCAGCCGAGTCGAAGCCTACTGGGGCCAGGGTTATCCGAAAGGGCGCTCGAGCCCCGGTATGAAGGCTAGAAGGAACGGGGTGGGTCTTTTAGTCAGTAAGAGTCTGACACTATCTCCCGCTCCGCCCAAGGGCGGGGGATGTCAATGCATGATTTTTTCCCACCATAAAAAAAAAAAAAAAAACTATCGCGGTTATAATGTTTTTTTATTATTATTCTTGTTAGGCACACGTTTGACTACCATCTCACCTGATGGTAAGCGATGATGTGGTCGACGATGAAGCACGCTTGCCTAGAAGTAACCTATTCACTCTTGACTTAAAGACCCCTAAGTTGTAGCTATCGGGAATCACAGACTCCGGCAGTGAATTCCACACCTTAGCTGTACGCACAATAAATGTGTTCCCAAACCGCTTTGTACGATATGGGTGGTATGTGTGTTTGTAGGATTTAAATTTAAATATGTATGAACACTTATTATCTTTATTTGGAAGAAATCGGAAACCAGTTTAGCTTGTCCTTCGACAAAGGACGACCTTTAAAGCTATCTATTCGACTCCGTGTTTCACTATTCTTGTCCATTTAGGATCGGTTACTCTGACCCCCCTGTATTTTTTCGCATTTTTTGGATACCAATCTGTTATTGATCTCGTAGTTCATTTTTGTCTCAATACATAATTATAACCTGTCCGTGTTCGCTTATCTAGTGTTATTTTTCATGGGTGGCTAGCCTCAGGTATACCTGATTTCTGTGTGAAGTTATTCGGAATTTTGGCGTTCATTATTAAATATCGAATCGGTGGCCCAACATCCTGGGGTGGGCATTAGACTTTACTACAGTGAGTACGGCCCGCTCAGCCCTGTCTCTATATACGCCTATGCCTGTCTATTTCCATAGTCATGACTCCATGCTCTTCTTCACCCTCTTCCTCTGTGGAAAAAAGATGACTTCTATGAGGCGAGCCGTGAGCAAATTCGTCACATTTTCCGTCCAGGCTGTCCGTATTGTTGTTTCATCGTCCTACTGCATAAACAATCTTGGCACAGCTGCTGCATCCGGTCCATTCCTTTGCTGCAGATATCACATTTGGTCATTTTAGTCAAGGTAGAGGGTAGTTACCGTACAAACTACTAAGAATTTGACACTGAACTGACACGTACGGTAGGTCTCTTGGGGTTTAATGAATTAATGTCCAAAAACTGTGTGTAAAGCAAATATTTCTAATAACAGGTTATCCACCTCCACCGTCCATTGGCCTGTGACTCGTGCTGGTGCCCCTGCTGGCTGCAAAGCATGGAGGTGTCGGCCCCGCCAGGCACGGTGATCGGCTCCATTGAGCAGGAGTGGTCCATCTGCAAACCCTGCTACAGCATCAAGAACGCAGCCGGTGACGTTGTCCTCACGATTAAGGGGCCGCTGTGCACTTTCTCAATTTGTGGAGATGTTGAATTTCATGTGAGTATATTTATTATAATAGTTAGTGTATGTGGGACAGGTTGAAAGTATCGGAACCTCCATTGAAAAGAAGAGGATCCTTAACTCCATCGCTGTGCTCGGGAGTTAATTATATAGGTCAGGCCTCACTGCGTTCGGGATTTAACCCTAATAACCTTTACTCCGTTTGGAATTCAATATACTACCCCTGACTTAGACACTGCGTTACAATAATCTGTTATAGTCTGTCTAATAAGTCAACCGACTTGGGAATTTTGTATAATATTTAATCATTTAAAAAATACTTATATTCAATACTTTTTATAAGGTTTTTCTGTTAGTAAACAATGATCTCTATCTCTTAATCAACCTTGATTATTGAACCAGTGTTGACTACATCAGATTTCATTAAATCCTAATAATTATCCAAATCGTTAAACTTATTAGACAGACTCTATTACATATTTTACAAATAGGTTTAAAACAACAAATAAACGCCAAGTTTTTCGTCAATTTAAACTAGATGAGGCCGTCAACATTTAAATGGCGTGCAGTTTTGGGTGTCTTGTGTACGTGAGTTTGTGGACGCACCCACATTACAGGAGTAATTCCCAGTGTGAAGCATATTAAAAAAAAAAGGTTAAAGTTAAACCTGGTTGGCGCAACAGGGGCCTTACGGGAGAAGCGACGAAGTGACAATACTCCCCCCCCTCGCTCTATTGAATAACTGTTTGAATTGAGTGGGGTGTATAGATTTTAATGATTATAATTATGTAAATAAATGTAACGTACAACTTGATAGTGACCTGCAAAATGCAAAAGAATTAACAAAATATGAATTTCGCGGTCAGCCTTTGCACTTTCACTTTGATAAAACAAGGTACCTAATGAAAAAGAAAACAGGTTTATTGTGCTCGAATAGACGCACAATTATTAGTGGAGTGCCGCAAGATTTATACCTCGGAATCCAGGGCCAGTCAATGAATCTTTATACAAACTTTTGAAATGTGTTTGTAACAATATATGTAAAAATGTAAAAAAAAAAAAATCTGATCTTCATTTTTTATTATTTTTCAATACTCGAAAACTGACTCTTATCACACTACGATTCGTATCGATATTAATATTATTCGAATAGTAGTGCGATATAGATACTTATTTAGAGGTAGCTAAATTTGCTACAATTTGAGCGAAACTTGAGCAAAATTTGTCCATTGGTTACGAAGATACAGCAAGTCAAAGATGAGCAATTCTACCGCAGTTCTCGGAAAACTGTAAAATTCTGTCACTTGTTTCAGTTTCTTTTTTTTTGGTTGGGTTAAGGTCCTGCACTTGCAGAAAGACCAGGCTCAAGTGCTCTATCCTATGTTTCTTTTGCCAAGGTCGAAATTGCAACAATGCCAACTCTGTCGTCCTGGATGAAGAGGACGAGAATGTGGAAGACCTAACACCGTATGCTGACCCGTCTCTACCTCCAGAAAACATTATTCCTCCATCTCCACTCCCCCCTCTGATCTAGACTGGATGAAACCTGGTCCTTCCAAAAGGGCGAAAGTCTGTGGACTTCGTACCGCATAACAGTCAATAAATGTAATGTATGTATGTTACACACAATTGTATTGTTAAAAAAATTAAAAGTTATCAACATCGATTTCGTATAGTTTACGTGATGCGCGCACAACAAAAACTTCTACAGATTTATTATATGTATAGACGAACCCGATATTTTTGTAATTTTTAAGAAAACTATGAAGCCTAGGTGCATGATTTTGGTATTAAATTAAAGCTGATTAAATTTGATACAAATTGTTGCCTCATACTTTTCTCTAGGACTATTAGTTTAGTCAGTACGTGTCTTTGAATATGACGCAAACACAAAATTTCACTTAAAAAAAAAATGCTTACCAAATTGTAGTATATTTAGTAAGCTTTATTATATTATAAGCAAATATACTTAAAAAATACTTTTTTCAGGTAGTTTTTACGAAAAAACTGAAAAAAGTGCCAAAATTTCGCAGTTTTTCGAGCACCATGGGGGTAGCACAGGCTGTTCACGTTCAGGGTTGCAAACTTGGGTGTTAAACCTTTTTTTTTTCTCTTTTCCCTCTTATTTTTTCAGTAAATTGTTGTTATCAATTGTTGGGATCGCACTAGTTTATATCAGGTAAAAAAAAGAGCGGAAAATTATTATTTTTTTAACTTTTTTATTTGAGCTTTTAACAATACAGTCCAATGGTTTATATTAAAATTCACTGACTGGCCCAGGATTCCGAGGTTTAACTAATTTAACGCCTTACGGCACTCCACTATATTTACAAAAAACAAAACCCAGCTTCCCTGACAGGCCCTAACTGTGTTACACCATAGACAACACCGTTGCGTAACCTATAATGTGTTAAAAATTCCAGGTATACTCCAAGGACGGCGAAACCAAAGTCGGCAAGATAACGAAGCAGTGGTCGGGCTTGGCGCGCGAAGCATTCACTGACTCGGACTACTTCGGCATCACCTTCCCTATGGATTTGGATGTGAAGATAAAAGCGGTTCTGCTTGGAGCTTGTTTCCTTATCGTAAGTAACAAAATATTGATTTTATTATTAACTTTTCGGATACCGTAATGACAGACATTAAAAAGATAATGAGAGAGCGAATGCTTGGGGTTACGGGTACGCTTGGGGTATATTGAATTAAAGCTAGTTGCTGGTAGCGCCTTCATCATCATTTCAGCCGATAGACGTCCACTGTTGGACATAGGCCTCCCCCAAGTGTCGCCACAATGCACGATCCTGTGCGTCTCGCATCCATCGGATTCCCACAACCTTCACCAGGCCATCGGTAATCAGTAGCGGCTTCGCACGCGTGGAATTAGAAGATTATCCCAAGGGATAATCTATAATATAAAAATGAATCGCAAAATATGTTGGTAAGCGCATAACTCAACAACGCCTGGACCGATTTCGCTAATTTTTTTTTTGTTGTGTTCGTTATTATGAGGAGAAGGTTCTTATGGAAAAAAAATGAAAATTAGGGTAGTGTAGGGTAGAGTAGGGTAGTGTAGGGTAGAGTAAGGTAGAGGAGGGTAGAGTAGGGTAGAGTAGAGTAGGGTAGAGTAGAGTAGGGAAGGGTAGAGTAGGGTAGAGTAGGGTAGAGTAGAGTAGAGTAGGGTAGAGTAAGGTAGAGGAGGGTAGAGTAGGGTAGAGTAGAGTAGGGTAGGGTAGAGTAGGGCAGAGTAGAGTAGGGTAGGGTAGAGTAGGGTATAGTAAGCTGAAGTAGGGAAGAGCGAGAGCGAAGCCGCGCGGGTACAGCTAGTCTATAATATAAAAATGAATCGCAAAATGTGTTAGTAAGCGCATAACTCAACAACGCCTGGATCGATTTCGCTAATTTTTTTTTTGTTGTGTTCGTTATTATGAGGAGAAGGTTCTTATGGGAAAAAAAAAATGAAAATTAGGGTAGTGTAGGGTAGAGTAGGGTAGAGGAGGGTAGAGTAGAGTAGGGTAGGGTAAAGTAGGGTAGAGTAGGGTAGAGTAAGGTAGAGGAGGGTAGAGTAGGGTAGAGTAGGGTAGGGTAGGGTAGAGTAGGGTATAGTAGGGTATAGTAGGCTGAAGTAGGGAAGAGCGGGAGCGAAGCCGCGCGGGTACAGCTAGTCCGAGATAAAAATTATCTAATATCCCATTTCAGGATATGATCTATAGTTATCGGCACGAATATTGAGCGCTCGGCGTCAGAGTGGGGATCGCTTTGCGCATTCCATACATTGGCGAGCCAATCGTCGTCGTTGTTAGATACATGCCGCAAGCGTAGGGAACGAATCACGAGTGACGTCTATGACACGATGGCGCAGCGAGCCGATCACTGACATTCCCCGCTCCCGCGTCTCACGTCGCACTAAAGAGACCGAATACTTGACTTCAGCGCAACTTGAAGCCAGCGCTCAATATTCGTGCCGATAACTACATATACCGATGTGCCTAATTTTATTCAAAACCGTTCAGCCGTTTGAACGTGAAAAAGTGACAAAAATACACTCATAAACCACCTTTACAATATTAGTGTGATGTAGAACACGGACTACATAACTACTTGCGATACACGGAGGAGCCTCGATAAAATTAAACGGTCACCCATCCCCCGGCCGGCCTCGGCAAACGTTGCTTAACCTGGAATATCGACCCGTGCGTCTGCTATTGTATAATTCAGCCACAAGTTCCATTGACCCAGACAGGCGTGCCTTATAAAAATACATTGGCGTGTCAGTGTGCCGACAAAATGGGCCTTGCTTTACTTAATTAATAGATTTAGCCGTAATTAGTTAATTTCTCGTGTTTATTTTTGTGCAATGTTTTATACTAAATGGCTCAGAGGCCCAGCTTGAGTGGAACTGGGCTGGACATATCTACCCGCATACCGATCGAGCGGTTGGGCTTTGGAAACCAACAATGAAATGATGATTGGAGCCTTTGCTCAGCAAGTAGGTTGTGAACTGCTGTCTACACGGTAGTGATGTAACGAATATTCGCACATTTTTACATTCGCATTCGAATTCACAAGAAACATGCGAATATTTGGTAATTTTTCTTGACAAACAAAAAGGTATTTACGTATTGACTGAATGGATATAGAATGATAATATAACTTATGTGAATAATGTTAAATTTCAACGAATATTCCGTATAATATATATTCTCGAATATTTTACATCATTACATTCTTTACTACACGGATTGAAACTAGCAAGGTCACCTTGATTGGGATGTTGGTTTGCAACCATCTGGTCACCTCTTTAAAGAGTGACTTTACAAACAAATAAACAATTTCATATTATTTTGAGTTAATATCGATGTCAAAGAACAACATGCACAGTACTTCGCTTTGATTAATTATATTATATTGTGTTTGGTTTGCGATGTTAACAGTAGATTTAATACCTCTTCTATCTAATCTTGACACCTCTAGATTAAAATGCATTTGTCCCATTTTATCAATCGCAATCTCGAAAACTCTGCTTCAGTAGCAACATCGTAAGCAGAATTGGGCAGCCT
This sequence comes from Mythimna ferrago, assembly GCA_910589285.2. Classification (NCBI taxonomy): domain Eukaryota; kingdom Metazoa; phylum Arthropoda; class Insecta; order Lepidoptera; family Noctuidae; genus Mythimna; species Mythimna ferrago. Next base: position 11,812,637 of record OU342690.1, on the reverse strand, counting down.
TTTATTACACTAATATTTTAAAGGCGAAAGATTATAATATACATAGTGCGTGTGTAACTCCTGTAACCTTTTAACAGCTTACGTCGGCGATATCCGACAAACTCTCGCGTTAATTCCTCTGGGGGGCACATCCACAACCGGATTAGGCGCACAATGCCACATTCGCAAAATGACATATTGACGCAAAATGCCACAATCACAAAATGACATTTCGCAATATGCCACACTAGCAAAATGCCACATTAGCAAAATGCCACATTCGCAAAATGACTTTTCTCAAAATGTCACATTAGCAAAATACCACATTATCAAAATGACTATGCGAAAGTGGCATTTTGCGAAAAGTCATTTTGCGAATATGACATTTTGCGAAGATGGCATTTTGCTAATGTGGCGTTTTGCGATATGGCATTTTGAGAATATGACATTTTGAGAATATGACATTTTGCGAATGTGGCATTTTGCGTCAATATGTCAGTCAGTCAGATAGGCACCGGGACTCCTAATTAATCAATGTATCCTACCCGTGTTTGGGCTTATTAGAATTGTCATGAGATGCACTTTGGCTATAAGGTACTATCGAACTGATCTGATGATGATGATGGTGAAGCTAGAAGATAGGCACCGCAACTCCGTAATTAATCAATGTATCCTACCCGTGTTTGGGCTTATTAGAATTGTCATGAGATGCACTTTGGCTATAAGGTACTATCGAACTGATCTGATGATGATGATGGTGCAGCTAGAAGATAGGCACCGGGACTCCTAATTAATCAATGTATCCTACCCGTGTTTGGGCTTATTAGAATTGTCATGAAATGCACCTTCGGCTATAAGGTACTATAGAACTGATCTGATGATGATGATGGAACCGGAAGATAAACACGGGAACTTCATCGGGGATAAAACAATGTATCCTGGCAGGTTTAAGTTAATTGGAATTGTCATGAAAAAAGGTACTCTGGCTGTAAGTGTATTGCAACTAAAAAGTGTGAAATAAAAAACTTTTAACAAAAAAAAAAAATAACCGACTTCATTAAAAAAAAACACTAAAACCATCAAAATAATTTTAATAAGGAACAAACAATATCGTGAAACACCGACTTCCGAAATTAAAATTATTTTGATGGTTTTAGTGTTTTTTTTAATGAAGTCGGTTATTTTTTTTTTTTGTAAAAAGTTTTTTTATTTGTAAATTAAACCATAACTGACAAAGATATAGCCCATTAAAGTTACGTGTAACGTCACGCCGTGCTGCATTTTTGGCACGGGGTGACGTCACACGTAACTTTAATGGGCTATATCTTTGTTATTTTTTGTTTGATCAAAAAAAAGAAAAAATACGTGTCCAATATTTTTTTATAATCTAAAATACAGATTAAATAAAGTGTAGTTATTTTGACTCTGGAAACTACCCTATTGACGAGCTAAACGAGAAGGAGTACCCACACACGACCCTGGCGAGTAGGACACGGAAACACTCGTCGAACCAACGTGGTTGAAGTGTTAAGCTGATCGGATTTGAATGAAAATACACTCGGGTAAACCATGACTATGTCGGCACAAAATATGTAGGTACAGAAGGCAATCTACATATAAATTTTAAAATTGTACACTGGACCCTACCCTCTAATGTCAACTCTCTCTATCGCTCAATGGTTTGCTGGAAGAAAACTCAACTTTGAGTTAAGCTCGCCTATGTACATGAACTTTGCTATCCACTTATTTTTTGTTGCTATAGTGTACAATAAAGAATTAAAGAAGAAAGCGCGTACATAGACACCGCTCACGGCCACGATATCTCGGAGCACCATGGCCCGCTCGTCGAACAGTTCCGGCTCAAACGTTCGTTAATGTGCGTCCACTGAGCGTAGGTACAGTTGCCAAAACGGATCATGAGCACTCGGCGTCAGAGTGGGGATCGCTTTGCGCATTTCATACATTGGCGAGCCAATCGGCTTCGTTGTTAGATACACGCAGCAACGCAGGGAACGAATTAGGAGTGACGTCTATGACGCGATGGCGCGACGAGCCTATCACTGACACTCCCCGCCCCTGCGTCTCACTTCGCACCACTAAAGAGACCGAATATCTGACTTCTGCGCAACCGCTCAAGATCCGTGATGGCAACTGTATAAAAAGTGAAGTACATACATGAGATTATCTTCTGTACCTATCTTTTTTGTGATGTCGGGGAATAGAAAATAAGATACTTTTTGTCCCTGGAGCATATTGCTTTGGTTATTTTTTATTTTCATGCGGGCGATACCGCTGGTAAAAGCTAGTATAACATATAATTATGAGCTTCTAGGCCAGAGATGGATAGAACGGAACACTCACCGGTATTCACTGCTGTAGTCCACTCCGCTACACCTTCTCCCTCTTATTGGAAACCCCGCAGTTTGCGAATGCATTTCCATTTAGAGGGAAATTATTTTAGTTGTATTCGAATACATTAGGGGACACAATGACCCTCAACGTCGCCCAAGTCTCGCAGCTCGCCTCCCAATATTTAACGAGGCATTCACGAGACGCGGGACATATTGTTCGCCAATTTGATATGTATTTGAGGCTTTAAAACTGCATTGAATCAAATAAGTTTACTAATTCCATCATTTCTTTCCAGGATTTTATGTTCTTCGAGAAATCTGGAAACCAAGAGTCCGATCGTCCCGGAATGTTGTAAATGTGGAATGAGGATTACAGGAGAATACCGTGGCAGCATTTTGACTGCCCATTCAATCAGAGATTTTTCGATACAACTACATATATTTTTTATTTCGTTTTTATTTTTGGATTATTTACTTTTGGATTTGTTATATTTGTATGTTTGTAGAATCTCTAACATTGACACTTTTTGTACTAATTTAGTTTTAGTTAGTGGTGGCGTGAACGGGTAATCAATGTGAAGTCGCGCGGCGAAGTCTTACTTAAAATTTGTTCCACTCCTTTCATACTGTCATACTAATTGACATGGCTCATTAATAGCGCTTCGAAAGATTTAAATGAAGCTTATTATAATGACTAGTCTACGCTTATAAAGACAAGTATGAAAAAAAAAACAATTGACAAGACATACTATATGATAAGACAGGTACTATTGATGAAATTAATATTTCTTATCCCCTTATTCCAATACTGGCACTAAACTAAAAATACAATTTGTGCAGGAAAGCCAGTAAAAGATTTGACCAGTGCGCAAATGTAGCATAATTCAATATTATGCGTAGTTTGTTGTAGCAAATGAGTAGATGTATATGAGGAACTAGGTGCTTGGTGTGTGAACTAGATGGCGTTCAAAATAGATTTTTGGAAAATTTTGTGGAGTGACAGTATTGGAATAAAGAGGCGATTTCACGTACTTGAAAAATGAATTAATTTGCTATTTGTAAACTATTCGACTATATGCGCTACAAAGGGCGTGATACTATTTAGGATAAATTTACTTTTTGCTGTACTTTTTTATTCAGTTTTTCACGCTCTTTCGATCTGTTTATTTAAAATTCGGTTACGACATAAATAAAAATATTTTTACCACTCAATATTTCCTTGATGCTCTGTCCTTTTTTCCCGTTTGTTGCTAATTACCAAAACTTATGATATTTGGGGTTACGCATCATTGTGTGCCAAATAAACATGTTTTCTTTCCTTCTTTCTTAACGCCCTTTGCAGTGGACAAGGTCGACATATACTTAAACAAAGCAAGATAATAATAATCTTGTAGTACAATACAGGCCCCTCTCGCCGCCACTTTTAATAATTTAAAGCATGCGTGTTTATACTTATGAAAAATTTTAGAAATTTGTGTTAATTACGTTAAACGCACTAATTAGTATCGTAAGCGTAAAATATTTCTGTTATTTACCTTTTAACCGCCTACGTCGGATATATCCGACAAACACGCACACGCGTTTATTCCGTCAGGGCCGCACATTTACGACCAAATACTCCATTTCGTCAGCACGCTTAGCCAAGTTGTTATCCTGCAATCGTTAACGCTGTCGAAAAGTGATAAAACGTATGGGAATGACGTCATCTCAACGTAAAGTCGCGTGGTCAGAACAAACGAATAGACAATTCGTAGCCAAGTTCACATCGTTCAAAATCGTTTCTACAGTGTTTAACGCTACATCCTTTGTGTTACAAACGCTACATTGTAGAACGAGCGGCCGACTCAGGCGCGTCAACATGGCTACCAACTTATCGTTTTCTACAATTGCTGTCACCGAGGCGTTACCGGTTAGCGAACGGAATTCGATTGTAACTTGGCTAGGGGGGCTGCTCTTCTGTCACTTATGGGGATTGAAGAGTTAAAAGTGACGGAATACCCAGTTGCAAAGACAACCCTGGTGAATAAGACACGAAAAAACTTGTCGGAGAAACCCGACGCAAGCGGTTAAAGCGTTAAGATTTTTTTTTTTTTTATAAATATTGTTATGCTTGACTACTACATGATAGCATACTGGTGGTCGTCAGAACTACCTCGAATACATTCTTCTTGTAGTCGTATGGGGTTAGTCTGCTATAAAGGATACTGCTAGTCGAGAATGACGTCCACTAGTCGAGATTAGCGGACTCCTCGCGCTGAAATCGCGATCATTCTAATAACGACTCGATTGTTAAGCAGGAGGGCGAGTTGAGTACTGGGTCAATTAATTTGTTTTAGCTAGCAAAACTTCATTGATGGGTGCCAGCCGATTTTCGAAATTCAGATTTAAAATGAGAGTTAAAAAAGTCACTAGGGTTGACGGATTGTTCGAAAGAGTTTCCGTGGCCCGGGAACGTATAGGTAAATGAACACAGGTGGGTAGTTGATAAAACTATGATACTCCCTCGCTCCACTCGGGCGGATATCCCACCGAGAATTTATTTTATTTCGTACATTCAGACGTGTAAAGCGAGGCTGTTAAAGTTCAACCCTGTACAATTTATCAACTATTAATTAAAAAAAAAACACTTTCCTAACAATAGCATGCATCTCTTATAATTCTCGCCCCATTCCTTATAAAAGAACACAAGTGTGACTACATGTACGTACAATGCGCGATTACGATTTTATATAAATATTTTATTTTTATTTACCTGACATGGAGAATTTTTGAAATAACTAAATAATATTTTGATTAAAAATTAAAATTTATGTCCACAGCTCAAATACAACGTTTGCATTTACAAAACAATAAATCGTATACATGTTTCAATGTTAAAAAATGTATCTTTTGTTATTCTAGTCTTGTATGCATTTTGTGTTAGATGTGTACTTTGGTGTTTGTAAACTTGTCTTCTACTTTTTCTTAGCGTTTTCCTGGCAACACAAGTCAATTTTTAGGGTTTCGTACCCAAAGGGTAAAAACGGAACCTAAGGGTCAGCGCAGACAGAAAGGAGCGCAGCGGAAAGGATTTTATTAAGGCACTCCAAAATCAACTTTAAACTTATTGAAATAATGTGCATATAAGCTTGAACCTGACAAAAAAATGCTCGCGCGTCCTCGAAGATACGCTTCGAAAATGCCCGAGACCGCGCGAGAATTATTCCTCTCTGCCTGCGCTGACCCTAATGCTATCACTCCGCTCTGTCTGTCACTAGGCTGTATCTCATGAACTGTGATAGCTAGACAATTGAAATTGTCACAGATGATGTATTTCTATTGCCGCTACAACAACTAATACTAAAAACAGAATAAAATAAATATTCAAGTGGGGCTGCCAAACAACAAACCTGATTTTTATCGCCGTTTTTGCTACGGACGGTACGGAACCCTACGTGCGCGAGTCGGACTCGCACTGCGCCGGTTTTTAAAGTGGTCATGGAATATTTTTTTTTATGTTATCTGGTTTTTGAAACAAACGACCTACTTCGGCATTCATATGGGCTTGGGAGATAAAGAGCGAACCGAGAGATACATGGTTGATACACTGCCGCCATAAGGTGAATACGCTATAGAGTAATCTGCGAAATTAAATTTTTGTTAAGTGGTTTTACATTTTGCAGATCAGTGTAAAGTTGTATGTTGATTAAAATATGTTTGGCGACCGTAACACGTATTTATAATAATTAAAATCATCAATTGAATGACTTTTTCATATTAAGTCATAGTCCTATCGTCCAATCGTCTATGATTGGTATCTTAAAAAATAAACTAGTTTATTTTGCGACTAGGCTGTTTTTGCCTGATATTCCTTGAGTTTCGTTTTTTTTTTTCATTTATTTTAACTTAAGGTTTGAAGAACCTAGCATGACAAGCGTATTCGTTGGTCATGGTGCTTACGTATTTCATTGAAAAAACAGCGTCACTACAAGCAGTGTAAAACTTATGTATCATCTCGTTCAATTGCTTAGTTTAAGAAATTAAATACGGAATAAATATACTGTCTTATATGTAGTGTTAAATAATGAACTATTTATCGAATACTGTATTTGTGTATTTTTACGGAATGTTAATGTTAACAGGCGTTCATTTTTCCTTAGAAATAATCTTAAGAAAATATACCTTCTGCTTTTAATCAGGTGCTAAAATTATAGAATCGTCCTTGGGAGTCGAAAGCCTAAAATATTTTATTTGTCATGTAAGTGATGTAGCATGTTGACGCAGGATTTTTCTAGGAACTATACACCTTTATTGTGTAACTCATATACATGCTTCGATTAGTCATTAAGTATAAACGTATAGCTTGTAATTATTTACATATGGGACGTTTTTCTTTTTTGTCGAAAATCGATAGTGTAATAAAGTATGACGGAGACGTATTTCATCCACCGTTGTTTCTGACAACCCTCGAGCGTCTTGTACACACGGTGTGCAACTTGAAAAACGCCCCAAGCGTCGCTCGTGCTCGGCCCCCATTGGTCGCTCAGTATCTGAACGATACGTTCTACGTTAGTTTACTCACTATTTTAAGAACTATCGATGTGTCAAGAGATAAACAATAAGGGTTAGGTTAAGGATAAGGATTTTGACACAAATTTTTACTAAATTCAGTTAACTGGAATGTCCAATTTTAGCAAATACTATTTCCTTGACTTAATAGTGTTCCCATAGACTAAAAATAAAATAAACTAAAAATATTGAGTTCAGCGCCATCTAGTGAGAACATGGTCACAGTTGTACCCGTAACTTGCACCTTCAAAGAAAATTGTTCTTCTTCTTCCTGCCCTTGTCCCATTTTATTTGGGGTCGGCGCAACACGTTTTTTTCTTCCATTCTGTCCTGTCACTCGTCACGCTATCACTAAACTTAAAAAAGTCAGCGTAAATAATGTAAAAATTCTTCCTTACATTATTTTTAAAGGAGCATAAGCGATTGTCGATAAAAAAAGACGTCCTATATTACTATATACTTTTGGCGTGAACAACTATAAAAATACTCTAAAATGATCTAAAAACTTATAATGATGCGGAAATTAATATACTAGTGTCGCATATTTTGTGCCTGCTGTAACTCTCCTCTATATTCTTAGTACATAATAAATATACAATGTTAATAAGTAGTACATTAAAAAATAGAAATTAAACAATGCATTTAACTTACGTAATAAATGTTGAAATAAATAGTTACTACTACAAATACTGTACAATACGAAACGATTCGCACAAGGATACATTACGGTTTACAATTACAGTGATATAATGTTAGCGAGGAGATGAGCATATAATGCTCGATTAGTTTTCTGCAGCCTATTATAACTGATGTACCAACTCCACACTATTATGTACTTTTTTAAGAAACTTTGTATTACCGTTTATTAAATAAATGTGTTATTTAACTATGATTTGGCGTTTTATTTATGCTCTCGATTAACTCCAACATAGGATCTACACAAAAGTAAATGATTCATACATTTAAGTTTTAAGTTAGTAGTGGTAGGTCGTTGTCGAATTTTTGAACGACGAAACGCAACTGCTCTTGCGACGACAGAAACGGTTGTTAAAAAACGGTCCTCGTCGCAAGTTCGCGACTGGTTTGAAGTCGAAATTATCATTGAGTGAAGTAGTTGCAGAAAACGTTCTTTGTCGCAACTAGTTTGAGGACGGTTTTAAGAGTGGCAATAAAATTTGTGCTGTATTTCATAGCCATAAAGTTCATTTTTCATTGCAATAGGTTTTGAAACGATGACGCGACGAGTTATAGTTGAATCAATGGATTCTCGACCTTATTTTCGTAATAGTAAGATAACAATTCTCATACAGTAATTCAGATTGGTTTGGGTCAGTGGGTCGTCTCTATGGGCGGATTTTTAGGAGTTGGAGTATACGCTTAGGGGCACTATGAGCAGCAAAGAAAACCAAAGCGTATACTCCAACTTGATCCCGAAGGCTTGATTAGGCGTTGTTTTTTAAGTGAAAATTTTCAGTTTTTTTTCCTCAGTGCCCCGTTTCGTATCCACTGACCAAAAATTTTTCGAAAAAAAAGTATTTTGGGTTTTGTAGTATACGCTTAGGAGCAGTAAAGAAAACAAAAAAAAAATAGAAGGGTAGAGAAAGGTAAGTATGCTTAGTGTCAATTTCATATTTAGGTAAAATTGTTCTATCTTTACCTTTTTCTAAGCCATAAATTGAGCAGCGTTTGTTATCAATTGCTGGATTGGGACTATATTAATAGAACGCCAATGTTGATCAGCTAATTAATTGATTATTAAACTTTTAAAAAATGAACATTGCAGGTCGAGTGATAACGGCCCCGAGTTAAGAGTTGTAGGTCGCGGGTTCAAACCTAGCCTGGCGCATTACTTTGTGTAATTTATTTCATCACCACTGCTCTCAAAACGGTGAAGGAAACCGGCATGTCCTAGAACCAAAAATTCGAAGATATATGACATCCACCAACCCGCACTGGGCCCGCGTGGTGAATTATGCCCCATTCCCTCCTAGAGAGGAGGCCCGAGTCCCAGCAGTAGGAACATTATAAGGCCGACTATGCTATGCTATAAACTTTTTATAAACAACTCCAAAAAACATCTTATCGTTTAAAACAGATTATTGAAGTGATTTGAACAACTTAAATCATTTTTATCTGTAATAAATGTGACTTGAGGGTAGTTTGCAATATAAAATCAACCCCTTTTCAGATATTATCCAGTTCAGTAGGCTCTACCGAGTATTCTTTTTAACAATAAGGTCTTACAAAGAGGATACTTTTCAGCAATTTTTTTAAAAGTATCCTCTAATTTACTTAGCTTCATACGGCGGCGCTGCTCCTTTTGCCTGCGATGTCTCCTTTTACGTGTCGTCGAACCGCTGCTTCTTCTCGAACCACTAAGGTAGGCGCCAAATAAACGTGGAATAACGGACATTGACCTTCCTATATTTATTGACATTCTTAATTAAAAAAACGGAATTAAAGACATAAAGCTGTCTTGAATCGACATCTATCGTGATCCTTTACCTTTTCTGAAAAACCCTCGATATATTGGAGATATTTAAAATTAGAATTACTAAAGGTCAATGCACTTTATTTTAAATTTATCTGGCGCCTTGTATAGATTGCGACCGAGCATGTGGGGCATTGTCCATACTAACATTAATATTAAGATTATTCTAATGCATTCACTTTTGAACACCAAAAAATAATTCTAGTTAACATTATAGTCTTTGAAAAAGTAGAACACCCTTTTTTAAAAGTAACAAGTTACTTTTAAATGCGACTACACTTTCGGAAAGGAAATCCGAACGCCTATGAGGTTCCGATGTCGTTATGCGCTTTGCAAACGCATCCCTACTACAATTACCGACACGGATCTTGAGCGCTGGCTTCAAGTTGCGCAGAAGTCAAATATTCGGTCTCTTTAGTGGTGCGAAGTGAGACGCGGGGGCGGGGAGTGTCAGTGATTGGCTCGCCGCGCCATCGTGCCATAGACGTCACTCCTGATTCGTTCCTACATTGCTGCATGTGTAAGTAACTTATTTAGTCCCGAGAAGCCAATAGTTCGATGGGACTAAATAAATCTTTAGCCCGAGGTAAACACCGTCCTTTTTTGACTATATCAATGCCTAGTACCTGAGTTTGGAATCTTAGAATTTGAGTACCTACCTACTGACGCATTTTTATCCAGCTAGGCAAACCAAGGGAAATGCCGTACGCTGGAAACTTACTTAAAAGTGCCGTACGCTGTCGAAGACTAAAAACTTCCAAGGAGACAGGAATCGCTTCGGGGGGAAGCGATTCCTGTCTCCTTGGAAGTTTTTTTCTCGAGTGTCTAGCCCCACAAGTGAGTGGCATACTCTAGTGGGTCCCCAGTGGAACGATTGCGGCGAAACCCGTATGTCGGTAATGGAGGATAGCGTTACCTTCCAGGTATGTCATGAGGCGCGAGTTCAATACACGCTCCATAATCTTAAATAATCTTTTAGAGATTATTGCAAGTCGGCCGATAGTTGGCAGGATCGGCACGACTGCCCTTTTTGGGCACGGGTTGCACGTTGGTAAGCTTCCAACACTTGAGCACTATCCTAAATGAGAGGCAGTGACAAAATAAAAAGAAGTAAAATGATAATAACTTTGTACTACACTGACGGATTCAACTAACTCAGCGCACGCGACTCGCAATGAAAACTTTACATTGCGTGCTTCACTTATGGTTTTCGTGTTTTGAGTTTCGAGTCCACTTTCCGAGGTGTTATATTCAGCTAATACCCGATTACTCTGCTTAAAACATACTTTGAATTTTCGTTTTTTTTTCAACCCGGCTCTCGGGCCTTTGGCACTGAATGTGTTTATCTTATATAACATCTTTAGGAAATAAACGGTTACACATATTTCATATTATTTTAAAATTAATAAAACAACAATAAGGGCTGTATAAATTATAATTTAATACAAAATCGTTATATTCACTCTTAGGTACAAACAATGCGCCGTTTAATCTAATTACACACTACCTATCCGTTAGCCAGAAAACATCTTTTAAATGATTCTTTATCTTCTTTAGAACTATATTTCCGTTTGCGTATTAATGAGCACCAAATCGTGATTATTTTTCTAATGCAAATTAATTTGTTCAAATAATCAACAACATTTTTAATATTAGACTAATTTTGTATGTAGGTAATTCACTAATGCCTCGTCAATTTGCGTTGTGTTTGAGCATTTTTGTACCCCGAAACATTCTAATAGGTAGAGCAAGTCTGCTAATTAAAGGAGCGATCTGTGTTTTATTATGCATATTTTTTTAATTAGCAAATTTGTACAGGGCGGAGAATTTCATCACTTACTTTTCAGTAACAGCAGTATGTCAGACAGAATGTCCAGTGTTAGTAGAAGTATTTAGCGTTGTATTTGACTAACATTCTGGAGTATTTTAGTATGTAATTAAATTGCATGGATTATTGTTATCTGATAAAATGTTCAAGCACGCTTTCTCAAACAATCCAATATATTGTATTTATTAAATAGAAATGAAACTTACAGATTATGTTGCTTTATACAATTTTTATTTTATCAGCATTTTGAAGACACGGGAAGACTAATGAATACAGACTGGATATAATCGGAAGTGCAATCGATGACTTGTGAAGGTCTACTACTACTGGTGGGAGCCATGCCTTAAGCCGCGTACAGACATCGCGAGGTGTGCGTTGCGAAGCTTCGACTCGCATGCCTCAACCTGAGGCATACGAACGGTATATTTATGCGTGCGTCCCGAACGTCACATGCTCAAGCTGAGCACGCAAACCACCACGCACAGTGTTCGTCAGTAGAAAACGCAAACAACACCTGTCTGTCCATACGGAGCGCACGGCTCGTATTGAGGCGGCGTTCGCAACGATCGTATGACGCGAATGCTCACTGTGAGCACACTCGTCCAGACAGCCCGAGGCATGAGAGACAAACCATTTGCGACGTACGCCTCGCAATGTCTTTACGAGGCTATAGAAAGACATAAGCGTATTTCTCATCTAAGTTTGCCTTTTGAACTAGGAACCGCCAGTATAATAAGAGCCTTCAGATGATGTTTAAAAATATCTATCTTAAGATAAGCTTTAAAGCCGAATGTAAATCAACTAAACGACTATTGTCTTTACAACATTATGCTATTTCATGTCTTAACATCCATAATAAGGCAAAACTCTGTAAATCTATTTTAAAAATTTCACTGTTTTATCGCACATTGGTTTCATTAAAATGTAATTTAATTTATTATATTTGAAGATTCCTGATGAAATAAGGACGTATTTATATTATTGACTAATTCAGTTACAACAATTGAGACAACAAGGTCTGTAGAACCTGTAGCCTTAGTACGTGACACGATCCTAATGGTAACCGCTTGCACTCTTGCTTGAGTAGGTACACCATCAAACCCATCATCGAGGGCCATGTATATGAGGTAAATTCCTCTGTTTTAATTATATACCAATTAGTATACCACCTGTAATAATAATACTATTTTTTTTTTTTTGATGTGATGATGTTTTATTATATAGTCATTACGTTGTAATTTCGTATTTTTGTTTTTAATCCATGTAAAATATAAACAAAAATAAAACCAACGTCGTCAATTTATTCCTTCTATTCTACGTTTGAAAAACTGGTCAATTCGACTAGATCGACGAACATTAGGGGCGTGTCACGGAACAAGGCTACTGAAGTCACAACTGCCTTTCAGCAGATGGCGCGCGAATGACTCGACATTCGCACGTCATCCGCTATAAGTGTACCGACGGTGCGAGCCGACAACCGCGAACAGCAAAGGCTAAAGTATTTACAAGATATGTATATTTATTATAAAAACAATACTTAATTATTTCGTACAAGCGCTTCGCTGCAAGGCATCATTGTAACAGAGTCTTTAGGTATTTAGATTTTCTTTTGAGAATGTTTCTAACGTCAGTAAGCATGTCTTCGCGGCCATTTTTAAGTTTACTTTCTACAGGGCTTTGGTATTTGTCGTCTAGAGTTAATTTAGCAAAGTTTTCGTCAAGATTGTTAGCGAATTCGTATTTAGGCCACTCGTCGAGTATGTTTTCGAGGAAACCGATTGAGTTTTGCACTGTTTGGTTGAGTTCGTTCAGCAGCTCGGAGGTTTTGAGTTCGTCGGGAGATTGGCTGGTCTTCTTCTTAGATTTCTTGGTGTTGGCCGGCGAGAACAACTCGTTGCAGACGCCCAGCAAAAAGGTTATGATACCTATGAACTGGAAATAAAATATTTTGTTTACCTATTATTACACAATCAAGTTAGATAATTTAAGTGGTTGAATATTTGAATGATCTTTATTAAATACGTAATTAGATTATTTAGAAAAAGTAGCGCAAGAAGAGAGATAGATCTGAATCCTAAAGTCAGAGAGAAATTGTTTACTATTTTCAACAACAATAAATGTTTTCAACAAAAATAGAGAATCAAAAAATATCACAATAAATTCTACATCATCATCATCATCATTTATGCCGAAAGACATCCACTGTTGGACACAGACCTCCTTCAAGTGTCTCGATAACGACCGGTCCTGTGCGTCTCGCATCTTTTGGAATCACGCGACCCTCACTAGGTCATCGGGCCAACTTTTGAAAGGCCTTCCATCGCTGCATCTTCTACATGGTAAATACAGTAAACTCACCTCTAAATAATTAGATAAACTTTCAAGACAGTCCCGCATACTCCAGACGGGGTCCCCCTTGGCCGCCAGCTCGGCCTGCAGCTGCTTGTGCGCGCGCGGCAGCAGGCGCGCCGCGGCCGCGCACGCGTCGTGCGCCGCCCGCGCGCGCGCCACGCCCAGCTCGCCCACCAGCCGCAGCGCCGTCGCGTACAGCTCCCGGTAAGGCACCGGCGAGTTTACAAATGCTGGAATGAATAATGTGATGAGATAATATACTAGTGACCTCACCGCTGAGCCTCTGGTTTTAAATTCGACCCTAAATAATCAATGTTCGATCCAGACAGTCCTTTGTTGTCCTCCCCAGTGAAGCCCTAAGTTAAGGTCCATTCCCCGTGCCATCGATTCGCTAAGAAAAATAGATTATTATTAAATATAAATTCTTAGATATATGGCGAAAGCTACGAGCCCGACCTAGTGTTTAAGTACAGCGCCTATATTTAAAAGCAAAGAACAATCAGAAATCAGTTAGAATTGGTGGTTTTTTAGGCAATAATTCGACAAGTTTAATATAATGCTCGAATTACAGTAAAAACTTGAACGTTAACTTCAGGGCCATTTAACCAGAAAAAGGCAAGCACTCCTTAGCTGTACGCACAATGAATGTGTTCCCACAACGTTTTGTGCGTATGGGTGAGATGTCCACCATACACCAGTTTTTTTTTTTCGGTGGGAAAAATCATCTTATGACAACCCCCGCTCTTGGGCGGAGCGGGAGATAGTGTCAGACTCTTACTGACTAAAAAACCCATCCCGTTCCTTCAAGCCTTCATACCGGGGCTCGAGCGCCCTTTCGGATAACCCTGGCCCCAGTAGGCTTCGACCCGGCTGGGTCCCTGCTGTTACTGACAACTCCTTGAGGCGCGCGGGAACAGCGCGCGCCGTCGACATCTTCAGCTTGGTCCGGACAGTTACCGGACGGCCGGACAGCGAGCTACCCATTGCTCACTGTCCGCAAGCCCGCGCCTACGGTGGCTGGAAATCGGGATCGGAATCCCGGCGGCGGCGAGAGCGCCGTTGCCTGATGCGGTCGGCCTCCTCCTTAGCGAGCATTACTGCTTCGCAGAAGTCGGCGCCCGCCTGCCACTCCTCCTCGCTCCGGACCATGGCCTCGACCAAGGCCCGACCATACACCAGTGAACCACCGTACGTCTGGTGGTCCGATGATGGAAAATTGTGCAATTCTGGCTGGTTGGAATGGCTGGGCGGAAAATTGTGCAATTCCGATGCACACTCCCCGCAACGTAAAGGATAGACTAACACTAATCTAGATAGAAAGATAGAAAACTGACATGCTAGCAACTCGGCGTCGATGTTTAAGACTTTGAAGTTTTGACTCGACGAATATATTTCGAAAACTCACCAATAATCCTAGATGGGAAAGGCGCTGATATGCTAATCCTCTCCTTCTCACAGTAGACCTGCCGGCACTTGTCCATGGCCGCGCTGAACGCGTCCACGCACGTGTTCAGCTGTTCATAGTGCTCCTTCTTCTCCTCCACCGGCCGGCTGTCGGCCAGCTCTATGCACAGCGCGATGGCCGA
Organism: Mythimna ferrago; assembly: GCA_910589285.2. Classification (NCBI taxonomy): domain Eukaryota; kingdom Metazoa; phylum Arthropoda; class Insecta; order Lepidoptera; family Noctuidae; genus Mythimna; species Mythimna ferrago. The sequence continues at coordinate 11,797,502 of OU342690.1, read as the reverse complement.
CACCAGCGCGTCCTTTAGCCGGAGATAGGTGACCTCCTGGTCGAAAGTCCGGCTTTTCAGCTGTTCGTCTTGAAATTGTGGGGGTTCGAAGTTTACTATGACGTTCAAGTCACGGTTGTCACTGCAATGTGCAAAAGGAGCCAATAAATATAAATAATAATAATATATTTATTTCACAAAAAAATGAGTCACAATCATCAAAAATCAGTTACAATAGATATGACCAATATACAAAGTAGAAGAAGTGTCCTGGTATTCTAGCTAGGTCACACAGTACAATTGCCGAAAAGGATCTTGAGCTCTGGCTTCAAGTTGCGCAGAAATCAAATATTCGGTCTCATCAGTGGTGCGAAGTGAGATGCGGGGGCAGGGAGTGTCAGTGATTGGCTCGCCGCGCCATCGCGTCATAGATGTCACTCATGATTCGTTCCCTGCGCTTGCAGCATGTATCTAACAACGACGACGATTGGCTCGCCAATGTATGGAATGCGCAAAGCGATCCCCACTCTGACACCGAGCGCTCAAGATCCGTGAAGGTAATTGTAACCTGTATTAAGGTTCGCCAGCTCAACAGCCCAAAGCCCAACACTTAACATTATTATCATTTAATAACGTTTGAGTGTTGACCTAAAATTACTTGTTCTGCGATTTCGGCAGTCGATCCAGTCCTGTGCCCTTAGCTCTCGCTAGACTGTCCATACTGATCTGCTCCGACTTTCGGTACCGCGGAGCACCTATCCAAAGGGATGGCGAGGTAGAATGAAACATAACACATGGGTCAACTCAGGATGAATGAAATGGCGACAGATCGCTGGAACAACTTGTGACCCACAAACTTGTGACGCATGTCCTAAACACAGATAGGAACGATGCCAATGATGAAGTTCAGTCATGGTGGCTTTGACAGGAAGCTAAGATATGTAATATAGCAACCTAAATTCGTTTAATTATTAAGCTCACTTTATATAATTTGTTCTTCTGGAGTTTTTTTTAGTTGGGAGATCATCTAAAGACATCTCCCGCCTTGCGTCCTCCCGTCCTTGTCTTCGCCTATCAAAGAATAATTTAACATTGTATGTTGATTTTTAAGTAAAAAAAAAAATGAAAACCTATTTCTATTTCTGGATTCCTAAAATTTATCATTTAATTTCGTATATTCTGGCAACTTTCGTGCATATTTCATGCATATTTGCATAAATGTAATAAAGCCTTTTATGCTACATATAATCCGGTCTCTAATGATAACGATGAGTCACTATTTTCTTACTGCGCCCAGCTCCACCAGCTTCTCGTACGTGAGGTGTTCTGTAGAGTACTCACTAGGCAGCTGCTGGCAGGCGGGTGGGCTGGTGCAGCAGCGTGGGCGGGCCCGCCAGCTGCGACAGCAGCGCCTGCTCGCGCGCCGCCGCCGCGCCCCACGCGCCCAGCTCCACCAGCTTCTCGTACGTGAGGTGTTCTGTAGAGTACTCACTAGGCAGCTGCTGGCAGGCGGGTGGGCTGGTGCAGCAGCGTGGGCGGGCCCGCCAGCTGCGACAGCAGCGCCTGCTCGCGCGCCGCCGCCGCGCCCCACGCGCCCAGCTCCACCAGCTTCTCGTACGTGAGGTGTTCTGTACAGTACTCACTAGGCAGCTGCTGGCAGGCGGGTGGGCTGGTGCAGCAGCGTGGGCGGGCCCGCCAGCTGCGACAGCAGCGCCTGCTCGCGCGCCGCCGCCGCGCCCCACGCGCCCAGCTCCACCAGCTTCTCGTACGTGAGGTGTTCTGTAGAGTACTCACTAGGCAGCTGCTGGCAGGCGGGTGGGCTGGTGCAGCAGCGTGGGCGGGCCCGCCAGCTGCGACAGCAGCGCCTGCTCGCGCGCCGCCGCCGCGCCCCACGCGCCCAGCTCCACCAGCTTCTCGTACGTGAGGTGTTCTGTAGAGTACTCACTAGGCAGCTGCTGGCAGGCGGGTGGGCTGGTGCAGCAGCGTGGGCGGGCCCGCCAGCTGCGACAGCAGCGCCTGCTCGCGCGCCGCCGCCGCGCCCCACGCGCCCAGCTCCACCAGCTTCTCGTACGTGAGGTGTTCTGTACAGTACTCACTAGGCAGCTGCTGGCAGGCGGGTGGGCTGGTGCAGCAGCGTGGGCGGGCCCGCCAGCTGCGACAGCAGCGCCTGCTCGCGCGCCGCCGCCGCGCCCCACGCGCCCAGCTCCACCAGCTTCTCGTACGTGAGGTGTTCTGTACAGTACTCACTAGGCAGCTGCTGGCAGGCGGGTGGGCTGGTGCAGCAGCGTGGGCGGGCCCGCCAGCTGCGACAGCAGCGCCTGCTCGCGCGCCGCCGCCGCGCCCCACGCGCACGCCTCCAGCCGCGCGCCCCACGCACCCAGCTCCACCAGCTTCTCGTACGTGAGGTGTTCTGTACAGTACTCACTAGGCAGCTGCTGGCAGGCGGGTGGGCTGGTGCAGCAGCGTGGGCGGGCCCGCCAGCTGCGACAGCAGCGCCTGCTCGCGCGCCGCCGCCGCGCCCCACGCGCCCAGCTCCACCAGCTTCTCGTACGTGAGGTGTTCTGTACAGTACTCACTAGGCAGCTGCTGGCAGGCGGGTGGGCTGGTGCAGCAGCGTGGGCGGGCCCGCCAGCTGCGACAGCAGCGCCTGCTCGCGCGCCGCCGCCGCGCCCCACGCGCCCAGCTCCACCAGCTTCTCGTACGTGAGGTGTTCTGTAGAGTACTCACTAGGCAGCTGCTGGCAGGCGGGTGGGCTGGTGCAGCAGCGTGGGCGGGCCCGCCAGCTGCGACAGCAGCGCCTGCTCGCGCGCCGCCGCCGCGCCCCACGCGCCCAGCTCCACCAGCTTCTCGTACGTGAGGTGTTCTGTAGAGTACTCACTAGGCAGCTGCTGGCAGGCGGGTGGGCTGGTGCAGCAGCGTGGGCGGGCCCGCCAGCTGCGACAGCAGCGCCTGCTCGCGCGCCGCCGCCGCGCCCCACGCGCCCAGCTCCACCAGCTTCTCGAACGTGAGGTGTTCTGTAGAGTACTCACTAGGCAGCTGCTGGCAGGCGGGTGGGCTGGTGCAGCAGCGTGGGCGGGCCCGCCAGCTGCGACAGCAGCGCCTGCTCGCGCGCCGCCGCCGCGCCCCACGCGCACGCCTCCAGCCGCGCGCCCCACGCACCCAGCTCCACCAGCTTCTCGAATGTGCCATACTTGTAGGCGTACGTCAGGTGCTCAACGCTCTGAGGGGAAGAAAAAAGGACAGGTGATTATTAAAATAGCCCAAAATATTTCATATTTTCACGCGAACTCTTGCGTTACAGTGAATTGTTCTAAATAAATGGCATTCGGAATTACCTTTGGACCGCATCGCTTCGCAATCACAGTCGCTTGGAAGCGCTTGCGTTCCTACGTAAGTGCTTCCGCCGCGTTACCGATCTCCACCATCCTGCCCTTAATTTAATACAGATTTTCTTTGCAAGAAACATTGTTTCATTTTATACTCACATCCTTGCCATGGTGCTTGAGGAAGGCTCTGGTATCTGCGAGCAACTGCAGCGCCCGGCTGGCAACACAGGCGGGCGCTAAGCGCGCACAATGCAACCAACCTAACGAGACCAACTGTATGTGCTTCACTTCTAGACGTTGGTATATGCTGTCAGCTGCTAACGCGTTACCTTCAAAAAGAAAACTTGTCTTGAGGCCAATAAATATAGTTTGTAGTGTTTTGTAAGATTTTTTTGCAAAATTGTATCCTATAGGAGAGGGAATGAAAGTTTTCAGTCATTACGGATAGTTAGAAGCCAGAATATCTGACACCAGTCTTGCCAAGAGGTGTCATGTTACTCAGTTGCTGGGTTTCGAGGACGTAATTTTTTTTTATTGTGGGAAAATCATCTAATGACAACCCCCGCTCTTGGGCGGAGCGGGAGATAGTGTCAGACTCTTACTGACTAAAAACCCACCCCGTTCCTTCAAGCCTTCATACCGCTCGAGCTACTCTTTCGAAACTAATCCTGGCCCCAGTAGGCTTCGACACAGCTGGGCCCCTGCTGTTGCTGACAACTCCTTGAGGCGCGCGGGAACAGCGCGCGCCGTCGACGACTTGGGCTCGGTCCGGACGGTTACCGGACGGTCGGACAGCGAGCTACCAATTGCTCGCCGTCCGCAAGCCCGCGCCTACGGTGGCCGGAAATCGGAATCAGAATCCCGGCGGCGGCGAGAGCGCCGTTGACTGATGCGGTGGGCCTCCTCCTTTGCTAGCATTACTGCTTCGCAGAAGTCGGCGACCGCCTGCCACTCCTCCTCGCTTCGGCCCATGGCCTGAACCAAGGGGACTAGGGGACTTACCGCCATAATTGTGGCGTGCCCAGCACTGCGCAAGTTGCGCAGGGCGTAACTTCGTATTGAGCAAGGCACTGTAGGGCTGATAGTCATGGCCGTTGGTACATCTAAATTGGAATTGTGGAAGCCCAATAAAGTCAGTGTCTAATTTCCAAATGAAGCTGTTGATTGCCTAATTTTATGATTGGTTTACATACCAAAAAAAAGAAAGATATGGCTGACTTTTCATGCTCTAAAATCCCACCTATAGTCCTACATTTGCCCTTTGCATTCTAGGGCCGCACTACTTTTTCAAACATTCTCATACCGATAGTGTACTAACCTAACAAATGGTACAACTTGACGAGCAGTAGTTTGGCGTGGAAGTTGGCTGGCGAGTGATGCAGGACCAGCTCTAGAAGACAAAGAGCATCCACCACTGGCGCTGAACTTTGTTGCAGCACTCCTGTAAACAAGGTTCGATTTAGGAAACACGATTTGCAGCCGAAACCTAAACTGATACGGTAAGAAAAACTGAAAAAATTAATCTTATATTTTGATACAAATGGGGAGAGTTTGTCATTGCGACCGAGGCCGCGAGGCGGAATACACCCAAGCGGTAGGCGAGGGTGTTATGGGTGTTACGTGTATCAAATGTTATAAAACCCTATTTATATACTTCTTTCGTTTTGTATTTATTATGAAAATTTGTATGTAGTTACATCAGGCCAGATCATGTTGCTAACTCTGTATAATTATTGGATCACCAAGACTTTGCCTAGTTTGGGACTCATTGCTAACCTGTTAACGTTAGTCTTAGAGTAATTTCTAAAGATTCTTGTGTAATATAAAACTGTGTACAAGAACAATTCACGAATGATGGCGGCCGTGAAGTTTGCGCAGAAGGCTGCGCAGTAACGTGTTTTAGGAACCAAATGGCGACGTGCGTGTGCGAGAAGAGTGTAGTATGCGCGAACGTTCGCAAAGGCTAACTTCACGGCCGCCATCATTCGTGAATTGTACTGTATGTTTCTATGAATAAATACTAAACACATTGTACAAATAAACGGGGGTTGACGCGAAAGTCGTGGGGTTCACGCCACCCTGCCTGAGTGCCGATAACAATGCCTAGCCTTTTCCTAACTAATGTTTGGGTTGGTTTCCAACCTAACTGGATGTAGCTGGATACCTACAGTACTATATCAACTTACCAGCATAATAATAGTGATGCGCCGCAAGTATCCCATAAGCGTCAGCGGGGCAGAACTCAGTGATACTGGAAGTGATGAGTCCCTTGTTTAGACATCGGAGATAGTGGTCCCTGAGCGTGGTGGCGAGCGATAGGGCTCCGTCGGCGGGCAGGGGCGCAGCCACCAGCCGCCACGCGGAGAGACAGGACACGTGGCGTTGGATGTCGTCGGCCTAGGATATCAGAAATACACATTATGTTCTCACCAAAAAACTTATTAAAAAAATTCTTACGTTAAAATAATATTGACGTGAATCCGTACTATATTTAAATATTTATAGTATAAGTACCAGTTGAATATTTCTCGTTATCTCAACTATTGTGCTTGCTCATACGTTTACGGCGACAATAGCTCGCGTAATAACTGTTACTGATATCAGCTATGACTCAGCAACAACTGACTTACATGTAAGACAGGGAAGTTAAGAATTGTGTGAGGAGCAATATAAAAGGAATAAGACCGGATAAAGGCGACTTACCGACTCAGGTTCACTGTTTTCATCAAATCCGAGACACGTCAAAAACTCTCTGCAATGTTCCTCTCTTTCCTTCTGCGGTATCATTCCAAGGTACGGCCTCAAATCGGGCACCGCACACGGCTTGTTTGCGAACACGCGCAAGTACTGCACACATAACGCTAAACCGCTGCCAATCAAGGACGTAGGGTCTCCATCAACAGCCAACCGTTTCCACAGCTCCAACCTAGCTAAATACGGACCTCTCAATGTCCTCCCTGATGTCATACTTTCAACCAGTGAACAAATGAACTCATGGCATTTCTCTGCACTGTTATCGATCGCACTTTCTGAATCTTCCTCGTTTTCCTCCATCAGATGGAAGACTGAGTCGAAGTATGGAACGTAGTAGTCCCAGCGGTCTTGATTGTCCCATAAAAGTTCCTTACAGACAATGTTCAGCCGTTTCCATTCACCAAGCTTCTTCAGATATGGGATGCAGGCTTGGGCAGTGTTTCCGGGGACTAGTTGAGAGTAAAGCGGGCTCTCAATGAATTTTAAGATGTCTTCCCATTTCTCTTGAAGTTCTAAGATCATGATATAGAGGCGGGCTTCCTGTTCGGCTTCCATTTTGTTCTCCGATATGAAGTTGTCGACCATTCTTTGAGCGAGGGCGAGTAGGATGCCTCGTTTCGTGTTGTCCTCTGATGTTTTGGCCTGTTGATATAAATAACATTGTTTTAAAACTTGAGACCAATATCTATATTAAAGCAGACTGAAGACTGGTAGACGTTGGGATTGTTTAAAACATGAATCAATCATATAAATGTGTAATCATTCAGCCGAAAGACGTCCACTGTTGGACATAGGCCTCCCCTAAGTGTCGCCACAATGAGCAGTCCTGTGCGTCTGGCATCCATCGGATGTATAAGGATAAGGATAAAAAATATCATACGAACCTGTAAGACAATACTCATAACAGCCCAAAAGTAGTATGGATTCTTGGGCGCAAACTTGTACAGCGACATGGCCGCCCGCTGCTGAGACCGGTAGTCTCCGACGCGCACGTACGACATGAACAGGTGCGAGTGCAGCTCTTCATTTGTCTGCTCAGTCTTCACCGCATTCTCGTATAACATGCATACTTTGTGTACTGAGGAAAAAGGAAAGAGAATCAATGTAGAACTACACTGCTCACACGTGTGCCACACATGCCGATCGGGCGCGTCGATCTCCATACATTTTATATGGCAACTAGACACGCAGAGCTACATTAGATCCACGTAGCCTACCGCTACGTACAAACCAAGCGTGCCTCGATCTAGTGTAGTTCTCGCTTTATTTGTACGTAGAACGACATCGCCTGACGTGGATCAAGTGTAGCTCTACAAGTCTAAATTCCATATAAAATGTATGGAGACCGTCGGCCGTCAGCCCACGTGTGCCCAAAGTAGTTCTACCTTCAGGCGTGTTACGCGTGTGCGTCGGTCTAATGTAGTTCTAGTTTTAATCTTTAACCGTCTAAATCAGATACATATCGACGGTGAAGTACCAATACCTTATACATATATTATATCCGACAAACACTGTCGCGTTTATTCCCGCCAGGTTCGCACATCCACAACCAAAATACCCCATCTCATCAGCTCTTCTGTCATTTATGGGGATTGAAGAGCTAAACGAGATTGGAGTTCCTAGTCGCAAACACGACCCTGGGGAATATGACACGAAAACACTCGTTGATTGGTTGTCCGACGCGACCGGTTAAATTGTTTTTGTAATTTATTTATTGAAATAAAAATAATGCTATAATAGACTACATTATACTAGGCTTGTACTTAAAATTATATAACAGTAGTAACCCGCCCTAGATCCACCAAATTTAAGTGTTTACTTACAAGTGGATTTGCAAGTACCTGACTGGGCATGAATACCAGTCAACAATAACAAGGACTCAAGTGGGCACAGAAATGAATTCTATTGAATGTTTCTGGCACTGACTGTGTTTCTTCATAATAAATATTATATATTTTTTATATATAAAAATGAATCCCTATTTCCTTGGTCACGCCGTCACGCGTGAACGGCTGGACCGATTTCGCTAATTCTTTTTTGTTGTGTTCGTTATTGTGAGGAGAAGGTTCTTATGAAAAAAAAAAAAGTAGTAGTAGAGTAGGGTAGGGTAGGGTAGGGTAGGGTAGAGTAGAGTAGAGTAGGGTAGGGTAAGGTAGAGTAGGGTAGGGTAGAGTAGGGTAGAGTAGTGTAGGGTAGAGTAGGGTTGGGTAGGGTAGAGTAGAGTAGGGTAGAATAGGGTATAGTAGGGCGGAGCAGGGAAGAGCGGGGCGAAGCCGCGCGGGCAAAAGCTAGTTTTTTATATTTCTTAAAGGTTAGGTAGTTTTTAATATCATACTAGCTTCTGCCAGCAGCAGCCACGTGAATGTTGAATGTGTTGATGTGTGCTGAGATCTATCTCTTGGACATTGAGCTGGATTGGACCGTGTATCAATCTTACAGTATCCTATGATATGTCCAAGTTGGTGCTAGCTCCTCATGCAACATTTTTAGGAGCACATCTTTAGGTAGTATTTGGCTCTATGCAAATCAGCTCCCTAGCCAGGAGGTATGACTGGTGATTAAGTCTTTTTGTATATTTTTGCAGACTGTTTTATTTCCTCCTTGACAGACTCGATTACCGCCTATTTGAACTCCACAACCAAATAAGTAAGGTAGGCGCCAGATAACCGTGGAATAACGGTCATTGACCCTCCTAATTTTGTTGACATTGTTAATTTTAAAAACAGAAATAAAGACATAAAGCTGTCTTGAATCTACATCTATCACAATCCTTTACGTGATCTAGTCATGAAAATCAGTTCATTGTTTGTTTTTCTGGTACCTATGTAGAGGTATTAAGAAAAGGACAATGTACTTTAATCCACGGTTATCTGGTGCCTTCTTTAAGTAACCTGATACCCCTTGGCAAGACTGATACCATTTCTTTATTTTTGTGTATAAAGCATTTAGTTACATCGTAGTACAAAGTTCTGTTGCTTATTGCTATAATATAAGAATAGGATTAAAGGTTTTAATGAGATTAAATGGTTCAATAAACAGTACCCACTCGACTGGTGTCAGATTTGTTTGCATGAATCATACCTAATCTAATCTGAATACCTATTTGATCTGATTTATAAAAAGAGGATGGTAGTCAAATGCGAGCTTATCCATAATAATAATAATAATAAAAAAACAGACCTAAGTTTGATGGAATAAATAAAAACTTTTCATATTTATGTATATGCAGTACCACTGAAATGCTGTGTTGGGAAAGAAGGCACCAATACAATCATAGTTGACTCTTATTGCCAGAGCATAAAGTTTAAAGTACTTTAGCAAATTAACAAATTAAAGCTAGTTTTCCATTTGGCTGCTATAGACTGAGCAAGACTGATTTAGATAAAGTTCTACCTAAAACAGTCAATAATTACATTTTATTGTCTCGGTTCAATAGTTGTATGTATGTATATGTAGTGGCAATGAAATGCTATAGACTGATTTCGATAAATTTCAGTAGAATAACAGTTTTAAGTATAAAACACAGTCTCCATTACATTATTCAGGTAGCTATACACGCGAAGGTATATCTGATAGGTTTGCCTGCACAGTTATACTTGTCAACTGAGCTTGTATGGAAACCTGCACAGGTGGGCAACATACACGTTCCGGTTTACCTGTACAGGTGTAACTATACAGGCAAACCTATCAGGTATACCCTAGCGTGTATGGTGGGCATTATAGTCATGATTACATTATAATGTCTTGATTCAATTGTTTTTAAGTTACTAGCAGGTATAATACAAAGAACCTAAACTCGGCTCTTAGATCTTCCCTCTAATAAGATAAGGCAATACCACTTATGGTAAGGGATTACTACTATTCTTATTGGTTCATTTTTGGCTCATGACTACATTACCTAGATCATAAATATTTGTTATCAAACTTACGTTGTTGAGATTCTCTGTAGGAGATCGTCATCGCCTGCAGCGTGGTATCATCACTCGGTTTCTCGTCAGCCAAGGCTTCGAGTACTACGTGCGCTTCAGAAGCCTTTCCTAACCTAAAAAGTGCTAGGGCTTTTAAAGCCCGGGCCGCCTGCAGTAAAGGACTCTTTTTAAGCACCTTCTCCGCTTCTTGCAGCGCCTTCTTATTATTCCCATTGTCCAACCAGTCTGAAAAGTTCATAAATATACATATTTGCACCGAAAAACATCGCCTTTTCTGAAGAGGTTGTCTGAAATATTGAACTCTTGCTCAAGTCAACTTGTTACCGTAAATTGGTCGCAACCGACGCTCCACAATACCACCATCGTGCATGTGCTGTGGCCGCACCGCCATTTTTCATTTATAAAGTTTTTTTTTCGCTAAATAATTTGCCTTTCGGTACTTTTTAGGCTTTTTCACAGCACGTTTGTTTTGCGATTTTTGTCTGTGGTCTTGAAAATTGACAGTGACATTTTGGTTGAATGTTGCCATTTAAAAAATAACCATAGATAAAACCGGTTTTTGTAGAAATCGTGTAGAAACAGAACGCCTCGCCAAGTCGCCATCGACTCTATAAACTGTTTTATTTTCAAAATTCAAATAATTACTGGTGTTGTGGTCTGGAGCGCTTCAGGGGAACGCTATTAGGAATGACTTGAGTTCTTCGGAATAATAGCCCATTTTTATAATGGGTACCTCTACTTGTTTTAATAGCTTTTTTAGGATTTCGTTGGTACCCAAAAGGTAAAACGGGTTCCTATTACTAAGACTCCGCTATCCGTACGTCTGGCTGTCTGTCTGTCTCCAGGCTGTATCTCAAGAACCGTAATAGACGGTTGAGATTTTCACAGTGGAGGAGTTTCTGTTGCAGTTATACTAACAACAAAATTACTAAAAATCAGAATGAACAAATATTTAAGAGCTCCCACAAACATGTTTCACATTATGTTTGATATATATTTAGAGTAGAAAATATATATTATTTTTATATTTATTTATATACTTTGGATTAAGGCTTCACACATTCTTCTTTTGCTTCCTACATACACACTATTGTCTACATTTCTTTTTGATTTCTCCTTTCGCAGGTCTGCTGGATGAAATTTCTTTGGAAATAAGCAGTACCTACCTTTGCACTAATGTTGCTTATGTATTATCTTTTTTTGTTATTTTTGTGTGTATATAAATAGTTGAATAAATAATAAATAAATAAATGTTTTTTGCCGTATTTTGCTACGGACGTAGGACGGTACAAAACCCTTCGTGAGCGAGTCCGATTCGCATTTGGCCGGTTTTTTATTTTACTTTATTTAATTTCTATTTAGGCCATGCACCAAAAAAAATTTAGTGCAAGAAAAGCTGCTCAAAGGCAGAGGTTGCCAAAATGGCAATAATCATACATCAGTTGGTGTAAATATTTTGGCTCTTTCATAATTCCACAAAATTTTAACTTCGATGTAGGTAGCATTTAAAAACCTAAGTACCTACTAGATTTTTAAAATTGTAATTTGAGAATACTTAGTTGATCATTCTCATACTGGTCTGGAAGCTGCATGATGCAGGCACAGTATTACAGGGAATATTGTAATACTGTGATGCAGATGCACGTCTAACAGTTGTTTGTTTATAGCCAAGGGATTAAGGTAGGTCATTAAAAAGTCGAGGTATCAATCATAACATTTAATTTAACATAAATATCTATAATTTACAAAAGTAGAATTAACCTAAACTAAAATTAAGTTAATCACCTAACAACCGACTTCACAGTCGAATCTCTACGTAATTCAGTCACACAAGACTTAATATCACTAGGTAAAGGCAGCTTAGGTAGCTCTGCTTATTCTAATAGCCTCGTTCCTTCTATCATTTAGCTCGTAGGTCAACAGTCTCAAATCCTGAGTCGGGGAGCATTCCCATTTTTGGTGGTGTTAATTCTGGTGGGTGTTCTCTGGAAAGAGATGCCCTTTTGTGTCTTGGAGGTGGAACAGGTGCTGGAGGAGGCACCTTCGACCTCAGAAGATTCTTGATCTTTATACCACCTCTGTAGTAGTACAGGTAGAGTCCTGCTAGAACGCCGATAGCTACAAGCAACGTGACGATAGCGATCACGAAGCCGTACCACGAGCTTCCAGTAGATTCTTCTGGGGTTGGCACTGTTGGCCGCCTGACTGGTGGCACGTATGTGGGTCTAGGACGTCTGGTTGTAGTGGCGAAGCGTTCTCCTATAGCTATATCCGCGCACGCTCTAAATTCTTCTTGTGGTCCACATCCCACTGCTTCGGTCCCGTTCCCGCATGCACCCCAGTTGTTGCCAGCGATATATCTCCATTGCATTACGCAATGGGAACATTCCAGTCCTTCAGGTAGTTTATACTTCATCTCGTATATTTTGTTTCCGTCTTTAGGATAGAATTTCGTTCCTTCTCTTCCGTCCAATTTTAGGACGTATTTGTCTAAGCACTCTTGGGTAGTTCCTTTGGGTTCTTCGCAGACTCTGAATTCGAAGTAACCGTTGTGGTTGGCTGTGAGTTCAACTTTGATGACTATGGACTCGTGTGGGGCGTATTTACGGACGATGACGCCTTTACCGAACCTGCCTCCTAGTTCGTGTGCTCTGGGAGCTGGTGCATCCCAGGCGTCTCCGCAGACTCCGCACTTGCCGTCGTTTTTGTTCCACTGGCGTGAGAAGCCTCCACAGTACAGTTCATGGTCATTGTAGTTATGTGGTGTGTCAAAGCCGAAGCGCCAGGCCGAGGCACGGGAGGGAGGCTCGATGAGTCTGCCGTGACCACTGGCCGTCCGCCATGTCACTGCCAGCACCGCGAAGCACCAGATTATCTGGAACAATGATGGAGGACACATTAGTTATTTTGCTTATGTATATTACAGACTACTACAGTATTTCTACTTTGCCTCCGCAGTTGGATTCTGTATAAGCTTTGATCGCGCTCACGTGACAACCTGGTAACCGGGTGAAAAGCGGACGGATTACGCCATTTATTTATTAATTTGTTTACCAACAATCTTATTATTTCTCAAGTACATATACATTAGCGTTCGCCAAAAATAGCATGTTAACACTTTAGGGACGCATTGTAACAGCATGCGTCAATGAAACGGATTGGCAATAGTTAGCGATATCACACTTTTGTACTAAAATGTTTGCTAACGAGTGGTTCAAGCGAACGTTTTTTGTGACCGACGTATTAGTATTAATTATGTATATGTAAGGAATTGACTATTGTACTTGTATATAAATGATAATTACGGTTACAGTAGATTGATTTCTGTTTACACAATAGATGCATCTAATCTCAAAGTTTCCCCATATCCTGCAATAACAAATTCATACTAAAAAAAAATTAGATATAAGTAATGATAATATTCAACAACTTTCACACAACGCCATTTAGTCCCAAACGCGAGCTTGTTGTATGAGTACTAAACAACTGATAAATTATACAAAGTAATGCTGCCTGGGTTTGAACCCGCGACCTAAAACTCGTAAACCGGGGCCGTAACCACTCGGCCACCACTGCTCTCTTCACCAACATTATTATGTGCTTATTTAACCGTTAATTTAATTTCACTGTCATGGTCGTTGCAAGTTAGTGTTTCGTGAATATCATGTATAATGATCTAGAGTTGTAACAATCACTGGTTATAGTGACGGACGTATATCAATTCAATCAAGATGAACAGAGCAGAGATAGTGACGACTTTTACAGTTGCCATCACGGATCTTGAATGCTCGGCGTCAGAGTGGGGATCGCTTTGCGCATTCCATACATTGGCGAACCAATCGTCTTCGTTGTTAGATACATGCTGCAAAGCAGTGAACGAATCAGGAGTGACATCTATGACGCGATGGCGCGGCCAGCCAATCACTGACACTCCCCGCCCCTGCGTCGCACTTCGCACCACTAAAGAGACCGAATATTTGACTTCTGCGCAAGTGTTCAAGATCCGTGATGGCAACTGTACTTCGTGAAGTATTTTTAGGGTTCTGTACCCAAAGGGTAAACGTGACCCTATTACCTATTGCTTATTTTTGTATTGTGACTCTCTCATTAGTATGGGAATCTACAACAAACGTGATTTTTTTTAAATTAAATTGTGTCTAATGTTGTACGGAACCCTTCGATTTTTTTATTTCGTTAGCTTTTCCATCAGGTAATTTTATTGTACTGCTGTCTAATTTATATGTACTTAAATGGGCATACTTAATGACGATGATGTGCCTTGTCGTAATGTTTTTTTTACTGGACAAGATGTAAGTATATTTGAAATGATCAACTTTGCCTGTGTATCTACCCCGTGGGAAAAAGGCGTTAGTTTATTTATGCTACGGCTACCTACTTATATGATTTTATATGCCTAACCCATTATGATACCGTTTGGTAAGTAGAGGCCCTACCACGAGCTCATAACGCGATCTGTTTGACGACCTAAACTGAACTGTAAAAGGGATGGAGCTGTGTAAGGTGTATAGCTTCATCTTTCTTCTCTCTCGCTCGCCTGATATGCTATGGCCCCACGGATAAAGTCTGTCTAATAAATCAACCGACTTGGGTAATTATAAGGGTAAAATGAACAGCGTTGACTACATCAGAGTCAACGCTGGTTCAATAATCAAGGTTGATTAAGAGATATTGATCATTGTTTACTACTAGAGGAAACTTTACTCTAAGTATTTTTTTTAATAATTTTATTTTATACAAAATTCCCAAGTCGGTTGACTTTTTGGACAGACTATGTCGAGGGATATGCTATGGGGGCGTGGCACGTGCCGCCACCACGATATTATCAAGTGCTCTTATATATTCGAACGGCGCGGCGGCTGTACGATTCATTCAGTATTTGCAATTATGTACAGTGTGCTAATGATGCATAAAAAATCAAAATGCCCAGGGTGCAGTAATTGTATGTAGACAAATGGCGTGCGTGTGTGATATGATATCTATGTATTGCTCCTTGTTTTTCACAGAAGCATTAGGGGAAGATTGAAGAAGATCAACTTTCACCACTACAATCAATTAATCAAAAAATTTTAAATTAATAGTCAAATTAATTGAAGGTAGACCAGGAAGGTACTCAAAACGCTAAATTGATTAATAGATTTAATAATGGTGGCTGACCTAATTAATCTATGAAAATTCGTCATACTAATGTACGTAAACCATCGTCTCGGTCAACAAATTTTTATGCTATTTATTTATTACATAAAATTACGTCATGTAACGGATCGTTTATTTAAATAATGGGTCACTTTCGCTCTCAGTTGTAAACCGTAATTGAGATTCGGTTTTGTTAAGGCCTAGTTACGGGCCATCAAACTCTATGGTTTTTGTTTATGATTATTTATTTTTATTTTAACTCTGTTCGTGACGAATCGCTGTTTACACCACGATCATTTACATCACATTTGTTTTGTTATGAAAGAAGGTATGCAATCAATTGGTATTATGGGTATGTTGGCAAAACTCGTAGCGACTCCCAGAGGTCCTACTATGAGATCTTAAGGCCCAAGCGCCCGAAAAGTCGCTTAAGAGGTTAAAACAGTGACTTTCTGGAGCCTACTCCTCGGTAACGGTCAGGTTAATATGATTAAAAAAAATATATTTTTATTATACGAGTAGATTCATGAACAACATTATCAACATTTGATTTTTTCGTGCGATTAATACTTTTGTCTAAAAAAAATATTACATACAACAATTCATATTCGCAACTTTTCTCTACTCCTTCGAAACGGCTTGGTTCTTTAGAAACGTTTTTACACATAAAAATTGGTGGTCAAATGTTCAGTGAACATAGCATACCTATGTAAATCAATCAATATTTCGCAAA
This sequence comes from Mythimna ferrago, assembly GCA_910589285.2. NCBI lineage: Eukaryota > Metazoa > Arthropoda > Insecta > Lepidoptera > Noctuidae > Mythimna > Mythimna ferrago. Next base: position 11,781,627 of record OU342690.1, on the reverse strand, counting down.
GAAAATGGATTTAAAAGTCAGCGGAGCTCTGTCCGGGCGCAGCTGGCCGCTTGAAACAAATGCACAGATAGTCGTACTGTCGCCTAGACGGGTACGAGAGTTGTGATTGTGGTAATTGTCATATCAAACGACATACCAGTAGAAAATAAAAAAATAAGTTAGGCCCCAAAAAACCGGCCAAGTGCGAGTTGGACTCGCGCACGAAGGGTACCGTACCGTCCGGGCGTCCGTAGCAAAAAAACAGCAAAAATTTCACGTTTGTTGTGTGGCCTCCCTTAAATATTTATTTTATTCTGTTTTTAATAGTTTTTTTTTTTTATAACGGCAACAGAATCATCTGTGAAAATTTCAACTGTCTAACTAACACAGTTCATGAGATACACCCTGTTAATAAGACAGACGGACAGTGGAGTGTTACTATAGCAATTGAGTCCTGTTTTTAACTTTTGGTTACGGAACCCAAAAAACATAGGTACAAGGTACTACGCAAACAGGTATTGTTTTATAACTATTTTCCTACCAAAACTTTGATTGCTTGCAGTAGGTAGTGGTTAGAAAGAAATTCTACTTGGGTACTTATGGGCGCCTAGTACTAGGTACGTATCAATCCGGGCCGTCAAGTGCTTACAATGCGTTCCAAATGAGAATAGGATCGATTGCCATTTTGTGACGGCATGATTTACTGTCAAATCGAGGAAAGAAATTTTTAAACTTTAATTAATTTACGAAAAATTTAATTTATTTACGAACTATGAACGAAAAAACTTTAATCAGAATCCAGTTCTTCAATTTTACTCATCTCTGAGTTTTCCAATTTTGCCAAAATTTTTTCGATTTGACAGTACGACGTGACGTCACACGATGGCAATCGATCCTATTCACATTTGAAACACAGTATTGTATTTTGTGGGAATATTCTTACATAAACAGGCAGGCCTGTACTTAATTTTAGAAGTAATTGTGCGTTTTACTTTCGCTTATAAAATCTACGCATAACGGCGGCAATATTGAGTAAAACCCGCTCTTTATCTAACGATAATAATTTTCTAATTACACAATTAACTAGGCAATCATGGGTTTTCAAGATAAATAATCAGTCATCTTAAAGGCTATTGTATGAAAATGTGCACGCTATTAGGTAGGTAGATATGTTACCTAATTGAGTGGAGCCTGCGAATTTTTGCATCTTTTCAATGGACGTTATCCGATGGTTGTTGCGTAAAAATTACGATGGGCATAAATTTTAAGCATCTTGATCACATTGGTTAGGGTCTTACTTAGCTTAGGGTGCTAGTCGATATCCGTAGTAGTAGCTAAGTAGATTATAGACAAAAATCTATTTATGTCTATCTATCAAAAAATGTATATGATGTACTTATGTATGGGCGTACCCATCCCTACCGGTTTTAAGTAATACATATATACCTACTGTTTATTGCACTAGTGCAGAAAAGTGCGCACGTTCGTCACCGTCAGAATTTATTACATTTATCGTATCAGGCTGGGCGCTAAGCGACCCCCATGAGTTGTGTTAAGCGACCCTCTTTTATTTATTTCGTAACTCTATTGAAAAACGTGGTTTGATACACGTGGAAAGTGACTGTAGAACTCGCGCCCATAACACTCTCGGCCTCGTCTACGGCTCGGGCGAATTCCGCCTCGGTCGCATAACAAACTTTCTGCATTTGTATCAAAATGTACCTACCATTATTTTAGTTTTCACAGGCCTGTTGGTCTAGTGGTTAGTGACCCTGACTGCTATGCCGGAGGTCGTGGGTTCGATTCCCACCCAGGACACATGTTTGTGTGATGAGCACGATCATTTGTTCTGTGTCTGGGTGTAATTTATCTATAACTAGCTGTACCCGCGCGGCTTCGCTCCCGCTCTTCCCTACTTCAGCCTACTATACCCTACTCTACCCTACCCTACTCTACTCTACTCTACCCTACTCTACCCTACCCTACCCTCCTCTACCCTACACTACCCTACTCTACCCTACACTACCCTACTCTACCCTACTCTACCCTACCCTACTCTACCCTACTCTACCCTACTCTACCCTACCCTACCCTACTCTACTCTACCCTACTCTATCCTACTCTACCCTACTCTACCTACCCTACTCTACCCTACTCTACCCTACTCTACCCTACTCTACCCTACTCTACTCTACCCTACAATACCCTACTCTACTCTACCCTACAATACCCTACTCTACTCTACCCTACACTACCCTAATTTTCATTTTTTTTTCCATAAGAACCTTCTCCTCATAATAACGAACACAACAAAAAAAGAATTGGCAAAATTGGCCCAGGCGTTGTTGAGTTATGCGCTTACCAACACATTTTGCGATTCATTTTTATATTATAGATAGGTATGTATTTAGAAATATATAAGTATTTTTATCAGTTGTCTAGTACCCATAACACAAGCTCTGCTTAGCTTGGGACTAGACGGCGCTGTGTGATAGTTGTGCAATATTATTATTATATTATTACTATCTTTTACCCGTGGCTTCGCCTGCGTTAAATTAGCCTATGTCCGTCTCCAGGGTGCCAACTACCTCTGTACCAAAATTCATCAAAATCGGGTTTGCCATTTAGGCGTGAAGACGTAACAAACAAACAAACAAACTCACTTTCGCTTTTATAATATTAGTAAGGATTAGTTTTGTCAAGTAGAGTCATGATGCAAGTAGAGCCAATAGTTGAAAAAACTAATTGAAGATGTAACCGCCAACTTATTTTTGTTTCAATTTACAAAACAAACACCTACAAAAGGCAATGGCAAACACGCGGCCTTGCACCAAATGATGGTCAATGTTTCCAAATAGAAATCGTTACGATGCAAAGGTAAACGACTTTATAATGATCGTATGACATAAGAATTCTCTCAGCATAGTGATGTGAATCATCTCGTAATGATTCGAGTCTCGGTACTGTAACAAGACTAACGGTATCGATATTACCTGATCAAGAAATTGTACACGAGTTGAATTATGCAATCAAATTACATAGGTACCTATTGATTTTTATGCGTGTTCCCAGTGATGACATACGGCTCAGAAACGTGGTGGCTCGCAATGGGCCTCATTAGAAGACTTATAGTCACCCAAAGGGTGGGAAAGGGCTATACTCGGAGTTTCCTAGCATGATCGAATCAGGAATGAAGATATTCGCAGGAGAACTAAAGGTTGCCGACATAGCATGAAGAATCGCCAAACTAAAGTGGAAATGGGTAGGGCCAGGGCACATTGCTCGCAGAACAGATGGCCGTTGGGGCCGAAAGGTTCTGAAGTGGCGACTGCGTGCCGGAAGACGCAGCAGTGGAAGGCCTCCTAGCAGGTGGACCGATGATCTGGTAGATAAAGGTTGCGGGCTGAAATGATGATGATGATGATTATTCATAGTTAGTAAAAGTCTGACTCTCCCATTCCATTCGCTTTACCCAAAGCGAGAAGAATTATTTGATTACTTCCCAACCACAAAAAAGGCATGTTTGTCAAGTGATTAGGATGATCAAATAAAGCAATATTATGTTTAGATAAGTAGTATAACAGGCTAGTTTAGAGCTAACTTCAATTCATTCAAGTAAATGATAAAATGATAAATGATCTTGAAAGTAGGTTTTATAAAAACACTTTTACACGTCAATTTTTTTTTCGTCAATTAATCTAGATGAGGCCGGTGTTTCCTAGCTGACCACCCTGAGAAGAAACACCGAAACAAACTCAGGGGTCAAAGTCTCTTTTAAATTCCATACAGCAAAACATGTAATGGTCAAAAGTAGGGAAGGACATTTTTTTTTGTTCAGGAATTTCAGGACATATAAGTAATCAAATACTTTGTACTAAAGTAACAATATCTACAATATTCATAATTATTAACAACCTAGTAAGCAGCTTAAAACTCTATTGACTACTAAACTTTAGTTAATCTAAAACATTGTTGTAGTGTCATTAAACTCGACTCATTATGCAAATCTCGAAGCACATCACTAAATGATTCCAAACCTAATTATTCTATTCACTGTACAGTACTTACGTGGTCGTGACATTGGATCCGTAGTAGAGATGCTAATCTTTTAATCTACACACAAATCGTGCGAATACCGGATTCTCTTCAGCAATTTTAAGTAAGCGTCATAAGAGAAATGAGTTGGTTCTCATTTCCATAGAACACCATAAGTACCACCTTCTGTTTGGAAATGAAATGTTTATGTGAATTTTTGTTTTGGACGTGTAAAGGATTTTAAATGGAATGGGGTGACTAAGAAAATGGATTTTTAAGGCTTCTTTTTGTCCTGTTATAAGTTTTTTGGCTAAAGATTTTGAATAAGTAGGTAATACTTCTAAGTTTGCAATCTTTTACAGTTTCAAAGCGAAATTGACCACAATGTAAAACAACTAAATTATAAGTAATCGGACTATTTACAAACTAGCATGGAATGGACTACAGGATTTTTAGAAAGTGTTACCGTGGCTCTAGAACGCTAAGGGCCACTGAAGGAACACATGTGACTCACTCCACCCAGAGCAAGAAGGGATTTAACCCGTTGACTGCCGGAACGCAGATCTACGCGAGACACAATGGCTTTTTAATTGTGTCTCCAATTACGGCATTCGAGAGGTTAAAGATGTTCCTAAAAAAAACTACCATGGAATAGGTTCATTGTCATTGCAGCCTTTTACTTTTCCAATTAAATCCTATAGCTAGATCCTACAGCTTGTAAATTTTGTCCAGATCATTGGCCTAAACTCCGCTATAAAGAACGGTCACAACTTCGCTAGGTAATTCTAAAATGATGGCGACCGTACCTACTATTATGGTACCGCTACGTAAATGTCCTCAGAGACCGGGCAGCAACGTCAACGAGGCTTATCGACAGACAGTTACCTAGCTATGCAGTTCAGTCTTTGTTTAGGTGGTCATAGAAATTTTCTGCTATATGAGTAACTGCCAGGTTACCAGGAGTACCTCGAGTCGATGGTGCATTGTTTCACATGTGCCTTAAAAAGTTGTCTGCAAAATTGACGGGGCCAAGCCTACGGGATTTTCCGAAAGAGTTACTGCGGCGTTGGAAAACAAAAGGCAACTGAAGGAACAGCTGGATTTAGTTAGTATAAATGGGACCTCTCACTCGGGTCTCAAAGCGGTTGGAGTTACCTATTTGACGATACAATCAAACCGATCTCAAGAAAAAAAAAGTACCAGGCATACAGAAACAAAGGGAGATGTATAGCAGTGTCAACGAAGCGGATCGACTGGCTATGTATTTATGACAAAGAGAATTGTGAATGACCACCATTAACTTCTAACATTAGTTAGCCCATAAAAGCCTTAGGATACTTTCTATTTGTACCACGCATCATCGCTAGCCCTTGACTAATTTACTTATGTTTAGCGTCACGTTTTTATTTTTGTTTTGTTCTTTCATTTCGCCTTTTCCAACTGGAATCAAAAGCCAGTACCAGGCATGAAGAAACAAAAGCGAGTTCTCAATGACTCAAACGAATCTAATGGATGATGTAGAAAGTGAGTCGTCAAGATTCGCCACAGTTTTGTAAGACTCGTTCATATCTGTTTGCCGTCAGGTAATTCATGTAAGGATTTAAAACATTGTTTTTTGAGCTATACATAAGTAGACGAAGTCGAGACTCAATTGTGAAGAGGAACATAATCTGTCATTCATATTAAAACCGCGAAAGTCGATTTTACATAAACACCAGCTTACCATAGACTTATTTCCATAGTGACGTCTACATTTAAATAAGAGAAAATTGTTCGAAGGACCTTCGAACCTTCTTCATTTTTTTTTGTTTAGGTTGGGAAATCGTTACATAGTTACTCCCGCTCTGAGTGAAATGACAGGAAGTGTTAGACTTTTATTGATTAATAAAAAACCTCATCTATGTCTTTAGTAGCCCTTTGCGTTCCCAGGGCCACAGTAACTCTTTTTCATCGAACAATCTCGCAGTCCATAGACAATACATCTAACCTTCACTATCTACTAAGACCAATAGACCGTATACCTCTCTACTTTTATCATCCATCTCCAAAAACATATTGCCTTCATTGTTTGTAAAATCTATTACAGCTATTAACATGTAGGTACCTAGTAACAGATTTAACGGTCGTTTGTTAGAATCTTCCCATACGCAGAATCCGAGCCATGACCTAAAAAACATTGTAATTTAGTAGAGCAAAGGTTTTACAGCTGTAATCATTGAATTAAGGTGATGTAATACTTATTCACTTGAGAAAGTTTAATTAGGTATCAGCTTCTTATGATGATGCTGCCCTGGTACAAGTTGAGAGTTACAGGCGATAGATGAGCTCTTAAAACGTGCAAATTTGACTATGGCAACCATATGGCAACCCTCAGCATTATGGTTTAATTTTCCCTTTAGTACAAAGGTGAAGTTATTTCTAAAGAAATCTCTTCCAGCATAAAGTAAAAGGAAAATGAGTACACACAAAAAACATAGCTAATGATTTATAAGCTACTTGATTATGCTCCGTAGGATATACCTATAAAATCTTTCATTATTCTTTATTTAAAAGTTAGAATGGTTCGTTCGTCATTTTTTTTTACCGATTGAAAATCTTATCATAGAAAACAGTTTCGGACTAGATGAGGCTGATTAGCAAGATCGTTCAAGGATAGATTAAATAACTTATCCCGATCAGCGGTGCTATTCTCTAAGAAAACAGCCTTGAGCGCAGCGCTGGCCGCAGCGACGAGTCGAAAGCGCAGTACATTGAATTAACAATCCAATGTTTAATCACATTGGATTGCTAATCCAATGTATATATTTGGATTGCTAATCCAATTTGGATTTCGTCGCTGCGGCCTGCGCTGCGCTCAAGGCTGTTTTCTTAGAGAATAGCACGCCAGGGTAGAGTGAGAAGCATATAGTGTTAGACTTTTACTAACTGAAACCTATCCGTAATCCTTTTGTTGCTCTTTGCATTTCGGGGCCACGGTGACTCGTGCTTGCGGTCAATTCTGCAGCCCTAGTAGGAAAGATAGTTGAAAACTGGGCAAGTGCGAGCCGGACTCGTTGTTGTATGGTAGTCCCCCTTAAATATTTATTTTATTTTGTTTTTAGTATTTGTTGTTAAAGCGGTAACAGAAATACATAATTTGTGAAAATTTCAACGGTCTAGCTATTGCGGTTCTTGAGATACAGCCTGGTGACAGACAGACGGACAGACGGACGGACAGAGAGCGAAGCCTTAGTAATAGGATCCCGTTTTTACCCTTTGCGTACCTACGGAAACCTAAAAATAGTGTAATATAGCCATATCTACACTTAGGGCGTTATCACACTAGCGATTTGCGAGCGGCTGCGAGGCGGGGCGGGCACGCAGCGAATGCGTCGCGAACACGCCGCGGCTGCGCAGCGAAGACGTCGCGGATACGTGGAAATTCGCAACTTTTTCAACGCGTGTTTGTATAAGTTACCGACGTATAATACACTCAGTAACAAAATGGATTCCGACGAGGAGACACTGCTTTTGGCTTTGTTACTTCGAAGATGGCCGGAGACTCGCATCTCGTTGCCGGATCTCGTTGCGTATCCGCAATAAATTCGCTGCGCATGCGTGGCGTGTTCGTTGCGCGCCCGTAACGTATTCGTTGCGCGCCCGCTCCGCTTTGAGGACGCTCGCAATCCGCTAGTATGATAAGGCCCTAATATAATAAAGAAAGTTTGTTTTTTTTTTGTTTGTAGGAGGTAATCTCTGAAAGTACTGGTCCGATTGTGATAATTTTTTCACCGATAGAAAGCTGCTTTATTCCTGAGTGACATAGGCTATGTTTTATATGTATGAGCGAAGCCGCAAGCAAAAGCTAGTTTTTTAATATTTTCGTTAACGCTTAACATAAACAAACAGAGAATGTCACAAGAGCACAATCGCTCATCCCTCGTAATTTAAAACATCATATTGTAGTGATATCTGCGTGAGAACCTGCCGAGATCCGCATTGTCTGCAGATTGATGTTTTATCGCCAAAGTTTCTACTAAGAATACATGAATATTGCATACTTTCTGATAAGTAGGCACGTAGGCGTATCTAGGGTTATTTTTCAGAGAGGGCTGAAGCTGACTCCTAACTTTCCTGAGGCCCTACCACGAGCTCATAATGCAATCAATTTTACGATCTACACTGAACTGTTAAAGGGACGGAGCTATAGATATAAGGTACTAGCTTTTGCCCGCGGTTTCGCCCGCATAAGTAAAATATGGCCTATGTCACTCAGGAACAAAGCAGTTTTCTATCGGTGACAAAATTTTCGCAATCTTCAATCGAACTTTACCTCTATAGACAATTGCCGTCACGGATCTTGAACGCTGGCTTCAAGTTGCGCAGAAGACAAATATTCGGTCTCTTTAGTGGTGCGAAGTGAGACGCGGGGGCGGGGAGTAACAGTGATTGACTCGCCGCGCCATCACGTCATAGACATCACTCCTGATTCGTTCCCTGCGTTGCTGCTTGTATCTAACAACGAAGACGATTGGCTCGCCAATGTATAGAATGCGCAAAGCGATCCCCACTCTGGCGCCGAGCGCTCAAGATCCGTTTCGGCAATTGTAATATTAGTGTAGATTCCACCACCCCTTCATCCCTCTATTTGGCTCACACACTTAACATTTTAACACGTCATGGTTACAAGGCCCCTGATTTTTGTGTAAAGTTATTAGTATTTTGGCGTCCATCATCGAATTTCGAATCGGTGGCATATCCTGGGGTGGGCACTAGACCATAGTGGGATGGGCACGGCCCATTCGCTCCCCTCTATATATTATGTATGTAGGCAGTGTGTTTGCTTGTTTAAAATGTAAAGAATTTTGTTCTAAAGGTCAAAAATAATAACTGATACTTAGATATTTTTGAAAAATAAAAGCGGTGAAGCGCTGTTGTGAAGATTGAAGGTCGATGTTTTTTTGGAAGGAGTCTCATTAGGGTTCAAGGAGAGAAACTAACAATTGTGTAAGATATTTAGCACTTGACGGTAGATTTGAGATGTTTGTCTCTAGAGAACCCGATATCCTGATTGATTGTTTGTGTAAGAAGTGGAGATTTGAGAAGACAAATGTGTACAACATGAAACTAGAATATGGCACACCCTTTTTATACCCCAATTAGAAAAAAAGGTTACAAACATAATTCAAGAACCGAAACAGGTAAGTAATGACATGTATTTTTTTTTTAAGAAATTAGTTATCCTAATTTTAGGCAAATAATATAGGCATCGACATTGGCAGTGCATCGTCATATTATAAAGAGGAAAGAATTGTATTTATGTTTTTCTTTTTAAATGCCTAATAAACTCAAAAACTACTGGACCAATTTTAATCATTCTTTCACCAATAGAATGCTACTTTATCACTGAGTGACAAAGGCTTTATTTTCAACTTCCACACGGGCGAAGCTGCTGGCAGATCGTATAAAAACAATGAATCAATTTAATATTAATATCTACATTTACATTATATCACACATCACATACATACATTTATTTTACATCTATATGAATGACAGAACCATTGCCATGGTATTTCCTAACCTGTCACAATGCGTTACATAAACCTACTTTATGAAATGAACGCGGTCCTGAATACCATTCTGTTTATCAATTTAAATGCATATCGCATCCTTTAGGCTGTGCTTGTGGAAGGGCGGAGCGTGGAGCGGAGCGTTTATGCATTGGTTTGCCTTGTTACATGCATATATACATACCTACATACACTCAGCCTTTTAATGTTCCCACTGCTGGGACTCACTCAGGCCTCCTGTCTAGGAGAGGGTTTGGGCCGTAATCAACCACGCGGGCCCAGTGCGGGTTGGTGGATGTCACAGTTTTCGAATTTTTGTGTTAGTTACCACATGCATGCCGCAATAAAATCCGGATGGACACTAGCAGATGTCAGGGAAAACAGCCTGGCTAAAGTGGGAGTGGGCTGGCCACGTTGCACGAATGCACCTGGACTGATGAGCGAGGATTATCACTCACTGGACGCTTGAGGGGGGAGCTCGACGCTGTCGGGGTCGACCGCGGCGAAGGTGGTGTGACGATCTGATCATACGGGGCAAACTTGGCCAGAGACCAAATCTGTCTAGGAAGACCGAGACAGAGAGGTTTGGAAGGAGAAAGGGGAGGTCTTTGCCCAGCAGTGTGAGTGGGAGGCAGTTGAAGCTTGAAGTGGGTGTGATGATGTGACGTGGTAAAACTTTCACGAGCGAGCTTTTGATATTTGCATAAAGTGCTCATAAACTAGTTAGCATACTCAATCTGCTGTCAATTTTATGAATAAACACCATTTGCTAGAGTTGATTATTAGCCTTAAACGAAAGGGGTGGCTGAATCGAGTGGCTAAATCGTTTGAGTGCTAACTCTGAACCTTGTGGAGCGTCAAATCTTGGTACTTATACAGTATCTTTTTCACAGACTGGGAGAACTTATGGAACCTGTAGGACCTGTGGGGTTTCAGCCGTTGGAGTTCGATTTAACGCTCCGTTCTTTCCAGACAGAGATTATGTTTGGGGTATGAAGTTTAATATTAAGCACGATTTAGCGATTCCCTAATTCAAGACGTACCTATATGGTAAAATTGACTAACTGAGACAGACAGCCAGTACAACCGCTGAAAAATAAACTTAAAAAGCTATTTCAATAACGTTATCGCTGTCGCCTATTCCCGTAACATAACCTTATGTACCGCCAAACAGGTATACGTACAGACATGTTTTGTATTTACGTTCAGCAACTGGTAACCTGTATGGAACAATCGCTAATGGAAATCGATTCTGAATACTGAAAAAACATTTCGATATTCGGAATCGATTCATCAGCTAACAAACAGGTAATTGTATCGATTCTTGTCATACAATTTTATGATAAGAATCAATACAATTTAAGTCACAACAAAAAAGCGGGATTCGAAGTTCGAAGAAATCAGAACAATCAATGGTTTTTTTGCGGGGTTTGCAGACTCAATATTTTAATTGAGAATCAATATTTAGGCGCATAGAGCTATGTTAATTAATTTTGCAATTATTTGATTACAATTTCCAAACTGATTTTTAGCTGCCCCGAACATGTGCCGAATATTGCCCAAATGTAACCAAACTTCCAAAGGCCATTTGCGCAAGTGTTGCTACACAAAATAAAACAATTGTTTGTTTAGCAACCCGCAGTGCAGACGTGAGATGCATGCAACACTGACTCAGGTGGACATTTGTATTAATTTAATTTGGTAACCACACAATAAAATTTATTATTCATCTAAATGATTCATAGTTTTATTTAAATATCGGTGAGTAATTTGATGTAAAGAGGTCAAAGTACTGGGTCTATGAAAGAGTTTCTTTTTGGTTCAATTCCAATTTCAAGTATTCCATTCACATTGATTTGCATTGATTTGTCTGAAAATTGATGAATAAATGATTTAATTTTAAAAAGGTTTGACAAGGTCTCCGGGAAGTAATTTCGACCAGTGCGGATATTAGGCGTTAGAGTCTGTCTAAAAAGTCAAACGACTTCGGTAATTATTAAAGTAAAATGAAATCTGATGTAGTCTACGCTGGTTCAATAATCAAGGGTGATTAAGATATGTTCATCATTCCGAATTCGAAATCGAAATGTATTGACTTATATCTCTGGCCCTTCCATGGAATTAGTATGTCCAGGTTAGACCCGTTGAGAAATAGAATCCCTACGATTCGATTTTTCAAAAAACATGGCCGCCACAACAATTATTCCTTTCTATTTTCAAACATGGAACTGCAAGGCCGTAGGGAAATATGTCTGTGCTTCGAACGGTCATCGCTAAATCGATTAGTATGCACAAAAGCATGTGTCGCTGTCGTGAAATGAATCGTAGATGAAAGTGAAAACACTTTGAAAGATGCGCAACGAAACTTTCGGACTATTGTTATGGTATATTCGCCATTACACTAAGCTGGCGTGTAATGGGGAAGCACTTACTTTGAGCGTTACAGCTGCATTATGAATATCATTGCGGCCTGTGAGTAATGTAAATACAAACTTTCCTTTACGGTTTCTTGGTGTTGACGGGTGTTAAACATATGACTGTCTAGTCCGGTGCTTATAGTTTCAGCGCTATGGAAATGAAATGTTTATAGAACTTGTTTTAAAGTCTTTTTTACATAGCATGGCTAGGATGACAGCAGGACCAAAATATGCAACTTTAAAACGAGAGAAAAGGATAGGTGAGTAGCTACATTGTATGAATCTGACAGCTGTCACCCGCACTATTCTATTCGATAATATAGATTTAAGTGCGAAAATGTATGTACAAGAATCATCATTCGTTTCGCCTCGTCTGTAGACCGTTTTAATCTACACATAAGCCTCTGCTAAGTTAGGGGACAAAATATCCCCCAACATGATGTACAAGTACAACGCTGTCATCATTCAACGACATGTCTCATAGCTCGTGAATGCGTCGTAAAATATTGGGAGAATAAAGATAAAGTATGTGTATTGAAATCCGAATACTTACAGCTGATTATTTCATTGAATATGATGGTCAATCTCTTAGATTTCCTTTATTACCGTACTTTCCTCGTACCTTACTCTATCTTAAAATTCACTTGGGTTATTGGCGATTGAGAATGAAAATCAGAATTATAGTACTAAACCCCTTTTGAATTTGCTACAGGCCCCCGGCCTTAATCCGCCACTGGTCGTGTTGGGGGACATAGTCCCCTAACGTGTCTTATGAATCTTTGACCACTTAACCTCAATGAGACACCAGGTAGTTTGAATTAGTTAAGTTGTCAATGAGTTCAAACTCAGTTTACAAATGGTTAAATCAGTCACATTTGTTTGCATCACCATTCTCTATTCTCTCTAATTAAGCCAATTTAGCCTCGCTAATGACAATGACAAAGTTTGAAGAAACGTTTTGAGCTTTCTCTGGAATATTTTGCAATGCAGATTACGTAGGTTAGTTCCTTATGGTAGGTAATCAAAGATTTCCTTACTGACCCTTTTAGCATTTAGTTAAAGTTATGTCTAAGTGATCGTAGTGAAATCGCGGCTGAATGGAGGAGACTGCTGGCTCGGTGGGGCAGACAGTGCAGGCAGGCACTTACACCAACACCCATGACTTAAAACTCTATATTTATTAAACTCTTTGCTTGGAGCTTAGGGCTCTCTTAGCTCAATCTTTCATATGACGTCCTCTTTTTTACATGATGTGCAAAATCAAATAATTCCTGCCGCCCTGGCTGGAGCGAGAGTGAATGTCACAATTAAACTGACTAAAACCCACCCAACTGAAGGAACATCCTTATTCTCCTTTTTTTTAGGTGGGCAATTATCTAATGACTATTCCAGCTCTTGAACTGGGCGCAGGGGCATGTCAGACTTTTACTGACTAAAACCAATCCTAGGTCTCTTCGTTGTCTTGCGTTCCAGGACCCCGGGTTTCCCTTTCAGAAGGGAACCCATGGCCCCAGTAGGCTTCGACCCTGCTGGGCCCCTACGGCTTTGGCGACAATTCCTTGAGGCGCGCGTGCACTACACACCGTCGACGACTTGGACTCGGTCCGGACGGCCGGACAGCGAGTTGCCCATTGCTCGCCGTACGTGGTTGAACAGTAACGATCTATTTGTTAGTGACACGCAAACTAAGAACGATCATTGTTAATTACGATAACGAGACGTTTCGTAATACGATTCGAACTGGTTCTAATAATAACTTATTGGATAAACGTGGATTATGTGATGTGAGAGGCTGAGCTATCGACCCAATTCAGATGACGAAATCGAATACGTCTTTCGTTCTAAATCGGGCAAACCAGGAAGAAGTGCTCTTTCCTAAATTGAGTGCACTTTTTTAAGAACACTGGCCAAGTTTCGTAAATTCGTTTCGTAAAAAAAATCATACCTACTAGCTGTAGGTATGATTTTTTTTATTGACGATTGACGACTTCTCAACTGATGGTATAGTTGCCGGCACGGATCTTGAGCGCTCGGTGTCAGAGTGGGGATCGCTTTGCGCATTCCATACACTGGCGAGCCAATCGTCGTCGTTTTTAGATACATGCAGCAAGCGTAGGGAACGAATCAGGAGTGACGTCTATGACGCGATGGCGCGGCGAGCCATTCACTGACATTCCCCGCCCCCGCATCTCACGTCGCACCACTAAAGATACCGAATATTTTACTTCTGCGCAACTTGAAGCCAGCGCTCAAGATCCGTCGATAACTCTAAGCGACGATTTTACAACCCATTCACGTGATGTGGGACATTTTATTCCCTAATAGGCCTTTTTTATGATGGGAAAAAATCATTCAATGACAACCCCCGCTCTTGGGCGGAGCGGGAGATAGTGTCAGACTCGTACTGACTAAAAGACCCACCCCGTTCCTTCTAGCCTTCATACCGGGGCTCGAGCGCCCTTTCGGATAACCCTGGCCCCAGTAGGCTTCGACCCGGCTGGGTCCCTGCTGTTGCTGACAACTCCTTGAGGCGCGCGGGAACAGTGCGCGCCGTCGACGACTTGGGCTTGGTCCGGACGGTTACCGGACGGCCGGACAGTGAGCTACCCATTGCTCACTGTCCGCAAGCCCGCGCCTACGGTGGCCGGAAATCGGGATCAGAATCCCGGCGGCGCCGGCGGCGGCGATAACGCCGTTGCCTGATGCGTTCGGCCTCCTCCTTTGCGAGCATTACTGCTTCGCAGAAGTCGGCGACCGCCTGCCACTCCTCCTCGCTCCGGACCATGGCCTCAACCAAGGCCCGGCGCGAGAGGTCTTCGCCGCCGATCGCCCCCACGAGGGCACGGCGATGCTCCGCCCAAGCAGGGCACACCTCGACTGTGTGCTCCACCGTGTCCTCCGGGCGTTCCGCACAGTGGCGACACCCGGGCGTCACTTCGCATGAATCCGGTTACTACCGGTAAATTCAGTACATAATGATACAGACCTTCACCTTGCCTATAGATTTGATAATAATAAATAGCTAAGCAACAAAGCATAGTTTTCTTTGCTGTAAGAAAACATTTTTCCGCTCGATGTAAGCACGTGTTTCTCTGATAATAAAATTATTGAGATTAACACATAATTTTTATTGCATTCACGTAGTTACGTGAGAAATAACCATATTTCCAGCATCTGTGATATCTACCGTGCATTTATTGCTATGAAAATTATGATAATAACATTAATTAGTGTAGGATTATTATTATTATTTCTAGATTTTACCGTAATAATAGTTAATTAAGTATTTTTTAAATGTCAATTATTCGTGTAAATAAATAAAATTGATAATGACTTGAAACCAACCAAATTAGTACTAAATCGATTATTGATGTATTGTAACTTACAAAAATAATGATTTTGCATGCCGTAACACAAAATGTAGCGGCAAAACCCAATTCTGTACCATCATAAAACTGTACGGGCCAACATCAATTGCTCGCAAATAAATAATTCTGATTCTGAAACCAAATACTAATTTATCGATAAACTAACAACACAATCGACGCAACACACTGATGAGTCAATTAAAGTGGTATAACAGCAATTTACATGACATCAAACGAATTAAACTGAATCGTAGGGAAAGTAAGAGGGACCCTTGCCTGTATAACTGGTCCTACAAGACCATAATAAACTGCAGAGAATGTCGAGACAGGTGAAAGTATGGCTACGAATGTTTATACTACCTGTATTATTATAAACACTAGTTCAGTCTTTATGGAAATATTCAATTCTAAAGTTGCATAACAAGTTGAAAGCTTTAATAAACAAGGATTTATTCAACGATTAGCATAGGATAATCAGCCTTCTAAAGCTCCCTTCGCTGGGGCTCAGGCCTCCTCTCTAACATGTCCTCGATTTTTGAACGATTTTTTTTTTATTATTGATATATAGGCTCGCGTTTGACCACTGTCTCACCTGATGATCAGTGCCGTACCTAGCCTTTTATACGCCCGGTGCGAGCCTCTATAATTGCGCCCCTAGGAAAAAATACCTACAACACAAACAAAAAGGACTAGATATAAAATGTTTGCGCCCCTCCAAGGACTGCGCCCTGTGCCTGGGCACCGCTGGCACCGCCCTAGTTACGGCACTGCTGATGATAAGCGGCGATGTGGACGACGATGGAGCACACTTACCTAGAAGTAACCTATTCACTCTTATCAAGAAACACAGACACAAACCACACACAAAACACAAATCACACTATTATTATAAAGGCGAAAGTTTGTGAGTGCGTGTGTGTGTATGTTTATTACTACTTCACGCTTGAACGGTTGAACGGAAATATGGCACACGGGTAGACCATGTCATGGAATGGCACAGGGGATACTTTTTATCCCTGGAGTATGTTCCCTTGGTCCTTGGGGTAATTTTCTACTATGACACGGGTGAAGCCACTGCAGCAGCACTCGACGTACCACTCCACGGCTCTTAATCAATGATTGGATGCAATTAATTGTAGCCTATTTTGCTGAGTCAGGGAACTGTTGAGATGACGGCAAATAGGTGTGACATTTGAAAGAAGGAAGAGAAGATGTTTGGAGTCACCAAATAAATCACGACAAGACATTGCAGGAGGGTGGTCATCTGATCCTGTAAGACTGGAAACTGATCCCGATATAGTTAGGAAGAGGTCAGGGAGATCACGACAATATCTTGGTCCAAGTTAAGTCATATTATTAAATAGTTCGTTTTAATTCGAAGACATGTAACGTCCACCAATTCGCACTGGGCCTGCGCGTGGTGGATTTCGTCCCTTTCCCTCCCCCAAAGAGGAGGCTTGAGTCCCAGCAGTGGGAACATTAAAAAGGCTTATGGTATATTTTATTAAATATTCTCCAAATACAGCTTGCTTATGTATGCAACGTTCCGAATAGGCTACTTATAATTAATATGTCCGACACGCACTTCGCCTAGTCAATTTTCAATTTCCTTTGGCAGAGTTAATTTTAGTAAAGTTATTCGATGTTTTAATTATGTAATTACTACCTGTACATGTAATAGAGAACACGACATGATGCTTCGCTAACTTTTTGGTAATATTTCACGATGCCTTCACTTTATTTCCGTTGAACTGTATTATCGGAGTGGGATAAAGTTTGTATTATATTAGCTGGTACCTGGTACCAAGGTTCATTATTCTTTCATGTGATAAAGAACATCAACAAATGGATATGTCATGGCCAGATCTTAGAAATTGATTACTTCATGACATGGCCAAGTGAAATTGGCCAGATCCTTTTAAATGCTATGTTTTAACCTATCTGGCCAGTTTTAGTGGGAAACAGCCGATTTTGAAAATAGCCAAAGTTCAACGGTTTCGAAGTCCTGGCTCTAACCAGTGTGTGGGGAAGAGAAGAAGAACTTAAGAGATGGACGCTCCTGCAGGAAGCTGTGCGACTCTCAACCTGTAGTTGAGATTTGTACAGAGAACCATGGAGCATTTACTCGACATACGTCTAATAGACCGAGACGTCGAGATCAGAAGAAGTTTGAATGTGTGTGAATAAGACACCTGAAAAGGCGCAGTGATGATAGGTGGATTAAGGCAGTGACCAAATGGCGTTCAAGGATAAAGCGAAGTAGCGAAGAAGGAAGCAGAAATGTTGGATGTCCGGCGAAATGGGCAGACGACATTGTTGCCGTCTTGGGTAGAATCTGGATGAGACTGACACGAAAACGTCGAGATTGGCACAAGCAAAGAAATTCCTATGTTTGCATGTGAACGAAGTTGGGCTGTGTACATAGATATCCGGCTGTGTATGATGATAATAATAAAATTCCTTAAGAACTAAGATATATTTTTTAAAACATTGATCCTTTTGACTTTACTGTCGTATGTCTAAATAATGATGAAAACCGCCGTCGTCCATTTAAATGCTTTTTTCTGAAGAGATAGTTTTGCACGGAGAAGATTTGGAGTACTTCAAGGCTCTATTCTGGGTCCCATTGTCATTGCAAGGGAAGACCCTTCAATTAAGACACTAAACATTTGAAGACATAATATTGTATGTCACGAAAGTAACTAATGGATTTCTTTTCTTACACATGTCTTGTTACAGTAGTGCGTGTTTTACAAAGAAGTTGGTAAACGAACTGTGTGCATGTAGAAATCATAGGAAATGTAGCTACTAGCTAGTATGGAATGTTGCGCACGGGTCGAGATAGCTAAAGTAATAAGCCAGGTCTAGATTGCAACACTTGAACTTACACCACTCTCTGAGCGTTTCCATTCAGTAGATGTGTACTGTGGTGCAGGTAGCTATACAAGTTATAGTACTGCGTTGAGCTACACGATTATAGACTGATGGTTACACTACTGGCCTGATCTATGTGCGGCTCTTCTTTAAAATACTCGATGTATATTGCATACAGAATGCATGCATCATCATCAAGCGAGCAGTGATAGCCGAGTGGTAACGGAACCAACTTACGAGTGTAAGTCGCAGGTTCAAATTTTCAAATCAGCCGGGCGCATTATTTTGTGTAATTTCATCACCACTGCTCTCAAAACGGTGAAGGAAAACATTGTCAGGAAACCGGCATGTCCTAGAACCAAAAATTCGGAGACATGTGACATTCACTCTTCTAGAGAGGAGGCCTGAATCCCAGCAGTGGGAATATTAAAAGGCTGATTAATGATTATGCTATATAATATCTAACGTTTAAAAGAGACTGTCCTCTTATTTGTTTCAATTTTTCTTCTAGAGTAGCGAAATAGGAAACACCAACATCACCTAGTTTTTGTAAAACAAGGAATCTTACCATCGAGTTTCTTACGGTTCCTTCTCTCCAAAGAGATTTAAAGAGTACATTTAATGTCTTTGCTTCTCCTTATGAAACAATCCATTGGAACCGTGCACCTAGCGTCTGACGTTTTATAAAAGGGCACTTATAAAAGGGCCTAGATGTGAAATAAAATAATTTTGAGTTTAAGTTTAAATGACGTGAACGTTTTTATTTAAATCTGCCTACAGAAGTAAACAACATGTATCATCAATTCATAAAGCTGTTTTTGTAAATAATGTGTTAGTGACTAAAGATGACTAACAATCAACTAAAGATCGTCGACCTGATAATGACAATTTAATGAAGACAGACGCCAATGCGTTAGACTCTTCAAGAATTAACAGAAAAGACAACATGACATGACGTTTTTCCTCGACAACTGGGAAAAGAGACACCGCGGCACTGGAACACAAAAGGCAACTGAAGGAACACGAGAGGGTTTTAGTCAGTAAAAGTCTGACATTTCTTCTCGCTCCACCCAAAGCGGAAGAAGTTATTTGATGATTTCTCACCAAAAAGCTAGAACTACATTAGGCCGACGCACACGTGGAACACCCCTGATTTGTACGTAGAACGACGTTGAGTGGCGTGGATCAAGTGTAGCTCTACAAGTCTAGTTGCCCTATGAAATGTATGGAGACCGAAGCGCCTAGATCGGCGTGTGTGGCACATGTGTGCGCAGTGTAGTTCTAGCATGACTTTAAGACAAACATTATGAATCAATCATCGCTGTGACTCATCAATATTATCGTCATCGACTGTAAAGGGCATTCGTTCAAGGTTGGACATTATTTAGATGAATTTGGCATTAGGAAGTTGTGATTTTAATTGACTTGTTTTTAGATTTCTTGGTCAAGGTTTTTAAAATTAAAATGCCTTAACGACGACGACGCTACTACGATGCTTACTATCAAACTAGAACTATATAATATTATAAAGAGGTAAAGTTTTAGTAGGTAATCTCTGAAAGTACTGGTCCGATTGCTAAAATTTTTTCATCGATAGAAAGCTGCTTTATTCTTGAAAGACATAGGCTATACCGCGGGCAAAAGCTAGTAATATTATAAAGAGATAAAGTTTTAGGAGGCAATCTCTGGAAGTACTAATCCGATTGCTAAAATTTTTTCACTGACAGAAAGCTGTTTTTATTCCTGAGTCACAAGACTATATTGTATGAACGAGAAGCCGCGGGCAAAAGCCAGTAGCCTAATAAAGTTAGATTTTTTTAACTATTATTATAATGCCTGAAAATTCGTACCATAGACTAATAGTAAGAGGTAGAAAATAATTCCTGGGAGGACTTGGGGCTTTTGCTTAGATGTGGCTTGTGGTACACGCACAGTATGGGCTAAGAAAAAAATAACTTCGCGGTTACGTCAGCTATCGTGCTTGAGCATAGATTTCTCTATTTTTTTTTTAGCCAGGTCTTAGCTAGAACTGACTAGACTGCTCAAAAGGTTAGAGGCCACGTTCTCATTCATGATCAATGATTGGATACGCATTAGCCCTGTTTACAAATTTTCTTTTCTCTACTAACTTTACATTACTACTCTCATTATTGACTGCTAGATATCGGCTTCGATGACAACTTTCTTTGACCTTCCTTTTATTGCATTTCCGAACCAGTGAAGGTCAAAACCATAGACACAATACTTCTTTAGGATTTTGTTGTTTATTGACATCGTCACCCGTTGCTTTGAAATGAAATCGAATGTTCGATGATCGTGAATTCGTGACCGCCGGTTGTTTTTTTTTTTAAATCTAACGACTTAGATATCTTTTTTAATTTCTTGACAGCAGCGGTAACAAATCGAAAGTATCTTACGTTAAAGTGAAAGTTTTTAATTTTTATAAATTATATTATGTACTGTTACATAGTCTTCAAGATTTATGCGTCTGTTGATGATTTTGAAGCGAAGTATGCAAGTATTTATGTTTGTAAATATCTTTTGATATTATAATAAATAATCATGTTTGTTTGATTACCTTGTTGTTTTATTATAAATATTACCTTATACATAATAATTTAAAAATCATAAACAAGTTTATCTTTTCTTATACTGTTTAAATACCTACTTACGTGTCTGTGAGAGTCTGTTAGAAACGTAGTGTTTAGAATTTCTCTTTCGGATACCGTTACCTTATTTAACGAGAAATGTAGTTGAAAACTAATAATTTGTGGTTTCATAGGAAACGACAGCCATTAAGTGTACATACCTATAGAAAACTATTTATTTATTATGCTTACATTTTAAAACGACCAACGGTTTATAGGTGTTTTTTCCATACTTAGAAAAGTTAAAAAGGAAGCCCAAATAATACATTAATATGGGCAACTCCAATATACCCGACCAAAATCTAATTTAGAAGTTCAGTGAGGTAAACATTTTGTTTTATTTTATTTCTATTGTTTTATTTTATATTTTGCGAATAGGTTACAATAATAACACTTTATGTTAATTTAAATTGGATTGGGCCGGTTCTATACCTAGCTGACCTTGAGACGAAACACCAAAACAAACTCATAAATACAGTAGGTAGGTAGGTTTGTATAATAATTTTAGCGATCGATGAATAATCTATACATATTTTCCGGCTGAACCTATTGGGACTTGAAGCGTAATATTTTGCACAAGGTTGCCTTTTATGTCGTGAGTGAGTTTTCCAACCCCCCTCCCCTCAAAGGAATGAAAAGGGGGTTCAAAGTTCAAAGTTTGTATAAAGAAACCTACTTCCATATGAGCGAAGCCGCTGGCAGAAGCTAGTCAAATCATATGAGAACCACGCAGATTTATGTTAGAGATGATCTGTTGAGCAAAGAACCACACAGATTGGAGTGGGCTATCGAAAACATCACATTTTTAGATTCTTATACAACATTATTTTAGAAAACGCGGAACCCGAAACACATGTCTATTATTTTTATGTACAAAATTTTATAACTGTATCATGAAAAATAAGTTATAAGCTTGTTATGTCAGCAAAAATACATAATCACCAGGCGACTGAGAGGTTGTTCTGCACTTGTACCCAGCTGTTTATTCGCGCCTTATGCGCGCTATGACCTGCTGTGACCTGTGTCGTACTTAGTGTCGGTGGTGTCCAACTTGTGACCTTTTTAAATATTTTTAGGAAAAAATATGACATGGTGTAAAAACTATCGGAATCCATATAGTTACTGATTCAGAATAAACTGTATTCAGATTTCGCATAATAAACTAAAATATAAATTCTACTTTCAGATTCACTCTCCAAGGATGTAGTTCCGGGTGATTTGAATAATACAATTGTAAGTAATCAATTAATCAGAACACTGACCAGTCTATCATCTCCATCTTAAACATATACTAGCACTGCATAAAATTACTTTCACTTTTAATCTTTCATTTTAAAATCTGTCATTAAATGAATTAATTATCCTTTCTATTAGCAATCAATTATGTTAGCTTCATTAGCATTTGCGTAGAACTCTACCAATTATGCAGTTTTATCATTTAAAATCATAATAACAATTTTATCGGGCTGATGAGATGCGTTGCGGTAAATTAGTGGTGACTGTACAGTTGTGAGCGATAAGATGTGTTGATTGATATGAATCAGGCAAATGTAATTTTGACCAAGGCCAAGTCGTCGACGGCGCGCACTGTTCCCGCGCGCCTCTAGGAGTTGTCAGCAATAGTAGGGACCCAGCCGGGTCGAAGCCTACTGGGGCCAGGGTTATCCGAAAGGGCGCTCGAGCCCCGGTATGAAGGCTAGAAGGAACGGAGTGGGTCTTTTAGTCAGTAAGAGTCTGACACTATTTCCCGCTCCGCCCAAGAGCGGGGGATGTCATTGGATGATTTTTTGCCACCATAAAAAAAAGGCAAATGTAATTTTGTTGCTAAGGTTGGCGTTATCGGAACACATCTTTTTTAATTTTTGTATCTGTCAGACTGTCATGCATGCCATTCTTCAGACTCTATAATTACAGTTAGAAAATAGTACATTTTGATACAAATGCAGAAAGTTTGCGACCGAGGCGGAATTCGCACGAGCCGTAAGCGAGTGTATTATGGAGTAGAGGGCTGCAGTGCAAAATTTGCACGTGTATCAAAAGACTTTTTTCAATACACTTACGAAGAATTGAATAAACGGGGGTTGACCGGCGAATAGTGGGATCGACGCGCGCCCACCCTGATGCAATAAATGTAATAACATTGTGTCAGCTAAAACACGCGCACTTTTCTGCACTAACAGCGGAAAACAGTCTATTGCTTGCCTAAAAGCGGTGGGATAAGAGCGGGTTTTTCGAGTATGCAAATATCTTATGTTGGGTTGCGAATGTCAGATTCAGGTAGTCGCTACGGTTACATTGGAGACCAAACTCAATATAAAAAAAAAAAACATTAAAAGATGTTTTTAGGGCTAGTATAAAATCTGAGAAATAGAAAATAGTATAAAAAATTTAGATACTCAGTGTCGTTGGTCGTTGACCACAAAGTTTAAATTAGCTAAGTAGGTAGAGGTATATCCAAATGCGAAGAGGCGATCGACTGTGGAGGAAGTAGGAGGCATTTAATTTGTTATACGCTTAATCATAAGGAGAGCTAAGTCAAAAAAGAGGTAAGTTTTAAAACTGAACCATAAAACATTATGTTTCATGATTCAATCTACGAAGACAGCTTTATAGAGTTATGTGATTGATGTTTTACTACACTAACTGTTGTTATACTGTACGAAAAGTAATACAGTTATAATTACCTAACGAGGCGAGCGTTAGAAAGAAACATTAGAAGAAATTGCGCCAATTTTCCTCACCGTTAGTCATTATAAAAAATAAACACACTTTATTATTGTATAATAATACCAGGCTCACAGTAGCCCTGGTAGGTGAAAGTTACCCAATTGTCTTACGGATGTTACGCATGAAAGGTGAGAAAAAATTCTAAAACTAAGATATAAAATAAAGATTGTTTTAATCGTGCTACTTCCTGAGAATGTTGACAATAATTGTGAGAAAAATATAACTGTAATGAAGACTCAGTCTGTAGCTAAATGAGATTCGTTACATTGTATATCAAAAATATATGTATGGTGGAACGTCCGCTTACGTTTCACCATATATTTTGGTAGTGTATTCCCAGGTACCGGTAATGTTTCTTCTGTCTTCTTTGTGTGTATTGGCGTTCAATAAATAAAATTGTAGCCATTCGGGCTTGAATTCAGTGGTCTACGCGCTAGTGTTCCTTGTTTGGATTTATACTAAGTTAACCCGTAGATAAACATTATAGTAACCAATTGATCAAGCTCTAGAAAGGTGCTTTTAGTATTAGCCCTTCACTGGTTCACCTTGTTGAATCATATCTTCCGTGGAAGGAGAAACAACTTGATTTCATTTAAATTGGCCATTATAAGCGACTACGCCTCAGGAAGCGTTAGCTTTACATAGGTACTCTTTGGCCTCAGGGAAGTCACGAATCTATTTCACTACTTCAAATCAAGATTTCCTTTGTCAAAACATGTTTTAGATGTCAAAATGGAACTTTTTTATTATTATTTATATCTCTCATAAATTGTTCTTAACATTCGTTTAACATATTTTTTTAACTCGCCAAACTTTATAGTTTGATGGCGAGAAACGCTCGTTTACAAAATAAAAGTATCAGTGGTTTTTTGCAGTTAACCAGAACTGCGAAATTTCGCGCCATATTCTGAAAAGAAAATATTGGCACATCACATCACAAAAATGCAAATCAACAGTTGCAATTGGCTGTTCATTCAACCAATCACAGCGTTAATATTGCGACACTTTTTCTTTCTAAACACTGGGCCTTAACTATACTGCATCTGTTTAGGTAGTTTTTTATTTATTGACATTTTTTATTTTATTTATTAGACCTAGTTAACTAGATGTAAACCATCTTAACATGTCTTTTATCTAAAAGAAATGTCTAAAAATTCTAAATAAAAATGTTTACAATTCGGTATTTACCTAAACCGATGTTAGGTAATTAACTAAATTTAAATAATCTCTGTATGTTTTTTATAAGATTTATTTTAAATAAAAAGACATAAGTATCAAGATTGTTACCGTTTAGTGAACTACCTAAACAGAGTATTGTTGTAGGAACAATGAAAACTGCGCAAAATAATACTACTACCGTGGTTATGAATTTGAAAGTGCGTGGTTGTAAGAAAGTTTAGCATATCAATAATAACATAAAGGCTTCGGCGGACCTGACCTTATGCTAATATTTAACAGTCGGACAGCGGATAAGCAAGCTGTTTATTTATACAGTTCCGGGTCAGTGCGTGGGTAAAAATAGACTTATTAATATTGTGGCAGCGATAAGATGTGACAAGCAGATGATAGATTTAGAATTAGTTGTAATAAATTAGTTTAGTCTTAGACGAAGCAAAAACTGACTAAGCAGAAACTGAATAACGAATCACCTTTGCCTAAATTAGAGCAACTTAAAAACTACAAACCATAGACACAACACTAATTAAAAACCAGGCAAAGAAACCACTCAAAAAGTCCTTTGTGTGAATATTTCAAAAGAGAAACGACCAACTGTCAACTATACGGTTGAAAGGCTTGACAAAGTTGCGTATACACTTGTGCAATCTAATATAGGTCCTATACTTGTTATGATTAGAGTCACATTGGTTGCACAATTAATCGGTGACGGTCGGTCACGGCAATGCAGGCTAATACGATATTTGCGATTTCCTTGTGTGCTGCACTCTCACTGGGCATGTGGAAACAAGGAAAGGAAGAATGTCGTCACATAATAACACACATACACAACAGACTGTTTTGTGGAAAACGGAAATATTCAGCTGATGTTATTAGTTTTTTTTGGCAACACCACACGAAGCACGCACGAATCGAAGACAAAGAGACTGGGTATTCGGTTTGTTGTACGAGTAGAACCTTTTTCACACAGAAAAGTTAGTGAATATACTTAATTAGATTTTTACATCATCAGTTGTCACCTTTTTCATTAGATAAATTAATTATTTTTGAGCTTGTGACTAACATTTCAGCCGTTAGAGTGATTATTAGGGCGAGACAATGTGTGTGAACAATTACGTAATGTGTTAATTTCACACCAGTTTTTAGACCAGAAAGATTAAAATCTAGATGCATTCATTGAAGCTGATTTTTCCCACGAAGTTATTTCGGAGATGATAGTGGCAACACTACTTACGTTACATATTTGTATTTCGAATACCTAGGACAGAGCTCTGAAGCATGGCCAGTCCATAGACGATTCAATTTTTTTTAATTGGTATAAAGCAGTGCTTGACTGCGATCCCATTTATATTAAACAATGAATTATAACTAATTCAGCCTTAAAATTCCTCAAAAAGAATGTGAAATACGTTTATTAGGTAGATTTACTTCCTAAATTATGTGAAGCTATTTAAACTGCATAGGCACTCCTATAACCTTACGAGGTATCTTAACAAGACATTAAAACAATGGTTTGCTCGCAGTACAATAGAAATCGGATATAGGATGCGGATCACGTTCAAATTCGGAAGCGATCAAGGAGTGAGCGACCTTAGCATGACGTTGATAATTGTGCGTTTGTTTCCTTCCAAACAAATTAATGGTGTTCTCTTTGCTGTGTATGCTGCCCTGGTACTTTTGTTGTTTTTAAATGTTATAATATTGTTTTATTTTTGAAACTAATAAATATGTCATTAAAACATAATATAACAGCTGCTACTGCTACACTATTTATTTGTACCTCTCATATATTACCTACCTAAATAATATTATGCTAATAAAATAATATTTATTATGATTAGAGACCGGATTATATGCAACATAAAAAGCTTGAAATTTGCACGAAAATTGGCAGAATATGCGAAATTAAATGAAACCCAAAGAAAGAAGAAAAGTAAGTTTTTATTGTTTTACTTCACAGTCGGCATACAATTAGTAAATTGTCCTTTAATTGGCAATATAAGGTACGGTAAAATTACATGATATTAAAATTATTTAACAAAAGACGCGCGAACTATTGATCCCTGCTGAAATTTGGTCAGATTCGCGATATGACCACTTTTTTATCGCATTTCGAACCCGATATGCATACGAGAACGCAGTGAGGGGAGGGCACTGCACTCGGAAAATGTTATATACTTAGAGAACCATATCTAGATCATGCTATTACCATTGAGGATGATTATAAAGTTTCTTGCCGGTTCTTCTCCATACGGACGCGATCAATGTGGAACCGTGCATTAGCTTCTGACGTTTTATAAGTGCCCATGTAGGCCTATATGACATAAAAATATTTGAATTTTAATGGTTATATTTTAGCCAACAAAATTTAAAAAATTCGAAATGCATATATATATTGTGTGGAATACTATTATATTATATTAATATTACATATGCAAATGCATGAATGCTAATGTATAATACTTATAATCCGGTACCCCTAGTTATGATCGTGACAGATCTGGTTTGATCGTACTGATAAGCTCGTTAGATTTTGAACTGCTTGTTGATCACTTCCTTGAAGTTACCTCAAGGAAGCGATCGACGGCGGCGACCTCTAGCGTCCGGTGTTGAGGGGGCCTGTCAGGGCTGTGGGATTGTTCGGAAGACTTGCCGTGACCCTGGAAGGGCACAAGGGCAATTGAAGGAACAGAGGCTTTTTTTTTCGCGGTGGTAAAATCATCTAATAAAATCCCCCGCTCTTGGGCGGAGCGGAAGATGGTGTCAGACTTTTACTGACTAAAAACTCACTCCTGTTCCTTCATTGCCTTTCGTACCGGGGCTGAGCTGTTTTTCGAATTAACCCTGGCCCCCGTAGGCTTCGACCCAGCTGGGCCTCACTGTTCTGACAGCTCCTTGAGGTGCGCGGGAACAGTGCGCGCCGTCGACGACTTGCGCTCGGTCCGGACAGTCGGACAGCGAGCTACCCATTGCTCGCCGTCCGCAAGCCCGCGCCTACGGTGGCCGGAAATCGGGATTAGAATCACGGCGGCGGCTAGGGCGCTGTGACCGCCGCCGTTGACTGATGCGGTCGGCATCTTCCTTTGCTAGCATTACTGCTTAGCAGAAGGAGGCGTCCGCCTGTCACTCCTCCTCGCTCCGGACCATGGCCTGTACCAAGGCCCGGCGCGAGCGATCGCCGCCACAAGGAACAGAGATTTAGTCATTAAAAGTCTGATACTGAAGCTATTCCCATTCATGGGCTGCGTTTTTTTCAAAATTTTCGTATATTCAATTCAACAATTTTCACATATTCCCAATTTCATTTAAATGAATGTGATTTTTTTATTAAGATTAAAATTAAATGCCTTTATAAGTGACCCTTTGAACTTTCAGCAAGACACAACATAATTATTACGGTCTGGCAACATTTTATCAGTGAAAGTTATCTTGAGTGCCTAAAATAGGCTCGGCTGCGGCCGATTTTGGACACACAAAACGTTATTTACCATCTTTATGAACTTGGAAATAGTTTTAGAAAATGTGATTCATCTTACTTAACTGTAGATATGAACATATATGGCTTCTATTTAGATTCCGACAAAAACAATGTCATAGGTACCTAAATCGTGGCCAGAATTGATCACTTCATGATATGGCCAACTGAAACTGGCCAGATCGTTGTAAATAAACAAATCCTAAAAAAAGACGTGTGGCACTCGGGGACTGCCGCGGTAAAGCTATTGCATAGCATTTTTATTAACATAAGCAATTATAATTATTTATTTATTTTATTTATGCAGTATTTTTTTTCCTTTGTTTTTTTTCTTTGATATTAATTGAAGTTACACTTTCACACATTGAATTGAATTTTGATTGATTGTTCACTCATTTGTTTTCTTATCGGTCACCACGCTCAAAAAACAAATGAGTGGGGGGTGTTAGGTTATTTTCGTTACGGAATTTCTGGATTCGGTCTCCACGCTCAAGGCCCGCGATAGAAGCTATGCAATAGCTTAAAAAAAACAAAGCCAGATCGTTTAAACGTTAACATTTGATCATAATTATGTCATCACTGATGTAGGATTTCAATGATAATAAAATTTCTAAAGAAAATAGGCCAAACGAGGATTGACATCATTAAACTTTAACGTTTAAAACTATCTGACTTGTTTTACTTAGCCATATCATGAAGTGATCAATTTCTAAGATCTCGCCACGACATAATATGGCTTTTATTTAGATTCCGACAAAAACAATGTCAAACATATTGGGCCAAAAACGGATCCAGCGCAGTCCGATTACAAACTTTCTACAAATCCAACGGAAATCTGTGATCTTATTGATCTGTTTACATTGTTTAGCGGCCTCTTTTTCCTTATGAAGAGATTTAAAAAAAATACGAGTTGGTATGGTTCTTAAATGGAAGCGACTTTGATTCATTAAATGGAAGTGAATGAATCCAATTCATATTATTTTGCATTGGTTCTGTTAATGAAAGAGAAGATAGGTATGCTAGAAAGGAAATTACATTGTCTGATACATAAAGATGTATAAAGAAGAAGGCATGGTTTACAGACTTAAAACCATAATTTAATAGTTAAGAGTAAATAAGGAGATTTAAAAACGTTTCAACAGAGCTGGAAATGTTTTAATATAGGTAGCTTATTCAGTGCAAAATCTAAAAATATCAGAAAAATCACGTGACATTCGCCAGCATAATATAGTACCTATACTATGAAGTCACATTGTAATAAAAACTGCCAGTAACCTAGTCACGATTTATTTAGCCTTGTAACATTATCAAGTAAAGTTCTGACGGATGCTAAAAATTTAATATTGTACCCTTGTCATATTGTACACTTGTCATATTGTGCAGCTAAAGCGATAAGGACGTCACTAATTAAATTATTTATGTATTTTTTTACGGATATGTTATTCATTTGGACATATACAGTCAAATATTAAAACCTTTCTAGACTCTCATATGTTTGAAATAAATCGGAAGCTATTATCTCACTTCAGCTTTTTAATAAGCTGAAGTGAAATAATAATATATCTATTTACAGTTTATTTCAAAATTTTTGAAAAGCACAGGTACTTTACAAAATCTTCGAAAGTCTATTTTGATCGACGACTGCAACAATGGAAATTAATTTTAGCACTATCGATCTATGATTATTATAAACCTCAGGCTCAGGCTATTAGTTTGTGAAAAGTAGATAGTAAAAGCAAAGTATGATTTAACTTTGACAGATACCTAGAATGCATGTTACCGACAAAGGTTTTCAATAGCATTTGTAGTTCTGCGATCTATGCCGGATGTTTTCAGAATGTTATGACTATGGAATAGCAACTGTGACAACATCTTTGATAGAATTCATCACACAATTCACACAGCCACCTCAATAAGCGCATTATTAGTATAAGACATGAGGCTGAGTTAAATTAATTTCGTTGCCTATTAAAAAAACCATAGATATCCGAAAAAAAAACACTATTTGACAGTTTGCCTGCGCGGGAAAATAATGCGGGTCAACCATAGATATCCGCGGGGTCAACAAAAAAAAGTTTCAGGTCGGGCCCGAACAGGTGTCAGAATAAAAATTAGGTACCTATTTAAATAGGTAAAAAATACTTACACAATCGTTCAATTTATTTTCTGTTGAGTAATTTAGTGACAAGGTTGAGTCTTATTTAGGCTGTAGGTGCAATTAATGTTCTTGAGAAAACAATATGCAAAAAAGACAGGTGTTTTAAAACTGAATAAATAGACTATTACTTATTCTGTGTTAATAAGTACTATCTAGGTACAGCTATTTTGCTTTCTTTAGAGGGTCGTTTGAAACGTGAGGGTAATCGATTTATTGTAGGTATGTGATTGTTATTTCCACAATTCTTTTTAAGATGAGCAACCAGAGACGTGAATGAAAAGTCCTCTGACGTATGAGTTCTTCGAATTAGGTAGGTATAATTCGAAGTACCTACTCTCCTTATAAATATGGAAAGCTTGTTTTCGTTTGTTCATATTGTAGGTGTACAATGTAATCTGGGGTCATGGGTTCGCTTTTGAAAGAAAAATTTGGCCATGGAATGAAAGGAAATGAAGGAACTACGAGTGATTTTTGGTGAGTAAAAGTCTGACATGCCCTCCCTCCCGGCACAAAGGCGGGAGATGTCACTGGATGATTTCCCACTTACTAATATATCAGCTTATTTTAGTAGGTACAGAAAACAGAAAAGCCGAGAATTAAAAACAAATGTATGATCTAATAAACATGCGAAGTTTCCGTTTGAAAGGAGTAGGGAAAACAAGTAAAAAATATCATGTCGTTATTTTTTTTTTATTAATGTTGTAGGTACATAAATCTATAATAAGTTTTAACTAAAGGATATCTTTGACATCGACGCACAAACGAATACCATGGTGGATCCATTACATAATTCAGGACTCCCCAGAGGTGGAATTTTTTGTCGTTTTTTTTCCTATTTTTTATTTTTTACGTTTTTTTAATTTAAATTGTATGAAATCGTTACCTATTCTAACATTTTTTATGGAAAAAAAAAGGAAGAATTAAGTACTTTTAAAATTAAAAATATCTTCAGGCTTGATTAGAATAACGATTTTGTTTAAAATAATTTTTAATTGAATTTTGTTTTTTACTATAAAAATCATCGGGGTTGGTTAGAATAACGATTTTACACAGTTTAAATTTAAAAAAATATAGTTTTTTTTTTTAATAATTGGGAAAATGCCGTCGAAAAATTCCACCACTGGTCCAAAATCATGTAGGTACTGGATCCGTGGTGTTCGTTTGTGTGTCTATGTCAAAGACACCGTGTATTTTTTAATCCTATTGACTGAGCCATACATAACCAAGGAGTAGGCTTCAGAAAGTCACTGTTTAAAGGCACTGCTCGGGAGCTAGGGCTTTTATTTGCCAAAACTCTTGAAAACAAATAAATCTATCAGTAACCATCTAAAATTACGACTAATAGTAGTTAGTTTAGCGCTGGCTAGTTCTCAAGTTCACACTTCACTGGATTTGAAGCATTCACTTCCCAAATTAGTTAGATATAGTGTTTTTGCTTGGTTGCATACTTATACTTATTGTATAATGTTGATGGATTTGCTTCGGTCTTCAGGAAGCCCAGTTATGAGCTAATCTTAAGTTTTTGCTGTTTTCTTGCACCTTATAGGTAATAGTGTTAGCCAGTGTAAGTCTTACATAGTTTACTTACATCTTCGTATTATTACATAGCTTGTGAAGACCAGTATTGGTTGAAACTGGAGTTATCCTTAGGTGTTCTTAGTTTACAAGAGAGAAATTTAAAAAAAAAATAATGAAAAAATAGGTCTCGTGTTTTTTTTAGGTAGGACATCATCCAATCACTCTTGGGCGAAGCGGGAAGGCGTGTCAGTCTTTTACTGACGAAAACCCCTCTCCTTAACTCTTTGTCTCCGTTCCAGGGAACACTACCTTCGACGGCGAGCAATGGGTGCGTGCTACACATAGCTCGCCATCCACAAGCCCAAGACTACGGTGGCTGGATATCGAGGTCGGGATTCCGTAAATGATTATTTAATTATTATTTCTTTAATTTCAAATCCACATTTAAATACCTATCTAATCTACTACTTATCGTAAAATCTAAATAAGTATTATTTAAGTTACGATAAAAAGGTACTGAACCGATGAGAATGCCATTAGGCACGTTTTCCGGTGCAACAGGCAGACAAAAATATGTCTGACGAAGCGAATGAGTCACTGTGGTCCGTGGGTCGGTACCAGTCGATTGAAATCCAGTTCTTAGAATTTAGACAGGTCACCAGAGTTCACGTAAATATAGGAAAACTAATAATGACAATTTATTTATGAGTATTAAGAGGAAAACGCTGTTTACTGTATTCTTAATTAATTAAACCCTTAACGAACGCTCTGTCATTGTCTTTTTTTTTTCTTTCTTTTGTGCCTTTAATTACGATATTCGAAAAGTTAAAACTGAAGTAAGTCTCACTGTTCCTCAATCGTATGAGTCTAATAATTTGGCCATTAAATTGATGTGGACAATCGTGAGTATTCTACAGGTTTACTAGTGAAACACTGGCAACCACCATCGGACAACCCGACGTACGGCGAATATTCACCCTGACGTTGTTGAAACATCTACAGTCCGGACTAAGCGTTTCACCTCGTCGTTTATACCGCGTACGTCGAAGGACTGGAACAGTTTACCTGCTGCGGTCTTCTCGTCCGATTATAATTTGGGTGTCTTCAAGGCTAGAGTGAATAGGCTCTTAATAAACTAGTGCGCCTCACCATCAAAGATTGCATCGCTACTTACCATCAGGTGGGATCGCAGTCCAGCACTAGTTTATATCAATTAAAAAAAAAACCGCTCTGGACTATGTTATTAACATCATAAAAAACAACTTTTGTTCTATGAGTTTACAAAACATAATACATTTACCAAAAGCAAACCTTCAAGATTTCGTTGTTCTGTCTAACACTTTTCAACTCTGTATTTTGCAGTACCCGCGGGCCGCGGACGATCCCCGCTCCCCTCCTCTATTTTACTATCGCTTGCTTCGCATAGACTTCGTAACATCTAGAGGTAGTGTTTTGCAAATAACCCTGTATATCCAATACTAACAGTCCCCCGGGTTTCAGCCGCGTCTTTGGTCGCATACAAAGACGACCCGTCCATACAAAGTCATGCTCAAAACTCGATTTTCAAAATGAGGGTATTTAAAAAAATAAACTATGTAAGGGTGGACTTAAGAATGTGTTACTCTACAAACTCAAGAACGCTATCGGATATATATGGGTATAAAATAAGCTTTGAGCTGATGCACTGGACAGCAGATAGCAGTTACTGATTTTGTATTTGTAGAAATGATGTAACACATTCTTAAGTCTACCGTTACATAGTTTATTTTTTTTAAATATTCTAATTTTGAAAATCGAGTTTTGAGCATTACGTTGTATGGACGGGTCCCAGTGTGCGTGGGTCGTAGCGTGATGATATTATACTATAGCCTTCCTCGATAAATCGGCCGATCATATCTCTACAATAATTCGAACCAGTAGTTCCTGAGACTAACGCGTTCAAACAAACAGATCCTTCAGCTCTATGTTTATAATTAATATATAAGTAAGTATATAAGTAGATTTGCATAAAAACTTTTATTTTGATATTATGTGTTGACTGTCATTTTACATTCAATACTCATGTTTGCGTTTTTGGGCTGCGATTGTTTAATATAGATCATAGATAAAATTATAATATATCTAATCATAGATATAATAAATTTCTATGGTAGAGATGGATGGTCGGAAGTGAATGCGTTTATAAAATTTTATGCAATAGCGACTATTGCATAATTTTTTATGAACACATGCACTTCCGCACAGTTAGATAAAAGAGTTTATTTTTTTATTTTACTATAATTGTAGTTAGATATGTTTTTTTAACTGTTCGTGTAAGTATACAATTTTTATGTAGAATTAGATAAATTATTGAGAGTTTGAAGTTGAATACTTGTCAAATTCTTCTTTTTTTGGCAAAAACAAACAACCACGAAGCCTTTTTAGGTAGATTCAGTAAATCATCGTAAGTAACAGTTTTTGCAGAAGGGGGCTTACAAATAATAATGAAGCACCATAACAAATAATAATAAAAAGATCCTGTAATAAACGCAAACAGTAGCATAAGATGTTCGTTCTTTCTGAAAAGCTAAATCTTAAGTTTATGTTCTAGAAACCGATCTTTTAACGATTCCCTTGACATCTTGAGGGTGGTTCCGTGTCCCTGCCCTAATAACCTCATTTCACCACTAGTTCACATATGGAAAATTCTCATCACCATCGAAACTTCGAAAGAAAATTTTCTCACATAGTACCACTGCCTTCCAAAAGAGGCTCTGACACGTAACCCCCCAAAAAAATGGTGTAATGGAAAGGAAACATAGGTGTACTTCGTTACGAAGAAGATTGATGATGGCTTCGCGTTAAAAATTAAAATGGCCGAAGCATGTCGGTCGATACAGTTATGTAATTTCTAGTATAATTTGAGGCGTGTGAAAGTGTATAGTGAATATAACGTAAGTACTTTTAATGATAAATTTATGTGAGAAAGTAGGTACAAGTTATTGACGCCGTTAATCGACGTAGCACCATTTAACCCTATCCTACTAATAAGAAAGATAGATAGAGAAAGAAAACATGTTTATTTGGCACACAACTTAAATCCTTACTAATATTATAAAAGCGAAAGTGAATTTGTTTGTTTATTTGTTTGTTTGTTACGTCTTCACGCCTAAATGGCAAAACCGATTTTGATGAATTTTAGTACAGAGATAGTTGGGACCTCAGAGACGGACAGGCTAATCTTTCAAGTCGGCGAAGCCGCGGTTAAAAGCTAGTTAAACATAAAGGTTCAAATAAAAACAACAACAACAATGTGTACAAAATAAATTAGTGAGAATGCAATGTATGGATGGTAATTATTAATCTTTCACGCATTGCCATTCAACGTGGTAATGCTGCCAGTCTTTTGGGTACTTTTCCGGATGACAGTGAAATGGAGGAGTACAGTTGCCATCACGGATCTTGAGCGGTTGCGCAGAAGTCAAATATTCGGTCTCTTTGGTGGTGCGAAGTGAGACGCGGGGGCGGGGAGTGTCAGTGAATGGCTCGCCGCGCCATCGCGTCATAGACGTCACTCCTAATTCGTTCCCTGCGTTGCTCGCCAATGTATGGAATGCGCAAAGCGATCCCCACTCTGACGCCGAGCGTTCAAGATCCGTGATGGCAACTGTACTTAGGTACTTCGACGCCTGAGTGTATTTCGGTTTGGTTGTCGTTCGCTTAACCAGACTAGGCCGAGTCAGGGCTTACAAAAACTTAAAAACTAAGCGACTACACGACGAGGTACACGATAAGGTTACCCCACATGAGGAAGGGACCTCAGATTAGGAAGTTGCTGGGGGAGGACAGCAGTCAGCAAGGGGCGGGCTGAGTCGAACAAGACATCCAAAGAGCACTGTACAAAATACTCATACATTTTACTACGCTAAACCTGTTCCTTACTAGATCCTTATAAATTGTTATACCTGCAGCTGGTCACTTTTTTCACGCCATACTCTACCTATACAACTTTCAAACTCTATAGTCTACAAGATAAAGTTTAAATTCCATTGCATCCGATCCTCTGCATGGGACCTTTATAATACGAATAGTCACTTCAAAATATACCTAAAATGCACAGCATAAAGCTAAAATCGATACTTGGTATGCTGCCGATGGCTTTAAATTATCTTGAGACTAACCATGGAGTTTCTTGCCGGTTCTTCTCCATAGGAAATGGCCAATTAGAACCGTGCACTAGCTTCTGACATTTTTTAAGTGACCAATTGCCCATGTGTATTTGAAAAAAAAAGTTATAAATTATAAATTGAAGCACTGGCAGGTGACATAAATAACTTCAAACTGGTTAGAAATGTTTTTAAGCATCTTGCTACAGTTATTGTTTTTGCCGACGCCGACGTCTAGGCATACAAAGGTCTGAGCATTGGCATTGGCATCATTTGGCAATTCATACTCTAATTAAGTATATTTTTTGCCATAGAAAGAACAAACTTAACAATTGATTACAATCTAGCATATAAGATTAATAAGTAATTAACTGTAACTTATTAATAAATCTACGTTAATCTACATTAATATTATAAAGAGTCAAAGTTTGTTTTTTTGTTTGTAGTAGATAATCTCTGAAAGTACTGGTGAGATTGCTAAAATGTTTTCACCAATAGAAAGCTGCTTTATTCCTGAGTGACATAGGCTATTTTATGTACGCGGGTGAAGCCGCGGTCAAAAGCTAGTTAATTATAAATGCGAAAGTCCTTAACTCTGTCTGTCAATTTGTTACCTTTTCACGTCTAAACGGATTCGAATTAAAATATAGGTAATAGGGTAAGACGAACTGAGTGAGTTGTTTTGATGATTTTAATGATTGAATAAACTGGTATTACGTTCACCAATCATATTTTAAAACATACAACATGACACTGACCTGCGAAATTTAGAAAAGTTGAAGGTAGGTTGTTGTTGGTTGAGTTGTTGTTGAAGTTGTAGTTGGTATTTGAATTTCGCGAAATTCAACATTTTTTTTTTTTTAAACTGATTTTAAAAACTTTTGTTGTAAGTAGAGTGGAGTGTTTGGCTCCATTCAAGCGTCCAGAATCCAAACAAATACATTTCTCAGTTGATTCACCCGCGAAAATTCTCTTTAATATTTTCCTAGCAAGTCTTAGTGACAATTATTTAGTAAAAGCAAGCTAAATACAACGTGTAGAGTCGGTTTCTAATGTATACTTTCACTGGTTTTTTTGTCAAAATGTTAAATGTTAGATATTTATTCGAGACATGGTCTGTCTGAGTCGAAAGTGAGAAAAGACACATAAGTAGGCACCTACATGTTCACATTCCCATTGAATGGTTAGGAAAATGAGAATGAGACTAGGGTTGCCGTTTCATTTAGTTCTTTTCTGAACTAAAATATCGTAGTGGTTGCCTGGAAGAGCCGCCAATTATTTGCTTTTGAATTTAGTGTTACCATTATGCTATTTATTATCTTGGTGTGCAATAAAGTGTATATTATATAAATAAATAGGTATTTTTCTATTTAATTTGGCCTTTCTAAAGTTATATTTTCCTAAGGTTAACATTGTTATTGGATGTATGGAATTAGTATGTTACTTGAATTTTTGGACAATTAATAGTCGCAGCGCAGCTATAATTGATGTAGCTTCTCTTAAGTTATGGTCATCGATGACCCATGTTCTTTACATGGGTCATCGATGGTTATGGTTTATATTTTTTTATAGTTGTTTCGAATCAACATCCTTGTCCCATCGATCTCATTTATCTTTGTAAGCACCTAATTAACAAGGCTTAAATCACGGTCAAAAAAATCGCGAGACATTTTCGTTTTCTTTGACCTAAAGACCGTCAAAATTTGCATAGAAGTATGACCTAGAAAAGTAGCAGGCAGCGTATACGTATAAGTAGACATTTCTCGCTTCAAGGTAAATAAAAATAAATACGTTTACCACTACCTTTACCACTACTTTTGTACTACAACACTATTTATTGTTGTTTCTCTGGAAAATGGAACCTACTTAACAGCGCATCAAGGTGTTATTTTATGAACGGGAGCAGTTAGTTCACAGTAAACTGCTTGAAAGTGCAACGGCCTCCGGGTAGGTACTCTTTTATTGATTACCTAGAAGTTACTCGTTACTTCAAGTAGTTAGTAGATACTAGGACGAATCTACTTTTAAGGAATTGATTGTGATAAAACATTTTTCTCTACGCTTGTACTTCTGAAAATAATTTTCAAAAGTACATTTCTGTAAATTATACCTAGGCTGTTAAAATTGTAGCACAAGGATTTCCACTCAAATTATTTTTGAATTCAGAACAGACCGATCAAATCCAACTCCGAGGCAAAGGCAACAATCACATAGCCAATGCATTAAAAATCTTAAGTACTGAATAATAAACAATAGTGAAAATAAGAAAGTAAAAAATTATACACTTACATTCATTTTGAAAATGTCCAATATTCCTCAGATTACCATCAAAATAAATCACTGAACACTGACTTTCTTCAAAAGAATTTTAGTGCTTTGTTGATATTACGGAACCGGTTTTTAGTTTTGACAAGGAACGCGCATGCGCGCGGTGTGATGGCGGGTTGGCGACTGGCGCGCGACGGTTAAAAAAAATAAACTTTCCCAAACGACCGCGATTTTAGCCAGCCTATTGGTTGCTAGGTATTAGGTACCTACTGCTGTTGACGATTACTTACATCATTACTGGTCGTTAAATTCTTATTATTTTGTTGTGATAAGGTGCTGCATAAATATTAAGATAAGGTTTCGAAGATTGAGTGAATGCTAATTGCACCTGAACCTGTACTAGTGTACAGGTTCAGGCGCTACCTGTTCAATTATCTAACTGTTATTTTTGTGAATATTTTTTTATTCTTTGTGAAATAGGTACATCACTTAAAATTGAGTATAAAAATTTTGAATGGTGGTTACTGAGATGGTTTCAGGTTGGATTGTAAAGATTAGGTTCTAAAACGAAAAAAAGTCTATGACAAGTTTCCATTTTAGTGGGGGGAGAGCGTGTAAGAACTTTAAAAAATGTAACTAAAACGTAACTTCGAAATACTCGGGCGCGATTGATGTTTTTTATTTTTTTGAAGATAATCCTAATAGGATTATGAAAAACCTATGATCTGACGGTTTTCATGGGACGATGTAGCTAAAATCGATAAGTGTATACAACGCTCCTAACAAAATTATTTTAGCAAACTGTTACTGTGGTAAAAAAACCTTGCACGTATCGACAGATTAACAGGAACCTTACAACATAACTTTGTGACTCGCCATTTTGCTTATGCCACGCTCAAATTGTCAGATTGTTGAAATATACACTTTTCTGCATGTATAATTAACATACCTTGTCTTAATCTGACGCACTCGAGTCTTTCTGAGGATCGATTTTTTTTTTACTAATCTGACGGACTGCCCTCAACGAACCCCACGATATTAAGGGTTCATATGTGGTACTTACCCTTTACAGGGTACAAAGTTTCTCCCCATATGATTATCCCCATCTCGCCGCCCCTACCATTATGGGAATTTAAAGGAAAACATTTTTCAAAAAATCAACAGCATTCCTACTCAACTTCTGAGGCACATTTTCATGAATGTTAGAGTTCTTTGAACGCCAGAGCTGCGAAGGACGACATTTAAATACCTATTGTTATTGGATTAGGACACACGATACTTTTGTTCCGGGAATATTTAGGTACCTACCATAGATATTTTCTATGGTAGGTACCTTTGGGACGATTATCAATTTTCACGTGAGCAAAATCGCTGGCACAAGCTATTTTGATAATAAAGCCCATTCTAATACTCCGGGCCGCTAGACCTAAAAACATTTTTTTTTAATCCTATAAATCTTAAAGATTCTAAAAATCTTAAAGTCCCTACCTAGGTACTTAAGTATTTACCTAATCAATCTGAGGAAGGTGTTTTCTCTAATTTAATTTCAGTCGAATGTAAATAAGTATGTAAGCATATTACTTTTTCATATTTTCTTAATACAGAAAGTAATTTCTAAAGCTATTGGAACGCTAAACAACCAAATGACGACTTCGTACAACAAAGTTTATAAACATGTCGATAAACTGGAACGTCTGCACTGCGCGTACAAACAATTATTTATCTTTCTTTCGCACAAGTGTAGCCTATGTATCGCTGTCTCACTCTCACAAGAGAGGATGGCGGTGCTCCGGCCGTCACCGGTTTTAGCTTTTAGGTTAGTTTGTGAATACGCTCGCACTGCGTTCACGTTACATTTGTTTTCCGCTGTTATAAACATGACCACTTTCAATTGGAACAACGAATTAATTTTCGAATTAATCAGATTGGTCGAAAAAAAACCTGAGCTGTGGGATACTTCATCGGAAGGTTTTAGAAATAAAGAGAAGAAACATGAAGCTTGGCTCGAAGTAGCAAATGCGATGAACACAGAAGTCAGCATAGTTGAAAGAAAAATGAGAATGCTCGTGGGTCAGTACCGAAGAGAACTGTTTACAAGACGAAATAGTAAATGGTTCGCCTTTCAGAGGTTGTCGTTTCTGAAGTCGCGGCCGGTAGATGTGTCCAAGGTAAAATTATTTTGTTCTTTAATGTTGGTTCTTTTACCTATGCCCAATATAACCAATATTTGCCCGTAAACGAAGGAAAAACAAAAGTTCAAATGCTGCAAAGCGGGTCAATAAACTCGCTCACACGCACAAGTAGGTACGTTGTTTATAATTGCACAAAATGATGTTCGTTGATATGTAGCGAAACATATTGAAAACATCTTTTTGTTACGGATACAATGTTGACAAACATTGGTGATGACACCGAAATCAGTAAAATCATAAAGATCTTAGAGATTTTGGAAGTGTAGAAATGTATTGACATTTTAGAAATTCTTTTGTAACTAAGTACCTAGGTACTTATTGTTTTTCCAAAAAAATATGTCATCAATTTTCTTTCGATAGGGGAAGACGTTAGATGGGGCACTTTGATGCGAGGGAGGGGTACTACCTATGCCTTCCAATTAAGAGTAGGATCGATTGCCATGTTGTGACATCACGTCATACTGTCAAATCGAAAAAATTGGGTAGGGTGAACAAAACAAGAAATTTTAAAATTTAATTTATTTACAAATCGTGAACGAAAATGGATCTAGTTCCTCAATTTTGGTCATCTCTGCGTCACTGTGTGAAGTGTTTGAGTAGTGGCCAACGGAAAAAGAAGGCGAATTGTTTAACAATGAAAATAAGAAAGAAAATTGTTTTCTATTCTTATTTGGAACGCGTAATATTTATCTTAGGTCAAAGAAATTAAATATATATTATATACTACTAATAGACAGGACATAGCGAACAAAAGTGTTCGTACTACTGACATTTTAACATAATTATCATGGTAAAGCCCCTGGCCACTTACCGAGTAATAGTTAAATTTATACAAATTTTGACAAACTTAATTCGCGTGATTGCTATTCAAAGCTAGATGGCGTCACTGAGAGATAGGATGACAGTTTTTCCAAGACATTTGTCTTGATCAAAGATTTTATATATCCTC
This sequence comes from Mythimna ferrago, assembly GCA_910589285.2. Classification (NCBI taxonomy): domain Eukaryota; kingdom Metazoa; phylum Arthropoda; class Insecta; order Lepidoptera; family Noctuidae; genus Mythimna; species Mythimna ferrago. The sequence goes on along the minus strand of OU342690.1, from coordinate 11,740,146 downwards.
AGGGCTGTTTTATCCATTAGGCACTGCAGGCAACTGCCTAGGGGCCCCGCCAGGTTTAGGGGCTCCGTGCTTCAGGAAAAAAAATAGACTATGTTTGATAAACAGTAAAGAAAATAATTTGAAATTTCGATGGCATGACATTTAACTAGCATACTAGCATTGAATTATGCGAAAAGCTGTCAAAAAAAGATGGAGTTAATAACACAATCTTTCATTAGCAACGTGTGAGTGCAGAGCATATTCATTGGCTTTTGCTGATAATTTTGTTTATATCAATTTACATAATATAAGATTGAATCAATCAACTACATGGAAAAACAATAAAAACTGTGAACTAAGTTAAAAAAATGCTTGCATGGTTAAATTACAAACTTAGTTTAGAAATTATTTTGTACAACTTTTCAAAAACTGTTCAATCCATCAAGTTCAAAATAATTTTCCTAGAAAGTCTTTACTTTCTACTTGTGAGTTTTTTTTTTATATATTTCTAAACTTATGGTTCAAAAGTTAGAGAGGGCGGGACATATTTTGTTCACTTTTCAAATTTCAGCTTTCTTTTGCTAACAGTCACTGAGATTATTCGCAGACGGACGGACAGACAGACAGACTTGGTGAAACTATAAGGGTCCTAGTTGACCACGGAACCCTAAAAACAAAGTAATTATGAATAAATTTATGTTAGACACATAATATTTTAAGAAGTTAGAAGAGGGTAGGGGGCCCCGAGACGTGCATTGCCTAGGGGCCCCGACATGCGTAAACCGGCTCTGTAAATCCTACTAGCTCCTGATAGCCGCTCTATTGTATCCCTTTAAATCTCTTTGTCTTAGGTACTAATGCGTTCCAAATAAGAAGAGGAAAGTCAATAAACTCGATCTGTCAAATGTTAAGTGAAAAGTACGGTTTGCAAATAAAACTTAATTGCGTATCAACAAAGGTTTTTTTTTGCTTTGTATTACTTAGTCTTAGTTAAACCTAGGTGAAGGAAAATTTTTATTGTTCAATGTAAATCAGCTATTAGGCGTTCCAAATGAGAATAGGACCGATTGCTATGTTTTGACGTCTCGTCGTACTGTCAAATCGAAGAAAGTTTGGCAAAATTGAAGAACTCAGAGATGAGTAAAATTGAAGAACAGGATTCTGATTAAACTTTTTTCGTTCGTAGTTCATTAATAAAATAAATTTTTCGTAAATTTATTAAAGTTTAAAAAATTCTTTCCTCGATTTGACAGTAAATCGTGACGTCACAATATGGCGATAGATCCTATTCTCATTTGGAACGCATCTATAAATCTATACATATAAATAAAATTGGAGTGACTGTTTGTAATATTAAAATAACTGCTTTTTACTACATGCATATGAATATAATATACGGTACATACACCAAAATAACTTTTTTTTCAATTTTTGTCTGTCTGTCTGTTTGTCCGGGCTAATCTCTGAAATGGCTGGACCGATTTTGACGGGACTTTTTTTGGTAGGTAGCTGATGTAATAAGGAGTAACATAGGCTACTTTTATTTTAGAAAAAATAAATTCAAAATCCTGTAGTCCACGCGAACGAAGTCGCGGGCACAGCTAGTTGTAAATATAATGTTTTATGTCATAATTAGTTTAAAAAAAACTATTTTTTTCTTATTTTCATTGTTAGGAACAAATCGCCTTCTTTTTCACACAAGACACAGCAGCCTCGCACAAACGTGGATACTTCTGTGTCTGGTGTCGGATACTGTTTTATATATTTTTAGGGTCGGATACAAGCTGATAATATAGGTAATAGGTACTTAATATAACCAATATTGAATGGCCTGTTGGTCTTCCTTAATAGGGAGAGCCTTAAATATATTTTTTTGTTGTAACATGTAGTTAGTAACATTTCACATTGCACTAAGTTCACTTCGTGCTGTTCTGTGGCACCTGTCCGCGGAAGCGACGAAACACCACGCCCTGCAGCCAAAAGTCTTCCTTCAACATGAGGGGTAGAAAAGTGTTCGGGACTTTCACCACGAACGCCTTGAAATTCACGTTACGATGCGACTCCAGCTGCTGTACCCTCAGTGCGAACTTCATCTTTTGGCGCACGTCCTCCACGATATCATTCACCCTTGTCGTATGATGCAGGCGGGAGATGTACACTGGTGTGTTTGGCATATACCTACTTACCATATTTAATCGGTATTTCTTTTTCAGATTCGGCAAAGACCTACTCATTTCGTTTCTGTGGAACACAACCGAGAAAAATTAAGCTGTAAACCAAATCTCCAAAGCACTGAACTAAGGTTAGAGAAACCGACAGTCAAAGACACAATCAATATTATAAAACAAAGGGAAACCAGAACAGAAGAGAGAGACGAATACACCACATACGGGGAACTTGTAGCATTGAAGTTGAAGAAGATTGGGAATTCATATGCTCGTTCTACAGCCCAGTATCACATAAACAACATCTTATACAAAGCTGAAATAGGGGCGTTTGATAAACCTAAAAAGGTGAACAAGTCATATAATTCGAAAGAACATTTTACAGCTGAAAGTTCTAGTACAAATGTTGATTTAAATGACGATGTTCGTTCATCAAGGTCTTCATCTCCTACGAAGTCAATGGATTGTGATTTGAAGTTAGAGGAGTCGGATGACAATATCTAGTGAGATAAATATAAGTTTGACCTAAATGTACATATTGTAGGGTGCAACATAGGACCCTAGAGGTGCCCTTGATAGAGTGATTTCGGCAATACGCTCGCAGGATTGGCGCAGTACTCAAGCAAAGACATTCATGATTCATATTTAGAATAACTCCAGCCATGGAGCTGCAGCAGTGACAAAAAATAAATGGGAAGCTGCAAGACTGAAGTGGGACTGGGCAGGTCCTGTCAGCCGGATGCCGTCAAAGCTGTGAACCGTACAGTAAGACTGGAGCCCTGATATAGCTAGACAGGGTCGCGTATGACCGACCCTGTACCCTGACCCGTATGAGAAGACGGCGAGACGCATTGGACGGTTATCAAGAAGCAAATCATCAATAGAAATAGAAGGATTGGATTTTAAATACATGGATCAATCGGTGAAATTCTTCGGTTGAAGTAAAAATAACTGAAATAAGATGACTCTGATGATTGATGATTAAAATGAGTGAAGAACAAACATTCACTTTTTCATTATTTCCTTGACCCCATTCGTTAACTTCTTTTATGCGGTAAATCATGAAATGTTTTCTCCAGTTCTGGGTGGAGCGAGAGGAAGTTTCCAAAACCCACCTGTATTCCTTCAGTTGGCCAATGTGAGGGCCACAGTAATTCGTTTGAACAATCCAGCAGCTCTAGGCGGTTTCCTTTTGCTCGTATTACTGCTTTGCAGGAGGTAACCGCCTCCCATTCCCCAGTTCCGGGTGATTCACACAATGGTGACACTTGGGCGTGACTTTCGCCTGAATCTGAAATTGGAATCTCCCAAACTGGCCATGTCCAGTGAGGACCTGCGTCAGGCGGAAAGTGAGAACGCCTTGGCACTGAAACCCGGGCGTTTCTAAGGTGTCTGGTGAGAACATGCGTCAGATGTGAAGTGCGGTTGCTGTGACCCATCTATAGCGTGATCTCCTTAAAGAGAGGACTTGAATAACGCAACTATTGTGGCGAGCCCAAAGTTCGTTAACCTGCTTAGGTCATTTTTATTTTTTTTATCTGTTAGGTTAACATTTGCCGCAAGATTTTATTGAATTTATGAAATGGATCAAGTAACTACCTACCTAATGCACGAAAGATTGTATATTACTACTAGCTTCTGCCAGCGGATTTACTCGTGTGAAAGTAGGTTTCTCCATATAATCTTTGGACCCCGTTTCACCTTCACCGTCTAGCAGGAGGTGGAACTAAACCAGGAAATCCTCGAATCTTCTTTGGAATCATCATAAAAGGAATCCCTGAAAAGTTTCAGCATTCTAGGTTCAAGGGTTTGAACAGTAGCCCGATTCACGTAATCAAAACCGTAGCGAGTTAGTCGTTTAGACCATTTCCGTATTCACATGCATCAATCGAGTTTGAACGACACCGATTTTAAAGTAATTGGTCGAAAAGTCGATTTAAAAAAAAAGAATCTGTAAGTATTACATTTATCCTGGTAGAATACATAATATACATATAATGTAACTGGAAATAAGTCGTCGATAGATCATTTAGTTTCGAGCCAGTTGAGTTGTCGTTCTATCCAATCCCGATTAGGGAACACGTGAATATCGCTTTTGGATAGGACTTCGATCGAACGACTGTTGATGAAGTTTTTTTCAACGTTATTTGGTTTGTTTGATTTTACGTGAATCAGGCTACAGGTCGTTGACGAGTCAGTTATTTTAATACAGCATTATCCAATGACTATACAACCACTGGTTGTTTGCTTCATGTACTTATCTCATCGGCTTTAGAAGCCGATCTGTCTGTACCACATGGGCGGATGTTGACTGAGTATAATTTCATCTAACCTCCTTAATCACGCATTAATTAAGCAATTTAATCAAGTACCTAACAGGTTTGCTTCATATCTTGTAATATGTTAGCGATATGTAAACATAATATCGTTTGTACAAGCGATATGTTGACAACAAAAGCTTGAGAAGTACAGAAGACGGATGCAAGAAAAATAGCAACTCGTCTCAGATATGCCAGGTTCCATCAATATTATATATAATTATGTACTACGCACTAGATTAGGCGTGCCGTACATTCACTTTAGTCAACTCAGGTATAATGTCGTCTGTACACCTTGAACATTACACTATGTTGGACGAAACGCTTAAGTGCCACAAAATTCGTGGCGCTTAAGACATTTTGATCGCGATAAAAGTGTAAACTAGATGTGTTATCTTTAGGGAAAGATAGACTAACAGTCAGTTTTTTCATCTAAAGTAACAGCCAAAGTAACGTCATAAAGTAAAAGTAACGGTCAAATTCGTTTCTTCAAAATTTTAACTGTTGATTTAACTGTTACTTTTGCCTTTAACTTTTACTACTCATTAGGGGGCTGTTAAAGCTAAAGTCACTGTCATTTTGACAAAGTTGTAGGTTATTTAGGTTTCACTAATATGTCTTCACGAACTTCGTCCAGTGAAAGTTCAAGATCATCAGACGATGAACTTATCGTTAGTTATTTAACGCGTAGACGTAAAAAGTTTAATGTTCGCAAAGATCATTTCGTATGGGACGACGCTGATTTTCTGTTCCGATACAGAATTTCAAAGGAAACAGTTACATACCTCAGCGTGTTGTTACAAGATAAACTGACGCCAACCACAGAAAATTAAGTTTATTTTCAGTTTGTATTTAATAAGACTACGTTAAATTAACTAATGTACAGTACGGCCGTTCTATCTTGGCGAGTGTGAAGTTAGGCTCTGCGAACTTTAGCGCTTGTGTACCTACTCGTATAAAAATAACGGTTTAAAAAAAAATCCAATAACAGTTGTTAATAGCAATAACAACAACTAATAGCATTATTTTTTTTAAATCATTTAGGCGATTAACACACGGCACCGCGCACCGCCGCGGTTGGCGGTGAAGCGGATCTCATGTTACAATGGTCACTTAGAAATCCGTTGATACCTTACACACGTACACCGCCCGATCGCGCGGTCGAGCCACGGTCGAGCGGTGCTCTCGCAACCACCGTTCCTCCGCGCTGATTTCCGCGCGGTGGAGCGCGCTTACACACGGGGCACCGCATAACCGCGCGGATTTTTGCGGATGCAGGACGTGTTGCAATTTATCTTTGCTAACAAATAATCAAATGAAGAAGTGGACATTCGTGTATAGTTCAAAAAAAATATTTTCGTGTTTTCTCAAACTTTAGTAGGATAACATGAAAGTCCCATTTAGAGTTCTGCTACGTAAAAATGGATGAACTCAATAACTTCTTACTTTTTTCTTTCTACGCCATAAAAGCCAGATGCTGCCACCACTTCAGAGTCCATTTTCGCCAGTGGCTGTGATAAAACTGGTCAAAATTGCGTTAAATCCATCCGCGCGGTTGGGCGCATAAACCGCCTAACCGCGCGGAGCACCGCTAAGAAATCCGCTTCACCGCCACCGCCCTCCGCGGCGGTGCGCGGTGCCGTGTGTTAATCGTCTTACTTATGTTATCAATCAATTCAATTCTAAAAAAATTCGTTCTTTGGCGTTCGTATAAACAGAATCAACTGACATTCGACTTTTTGACACTACTTGACAGTGGATATTGCGATGTTGTCATGCGTAAAAAAAGCTCCCCACGTTTTTTGGGGTAATTATGCCGTTTGTGTTATGGTAACTCTATTGACTTTTAGTTTAGCTGTTACTTGGATGAAGAAACACATTTGCTATAATATCAGTAATAGTCAAGTAAAAGTTAATACTTTTACTGATAGTTTTAGTTGTTGATGAAAAAACTGGCTGTAAGACAGTTATTTAGTGTACCTACGGGGTTTGTTATCAGGTTATTTAAATAAAACGACCAAAACGGGTACCACACCCTTTATACTTCTGCCTTGCCAGCACATACACATCATACAATAACAGTAGGAATAAATAAATTATATACTAGCACTTACTGAGATGTTGCTTGCTCCGAAAACTAACACGAAAAGAGGGACATGACAGCGCGCCGTTCCTTTTTATAAACTCTTGTAACTGTCAAAAGCACCGCGCTGTCAAGTCGCAGTCCGTTCGAGTTGTCAGTGCAAAAAATACATTTAATGTTGCTAATACAGAAAATAATCATAGTGTATGAACATTATCATAAGAATCGCTAACAAAAGTATTCTCAAAAGCTATCTTAGCGCTGCATATTTTAAAGTTTTGTTAGATGACATAGGTAATGCTAATGTAGCGCTGCAGCGAACTTTTGTTTTAAATTTTCATTATTTTGGCAAATAGTTTCCATGAGAAACGGTTTGTCTTTCACTAGAATAAGTCGATGAGTCGATGTGCTTTATGCTTCCCTGATGCTTTTTTCTTCACGTAGAGTGTTGTTTGTTGTGTTTATATGAGGTTTTGCCCTTTCTTTCCACACAGTGGGTAGACTTCCTAGGGAGTATAGGTAAGTAAGCAACACAGAATCGTGACCGATGAACGTAGGGGGGTTTTGGACCCAGCAGGAAGAGTTCTACTAGTAACTACTGTAGCAACATATAAGACGCTACGTAGGAACTAAACCAACTTCAAAAATTCTATATTGCTGTATCAAAGTTCTCTGTGCTATTAGAACATTACATCAGCTCGAAATCCTTATATAAGCTTTCATCGGAGGAAGCTCGCATCGGAGGTTTGCGAAACTTTACACTCTGTTCCGTATACTTCTAAACTACTCCTACTATAGGTAGGTAACTACAAATTAAGTGGTAAAGTACATCGGATTCTCACGACCCTCACCAGGTTATCGGTCCACCTTGTTCGAGGCCTTCCAACGCTGCGTCTTCCGGTACGTACTCGCCATTCCAGAACCTTTTGTCCCCATCGACCATCTGTTCGGCGAGCAATGTGCCCTGCCCATTGCCACTTAAGTTTGGCGATTCTTTGGGCTTTATTGTTATTTAGAGATATTGGTCGGAGGATCAATCTGTTGACGAACCCTTTTTTTTATGCGCCTACCATGTTGACTCGGCATCCACACCACCCTAGGTTGACTGGTAGAGAATGCCTAAGGCATTAAGTCCGCCTATGTATCTACTTTGTGTTGATAAAAAAAAAAAATTGTGATCCGTAACAGTTCAGAAGCATAACATCTTACTAGACTAAGGTGATCAATCACTTGAAGTGTACGCGAACAACTCTTCAGTCTGCTCGTTTAAAATTTGGCACATTTTTACTGTAAAAATAACTGAGTTCAATGGTTCTCGGTTGATTTAGAAACTATGGTGCCACGTGTTTGTGTCACCTCAGTTCATCTCAAATTATTTTTAGGAGAGTCACCGGAGTATTGACACAAAATAAATAGGTACAGAACTCAGAAGACAATCTACATACAAAGCGCGCTCGAGCAACGCACACATAGACCGCTCACGGAAACGATATCTCGGATTCTCGGCTCAATCGCCCGGTCGCACTCGTACAGTTCGGCGCAACGCGCTGACCCTAGCGCACGGCTGTAGCTAGGGGGGCATTGTGGGGCAATGCCCTACCTCACTCTCCCTCAGACGTGGATCTGTACCTACATGCAAATCTGGAAGTTCAACCATCTTGTTCACTTGTTCTTCATCATTGAGGATTTAATATCCATGATCTATGCTCATGCTTTGTCACAGATTTTTTTTTTTGTTTATATAGCTTTGTCTTATGCTTGATTTTTTTTTTAATTGCTTGATGGCGATCCCACCTGATGGAAATATTGAATATACATCACTGATCTAGAGGTCAGTCATATACATACCTACATGGTGATTGATTTAGGAGCCCGTGCTTCAAGGGTAGATCAAATTATGATATTTTTTTTAATTCCGCCCTACCTGTAATCAATGCTGCCCTACCTCAAATTCGATACTAGCTAGTTAGCTACAGCTCTGCCTGCCCTAGCGCGATTGCCTAGCGTAGGTAGGTATAAAAAGTGAAGTACATACAGGGCCGGTTTACGCATGTCGGGGCTCCTAGGCAATGCACGTCTCGGGCCCCCCTACCTTCTTCTAACTTCTTAAAATATTATGTGTCTAACATAAATTTATTCATAATTACTTTGTTTTTAGGGATCCGTGGTCAACTAGGAACCCTTATAGTTTCACCAAGCCTGTCTGTCTGTCCATCCGTCTGCGGATAATCTCAGTGACTGTTAGCAAAAGAAAGCTGAAATTTGAAAAGTGAAAAAAATGTGTCCCGCCCTCTCTAACTTTTGAACCATAAGTTTAGAAAATATATAAAAAAAAACTCACAAGTAGAAAGTAAAGAATGATGAATTGAACAGTTTTTGAAAAGTTGTACAAAATAATTTCTGAACTAAGTTTGTAATTTAACCATGCAAACATTTTTTTAACTTAGTTCACATTTTTTATTGTTTTTCCATGTAGTTGATTGAGTTGAAACAAAATCATCAGCAAAAGCCAATGAATATGCTCTGCACTCACACGTTGCTAATGGAAGATTGTGTTATTAACTCCATCTGTTGACAGCTTTTCGCATAATCCAATGCTAGTATGCTAGTTAAATGTCATGCCATCGAAATTTCAAATTATTTTCTTTACTGTTTATCAAACATAGTCTATTTTTTTTCCTGAAGCACGGGACCCCTGAACCTGGCGGGGCCCCTAGGCAGTTGCCTGCAGTGCCTAATGGATAAAACGGCCCTGAGTACATACCTACATGAGATTGACTTCTGTGCTTATTTAGTGGTATTGATCTCAAAGCTAGGTAGAAAGATACATTTTCAGTCACAAGAAACATATGTAATGTTACAGATAATTTAGTTTGAAACCAATGTCTGCTATATTTACTTATGCAGATTAGGTTTCTCTTTTTTTGCTAGGGTGATCTTGAACGTAGAATGTCTGCGGAAATGTTTGAAAGGGTTCGGACTGAAACTGTGTAATGTAGGCGCCCAATAGGCTTCGACCCGGCTGGGCCCCTGCTGTTGCTGACAACTCCTTGAGGCGCGCGGGAATAGTGCGCGCCGTCGACGACTTGGACTTGGTCCGGACAGTTACCGGACGGTCGGACAGCGAGCTACCCATTTCTCACTGTCCGCAAGCCCGCGCGGCCGGAAATCGGGATCAGAATCCCGGCGGCGGCAGCAAGGACGCCGTTGCCTGATGCGGTCGGCCTCCTCCTTTGCGAGCATTATTGCTTCGCAGAAGTCGGCGACCGCCTGCCACTCCTCCTCGCTCCGGACCATGGCCTCAACCAAAGCCCGGCGCGAGAGGTCTCCGTCACCGATCGCCCCCACGGCGATGGCGCGGTCAAACATACAAGATACAGGTTTTTCGATTCCGATATTTCGGTACGGGTCCGTACAATCAGGTACCGGTAAAACCGCTACAATGGCCAATGCTTAAACCCGTATGACTCAGTATAGGCAGTCGGTACCGACATGTATAAACCTGGTTCTTTATAAAGGAGCGCTTGAACATACGAGAGCATGTTGGCCCGCTAACAGCGATGTGTCGTGAGCTGGACTAATAGGCAGTGATGACTTTCTTCATATTAATAAAAAACCAAAGCACCTACGATATTAGCATTAACCAAGGTTCAAAGACTGGTTTCGCTTCAAATGGAGCGCAACTTCGTATTTAGATATTATCTATCGCTTTTGCAATGTCGGCTAGGTTAGCTAACAATGATTAAAGTAACTTCGCCGGATTAGTAATGCGATATTATGGATCAAGTTTCAGTGCCAGTGTAACACAAAATGGTGTAACTCAGCGGGAACAAACCTAAAATTTATTAGCTTGAAATAAGCTTGCTTTTGTTTGGAACTTCTTCTTTGTTTCTGGCTTCAATAAAATACTTTTAAGGTCTATAAACACGCACAACAACCACACCACAATTATCACATCACAGCGACAAAAACATAACCCTTCTTGCAGTCGGGTAAAAAGTGCAGCTGCGTTACCTATAGTTGTAACCAAAACATGTCGAACCACTTCGAGTTGTGAATAAGTACATTGTAGTCAGTGTTTGCAGACTGACTAACGTCTGCAAACATTGACTACAACGTAATCCCGGCCCGGGTGTCGCCACTGTGCGGAACGCCCGGAGGACCAATCGCGGTGTGCCCTGCTTGGGCGGAGCATCGCCGTGCCCTCGTGGGGGTGATCGGCGGCGGAGACCTCTCGCACCGGGCCTTGGTCGAGGCCATGGTCCGGAGCGAGGAGGAGTGGCAGGCGGTCGCCGACTTCTGCGAAGCAGTAATGCTCGCTAAGGAGGAGGCCGACCGCATCAGGCAACGGCGCTCTCGCCGCCGCCGCCGGGATTCCGATCCCGATTTCCAGCCACCGTAGGCGCGGGCTTGCGGACAGTGAGCAATGGGTAGCTCGCTGTCCGGCCGTCCGGTAACCGTCCGGACTAAGCCCAAGTCGTCGACGGCGCGCGCTGTTCCCGCGCGCCTCAAGGAGTTGTCAGCAACAGCAGGGGCCCGGCCGGGTCGAAGCCTACTGGGGCCAGGGTTATCCGAAAGGGCGCAAAACCCGTACCATTCCCGAAGTTTTGCAATGCACAGTCACCGCCGGTCATTGCGGGCGGCATTGGGCCGCCCGAGCATACGTGAACCGTTCCCGAACTTTTACGAGGTCTACCACGCATGCGCAAGACGCCGCATGCCACGCGGCGCGCAGGCAGATTTCTCGCTCTCGTTGCGTAACCGCCAAAACCGCCACACGCGAACCGATACCTTCGATGACACGCGTCCCAACAAATATTTTCCCGCATGTGTTATTCTTGTGTTCTTGGTATTTATAAATGTTTAGCTAAATAAGCGTTTCAAGTTCAACAAGCTTACAGTGGCGCCCAACATGGGATTACGAATCACGAACTCTACCTACAGTTTTGTTGCGTACTAAGTGCCGTGGCCTACCTAGGTACTCACGCGAAAAGTGTAAATCGAAAACTACATTAACTGTCACTATGCCAAATACGTGAGCTATGCGAGCTGCCAATACTGCTTCGGACGCGGAAAACATGCCGTGCAACTATAGCGAAATACTGCTTTCTGGTCTCAGTTACTTCCCGGCGATTTGAGGTCCAGGCAGACGATTTATTCGGGCCTCTACCCGCAACACCGATCAGTAATAAATGGATCTTGATACTAGTAGACACCTGCACGAAATGGGTAGAGTTGTTTGCACTTCCAACCGCAACGGCTGAAGAATGCGCCAAGACCTTAGTGAACGAGGTACATTTTTTTCATTACGGAGTTCCTAGGAGGTTTATCAGTGACAATGGCGTGCAATTTGTAAGCGAAGTAATGCAACAAACCTGTCATGTAATGGACATCAAGCAGTCGTTGACGTCGTATTACCATCCGAAGCCGTAAAAACCGCGATCTCAAACCGCAGCTTGCAATCTTGGTGGATAAGGAGCATGATTCGTGGGACACACACCTCCCTGCGATGTTTCGCCATGAACTCCGCAGTTACTGCTAGTACTGGTCAAACGCTTGCATGTCTGAACTTCGGAAGTGAGATACGTTCAGCCGTTGCGGTTGGAAGTACAAACAACTCTATCCACTTGGTACAGGTGTCTTCCAATATCATGATCTATTTATTGCCGCTTGGTGTTCCGGGTAGAAGCCTGAATAAATCTACCGCCAGGACCTTAAATCGGCGGGGAGTAGCTGGCACCTGAAGCAAGCCGGCAGGTTTCCGCGTGTCCACCTTGTAACGCTGACACGCTACACAGTTCTTTATAACTGGGAAACATCATTTCTCATCCCAACCCAATAATACTTACCTGAGAGTCGCTGCAATGTCCTCTCACGCCAAAATGTCCGGCTGTAAGAGCGTCGTTATACTCGGCTAGAACGTAACTAAGGACGCTCATGCTCCAGCGCTTCTAAATTCGTGTCATCGTACTCCTCGTTCTCAGGACCAGAACGATTAAATATACCATCGTCAATGGCATACCCTATCAGCCCACACTCTCCTCTAAACGGATCGTCCGATTCCATCGCGTTTATGATCTTGCGAACCTCGGGGCCTTTTAATTGATTCTCCCGGACCTCACTTGGGCTGCGTGGAGGCAGATCCATTACTGTGAGACACAAGTCACAGTCGGTATTGGTTGGGCAAGCAGGGCGTGAGAGGGTATCTGCAATCACATTCGCTTTAACAAGAGTACAAACTCTATTTTTAAATTGTAGTCCTGCAGAGTGAACGCTCATCTTGCTAAGCGACTACTTGATGATTTCAAAACCCATCAGCCACCTGAGGGGGGTTTGTGATCAGATTTGACCAGTACTTCCGATCCATCTATGTATCCCTGAAATTTCGAGACCGCTCATCAAACACGGCCAAGGTCTCGCGTTCGGCCGTATTGTAATTCCTCTCGGCCGAAGGATAAGTGACTTTGTTTAGATCAATAATGGTGGTGAATTTCCACTTTTTCTCTTTGGCAAAACTGTGTTGTATTAAATATTATGTATCCTGTTATACATTTTGTAACTTTTTTGTATGATTTTGATTTATAATGAAAATTTCTATAAAATCACATAATAAACAAATCTGTGTCACCACGAAATGACGTTTGGCATTTGACGGATGGCTGGGTTGTGTGACCATATAAAAATTCTGTTTTTACTTTTCGCCACGGCTGCACGGCCATTTTCTTATCGCACAGTCTCTATAACTGCATTTATTACTTTTTACCCGTAAGCAGACGATATACTCTTTGTTTTACGTCAAACAGGGCCGAATCAGAAAGGTGTATTTACCTTCCTCATCAAATAAAAAAAAAAAGCAATCTGTCATGAGTCATGACTGTCATGGGTCATTAATTATTTATTTGGCATTTTGTCCGTATCTCTTTTTGGTTCATTTTATTTTATTTCTTTTGCGAAACAGTAAGCTCATTTATAAGTATGTACCCGTATATAATGATATTGGAGGTTAGTGCATGGCTAAGTAGCAGCAGCGTGGATTGATAGATTTGCAAGTTTAATCTGTGCTTGCCGTGGTCCAAAAATGGGTGATCGTTTTTAGGGTTCCGTAGTCAACTAGGAACCCTTATAGTTTCGCCATGTCTGTCTGTCTCTCTGTCTGTCCGTCTGTCTGTCCGTCCTCGCTTAATCTCTGTGACCGATAGCACTAGAAAACTGAAATTTGGTACCAATATGTATATCAATCACGCCAACAAAGTGGTAAAATAAAAATTGGAAAAAAATGTTTTATTAGGGTAGCCCCCCTATATGTAAAGTAGGAAGTGATTTTTTTTTTAATTTTAACCCTAACGTGTGATATATTGTTGGATAGGTATTTAAAAATGAATAGGGGTTTACTAAAATATTTTTTTGATAATGTCAATAATTTCGGAAATAATCGCTCCAAAAGTAAAAAACAATGTGTCCCCCCCCCTCTAACTTTTGAACCATAAGTTTAGAAAATATGAAAAAAATCTGAAAAGTAGAACTTTATAAGGACTTTCTAGGAAAATCATTTTGAACTTGATGGAAAGAACAGTTTTTGCACAAAAAAGACAAACGGTTGTACAAAATAATTTCTGGACTAAGTTTGTAGTATAATCGTATATGCAAGGATTTTTTTTAAACTCATAAGTGGGTACACTTATTGTGACGGACGGGAAACTACGGAACCCTACACTGAGCGTGGCCCGACACGCTCTTGGCCGGTTTTTTTAAACATGTAACATTAGATAGCCCTCAATATGAATACCTCCCAGGTCCTCTTGGGTTGCCACCCTATCAGACAATAGGCACCATATCAACATCAAAAGGAAACTGCCCGCGAAATTCGTAATTACTTTTTTTTATTTTCAGCGTTTAATTGATTAGATATCAAGATATTTTCATGATATTATTATGCTATCTATCACCCGCATGCGGACGAGAACCGCGTGCGGGGTAAAAAACGCGTGACAGGAAAAGGGCCCTAAGTATACAGAGTGATTCATGAGAAAAGTGAGCCGAGAATTGAGAGATTTCTAACACCCGTGCAAACCTGGGGCGGGTCGCTAGTACCCACATATGTAGGTATATAATAGTAGCTTGAGTAAAATCAGCAATCCCTCGGTGAAAGTCCCGTCCAAATCGGTCCAGCTGTTTCTGAGATTAGCCGGAACGAAGAGACAAAAAAAAATTCGCATCTGAGTATAGGGATTAGCTAGGCTCGTAAACAACGAAGTTTTGTGCACGCATTGATATGATATACACGCTGCATTACAAGAAGGCGCGCCGGATTTAAAAACGTCGCTATACTAATAAGTAATGTGACTACCTCATGTTTAGTCAGATTGCAATTCGGCTGTAATAAAGCACTTTGGTCAAAGCGGTTTAGAAACTTGGAGCCAACATACAAACGGACGCATCGTCGATACGCCGCTTTTAAATTTTTGATAATTTATTGTAAATATGCACGGTTTCAGTGTCATCTACGAAATTTTCTACACCTGCCTACATAACCATTCAGTAATGAAGGAATTATGAGTCCATTAACATTGATTTTCTTGGTGATGTCCGTTGCAGCAGCCAGAGAATACACCGGTAAGAGTTTTGTATGTTTTTTTAATAGTTCTGGGTATACTGATGACATTCATCGAATCGAAGCTTCAAAGTCTTGAGCATTGACACCGAGTTGCTAGCCTGTCGGTTTTCTACCGTTTGCATTTTGGAGAGCTCGAGAGTGCCTATCGGAACCGCATAATTTAATTCCGCCAAGCCAGATCCATCATCGGACAGCGATACATCACCCGTAAGTACATGATGGACAATGGACATTCCACCCATACCACTTCTTGTACTATACTTCTACTAATAATTATTCTGTGCCCATACACACAAAACGTTTTAGGAACACAATTATGCGTGCGTATAGCAAAGGAGTGGAATTCCCTACCGGAGTCTGTTTATGATAGCTACAACTTGGGGATCTGCAAGTCCTCCTCCCAGATGGGATGGTAAAGCAAGCGACAAGGGTCCCTGATGTAGTTGGTCGTACTGCCAATTGTCTGGACCTACTGCTGATCCGCACAGATGCATCGTAACAGTTTCCTCAGTACTTGGAACTTCAGATCATTGTCTGGTGAGTCTGTATCGTTCTTCTCCCCACCTCACCGTGACTCACGTGGTGAACGGCAAATGTGGGGTTACAAGTTAGCAGATTGGGATGAGAGGTGGCACTTTTTTTGCGTCTTATCCTTGGCAGCAGGTCTGCTTCACTTCTGAAAATCCGTCGAGCTGTAACCGATGTGATACGTCAAGCTATGGAGTATTTTATCCCTTATAGCGATGTACCCAACGGTGGCTCAGCCGACCCGTGGTTGAACGCCGATTGCGTCCAGGCTGAAGAGCGTAAGCATTCGGCGTTTCTCGCCTGGGTTGACGCTCGTGACCGCAAAGCTCCGTTAAGTCCAAAGAAGAGAGCCTTCAACCATGCTGCCAAGTCTTAAAAAAAAGCTCTAAAGAAGACACGCTTCGACCGCATTATCCATGTTATTACAGAGTTCTCTGCACAGCCGGTAGTAGAGCATTCTGGTCCCTTTGCCAAGTCGGTCGAGGCGAACTTCTGCCGGCCCACATGGCCTCCGCTGGTAAAAACTAATGAAACACTAGCTCATACGGCAAGAAAGCAGGTCTCTTTGATTCTTTCTTCACCCATAATTTTCGTCTTGACATTAGTAGTGCAACTCCACCGACTCTGCCTCATTGTGACTTTTTAATGCCCGAGGTTCGCATAAGGAACAGAGTTGTTCTGAGAGAGCTGCGTCGTCTAGACGTGAATATAGCTAGTGGACCAGATGGCATAACAGCTATTGTTCTCAAGGCTTGTGCGCAAGAGTTGTGTCCTGTATTGATAAATTAAATAAAAGATAACTTAAAGGGCAGTCGTGCCGATCCTGCCAACTATCGGCCGATTTCGGTAACCTCCATACTCTGCAAGATTATGGAGCGTTTACTGTTCTCGCGCCTCATGGAATACCTGGAAGGTAAGGATCTCCTCAGTGACCGACAGAACGGGTTTCGCCGCAATCGGTCTACTGGGACCTACTAGTATATGCCACCCACTTGTGGGGCG
This sequence comes from Mythimna ferrago, assembly GCA_910589285.2. NCBI lineage: Eukaryota > Metazoa > Arthropoda > Insecta > Lepidoptera > Noctuidae > Mythimna > Mythimna ferrago. The sequence continues at coordinate 11,723,457 of OU342690.1, read as the reverse complement.
AGGTCCTCTAGAGGAATGGGGAAGCGATTGCCGTTTCCTTAGACGTCTTTATGGGCTTCGACATGGTTTGGCACGCTAGCCTTTTGAGTAAGCTTCCAGCGTACGGCATTTCTCATGGTCTGATTAACTGGGTAAAAGACTTCCTGAGTGAAAGGTCTCTCCGAGTAATTGTCGACGGATGCTCATCAGAACCCATGAAGTTCCTCAACACAGAAGTGAAGTTCTGCAACTCTCTTCATGCTGCGTATCAACGATCTGCTGGTCCCCGGTGTCTATGGGTATGCAGATGATAGCACAGTTGTAGAGAGATACCTGTCAAGTGCCCGGAGTAGTAAGGAGCTAATCCGGTCTGAAAAAGAAGTTGTGGTTGGTAGAGCGTACGAATATCTCGCTGCAGGCAGGCTCCAAGTGGGGTGAAGCCAATTTGGTGGGATTCAACGCCGCGAAAACACTAGCGTGACTGTTCACCGCCAAAAGGAGCCCGTTCGCCTTAGCTCCTGCTTTTTGGAATGTATTCCTCGAGTGCACTGACCATCTTCAACTTTTGGAGGTTGAAATTTCCTCAGACCTGAGCTTTGGGCGGTTCATTGAGTCCAAAGCAGAGGAAGCTGCTAGAAAACTCGACGTTCTTGCAAAGGTCCGGCGGTACTTCACACCGGGACAGCTATTAATTTTATACAAAGCACAGGTCCGTTCGTGTGTGGAGTACTGCAGCCACTTATGGGCTGGTGCTACAAAATGCCACCTGGCAGCTTTGGACTCGGTGGAAAGGCGTGCGAAGAGGCTAATTGATGATCCAGATTTGGTTAAGTCTAACCTTCAAAGCTTGAACACAGGCGTAGGGTAGCCAGCCTTTTTTTCTTTTTAAGAAGGTAGTTAAATCATAATTCTCAGCTCACTACTGAGACATTTTTGGTTGGACAGTGACTATGGCAGGAAGATGATGATGAAACAAAACAAAAACAATATAAGGTCCACGGTTCGTGGACGTCTAGCTTCATAGACGCGTATTCGTCTTTATACGCTTGGTGTACGCCTGCGTGAAGCTTGCTTGAAGCTTAGGTACCTACATCCAAAACTATGAATCCCTGTCGACTAAGCGGCAATGACATGATGCGACGGCATGACTAACAGTAGAGTAACAACATAATTCTATGAAGAGTCTTACTTCTAGATGAAGATCTAGCCAGTTTTCCAAAGCTGTTCCATCTGGATGAATATGAGCGATGCCTCTCCAGGACCGATGGACTGTACTGTCTTGGAACCTTCGAGCTCACCCCGGCATCAGTACCACACCCTACTTACGAGTTGATGAAGGTGGGCACTCATATTTTCTTTCGCTAAATGCCAAACGCGCTGGAACGGTCGACGTGACGACACTTGGGAGATCAGGTCTGTGTCCAGCAGTGGACATCTTTCGGTTGAAATGATAATGAAGTTAAGAGCGCGGTAGTTTTGATAAGACTCCTTTCTTAGGAAAGAGAGAAATCATCCTAGATATCCGATATCCGTGGAAATCATTAATTTTAATAAGCTCTGGGTAGAGCTAGAGGGAGTATCAGACTTTTACCGAATGAAACCCGCCTGTGTTACTTCTTCAGTTGCCCTTTGCGTTCCAGGACTGCGGTAACTCTTTCGAATAACCACCCAGGCCTGACAGGCAGCCGCCCTAATGGGCTCCGTCCATTTGCTGATATCTTTAGACGCGTTGTCGAGCCTTGCCTGGTCCCGGATGGAGGGCTACAAATCTTGATAAAACCCTAACTTTTTCCAGGCATACTCAGATGAATCACACAGCCATTTCAACCGAACGGTCATACACCGCGGCTACTGCTTGAATTTACGATGTCCCCTGGACTTGGTCACCTCGTACAATGCTACTCTCCTCTTCGAGCGCTGCGCTGATCACTACTCGCAACGAAGCGAGCTCCGTGCTTCCCTCCACACTCTTCACTATTGCCGGACACATGCCGATTTTGTAACGAGACAACCTGAAACGACCGCTGAGCATATATTGAAGCAAGTTCTCTATGCCTTGTTCCTCGCCAATTTTGTTGGGACCATTTATGACAGCTATGTTGCAGAGACTCCTGAAAGAAAAAGTAAGTTGGTTTTTTCGTGTACTTTTGTTTAAGGGCCAAGCGCCCGAAAAGTGCCATAAAACAGTGATTTTCTGAGGCCTACTCCTCCGTAGCGACTAGGTCAATTGGTTTGAAAAAAAAAATGTTTATTATAGATTCATGAACAATAATATCAACATTTGATTTTTTCGTGCAATTAATTATACTTTTGTCAAAAAAAAAATATTTAGCAATTTCGCAACTTTTCGAAACTTTTCCCTACTCCTTCGAAACGGCTTGGACCTTTAGAAACATTTTTACACATAAAAATTGGTGGTTAAATATTCTTCAAAGTGAACATTGCATAGGTAAATCAATCAATATCTCGCAGAGAAAATGGATTTAAAGCGCTTTCCGGGCGCTGCTGGCCGCAAATAAATGCACAGATTTGCGTACTGCCGCCTAGGCGAGTGCGAGAGTTGCGTTTACATAATTTCGGTCAGATGGTTCAAGGGACTATACGCCTTAAGTAATTGTTAACAAGATTTATTTATTTTTATTTGTTTATATAAAGGGTTATTTGTAAAACACCGGCAACCTTTCAGGACTATGTAACTAACGTCGTAAACAACAACTTTTGTTCTATGAGTTTTAAAATTGGTCCTATTTTAGTTTATCAGATTTTCAAACAAAAATAGAAATATTTAAATTGAACTTTCTAAATATTGCGAAGTCTGTGCGAAGTACAAAGCGGAGGGGAGCGGGGATCGAGCGGCGGGGGTGCTTGAGGCGTTTGCGTCGCGTCATACAGGCGTAGGTAGATATAGCAAAACATAACACTCCTTTTTGGGGCAGTCGTGTAAAAATACAGAGTTGAAATGTGTTAGATAGAACAACGAAATCTTGTAGGTTTGTTTTTGATAAATGAATTAAGTTTTGTAAAAAGTTGTTGTTTATGATGTTAGCAATACAGTCCTACAAGTGTGACAACCTTTGTCAGTGTTTTACAAATAACCCTGTATACTTAAGATTCTTTTTTGACTGTTTTTTTAAGACTGTAGGAACGCCCACAATCTTAAGTTTATTGTCTATGGTAAAAATATGTTGTAGGTAGGGTAGACCGGGGACAATTGAAACAGGTCATGATTGCAACAACTTCAATTTCTCGTAAACTATAATACCTACGCTTGTGACGCGTCGTTGGTTGCATCGTCGGCTATGTTCGGTTTTATGTTTAACATGGCTCGAGCCAGCGAGCGACACAGTCGTGCACAGGACGCTTCGACGAATTTCGTGCCAAAAAGTAAATATTCCGGATCTTTAACTTTTGTTGTTTTCATATTTAAGTCTTGTTTTTTTGGCAATTTTCCTTATTTTGGGGTATTGTTTATCTATTTAAGATTGTGTTTATTACTGGTAATTAATGTTTAAGTCAATATATACCAAAATATTGAGTATTGAATTAGAAGATGTGACATGGGTACATTTGAAACGACTTATCTGTGGACGTTTGAAACGTTTCAAACGTCCCCAAATATTCCACGTTTTTATCCGACTGCACAGAAAAAGGTTGTGTTTATTAAAATATCAATCATATAAAAATATAAAAACGCACAGAATTAAAAAAAATAATAGTATCACGATGAAAGAAAATAATCATTTAAAACCACTTTTTACTCACAATCGCTAGGTATTATAAAATTAAAATACCTAATGGTTACAAGTAAAAAGTGGTTTAAATGGTTATTTTATGTTGGGGTTGGGTTACCTATTAGTTAAAATTACATCTGATGGGCAACTCGATAACTGACGACCCTAAAATTGAACCCATGACATTAAGTTTGATCTATATTTTTTATTATAATAATAATAACATAATATATGAGGAATTGATATTCGGTAAATCGATTGATTGATCTTGAATGATGTTGATTGATCTCCTTTGAAATTAAATTTCACAAGAAGAGTTAAACCTATACGGGTCAATAAACGATGGTTATGATTGAAACATTTTTATGCTTGAAACATTGTCATGATTGAAACATTGTTATGATTGAAACAGGCTGTTTTGTATGAGACTGGAATACTTTGTTTTCTCCCCCATGTAAGTGCTATAATAAGCATAATAAGATATTAAGTCTTTTAATAATGTGAAATAGTATTCAATAGCACAAATTAGAGCACTTAAATTAATTAAATAAGATATATTTTGAGTTGTTTATACTGAAAAAGTTTTTGCATGTATAATTTTTTAAATATTTATGTTACGATGACGGATTTATCATGATCTCAATAAACAATTTAGTGGCATGTTAACTTGTTAAGATTGATTAAAAAGCTCCAGTAGTTCATAAAATATTTCCAGTGTTTCAATTATCCCTACATACTGTTTCAACCGTCCTTAGGGTGGGGTCAATAGAACCACTGCGCCCGGTCTTCTTTAATAGGTGATTGTAGGTTAACTATTTGAAATAGAGATATAGATTATGTTTAATTTAGGAACTAGATAACGACCCTTTCAGCGGTATAAATAAGAGGGATGTAGGTACAATAGATAAGTCACTGCACACGGTTTAAGTAAAATTGTTTCAATTGTCCCCGGTCTACCCTACTTATTGTCTATTTCATTTGGGTCTCGGCTCTCGCTAAGAGTCGCTTCTAGCTTCCTTTTGTGGCGGCCTTTTTTGTGGCCGGTGTGCGGCGGGGCCGCCACAAAAAAAAGCTAGAAGCTGCTTCTAGCTTCGCCAGCCACAAGCTGTCGCTGACTTCAGCCTTTTTTTTGCGGCCGCTTCTAGATTTTTTTTTTTTTGTCAGCTTTTTTTAGCTTTTTTTGTGGCCCTTGTGTGGGACCACTAAGAGGAGTGGTCTTAAATAGAGTCTAGAGTTCATAGACCAGTAGTAAATCTATTATGTAAAAGGAGAAACTAACTGACTGACATATTAATTATGCACAGCCCTCTTTCTTGCTCGCACGCCTGACGTTTTTTTACGACATGGTAAGGCCAGTTATTTGACCATTACATGTTTTGCTGTATGGACTTTAAAAGAGACTTTGACCCCTGAGTTTGTTTCGGTGTTTCTTCTCAGGGTAGTCAGCTAGGAAACACCGGCCTCATCTAGCATTAATTGACGAAAAAAAAAAATGACGTGTAAAAGTGTTTTTATAAAACCTACTTGCAAAATAAAGATCATTTATTATTTAGTGTTTCCACCAGGTAAGGTACTCCATCAGGGCTTACTATAAATCAGGTAAAATAGAGGTGGTGGTGGTAATATTGAAAAGATAATAATTAATGATTAATGATTCACATGTGAAGTCAAAACTTGAGCATCGGCGCCGAGTTAGCCTGTCCGTTTTCTATCGTTTACATTTCGGGGAGCACTGGAGTTACACAATTTAATTCCGCTAAGTCCGTTCCATCATCGGACCACAAGACGTACGTCGTTGCGCCACCGGTACATGGTGGACATCCCACCCATACGTACAAAGCGTTTTGGGAACACATTCATTATGCGTACAGCTTAGGAGTGGAATTCCCTGCCGTAGTCTGTGTTTCCTGATAGCTATAACCTAGGGGTCTATAAGTCAAGAGTGAATAGATTGCTTCTAGGCAAGCGTGTTCCATCGTCGGCCACATCATCGCTTACCATCAGGGAGATAGTGGTCAAACGCGAGCCTATCCATAAAATAGGAAATTTACAAACATTCAGTTAGTATAAATAATGTCTAATCTCTTGCCTACTCAGAAAACAAGCTGATCACAGCCTTCTCTATCCCAGCCAACTGGCGTCGCCTGAAATTTATTCGAGAAGGTGGTGATCCTCGGCAGACAGCCCTGATACCTATGGAAGGAGTCAGGTATTTCTGTACTGTGTTCATTTTAATCTAAATAAGGTATAGGTGTAAGGGACAACCCTCCACAAAAATGTACGTTTGGATTGAGGAGCCACTTCATGATTTTAAAAGGAAACTTACCCCTTATTTAGTAGGAAAGCAGATAATTTTGTAGGCCAAACCCCGAAATTTGTAGTAAAACATATCCAAAGTTATATCAATTTTAAAGTGGCTCCTCAATCCAAACGTCTGAACTGAGGAGCCAGCTGGAACACCGAAAGTACTCAATGAATATTATTGAAACTTTTGTATCATTTAGTAGTAATTGTGTATAGTACCTACTAAAAATTTGAGTCTAATACTGTTGATATTCAAGAACATACAATACTTTTAATGTGGCTCCTCAATCTATACACAAGAGCGTGAATTTACATGAAAGTAATTGGTCAATTTATAATTCCACTGCAAAAAACATTTAGTAGTAAGTATGTTTGAATTTGTAGCATACAGAGAAAGTAGTAAAACTGATTAAATTTAGTAAATAAATACATTTTATTTGGCTCCTCAGTCCTGACGTTTTACATAATAAATAATTGATTGTATGTGCCTGATATCACAATGAAATCAAAAACCAAAAACACTAACATTTAGTATAAATGTCTACTAAATACATATGTACAAATCAAAATTGTACATATTCGGTATTTGATAAAAAAAATACTTCTCAATATTCATTTAGAATTTGCTATTAAGGGTGACCATGTTGTGATTGTACCTGGGACAAACGGTCAAACTAGGTAAGTCCATTTTTGTTAAATTAGGGAAGTCATGCCATCTTCTTTTCCAAAAACCCGCAGTATCACGAAACAAAATTCTTTGACCAGTGTGTGTAGCCAGTTACGACTCACTCACAATGAATCGTTGCGGTTTACTATAGGCCTCATAAGAAAACTCAAGTCACCCAAAGGCCAATGAAGAAGGCTGTGCTTGGAGGTTCTCAGCAGCAAATCGAGTTAAGAATAAAGTCGGAACTTAAGGGGAGGTCCAACAGTGGACCTCTTTCGGCTGAAATAAAATGAAAAAATAAATGATGTTAAATGAAATCACGATAAGTATTTTTGAAATTTAATTTTTAACAACTCGACACAGTAGGTAGGTACAGAGATTCTTCATATGTTTTGGGTTTAAAGGTATTCAGAACAGGGTGTAAAGTCCTACAAACTGTCCAATCAAGTTTAACTAACAAAATTATGTATGGAGAGGCTGATTTTTAGGGTTCCGTAGCCAAATGGCAAAAAACGGAACGAACGGGCCCCTACGGTTTTGTTGACATCTCCTTGAGGTGCGCATGGAATACTATGCACCGTCGATGACTTGGGCTCGGTCTGGAAGATTACCGGACGGTTGCTAGCATTACTGTTAAGCAGAAAGAGGCGACCGCTTACCACTCCTCCTTGCTCCGGAAAATTGTTTGTACCAAGGCTGGAACCTTCCGAACTTAGGTACAATGTCCGGTAAAGACCTACGTCATGCTCATGGTAAGGACGCCGTGTTGTCTTTCTCAACGTTTCGCTTTACTGCCAATCCTGTGTAATACTGACAAAATAGTGGATACCTTTACCAAAAAAAACAATGTTTATGCAGCACAAATCCACACATATTATTTCTATGGATACAGGAAAATAGTGCAATTAACACATACAGCCATGGTTTTCGAACAAACGATAATCCAAATCAATAATAAGTATCGACATAAATTTGCAGTTTTGTGCTTCTATGCCATGAAACAAAGATTGTCTTAGTAAATAATGTATTCATGGTCACCCTTCAAAACCATTTCATAGGAAATGAAAGAATAGCTAATAACTTCGTAGATATGTATTTTTTTAAGGCGGGGATTATACGTACATTTAGTAGAATTTTATACTAAATATAGGTGTTTTTTGTTCCAAATTTCATCACAAGTATAGTAGATTAGAGGCCAATTTATTTACCGAGGCATCTCAATTGAGGAGCCACATTAAATGTGTTATATCTCCTGATCCACTCATGTTTGATATCCGGTTCTTATCCTACAAATCTAATATACTTACTACTAAATGATAACGAAATTGCGTATCGATTGAAGTAATGCTTTTCTGAAAAATGACGGGTCATGTGTATAGATTGAGGAGCCACATTAAAAGTATTGTATGTTCTTGAATATCAACAGTACTAGACTCAAATTTTTAGTAGGTACTATACACAATTACTACTAAATGATACAAAATTTTCAATAATATTCATTGAGTACTTTCGGTGTTCCAGCTGGCTCCTCAGTTCAGACGTTTGGATTGAGGAGCCACTTTAAAATTGATATAACTTTTGATATGTTTTACTACAAATTTCGGGGTTTGGCCTACAAAATTATCTGCTTTCCTACTAAATAAGGGGTAAGTTTCCTTTTAAAATCATGAAGTGGCTCCTCAATCCAAACGGACATCCACAAAACTTTAAGGGTTTGCTCAATAGAAAACTGAACAACCTTCCACAAGACTTTTTTTCAGGAAACGAAAAAAAAAATTGCCCTCTCCATACAAACTGTCCAATCAAGTTTTTAATTTTGTATGGTGAGGCTGATTTTTTTTTTCGTTTCCTGAAAAAAAATCTTGTTGAAGGTTATTCAGCATCGTCTACTGAGCAAGCCCTTAAAGTTTGTGGAGGGCTGTCCCTTACAGCCTGCATAAAAGGAGTAACGGACTGACTGACATATCAACGCGTTGATATGTCAGCGCACAGCCGAAACTACTGGAACTAGTACCCCTAGCCAAGTTGCTAATCTGCATTCGTTAACGCTAGCAGAAAGCTGCAAATGTACGGGAATGACGTCATCTCAACGCTCAGTCACGTGGTCAGAACAAAAGAATTGGCGGCGCGGCCAACTCGAAGCGTTCGGCGCAGGCAGGGGGCCTGGAGTGTGAAATTTTGCATAAGATTTCTATTTATAATATAGGCGAGCACTAAGAGAGGATTTACCAAAATTCACTCTCAAGGGGAAATAGAGCAGTGGTGGCCGAGTGGTAACGGCCCCGACTTACGAGTTGTAGGGCGCAGGTTCAAACCCAACCAGGCGCATTAAGGTCACAGCTTATTAGAGCCACCCGGCACCCACCCCACACTGCTTCGTCGCACGGCGTTCACTCGTTGTCGACAGGTGGTCCACAGGTGGAAGCCGCGTTATCACCAATAAGCGTCGCGCGGTCAACTAGTGGACCCCGCGCGGTCAACGAGTGGACGTAGCTTGGTCCACGAATTTTCGAGTAGTCTGTTAACAATTGGCACTAGGTCCACTCGGAACCCGCGCGTTGGCAATGCGCAGTCAAGCAAGGCAAGCATGCGAGCAGCGAGTTGTCACCGAGTGGTACACCCGCCGTCCGCGCGTGGAGGGCTTACGACCGAGGCGATCCAGTGACGCTACGGAGTCGATATATCTACTATCACGCAGGCGAAACCCATGGCAGAAGCTAGTCTCCCAATATAAGACCAAAGACAAGTGGGCGCTGGAAGCGGCGCGGGTTGCTCACACCATAGCGCTTTCATACAAGTGGCCACAGTGAGTAGGCGAGCGGCAAGCGGAAGCCCTGTCCGGAACCCACACCGCTCCCCGCACCGCACTGCCAGTGTGGCCAAGCAACACGCGCGTGTTTCCGCACCCGCGCCGCGCCCCGCACAGCGCTGCCAGTGTGGCCAAGCAAGACGCGTGTGTTTCTGCACCCGCGCTTCGCCCCGCACTGCGCTGCCAGTGTGGCCAAGCAAGACGCGTGTGTTTCTGCACCCGCGCTTCGCCCCGCACAGCGCTGCCAGTGTGGCCAAGCAAGACGCGTGTGTTTCTGCACCCGCGCTTCGCCCCGCACAGCGCTGCCAGTGTGGCCAAGCAAGACGCGTGTGTTTCTGCACCCGCGCTTCGCCCCGCACAGCGCTGCCAGTCTGGCCAAGCAAGACGCGTGTGTTTCTGCACCCGCGCTTCGCCCCGCACAGCGCTGCCAGTCTGGCCAAGCAAGACGCGTGTGTTTCTGCACCCGCGCTTCGCCCCGCACAGCGCTGCCAGTGTGGCCAAGCAAGACGCGTGTGTTTCTGCACCCGCGCTTCGCCCCGCATAGCGCTGCCAGTGTGGCCAAGCAAGACGCGTGTGTTTCTGCACCCGCGCTTCGCCCCGCACAGCGCTGCCAGTCTGGCCAAGCAACAAGCGCATATTTCCGCACCCGCGCCGCGCCTCGCTCTGCGCTGCCAGTGTGGCCGAGCACTCTGTCTCATAATACCTTTTCCAGGACTATAGTTTGACATTTATATTGCTTTATTTTAGAGTCCTGGCATTGGGTTGCACAACTTATGCACATGCCTGCGTGTTCCATTTTATGTCCTACACAATTAATCCAGAAATTTTAGAACAGGTAAGTACCTACTTATCCCCTATATGTATAACTACACTAATATTATAAAGATGTAAAGTTTGTTTCTCTGAAAATCTCTGAAAGTACTGGTCCAATTGCTAAAATTTTATATATATCACCAATTGAAAGCCGCTTTATTCCTGAGTAACATATTTTAAGTACGCGGGTGAAGCCGCGAGCAAAAGCTGGTTATGTATAAAACAAGGTCTTTCATTTCGTCATTCTTATGTATATAAACGCGATAAACTCAAAAATTACTTGACGCATTTTCAAGCGGAAAGGTTAGATGTATAAACTTAGGTATTGTCATCTTCATAAGGCCGACTTTCAATACTCCAAGCGGTTAGGGCCTGCGCATACTTTAGACAAGACTGTCTTAGACAGACTTGTTTACGACGCCGCAGACTTGTCAAATAATAATAATAATTTGTTACACCAAAAAAATTTTCTACAATTCAAATTAACACGAGACAGTCACAATTGTGCTTAATTTTGCGTCTACTGCCGAACTAGGCTAGGTGCCTGCATTTCGGCTCACAGTGCCTCAAACCCTGGAGCTGGGTCTACAAGTACGAACTCAAGATAATGAAGTCAATGTTTTCATTAATACAAGTACAGGAACTTTAAATATTAGAACAAATTAAATAAAACAAAAAAAAAGTGTCTGCGACAAGACAGTTTTGAATACGACAAAACTGTTCGATACGAGTCTGTCTAAGACATTCTTGTTTCAAGGGTGCGCAGGCCCTTAGTGATTCTAGCAGGGGCGTAGTTACCGCCGTATCAGCCGTATCAATTATACGGGGCCGGGACATGTGTAAAAATTCGTAACATGTTATACACAAACTTCAATTCTCTTATTGATAGGAGCATTTTAAACTAAGATCATTAAAAACTTAACTTCTACAAACGAGCTCAGTTTTTAAATAATGACATGAACGAAATCTATCCAGTTGGTCTGGTCATGTCTGTCATGGCCTATCGCGACTCAGTCCCATGTCTCTGTGCTAGTTGGGCCTACGGTGTAAAAAACCTCCACCAGTTACGCCACTGGATTCTAGTTCAATTAACTGTCGGCCTAGGAATCCTATTGGGTGCTGGCGTTGAACAGCCAAATAGCCTTAGATTAAATCAAAACAGCGGAAGATAAGTGACTCGACGCCAGCGCGTGGACCGCTGAAATTAAGCCCCCGTGACTTAATTTCACGCGGTCACATAAACGGGCGTGATAAGCAAAAATATAATTGTTTTGCTTCAAGTGGAGAGTGCCTTCGTGTGCTTTTATACGTTGTACAAATCATACAAAAACGTACCGTCCGTACAGGTAAATTATATTTTTCATACTCCTTCGCTGTTCTTTTCTGATTAGGGTCTAGAACGGTTGAATCGTTTCTTCGGGACTCGTGGAGTTACTTGTGGTCCAGGTTTTCTGATTGCAATGTTAGCGCGTAAAGTATCTTTCCTTGTAATATATCAATGCCTATAGGCATCCAATTAGAGCTTGTCCATTTAACCAGACGACCACGACATAGATATCACTAGATTAGTGCGCTTCACCATCAACGATTGCATCACTGCTTACCATCAGGTAGGATCGCAGTCAAGCACTAGTTAAATATCAGATAAAAAAAATAATTCACCACTGGGTCAGCCGAAACTTTTGAATCTAACGTCTCAATTCCTGTCAATGCAGGTGACACAGCGAATAGATGGCATAATCCTGTCGGATGGAACATCCCTGATCCAGGCTTTCATGATGATGTCCTGCTTCCTGACTGCATACAACCTTCTGATATATTCTCAGAAACAGGAGCTTGGCATATATCTGCTGCCGTTGTGCATCATAAAACGAGTCGTAAGGTGCGTTTGTCTTTGGTTACGTGCTGAAAAGACTATGTTGCCAGATTAGAAATACATTTTTTTTAAGGTTCTCGTACCTCAAAAGGAAAAGCGGAACCCTTATAGGATCACTTTGTTGTCCGTCCGTCTGTCGAGACCCTTTATCCCGGAAACGCGTGAAGGTATCGAGTTGAAATTAAAACCATATACTACTCAGGTCTACTGTTCCTTAAAGCTGTGAAAAAATCTAACTTCTGAGTTAACGAAAAAACAAGCTATGGCCGTTTATGTCGTTTCGACACTCAAGAGAATCAGAATTCATAGGGAAAATTTTTGTACCTCAATTCGGGAATTGAACTGTTTTCATAGGTAAGTTTGTACAGAACCCTCAGTGCGCGAGTCTGACCCATGGCACTTGCCCAGTTTTTTTAAAAAACATAACCGTACCACCACCACTAAGAATTACTCCTCTATCGTGGATAGGTTCACAAACATGTAAATTCACATGTCTATGGAAAAAAAAGTGGGTTTTATTCACTTAAAGTCTGCCATCCCCCCCCCCCCCCACATGTCCCAGAGTGAGAGGAGGCATTTGACGATTTTCCACCAAAATAATGACACTGTTAATTGTTGGCTTGCGAATGCACACTGTTCCGGCCGAATAGGACTTATACAAGGTGCAGTTTTAAAACTGCACAATATTTCAGGAGGTTGTAATAAAACTCATAAATAATCATATAAAAAAACGATACCTGGTCAATAATCAGTAATACTTGTTATTTAATTTTTTAATTACACTAAACTAAATCGATTGATCGATGGCCGCGGGGGCGTGGCTAGGGTGTGGCGTGCGGGATGATGATTGGATGATACATTATTTATGAAACTATCGTTGTGTGTGTGAAAACGCCTTTTATTGTTCCGTGTTTGTGTGTGTGAAAAAAAGAGCGGTTATAAAAAAAAAAAAATTACCTACTTATTTTATTATTGATTCGGGTCGAGAATCACTAACATAATTACCTCCTGAAATATTTTGCAGCTTCAAAACGACACCTTGTATGTATTACCCAATTTGTTTTTGAACTAACTATACTTCCTTCCAGGATAACCCCAGTACACCTCCTGATCGTTGGCTACGGAGCGACCTGGTGGATGTACTCCCGCGACGGCCCTCTGGTCCCCATCACGATAGGCTTGGAGAGCGCAGCCTGCAAGACCAAGTTCTGGTCTCACTTCTTCTATATCAACAACATTATTGACCCTAGCAATTTATGTGTGGCTCCAACCTGGTAAGAAAACAAGGTCTAAGTATTCATTATTTTTATCTTTCTTCCCTTTTAAATGTTTTTGCTAACACACGACTCTCGTAGCGCATTTCTAACGTGCTTTTTGGCACATCATTTGCTTTTCTTTCTTCATTTCTGTCTTGCCATCTTTCTTTCATTCTTAATTTTTCTTTCTTTCTTTCTTTATTTTTTTCTTTCTTTCTCTCTTATTTCATGATCGTCAGGTTCCTGCCCGTCAACATGCACATGTATATCGTGGCTTGTACCTTTACACTTCTTCTCTGGCGACGAAGAAGGCTCGCCGTCAGACTGTACGCAGTTCTATTTGCCGCTTCCTGTTTGATGACCGGCGCCATTTCTTATATCAGAAAATATAAGGCATTTACTTTCATCGCGACGCCTGAGTGAGTACTTCATTGCTGTAATTTTATTGGAGACGTACGACTGACTCGTACGTCTACAATTTTTTTGTTTGTAGGAGGTAATCTCTGAAAGTACTGGCCCGAATGCTACAATTTTTTCACTGATAGAAAGCTGCTTTTTTTCTGAGTGACATTGGCTATATTTATGTACGCGGGCGAAGCTGTGGGCAAGAGCTAGTATCTAATATTGGCACATTAGATTAAGTATGGGGTAAAAATTTCGCGTAAAGTTCCACGCGCGCCTCAAAGTGTTGTCAGCAAAACTGAAGGGGCACAGTAGGCCCGCTAGGGCTACGGCCATGTTTGAAAGAGTCACCGTAGTTCTGGAACGCCAAGGGCAACTGAAGGATACAAATGGGTTTTAGTCACTAAAAGTCTGATACGCCCTTTTGCTCCAACCAGCAGGAAAAGACATTTGATGATGTCCCATCTCAAAAAACAAAGACAAAAGGGTTTGGAGGTATGCGGAACAGAAAGCAAAGTCCCACATACCTCCGTCCGTTGAAAAAGGAGGATCCTGCGGCCAGACGGGTGTTATGTCTGGTGGGCGACTGCCCGATAGTTGATTTCGGGCTATTGTATATATGTAATATTCAAATCGCGCGGAGAACTTTGATTGCGCGATGCAGGATTTCGTATTTTATAGTTCGTATGTGGCGCCATACACGTCGCTACAAGGGTATGAAATTAGTTTTCTGTTTTTCAGAGAAGTGCGTAGGATATTCCGAGATACTCCCTCGTTCTCAGAGTTCTACATATCGTCATGGGGAGCTCTGCCGGCTTGTTTCGTTGGGCTGATCTTCGCTCACGTACTGTTTGAGTTAGACGAGAGAAAAATCAAGCTTTGCGATTATAAAGTAAGTGTAACAAATCAATCAATCCGCCTACTCTTTTCCTTACGAGTGAGATGAATTAACTTGCAGCAAGTCTGCAATATGTTCATTATTGACTTAAGGCCGAAGTTGCGTTAGGCGGACGGCCACGACCGGCATCCGTCGCGTGACAAAGAGCGTGTGTCCCTGCGCAGCGTCGCTAGTCCAACTTAAACGGTGTTCCTGTAGTCGTGTCGATGAAGAACTTAATCTATTTATTACGTAGCAAAAAGGGGAGCGTGGCCCGGCTCCCCGCGATGGATGCCCACGCGGTCTTTTGTATGGGACAGCGCAGGCGACCGCTCTATGCAATTTCAGCCCTAAGTTTATTGTTAATTCTGTTTCCTGATTGATCGCTAATCTATCCATCCTAGCCTTTTTTCCAAACAAGCTTCGGGTAGCTTAGGGTTGGCTTCCAGTCTCAACGGATGCGGTTGAATACCCGTGTTTTACCCGTGTTTGGATTGTAGAGGCCTACCAGACCACCACAACCCAATTATTAGTATATAATTATGGTATATAATAATTATGGTATAGGTACTAATAAAGTTCTATGTTGTAGTGGTTCGTTTACCTCCACTACACGGGCTTCCCTCTTCTGTTCCTCTGGTCACTGACTGGCATGTTTGCGCGCACACACAACTCTGCCTTCTTCATGGCGGTCTACATAGCCTTCGACAGACCTTTCTACTGCGTTCTGATGGCCATCGGACTGATGGGACTCTTTCATGTCGATGGTAAGGAAATTAGTACGAATTGTAGCTTTAAGAATGTAGGTGATACGGTGGAGCATGCGGTGGAGGTGTGACCCGCTTGGGCGGGGCACAGGCCGTGTCCTCGGAGGATCGATCGGCGCCAACGACCTCTCACGCCGGGATCTGGTACTGGCCATGGCAAGCGGTCGCATCCTTCTGCAAAACAGTAATGCTAGCGAAGGAATCGGCCGTACGCCTGAGGGAACCGACTTCCGCACGCCACGCCTCCGGGGTCCCGACCCCGATTTCCAGCCACCGTGGCGTGGGCGTGGCCTTGTGGGCAGCGAGCAATGGGTAACCCGCCGTCTGGCCGTCCGGTAGTGATAAATGATATTTATTTTGCAAATAGATTTAAAGAACACTTTTACACGTCAATTTTTTTTTTCGTCCGTTTTAGTTAGGTACCTACCTACTGGATGAGGGTGTTTCCTAGCTGACTATCCTGAGAAGAAACACTGAAACAGACTCAGGGGTAGTGGTATCCAACGATTATAGATTTGGATGGGATTATGAATGAATCGTATTTACTTTTGTCTGATGTCGAAAGACGACTGCTGACCAACATTTGGACGGCCGTAACAGCATTTAGACATTATGTAATCTTGAACCTCAGTTTAATTAATTCCAAATTGATCAAGCCATTTTGACTGGTCTGTTGGTCTAGTTGTTAGTCGCCCTGACTGCTATGCCGGAGGAACCCATGAGATTCGATTTCCACCTAGGCAGGAGAAATGTTTGTGTGATGAGCATGATCATTTTTGTTCTGTGTATAGGTGTAATTTTTCTGTAATATGTATGTACCTATGTATTTAGAAATATAAAAGTATGTTTATCAGTTGGTATGTACATAGGTACATACTCATAACACAAGCTCTGCTTAGCTTGAGACTAGATGGCGTTGTGTGATAGTTAAGGAAAAAAAAGTTGATCATGCCATTTTATTTACATACAGGTCGCGCGGTGAATCAAGATCGCTCGGTGAAAGTAGTGGGGGCAATCGGCGCATGTGTACAATTGCGCACAGAAATTCTTAGTATGTTAGGATTTTATTTTTAATTTCGTATGTTTGAACCTTAGTAACATAACTTATAATAACACTAGTTTTTGATTGTAATTTATCTTGTACTTAAGTAGGTAAATTCAAAAAATTAAAAATTATAAAATAAAACAAAATTAAAAAAAAATAATTTCGTTAGTTTCTTTCTTTAACGTAATAATTCACGTCGTAAACCATTTTTCTGGCTAGCCGTTTTAAAACTTTATTTTTAACCATTTTTTTTTACGACTACGTGTTACTATAACGATAACACAAGCTGTACGCAACAGTACCCAAGTACAACAGTATCCAATGAGAGGCGAGAACGCAACGCGGGAATTGAAGAGCGACTCTATCTACCAATGACGTGTCGCCGACGGCGCACACCCGCCCGTACGTCGCCAAATAGACCGTAGAATTGAATACTGCGCATGCCCCTTCCACTTTTGCCGAGCGATCTTGATTCATCGCGCGACCTGTAATCCCAATCGGATTCTATGAGAACAAATATTTTCTGATTTCTTAAATTTACGATTTTAATTCCTAGTTTTAGAGACGAAGCTGACCCAAATATGTGTTTAGAAAAAACGTACACATGATCCTATTATCTAAATCCATATTTTTTTTTAGGTCCTATTAGGAGGTTCTTCTGTTGGGATGGTTGGCGTTGCTTGGGCCGCATGTCTCTAACAGTGATGCTGCTGCACTGGTGCATCAATAATACCATCGCGACTAGACCAATGGCTTTCAGCACTTCTGTACTTGACGTTGTTAGTTTCTTTGTTCTTAGAACAGTTTATTTGTGTTTTAAAAACATAACTATCACATATCTCGCTAATCTCGCCTTTATTCTCCGAACATTTACCTACCCCGCGTTCCGAATTGCGATATCAGCGCTGTTAGCGCGTCAACAAATCGCCTGCGCGCCTGTAGTGCGTTCATAAAAAACCAGAGTCGAGTAGAGTTGCAACCACGGAATAAAGAAAAGTAGAGGAAGTGCCCCTCAGATATCGCGCGCGTGTCAACATTAGGTCGAGATGCGCAACATTTAGCTTATTCGCCGTCAGACACTTGTCGCGATTGGTTCTCTCAGAAATACGCGAAATATTACAAATTATGCCTGGTTTTTCGGTTTTGACCTGCAAAAACGAAAGCAGAAAAAAAATGTATCTTATGGAGGTGTATTGTATCATCGTTAAGTACTAAACTTTGTTAATTTTTAATAAAATTGATTTTAAATGACAATACCACATTTTATGACTTTAATGCAAACTATAAACAACCTTATTGTCATAATTACAAAGTCTAAATACACTTGGCCGTCATCTACAAAATCATGACATAAATTCTAGTAACTTCCACTCAATTAGGGATGGGACACATCCGTAAAGTAGGTCGGTATCGATAATTTTTATTTATTTCCAACTATTTATTTCATGGCTGGCACCATCATTCAGAAAATTTGTGTCGGACTTTTCATGTGTATAATTTATAAATATTTAACTAAGATTGCACATAAATCACGAGGTTTTAACAACACGTAACCTGCATCCGTCCGAAATAGGTGCGGGTTGCTAATCACTTTCTTTACTTCTTCACGCTTGAAAGGCTGAATATTACATAATATTAACCGTAATACATTAACTTCATAAAACAAGTATAGATATTTGAACGATAAAGCAATACCTACTAAGAACATTTTAATTTTTTCAAAAAAAAAAATATTTCAAAGTCAGTCCACAATTGACCGAGATATCGGTGAACAAAACATACATTAAGCCGAACATAGAATCTTCTCCTTTTCGAAGTCGGTTAAAAATAAGATTACCCCCCTACATACAAATACCTCTTTAACATTGATACCTATTTTAAAGATAATCAATCTTATCCATTATTAAGCATTTGTAAGATGTTAACAAATTATTACATTGCTTACCTGAATAAATTACGTAACATCAATATTAAAATATCGATATACGTCTACATCTCTAAATGGGTAGCAAAAGTGATTACATGTGCAGGTGAATATGGCATCTATTTCAAAGATGATAGCGTTCTGAATAGTCTGAATAGAATGAATTGGTTACAGCGCCATCTAGCGTGGAGTAGCTGAACTCGTTGTAAATTGGTTATAAGACGAAAAACATCTTTATTGTTTGTGTCATGTCAAATAATAACAACTTTCACTTGTTGTAATAAGACTTAATTTATGAAAGCAATAAGAAGATGATTAGTAAAAGTTGCGTTTTTAATTTTTAGCCAATCATATTACTGTTTTTTATGTGTGTAGTGGACAATTTGATATGCAAATGTGTGAGTTCGGCGACACTAGTTCCCGTACTTTGCCAGGATAGGGCACTTCTACCTGTATTTTCTGTTCTGTGGTTGCAACCCAGGGTCGTTCATAAATAACTCGAGTAGCTACCCAAGAGTTATCCCAACTAACTCTAACTTTGAGTAGGATAAGTTGGAGTAAGCGGCAATATGCTTGGCATATAGGTATGTTCCCGTTCAAAAATGCCAGGGTAGAGTAATTAACCCAATGACGTCATTGGAGTTAACTCTAAACTCAAATTTGAACGCAGCCCTGCACATGCGTTTACAATCATTTGGAATGACTGTTAGTGTTAGCGCGCTAACATCGAAAATATCGCAATTCGGTAAGCGGGGTATGACAGGCGTTCTTATAATATCTACTCGCACATTCTCGTAGATTCATTCCATGATATCACGAGCCTCTTGCAGTAGCACCTGGAATCTGGCTTCAAGAGGGATGGTATTTTATCTAGTTTATATTAACCGGCCAAGAATCAAGGCACATGAGTTACCACCCATTAACAGTATTTAATTATTTGATGCGTAATTAAAAAGTATTTTTATTAATTCACTAGCTTTTGCTCTCGTTCTACCCTACTGTACCTTACTCTACCCTATTCTACCCTACGCTACCCTACACTACCAATTTTTTTTTCCCATGAACCTCCTCACAAGAACAAAATCGGTGCAGCTGTTCTCGAGATTTGCGCTTAGCAACACATTTAGTGATTCATTTTTATATTAAAGATATGATCAGAAATATATAAGCAAGAGGTTTCTCATAGTTTCTGCTATTTCTACTTGTGCTATAATTTGATAAATCGCCCAAATTGTTTCAGTTCGTGGACTGGAGCGCAACTCATGTGTTAACATACGCTGTCGCCGTACCAATCACGGTCTTGGTAGAATTTCCTATGCAGAAATTCTTAGAAGCATTATTTTTTTAACTGATTATTAAGTGTACGTGAATGTAATAAAGAATCAGAAAACAAACAAATGTATTTCATTTAAAGAAGCTTTAATAGCAATTTAATTTGGGTGGGTTGGTACACTTTTTTAATTAAAAACGCTTTTATTTATTTTTCTAAGTTGAAAGTGCGGAACTATTCTTACGAAAAGTTCAAAAGTTCAAAAGCGCATTACACTGATAATAATGCAAAAAGACTAGATGTCCAATACCGTTTCGCATGTCATGTTGGAAACGAAATTAAAAAAATTAAAAGTTAGACATGGGATGAGCAATTTTGGATTTAATCCAAACGGATATTTATTCGATTTCAGACTTTGATATTGATTTCTAAATCCGTTTTCAGGTAACAGATTTCTGTAGCGCCTAGTCTCACCGATTCACTAGCTTACTTAGATTCGTTCGTTTAATGAGCTAACTAAAGACAACACACACTACACAGTACTTCTAAAATAATAATCACATTGAGGTTGGTGGGATTTTCATTAAAAATAAAGATGATATTAATCGCATATTTCAATGTGCTATATACAGTATATAGCACATTGAAATATGTATATAATATACTTTGCTTTTTATTCCTTTATTCCATTAAGATACGTTTGGATAGAAAAAGAGAAAGGGAATTTCTACACATCAGTAAAGGACCTATTACGCTGCGCTGAATATCGCGTGCGATATTCCGACTCGTACTATTTTTCATTCATAGAAAGACAGTCTAACCCTTATTACACTACGCGATATGTCGAACCATAGACTAGACTGTCTTTCTATGAATGAGAAATAGTAGGATCGCACGCGATATTCAGCGCAGTGTAATAGGTCCTTAAGTTTACGGTTTACGTTTACACACTACACAATTCGTTTGATGATATCAGTCTGTGATTTGATTCAAGGACCTATTACACTGCGCTGAATAT
Organism: Mythimna ferrago; assembly: GCA_910589285.2. Classification (NCBI taxonomy): domain Eukaryota; kingdom Metazoa; phylum Arthropoda; class Insecta; order Lepidoptera; family Noctuidae; genus Mythimna; species Mythimna ferrago. Next base: position 11,702,719 of record OU342690.1, on the reverse strand, counting down.
CGCGTGCGATATTCCGACTCGTACTATTTTTCATTCATAGAAAGACAGTCTAACCCTTATCCTTATTCTTCTCTCTACATAGTTATTGTACTCTGTGCCCTTATTACTCTACGCGATACGTCGAACCATAAACTAGACTGTCTTTCTATGAATGAAAAATAGTACATTCGCACGCGATATTCAGCGCAGTGTAATAGGTCCTTTATTGATTTAGTTTTTAGATTCGTCCGGTGCTATAGAACAGTATCGTTTAGCACGGTTACGTCTATTTTTGAAAGTGTTTTCCTTTTAGTGAAATCGAATATCATCGATTTGTGTTTGAAATCGGATACCAAATTCGTTTTGATTTAACAGACTGTCGCGTCTCATGCCTAGTTAAGGTAAAGCAGCCATTTTGATTTCTCCTGTCTCTTGACAGGCCGGTGTATGGAGAATATTTCGATTATAAATATTAAACACGTTTTTGAGGCCGAATTTGTGTTGATGAAGTGAAAAGTGTAGTGTTCATCATGGCGCGATACGGTCAGAGACCGGAGAATGCCCTCAAACGGGCCAATGGTTTGTACTGAATTCTTATGATTATGATACCACGTTGCATTTATGAATGACCTTAGGTTACGCTCCCCATCACCAGATTATACACACAATATGTTAAAATAAACCCCTTTTTACCGCTGTTATAGTTAAATGCATTAAAATAAGTGGTTGTTTATTTTGTCCTCAATGTTCCTAAAACATAACCAACCAAAAGATATTGCCGCATATTTTGCGTAACAGAATCCATTGATAACCTAGATCTATTCTATCAAATTGTATTAATTTGGTGGTCATAACCAGTCGTAACTCAAAACGTCGCCCTCCCCGCTACCTGTCCTATCTCACAAACTGGCGTATCCGCACTGCAGTCGTTCTTTTTTATCTCGAGTAGCTACCCCAGAGTTAACCCAACTAACCCTAACTTTGAGCAGGGTAGGTTGGAGTAAGCGGATATATGCTTGACATTGCCAGGTGAACTCCGCGTTCAAAAATGCTAGGGTAGAGAAATTACCCAATGACGTCGTTAGAGTTAACTCTACAGTTAAAACCGTTTACGACGACATCGTTTAAAACAACATACCGGTTATATTGACCCAAATGAAAGGTCCCGACTGAATGCCATATGATCGCCTTATAAAAAATACTGCTTTTTACGACATTGCTTATTACGACATATCTCATTTAGCGACCTTATTTAACCAATATTTTCGGAGAATTGTATCTGTTAGAACGACCAGTTTTATTGTAAACAATTTGAATAGGCAACGGTGTCCACATCTGGTCAGTGGCTATTAAGATCGTAAAAGTAAACAAAAACATGTCGAGTTTAGGGTCTTTTGTAATTCCCAGAAACAAAATATGTACACGTGCAAGCAATAAAATCAAAGTCCGCTTTCTCAAATCTGTTCAGTCAGTTTGTTACTTATCTGTACACAAGACGCCCCAAAGCATATTTTTGAGTTAATTGTGAATCTTTTAACATGTCGAAAAGAAAAAGAAAACAAATCGATATCGAAGAAAAATCGCGTATTATGGTCTCAATGCTGTTAGTGTATTACGAAAGATTGTTCTTTTCAATGAACAGTTTCACATCCAGGGAAATTATGACAATACACTAATTAAAATTCAACGTGAACTACAAAATTCATACGCACGACAAAAGTGTTTCAAACAGACTAAAATTACATATTTTATGATACATAAAAATGATTAATATTCTCTCATATCTTCTATGTGAATTTTTGTATGTAGCTACACATTCAATTATACTACCTAGGTAATCAATAAAAAAAATACTTTTTCTTGTACCTCAAAAATATCACCGGTTGTTACGACTATCGGTTTTTACGACCGAATATGAGTAGTCCCTTCGATGTCGCTATAACAGATTTTGACTGTATTTTGAACACAGCCCTGATATTACCAACGTGTTTATAACATTATTTTGAATAAGTTCTCTCTAATCGTCGTATCTGTGTCGTTTACCGTTTTGAAGATAATCACGTATTTTGTTTTGCGTAAGTGCAAAAAATGGGAAAAAATACCCTTACTACCTTCGTACCTTATGGCTTTAGGGCCATTACTAACTTAAACAATAAGCCAAGAGCAATATAAAACACTTATTGATTCATTAATAAAGCTAGAACTAACGCAACTACAGAAACATGATTTTAATGCCCGAACGAAAAACAGTTCCCCTGGAAAAATATCAATTGTTAATTACGTCAGTTAGCAGGGAGGGTGACAAAAAGGGCTACTATAATTTATTGTGGAGTAAAATAAACTTATTTTAAATCTATCTAAATTCTATTCCTACAACAGCTGCTAATGAAAAATACTTATTTTTGTCATAGTGAGTTAGTATAATTATAATGTTTACCTACTTTTAAAATGATCCATGAAAACAAACAACCAATTTGTGTACTTTTTCTGTTCAACAGAGTTTATGGACTTGGACAAACCAGCCAGAGCTTTAGATACTCTGCAGGAAGTGTTCCGCAACAAAAAATGGGCGTACAACTGGTCCGAGTCGGTGCTGGAGCCCATCATGTTCAAGTACTTGGAGCTTTGTGTGGACTTGCGCAAGTCACACATTGCCAAGGAAGGCCTGTTCCAGTACAGGAATATGTTCCAGTCTGTCAACGTTGGGTCACTGGAGCAGGTTATAAGGTAAGGGAGAATTACTGTTAAAAAAAACCAAGAATAATAAAAAAATATCAGACTGAGGATAAGGATTTGGAGCAAATTCAGCACTTGTTTTAAATTAACCTTTCAATCGTGGTAATTAGAGACACACTAGAAAGACAATAAGGTGCGCGAACGCTGGCATTCGCTTGGGGTATCATTTTCTTTATGGCAGTTTCTTTATTTCTTATCTAGTGTATAACTTTAGCCTTCTGAGTACACAGATTTAATATGTTTATTATTAGTTCCTAGCTTATGAAATATAAACCAGATTGTGAAATGTACTTCTCTTTCAAGAAGTTATAAATAAATTGAAAACAGGCACAAATAAAAAATCAAATCAAAAACATTTATTTCAAATAGGCCATTTGCAAATAGTCAAATGTTGATCATTCCAAGAAAAGTGAAGCTAAATTGCATGTTCCAAAGGGTAGATTTCTATGGAGAAGAACATGCAAGAAACTACATGGACACTCTTTTAAATCATATAATGAGTTACAAATAATCTTGGTTACATATTTCTTGTTGCTTCTATGAATTTACTTCAAATAAATTTCTATACATGGCATGTTATCTGTTAGTGTTTTATTAAAGTTTATACATTATTAAGTGTGTATGTTCATTATGTGTATGTACTTTTTTAGCTAAATTTCCTAAGCACTTTTTTGTAATAATAGGTACCTAATTTAAATTACTGGAAAAATCCTTTAGCATCTATATTTTTGCACAAATGGGGAGGTGCTGTTTGAAGTTTTAGTGGTTTTGCATTCACCTAATTATTTATAGACATATGTATATTTGTACACATATTTAATAAAAATAGTATAGCTATAAATACTAAGTATAAAAATTCTTTAAAGTTTGAAAAAAAAAAAAGAAAATTTAGTCAACTTGCTGAATGATGTTTTATCATTGCAAACACCATCTAATGAGATGTAACTAAAAAATCACTTGTAGCCCGCCGAAAAGCCATAGTTAGGGTGGGGAGGGATAGTCAAACTTTTATTGACTAAAACATACCTTCAGTTAGGCCCGTATTAATAAACGATGCTCAACTCCGTCCTCAAGTGTGATATCATTTGATCCCCGATTATACGATGACAGAAGCTCAAGATCTTTGCTAATTAATAAACACATGAGTACAGGATCTCAGTTACCAAGATCAGCTCCTCAATGCGCTGTACTCAAGCTTAGCTTACGTGAGCGATTACGTCACATTGGCCGAAGTTTAAAATATAATGCCTTTTAATGGGAATATAAAATACCGAATCTTGAACAAATCTGATTTTTTTTTTATTTACTTGGCAATCCAAAAGGATTTGAAGCATTTCTTACATCAATTTTTGATAAACGATATCGCAAAGGCCATAAAATAGCATAATAGTACTCTCTATTTCGTCGTAATACCTAATTAATTCGACTCAAAATATTTACAAACTCCATGTTTCGCGCTACGATAATCACGACCTCAAGTCCCGGTCGGTCTACACTCATGATCTGGCAGCTCAAGTACAGAGATTGTTGTAAACTTAAGTTTCGAGTTTCGTTTATTAATCAGACAACACTCGGCTGATGCCGTAAACCTAAGCTGAGCTTGAGCTCGAGCTTGAGCTTGAGCTTAAGCTTGTGAATCTCGTTTTTTTTTTTTTTTTTTTTTTTTTAATTAAGATAAACTAGTGCTTGACTGCGATCCCACCTGATGGTAAGTAGCGATGCAATCTTTGATGGTGAGGCGCACTAGTTTACTATTAATACGATCAAGACCTCAAGCTTGGTATTAAGTACGAGATCTTGGGCTGAGGAACGTTTATTAATACGGGCCCTAGAGTTCCTTCAGTTCACCGGAACTCTTTCGAATGGTCCCATAGCCCTGGTAATTACAAAAATATCTTATTAACACTTCAGACCAGGGATGTTACGGAGCTTCGACTCCGACTCCGTTAAGTCGGAACTTTCGATATTATTACACCTTCGGTTCCGACGTCGGCTCCGATACTTTTAAATCGGAGGTTTTAATCGGAGGTCCGGAATCCCCCTCACTTCCGCTACGTGCACTCTATTGTCAATTATTTTTTCACTTGTTGTTAGTTTGTTGACGCACACGACACATTCATCTTCTTTATAATTATAAAATTAAAATGAAAAAAAAATTGACTGAATAATGTTTTATTTGTTCTTAAATAAAAATCTCCTGCCACCACTTCTGACCCTCTTCCGCCTCCGGTTCCGATTCCGGTTCCGATTCCGGTTCCGACTCCGATAAATCAAATTTAAAAACTCCGATTCCGCCTTCGGTTCCGATATAATTACCTCCGCTACATCCCTGCTTCAGACTTAATAGAAAGAAGAAAGAAAACTACTTGATTTGGCATAAACACTTGTAGATACACACAATGTAGTAACAACATGTAGACACTAATGATAATATAAAAAAAAAGAAACAACTAACAATGTGTTTATCACAGCGCCAATTAGGTCCAGTTCGGCAAAAATGCCACACAACTACATGTTAGTTTTAATATCACTTTCATTTTCTCAGAGGCTACCTACGCATGGCTGAAGAGAGAACAGAGGCAGCTCGTGAGCAATCCACAGCGGCGGTCATTGAGACTGATGACCTGGACAACCTTGCCACTCCTGAGAGCATCCTGCTCAGTGCTGTGTCTGGCGAAGATGCACAGGATCGTTCGGATAGAACAATACTCACACCATGGGTAAGGAATTGGATTAATTTAGTAATTCAGGTTTTAAAAGTGAACCAAAGTGTGATACACTCTCTTTCTGAAAATACCCTTAAATAAAATAGATTAAATAACTAGTATAATAGATCATTATTAAATTTCTTTATTGCCTTCTGCAAATATTACTACATACACCACCAGATTACAAACGTGTAAATTAACTGGCAATGAAGCTTGTGTCTAATACAGTTTCAAAAAGGACACCCCATGATCAACTTAAGGAATAATCAGCTTGAATGAGCTATTGTTATCTGGCGGGGCAGTGACTCCATACTGTGAAAGATCAATATTACCACCATATACCTATTGCTAAATGTCCTAGGACAGATTGCATAATGAAAGAGAAAAAAACAAAACGTACCTTAAGACCACTACCTTTCCGTATAGTATTTGTTATTATTTGAGTCGCTCTTTCAAAATATGAGCGCAGCGTCCCGTCGCTTCGCTTCTCTGAACTGACCCTTAATCCAGTATAAAACCAAAAGATATGCATAATTGTGTAAATAATTAAAAACTCCATCTATTTTTCTAGGTGAAATTCCTGTGGGAGTCGTACTGCCAATGCCTCGAGCTCCTCCGTACGAACGCGCACGTGGAGACTCTGTACCACGACATAGCGCGCATGGCCTTCCAGTTCTGTCTCAAGTACTCCCGTAAGACTGAGTTCAGAAAGCTTTGCGATAAGCTCAGGAAACATCTTGAGGATATTTGCAAGCCCACGGTAAGTTTATTTTTTTGTTCAGAGTAGTTCAGGTGCACAGGTATAGGAATAAATCTGAAAATAGTAAATTGGTTGTTACCTACGTCAGAAAAAAAAACTTTTTTTGCAATTCGGAAAACTCTTCGAGCATCCATTCGGGAATAGGCTAGTTGCCGTAAAAAATGTGGTGGGATCGCAGTCAAGTACTAGTTTATAAAAGATAAAAAAAAAAAAAAAATTAGTCCGTCTTTTAGATTATCTAAAAATAAGGGACACGTATTTTTTCATTTGTAAATTAAACCAAAAATGACAAAGATATAGCCCATTAAAGTTACGTGTAACACGCCGTGCTACATTTTTTCGCACGGGGTGACGTCACACGTAACTTTAATGGGCTATATCTTTGTTAGTTTTTTTTTAATCGAAAAAAGAAAAAATACGTGTCCAATATTTTTTTATAATCTAAAATACAGACTAAATAAAATGTAATTATTTTGACCCTGGAAACTACCCAATTGTAGTTTGCACGGAACCCTCAGTGCGCGAGTCCGATTCGCACTTGCCCAGTTTTTTTTTTTTTAATTTGTTATTTATAATAATAGTGCTTTATTCTCGTGCCTGTTTAACATTCCCTTTGATTCTTGCATAAAGTATAAACGAAAACTCAATTTTACGTGTTTTACTAATAGGTGCAAACTGGCAACGTGAGCATCAGCAAGCCGGAGACACAGCAACTCAACTTGGAGACTAGGCTGTTCCAATTGGACAGTGCTATCCAGATGGAATTGTGGCAGGTTTGTACATCTTAAAGTTTTATAGCCTTGAAAAAATTCGCCGACATAGACTCCATAACTATGATGGCGTATAAAAACGTTTTTAAACCACTGTGCCATTTAATTATTATTATTTATTATATTTGATCATAACATACAACGATCCATGTTGGTCGAAATAAATTATTATTTTTATTTATACATAGACAATTTTAGTGAGGCATTTTTATCCATTCATAAAATGTCGAAATTCAGGATGACTGTATATATTTTTTTTTTTTTTCAATCTTTATTAAGGAGCTTTGTCACAATTTTGACCATGTTGCTCCATCATAACCAAATTTTGTGTTTTGATTTATTTTAGATGATTGTAATAAATGTTGTTGTAATGACTGTATATTAGTGGCCCATTTTGGAACCACAATCATAAGACCGACCGCGACCATGTCAATCTCTACCTAGTCCTCCTTTTTTTGGGATCTCAACTGAAATTTCCTTGATACAGGAAGCCTACAAAGCCATCGAAGACATTCACAACCTGATGAACATGTCAAAGAAGACGCCTGTAGCCAAGACCATGGCCAACTACTATGGCAAGCTGGCTCTGGTGTTCTGGAAGGCCGGACACTGCCTGTTCCATGCCGCAGCTTTGTTGAAGCTGTTCCAGCTGTCCAGGGAGATGAAGAAGAATATTACTCAGGAGGAGTTGCAGAAGTAAGTCTTAGCTATTCACCCTATCAATTTTCTGTACTAGATAGTGAATATCTCCGGGAGTTTAGATTTTTTAGCTATAGTTACTTCAGTTATGTCTAGAGCTGGAGTCTGTGTCACAAAATAGATAGGTTTAGAAGACAACCTACATACAAAGCACGCTCGAGCAACGCACACATAGACACCGCTCATGGACACGAATACACGATATCTCGGCTCAATCGCCCGGTCGCGCTCAAACAGTTCGGCGCAACGCGCTGACATGTGTGCGATCGCCTAGGCGTAGGTATAAAAAGTGAAGAAAACATGAGATTGACTTCTGTACCTATCTATTTTGTGACTGTGTTTCCTGATAGCTACAACCTGGGGATCTTTGAGTCAAGAGTGAATAGGTTTCTTCTAGGTAAGCGCGCTCCATCGTCGACCACATCGTCGCTTTCCATCAGGTGAGATAGCGGTCAAGCGCGAGCCTATCAACAATTAAAAAAAGTTAATAGATTACTTCTAGGCAAACATCATCGATCATATCATCGCTTACCATCGGGCAAACGCGAGCCTATCTATAATAATATTATGAAACTGAAGAGTTTGTTTACTACTGGTCCGATTGAAAACCGTATTTCTTATGTGACGGTATTGATGTTGAAACGTTAACTGAAACTCAGTGTGCCATATTTACGGTCTTTTCTTTATTTGATACCTCCGAAATAAATCCCACGACTATCTGCCTCTATAGTCAGTCGTGGTAGGCCTCGGAGGCACATCATATGTTCGACTTGACGCGACAGAGCGCGCACTCAAACGCACTCTGTGTTAATTAACGTCGGCACAAACTACTACCAAATAACCTTACATCGACCGGAATGTCCTACAATTTTGTTGATTGCTACTTATATTTGTCGAAAGCTAGTTCCAAAAATGTAAAGCCGCGTACAGACATTGCGAGGCGTGCGTCGCGAATGGTTCATCACGCATGCCTCAACCTGAGGCATACTACGCGTTCCAAATGAGAATAGGACCGATTCCTATGTTTTGACGTATCGTCGTACTGTCAAATCGAAGAAATTTTGGCAAAATTGAAGAACTCAGAGATGAGTAAAATTGAAGAACTGGATTCTGATTAAACTTTTTTCGTTCACAGTTCATAAATAAATAAAAATTTTCGTAACTTAATTAATGTTTAAAATTTTCTTCTCTCGATTTGACAGTAAATCGTGATGTCACAACGTGGCGGGCGATCCTATTCTCATTTGGAACGCATTGTACGACGTTACATTTATGCGTGCGTCCCGAACGACACATGTTCAAGCTGAGCACGCAAACCACCACGCACGGTGATTCGGTATCGGCCTCACAAAGAACACCTGTCCGTCCACACAGAGCGCACGGGTCGTATTGTGGCGGCATTCGCAACGATCGTATGACGCGAATGCTTACTGTGAACACACTCACGTCCACACAGCCTGAGGCATGCGAGACGAAACATTCGCGACGCACGCCTCGCGATGTCTACGCGGCTTTATAAAAAGTCTGAACACACATTCGACACCAATCCGCAATCAAAAGATATATCTGAAAATTATATGGCTGATTTAATACCTCAACGCCTTTTACATTCTTTCTCTATAAACCAACTGGCACATTGACTTTTGTTTTTAAACTTTTAACCACTAATGTCACCGTGTTTTCCTGTCCTAATCGCCAAGGTCGTATGTCAACTGGGTATATCTACTCCACCTCGTTTAGCTCTTCGATCCCCAAGTTGAGGAAATGGAGTATTAGTTCGTGAATGTGCAGCCCTGGTGGAATAAACGCGAGCGTGTTGATCGCACACGAGGCACTGCGGCCCGTTTCAGCTTTATTATGGAACGGACCATCTATCATTTCAATTTACAACTTATGACAATGAAATAAGAGTCACTTTGAAGTACAATATCAGTTCAGTTCAGTTCATTTATTTTGCTAGAATATGGTACATAATTATGGTGTTGAATTAAATTAATGGTCTTTTTTTTTATAATTGATAGGCTCGCGTTTGACCACAATCTCACCTGATGGTAAGCGATGAAGTGGTCTCATCACATTCTGCCACGTAGGGCGTGCAAATATTGGCAGTACATAAAATTTTTTTTTTTTTTAATATTAGATTAGTATTAGGTTAGTAGGTACATTAAAATTTACAATTTATGGCGTGTCATCAAAAAAATTATAACGGCGATTGTGATAAAATTCAAAGTATTATTGAATGTCAAACTATTAGAAATGTCGATGTTTTCAAAATTACAATTTAATTAGGATGTCAAAGTATTATTGAATATCAAACTATTGGAGCTGTCAAAGTTTATAAAATTACAATTTAATTAGGATGTCAAAGTATCATTTAAATAGTCGTTTATGTTATAATAACATTTTTTACACAACAAGTCTTTGAGTTCCTTTATAAATTCAAGCCTTTAATTGATTTTGGGATTTTGTTAAATACTTGTGGGGCTATGCATAATATTCTTTTCCTCATTAGAGCTGTTTTAGCTTTACGCCCGCGCAACATATCGTTCCGTTTGTTACGTTTTACAGTATCGGATAAGTTAGGAAACAGGTGTCTGTTTACTTTGACAAATAAGGCAGTTTCATAAATATACAGAGACGGTAGTGTCAGAATTTTATATTTTTTGAAAAATGGTTCATAGCTGTCTATAACAAAGTTTATTTTTCTATAGGATGGCATGCCGCGTGCTTGTAGCCGTATTATCGGTTCCTCTACCATCGCTGCACCCGGAGTTCGATCGCTTCGTGGAGACCGACAAGAGTCCTGTTGAGAAGGCTCAGAGGCTGGCCGTACTGCTCGGCCTTGCCCAACCTCCGACCAGGGCTAGCTTGTTGAAAGGTAAGCTATGCGAGTCTCACATCTGATGTTTGATGATTCTGATTGCGACGTATGTTCTAGCATAATACCTGCAGTACCGTAATTAACGTTTTAGATGCCCGGTGCGACCTTCTACGAGTATACCTGCGCCCCTTGAAAAAAGTTTTAAAATAAACTTTACTGTACTTACCACAAAAAAATACGCAATATAACCTTTCAATCATGCCAATTAGAGACACAATAGAACGACGGTTTTAATTTACAAAAGCTTAAATCTAAGGGAAAAATGGCGGTCTTTTAGTGGTCTGGTGCAATTTTAGTTTGCACAAGTGTAATCAGGGCACAACTTTTATAAATAAGCCTCCGAAATAAATCCCACGACTATCTTTGCCATAGTCAGTCGTGGTAGGCCTCGGAGGCACATCATAGTTCGACTTGACGCGACAGAGCGCGCACTCATACGCACTCTGTGTTAAATTATGTCGGCACAAACATACAAAATACAAGGTGTAAGGGACAGCCCTCCACAAACTTTAAGGGCTTGCTCAGTAGACGAAACTGAACAACCTACCATAATTTTTTTTCTCAGGAAACGAAAAAATGAATCCGCCTCACCATACAAAATTATTAACTTGATTGGACAGTTTGTATGGAGAGGCCGAATTTTTTTTCGTTTCCTGAAAAAATTTTTATGGTGGGTTGTTCAGTTTCGTCTACTGAGCAAGCCCTTAAAGTTTGTGGAGGGCTGTCCCTTACACCATTTATAGACTTGTATTAGGCAGAGCGCGTCACTTACTGTAAAAGTTTAAAAAAAATAGAAGATTATTTGATATTTTGAAAACTAAAGGTTCTGGGCGGGCGTCGCCACACAAAGGGTTCCTACTGAAGGAAAGCGCCGTTGAGGCCGGCCAAGAAAGAGGTGGCGGGATGATTTGGACGCGTACCCCGAGGACTGGTTAGAGACGGCGCAGGAGAAGAAAGTTTGGAAGGACTTGGGGGAGGCCTTTGCCCAGCAATGGTACAGTAAGGGTCTAAACAGACGGACTGCATTTCAACTGCAATCCAACTGCAAATTGCAGTTTAAGTGCAGTTTGAATGCAATTGACACGACTGCAATAGAACTGCAAACCAAACGTGCGGTCCGATTGCAGTTGTGTGGACTGCACCATGCGCGAGGGGACGGAGCGTGCGGGCGGGTGGGTATGATGCAGTTCGGATGCAGTCGGTGTGCAGTTCACACGACTGCAATTGGACCGCACGTTTGGTTTGCAGTTCTATTGCAGTCGTGTTTGCAGTTCTATTGCAATCGTGTCAACTGCATTCAAACTGCACTTAAACTGCAATTTGCAGTTGGATTGCAGTTGAAATGCGGTCCGTCTGTTTAGACCCTAACTGGTTCTGGGGTTTTAGCACAAAATCAACTGTAGGCGCATTCTTTGTGTTTAACCTTCAACTTACTTGTTATGGTTTGAATTTGGACTCCGAGCTGTCCGCGGAACCCCGACTAAAGCGCGTATTTTGCGTACGGGTGGGACAAATGTGTCATTCGATCCATCCCAGCTCCTCAAGGAAGGCCAGCAGCGCCTTGGTGTTACTGACCATTTCGCGGGGTACCTGGGTGCTCGAAGTACTTCCCTGTATCCAGCGACCACGGGCATAGGAGACACTGGGATGTTATGGTTTTAAACATACAGTTACCTCTGTAATACATTTGACTGGCCTGTTGGTCTAGTAGTTAGTAGCCCTGACTGCTATGCCGGAAGTCGTGGGTTCGATTCCCACTCAGGACAAATGTTTATGTGATGAGCATGATCATTTGTTCTGTGTCTGGGTGTAATTTATCTATAATATGTATGTATTTAGAAATATATTTAAAGTATATTTATCAGTTGTCTAGTACCCATAACAGAAGCTCTGCTTAGCTTGAGACTAGACGGCGTTGTGTGATATATTATTATTTCATCATCAGCCTTTTTAATGTTCCCACTGCTGGGACTCAGGCCTTCTCTCTAGGAGAGGGAATGGACCGGAAGCCACCACACGAGCCCAGTGCTGGTTGATGAATGTCACATGTCTTCGAATTTTTTGTTTTAGGACATGCCGGTTTCCTCACGATGTTTTCCTTCATTGTTATGAGAGCAGTGGTGATGAAATAAATTACACAATGTAATGCCCCTGGCTGGGTTCGAACCCACGACCTACAACTCGTAAGTCGGGGGTGTTACTACTTGGTCACCTCTGCTCATATTATTATTTACACAATGTAAACTGCTTAAACACGTCCATTTCACTTGTATACTCTTTATTTATTTATTTATTTATTTAAACTTCATGTACAGTAGTGGTACATAGGCGGACTTAATGCAACAAGGCATTCTCTCCCAGTCAACCTTTGGGTTAAAAAAAGAGATCACTGTGGTAGGTTTGCACAATAAACAAATAACAAATAATGAAAACGGAAAAAAAAATTAATAAGTTATTTATATATAATATATAATAAAATACATAAATATGCTAAAATAATAAACTAATAAATACTATGAAAACTCTTTGTTCTTCAGACGTGGTCCGCCTAAACGTGGTGGGTCTGGCGACTCCTCAGCTGCAGCAACTGTACTCCTGGCTGGAGGTTGAGTTCGACCCGCTGACGCTGTGCAACAACGTCAAGAGCGTCGTCAAGTCGCTGGAAGAGGAGCCTAGTAAGTATCTTTATTGGATGAAACGGTACGGATAGCGTCATCAACTGGTAATCACTTTTTTCTTAGGTATTTTAGGCGGTTATCACACTGATTTCCAGCCACCGCAAGCCCGCGTCTAGCGGGCCATGGGTGATGTGAAAGAGACCCTGAAGTAAAAGTCTGACACATCCTCTCGTTCCGCCCAAGGGCGAGACATGTCATTTAGATGATTTTCCAACCAAAAAAAGGCGTATAAAGTCGAATATGCGTCTATGAAGCTATGTCCATGATCAGTAGGCCTTAATTAAAGCACCTTTCTTGCAGACTCGCCCCTCGCCCAGTACACGGTGGCTCTGAGCGACGTGGCGCTGGTCCGCCTCATCCGGCAGGTGGGGCAGTGCTACGCCTGCATCCAGTTCTCGCGCCTGCTGCAGCTGGCGCACACCGACGACCTGTTCCACCTGGAGCGCCTGCTCGTCGACTGTGTCCGCCATAACGATATGCAGATCAGGGTTGATCATGCTAACAAGTTAGTATGCGTTCATTTTATATCATGACAATACTCGTTGCAGTTCGAATGATGTATTTATTTATTACTAGCTTTTGCCCGCGGCTTCGCTCCCGCTCTACTACCTCACTCTACCCTACTCTACCCTACTCTGCTCTACTCTGCCCTACTCTGCCCTGCTCTACTCTACTCCACCTTACTTTACCCTACACTACCCTAATTTTCATTTTTTTTTCCATAAGAAACTCACAATAACAAACACAACAAAAAAAGAATTAGCGAAATCGGTTCAGCTGTGTAATAAAAAAAAATCTTTAATATTAATGATTCAATTTTTACTCCGTATGAATACACCTTTCCTTTGCAGTTGCACTGATGACTCAATATTTTCTTAACGTGAATACACTATTGTTGTAATATAATTTTTTTAATGTTCCACTTCAAGTGAAAATTATGATAGAACCTCGTGGCTTAACTTACTATATATTGCCAAAATACTTCTTTTTTTCATAGTTGATGTGCATTTTAAATCTTTATTAGATTAGAACACTGACAGTACAATAGTATGCCTCCGAAATAAATCCCTCGGCTATCTTTGCCATAGTCAGTCGTGGTAGGCCTCGGAGGCACATCATATGTTCGACTTGACGCGACAGAGCGCGCACTCATACGCACTCTGTGTTAAATTATGTCGACACAAGCAAAAAGCAATCCATTGGTGAGGGTGGGTCATTTTACACGTTTGATTACAAGTAACTAATTAATTTTCTTCTTTATCACTGATATGGCGACTATCCGAGTATTTAAGCATAATCAGCCTTAATAACATTATGGATTATAGTATCACATTACACTAATATAACAAAGATGCGTGCGTGTATGTTGTATGCGTTGTTTGTTTCTTCTTGATGCTCGAACGGCTGAACAGATTTTGATAAAGCTTTTTACGGAAAAATATCTGGAATAGCACACAGAATTCTATTTATCCCGAGAGTATGATGTTCCCTTGGGATAATTTTTAGTTATCACACGGGCGAAGACGTTGGCAGTAGCTAGTCTTGTTCTATGCAAGCTTTTGTCCAGACGTTCATCCGTGTAAAAAATATTGACATACGTATTGATTAACAGGTGCGTTCACTTCGGCGTGGAAGCTGGTGGTGGCGAATGGTGCTCCACCGCCGACGAGGCGTGTGGCGGCGCTATACTGCAAGCTACGCCTGCTGAACAGGTAAGCTTATGATGCTATTACTACTGGAAGGCCCAATATACTTCTGGAGAGATGTGGACTGGATGAAATGTGGGCAGCCACGGCCCACGTAATACCATGCAAAACCAAAATCCGAGGATAAGACCCTGCAAAAGAGGTGACCAAAACAGTAAGGGAACGTACATCCTCACGGCCCAGCCGCCGCGACAGAAGACGCTCCGGGCTTCGGAAATCACAGAGCGATCTCCGATCACCATAGGCGCTGGCTTGCGGATGACCAGCAACGGGTAGCTCTCCGTTCGCTCGTCCTATAAGGCCCGAGCCCGAGTCGTTGACGCCGCGTAGTGTTCCACACGCGTCTCAAACAGATGTCGATTCGCGTGTGTATCTATTTCCTTTGGTAGCATCGTGGAAAAATGCAGAGGCCAAAGTTTTCACTCAAGATTATAATCCAGAATATTTTAAGTTTCTTAGTTACATAGGTGGAGGGATGACCTGGACGCCTATCGATAGGCCTGGTTCAACATGGCTGGAATAAAAATTCATAGAAGGATTTAGGGGAAGCCGCGAGAAAGTAAAAGCTAAAAAAAAGTTCTCCGAAATAAATCCCACGACTATCTGCCTCTATAGTCAGTCGTGGTAGGCCTCGGAGGCACATCATATGTTCGACTTGACGCGACAGAGCGCGCACTCAAACGCACTTTGTGTTAATTAACGTCGGCACACAATAACAAAATGGTTTGTGACTTTTTACGGAAATGAGGATACTAGCTGAGACTTGCTTCTGTTAGCGGCTTCGCCAGCATGAAAGTAGAGAATTATCCTAAAGTCTACTTCCTAGGATAAAAAACGTCATATGTACTATTTTCCAGGACATGTTTTTTTTTTTCGGTGGGTTAAAATCATCTAAATGACATCCCCCGCCCTTGAGCAGAGCGGGAGATAGTGTCAGACTCTTACTGACTAAAAAACCCACCCCGTTCCTTCTTGCCTTTCATTACGGGGCCTAGTCTCCCTTTTGGAACTAGACCCTGGCCCCAGTAGGCTTCGACCCAGCTGGGCCCCTGCTGTGCCAGGGCATGGTCACCCCGTGTGCCAAATTTCGTCCAAACCCCTTTAGTAGTTTCAGCATGAAGGAGTAACAAACATACACACAGACTCATAAACTTTCGCCTTTGTAATATTAGTGTGATTTCACATAGAACTTTTCAGAAGTAGGCCAGAATCTTACTTTCTGACTGTAGCGCCTGCTAACAATGGGTCGATTTTCCTGTTCATAGCAATGGGCTCTTTATGTAATACAAAAGTTATGAACAACATAGACAGACTTAGACATAATGGGCGATACATGAATATATCAATGGACCAGTAGCACTAGTGTGTTAAATTATATAACTATTGAAACTAAGGTGAAGCGAGCTGTCAACCTGCTTTAGGAGCAGAGCTTTAAGAGGAATACAATTTTCAGTGGGATATTTATAGAATAAACAAGTTGTTTAACTGTAAAGGCTGCGGTGTACTAAGTAGGTAATCTCATCGCAATTTATTTAAAACAAGTCACCGCACTACGGTGCGGTGGCGGAACGGCGACATTTTCGCACTAACTCTTACGAGAGTTAGTGCGAAAATGTCGCCGTTCCGCTTCCGCGTAGGCGTCCGAGGAAAGAGGAGTATCAATAGTTTGTTCTATTCGCATCCTGATCCCATTGATTCGAATAGAACACTACGTAAATCATTCAAAATAGAGTCCGTCTAATGAAAGCGTGACCTGAGAAAAGGAGGTTACAACCAAAAATTTTAAATGTGGTATTATTGAAATAGTAGGAGAAAAAAGGTTTGATACTAGAGTATTTTTTGTATTTATGACAATTGTATAATAGTTAATCCTAGTCAAAAACATGTGTGTAGACTTAATTATTTGGTGGGTGTATGGTAAAGGTCAATAACACACAAAATGTTAGTTAATATCCCAAATTATTTTATTTTATCTGATCTCTCAAATGTCGCTATATAATATGTAAATAATATTCTTTATTTACCATTTGGCCTTCTGGCAAGAATACCAAGTGCACAACACCGCGATAGTCAAATAAAATGGTCAACATGATTTCAACTTCAGCACGTCTCGCCAACACTAATAATGTGTTTCAAGACTGTTGGGTTGGAATCGATTCGTTTTAAAAAAATTTCATTATATCCTTAATATAACTATCTAATAATATTAGTCGACAAGGATCAAGATTAAAACGTCATACTAACTTAAAAATACAGAAATCGTATGTAAACATTGTTGGTTTTCATTGAAAACACCTTCTTTCTCTTCTTGTTTTTGTTTGAACTTATTAACCATAGTGTGTAGCAGTTTTTGCACGTTACTGTTTATTGTTTTTCCCATAATTAAGCAATTATTCTTGAAAAATAAATATCTGTTTCCAAAACTGACAATTGCAACCATAGACTTTGACGTGATTATTCTCGGCAAAACAATGTTGCCAATTTAATTTAAAAAAAAACTCCAGGTTACGCTTTCAGTAGACGCACTCTACTATGTTTAGCTATTCTTAGGAACCATTTACACGTGCAAGAGACTCGCGACAATTCCGTGCTATATCGTCAGGTAGTCTCCACGAACGAGTGATTATTCCACCAGCTTATCGTCGTGACTCGTAACGGAATTGCCGCGTGTCCGCGACGACTCGTTACGGAAACTCCGCGTTTCCGCGACGAGGTGTTGTGCAATACGTTACTTGGCAGACAGGCAACGCAGTAATGACCTGTTTGACAGCGCGCTCGCCGCGCTCTCGCTGCGAAAGGGCTGCGGGCCCGCTGCAGTAGCAACAAGCGCGCGGCGATTCGACGACGTTTCACTCGCACTCAGCCACTCTTCGCATCGCCGCGATGATATCGCAGTGTGGGGACACGTTCTAAGATTGTGTGTAGAAATACGAGGCACGGCGATAATATCGCCGCGATTCCCTCGCTCGTGGATATGATCCCTTACGCACCTATCTAAAAACCTGCATATGACTTACCTAGGTCCGCGAACAACTGGTCCGTGCTGCCGAAGTTCTCTCACGCGCAGCCGCCACGCTGTTCCCGGCGCGCCGCAAGCAGGAGCGCGAGCGCGCGCGCCAGCACATGGTGCAGCACTACCACGAGCACAAGCACGCCGAGCACCACCGCGTGCTGCAGCGCCACAAGATCATCGAGGAGAGGAAGGAGTACATCGAGCGGCTCAACACCGTGCGCGAGGAGGAGGAGCTCAGGTACGTTCCGTGAACGAGGAGGCAACCACCTCGATGCCTAACACGCCGAAACCCCGCTTGCATCGTCTGTGTGCTAGTTAGGGTTGAATTACATCTTTCAACTTTCCCGTTGTTTCTATCCTTGTGCCGACGAGCCGTAGAGTGTCTTCCCGATCGCCTCGTTGGGACCGCAGTCTATGGCTCTAAGTAACAGAAAAGGATGGAAGGAGGAGAAACCTGTATTGATTCGCTTGCTCATACACATTTCTGGTATAATTTCAGATAAGCTCAAACATTTAACCCTTTTTAAACACCAAAATGACTCCACCCCAATAGTGTTAACATATAATTATCTCCGCAGGCGTCAAGAAGAAGTGTCCCGCGCAGCAGCCGCGGCCGAAGCCCGGCGACAGGAAGCGGAGCGCGAAGAACGCGAGCGGCGCCGCCAGGAGTCGGAGCTGGCCGCCATGCGGGAGAGGCATCTGCGTGAGAGAGTCGCGCACATCAGCCAGACTGCGCACGGACAGAAGATGTTGTCCAACATCAACGAGGAGGTATGTGTAATACGACGAAATGTTGCTAACCTGACAGCTTCTATCGTTTACATTTCGGGGAGTGTGCATTGGAATTACAAAACTTAATTCCGCCAAACCCGTTCCATCGTCGGACCACTAGAAATACGGCGTTGCTCCATAAGTACAGGGTGAACCTCCCACCCATACATACAAAACGTTTTGCGAAAACATTAATTTTATTATGCATACCACTAAAAAGTGGAATTCCCTGCCAGAGTCTATTTCCTGATATCTACAACCTTGTCTTCTAAGTCTTAAGTCAAGAGTGAATAGGTTACTTCTAGGCAAGCGTGCTCCATCGTCGACCACATCATCGCTTACCATCAAGTGAGATAATGGTCAAACGCGACCCTATCCATACTAAAGAAGGTTGAAAATTCCTGCTGGAGACTGTATTTCCTTATGTATTTCTAAAGATATCTCAATTCACAAGAACTAAATAAACTGACTTCAATGGTTTACTAATAAAATCATACCTTTAAAACAGGAGCTCAAGAAAATGGACGCCGAAGCCATCGCGGCGCGCGAGGCTGAGGAATTGATGAAAGAACGCAGAGAACTGCAGGCTAGACTCAAGTCGCAGGAGAAGAAGGTAAGATATTTTTGCCATATCGTAGTTGTAATTCTAAGTCGTCGTATTTCAACGTCGGGAACTTTTATGCCGAGTAAATAAATTGTTCAGCTGTGATATTGCCATGGCAATTCAACTGAATTACGTGATTTTACTATGGCTTTTCCAACCAAGACATACATGATATACATGTGTTGTATGATTTCGATTATCGAAAGACATGCTTATTTTGTAAAAAAAAATTAATAAATAGTGTGGCGTCAGAATTTTTGCAACAATTTTTGGTACTTAAATTTTTTTTAAAGGCAAGACATATTTACTGCATACATTTAAAACCGCGTACAGACATTGCGAGGCGTGTGCCGCGAATGGTTCGTCAGGCTTGCCTCAACCTGAGGCATACGACGGTAAATTTATGCGTGCGTCCCGAACGACACATGCTCAAGCTGAGCATGCAAACCACCACGCACAGTGTTCGTCAGTAGAAAACGCAAACAACACCTGTCTATCCACACGGAGCACACGGCTCGTATTGAGGCGGCGTTCGCAACGATCGTACGACGCGAATGCTCACTGTGAGCACACTTGTCCACACAATCCGAGGCATGAGAGATGAACCAATCGAGACGCACGCCTCTCGATGTCTGTACGCGGCTTTAGAAACATAAGGAACAGGATGGAAAGTTCTTCATTCTCTAAAAACAGAAGATTCTCCGATCAGACGGCTGTGGTGTCTGATCAGCTACTGTCTGGCGGTAGTTTTTAGACTATTGTGAAAACTTTCGTTTCACATGATACTGTGGCTTTAGAGACTAAGGATGAGTTGCACCATTTAACTATAACGATAATCAAACCATAACCAGCCGTGAAACGGCCGCCTATTGGTCATTTCGACGATTTGACAACTGTTAACGGCTTTGTTATCGTTATAGTTAAATGGTGCAACTCACCCTAACCATCTTGATCTCCGAAATAAATCCCTCGGCTATCTTTGCCATAGTCAGTCGTGGTAGGCCTCGGAGGCACATCATATGTTCGACTTGACGCGACAGAGCGCGCACTCATACGCACTCTGTGTTAATTAACGTCGGCACAAACTTATCGTGATACATTATGCCTATATTCTCCAATATTAAAGCCGTATTTGGTCAGCTAGCAGTCCAACCTTATCACTTATTGAAAAAAAATAGAGATAAGCTATTTTGAGGCTTATCTATAATTAAAAAGGTCTTTTATGGGCTATATTGGGGCCACTTGTTCTCCTAGAAAACTTCAGTTTCTATAGAACCTTAAGAACCAGAAATAATATAAGTCAAGGTGGATACAGACTTTGCGAAGCATGCGCCGCGAACGGCACACAGCGAAAGTCTCTGCTTGAAGTGTGCGTGTTGTAAACAATATATGTACAAACATACTCGAATCGAGTCATGGCCTGTGAAGCAAATGCTTCATTTGTCTGTCTTGATGTTTGTGACGAGGCATATGCTTGCGAAGCATTGGCTGTGCGCCGTGCGTGACGCCTCGCTAAGTCTGTATGCGCCTTAAAAAGTAATTTGTCATTAAATGCGATGCGACCTCTGGCGAGAGAAGTTTAAACCTCCTGAAGATTTTATCGAGTCGTCAGAGAACCTCTCTCCTGGACACGAGTTGTCATTGCCAATCTGGAAAACTCTAAACAGATTCCGCATCCAGGTTAGTCGCAGTAAAGACACCACAGGTGGGGGTTTCTGGACGGTTCCGACGTTCAGTCCTTGTGCGGCGTCTCTACGCAGACCATGTCCCACCTTCCATCCTGCATAACGTGCCCTATTACCTGTTCACGTAGGGATCTAATGAGAGCTTCAGTGGACGGCATTGCTGTGGCCAAATACTGCGCCAGGCAAGGAATTTAAAATTAGTTTCACCATCACGCGCTAAGAAGAAGAAGTTTGTCATTCAATCCTATAAACTTCGTTTTTTTATTAGGTGGACTACTTCGAGCGAGCCAAACGCTTGGAAGAGATCCCATTGCTGCAGAAGAGTTTGGAAGAGAAGCAGGTGCAGGACAAGGCCTTCTGGGAGACTCAGGAGAAGGAGCGCATACAACAACTTATTGGTGAGTGTAATACTCACCCTTTTTATTGACGCCTTTGTTCGGCTTCGTCCGCGTGAATGTAGAAAATCAATCCAAGCCTGACATTTTGTCGTATGGCACCCATATAAGTCAGTGACTCGGTCTCTGGTCAGTCGTCATGGGACCCCGATTAATTCATTAAACCCCAAGCGAACGCCCGGCGTTCGCTCTCATTATTTTTCTATTGTGTTTCTAATTACGGTATAGATTAAATATTTATTTTATTTTTTAATATTTGTTATTATAGCGGCAAGAAAAATACATAATCTGTGAAAATTTTATCTGTTTAACTATCACGGTTTATAGCCGCGTACAGACATCGCGAGGCATGCGTCACGAATGGTTCGTCACGCATGTCTCAACCTGAGGCATATGACGGTTAATTTATGCGTGTGTCCCGAACGACACATGCTTAAGCTGAGCAAACCACCACGCACGGTGTTCGTCGGTAGAAAACGTAAACAACACTTGTCCGTCCTCAAGGAACGCACGGCTTGTACTGAGGCGGCGTTCGCAACGATCGTATGTCGCGAATGCTCACTGTGAGCACACATGTCCTCACAGCCCAAGGCATGCGAATCGAACCATTCGCGACACGCCTCGCGATGTCTGTACGCGGCTTTAGAGTTACATTCAGCCTGATGAGACGAACAGTGAAGTCTTACAGCCAATTTTTTCATCTAAAGTAACAGCCAAAGTAACGTCATAAAGTAAAAGTAACGGTCAAATTCGTTTCTTCAAAATTTTAACTGTTGATTTAACTGTTACTTTTGCCTTTAACTTTTACTACTCATTATAGTACAGGATACGGTTAAGAACGACCTTCACCGGTTTGTTTAACGGATGAAACCTATTTTATGATAAATTTAGTATATTAAATAATATAACGCGGGTGGGTTGCCTGAGAAATTCCTGGCCAAACAATTTTTTTTTTTTTTGTAAAATGCACCGGTGTGTTTAACGAATAAATTTAATACTAACCGGAAGAGTGAAGCCTTTAGAACATAAAAATGTTGGGTTGCCTATTTGTTTCCTGGCATAGCTATGGGTTGCCAGGTATAAACAGGTATGCATAAACAGGTGTGTTTTTTTTTATATACAACAAATTCTATATCACAATAAACGCAGTTTCATTACGAATACGATGTTATAGTGTTGTCTGCAAAAAAATCTGGTATGGATAACGGTTGTGCAATTTTCTAAAAATAAAATAAATTTTCAATTTTTAATTAAAAGTAGTTTGGCCAGGAATTTCTTAGGCAACCCACCCACGTTATATTATTTAATACACTAAATTTATAATAAAATACGTTTCATCCATTAAACAGACCGGTGAAGGTCGTTCTTAATCGGATCTTAGACTATTAGGGGGCTGTTAAAGCTAAAGTCACTGTCATTTTGACAAAGTTGTAGGTTATTTAGGTTTCACTAATATGTCTTCACGAACTTCGTCCAGTGAAAGTTCAAGATCATCAGACGATGAACTTATCGTTAGTTATTTAACGCGTAGACGTAAAAAGTTTAATGTTCGCAAAGATCATTTCGTATGGGACGACGCTGATTTTCTGTTCCGATACAGAATTTCAAAGGAAACAGTTACATACCTCAGCCTGTTGTTACAAGATAAACTGACGCCAACCACAGAAAATTAAGTTTATTTTCAATTTGTATTTAATAAGACTACGTTAAATTAACTAATGTACAGTACGGCCGTTCTATCTTGGCGAGTGTGAAGTTAGGCTCTGCGAACTTTAGCGCTTGTGTACCTACTCGTATAAAAATAAAAATAACGGTTTAAAAAAAAATCCAATAACAGTTGTTAATAGCAATAACAACAACTAATAGCATTATTTTTTTTAAATCATTTAGGCGATTAACACACGGCACCGCGCACCGCCGCGGTTGGCGGTGAAGCGGACCTCATGTTACAATGGTCACTTAGAAATCCGTTGATACCTTACACACGTACACCGCCCGACCGCGCGGTCGAGCCACGGTCGAGCGGTGCTCTCGCAACCACCGCTCCTCCGCGCTGATTTCCGCGCGGTGGAGCGCGCTTACACACGGGGCACCGCAAAACCGCGCGGATTTTTGTGGATGCAGGACGTGTTGCAATTTATCTTTGCTAACAAATACTCAAATGAAGAAGTGGACATTCGTGTATAGTTCAAAAAAAATATTTTCGTGTTTTCTCAAACTTTTGTAGGATAACATGAAAGTCCCATTTAGAGTTCTGCTACGTAAAAATGGATGAACTCAATAACTTCTTACTTTTTTCTTTCTACGCCATAAAAGCCAGATGCTGCCACCACTTCAGAGTCCATTTTCGCCAGTGGCTGTGATAAAACTGGTCAAAATTGCGTTAAATCCATATTATTATATAGGCGGTTTATGCGCCCAACCGCGCGGAGCACCGCTAAGAAATCCGCTTCACCGCCACCGCCCTCCGCGGCGGTGCGCGGTGCCGTGTGTTAATCGCCTTACTTATGTTATCAATCAATTCAATTCTAAAAAAATTCGTTCGTTGGCGTTCGTATAAACAGAATCAACTGACATTCGACTTTTTGACACTACTTGACAGTGGATATTGCGATGTTGTCATGCGTAAAAAAAGCTCCCCACGTTTTTTTGGGGTAATTATGCCGTTTGTGTTATGGTAACTCTATTGACTTTTAGTTTAGCTGTTACTTGGATGAAGAAACACATTTGCTATAATATCAGTAATAGTCAAGTAAAAGTTAATACTTTTACTGATAGTTTTAGTTTTTGATGAAAAAACTGGCTGTTAGTAATAGGGTCCCGTTTTACGATACGGTTTTTAATACGGTTCCGTACCCATAGGGTTATGGGTACGGAACCGTATTAAAAACCGTATCGTTAGTAAATCACGTTCCACGTTCCCCCCACAGAGGCGCGCGCGCGCGACGTGACGACGGCGGCGCGGCTGTCGCGCATGGCGGCGCACCGCGAGGCCTTCACCGTGAAGCTGCGCTCCGAGCGCGGCGCCGCGCACACGCAGCGCCTGGCCGCCTTCAAGGACAAGCTCGCGCACGAGCGCGACAAGCGCCTGGCCGAGCGCCGCCAGCAGAGGATCGAGAAGAGGCGCCAAGAGGTACGTTACCTTCACCGTGAAGCTGCGCTCCGAGCGCGGCGCCGCGCACACGCAGCGCCTGGCCGCCTTCAAGGACAAGCTCGCGCACGAGCGCGACAAGCGCCTGGCCGAGCGCCGCCAGCAGAGGATCGAGAAGAGGCGCCAAGAGGTACGTTACCTTCACCGTGAAGCTGCGCTCCGAGCGCGGCGCCGCGCACACGCAGCGCCTGGCCGCCTTCAAGGACAAGCTCGCGCACGAGCGCGACAAGCGCCTGGCCGAGCGCCGCCAGCAGAGGATCGAGAAGAGGCGCCAAGAGGTACGTTACCTTCACCGTGAAGCTGCGCTCCGAGCGCGGCGCCGCGCACACGCAGCGCCTGGCCGCCTTCAAGGACAAGCTCGCGCACGAGCGCGACAAGCGCCTGGCCGAGCGCCGCCAGCAGAGGATCGAGAAGAGGCGCCAAGAGGTACGTTACCTTCACCGTGAAGCTGCGCTCCGAGCGCGGCGCCGCGCACACGCAGCGCCTGGCCGCCTTCAAGGACAAGCTCGCGCACGAGCGCGACAAGCGCCTGGCCGAGCGCCGCCAGCAGAGGATCGAGAAGAGGCGCCAAGAGGTACGTTACCTTCACCGTGAAGCTGCGCTCCGAGCGCGGCGCCGCGCACACGCAGCGCCTGGCCGCCTTCAAGGACAAGCTCGCGCACGAGCGCGACAAGCGCCTGGCCGAGCGCCGCCAGCAGAGGATCGAGAAGAGGCGCCAAGAGGTACGTTACCTTCACCGTGAAGCTGCGCTCCGAGCGCGGCGCCGCGCACACGCAGCGCCTGGCCGCCTTCAAGGACAAGCTCGCGCACGAGCGCGACAAGCGCCTGGCCGAGCGCCGCCAGCAGAGGATCGAGAAGAGGCGCCAAGAGGTACGTTACCTTCACCGTGAAGCTGCGCTCCGAGCGCGGCGCCGCGCACACGCAGCGCCTGGCCGCCTTCAAGGACAAGCTCGCGCACGAGCGCGACAAGCGCCTGGCCGAGCGCCGCCAGCAGAGGATCGAGAAGAGGCGCCAAGAGGTACGTTACCTTCACCGTGAAGCTGCGCTCCGAGCGCGGCGCCGCGCACACGCAGCGCCTGGCCGCCTTCAAGGACAAGCTCGCGCACGAGCGCGACAAGCGCCTGGCCGAGCGCCGCCAGCAGAGGATCGAGAAGAGGCGCCAAGAGGTACGTTACCTTCACCGTGAAGCTGCGCTCCGAGCGCGGCGCCGCGCACACGCAGCGCCTGGCCGCCTTCAAGGACAAGCTCGCGCACGAGCGCGACAAGCGCCTGGCCGAGCGCCGCCAGCAGAGGATCGAGAAGAGGCGCCAAGAGGTACGTTACCTTCACCGTGAAGCTGCGCTCCGAGCGCGGCGCCGCGCACACGCAGCGCCTGGCCGCCTTCAAGGACAAGCTCGCGCACGAGCGCGACAAGCGCCTGGCCGAGCGCCGCCAGCAGAGGATCGAGAAGAGGCGCCAAGAGGTACGTTACCTTCACCGTGAAGCTGCGCTCCGAGCGCGGCGCCGCGCACACGCAGCGCCTGGCCGCCTTCAAGGACAAGCTCGCGCACGAGCGCGACAAGCGCCTGGCCGAGCGCCGCCAGCAGAGGATCGAGAAGAGGCGCCAAGAGGTACGTTACCTTCACCGTGAAGCTGCGCTCCGAGCGCGGCGCCGCGCACACGCAGCGCCTGGCCGCCTTCAAGGACAAGCTCGCGCACGAGCGCGACAAGCGCCTGGCCGAGCGCCGCCAGCAGAGGATCGAGAAGAGGCGCCAAGAGGTACGTTACCTTCACCGTGAAGCTGCGCTCCGAGCGCGGCGCCGCGCACACGCAGCGCCTGGCCGCCTTCAAGGACAAGCTCGCGCACGAGCGCGACAAGCGCCTGGCCGAGCGCCGCCAGCAGAGGATCGAGAAGAGGCGCCAAGAGGTACGTTACCTTCACCGTGAAGCTGCGCTCCGAGCGCGGCGCCGCGCACACGCAGCGCCTGGCCGCCTTCAAGGACAAGCTCGCGCACGAGCGCGACAAGCGCCTGGCCGAGCGCCGCCAGCAGAGGATCGAGAAGAGGCGCCAAGAGGTACGTTACCTTCACCGTGAAGCTGCGCTCCGAGCGCGGCGCCGCGCACACGCAGCGCCTGGCCGCCTTCAAGGACAAGCTCGCGCACGAGCGCGACAAGCGCCTGGCCGAGCGCCGCCAGCAGAGGATCGAGAAGAGGCGCCAAGAGGTACGTTACCTTCACCGTGAAGCTGCGCTCCGAGCGCGGCGCCGCGCACACGCAGCGCCTGGCCGCCTTCAAGGACAAGCTCGCGCACGAGCGCGACAAGCGCCTGGCCGAGCGCCGCCAGCAGAGGATCGAGAAGAGGCGCCAAGAGGTACGTTACCTTCACCGTGAAGCTGCGCTCCGAGCGCGGCGCCGCGCACACGCAGCGCCTGGCCGCCTTCAAGGACAAGCTCGCGCACGAGCGCGACAAGCGCCTGGCCGAGCGCCGCCAGCAGAGGATCGAGAAGAGGCGCCAAGAGGTACGTTACCTTCACCGTGAAGCTGCGCTCCGAGCGCGGCGCCGCGCACACGCAGCGCCTGGCCGCCTTCAAGGACAAGCTCGCGCACGAGCGCGACAAGCGCCTGGCCGAGCGCCGCCAGCAGAGGATCGAGAAGAGGCGCCAAGAGGTACGCTACCTTAGGTAAAACGGGCTGCTGTCCGCAACTCCACCACAAAAGCGCGTATTTTGCTTACGGATGGAACAAAAGTCATTCGATCCACGCCAGCTCCTCAAGAAAGGCCAGCAGCGCCTTGGTGTTACTGATCATTTCATGGAGGTTACCTGGGTTTCCAAAGTACTTTGCCCTGTATCCAGCGACCACAGGGCAGCTTAGAAGCAGATGAGCTGCCGTCTCGTCATCCTCCATGCAGGCTCTGCAGAGTGGACTGTCTGTAACTCCGAAGACAGAAAGGTGCTTGTTAAAGGTCCTGTAGCCAGTTGTAACGGCCGTTATTTTGCTCAACTGAAGTTTAGTCAGTCGTAGGGCCTGTTTTGTGAAGCGGCCATCGATGGAGGGAAGTACCTCCTTGTTTCCTCTTAACCTCACCATGTTCTTCTAACTACCGTTAAAATCGATTTCGTTTCGCATTTCATTCATTTTTACCAGCTTTTATTTAGTTTCACCTGTCCCGATGTTTGTCTGTAATCAAATCTTGCAAATTAAATTTGACCCATTATTTTTATGGTTGGAAAAAATCATCCAATGACAACCCCCGCTCTTGGGCGGAGTGGGAGATAGTGTCAGACTCTTACTGACTAAAAGACCCACCCTGTTTCTTCTAGCCTTCATACCGGGGCTCGAGTTCCCTTTCGGATAACCCTGGCCCCAAAATTTTACCCATGGCTATAGGAATTTAGTAGTTAAACGACACAACCCCATCGAGTTTAGGCTCGTATGATTCGTCTTGACGAGCATTAATTATATAGGTATACCGAGCTATAAAAGCTTGCTATGAAAAATTGATTTTCATTAAAATCTTGTTCATTTGTAAAAAGTAGAGTATCCAACACCAAAATAAAGTTGTCTTTATCTTAGGCGTCTTGAATTCTTCACTTCACTCAGGTTGATATATTAACTCCCTTTTCCCTTCATTTTATACAATAGAAACTATCTATTTCAGTTTTCCTGATATTTAACTCTACTCTCTTCCTCAGTGGCTGGACCAGAAGCGTTGCGCAGAAGAGCGTGCCGCCGAAGAAGCGAAACGCATCAAAGAAGAAGAGGAACGCAAAGAACGGGAGGAGAGAGAGAAGAAACATGCAGAGGAACTCGCAGCCGCTAGGGAGAGGAAGGAGAAAGAGGACAGGTAAAGTTTCATTACAACTCTCTCTCCTTCATAGTTGTGCTTGACAGTGTGGTCGTGTCGTAAGCAATATCGTTTGATTTCATCATCTTCCTGCCCTAGTCCCGTTTTATTTGGGGTCGGCGCAACACGTTTTTTTCTTCCATTCTGTCCTATCACTCGTCACGCTATCACTAACTCCCTTTTCTTTCATATCGCTTCTCACACAATCCATCCATCTTTTCTTTGATTTAAATCGATTTAAATTTGATTTAATATCGTTTGATTTAAAAAAGATAAATAATTCTTAGCTGTTTTTTTAGACATTAACTTAACTAATCTCAGATTGTATAAGTTCGGAATCTGAAAACAATCAATTTTGTAAATCAATCTTAAACAATTAATCGATTTCGCGAATTGGTTTCGGACACTTGTATTCGAAAAAAAAATAGGTTTTTTTGTATGGTATGCATACAAACATGTTTACTTTAAAGCCTAAAACGCGCGAGACTTCGAGCCGAATCGATACAAAAATCGACGCTATTTGAGAAAGACGCCGCCGCGCCGTCCGTAGATCAACAGCTGCATAAATCTATTAATTCACTAGCTTTTGCCAGCGGCTTCGCTCGCGCACAAAAAATATAGCCTATGTCACTCAGGAATAAAGCAGCTTTCTATTGGTGAAAAATTTTAGCTATCGGACCAGTATTTCCAGAGATTACCTCCTACAAATAAAAAAAAAAACTTTACCTCTTTATTATATTAGTGTATATTAACCTTTCAATCGTGGAAATTACAGACACAATTGAAAGACAATAGGTGCGCGAACGCCAGCGTTCGCTTAGTCATTGTCTTTCTGTTGTTTCTCTAATTGACGGTATTCGAATATCATTCCTTCTCATAATTAGAACCGTGATAAAACAAATTCTTGCTTGTGCAATCTACTAATTCCAACTTTATTGTACGAACAGAGAACACCAAGAAATGTTAGCCCGTGCCGAAGCGAAGATCCGCGCAAAGGAGGCGGAAATCCAACGCAAGTTAGAAGAACAGAAGTCTCAAACTTCTTCGTCTTGGCGTGACGGAGGGTCCGGGGCCAGGCCTGCACCTGCTAGAGACGACGTGTGGAGGGGCAAGGAGGCTCCTAAAGACGACAAGAAACCCGCCACGCCTGGGGATACCTGGAGATCTAGTCAGTACTTTTTTATTCGTATTTACCCCTCAAACCACAAGCGAACGCCGTTCGCGCGTGATTTCGCGCCATTCGGTTGAACATTAAGATTATTAAAAGTCCGCGTAGATTATTAAAATTTTGAGCGTTTTATTTATTGGTTATGTATCTAAGAATGTAAATAAGGAATTCTTCATAAAGCAGTCTGTAAATTTCGAAAATAAGCAACCTTTCCATTTTTCCGTATTTATACCTATTTAAATGCTCAAGATCAAAGCGTTAAGAGCACGGCGACAGATGAATTTTTCATACAAACGTAATACCACGCTCATTTGCAATTGGAGTATATTTCCAACATATTATGATGTTATTCGGTTATAGACGATATTTATCTAAGTTCCTACATCTTTCTTTTTAAAAAAAACTTGCCTAAAACGAAATTAAAGCGAATTATAATTCGCACTTTTTTACAACGTAAATGGCATGTTTTCATTTGGCTTTTCCTGTATTAAAAATAACAATATGTCCAATATTCTCAGTGTAGGAACACAGATTATATTATCAATTTACAAATGATAGAAAACAAATTGGAAAAACATTAAGTTTTCATTCACCATTTTTGGTATTACGAAACACGTCCAATTTATCGCAAATTTCCAAGAGTTACTAGTGCTATCGCGGCAAGCGGGATGTCAGTGTCATTGTGTGCGTGCTGTCATTACTTCAGTTGCGTTCATAGGTCGAGTTATAAATTTTATTGTAATATTTTTGACACTATTGACTTAAATAAAATAGTACGTAAGCATTTAAAGTTTAATAAAAGGAATACAGAACTCTTGAGGACATGTCAGACTTTAGCTGACTAAAAGCGCCGTCAAAAACCCCTTAAAAAAAAGAGTAAAAAAAAAGCGCCGTTGACGATTTGGGTTCGGTCCAGATGGTTACCGGATGGCTGGACGGCGATTCCAAGCCCAGGGTGGCTAGAAATCTGGGTCGAGATCCTGGCTGCTGGGGCGTCAGGGTATTCCCTCGTCCATGCGGCCGCCTTCTTCGCTAGCATTACTGCTTCGCAGAAAGAGGGCTCGGCGCGAGAGGTCGTTGCCACCTATGGCCCCCACGAGAACGCGGCGGTGTTCCGCCTAAACGGGGCACATATGTACATCTCTACCGTATGCTCCACCGTATCCTTCAGACCGTCCACACAATGGTGATAATCAGGCGTCTCTTCCGCCTAAATCCGACGCAGGAGCCTCCCGTACTTGCCATGTCCGGTGAGTATTTGCGTTACGACAGTCGCTGAGATCCTGCCGGAACTGTCTGCCTTACAGCGACTTGTCGTGGCAGCGGAACTTCGCCCCAGGGTTGCATCTCCACGTGTAAATCATGCTTATGCGTGCAAAGGACTGTTGCCTCCACATTCCATGGTAGCAAGCCTGCAGGAAACCATGCGGGTATATTGCAGGAAACCGTGCTTTGTCTTTGTACCATTAGGATGGCTATAACTCCCTGGCATGCGTTCAGTTTGGCAACTGATCACTTTCGCAGCGACGGCGCTCCATAAAGGGCCATGGACCGAACGATGCCTGCGTAGAGCCTCCAGCAGGAGGCGTCTGGACACCCCAGGTTGGACAGAAGCCGCTTGAGTGCTTCAGTCTAATCCAGTTTGAAAGAAAGAAAGAAAGAAAAATAATTTATTTGGTACAGCACAAGGAACACGTTTGGGAACCAGACGTCGGAAGTGCTCCTCAAAATACCATCGGCTGTCGAGAACGAGTCCCAGATACTTGTAAACTTTTATTGTAATTTGGGAAACCGGCGGTGGCTCGTTCCGAGGGTCATGAAAACACATGCTCGTGTCATCATCACATCGGACTTGTTCAGTGCCACCTCGAGTCCCAACTGCTGGATCCTCTTCACGACTGTTGCAACTCTGCGTTGCGGTTCAGGACAGGGAGCAGGGTTCTTGCAAGTGAGCCTGTGGCTAATTGGCAGCGGAGATGGGAGCAGGAAGAGAAGGCGATGGGACTTCATCGATTCCTCCCTGACGTGGCGGTTAAGCTCAAGGCAACTTGGGTCGAGCCGGACTACAAAGTCTCGCAGATCCTGACTGGACATGGATATTTCTGGAAGAAACTGTATGATATGTGGTTATGTGAGGTTAGCGTGTGCTATTGCGGTGATGAGGACGAAAATTTTGATCACGTTCTGTGGCGATGCCCGTCTTATGACGAACAGCGACGAAATGTGATGGACGGGATCACTCGCTTGGATGAGAGACCGGCTTACTACTGCAATCTCATGGCCTCAAAAGAGTTCGAACACGAATGGCACAGACTAAGGAGTAAGCAGGCAGCGAACCCGTACTGTGTGTTTGTCTTACCCACGTGAGGGGGGACCGTTAGTATGCCGCCCCAGGATGGGGAGAAAGGCAACATGGGGACAAGACGAAGAAATTTGTAAAGGAGTCAAGAAGCGGCTGCGGTGATAGCGCGCTCATATTTATATGGGTGGTCTGTGTCCGCAGCCGTCTCATTTCGATTCGGCCCATATGACATGATGTCGGTGGGGCCAAGGCTGGTTGGAGGTTGTTGCAACCCTGCGTTCCGCTAGTTCGACCGCCGCCTGTTACGACTCTTCCTTCGTTAGGATCAGCGTGTCGTCTGTATAATAGACCACGCTGACCCCGTTGGGGAGGTCGCATAGCACATAGTATGCAAATATGGCTACAAAAAACGGTGACATAAAAATATAAACTACACTACAACTAGTGGCGGAGCCATGGGCGGATGAGAATGCTCCCCTTTTGACGGGAATAGAGCGTTCATCACACCCTTCATAAACAGGGGCCGGTACTCTGTGTCAGCGGGGGAGCCCAGGTACGGAGCTTGTTACGCACCATTTCGTAGGGTCGTCCCCACGGGTCTCTGTTCAGAGTCCCCAGCTACACGTCGCGGGCCTCCAGTTTGGCCAGCCGTATCTCCGCTCTCAGGGTGCGCTTCGCTGTTCTTTATTCCTCGTACGCACCTGGTACGGGTGGAGCCGGATCTTGCGGATGGCCAGTTTGGCTTTTGCAGGGAGCGCTCTATTTGGACCCCGGTATCACCAGGTGCCGGTCTACCTCATTCGTGTGATCGAGGCCTACCTGAAGGACAGGTTCATTATCTGCCCCGCTCACCGTGGAGAATGGCAACGCCGAGAGATGTCGTGCGGTGTTCCCCAGGGATCGGTACCAAGATGTGGGTCGGACTGTTTTTGGTACTTGTCCTCGACAGCCGTTGGAATTTCGAAGAACATTTCGGACATCTGGCTCCCAAACTGGACCGGACTGAGGCTGCCCTGAAGCGGCTCCTACCCAACATAGAGGTCCTTAGCCCTTTGCCGGAGGCTCAACGCAGCATTGTTTGGTCCATGGCTCATTACGGAGCGCCGGTGTTGGCCCCATTGCTGTGAAAGCGACCGGGGGCAAAGCTGAACGCATCCCAGAGGATCATGGCCATCCAAATGGTGCAGGGATACCGCACGTTCTCCAGCAAAGCGACGAGCCTCCTTGCTGGTCTGCCACCATGGGATCTAGAGGTAACAGTCCTTGCACGCATGCACAATTTGCGCATGGAGTTGCAACGCCGGGGTAAAAAACCACTGACGAAGGCGGTCAGAGTACCGGCGGGATCTCGGGGCAAGCCATAATTATGGCGATAAATCCAATCTTTGAGGAGTAAGTGAATAGACGTGGAAACATCCTCACCTTCCGCATGACGACACCTCACCTCGTGGTAAGTTCAGAAGAAACGCCTGGCTGTCATCATTGTGTAGACCGCCCGGAGGACAGGGTGGAGCATACGGCGATGGTATGCTCCACTCAGGCGGAGCACAGCCGCCGCGCCGTGTACTCGTGGGAGTGACTCTGGTACAAGCCATGGTCCGGAATGTGTAGGAATGGCAGGTGGTCGGCTCCTTCTACGAAGCAGTTATGCTAGCAAAGGAGACAGTCGTACACGTGAGGGAACATCATTCCTCACGCCCCAGCCACCGGGATCCTGATCCCTTTTTCTAGTCACCGTAGGCGCAGGGTTGTGGACGGCGAGCAATTTGTATCTCTCCGTCCGGCCGTCCGGTAAGCGTCCGTACCGAGCTCGAGACGTCGATGTTGCATAGTGTTCCACTCGCGTCTCGAGGACATGTCAGCAAAACCGTAGGGGCCCAGCAGGTTCGAAGTCTACTGAGGCCAAGGGTTGAGCGAAAGAGAACATCGGGGCCTTGAAACGAAAGAACAGTTTTCATTTCCCTAAAAGTCTGACACTAAAAGAACGGCAGAAGTCGTTGAATAATTTTCCACCTATGAAAAAAAAGCTCTCGCCTCCATAACATTTTCTGATTTGACCACAAGAAGACCACCTTGGGCACGCCACAATTATGGCAGTAAGTCCCCTCTTGGAGGCATGGCTGGAAAGACCTCACGGCGCGGGCGTCCTCACCTTCCGCATGACGCAGGTTCTCACCGGACACGTAAGTTCGGTAGGTTCGGGCTGTACCGGATTCGTACGGAAGTGACGCCCGAGTGTCGCCACTGTGCGGAACGCCCGGAGGACACGGTGGAGCACGCAGCAGTGGAGGTGTGCCGCTTAGGCAGAGCATCACCTTGCCCTCGTGGAGGTGATCGGCGGCGGCGATCTCTCGTGCCAGACTGGTACAGGCCATGGTTCGGAGCGAGGAGGATCAGTGGCAGGCAGTCCTTCTGCAAAGCAGTAATGCTAGCAAAGGAGGAGGCCGACCGTATCAGGCAACGGTGCTCACAGCCGCTGCCGGGATTCCGATCCCAATTTCCGGCCACCGTAGGCGCGCTTGCGGACTGCGAGCAATCGGTAGCTCGCTGTCCGACCGTCCGGTAACTGTCCAGATCGAGCCCAAGTTATCGACTGCGCGAACTGTTCCCGTGCGCCTCAAGGAGTTGTCAGCAACAGAAGGGGTTTAACCGGGTCGAAGCCTACTGGGGCCAGGGTTAGCTCCAAAAGGTAGCTCAGCCCCGGTACGAAAGGCAACGAAAGAACAGGAGTGGGTTTTTAGTCAGTAAAAGTCTGACACTATCTCCCGCTCCACCCAAGAGCGGGGAATGTCATTAGATGATTTTCCCACCGTAAAAAAAGACCACCTTTGTATGACATATCTGCTATTGTTATCATAATATGTTGAGATATTGGCGCGGTAATAAAATTTCCAAAAAACGCATTACTAGTTCGTACATTCACAAACAATTCCCGAAGTATTCGGCAAAAATAAAGCAAATAATGAATATACCTCATTTTAATAACAATAAATTGTAAGACGCTCACATACACACACACAGCTGCATCAATCCGTCACTTGTTTTTGTCAAACAGAGATAGCTATATTCCGCGAACGAATTTTGAATACGCGTCAACTTGCAGTTGCGAGTGACATTCGCCGGCCTCTTAAGTCAAAGTCAAAACGTTTATTGCAAACCAAGTGTACAATGATGACAAGGATTTCTGGCTGGTGTCTACACTCTACCTCTTCTTCATCCTGCCCTTATCCCATATTACTTGGGGTCGGCGCAACACGTTTTTCTTCCATTCCCGTCACTCATCACACTATCACTAACTCCCTTTTCTTTCATACATTCTTCACACATATCTATACATTTTTTCTTTGACCTCTCTCCCTCTTCATCCAACTGCATTTCACGTCTAAAGCGTGTGTTTTGCGCATCGGTGGGACAAATGTGTTATTCGATTCACCCTAGGTCCTCAAGTAAGGCCACAAGTGCTTTGGTGTTAGTGACCACTCTCGTCCTCCTCCTTGCAGGCTCTGAAGAGTAGGTTGATGTGTAACTCCTATGACAGAGGTGCTTATTAAAGGTCCCGTGGCCAGTTGTAACAGCCGTGAATTTGCGAGACACTGGCTAAACTGAGGTTTAGAAAGTTGTCGAGCCTGTTTCGTGAAGCGACCATCAATGGAGGAAAGTGACTCTGACCTGCATGTATTATCGCAGTCATTTCTACAGGTACCGGCACGAATCTTGAAGCTCGGCGTCAGAGTGGGGATTGCTTTGCGCGTTCCATTCATTGGCGAGCCAATCGTCGTCGTTGTTAGATACATGCAGCAAGCGCAGGGTACGAATCACGAGTGACGTCTATGACACGATGGCGCGGCGAGCCAATCACTGACACTCCCCGCCCCCGCATCTCACTTCGTACCACTAAAGAGATCGAATATTTGACTTCGGCGCAACTTGAAGTCAGCGCTCAAGATCCGTGCCGGTATCTATACCTGATCACTAAAAAAAAACGTTTCATTTGAACCCTGCGCAGCGGCGCCAAATCAAGTCCTTTGCAAAAATGAACTTAACTGTGGTCAGGCGAAAGTGTCTTTGATTATACTCATTATGGTCTTACTAATACCAGTGTGGCTCCTTAACTTCTCTGATTGTCATGGTTGAATGGTACCAGGGAAATGCCCAAGCACTCAGTCAGGAACACTGTGTTATGATCTGGTCAATATTATGTGAGGCTTAAGGCCTACGCAGACCGGAACGGCATGGCAAGGGATTTAAATTTTTATTAATGGACATTCAAACGTATCGATATAGAAATATGACATAAATTGCTATGCTTTAAAATGATGCCGTGGCAAGATGCGCCAAGGGCTCCCGCGGCGGGATGCCGTGGAGTACTGCGGTAGGCAATGGCATACCAAGGTCTCCGGTGCTCGTTTTGGCATACTGCGGAGTGAGACAAAACACCAAATCCCAATCTACCATTTTAAAACTGAGGCACATCAATACTCGATCAAACACAACTGAAGACTAAAAGTGTATCGGGCAGCAGGAGTTGCCGAGGCGTGCTTTGTCGTGCCGTGGCAATGCGCTGGAATGTCGCGGTATTTAACCGGCTAATGTGCGCTGACTGACGGCAAAATCCCTTACCATGCCGTTCCGGTTTGCGTAGGCCTTTAAGGGTCAGCGTTCTGTGAACATCATTCTTTTAGCACGATGAAGAGTCTGGAGTGAGGCCTCTTCCTGCTAGAGAGGATGCTTGGAGAGGTAACTACGCTAAGAAGTACAGGAAGTCCAATAATTAAATATGTATATTGTTCAGGTCGCGCCGCCCGCGATGTGGCGCCTCGCGAGGAGCGCCCTCGCTCCGGCGAGCGGCGCCTGCGCGACGAGCGGCCTCCCGCGCGTGAAGATAGGCCCGCGCCCAGGGACGAACGACCTCTTCGAGACGACAGGTATAACACCCTACATTATAACTAGCTTTGGTTAAAAATTTCCCGAATCGCTCGACAAAAATCAAATATCCTTGATGTGAAAGTAACAAAATTGTATCACAATAGTATGTCATAAAACTGATAACCTTGAATCTAATAGTACTTGTATGGTCAGACGTGAAGAGCGTCCTCGTGAGGAGCGGCCGCTACGCGAGGAGCGCGGCGGCGGGCGCGACGACGCGGCGGGCTGGCGCTCGGCTGCACGCGAGCCTCCGCGCGAGCGGGACGCCGAGCGGGACAGGTACCAGCTTTTACATTACCATCCTAGACAACTCCAAATACCACCTAGGGTTTTATCATGACGTATTAAACTGTCAAACGAGCGAGAAAGAAAGAGGAATGGAACTATACACCGTATACACATATATGTAAAACACCAACAACCACTCGGCAATATGTTACTAAAATCTTAAACAAAACTTTTGTTCTATGAGTTTTAAAATGTATCATATTTTAATTCATCAGATCTTCATACAAAAATAAAAATGTTTAAATTGAACGTTCTAAATATTACGAAGTCTATGCGAAGCAAGTGATATACTTAATGCACTTGCGTCGCATCATACAGACGTAAGTAGGTGTAGCAAAATACAGAATTGAAATGTGTTAAAACAGCGAAATCATGAAGGTTTGTTTTTGGTAAATGTATTATATTTTGTAACAAGTCATTTTTTTTTTTTTATTAATGATAGGCTTGCGTTTGACCATATCTCACCTGATGGTAAGCGATGATGTGGTCGACGATGAAGCACGCTTGCCTAGAAGAAACCTATTCACTCTCGACTTAAAGACTCCTAAGTTGTAGCTATCAGGAAACACAGATTCCGGCAGGGAATTCCACTCCTTGGCTGTACGCACAATAAATGTGTTCGCAAAACGTTTTGTGCGTATGGGTGGGATGTCTACCATGTACCGGTGGCGCAACGCTGTACGTCGTGTGGTCCGACGAACAAAGTCCGACAAGAACAAAAGTTGTTGTTTATGGTGTTAGTAATATAGTCCTGCAAGGTTGTTACTGTTTTACAAATAACCCTGTATAGCTCCATCCCTTTAACAGTTCAGTTTATGTTCTCTAAATGGATCGCGTTAAAAGCTCGTAGTAGGGGGGCTCTGTTCTGCGAGTAATGTGCCACTGTTACTTAAGTTAAGCGATACTTTGGGCTATGGCGAAAGGTTCTGGAGTGGCGCTTGCGTATCAGAAGACGCTGCGTTGGAAAGCCCCCCGCTAGGTCGACCGATAACCTGGTGAGAGTCGCGGGAATTCGATTGATGCGAGATGTACAGGACCGTTTTTTTGGGGCGTCTCTTGGAGGGGGGGTCTATGACCAACAATGGAAGTATTTTGACTGAAATGATGATGAATCAAAAATTGGAAAAGGATTCAATCAGTTTAAATGCCCTGGACAGGCTTTAGATCTTATAGTAGAGGATACGGTTAAGAACGACCTTCACCGGTTTGGTTAATGGATGAAACGTATTTTATGATAATATATGAAATAAATTTAGTATATTAAATAATATAACGCGGGTGGGTTGCCTGAGAAATTCCTGGCCAAACAATTTTTTTTTTTTTTTATTAAATTCACCAGTGTGTTTAACGAATAAATTTAATACTAACCGAAAGTGTGAAGCCTTTAGAACATAAAAATGTTGGGTTGCCTATTTGTTTCCTGGCATAACTATGGGTTGTCAGGTATAAACAGGTGTGTTTATTTTGATATACAACAAATTCTATATCAAAATAAACGCTGTTTCATTACGAATACGATGTTATAGTTTTGTCTGCAAAAAAATCTGGTATGAATAACGGTTGTGCATTTTTCTATATAAAAAGTAAATTTTCAATTTTTAATTAATAATAGTCTGGCCAGGAATTTCTTAGGCAACCCACCCGCGTTATATTATTTAATACACTAAATTTATCATAAAATACGTTTCATCTATTAAACAGACCGGTGAATAGATTATTAGGTTACAACTTGTTTGACATTACGAGCATGGCAGTTGAGTTTGTCATGCTCACTCAAATGTGTCGCTAATGGTGACACGTGTTATTGGGTCCTTCAGTTCTCTTCAAAATGGTTGAGCTGAGTGGGGCTGATGCACGCGTCATGCTTGTGAACGGGCGCCGTCAGTAAGACTGGTCATCTTTTACCACTGACTTAATTCAATTTCTTCCATGGAGTTTCTTGCACGTTCATTACATAGAAATCTACGCTTTGGAACGTGCAATTTAGCTTCACTTGTTTGACTGACCGACATTTTGACAATTCAAAAGTGCCTGTAATTGGTTTATTTGAAATAAATGTTTCTGATATCTGAACATTAAAAAAGTAATATAACATTACAAAACCAATTTTCTTATTCTTTTCTGATGTGCATGTGTGCTGCATAAAACTTAACAAAAATTGCAGATTGTTGCAGTTTACGAAGACTATTATAATTGATATTGTTATGATTGCAGGCCTCGCTACGGCGGGCGCTCGAGCGGCCCCGAGGGCGGCAGCTGGCGGCGCGGCGCGGCGGACCCGCCGCCCGCACCTACCGTGAGTACATTTACTAACTTGGCCAATAACTCTTTCCCAGACCTCGGAATTAGGTACAGTCAAACATGTACTTCACCATCGACATATATATTCTAGTATAGACGCCCTCTTATGGAAACTATTTGTCAAAATACTGCAAAGTTAAAACAAAATTTCGCTGCAGCACTACATTGACATTATGTCGTCTAACAGAACTATTAAAACATGCAGTAAGACAGCTTTTAGAGGATAATTTTTTCACGACTAAAATGTCTTAAGCGTCATGAATTTCTTGGTACTTACGCTTTTCATTCAACATAGTTGTTTAAGGTTAGTTCTACATTACACTTGAGTCGACTGAAGTGGGTGAAGAAAACCATCTGAATTTTGCAACTTTCTACAGTGACATTTCCATGACTTTTTTTTTGTAATGATTTTGGCCGGGATACTCAGTCCTTTAAGCCTTGACTTTCGTCTCGGTAATTTAACGACCATAGTAATGTAAAACATTTCCCAACAGGAACGTTCGTCGGCCTGGCGTTCTAAGGACGGCCCGCCGCGCGAGGATCGCTTCCGGGACGCGCCGCGCGACCGCGACCGCGGGGAACGCGACGGAGGCTTCCGCGATAGGGACCGCGACCGCTTCCCGCCCAGGAGGGATGATCGGTGAGTGCGGTTCATCTCTCATCTTTCATCCAACTCTTCTGTCCCAGGTCTGCTGGAAGAAATTTCATTTGAAATATGCAGTATCTTTGTACTCTTCTATCTGTGTTTGTCCATTTCAGTTTTAAGTGTTTGTGTGTGTACATAAATGAATAAATAAATAAATAGATTTATTTGATTATTTTCTCATAGGCTAGAAAAAAGCCCCAAATAAAGTTTCGGCTGAAAATCTTGTATTTGTGTCATTCACTAAAGAGAAGAAAGTGACAATCAAAGATTGCCTATACAGGTTAATTTTGTTCAAGATTGTAGTCGAATCCATTCAAGATAAACCAAAAATAAAAAAAAATATGGACCTGACCACTTTGGGTTTCAGACAATTTTTTTTTATATAAATAAAATGTTTGGGATTGGCAACTTCAAAATTTTCTAGAGTATATGTCCCATACATTTTAGCCTTTTTCGTAATCGCTTATAATTATCGCTGATTGATTCCTCACTTTAAATAAATACATTTCTGAATAATCTCTCCCATCTTCCACACGGCTCGATTACTGTAAACCAAATCGTCTCCCAACAGCGACGGCCCCCGGCGCGATGACCGCGACGGTCCCCGGCGTGACGACCGCGACGGGCCGCGACGTGACGACCGTGACGGCGGTCCGCGCCGCGACGATCGCGACCGGGACGCACCACGGCGTGACGATAAAGACGCACCGCGCCGCGCGCCTCCGCGTAGGGACGACAAACGTGAGTACTAAACAACAACAGCTAGGGACTACGAAAAATGTATCGTAGGAGCGGTGTACTTAGCCAAGGTTGCTGATGAAGCTGAGGGTGATGAACAGGTGTGACTGGGTTTGCATGCTGGTGGTCAGGGTACCCTTTATAGCCGTGGGTACTGGATGTATGGCTCGCTGCTCTTAAGCTTAAGGAGGTGATGATGACGTCACGAAGTAGTAGCTGCACGAAGGCTGCGCTGACGTTCTTTGTCGAGGGTCACAAAAGGTCAGTTTGGAGATATGCGGAACAGAGATTAAAGACCCGCAAACCTCCGTTGAAAAGGGAGGATCCTCCGACCAGACAGGTGTAACGGTCTGGTGGGCGACTGCCTGGTAGTTGATTTCAGGCTGTCTATATTCAAAAAGCGCGGAGAACTTTACTTGTGCGATGCAGGATTTCTTTCTTCATAGTTCTTATGTGGCGCCATAGATGTCGCTACAGATAGGTTCTTTATAGTACATATCGAGTACCTTTTGATTGTGTCACTTTTATACCCGATACTGCATAGATGTAAATCAACGACCTCACAGCCACTAGGCACGTCACGCTACCATTCTGTCAACTAGCCGCGGTACGGGGAAGCGGGGTACTGCGTACTGATTGTTACGGCGGAGCGTGTTACTGCATTCTGTTTGGTCGAGACATCAGATCTATAAGTCATAATATGTGTTGACAGAGATGCGTCGCCTGTTATTAGACGTTTATTGGCTGTAAGGTTGTTGGTGTAATAGAGGGATGCAGGGGTGCGAGTAAGTAAGGGGTCGTTGAATGTCGAAACTGCTTCAAGGTATCTGTCATAGCATAGTCGGCTGATGTTCCCACTGCTGGGTCTCAGGCCTCTTCTCTAGGAGAGGGAATGGGCCGTAATCCGCCACGTGGGCCCAGTGCGGGTTGGTGGAAGTCACATGTCTTCGAATTTTTGGTTCTATTTTCCTCACGATGTTTTCCTTCCTTCACCGTTTTGAGAGAAGTGGCGATGATAGAAATTACACAAAGTATTGCGCCTGGCTGGGTTTGAACCCCGTGACTTACAACTCGTAAGTCAGGGCCGTTACCACTCGGAACTCCAATTAATCTCTGGCTACCCACTTGATAAAAGACATTTTATGTACTCTCTCATTTCAAACATGGTTGTTTTGTTCCAGCCCGCGACCCGGACGGTGATGAATGGCAGCCAGTCACTCGTCGCTAAACAAGCGACCATCATACCAACATTTAACGCATTGTATTCATTTATAATAATTATGTATTACGATTTACTTTGTCGCGACGAGTTTAGCAGGATGCCTTTTTATTACATGTATTTTATATGTAGGAAACATCTTTGCCTGAGTTTGAAAATATTTAAAATTATCTTTTGCTTATGGATCATCCCACAAAAACCATTTTCCCTTGATACAAAGTTGCTTATAAGCATTCAGCGATAATGTTCTTATAGAGTCTGTTTGGTTGGTTGACCGCGCTAACCTCAGAAATAACTAGTTCACATTGAAAATAAATTGTGTAATAGCTCATTTGTCAAGGACGCTACGATAAATAGGCTCGGGTGAAACTGAGGACAACTAGTATTGTGTAAAACACAGTATTAACATTTCAATCGTGTCAATTAGAGACACAATAGACGACAATGACAGTGCGAACGCTGGCGTCCGCTTGGGGTTTAATTAATTAATTTACACCTTAAAATTATCCTAAACAAACTGTGCCAAATTTCTACGTAATCTGAAGTGTGACACTATTTTTATGCACTGCTACTTTCATAATAAAAATATCTATGTCCGTAATGGGCAGGCATGTGTTAAGTAAAACTCTTTAGACACACGGTGTTCTATGTAAAAACCTGCCTGTGCAGGCAAAACTGGTGAAGCTTGTGTGTTTAGTAAGCCCTTATTAGTTGTTTTACAAGACAACCAAAACCGCATTAGCATATTTTCTGCAGATACTAAATTAATATTGAAAGTGTAATCTGTTCGATATTTTAAAAAGCCTATCTGTGCGGTACGAAAAACTAAATATCAATTGATTGGTAAAGATGTCCATAAATTATATAACTCATATGTGTTTGTATAACTCAAGACCCTGGGTCCTTGGGCTTTGGAAGGCGTGCAAGGTGCCGAAGCCAACTCGCAGACCCTTAGACACTTCGCGGAATGTGGTACCAACCGACTATTGTCCCTGTACGCGCTATGCTAGCGTACACAAGGACAATCCTCGGTTTGTGGGAAACTATTCATCATCATCATCATCAGCCTTTTTAATGTTCCCACTGCTGGGACTCAAGCCTCTTCTCTAGGAGAGTAATAGGCCGTAACCTACCACGCGGGCCTAGTACGGGTTGGTGAATGTCACATGTCTTTGAATAGGCAAAGTATTGCGACATAGAAATGTTATCATTTGTAATGCTGGTTCATTCTATATCTTTTGTATCCTGCTGAACTCGGTTTTTGTTTTGCCACCAACATAAGTTAGTTTGACTTGTTATTTAACAGCGCAAGTGTACCGCGCTTATGTAATCCTTATTGTATATGGGAGAAGGGCTTATTTACTAAAACACGAGAGGATGCGAATCCGCGCCCTTTGTAACCTATTTCAAAAAGAAAGAGGTTAGTTATGCGATTTTTACACTGCGCTTGACGTAAATAAGTATTTTTCATATATTTTGTTTTATGTGAAACAGCTTCAGAACCATGTTTCGAGTAGATAGTGACTATTAACTGTGTTTTAATTCAAAATATATATTATTTTCTACAAATTCTTGCTTTTTTTTTCTTGTACATGTTTCGGACGCGGTTGGAATTCTCTCGTTGCCATCAACAATCTAGTTAATGCTTTTTATTTTAGTTTGCCCGACATAGCGATGAAATATAAACGCTTTATACGCTACGTTTGGACTACAACACAGAATAGAATTCATACTTTATTTGTATTGAAAACAGAGTAAATTCACTTCATGAGCCTTAACTGACGCAAAGTTTTACTAATTTAATTTGGCCTTACAACTTTAGATGAAATCTGAAGATAAGAAAAAAATCTTGTCACAAAAAGAGTAGTCTCAAACTTGAAATAAGTGACATAGTTTTTAATAATGTAACTGATGGACCGATTTAGAAGTGTTTCTGAACATAGGAAAAAGAAAATTAAACAGCTGATAAAGTTACATGAAGCAATGTTTTGTCCTTTGGGCCATCATACACTGTGTTTTAGTCCAAATTGCGAGTCAAAACAATAGTGAAAATGTATATTACAAAGTGTCTTACAGTTTAAAAAAATACTCCTTATTGGAACAAACCGGTGCCTCAATGTCATATTTTATGCTGTAGTTAGAGCTTGTCTACTTCTATAGTCAATAAATCATTGAAATTGGAATATGTGTTTCATTTCTTTTACGAAATATGAAGCCTGGCTACTTATTTATTCTGGCTACGAGTACCTCTAAAAACATTAAGGCTGCCATCAGACGCACTGCATCGCAGTGATCGTACGCAATCCATACATTCAACTGCATGCAGTTTGATCTGACTGCGCAGTTGGCGCCACGCATCTAGTCCAGAAGCTTAGTGTATGATTTGATCGTTAGTGCCTCAAAATAAAGTTAATAATGTCAATGTGCGTTTACTCTGTACAATTATTAACTGCACACTGACTATGCGGCTAGCGATGGACAGTGTGCGTCGGCACTACACGACTAGCCAACTGCGTAAAGTTGAAGGCACGACTGCATGCAGTTGATATTGACTTCACTCGACTGCAGCCGACCGCGTGCAGTCGATATCATGACCACAAAGTCGAACGTACAACTGAATGCAGTTAAATACAAGGTGTAAGGGACAGCCCTCCACAAACTTTAAGGGCTTGCTCAGTAGACAAAAACTGAACAACCTTCCACAAAATTTTATTCAGGAAACGAAAAAAAAAATCGGCCTCGCCATACAAATTGTCCAATCAACTTTATCATTTTGTACGAGGAGGCTGATTTTTTTTTCGTTTCCTTGTGGAAGGTTCTTCAGTTTCGTCTACTGAGCAAGCCCTTAAAGTTTGTAGAGGGCTGTCCCTTACACCTTTTATATCGACCGCGCGCGATCGATGCGATGCAGTCCGTC
The DNA here is from genome assembly GCA_910589285.2 of Mythimna ferrago. Lineage (NCBI taxonomy): Eukaryota > Metazoa > Arthropoda > Insecta > Lepidoptera > Noctuidae > Mythimna > Mythimna ferrago. Next base: position 11,657,852 of record OU342690.1, on the reverse strand, counting down.
TGATGTCAGCCTTAGAGATAAATGAAAGTTTCTAATAAATATATGACATTTTCATTGAAACAAGTAGTAGAGCACTATCTTTTTTTAAAAGAAAATAAATAGTTTCTTTTATACTGACCACATTTTGTCGTCGCCTGCAATTGTGTGGATGGTATCGACTACACCGGTACCAAATCGCGAATCTATTATTGTTGTTAAAATAAGGCTATTTTCTTAATACAGAGTCAAAGTATGTATGTATGTATGGAGGCGCCAAAGGGAGTTGAGTGTGAAAAAAATGAGGATCGCCTTCTGTGAATACTTTTGGGCTCAGAAAACCATGCAGATTATGATTCTGAATGTTGCCAGTAAGTATATTGGTCCATTTTTAGGGTTCCGTAGCCAAATGGCAAAAAACGGAACCCTTATAGATTCGTCATGTCTGTCTGTCCGTCCGTATGTCACAGTCACTTTTTTCCGAAACTATAAGAGCTAGCACAAAAATAGAAAAAAAGCAATTTTGGGGGTCCCCATACTTCGAACTGAAACTCAACAATTTTTTTTTCATCAAACCCATACGTGTGGGGTATCTATGGATAGGTCTTCAAAAATGATATTGAGGTTTCTAAAATAATTTTTTTCTAAACTGAATAGTTTGCGCGAGAGACACTTCCAAAGTGGTAAAATGTGTGTGTGTGTGTCCCCCCCTCTAACTTCTAAAATAAGCGAATGATAAAACTAAAAAAAAAATATATGATGTACATTACCATACAAACTGCCAACGAAAATTGGTTTGAACGAGATCTAGTAAGTAGTTTTTTTTAACACGTCATAAGTCAAAAAAAAATACACTATTATTAAAACATCGATCAAAGTTACAATGAACTACAAGAACTTTTATATTTTGTTACTTGCTGCTACGGAACCTTTCCCTTCCGGGCGAGTCCGACTCGCACTTGGCCGGTTTTTTTTTATACCCTCTCCCTGAAACAGCAAATAAATTGACTAAACAAATGCTAAGAATCATTTTATTAAGAGTTCAAGTAACAATATCTAATTATTGCTTATGATTAAATATCTTTAGGAAGTCAACTAAAAAAAAGTGAGTCGGACTCGCGCTCTGAGGGTTCCGTACAAATTTACACATAATAAAAACAAAATAACAATTTAATAAAAATATTATTTTTATTAATAAAAACATAATTTAATAAAAATAATATTTTTTTAGGTTCTCATATTTTGCACACTCAACTCCCATTGGCGCCTGCTCTATGTAAAGTTATTCATTTTTATTTATTCATCTGTAAAAAAAATGTGTGCATCTGGATTGAGGGCCCATTTTTTAAATCCTTATGAAACGAAACAAGATTTACAGGGAATTTAGTTAAAAATTAGTAAAACTTAAAGCAATGAGCCATAAACTTAAACGTAAAATAAAAAAGTTATGAATAAATAACGTGGGCCCTCAATCCAGACGCTTGCATAAAGAGGCATAGTCTAAATCTCGGAAAGTACGATGTCTGGGTAAATAATTATTATTTAGGAATTTAGTTAAGAATTTCTAAAATATTTTAAGAAATTCTCAAATCTGTAAAATATTATCACATTACAGATTTACTGCGGTTTACCTTGGGCCCTCAATTCAGTAATGTCATTTATAAAGAATCTGCAAAAACTGAATTTATTTGACAAAATACATACGTACGACTTTATTATATTCTAATTAGATACCTCTATGAATTAGTAAAAAAGAAATAATGAACCAAGAGTTACAGATACCGGCACGGATCTTGAGCGCTGGCTTCCAACTGCGCAGATTCGCAGAAGTGAAATATCGGGTCTCTTTAGTGGTATGAAGTGAAACCGCGGGGGCGGGGAGTGCAATCCTTGTACAGTGATTGGCTCGCCGATGTGTTTAATACGCAAAGCGAATTGTATACCACTCTTTCGCCGAGCGATCAAGATTCGTGACGGTATCTGTACAATCGAAATAGAGTTTAACGAGGACAGAAGAATGATATTAGGATCTTAAATGAACGTTAAACGTAGCATTTTAAGCTTATGATCGATTTGATATTACATGTTTGCTGTATGGACTTTAAAAGAGACTTTGACCCCCGAGTTTGTTTCAGTGTTTCTTCTCAGGGTAGTCGGCTAGAAAACACCGGCCTCATCTAGTTGAATTTTTTTTTAATTTATCATTTACTTACCGGATGCGATCAGGGTGTTAAAAAAAAATCTTTTTATTTCAGACACTTAGTCCATATTAGGCATTAAATTATCCATTACATTTCCACTATGTTTTGGCGATATCTTCAGCCGAGGCGATGGCAAACGCAGGATGAATGAGTACCGCTCCGGTGACAGCTTAATGAACTTTTCCGCCAATGTCTAAAACATGGGGAAATGATCAACAATGGTCCATCTATTCCTCCTAGCGTCGTATTCCTCAATGCTGAGGGTCGTGATCTCCCTGCTTCATCACTTTAACCTTACTCGGCAATACACTAATTTGGTCTATAGTTCCCAAAGTCTAGTGGGTCTCCTTTTTTAGGGTTCCGTAGTCAACTAGGAACCCTTATAGTTTCGCCATGTCTGTCTGTCCGTCTGTCTGTCTGTCCGTCCTCGCTTAATCTCTGTGACCGTTAGCAATAGAAAGCTGAAATTTGCTGCTGAATTAAAATAAAAATTGGAAAAAAACGTTTTATTAGGGTAGCCCCCCTATATGTAAAGTGGGAAGTGATTTTTTTTTTTTAATTTCAACCCTAACGTGTGATATATTGTTGGATAGGTATTAAAAAATGAATAGGGGTTTACTAAAATCATTTTTTGATAATGTCAATAATTTCGGAAATAATCGCTCCAAAAGTAAAAAACAATGTGTCCCCCCCCCTCTAACTTTTGAACCATAAGTTTAGAAAATATGAAAAAAATCTGAAAAGTAGAACTTTATAAGGACTTTCTAGGAAAATTATTTTGAACTTGATGGAAAGAACAGTTTTTGTACAAAAAAGACAAAAGGGTTGTACAAAATAATTTCTGGACTAAGTTTGTAGTATAATCGTATATGCAAGCATTTTTTTAAACTCATAAGTGGGTACACTTATTGTGACGGACGGGAAACTACGGAACCCTACACTGAGCGTGGCCCGACACGCTCTTGGCCGGTTTTGTATAGTAGAACTCTACAGTGCCGGATCTAAGGGGGGGCAAACCGGGGCACTTGCCCCGGGCGGCAGTTTCATGGGGGCGCTAAATCCTTGAGACGAGAATTCGAAATATCGAACAAATGAAGCCTCTTTTCCTACAATCTCATAGGTTTTTATCAAGTAATCGAATCTTATTATAATATGTTTGAAAAACAAACTTTTCTATTTCCATACGCCCAGTTAGTTTTTGAACACATACTAAGTGATTTATAAACGCATCTTAACAGATCAAGTAAATTTTTGAACGCGTGCGTAGTGTCCGTGATCTTTCTGCCAAGGGGAATCCCCGTCACATATCTATACGAGCCGAGCCGAACAAATTCAAACAGTTGAACGTCAAGTGACAACACTGTTTGTTTATGTGGTTGATTGCGTTTGCGAGTAATCAGCGTTAATAAAATAAGTAATTTATTAGTGAAATCATATATTCTAGATTCTTTCGCAGAAAAGAAAGCACGCCGTGTAAAGTTGTAGTCTTTCCTGGTTATATATTTTTTCTGTGTTTCTGTTTTATGTCACAAATGAAAGTTATAAATTATTGGATAATAAAAAGTTTAAATTTATTAAAGGATTATTATTTTAACAAATGGTCACAAAAATGCTACTCATTGGCAGTATTAACAGTTTTTCTCAAACAGTGAAGGTAGGGGGCGCCAGTATCAAGGTTTTGCCCCGGTTCGAAACAATCGTAGATCCGGGGCTGGAACTCTAACGGAATACACCATTGTTTGGAGACCTATGCTGTTTTGAGGGATAAGTTAAAAACTTGTGTTAGAGGTGAGAGCAAGAAGGGTGCCCCAATTTTTAAAATTTCATTAGTGATATTGTCCGGGCACTCTTTTCTGTTTTGAGTTTATTGAGATGTTCAAGTACCTCACACTTATTAATAGGTTTTACTGTTTCTTCTTCCTCTTCAGGATCTATATGACTGTCTTCTGTCCCATTTGTTTCTTTGTAAAACTCGGTGGCATGGTTGATTACATCTTGCCTTGTTTTCGTTTCTCCAAACCCTTTTTTGAGTTTTCCTATCCTTTTGAGGTTAGGGTTCCGAACCAAAAAGAAATTCAAATAATCCAACCAATCATGGTTGGATTTGTTTTTTCACAACAACATTGTTTGTTTATTTGTATGTACTATGTGTATATCTATCTAATTATGTATTTACTATTGTATTTCTTTTGTTTGTCTATTAATTAATAAGTTGCACCTGCCCTGTTATGTTTCTGCACCACCCTAGGGTCTGTAGTCGTTTGGGCCCGCTCGCTTTGGGCCCGCGGGATCAATCGACACAGTCCCATTTTGAAGGTGTCGATTGGACCCACCGCCCAATTTTATTATAAGTACAGTCATGAAAGAAAGTTAAATCTTTTAGTTTTATTTTTAACCGACTTCTAAAAAAGGAGGAGGTTCTCAATTTGGATGTTTGTATTTTTTTTTTATGTATGTTCGCGCATAACTTCGTCACTAGCCAACCGATTTGAAAAATTCTTTTTTTGTTGGAAAGGTATGGTCAAATGGTCCCATAGTCACCAAGTCGGGATCTGATGATGAAATCTTGGCGAAATCGAGGGAACTCCTCAAATATTATAGGCAACCATATAGTTCTTTTCGTATTTTCATCAAAGACTTAAGCATTTATAGTCAAAACATGACATTTGATGAAGTGGAACTGGGGAAGAAGACCAGAAATGGCCAACGCAAGTTCATACTCACACAGATCTCCCAATGAACATATAAATAGTTCTGAATAGGTATGTTGAAAATGGTATCATCGATGTGGCCTGATGATGATGATGGAGCCGGAAGATAGAAAAGCCAGTACATGGTCTTTGAGGCTGGTGGTGCTAGTTGCCCGGAAAATGTACCACAAGTATGTTTGAATAATGTTCCCTTAGACAGGGTAAATCAATTTAAATATCTTGGGCACATAGTTACGGCTGACCTCAGAGATCATGCTGACTTAGAACGGGAACGAAGGGCTGTATCTAAGAGAGCTAATATGCTGGCTCGCAAGTTTGCGCGGTGTTCGGAGGACGTGAAAATAACTCTTTTCCGGGCATATTGCACGTCCCTGTATACTTGCAGCTTGTGGGCTAGCTACACACAGAAAAGCTACAACACCCTTCGTGTCCAATTTAATAACGCCTTCAGGGCGGTGTTGGGTCTGCCTCGCTACTGCAGCGCTTCGGGTATGTTCGCATGGGCACGGACGGACTGTTTCCATGCGACCATGCGGAAGCGTTGTGCGTCACTTGTGCGCAGAGTGCGGGCCAGCTCCAATACCGTTCTGAAAATGATAGCGAGTAGGTTGGACTGTCCTTATTTGCGGCACTGCTGTGACAGACAAGTTACATACAGTGTCGCATATAAGAGACTAAAATAATTATTTCAAATACAATAAATTTTTTTGACGATTTTTATTATTATTTTTAACTTTATTTTATTTTAATAATTGTGATTTTAATTTGTTGGATTTTTATTGATTAATTTATTGACATTCCGAAATTTATTGTTGTTTAGGATTGTAATTTTATTTTATATGGGTTCTTACCTTAAATAAATGAATTTTATTTTTATTTTATTTTTTATAGGCATCGGAACTCCGTAATTAATCAATATATCCTAGCCGTGTTTGGGCTTATTAGAATTGTCATGAGATGCACTTCGGCTATAAGATACTATCGAACGGATCTGATGATGATGATAGAGCCGGAAGGTAGACACGGGTACTTCATAATAAAACAATGTATCGCAGGGTTTGAGTTATTTGGTATTGTCATGAGAAAAAGGTCCTCAGGCTGTAAGTGTATTGCAACTAAAACTTTTTTTTTATGACTTAAAATATGTATATAATTTACACTTACGCGCCACACTTATCTACAAACATTAAAACTAAATATTTTTTACTGTAATAATACCTAAATTAAGTGTACGAGCACTACTAATTTGAAGGTCAAGCATTTGGGCCTTTTACGGATTATCTGTTCGGGTCATCCAATCATAGGTCTGCTTTTTTGGAATGTAGGGATGCGCTTTTGTCCGTTTGAATATAAAAAAATATTGGACACGTATTTTTTCTTTTTTCGATTAAACAAAAAATAACAAAGATATAGCCCATTAAAGTTACGTATGACGTCACCCTATGCGAAAAAATGCAGCATAGCGTGACGTTACACAAATACGTGTCCCTTATTTTTGAATAATTTAAAAGACGGTCAAATTACATTTTTTACGGCAACTAGCCTATTGTTGATTGTTATATTTTAATAATACTATTTACTATGTTAATTTATACAACTTTATTTATGAACGTTCTTTTATCTGCCTATGATTTATACCGAACATATGTTCCACATAATTTAAAAAGATTTTAGAATTTGATTGAAAATAAACTTTTAGATCTAACTGAATTGCTTTTTATTATATTTTGACTTACCACTTTTGCACTTCACTGTATCCACCAGTAGCTTTAAACAATGGATTTTTTTTTAAATTTGTATGTGGGCCCAATCGACCACCAAAAATAAATAAAATAAATTGTGTGGTCGTTTGGGCCCGCGGGACCAACATCGAGCGGGCCCAAACGACTACAGACCCCCTACCAGTCGTAGAAAATCCCTATGGCATTAAAAGTCCACCTTTATTCAGTGTTATGTGCATAAAGCTTTAATAAATAAACAAATAAATAAAAGTTAAGGACAGCAATAATAAAAATTCCATGTTATGTTGCTAGGTGAATTTTTATTTTACAAATACCACCACCACAAATTTACAGGAGTGAAATGACTGAACTTGAGACGAGCAGGTGTGGGCCACCAGTTCGTCGTGAACTGTGTGGACTTGAAAGGATTGGGGATGAGCCTCCTCTTCTCTTCTTTACCGTATACCGTTATATCCAGATTAGCCTTGAAGGAAAAATAAAACTTGACCTCGATGAAAGCAGCAGTCTTGAAGTACAAGAAACACGCCATTCTGTGAACATAAATACGAAAACTCGCATGAGTAGACGATATTATGTCATGGCCAGCCCCCCTAACCAAGTTACAACCGTTTCGCTTGCGTCGAACGCTTCGAGTTGACTTTGCCGCCAATTCTTTTGTTCTGCCCACGTGATTGGGCGTTGAAACGACGTCATTCCCGTACATTTGAAGCTTTCTACAAGCGTTAACTATTGCAGATTAGAAACTTGGCTAGGGGTACAGATCTTATTTGCCCGCACTGGGCCCGCGTGGTGGATTACGGCCCATTCCCTCTTCTAGAGAGGAGGTGTGAGTCGCAGCAGTGGGAACATTATAAGGCCGACTATGCTACGCAGATCTCCCTTCATGATACGGCCAAGTTAAACCGGCCAAATCGTTTTATACGCTAAAGTTTCCTGATAGCTACAACTTAAGGGTCTTTAAGTCAAAAGTGAATACTTCTAGGCATGCGTGCTTCATCGTCGACCACATCCTCGCTTACCATCAGGTAAGATGGTGGTCAAACGCGGGCTTATCAATAATAATGAAAAAAAGTTTGTTGATATTTCAATCGTCATGTGTGATTGATAAAACTCACAGTTTTACTATAACAGAACTGTTGTGAAGTTGGTGCGTGTGGTAGGCCCATTACGCAATACTCTACCTCTCAAACAGCGTTGCCAAATGTCCGCCGGATATGCTCAGTCCCGCTTTTCGGATATAACTCGACCGTGCGTGCACGCAGCTTACAGATACCGGCGAGCCAATCACTGACACTCCCCGCCCCCGCGTCACTCACTTCATACCACTAAATAGGCCCGATATTTGACTTCTGCGCAAATTAAAGCCAGCGCTCAAGATTCGTGTCGATAACTATATCTGTCCTACTAAAAGTGTGACGTGGGCGGGCAGCCTTTGATTTACCTTTCTCTAGAAGGTTTGTCGAAGCCATAATGCAGGGCCATGGCGTCTTTGTGGCAGTTGTGTTCTACCCAGATGGCGGCGTTACTCTGTCTGTGCACGTCCAGATCCACCAAAGCGCACTTGAAATCAGCCATCATGGATATCACCAACTGAAATGGACACCCGATTTTTTTACTTTTTGTCATCTACACATTATCTATAATATAAAAATGAATCGCAAAATGTGTTGGTAAGCGCATAACTCAACAACGCCTGGACCGATTTCGCTAATTTTTTTTTGTTGTGTTCGTTATTATGAGGAGAAGGTTCTTATGGAAAAAAAATGAAAATTAGGGTAGTGTAGGGTAGAGTACGGTAGTGCAGGGTAGAGTAAGGTAGAGGAGGGTAGAGTAGAGTAGAGTAGAGTAGGGTAGGGTAGAGTAGAGTATAGTAGGCTAAAGTAGGGAAGAGCGGGAGCGAAGCCGCGCGGGCAAAAGATAGTATTATAATAATAAAGAGGTAAAGTTTGTTTTTTGTTTTTATGTTTTTTTTTTTTTTGTAGGAGGTAATCTCTGAAAGTACTGGTCCGATTGCTAAAATATTTTCACCGACAGATAGCTGCTTTATGCCTGAGTGACATAGTCTATATTTTATGTACACGGGCGAAGCCGTGGGCAAAAGTTAGTTTATATTAAAATAACGAGCAGAGCAGTGGTGGCTGAGTGGTAACGGCCCCGACTTACGAGTTGTTGGCCGCGGGTTCAAACCCAGACAGGCGCATTACTGTGCAATTTATTTCATCACCACTGTTCTCAAAACGGTGAATGAAAACATCGTGAGGAAACCGGCATGTCCTGGAACAAAACATTTGAAGACATGTGACATTCACCAACCCGCACTGGGCCCGCGTGGAGGATTACGGCCCATTCCCTCTCCCAGAGAGAGGAGGCCTGAGTCCCAGCTGTGGGAACATTAAAAGGCTGATTATGTATGTATGTTATGTAAACGACATATACCTAACAGGAAATAGAAATCTTTTTTTCTGAAAACGGCTTATAAATTGCTTATTATACTTACCAACTATACGTGTCGTGACTATGGTCTTAGAATTGAAATATAATTAAAGTTTAAGTTTAAAACCGATCTCGCTCGTTTTACTTGGCCATTTAATGAAGCGATTAATGTATAAGATCTAGCCACGACATAAATATAAATAAGAAACTAACATTGCAAACATTGGTGTGGATTATGGTGAAAATATCTCACTATTTCTTTTGTACGCACGCAACCACGATTGATCACTGCATACCATTAGGTGGAATCGAATTTATACAAGTAAAAAAAAAAAATCGCAGTCAACCACTGGTTTATATCAATTATGAAAAAAATAAATAATAATATTTCACAACTATCACACAACGCCGCCTAGTCCCAAGCTAAGCAGAGCATGTGTTATATGAGTACTAAACAACTGATAAACATACTTATATTTTTAATTTTAGTTAGATAATTTAAACCCAGACACAGAACAAATGATCATGCTCAACACACAAACATTTGTCCTGGGTGGGAATCGAACCCACAACCTCGGCATAGCAGTCAGTGCCACTGACAACTAGACCAGCAGGCCAGTCAAAGAAACGTAACGGCACTCGGTGGGCTGAAAACTGAAAATAGGCTTTCATAGACTTATGGATTTTAATTTGATAAACCTCAAGCGAACCGCGGCGTTCGCGCTCTCGCTGTCTTTGTTTGTTGTCTCTAATTAAGGTATTCGAAAGGTTGAAAGACCAAATGATATACTTAAAGCGACATTGAGTAAACTTTACAAAATTGAACTCTAAAAATTTTAACTTTAAGTAATAATAATAAGTTTATTGTCACAAGAAAACATACATACATTAGTATATACCGGTTAACAAAATGCTAACTACGCTGCTGAAATTTGTATACATATAAGTCACTCTGTTGTAAAGTTTACTCCATGTCGCTTAGATCATTTTGCCTTTCAACCGTTGATATCAAGTGATGGGACTATGTACTCACAAAGTAGAAACCTTGCACGAAGTTCTTGTTACACAGAACTTCTTCGCTGTCCTTAAACATGATAGTACCTCGTTGACCTCTATCGCACATTCCTCGTTTTTTGGGAATAATTTCGTTAGCTGTAATTTTAATGAGAATTTGATTTTATTCGAAATATTACTATTTTATATCACCATCGTCATCATCTTCATTTCTGCCGAAAGACGTCTACTGTTTGACATACGCATCCCCCAAGTGTCACCACAATGAACGACACTGTGTGTCCCGCATCCATCGGATTCCCACAATCTTTACTAGGTTATCGGTTCACCTTGTAGGAGGCATTCCAACGTTGCGTCTTTCGGTAGGTGGTCGTCACTCTAGAACCTTTCGGACCTATCGGCCATCTGTTCTGCGAGCAATGTGCCCTGACACTTAAGTTTTGCGCTAATTGTGCTATTTGACATGTACTTAATGTGTTATATAACGTGAAATCCCTGTGAAAACGACGAAAAAATTGTCGCTTACGACATTCTTCCTGTAAAGGTTCTATCGATAGCTAAGTATATGCAGGCATATTATAACGAAGTGAAATTGCTTATCAATATAAGAAGTATAGTAACTTATTTACGTTTGTAGATGACAAGCTTGTAAGGACCCAATCTTCGTATGCCCAACTTGTACGTGGTCTCGGAGTCTTCGTAAGGCATCGCAGAAATGACGTCATTTATCCAAGGAACGTAGTCGTGTATGTTCAGGAACCTTGTCGGGGCGCCACAGCCGGGGCCTCGGATGGCGAAACCCAGCTGTAACAAAACCGATCAAACATTTATTAGTAGGTAGGTATAAAAAATCTTTGCACTAAAGGGCCTATTACACTACGCGGTATTCAGATAGTTTTAGTCTATGGTTCGACGTACCGCGTAGTGTAAAATAAGGGTCAGGCTGACTTACTCGAAAAGAAAAATAAGACGACTCTGAATATCGTGTGCTGAATAACGCGTAGTGAAATAGGCCTGTAAACCATTTTTTTGTCGCACAGAGTCTAACATTTTACGTGCGTACATACTCGATCAAACATTCAAAAATTAAACTGGCCACTAACCAAAAAAATAAAACGTGGTTACTGTTACGTTGTGTCACTAAAAGAAATTGAAGAGCTGTAAAGAAAATTAAAGAAACAACAACAACAACTATTATTATTATATAACTATTATTATATATCGATGATGTTAAATGTTAACATCATCGATATATAATAATGAAGCTATACCAGAAATGGAAATGGAAATCACCGGGACCGGACGGACTGCAAAATTTCTGGCTGAAATGGTATAGCAGCTCACACGCGCTCCTGGCGTCGCAATTCCAGTCAATCTTAGAGTCTGGGTCGCTACCACAATACCTGACAACTGGCATTACCCACCTGCTCCATAAGACAGGTAACCCCGTGGATCCCAAGAACTATAGACCAATTACATGTTTGTCAACGGTCTATAAACTTCTTACATCCATCCTGAGAGCAAAAATTAATATACACATAGAGAATCATCAGATTATTTCTCCCATAGAGAATCATCAGAATGGATGTAGGAATGGATCCCGGGGTACTAAGGAGCTACTCCTCATAGACATGGCCATAAGCCAACAGACTCGTCGATCCCGCAAGGATTTGTCGACATGTTGGATAGATTACAAGAAGGCCTACGACTCTGTTCCACATACATGGCTCATGAGGGTGCTGGAGTTATACAAAATAGATATAACTTTACGCACCTTTCTTGAGTCATGTATGAGGCAATGGAAGACGGTCCTTCGCTATCCAGGATGTCGACCGATCCAGGGGAACGATGAGCCTATTTGGATTAAACGGGGAATATTTCAGGGCGACAGTCTGAGCCCGCTTTGGTTTTGCTTAGCCCTGAATCCTCTTAGCACATTGCTGGAGGATTCAGGACTAGGCTATCGGTTGAGAAGACGTGGTCAGGTCATATCTCACCTTCTTTACATGGATGACCTGAAACTCTTTGCCCCCAGCACTTTGCAACTGATGGAGCTACTGAAGGTAACTGAAACTTTCAGTAGTGCCATCAGGATGGAATTTGGTGTGGACAAATGTGCAGGCATGCATGTAAAGCGAGGGGAGATTATGGAATCCGAGGGAATTCAACTCCCGGATTCCATACACCTTAGATCCCTTTCCTCGACCGAAACCTATAAGTATTTGGGTATGTCAGAAGCCTTAGGCATTAACAATGCTGACATGAAGCAATCGCTGAAGGAACGCTTCTTTGGCCGCCTGAAGAAGGTATTAAATAGCCTTCTGTCGGGCGGAAATAAGGTGCGCGCCTTCAACGGTTGGGTCATGCCGGTTTTAATGTACTCTTTTGGCATACTCAAATGGACTCAGACCGAACTTGACGCCCTGGATAGGCGAGTTCGTACATTGCTGACGGCAAATCGGATGCATCACCCACGATCCTCGGTGATGAGACTGTACATCCCGCGGAAGTGTGGAGGTCGAGGCTTTTTAAACGCAAAGACCCTGCACAACCGCGAGGTGTGCAGTCTCAGAGAATATTTTCTTAAAACCGATGTGGGTATGCACCGAGATGTGGTCGCAATGGACAAGGGACTCACCCCGTTATCCATGGCTAAAGAGGACTGGCATAAACCTGTAATAATGACTACTGATAACCGCAAGGAAATATGGAAAGGCAAGGAGCTTCACGGGCGCTTTTTCCGGGCTCTTCACGAGCCTGATGTAGATTTCTTGGCGTCCGTGGCCTGGTTACGTTTCAGTGACCTCTTCGGGGAAACTGAAGGTTTTGTCTGTGCGATTATGGACGAAGTTATCCTAACGAACAACTACCGGAGATATATAATGAAGGACGGGACGGTTGACGTGTGTCGGGCATGCCACCGTCCGGGTGAGTCTATCAGACATATTATCTCTGGTTGTTCTCGTTTGGCTAACGGCGAATATTTGCACAGACATAACCAAGTAGCCAGGATTATCCACCAGCAACTTGCTTTAAAGTACAACCTAGTGGATTTAGAGGTACCGTATTACAAGTATGTGCCCGACCCAGTTCTCGAAAATGACCATGTCACTTTGTACTGGGATCGGTCTATCATTACTGACCGGACTATTGTAGCCAATAAGCCGGATATAGTGGTGATAGACCGATCAGCGCGCCGTGCAATGATAGTCGATATTACCATCCCGCATGACGAGAATCTCGTGAAAGCTGAGAAAGAGAAACAAATGAAATATCTCGACTTAGCACACGAGGTTGTCGACATGTGGAGTGTGGACTCGGCTGTCATTGTGCCGATTGTCGTAACTGCCAATGGTCTTATTGCCAAAAGCTTCGACGACCATCTGTCGAAGCTGTCGTTGCGCGGTTGGATCAAGGGCCAGATACAAAAGGCAGTACTCCTCGATACGGCTCGCATTGTGAGGAAGTTCCTGTCTCTGGAGCCCTAACCACCGGTAGCTCGGACCCTGCTCCCGACATCGGTGGACTACTGTTTTTATATTTTTAAATGTTTTTTTTTTTATATACATATATGAAAAATATTTAAAAATATCAAAAATATGTAATATAAGAAAAATAAAGGAAATAATAATATAATATTCCACAACTATCACACAACGCCGTCTAGTCTCAAGCTAAGCAGAGCTTGTGTTATGAGCACTAGACAACTGATAAACATACTTATATATTTCTAAATACGAGTACATACATATTATAGATTAATAACACCCAGACACAGAACATATAGGAACATATAGGTATGTACTAAGCCCTATAAGTCGATGGTTAACATTGACTTGTAAATAATAAAAACTTGTATTTCACTAATATATTTTATGTAATTGTTTCATTATTTAATGATCTCTAAGAATTTGTAAAAAGTAGAGTATCCAACACGGTGATAAAGCTGTCTCTCTTGGGTGGCTGGAATTTCTCACTTCATTTAGATTTCTATATTAAGGCTTATAGTCCCTTGAACCATCTGGCCAAAATTATGTGGACGCACCTCTCGCACCCGCCTAGGCGGCAGTACGCAAATCTGTACATTTATTTGCGGCCAGCAGCGCCCGGAAAGCGCTTTAAATCCATTTTCTTTGCGAAATATTGATTGATTTACATATGCAATGTTCACTTTGAAGGATATTTAACCACCCATTTTTATGTATAAAAATGTTTCTAAAGATCCAAGCCGTTTCGAAGGAGTAGGGAAAACTTGCGAAAAGTTGCGGAATAAATATGATTTTTAGACAAAAGTGTTAAAATAGCACGACAAAATCAAATGTTGATAATGTTGTTCATGAATCTGTAATAAACATATATTTTTTTCAAACCTATTAACCTGGCCGTTACCGAGGAGTAGGCTTCAGAAAGTCACTGTTTTATGGCACTTTTCGGGCGCTTGGGCTTGCTTAACTCTCAGTGCTCGGGAGTTTATTATACTAATCGCTCACTGCGTTCGGGATTAAAACTTGACAACCTTCGTTTCGTTCGGAATTCCACCCTCGACTTAAAGATACTGCTTTATTTACTACTATCATACACAGTTGGTTCCCTGTAGCCTAAGCTGTCCGTCTGGATTCAAAATTAATAAACCCACCAGTTTCCAGAAACCCCACGATTGTCTGGTGATGAGCGCCGTGCCAGCATCCCAAACGCAAGGATTCTTCGAAAATTCAGACACCGCACATAGAGGATTTGTCGGGTTCATTTTGGGGTATGTCAACTGAAATAAAAATATTAAATAATTAAAAAAAGGCATGTCTGACACTGAAGAAAAATGGACACGATTTTTGAGAGGCAGGATAATAATAAAAAACTGGCCAAGTGCGAGTCGGACACGCTCACGAAGGGTGATACTCGAACAATCGGCTGCGCAATAATCATTATAGCGAATGCGTACCTATTGCGTATTTTTTTCGAGTAGTTGCAATAGTTCGGAATGCTAAGTTCAGAGTGGCCGATACGACAGTAGAAAGGTAAAATCGCCATTTTGGTATAACTTATTTTCGACCAAAGTGCCGGTTAAGGGGCCGGCGACGGATGAATTTCCATACAAACGTAATACCACGCTCATTTGCAGTTGAAGCATATTTCCAACATATTATGATGATATTCGGTTATAGACAATATTTATCTAGGTTCCTACGTCTTTCTTTTTTAAAAAAACAAAAAGAAATTTAAGCGAATTGTATTTCGTACTTTTTTACAGCGTAAATGGCATGTTAAAAATAACAATATTTCTAATATTCTCGACGTAGGAACCTAGATAAGTATTGTTTATAACCGAATATCATCATAATATGTTGGAAATATGCTCCAACTGCAAATGAGCGTGGTATTACGTTTGTATGGAAATTCATCCGTCGCCGGCCCCTTAAGCGATTTTACCTTTCCACTGTCGATTATTTTGAACATAGTGTAGGGTTAACACAAGGTTAACTTAGTTAAGTAGAAAGGCAGAAGAACGATAATAATAATCTTGCGTGATAATCGTATATATATATAAATATTATGTATTTATTTTTAGTATAAGGTATATATAGTTATATAGGTATTTATTGGTTTAATTTAAGATTTCACTAACTCTTCTTTACTCATTTCTGCACACTACTGTCTACATCTCTTGTAATTTCTCCTTTCGCAGGTCTGCTGGAAGAAATTTCTATTTGAAATAAGCAGTACCTTTGTACAAAGTTTTCTAATAATGTTATCCTCCTCAGTATATTTGTGTGTACATAAATTGTAAAGTAAATAAATAAATAATAATCCATGATGGATAACTTACTTTGTTTTTATAGTAAAACTCTTCACAAGCTTGGTTTTCGACGTACTTCATTTTTAAAATCTCTTTTTCCATTGTGCCGTAAGCTGGAATAAAAATGGTATAGTTACCAAAAACAATTGTAGCTAAGCTCGGTGTGAAATCATAGTATAATTACTGGCACGAATCTTGAGTGCTCGGCGTCAGAGGGGGATCGATTTGCGCATTCCATACATTGGCAAGTCAACTTAGCCAACCGTCGTCGTTGTTAGATACATGCAGGGAACGAATCACGACGTGACGTCTATGACATAATGGCGCGGCAGGCCAAGCACTGACACTCCCCGCCCCGCGTCTCACTTCGCACTACTAAAGAGACCGAATATTTGACTTCTGCGCAACTTGAAGCCAACGCTCAAGATCCGTGCCGGTATATCTGTATTATTACAATGACTTCTCCCGCTCTTATTAGATTTTTACTGACCATGCAGCTACGTTCCTTCTTTGCCTTACGTTCCGTGTCCCTTTTGGAAGTCTACCCATGGTTCCAGTAACCTTCGGCCCTGCTGGGCCCTTACGGGTTTGCTGATACCTCTTTGAAACGCGAACAACGCACCGCGCGCGTCGCTGTCATGTCGACGACTCGGGCTCGGTCCGAGTGGTTACTGGACCGGACGGCAACCTATCTATTGTTCATCGTCCACAAGCCTATGCCTACGGTGACCATGCTTGAGGTACGGCATCGCGAGAGCTCAGTAGGTCATATGTATACTACAGCAGCATCGCAATCAATTAGCAACAATCAATGTACTTGTCTAAATATATTTTGTGATTGCAAATGTGAGCGTTCCCTAAAACTTACGAATTACTCTTCAATTATTTGCTGATGGACATATTGTAACATTTCTTCTGCAGTTGAAGTTATCTCGGGCATGGTCTATATGTTAAGCTAGCTTGGGCACCATATTCGCGATGATAATTTCTTTTCAATACACTTACTCGAAAACCCTTTCTTATCCCACCGGTTTTCGGCACGCAATGGACCGTTTTATTCATTTCTTCGTAAATGTATTGAAAAAAGTCGTTTGGATCACGTGCCTTATCACTGCAGCCCTCGGCTCCATAACACACTCGTGCGAATTCTGCCTCGGTCGCAATGACAAACTTTCTGCACTTGTGTCAAGATGCCTACTATTCTGCCTGACGCAGGTCATCATCAGACATGGGTGTTTCGGGAGGTGCCAGTTTTGGATTGCGCGAGAAAAAACGCCTGGGCGTTACCATTGTGCCAAAAACTATAATTACATTATGATTGAAATATACTGACTGTCAGTCATTTTCGCAGCATACATGGCATTTTCGTACGTCCCTGAACCCTTGATTGGCAAACAGATTGGTAGAACTGGCGCTGCAAAAAACAAATAACAATAGTAGATTATATGACTAGGGGATGTCAGCAGTGTCTTTAAGTCGCGGACGGCATATTGAATTCCGAACGAAACGAAGGTTGTTGTTTAATCCTGAACGCCAGTGAGGGATTTATATCATTAACTCCCGAGCATTGCGAGGGAGTTAATAAAGAAACCTGAGTGAAGTGAGGAATTCACGGAATAAAGAAAGGTAGGAGGAATTCATGCCGCACTAGACAAAGACAGCTTTATCCCCGTGTTGGATACTCTACTTTTTACACCATCTGAGATATAATTAAAAGACAATTTAGTCGACAAAATCATATATTACTGAAATATAAGTATTATGTTTACAAGTTAATCAAACAAACAAAATTCACTACTCCAAGATTTTATAGTTTCAATTTTATATAACTCTCCCGTCAGTAAGCACGTTTTAATTTTCCAAATTCAAATCAGTCTCATTATTCCCTAGGGATCTGACATACTGCATTATCTCCTTATGGATAGAATGACTTGCTTTAAGTGAGGTTTGCATGACGTGTAAAAGGGCATTATAAAGCAGGTGGTGTAAAAACATAATTATATTATCTCCTCGTTACAGTCCTCCCTAGCGTTACTGCAGAGGACGACGTCAAAGGTATAAATCTCACCTTTCCAATCGTTCATTTCAGATTCGCCCCAAGCAATGAGGTCCACTAAAGCGATGGTGGCTGAAGTTATTTTGTCTTGGTACTCCGGGTGTAGGATGTAATCCTTAACGTCTAAAGCATACTTCTTCGTCCTGCCGCCCCAAAGTATCAGCTTCGTTTTGTTCCTGGCAACGAGAGATGGAAGTTGGTGAAAAGGTGGTGGGTCCTAGCAGTGGGAACATTTTAAGGCTTATTATAATAGTACTAGCTTCTGCCAGCGGCTCGTCTGTGTGAAAGTAGGTCTCTATACAAATTTTGGTCCTTCGTGAGTGAATTTCGAAAAATTCTGTAAGTATAAGTGCTCGCCTACTTTATAAAAGGAAGCCATGTGCAAAATTTCGTGTTCCTAGTCCCAGTAGAGCTGACCGTTGATATGTCAGTCAGTCAGTTTCTCCCTGTACCTATTAGGTTCTGCCAGCAGTTTTGCTCGTGTCACCCGCGTCAATACAAGTTTCTTCATAAAAATTTAAGGGCCAAGCGCCCGAAAAGTGCCATAAAACAGTGATTTTCTGAGGCCTACCTACTCCTCCGTAACGGCTAGGTCAATTGGTTTGAAAAAAATATATGTTTATTATAGATTCATGAACAATAATATCAACATTTGATTTTTTCGTGCAATTAATACTTTTGTCAAAAAAAAATATTTAGCAATTTCGCAACTTTTCCCTACTCCTTCGAAACGGCTTGGACCTTTAGAAACATTTTTACACATAAAAATTGGTGGTTAAATATTCTTCAAAGTGAACATTGCATATGTAAATCAATCAATATCTCGCAGAGAAAATGGATTTAAAGCGCTTTCCGGGCGCTGCTGGCCACAAATAAATGCACAGATTTGCGTACTGCCGCCAAGGCGAGTGCGAGAGTTGCGTTCACATAATTTCGGCCAGGTGGTTCAAGGGACTATACGCCTTAAGACGCCCGTTTTATATTGTTAGGGACTGAATTGTGAAAAATACTTTCTTAGTGCTCGCATATAAAAGGATACTGTGCAAAATTTCACGCTCCTAGCCCATGTAGTTTTCAGAACTGAGTGTTGATATGTCAGTCGGTCAGTTTCTCCTGTTATACAAGGTGTAAGGGACAGCCCTCCACAAACTTTAGGGGGTTGCTCAGTAGACGAAACTGAACAACCTTCTACAAATTTTTTTTTCAGGAAACGAAAAAAGAAATCGGCCTCGCCATACAAATTGTCCAATCAAGTTTATAATTTTGCATGGTGAGGCTGATTTCTTTTTCGTTTCCTGAAAAAAAATCTATTAGTATGTAGTATATATAGATATATTAGATAATCAACCTTATAATGTTCCCACTGCTATTAGGTATCTGTACCGATATCTACGGCGGCATATAGGAACTAACATTCGAAATCCTGCATCGCACGATTATCTTGAGTTCTCCGCATGGTTTGAACATAAATATTACAGCCCGAAGTCATCTAAAGGGCAGTTTCCTGGATCAGACATAACACCCGTCTGGTCGGCGAATTCCTCCTTTTCAATGGACGATAGCCAAACTACTTAACTTTTTCAGCTTTTTCTGCATACCTCTAAATATACATAGGGATATCTAGTACCTATAGACGGATCAGGCATGGACACGACTTACCTGACCTGTTCAGCGTTTATCTTAGCCATGTCTTCAGCTGAGGCTATGGCGAATCCAGGATGAATGAGTACTGCCCCGGTCACTGCGTGCTGAATTTTTCCGGCAATATCTAAAGAACAGGAAAATGGTGGGCGCACTGCACACATCTTTGAAAATATTTTATCTGCAAATAATTGACTTAGCTCCCTATAAATATTTACGTCGTGGCCAGATCACAGAAATTAATTACTTCATGGGCCGACTAAAACTGGCCAAATGGTTTAACGTAAACATTTGATGATATCTGTGAAGTGATGATGAATTCTCGTTTAGCCATTAAGGATTTGGCCAAAAGGTCTAAAGAAAGTAGGTCAAATAAGGGAAAAACCCTGTAACATTTTGCTAGATCTGGGTATTCAACCCAGGATTTCGGGCGTAGTTTTTTTAGGTAGGAAATCATCCAATGATATCTCCCGCCCTTTAGAGGAGCGAGAGGGCGTATCAGACTACTACACCCACCTAAACCCACTTTCGTTCCTTGTTTGCCCTTGTTCCAGAAGCCCGAGCCTACTGGGGCCAGAGGTAGACCGAAGGGGAACCTCCCTTTCGGTCTACCTCTGGCCTCAGTAGGCTTCGACTCTGCGAGGCCCCTACGGTTTTGCTGACATCTCCTTGAGGCGCGCATGGAACACTACGCGCCGACGATATGACTTGGGCTCAGTCCGGACGGTTATCAGACGGTCGGACGGCGAGCTATACCCAGTGCTCGTCACTCCATAAGACCGCACCGCGAAATCGGGATCGGGATACCGGCGGCTGGGGCGTGAGGGCCGTTGCCTCGCGTGTTCGGCTGCCAACTTTGCTAGCATTACTGCTTCGCAGTAGGAGGCGACCGCTTGCCGCTCCTCCTCTCTCCGGACCATGGCCTGTGCCCGCTTATCGTTCGCGCCCATCAGGACACGGCGGTGCTCTGCCCAAGCGGGGCTCAATTCTACCGTATGCTCCACCTTGTCCGCCGGGCGGTTCACACAATGGTGACACCCGGGTGTTTCTTTCACACGAATCTGGTGCCTGAACCTGCGTCATGGTGAAGGTGAGGACGCTGTGTTGTCTTTCCAGCCACTTCTCAAAGAGGGGACTTATCGCCATAATAATGATGTGCCCAATCCAAGGGGCAGCTATTGTATTACTTTCGTAAATAAACGCGATTTGTTTTATACTAACAGAAGGTGTGTTGCACGACACCCAGCCAGGGGAAGCGTCCTATGTCGGCCACGGTGCCGTCTGGCATTTCCTGTGTGGCATCCTTTGAACAGTGTAAGCGTTCCCACGCCACGCCGACGATGTTAGGCGCTGAAAAACAAAATAAAATCATCAATCTATCAACACTTGGATCTTGTATACCCTAATAGTGCGTCCAGATCTGACGAATGTGGTGCTCGCGAGCCGTTCGCGAGCCGCTTGCGAACTGCGCGCATTCATCTTCGTACGAAGCGCGCGCGGCGCAGGGACTTTGTACATTCGTACGAGCTGGGCGCGCGGGCGGCTCGCGAGCATCACATTCAACAGATCTGGACGCACCATAACACAGCAATAAGATTGAAAAGCAATAAGCTTTTAAACCATCTTTGGAGTCTTTTATTACCCGACTACGGCAAAGCCAAAGGAGGGTTATGATTTTGACAGGCTATGTATGTATGTATACCTATGCGTATATGTTCATCTGTTCCTCTCATAGCTCCTAATCTACTTATCGAAACTCGACGAGGTATCGTCAGAACCGCCTTAATCGTCCGTTGAACATAGGCTACGTGACGTATCACAAAACTCGATATGACTCCCTCTAGCGAGCGAAAAGTAATGTGTTAAAAATAAAAACCGGCCAAGAGCGTGTCGAGCCACGCTCAGTGTAGGGTTCCGTAGTTTCCCGTCCGTCACAATAAGTGTACCCACTTATGAGTGTGAGTGAGTTATGGTTCAAAAGTTAGAGGGGGGGGCACACATTGTTTTTTACTTTTGGAGCGATTATTTCCGAAATTATTGACATTATCAAAAAATGACTTCAGTAAACCCCTATTCATTTTTAAATACCTATCCAACAATATATCACACGTTAGGGTTGAAATTAAAAAAAAATCACTTCCCACTTTACATATAGGTGGGCTACCCTAATAAAACATTTTTTTCCAATTTTTATTTTACCACTTTGTCGGCGTGATTGATATACATATTGGTACCAAATTTCATCTTTCTAGTGCTAACGGTCACAGAGATTAAGCGAGGACGGACAGACGGACAGACAGACATGGCGAAACTATAAGGGTTCCTAGTTGACTACGGAACCCTAAAAATGAAGATAAATACGCCGTGTTTGGTATCAGTTAAAAGGGCTTAACTTGTACATTTCCAAAATATTGTCCAAATTTAAAGTGGCGCCCTCTAGTGGACAAAAAAGTTTTGAGTGAAAAAAAAAATAAGATGAATACGTCGTGTTTGTTTTCATTAGAAAGGGCTTCAAGTAAATAGTATAGACAATGTAAATATGAACAATTTTTAACACCAAAATTGTTTCAATAATAAAAAATTATTTAAAAAAATAAAAAGCCGACTGCGTAAAAAAATACTTTAAATAAAAACTGAAAAAAATAATAAACAAGTTCAGTCCACAGTTCAGCAACAGTCGGGACGTGGGTCCCGATTTTATTTTACACTTTTTAGTTACAATTATAATATCACTATTTAGTCACTATATTTTAGACGTAAAATCACTATATAGTTCAAAAACCGACCAAGGCATTCGCCTCAGTACAAAATAAATAACATAGATTTCCTGTTGTACTTTTTTTAAATATGGTGATGACATACCATTTTAAAATCCTCATGAAAAGCCCTTTAATTTGATACCCATATCACAGAATATTTTTTTTTTTTTTTACTCTAACATATAGCATCTCACAGTCGATATGTTGTTGTTTTATTAACGTCACCTATCTAAGAACACTTGGGTTATCAAGACTAATCTAACGATATGTTAATTATAAACATCTGTTCAGCGGTTTGGAAGATATGAGGTAATAAAGAATATTACATACATACAAACATACAAGATACGCGCGAAAAACATAACCCTTCTTGCAGTCGGGTAAAAAAAAGTAAAAAACTAAAAGCCGACTACGAGAAAAAGAATGAAACAAGATTTTCAGGATAGTGAAAAACAAGAACAGAACAAAAATAAAAGCCGTAGTCACACGTTATTAATTCAAGTGTTTCGGTTGGTACCTAGTACGAGTATAACGTGTGACTACGGTTTTTTTTGTTTTGTTGAAAATCTTGTTTATTTCTTTTTCAGCGTCGTTTTTTCTCGTAGTCGGGTTTTAGATTTTTTTTGCTTTTTTTTATTTTACTTTTTAATTACCTACACCGAAATGATAATGAGACCCATTTTATAACATACCTTACATAAAATACTCAAAGCTGCATTTCATCACTTTCGAATTGTCATGGTAAATGCGTTGGTTGATCAATGTTTTTCAACCCACTTAATTTTTAATTATTATTTGAGTTTAATAGTAGATTATGGGGGACGTGGGGTTTCCTTGCGTGATCGAATTCAAAATGAAGATATTCGCAGGAGAACTAAAGTTGCCGACATAACACGTAGAATTGGCAATGGGCAGGGTACATTGCTCGCAGAACAGATGGCCGCTGAGGCCGAAAGGTTCTGGAGTGGCGACCGCGTACCGGAAGACGCAGAGTGGAAGGCCTCCTACAAGGTGGACTGATGACCTGGTAAAGGTTGCGGGAAACCGATGAATGCGAGACGCACAGGATCGTTTATTGTGGCGACACTTGGGGGAGGCACACGTCTATCAGTGGACGTATATCGTCTGAAATGATGATGATGATAAGTAGATTATGCGTAGGGGATAAAGCTATGTCTTTATGTTGCGGGCGGCATCTTGAATTCTGAACGAAACGAAGGTTGCTAATTTTAATCCCGATCGTTGGTGAGGGATTTATCCTACTAACGCTTTTATCCTATTACAGGTGTACAGGCTGCATTTGACTTGTGTGCGTATCGCGTCTGTTTCGCGTTTAAAAAACGTGGTGGGCACAGGCCAAAACAGCCTTGTGACAATTTGTAGAGGTCAGTGCTTATGATAGACAAATCAAAACTGTATGGTCTCGCTTAGGGTTGGGTAAGGGTGTTCCTTTGAATACGAAAGTTGAAAATTAAAGTTCCAAAACTTACTATGAGTTACTAGTAAAAATAACACTATCTTCTGACTTCTAAATTTCACCATTTAGAATATTTTCGTGCTGTTTTTGATAATACAATTTCGTCTCGTTTTTCACAAATTTTTCAGCCGCTGCTGAGACGCTACTAGATCCCATTGAGGAAAGTCCGACTAGATATTGAATGAAATTGTTTACAGTAGCTCGCTGTTTACGGATACACTGCTCCTGTTCCGACCATTTTGTTTATAGCTTACTTTCTGTTTGTTGTGAATTATTTGATACTTCTTTCCGCTTGGTAGGGTAGAGTGGTGCTAATTGTAGCAGTATTGTTATTGTAACTTTTTTTTAGGTGGGAAAGACATTCCATGATATCTTCCGCTCTTGGGCGGAGCGCGAGGGTGAGTCAGACTTTTACTGAATCAAAACCCACTCCTGTTCCTTCGTTGCCTTTCATACCAGGGTCAAGTTTTCCTTTCAGAAACAAACCCTTGGCCCCAGTAGGTTTCGACCCTGCTGGATCCCTACCGTTGCTGACATTACCTTGAGGCGCGCGTGGAACAGTACGCGCCGTCGACTTGGGCTCGATCCAGACGTTTACCGGAAGGTTCGACGGCAAGGTACCTATTACTCGCCGTCCGAAATCCCGCACCTACGGTGGCCGGAACTCGAGATCAGGATCCCAGCAGCTGGGGCGTGTGGGCCGAACATCTCGCAGTAAAACTGTTTCACACATCTATTTAGGTTCTTCATAATTTTTTTTTGTAATTCTGCAAGATGTATTTTTAGAAATTTTGAAAACTGTAAGAGATGGTTCTGAAGGACTCTCCCCTTAATAGTTTGTCATCTTAAATTTTGTTTGGCAAAGTGATCATCCATCATCTTCTTCCTGCATTTCTCCCATTTACTTGGGGTCGGTGTCACATATTTTTTCTTTCATTTGGTCCTGTCAATCTTCACGCTTATCACCGACTCCCTTTTCTTTCATATTACTTCTCACACCAATCCAATCAAAGCCATTTCATTCATCTTTTCTTTGGCCTTCCTCTCCATCTCTATCCATCCACTTATAGGTACATATATACTCATTATCCTTTTAGTAACATGCGTTTTATCCCTCCTACCTACACATGACCACACCAAGACAAACGATTCCCTTTCAACTTCTCAGTCAATAACACCACTTTCAAACTTCCTCTAATTTACTAATTTTTCGGTTTATCCAATCTTGTCACATTTCATATTCATCCATCAACATTCTCATTTCCATTACATACAATCTTTTTTAGCCATCTTTTCACAGCGCAGCTTTCTGATCCTTAAACAGTATTGCAGGTCTTATCACTGACTTGTACTTGAGGGGCATCCGTGGGTTATAGGTTGTTTCAGTGATCTGTCACCATTTCATTCATCTTAAGTTGATCCAGTGCATAATCTCTTGGTCTACCTCACCATCCCCTTGAACAATCGATCCGAGGTACCATAAGTCGGAGCCATAGATATCCGTCGGAGCAGATATGTATGGGCGTTTCGGCGAGAGCTAGAGGTACGGGGCTGGAGAGTAGACCAAATGTTAAGCTTCAAGGTACGATCTGATTCCTGAATGAAAATAATTTCTCGAATAGATTTGCTACAAAAGCCTAATTATGAGTATGGTTCAGCTGACTACTCCTTAGTCTACATGGCATGCAGTGATGTAAACTTAAAAAAATATTATTTCTTCAGGCTGATTAAAACATTTACTTAGCTGCCAATAATTTCTAATCTCATAATAGTGCTTTTCAACACGTTGTTTGGCTCTATGACTCAATGTAGCGCTAAGCGAAATCGAGAAGAGATTTGTACAGTGCTTGGTGTCCTGCCATTTGTTCCTAATAATAATAAAAAAAATAGTTTTAGCTATGACGTGTGTAACGGACGCCGAGTTATGTAAGATAACACGGAAAGATAACGTACAAACCAATGAGTAAAGTGGCGCCGCTCGCCGAGCACTAACGTGTGCCGCGAGCAGGTCGCGACAGGTCAGAACCAGTTCGGGTCAGGAACGAGGACTCGACCGAGCACAAGAGAAGAGATTGGAGGAAATAGGAAAAATCGGGAAAATTAAGGATCGCCCCCGCCACTACCTGCACCCATGTGCACGAATATAAATATGGGCAAAAGGCTCGGTACAGTACAGTTCGTCGGATCCAGATCAAGAAGTAATAAGTGAAAAGTAGTAAGTTCTCTCCAACCTCTTGTGTACTGTCTTATGTGCTCTATTTGTGTTATGTACTCTATTTCTTTATGTACTGTCTCGTGTTATGTGCTCTATTGTGTTATGTACTTTGTGTTATAGACTTTATTGTGTATTGTATGTGAACTTTCGTGAACTTTTGTGAATTATAAGACTAAACTTGTAAATAGTGAATTAAATTGGTAATTATTGAACTGAGCTTCGAAGTGTGTTTTAATGAACAATTATACAGTCCACTCCCCACAGTTTCTGGTCCAATCGAGCCGGATCAAGGGGTTTAGAATCAGTGTCATAGTGTTTTCATATTAGAATCAGTGTTTGGAAAAGTACTAGAATCAGTGTTGCGTACTAAGAATTAGTACTTTAGACTCAGTGTTTGGAAAAGTACTAGAATCAGTGTTGCGTACTAAGAATTAGTACTTTAGACTCAGTGTTTGGAAAAGTACTAGAATCAGTGTGCGTACTAAGAGTTAGTACTTTAGACTCAGTGTTCGGAAAAGTATTAAATTCAGTGCTTGCGTACTAGAACCAGTACCTAGAATTAGTGTTCGACAAGAACCAGTGCCTTTAAGTACTAGAACGAAGTACTTAAAGTCAATGATTATTAAGTAAATGAAACCAGTGCTTTAAGTACTAGAACGAAGTACTTTAGAGTCAGTGTTTGCTAAGTAAATAGAGCCAGTGTTTTGAGTACTAGAACAAAGTACTTTAGAGCCAGTGTTGTCAAGTAAATAGAGCCAGTGTTTTTTGAGTACTAGAACAAAGTACTTTAGAGCCAGTGTTGTCAAGTAAATAGAGCCAGTGTTTTTTGAGTACTAGAACAAAGTACTTAGAGCCAGTATAACCAGTGCTAAATAAGTATAACCAGTGCTAAATAAATATAACCAGTGCAAAATGGTCGTAACTAGAAGTCAAAGCGACCTAGCTGAACTAGAAGAACAAAAGCGCGCACAAGACCGTCGAGACGAATTGACCGTGATGCGTCGTCGTGAGGCTGAACGCATACAATTGGAGAGAACCCGACGACTGTCAATCGATCCGCCAGCATCACCACAGCTGGAGAGCGTGATCGGGCCTGCTGGCACCACTGAAACAGCAGGACCATCGGAGCGGCGCCTAGCTAGATCGCCGCCCCGATCAGTGAGGTCTACAACGAGCATCACTACAAGGCTACGGCTAGCTGAACTTGAGGCTGCAGAGAAGCTGGCCGACCTACAACGAAAGGAGCTGAGTCTGGAGGCAGAATTGATCAAGAAAAGGTTAGCGGTGGATGTCTCGGTAATACAAGATGAAGAGAGCATCCATGATGAACCTCTCCAGGCCGAACAGCAGCACCAGAAGGTCGACCAATGGCTGCGCACCAACCCACCCATCACACGGGGGGAGGTTGGGGGACGCATGGACAGCAGAGAAGAGAAACAGCTGCGTTTCGAAACCTCAAGAGCGAGATCGCCGACGCCAACGAGAAGCAAGAACAACATTGAACAACTGGCTGCGACCTTGGAGAAGATGGCCAGGCCGCGACTCCGGCACACCGACCTACCCAACTTCTCGGGTGCCGTGAGCGAATGGCTGCCGTTTAAGGCGGCATATCAAGACACAACAAGTATGTATGGCGTGTCATCAGCGGAAAACCTGCAGCGCCTGCGGAGCTGCCTTAAAGGTGAAGCAAGAGATGCAGTGTCTGCATTATTACACACTGCTACCGATCCGGAGGCAATCATGAAAACTCTGGAACAGTGCTTCGGACGACCTGAAGTAATCATAGATAAGGCACTAGACGAACTAAGAAAAATGCCTAGACCAGGTACGTCAGCAAGTGATCTAAATAGTTTCGCGATCAAGATTCAAAACACGATCTGCGTATTGAAGACTATCGACCGTAGAGGTTATCTGTACAACCCTCTACTAACGAGAGAAATATTAGACAAGCTGAGCCCGCACATAAAATCGAGATGGTGCGACTTCGCTTCAGACAACGAAGGGACAGCAGAGCCAGAGATAGTTCTACTATCACGTTTCCTGATGCGTGAGGCAGACAGGGCGTTACGCTACACTTACGCCCCGTCAACAAGCAGCGCGTCCGCAACTATGAAAAGGGAACCAAGGCCTGCTGCAATGACTAAGAAGAAAGCCACCACCATATATACTACGACCGATCAGAATGAACAAGCAGAAGCCCGTTGTCCGTGCTGCAAACAGAAGCATGAGCTGACACAGTGCCCCAAATATAAGGCGCTGTCGATAGACCAACGTTGGGAGTTTGTCAAAGAGAACAAAATATGCTTCAGGTGCGCCCGCAAGAAGCACAGGCGTGCCGTATGTCAGGAGAAGCTGTGCGGGGTGAACCAATGCCGTCGACCGCACCACGCCACACTGCATCAAGAACGGAAATCGCCTGACGAGAAGACTACAGCTCCAGCGGAATCAGACCAGCAGCAGACCAACGAAGGCACAGTCATGTCGGTGGCCTCCCGAACAACCGCCGACACCAGAACAGTCCTTCTCAAGATGTGCCCAGTCATCATCGCCGGTCCACGGGGGGAGGTGAGAACGCACGCGCTCTTCGATGAGGGAGCCACCATCACCCTCATAGATGAAGACCTGGCTACGAGCATCGGGGCAGAGGGGACACCGCAACCACTACATATCCATGGGGTCAATATGTCATCGCAAGAACGGGGTAGTAGGGTGGTACAACTGAAAGTAAGGGGCGTCGGTAAGGACAGCGCGCCACATAAACTTCGGGCCAGAACCATGAAGGGCCTAAAGTTACATCAGCAGTCGATTCCAGACACACTGCTGGAATATGAACACCTCCGTGACCTTCCCAAGGAGGAGGTATGTTACGGAGCCACGCGACCAGGGCTTCTAGTGGGGACAGACCACTGGGAGTGCATCGTGTCAAGAGAGCTACGCGTCGGTGGTCCCAACCAACCCGCTGCATCCCTAACGCGGCTGGGCTGGGTGATACACGGGACCGCACCACGAAGAGTCGTCGTTGAGGAAAACAACGTGCTGCATATCTTCGAGACCGAACGACAGCAGCAAGACCGTCAACAGGATCAACAGCTTCATGAGCAGGTAGAAGCACACTTCAGACTTGAAGCAATAGGGGTCTCGCGAGAACCGCGAGTGAACGACTCCGACCAGCGCGCCATGGACATAGTCGCAAGAACCACAAGAAGAACGAACAGTGGCTATGAAGTCGGATTGCCATGGCGGGAGGATGACGTCACTATGCCGCCCAGCTACAATGCGGCCCTTCGACGCCTCCACAAAATAGAACAGAAAATGGACGCCTCACCAGAGTTCGCCCAGCAGTATAGTGCCCAGATGGAAAACTTATTTGAAAAGGGGTACGCAGCACCGTGCGACGGATCAGAACAAGCAAGCGCCGTCTCATGGTTCCTGCCTCACTTTGCCGTGCAGAATCCAAACAAGCCCGGCAAACAACGACTGGTATTTGACGCAGCAGCGAGAAGTCATGGTTTGTGCCTGAACGACAAACTACTAGAGGGGCCTGACCTGTTGCTGTCGCTCCCGGGAATAATATTCCGTTTCCGGGAAAGGGCAATAGCGGTCACGGCTGACATTCAAGAAATGTTCCTGCGTATAAAGATCAGAAACGAAGATCAACCAGCACAGCAGTTCTTATGGCGAGGCTGCGACAGAACGAGCCCACCGCGCCACTACAAGATGACGAGCATGATATTCGGCGCGGCCAGTTCACCATTCATGGCCCATTATGTTCGAAACCACAATGCGGACATACACGGGCAACAGTACCCGCGAGCCTTAGAAGCGATAAAGGAAAGTCACTATATGGATGACTTGGTGACGAGTTACGACGATGAAACTGAAGCTCGCCAAGCGATAGACGAAATAAACAAGGTGCACGCAGTAGCGGGATTCACACTGCGGGGGTGGAGCGCCAACAGTAAGACGATGCTACGAGATATACCCCAAGAGTTGCACGCCACGACGCCCACACAACTGGGGGGAGACAAGCCTGAGAATAAGATACTCGGGCTGTACTGGAATCACGAAAAGGACGAGCTGGGGTTCAACACATCAATGAACCGGGTCCCAGCCGAAGTAAGACGACAGCAGCGAGCTCCGACCAAGCGTGAAGCACTCAGTGCGGTCATGTCAGTTTATGACCCTCTTGGACTACTAAGTCACTTCACCATCCGAGCGAAGATCATACTACAGAGTTTGTGGCGCCTCACGATCACGTGGGACGAGAAAATTCCAGAGAAGGAAAATGAACAGTTCTCAAATTGGCTCGCCCGACTCGACGAGATCGCCCAACTCCGCCTACCAAGAAGTTACATGGCGGGGAGATACAGAAGCATCGAACTCCACGTGTTTTGCGACGCAAGCGAACAAGCGTACGCGACCGTGGCCTACTGGAGGGTGGAGGATTACGACGAAAAGGTGACAGTCGTAATGGTGGCAGCCAAAGCAAAAGTGGCGCCACGACGAGCCCAAACCATCCCTCGATTGGAACTCCAAGCAGCGGTAATTGGAGCAAGACTTGCTGACCATATAAGAAGAGAACATCGAATCAAGGTCAGCCGGACGGTGTACTGGACAGACTCTTCCACCGTCGTCCACTGGATCCAGAACGAGGGGCGACGCTACACTCCCTTTGTAGCGAACCGGCTGGGAGAGATTGCCGAACTGACGAAGAAGGAAGAGTGGCGTTGGCTGCCAACCAAAGAGAACACAGCCGACGACGCCACCCGTCTCAACAATACGCCGATCAACGCGACCGACCGCTGGTTCCAAGGGCCCAGCTTCCTACACGATCCTGAGGAGCAGTGGCCCAGTAAGGCGGAGGAAGAAGAGGAAAGAGAGGAAGAGGTTTTGCATACACAAGAAGGCAAAACAAACGAGAGCTGGCTACCCGATCCTGCCCGCTTCTCAAAGTACGAGACCCTGGTAAGAGCCACAGCAAGAGTGCTCGCCTTCATCGACATATGTCGGCGCACAGCAAGAGGACTGGAGCACCGACACATACAGCGCGCCGAGAAAGAGCTTCTCCAGCGAGTACAGGAAGAGAGCTTTCGAGAAGAGATCAAGAGGATGCAGTCAGCTCGCACGATTCCCAAAACGAGCAGACTGTACAAGCTCGACCCTATATACGAAGATGGACTACTGCGAGTGCGAGGTCGAATCCAAGCAGCGACAGCACCGAACGAAACGAAGAGGCCCATCATCCTGGACGGTCGACATCAGATTACAAAGCTCCTCGTGCTGCGAGAACACTGCGCTGCCGGTCACGCCAATCGTGAACGCGTGACCAACGACCTAAGACAGAAATACTGGGTCATTCATCTGCGACCGACAGTCCGCGCGGTCGAGAAGAACTGTGCGTTTTGTAAACGACGAAAATCCATGCCACAGACGCCGGCCACCGGAGACCTGCCGCGTGCCCGCATGGACCCGTTCCACCGCCCGTTTTCCAATTGCGGGGTGGACTATTTCGGACCAATGATGGTCAAGGTGGGGCGCCGGCGGGAGAAGAGATGGGGCGCACTATTTACGTGCCTGACCTGCCGAGCGGTACATCTAGAGCTTGTGGCATCGCTATCGACTGACTCGGCCATAATGGCGCTGAGACGCATGGCGGCACGAAGAGGATGGCCGCAAGTAATGTATTCCGACAACGGAACCAATTTCAGAGGAGCTGACCACGAGCTGCGAGCAGCATACCAGGAATGGCTGCCAGCCCTGAAAGATGTGGGGTTAACAAACCGGATGGAGTGGCGCTTCATACCACCAGGCGCCCCGAACCAGGGAGGAGCATGGGAGCGGATGGTGCGGACGGTGAAGTCGGCGCTCAGCGTGACCTTGAACGAGAAGGCGCCACCAGAAGAGGTGCTCAGCACGCTGATGACTGAAGCGGAGTTCGCCGTCAACGCACGCCCCTTGACGCACGTCAGCGTAAATCCAGAAGATCCAGAGGCCCTCACCCCGAACCACTTCCTGTTGGGGTCCTCAACCGGCCTGCCGACTACGGGGCCATGTGACGAAGCGGACCGCCGAACGTGGCGGGCTAGTCAGGCGCTCGCCGACCAGTTCTGGCGACGCTGGCTAAAAGAATACTTACCACTGCTGGTACCACGAGGCGAACCGACAAACAACGCCCGGCCGCTCCAAGAAGGCGACATTGTCCTAGTGGTCGACGGGACTTTGCCCAGAAACGTCTGGCCAATGGGAGTCATAGAAAAGACGCACCGCGGACCAGACGGCGGCATCAGAGTCGCAGAGGTACGAACCAAGACGGGGACGTTTCGGCGCCCTACAAGAAAACTCGTCGTCCTGGTAAGAAGAGAGGAGGCTTCGCGAGCTACGCCGGGGGGAGAAATGTAACGGACGCCGAGTTATGTAAGATAACACGGAAAGATAACGTACAAACCAATGAGTAAAGTGGCGCCGCTCGCCGAGCACTAACGTGTGCCGCGAGCAGGTCGCGACAGGTCAGAACCAGTTCGGGTCAGGAACGAGGACTCGACCGAGCACAAGAGAAGAGATTGGAGGAAATAGGAAAAATCGGGAAAATTAAGGATCGCCCCCGCCACTACCTGCACCCATGTGCACGAATATAAATATGGGCAAAAGGCTCGGTACAGTACAGTTCGTCGGATCCAGATCAAGAAGTAATAAGTGAAAAGTAGTAAGTTCTCTCCAACCTCTTGTGTACTGTCTTATGTGCTCTATTTGTGTTATGTACTCTATTTCTTTATGTACTGTCTCGTGTTATGTGCTCTATTGTGTTATGTACTTTGTGTTATAGACTTTATTGTGTATTGTATGTGAACTTTCGTGAACTTTTGTGAATTATAAGACTAAACTTGTAAATAGTGAATTAAATTGGTAATTATTGAACTGAGCTTCGAAGTGTGTTTTAATGAACAATTATACAGTCCACTCCCCACAACGTGTTTCAACTAACCCCAGTTTACTCTACATAATCTTGTGACTGACAATTGGTTTACAATAACTATAACGTACCTACGTCTATTGTCTCGAAGAGAAGGCAGGAAGAAAGGTTTCGTGGGAACATTCATTGGGTTGGATTGCCAAGACTAAGATTTCAAGACAGTACGGGACTAGACTACAGGTTTTAGAGCTTTGAAAATCGTAACCAAGTTACGCGTGTTTCGGTATTTTATCGATTCAATTTTGCTTTGAGGTCTGAGGACTTGGTGT
Organism: Mythimna ferrago; assembly: GCA_910589285.2. Classification (NCBI taxonomy): domain Eukaryota; kingdom Metazoa; phylum Arthropoda; class Insecta; order Lepidoptera; family Noctuidae; genus Mythimna; species Mythimna ferrago. The sequence continues at coordinate 11,624,594 of OU342690.1, read as the reverse complement.
TGGTGTACAGCAATGATACACAAAGCGATTTGGATTCCCTTAATACTTCTAGGAAGCAAGAGCTCTGCTTACCCTACGAGTTGACTGGCACAGTGACGAACGAATTGCCATTTAGAAAAATAAAATTCAACATAACATGACATGCATGTTATTTATGCATTGACATTGACAAATGACAAACAAATCAAAACTGTCACTCACTGTCACTTGGTTGTATTTTCAACAGAGAGGCGATAGTTTATCAAAATTTGTGAATAAATTTACAGCAAAAACCACGTGATTTCGAATACAATTACTAAGAATTATTGATTTTATTGCGACTCATCATTGCCGGTGTAAATTATTAATAGATCAAAATATAACCTGAAATGCAGGTGGTAGCGAGAGTTCGTCTATTTCGCAGTCCCTACACAATATTCTTCATTACCGAAGACCTGAGTATCTTGCCTGATGAACACTACTACAAATCCATTGGTGTGAAGACTGGAGACTGTTGTGAATTGGAGATAGATGGTGAAGATGAGGTTAAAAAGAAGCTGAGGTTCAAAACGAATGCATTATTCTTGCAACCATTTGTAAGGGAGTGTGTGAATTCTGATGTGTACAGATCCAATGTGGTGTCACATTTGAATCGGCTTGGTGGATATCCTGAGTGTGGGACAGTATTTTTGAAATTGATTTTAGAACCTCCGGACACAGAAATCATTGATTATGCATGGTAATTATTACAATCTTTTAACCCAACTTTTAACAACTAATCACTATTAACCCTGGTCTGAAACAGCTGAAAGACCTAGGAAGGCTTGTACCCTATGAATGTGGAATAATACAGGTTGACTATGACCGGAAATAAACATACTACTTTAGAATTTAACCAACCATAATGCTACCGTTGTTATTAAATAGAGTACATCTAGATTTTTAATAAAAATCAATTTAACCTTTCAATCGTGAGAATTACAGACACAATAGAAAGACAATGGGTGCGCGAACGCCGGCGTTCGCTTGGGGTTTAATGAATTAAATACATATTCAGAATCAGAAAAATATTCTGAATATGTATTAAAATCAATTTAAAAAAAATATGTTGGTTGTGCCCTTTTTGACCTTATAATCATGTCAATTAGATACACAATAGAAAAACAATGACAGCGCGAATGCCGGTGTTCGCTTGGGGTTTAATGAATTAATAACAGAGGCAGTATGAATGTATAATTCTTGTCAAATTGATTGTTTAGATAGAGCAGATATTTTACACAGTAGGTATTATTAGCATGGCTAACTAATCAAAACTTAGGAAAATAATAATCTTCCTACTTACTTCATGGTTCATTATATGTTCCATTGTATTTTTCCATAGCAAACTTACTGTCAAATATGTACTTTTGTCTTAACATCAATGTTGTCTATGGAATTTCAGGAATGAAAGGATCCTGCGCTTGATTTGGACTAGAGTAGAAATAGAGAATGCGTTCTCATGGCTGTCAACCCTTGGAGGTGCTTATTCAGCTCTTGGAGATTACTTCGATCACTGTGTAAGTAAGTTTGGTGTTTATAATGAAAATGAAAATTGAATAGGGGAGGAATTGGTTAGGGATTTATTATATTAGATCAAAGAAAAAACATCTTTTCTGTTTGCCAGCTATTCTTGAAAGATGTTCCTTATAAGATTTTTATTTGTAATTTTAGATAGTATTTTTATTCATGTGAAATGTCAAGCAATTATTTCCTCTATTTTATCTGGACATGAAACTGATATTGAACAAAACTTAACTGCAATTAATCATATTCCAGGCTGAGGAAGCAGGCCGGATATCAGTAAGGCAATACAAACTGTCACGAATGCTCGGTGACGATGGCTTAGCAGCAAGAAGCCGTCTCTACTCCGCACTCTCACAAGCACAAAAAGGGAACCTCCACACATCCCGAAACATTGTAAGGAACGTAGCAGCCTTTGCAAGAGTCACACATGATAAGCGGTTGATACGCATGTGCCAAGGGGTTTGGGCCAAACTCAAGTACTTGAGATCTCTGAAACATGAAGCTATAGAGCAGGGTAAAGACTGTGATATCAAGAATGGAAAAGTACTGAACGCTGTGACAAATGAATAGAACCAAATGTAGATTGCTGCCTGAAGTTCCCTATGTATAAGCTTCAATCCATTTATGTGATCTTAACTTTTTAACCGCTTGCATTGGATTGGTCCAAAGAGTGTTTTAGTGTCCTACTCGCCAGGGTTGTGTGTTTGCAAGTAGGTACTGCATCTCGTTTTGCTCTTCAATCCTCATAGGTGACAGAAGAGCTGACAAGATCCATCTTGACCGAATACTCCGGTATTTGGTCGTGAATTGTGACCCTGGTCGAATAAACGCGAGTGTTTGTCAGATATACCCAATGTAGGTGGTAAAAGGCTAAGGGTGAATTGCACCATTTAACTATAACGATAACCAAACCATAACCAGCCGTGAAACGGCCGCCTATTGGTAAATTTGATGATTTGACAGCTGTTAACAGCCCTGTTATCGTTATAGTTAAATGGTGCAACTCACCCTAAGAGGTCATTTCTTCAAGAAACAATTACAAGGGCATTATTTTCTGGGACTACTTGTCGCATTGAAGGAATTCTGTTATAATTTCTAGTAATATTATGTAAATTAGATAAATATACTGCCATATTGGAACTGAACAAGGGTTGTATTATGTGGTCGGAATAAGAATAAAGATTGAAATTGATGACTTAGGTTTCGTCTTGCTGAATGTTAAGCCTTGATCACACGTACCGAGTAAAATGTTGCTCGGTCGAAACAGTGATGTAAGCGAGTTGTAGAGATAAGCGCTTGGCCGAGCACTCGGCGCTTTGTTCATACGTACCGTGTATTCGGCCGAGAGCACTGTGTCGCCCATTTACTCGGTACGTGTGATCAAGGCATTAGTATCATAGTCAAAAAAAGTCAAATTTTTGGGAATAATCATTATTTTTTTTTTTGTTAAAATGAAATAACTGCCCACACTGGATGGAGTGAGAGTGTGTCAGACTTACTGTCTAAAACCCGCTTGTATTCCTTCAGTTGTCCTTTGTATTCCAGGGCTATTCAACTATTTCGTTTCTTTTCTGTCTTTTTTTCTATTTCTTTCTTTATATTCTTTCATTATTAGCCGCTTAAAATTTAGTACATGGCATTCAACTCCAATCCAGTTCTTATGTTGATTGAAGCAAGCTGAAAGCTAGAACTACATTAGACCGATGCACGTGTAACACGCCTGATTTGTACGTAAAACGACGTTGCGTTACGTGTATCAAGTGTAGCTCTACAAGTCTAGTTTCCATGCAAAATGTATGGAGACCGACGCGCCCAGATCGGCGTGTGGCGCACGTGTGAGCAGTGTAGTTCTACCTTAATTCTATACGATCTTACTGTCCCCGCACACGGGCCACAAAAAAAAACGCCGTTTCAAGCTTCTTTTTGAGGCGGCTTGTTTTTGTGGCTGCTTCTAGCGTTTTTTTGTGGCGGCGTTTTTTTGAGGCCCGTGTGCCTAGAGACAAGTCATGGTTGTGCAAATAATGCAGATGACCTGGTGAGCGTTGCGGAAATCCGTTGGATGCGAGACGCACAGGACCGGTCGTTGTTGCGACACTTGGGGGAGGCCTATGTCCAGCAGTGGACGTCTTTCTGCTGAAATGACGATGAAGAAACTGACCATTTTAATATGAGAATGCTGAAACTGTTTCAGCATTCTCATATTAAAATGGGCCTTTGCCCTATAGTAAATCAAGGTGTATACAATTTTTGACCCAACATTATAAAGAAACATGATGAATATAATTAAATGTAGGTAAAATTTCATACAATACATAATAATCACTGTCATTCAAAATATGTAGTATCATTAAGCCCCCTCACCCACGGTGACTTTTCGCAGCGATGCTGTAGTGTAGCGCGTTCGCATCGATACAGTCGCGATGCTGCAGCGCGTTGGCATTTTTTCTATAGCGCTTGCAAATGCGACTAACGCGTTAGTAGCGATGCTGTCGCGCGCTTACGAAACGCGCGAGTATCGCTACAAAAAGTCGTCATGGGCGAGGGATCTAATTTGAAATAGTCTAAGAATATCGCGATCATATAATATTAAACACAGGTAGATAGTAATAAATAAAGGGCACATTTTGTACTGAACGCCTCTTGTAAAGACAATTAATTTAAGAAAAATTACATCACAGTACCTAACTAAAATACAACCATTTCTAAATCACTAAATAACTGCTTTCGTTCAGGAGGGGCGAGAGGGAGTGTCAGACTTATTAAGCCACCCGTGCTTCTTTAGTTGCCCTTTTCCTTTAGTTACCATGGCCCCGGGACGCAACGGACAACTGAAGTACACAGGTGGGTTTTATTAAGTAAAATACTCGCTCTAGGTTGGACCGAGAGGTTGATTTCCCATCTGAAAAAGGGGCCACGGTAACTTTTTCGAGTAATCCCGCAGCTCACCAAACACACATTTACACTGATATAATGAGTTGATAATAGATTGAGATTCTATTGGAGCATACGAAAATAGACGATGCAAACGAACGAACCTGTTTTTACTGTTAAGGCCGAGTCACACCGGAATGGCAGCGACGCGGTGAGCTGAAAGTGTTCGCCGCGTGTGAAATAATTTTAAACTTTATCTACATATTTATTATAAAAGATAAGTATCGCTAGAAAAGGCCGCGCGGCTGCTCGCGGTCCTGCGAGCGGCCGCGAGTCACGCGCGTTTTGTCGGTAGTTCTAGCCTAGGCGGCCACTGTCATCCCGGTGTGTCTCGGTCCTTAGTGTACAAGATGGACCAAAACTGCGTCTTCCGGTACGCGGTGGCCTGGAGTGGCCACCGCGAACCTTTTCGCCCTGTCGACCATCAGCTACGTAAGTTTTTTCGGACGTGGCCCGACAAATAAGTGGCAGTTAGGTAAGTTTCCTGGTGATCCTGAAAACCTCAATCAGAAAAGTATACGAAGTCGCAGCGACATGACGGAAGATTCCCACAAGGTGGACCGATGACCTGATGATAAGGGTCAACTCACACCGAAAGAGCGGCGAAGGGCAGCGAAGTGGAGCGCAGTTTCAGTGTCATATGAATTATAACTTTATTTTCATTTCTATAATACTTATTATCGCATGAGAGACTCACCCTATGGAATTCCGCGGAATTCCTGCGGCGCCGCGGGCATCCGCGCGACTCGTTCGAGTTTCTCATGCGATAATAAGTATTATGGTAATGAAAATAACGTTAAAATTCAGATGAAACTGAAACTGCGCTCCGCTTCGCTGCCCTTCGCCGCTCTTTCAGTGTGAGTTGACCCTAAGAAGTACAGGTTCGGATGTGAAGAAGCTTGTAGTAGGGATGTCTTTCGGCTGTAATGATGATAATGTGATGGCTGATTTCGAACAACGCGATGATTTAGTCTGTTATAGTCTTTACAATCTTTTTTCCTTTGTTGGTGTTGTTAATAAATGTTATTTATTTGATTCTTTGTTTATTTTCACGATCTTTACTTAGGTACTTATCCTACCTACTGTCTAATGTTGAGCTAAGGTTTTGGAGACACCGCAAACTACAGACTTTCGATCGGCCGATAGTTTGGTTGGTTGCTTCATCAGTATGAATCTAAACTTTTTTGTCGGCCGATTCTGAATCGTTTTGTGTGCGCACTTCCATACAGCTTCATACTGATTAAGCAACCAACCAAACTATCGGCCGATTAAAAGTCTATGGTTTGCGCGGTCTCTTAGTTGATCGTGTTAACGTAAAAGTATTGTATTTCCTGTATTTATTTTTCTATACTTAATATCCTTATCCTTACCTACATTATGAAAATTTATGCCGTTTTCGCTAATAGACAGAGTATTTCATGATGAATGTTGCATGCATAGTGATATAGTAAAGGCAAGATTTTTTCAATACACTCGAAAATCAGCTCTTATCTATCCCACCGCTTTTAGACACGCAATAGACTGTTTTCCGCACTAGTGCAGAAAAGTGCGCTAGCTCTCCCCGCCACAATGTTATTACATTTACCGTACAGGCTGGGCGCGCGTCGACCTCCAGAAGACAACTCCCGTTTATTCATGTAACTCTCGGCTCCATAACACACTCGCCTACGGCTCGTGCGAATTCCGCCTCGGTCGCAATGACAAACTTTCTGCACTTGTATCAAAATGTACTATTAAGGCCCGGCGCCCACTATCGGTGGGCATCGGTGCGGCTCGGTAGAGCTCGAGCGCTTTACGCCGGCTTCGGGCGGCTTTGGGCGCCTTAGAGCTGCGTCGGGCGACTTCGGGCGGCTTTGGGCGCCTGAGAGCTGCCTCGGCAGTCGTAAACACGCCTAAGGACGCCGTAGCTGATTTTGGGTAGCCTAAGAATAGTTCTGGCTGCAGAAACATCGCAGAGCAGTCACTCGTAACGTTCCGTGAAAACAGTTATGTGTGTGTATTTATAATGGTGGATTGGGACTTAGTTCTCATTGTTCATCTTGCTGAAGAAGAAGAGAAACTTGGAGCCTTAAGACAGAGTATTAGGACATTTTTATTAGTATTTTGGTTAAAAAAAAATGCCAATAACAGTTTTCTTTACGAATGTACATGCGCAGAAGTTCGCAGAGCCTATGTTCAGGAGTGCCAAGTTATTTTGCGTCTACTTGTACAATACGATAATGAAGGCGCGTGCGGTGATCGAAATGACTGTTCTGCGACGTGTCTGATCCGAAAATGCCACCCGAGCTACCCGAAGACCGCCTCGGCATCCTTAGCCCTGCTTACGGCTGCCGAGGCCGCCCGAAGTCGCCCGACGGAGCTCTAAGGCGCCCTAAGCCGCTCGAAGCCGGCGTAAAGCGCTCGAGCTGTACCGAGCCGCACCGATGCCCACCGATAGTGGGCGCCGGGCCTAAGGGCACGGGCGCCGTGGTGATAGGGACGGCCCTATCACCACGGCGCGGTGTCGCCACCACCGTACAACGGCACAACGCCGTGCCTTCCGGACGGATTTGAAAAATACGTTCTGTTCGCGTTTTTGGATAAAGTTATTTTTGATATTGTTACTAAAGAATTACATTTTACTTATTGTTAGTACCTACAAGGCGTTCTACAGTTTCAATACAAATTAGCGCTTTATGTTGACACGTTCAAATAAATGTACTTTTAAAAAAAAAACTCGTGCCACTAATGTCTGTGAGGCGACCTCACACTATTTTTAGAAATAGGCATTGTATAATTTTATCGTCACGGAATACCTATGTAAGTACCTACTTACATTTTAATAAGTCTAAATAAATCGAATCGAGTGTATGCTATTTTCAATTCAATTGTAAATGTAATGCCAAAGTCACGAACTGCGGCTCCGGCTGTGGATTGAACGAAAGAGTTACCGTGACATTGGAACGAAAAGGATAATAAAAAGGAACACAGGTGGGAACTCAGATATATTAGAGGACAAAATGTCCTCCAAACATGACGCGCAACTCTTAAACAATGTGAGGTTGCTTGCAACGACACCAACTTGCCCTCCAACATTTTACAACACATGTTATTGGAGAATTTGAAGAACTCAAGACTCGGCAGGGTGCCGAGGCCGTGGTGCGTTGCGGTCGGCGGAAGGACGCCGGCATCCACCAACATGCTACTTATGTTGAATGAAATACTTATTATTTCGAGGAATAGTGTTCCTACAACCTAATTGTGTATCGGGCAGCAGAAGCTGTTTTGGGATACTTCAACGTGACGCGGCATACTTTGACGAGACGCGGCATGCCGTGGCATACCTACTTCGACGTGGCTCGGTATGCCATGGGAAGGTGCTGAAATAACGCGTTATCTAGGCGGCTAGTGTGCGCTGACTGGCAGCTAAATCCATTGCTGGTCCCGGTTTATGTAGGCCTTAAAAGGTCTTCAGTTATTAAAAACAACAAAAGCTATTTTCCAAACATTTATTTATCAAATATGATATTTTATTCGCATTTAACGACGATGCCGTATTAAATTAACAGCAAAAATCGATAAAAAAAAATGAATATGGCAATACAAAAATAAAGAAATTAATATTTTATTCTACAAATAACAATAGCAACATGGTTTTGGTAACATACTGAACACAATTGTAATACAAAAATTGTAAAAATATAAATTCATTTATTTTCACCTCCATTCAAGTGTTTTGTTATAATGTTACCCGTCTTAAAATTGATTTAGGTTGGATGTGCGTCACTGGTGTTGCCAGATGATACGGTTGGTTGTCATAAATAACAAATGACACTGGGAAGGGCAAAACATACAACTTAGGCATGATTTTATTAAGAGATTATTAAGAGATTCGTTATCACTTTCTGTAAAAATTTGAACAGTTAAAAATAATAAGTAAATTGAGCCTTATTACTCACTAAAGTTGCAAATTAGACGCACCTGTCGTCATAGGGTGTTATTTAAACATTCACTAATTTCAGTAATATATTCTCTTCCCATTTTTGAGATAATGACAGCAAAAGATAACTCAGCGTATAAGCATTGCAGTTGCTAAAAAAAAGTAATATGGAGATGAATTACATTTCAGGTAGTAAAATTATATAGGTCTAAATCTTAGATTAAATATACCTCTAGATGTAGTTATAAGACTGTATGGAAGTGCGGAAATGAGAAGCATATTGTATACGTTATAAGTAAGATAATTGAGATAATACATAACATGCTCTGTCTCATTTGACGTGCCGGTTTTAAGCTGGCCTGTCACTGTTACTGAGAGTTACAAGCTTTTATTTAGTTTCACCTGTCCCGATGTTTGTCTGTCATCAAATCTTGCAAATTAAATTTGATCCACTTCCCGGTTACCGATTGTGCTGAAAATTTTGCATGCATGTGTAAATCAGATAACAATGCAAAATTATTATGACATGGAGCTGATCTAATGATGGTACCGGAAGGTGGCTATAGGAACTTCGTAGTTAAACGACACAACCCCATCGAGTTTGGGCTCGTATGATTTGTCTTGACGAGTATTAATTGTATAGGTATACCGAGCTATAAATGCTTGCTATGAAAAAAATATTTTCATTAAAAGCTTGTTTTTAGAATAATTTCAGCAACTAAAGTAATAATTTTAGTGTATGTATAGGAAATAGACTCCAATAGTAAGTTTTTAGTGTATTTCAGTGGTCATATGTAAGGAAGTTTTGTAGTGCTGTCTTATGTGCAGCCACGAGGTGGCTACATCTATAGGTATTTACTCTAAGGTCTACATGTTAATAGAATACAGTTAACTTAGAAAAGCGTAACAAGATACAGGCATGACTGATTATTGGCTACTTTATAACAAAATAACTTCCATAGTGCTCAAGTACAAAATGCCTATACTAGTAATATGTTCCTAATTTGAGAAGTTACATATCTGTGGAATTTTAATCTGAAGGCTCTGTTAGACATGTACGTATTAATTAAAATATTAAGTAAAATGTAATATATATATATAATTTAATTAATATTTTATTCTTTTTGTATGCTCATGCAGTTCAAACAGTATGGTCGTGTCTTTTGTCAAGTTTAAAAATGAATACCTAAACAGAAAGCATTCTGAAGAATACGATAAATTTTTTAAAATATTTATTAAAATTAATTTTCGAAAACATTGTGAAGTGAAAATATAGTTTTAGTTTAGTGGTAGTTAGTGAAAAAACTTTTCTCATTCTCTGAATACACCCCTATTTTTAATTACTACAAAAAAATCTGGCCTTGTCCGTATTAGTTACTGATCATATTTGTGTAATCAAAAGAAAAAAAAAAACGAAATCCCAAAATTGTCCATGAAAATTGGTCATAATTGGTAAATTCATAATTGAATCATTAACATAACAATTGCTACTTGAAAATACTACGCGCAGTGTTGTTTTCACTTTAATCGTAGACTGTACAATATTTCCATAAATTGAGTGAACATTTTGGGATATAAACAAACGCTAATAACTTTGCTGTTTATGAATATTATTTATTGAGACTTTACTTAAATAATAACGAGACCTTTTCTAATAAGCCTATAAAGTATTTGTACTAATTCAAAATTTGTGGTGTATATCATAAAAAAAAAACTTCCGTGCATCGGCGTTCTAGGTCCAAGGGTTTGGGCTGGGCGTTAATGTGACAGTGAGGCTTTTAATATTTATAAAGTAAATATCAAAATGACCGACAGATATGTCACTTCTTCATAGTAAGACACATACACTTGTTACCTACACGTCGGCGCGCTATTGTTTGTCGCAGTAAGGGCAAGCGAGCGTACCCATGGGGTCCCAAGCTGGCAACACTTTGGGCTCCTGTGTGAACACTTGTAACACTTCCTCTGGGACGTATTTTTTATCGACTACCACCTGTGGATTAAAGAGTTATTTTTAAGTGTTAGATTAAAAACTTTCCGACTGAAGCAATTTTATTACGCCGGTAAAACATTTAGCATATTATTGCGCTATTTTTAAAATACAAAATTAATTTATTCATAGTCATTGGCTAAACTTTCTGAACGTTAGAACCTCTGGCAAATAAAATATCTATTAAAAAAATCTGCAAAAATTGAAAAAATATGTCAAGGTACTAAAAAGATAGTAAATATTAAAAAAAAAACTGTTGTCTCGGAACTATAAAAAAAGAGGTCCAAACATCCTAACATCAGAATGTCTTACCACTTTCTTTACCGATGACCTCAAAAAATGGACCTGAATATGTAAGTTTTTTTTCTGAGTTTTTTTTTTTTAATTCTTATGTATACTAACCATTGGATCATAAAGTCCGAAAAATAAAAATCTGAATTTGAATATGTAAGAGAGATGGTAGCTAATACATACCTCAAAGACAAATTCCCTGAACCAGGGCTCAGTGAGCAATAAGTATCCTTTGTCGTACTCCTTATCGCTGTAAGAGTTCTCCACGCGGAACTTCAGTGGGTTGCCCTTGTCCTGTACACACGATTACAACAAATTACTAAATTAGTAAGGGCTGTATAGACGTTATTTAGTTAAGTAACTAGTGAAGAGGTAGTTTGTTTTTTTTTGTTAGTCCGATTGCTTAAATTTTTTTTCCAGAGATAGGTAATCTCTGGAAAAAAAACCAGGTTCACCGATAGACGATTGATTTTATGTATGCGGGCGAAGCCGCGGGCAAAAGCTAGTAATTTGTATTTTAACATGTTTCCAAAGGGAAATTATAAAAAGCTGGTTAATTTTTCTTAAAATAAACCTTTTTCACTGTCCGTTCAACCGATTTTGACTTCTATTCTATAGACATAAGGCTGACCCCACATTAGGCGTACGTGATCCTCGGGGGTGTGAGTAGTGCGGGCGCCGCGAGCGCGCTGCGTGAGCGTCGCGTTTTGCTGCCCTGCGGCGTGTGTGGAGTGTGGTGAGTGCACGCGGCGCGCACTCTCTGAAACGAGTTAAACGCCAAAGCGAGCGCCGCGTGCGCGCCTCGCGCTCGCTGCACATACGTCACACGGTGGCAACACGCGACGCTTAGGCAGCGCGCTCGCGACGCGCACGCGGCGCCCGCGTCTCTCGCACGAGCAACGCGCGCGCCCAATTAAGGGGAAGCCTTAGGATGGCATTTAAAGCAGTAGTTACAATACCAAGTATTTTATTTACTGCAACCGCCATTTTTCATGTCACCAACGCAATAAAATTCAAAATCGGTTAAACGGACAGTAAAAAAGGTTTGTCTTATTTTGAATGGCGTATAGGAAATACTCCTGTATCGTGGATGCGTATACGAACATATAAACTCACATGCACAACGTCTTTCGGCTGAATGATGAAGGCAAAAAATAAGCAATCGTCTTATTTACGAAATTTTAACTGCATATTTACTACCTACTGCCAGTCATGAGTCCACCGTAGCTAGCCACCACCAAAAAAAAAAAAAATTCAATAGCATTACGGGGGTCACTCTGTCGGACACGCTCGTGTTATTGACGCGCCGCCCTTTTTGTCGTGTGATGCGCATGAGACCAATCACTTGCAAACGTAAGTCGAAGTAAGGGATGTCGTGTCGGTCACCATTGTCCGACATCGTCCAAAAGGGACCATTACCGGCGATTACAATTGTCCGACATGGCGAAACTCTAGACTGTTGCTTATTTTTGGCTTTATCTCTTTTTAAATTCTTTTTTTTTGGGCAGCTAAATTGTTAAATATCATTATTTGATTTGCTTTTACACAGCACTCACATCAGTGCCGACAGCTGTGAAGACCATAGCGTGGGTCATCCACGAGTCGCTGTACATCAGCCGGTCAGCCTTGTTCAGTCCGATCTGCACCTCCGTGTTGAACAGGAGGCGGTAGTCTTGGCTGTGGGTGATTAATGAAATATCTTTATACATTTATGCAACGGTAAATGCGCAAAACCTGAAAATAGTTTGATCAGAATAACGAACAGAATCAATCGATCCACTTTTTAATATAGGCTATATTTAAAAAAAATCGCCATTAAAAATGTTGCCCTGCCTATTTATTAATAAGTCAAGCCATCACGTGCGCAAACCTGCCCAAATAGGTAAACAAACACAAATGGTTCACAGAATTAGGAATTGAATGAAATATCATTTGGGGTGTCTGACGTTTTGCGTAAAACATTTAACGTTACACGTTATATAATTCTTTAAAACTCTAAAAGCTAGGAATATTCTAAATTTCTTGGAAGCCTCCGGGCTAAAAGAGTAAACTCTAACAAGGTGGCGAGTCACAATAGATCTTTTAGGTCGCAGTGACTACATCCCCTACACTATGGGTGATACATAGCCCCTTATCTTCTAAATAATATATAATTCTTCTGTACGTGTGTATGTCACCTAACTCCTCCTAAGCAGCTTAACTAATTTGGATGAAATTTTGTGTGTATATTTGAGTGGGTCCTTAGGTGGGAAATCATTTAATCACATCTCTCGCCCTTGGGCGTGGCAGGAGCGCGCGTCAGATCTTTACTGACTAAAACCCACTCCTAGTTCCTTCGTTGCCTTTCATTCCAGGACTGGGTCAGACACTCGTAGTTTTAAAATAAAAATCGATGTATGAAAGTTGATCATTTTCATGGGCAGAAGCAGTTTCTAAAATATGACTACAAATTTTCATTACCAGTTATATAATTAATTGTGTGAGGCGTGAGTGAAGTCCTAATGGTGCATCCAGATCTGGCCAATGCGCCGCTTGCGAACTGCGCGCGAGCAATTCATGTTCGTACGAAGCGCGCGCGGCGCAGGGGCCGAGTACAAACAAGCCGCGCGCGATATGCACGCGCTCCGTTCATAGGCGACTCGCGGGCGGCTCACAAGCGGCGCATTCGCCTGGTCTAGACACACCATAATTATGATCGGGTTGAAAACTCACGCATCCAAGTCTTCGAAGCCGTTCTTCCTCTCGAATCTCTTGGAGACCTCGCAGCCGAACCACACGGCTTCACCCCCAGCGATACTGTCTTTTACAACCCTGAAAAAAATGAACAGTATAAAATCAAGTATGAATTGTTATCTTTTGACAGAACTCGGATAGTATGCCCCATCAAGAGTAGGCCGAAAACTTGTGCAGGTACTGAGTGTCAGACCGCAGGGGTGACTGCTCTTCATCTAATTGATAATAGTGATTTTTTTTTGTCATGGGAAATCATCAAATGACCTTTTCTGGGGTGGAGCAAGAGTGCTTGTCAGACTTTTATTGTCTAAAATTCACTTGTTTAAAGCCAACTGAAGGAGTAGAGTTATTGCCTTTGCGTCGAAGGCTGTGGTAATTCTTTTGAACAATACTGCCCCAGCAGGCAGATGCCTGGCGTGCCTAGGATAGATACCCCAGCGGGCTCCGTCAATTGACAACCCTATTAGGCGTGGTAAGTAACGCGCCGTCGACCTACTTGATCCTTATCGGACGGTAAGCTACACATTGCTAGCCGTCGGGAATTGCTCTGCGTCTGCGGCCGCTCACTTTTTTCACAACTTCCTTCGCTTGCATTAATAGTACGCAGGAGATGATGGCTTCCTATTCCCTCTCGCTCCATATCATGGCTTCCACGAACCGCTGATCGCCTCCATGAACCCTGAGTTCCTATACAATTCACTCGGCTTGACGGTATAAATCATAAACCAAATGTTATAGAGTCTGTCTAATAAGTTCAACGACTTAGGTAATTAGGATTTAATTAAATCTGATGTAGTCAACACGAATTCAATAATCAGGTTGATTAAGAGATAGAGATCATTGTTAACTAACAGAAGAACCTTAAAAAAAGTATCGAATATAAGTATTTTTTAAATGATTAAATATTATACAAAATTCCCAAGTCGGTTGACTTATTAGACAGACTTTAAAGACAAACAGTCTGGCTAGAGCATATGTTATCCAATAACTGGATTGCGGAGGTCATTAGGGTAGTCACTTCATTACGACACTTGTGGAAAGCTGCATCTGTTAGGACTGGAAGCACATCAATATACTTTGAAGTAAGTACTAACTTCATGAGCGTCTCAATGGGCTGGTTGTTGTACGCGGTCTGCCGGCCCCCGACCACGTTGCCGAGACAGTGCAGCGTGTACAGCTTACCGAACGGGTTGGACTGACGAGGGTCCGACACTAGGCACACCTGGAAAACATAATGCAGAGGTTGTTTCAAATAGTCGAGGTACTAATAAGGTATTATTAATTTTTTAAGCTATTGCATAGCTTCTATCGCGGGCCTTGAGCGTGGAGACCGAATCCAGAAATTCCGTAACGAAAATAACCTAACACCCCCCACTCATTTGTTTTTTGAGCGTGGTGACCGATAAGAAAACAAATGAGTGAACAATCAATCGAAATTCAATTCAATGTGTGAAAGTGTAACTTCAATTAATATCAAAGAAAAAAAAACAAAGGAAAAAAAACACTGCAAAAATATATAAATAATTATAATTGCATAAGTTGATAAAAATGCTATGCAATAGCTTTATCGCGGCAGTCCCCGAGTGCCACACGTCTTTTTTTTCCCCCCTCTAACCTAAACTGTTTGAGTTGCCCTAAGTTCCAAAGTGATTAAATTGTAGGGATCGTTTCGCCAAGTAATTTACAACATTTGGTAGTATAGCAACATTTTTATAGTTAGTAGTATGTACTGTAATAGAGTTGAATGTTGTTTTGGATTTTTAGGTATGTAAGTGTTAGCCATAAGATGCTTTTTTTTTTCAATTATTTTTAAACCACTTTGTGTTGGGGTTAGCCTGTGAAGATAGTGTGTAAGTATATTTAAGAAATAAAATAAAATTAAATAAATTTTATGGCAATCGAACTTTGTATTTAATTAGAACTAAATTTGGGTTCATAGTACCGTTTAAAAGTGCAGTTATGACTAAAATGAGTTGTAATTTTAGGTCTTCATTTTTTGGACAAGGTTTAAGTTTTTTGCTGATTGGTAGGTATATATTTCAGGTAATAGATGATACACGTCACAATTGAATGCAAACAATGACCAACTCGGTCATACCCTCACTTTTTGCTTGAATACAAATGAAAGCGAGAACATCCTCATTTTTAAGTCGGTTAAAATCATCTTAAAATACACAAAGCCAAAGTCAACATTTGAGTTGATGGCGATGAATAAAATAAATTTCGAACTATACATTAAACGCGCGGCTCACAAGGCAAAACTTACACATGTGCACATCCTACATGGACATAGATTTTGGACTTTTAGGGCTGAAAACGTTTGACGTTAACATCGAAGAAGGGACGGCTATGTAGGTCATAGAATTCCTGTGGTCTTAGCAGACCGTAGGTCTTGTAAGCTTTATCTTTGTTGTAGTATTTGAAGTTTAACTTAAGCTAGCATAATCAGCCTTTAATGTTCCCACTGCTGAGACTCAGGCCTCCACTCTAGGAGAGGGAATGGGCCGTAATCCACCACGCGGGCCCAGTACGGGTTCGTGAATGTCTACGAATTTTTGGTTCTAGGATATGACTTTTTCCTTACGATGCTTTCCTTCACTGTTTTGATAGCAGTGGTGATGAAATAAATTACACAAAGTGATGCGCCTGGCTGGGATTGAACTCGCGACCTACGACTCGTAAGTCGGGGCCGTTACCACTTGGCTACCCTGCTCTCAACTTAAGTAAGCTAAAATTGATGATATTTCCATAGCTACCTTATCGTTAACATCAAAGAGGGGACGGACATGTTGCTCATAGAACTCCTGCGGGCTCAGCAGACCGAAGCTCTTGTAGGCCTTCTCTTTGTTATAGTACTCGAAGTTGAACTTTTCTGGGGGGGTACCTGTATGAGGACATAAATAATAATTATTATTGAAATCCAAGGCAGCTAAAGAAACTGCAGGGACTAATACGGCCTTACTTAATGACGTCTTAAAATGTCAAGCGTACGAGCGAGAAATAGGGAAATACACCCCATATAGCGTTCTTTTAACGGGTCAGTTTAGGTTAGAGATTAAAAACATTTTTTTTAATTAAACCATTTACAGACACTTTTGATTTGTCTAAATGATGGTAAGTCAAAAAAGTGAAGCTAAATTGTAAGTTCCAAAGCGTAGATCACTATGGAGAAGAACGTGCAAGAAATTTCATGGACACTCTTAAAATGGATCAAGTTAAGGGCTATATTTCACTGAGACATCATGGCGGCGCGACTTGTCGTCGCTACCAATAAAATGTATACAGCTCTGAAGAGTTACTTACCTGATGTCCGTTTGGTTGCGCAACCAATTTGGTGTGACGGACGTGTGTCGACTCTGGTGTCTGTATGGTGTCTAGTTTGGTAGCTTAGGTCAATATTTCACCGCGACACCATGGCGGCGCGACCAGTTGTGCCGCCATGGTCTAAGAGTGGTAGGGCCTCAGCGGTCTACTCTTGGCAGATTGCGTTTTTTCGCCACATGAAATTGTTTTTCTTTCTTTTTTTTTTCAGCCGTGGTCGCAAACCACGTGACTGTAATGTAGTTACCTAAGCAAGTAGCGACGATGTTGTATATAACAGCCATCTGCCCCTTGATGGCGCATTGGATCTCCTCATCAGACGCGTTGTTGGCCACCTTGTCACGCAGCTCCTTGGCGTACTCGCGCAGCTAAAACAAGTACACATATGAAATTATAATAGGCCTTTTTTGAGGTGAGTAATGGTCTAATGTCTGCTCCTCTTCTAGAGTTGAGTGGGAGGGCGTGTCAGACTTGTACTGACTAAACTACACCCGTGTCCTTCAGTTACCGTTTGCGGTCCTACCGCGGATTTCCTTTAAAGAAATCACCGCGGCTCTAGCGGGCATCCGCCCTGCTGGGTTCCTACGGTTTTGCTGACATCTCTTTGAATCGCGCGTGAAACATCACACACCGTCGACAACTTGGGCTTAGAAGCACCGCTCTGTCATAGGAGTTACAGACAGCCCACTCTGCAGAGCCTGCATGGAGGAGGACGAGACAGCAGCTCATCTGCTTTTAAGCTGCCCAGTGGTTGCTGGTTACAGGGCAAACTACCCGAAATGAAATACGCAAAATACGTGCTTTAGAATGGAATTGCGATAGTCCAGACGGTTACCGAAAGGCTGGACGGCGAGCTACCCATTGCGTGTACTGAGGACCTGAAATCCAATGGATGCGAGAAGCACAGGACCGGCCGTAGTGACGAAACATAGGGGAGGCCATGTCCTACCGTAGACGTATTTCGGTTGAAATGATGGTGACGATGAAAGGTGATGTCTCTTACCTTGGTCTTAATAAGTGCGTTCATGTGCAAACTGCGTCGAGAACTGAACGACTCAGCGAAGCACTTCTTCGGTATGACGCCATATTTGTTGACCAAGTTCACGATCATGTCCCATTGCCCGCCATCGTTGATTGGGTCCTGGGAATTAACAAAAATAATAATAATAATAATGTGGCGAAAATTAACAGGATGGATTAGTGGGACTCTGTACGTTATACAGGGTTACTTGTAAAATACTAATAACCTAGCAGGGCTTTATACATCATAAACAAAATTTGTTGTTTATGATGTTAGTAGTACTGTTCTATGACTTTTTACAAAAAATGATCTAAGCGCACGGCCGTGCGCAGGCCAAGTTACAACAACAGGCCGCGCGCATGCCAGGTTAATTTAATTATATCTTCTTCTTCTTCTTCCTGCCCTTGTCCCATTTTATTTGGGGTCGGCGCAACACGTTTTTTTCTTTAATTATAAATTTTTTTTTTCTTTTTTTCTTTAATTAAAAATAAATTTAATTAGACAATTAATCAAGTGTTACGGTAGCATGAAAACCTGCCAAGTTCAAATTTAACGATGATCAGGCTGTTGATGAAGACGATTATGATCGATTTTAAAGTGCATCTAAACTTGGCATTGGATTGGATTTTAACCCTTTTTTAGGCGAACAATTAGCCGATAGGAACTTGGCCCCCTTTTTAACAGGTATGTTTTTAGTGGGATTCATTTTATCAAAAACAAACCTTCAAGACTTCGTTGTTCTATCTAACACATTTCAACTCTGTATTTTGCTATACCCTCCTACGCTTCGCTTGTGCTATCACCTGCTTCGCATAGACTTCGTAACATTTAGAACATTCAATTTAAATATTTTTATTTTTGTATGAAAATCTGATGAACCAATGTATGATAATTTTTAACCGACTTCGAAAAAGAAAAGGTTCTACGTTCGGCTGAATGTTTTTTTTATATATGTTCACCGATATCTCGGTCAATTGTGGACCGATTATGAAAATTATTTTTTTGATTGAAAGGTTATGCTTCCAAGTTGGTCCCATAGAAATATTGTTATGATCTGATCATGAACTTCGAAGATATGGGACAGAACTTCTCATAGGATCACAGCAGAACTAGTAACAAGTAAATTTGCTTTGTTTATACGTGTAGTCGATGACTGACTGAAAGAAAAGGGGAGTGGATGTATCGAACTGATCTGATGATGAAGCTGGAGAGTAAATTAATGTAATCTAACCGTATTTGGGAAACTTTTTCCAAAAAAAAAAAAATATAACCGACTTCAATGTTAAAAAAAGCACTGAAAAGTACAAAATAACTTAAATTTCGGAAGTCGGTGTTAAATAACGAAGAGACAAAACCATAGAAACACCGACTTCCGAAATTTAAGTTGTTTTGTACTTTTCAGTGATTTTTTTTAACTTTAAAGTCGGTTGCATTTTCTTTTGTAAAAAGTTTTTTATTTATTAACCTCACTTTCTTTGTTTGAACTTTTTTTGTTCTTAACAGAGTCCTGAGAGGTTGCCAGAGTTTTACAAATAACCCTGTATAGTATTACAGTACAATTCACGAATGATGGCGGCCGTGAAGTTAGCCTTTGCGAACTTTCGCGCATACTACACTCTTCTCGCACACGCACGTCGCCATTTGGTTCCTAAAACACGTTACTGCGCAGCCTTCTGCGCAAACTTCACGGCCGCCATCATTCTTGAATTGTACTATACTAGCGCTTTTAATCAACGGCTCTCCACTCCTATAGTACTAATATTATAATGGCGAAATGTATGTGTGTTTATAAAAGAACACTTGTACAGTTGCCATTACGGATCTTGAGCGGTTGCGCAGAAGTCAAATATTCGGTCTCTTTAGTGGTGCGAAGTGAGACGCGGGGGCGAGGAGTGTCAGTGATTGGCTCGCCGCGCCATCGCGTCTTAGACGTCACTCCTAATTCGTTCCCTGCGTTGCTGCATGTATCTAACAACGAAGACGATTGGCTCGCCAATGTATGGAATGCGCAAAGCGATACCCACTCTGACGCCGAGCGCTCAAGATCCGTTTTGGCAACTGTACAACTAACATATTTTTTTGTAGTTAGTTATCGTTGGTTTCCAGCAACTAAACGAAGCTGAAAGTTTAGCTAGAACTACATTAGACCGACGCAAACATGGACTACGCCTGATTTGTACGTAGAACGATGTCACGTGGCTCTAGCGGAGTGGATCTACAGTAGCTCAACAAGTCTAGTTTCCATATAGAAATATATACAGTACAATTTACGAATGATGGCGGCCGGGAAGTTTGCGCAGAAGGCTGCGCAGTAACGCGTTTTAGGAACCAAATGGCGACGTGCGTCCGCGAGAAGAGTGTAGTATGCGTGAACGTTCGCAAAAGCTAACTTCACGGCCGCCATCATTCGTGAATTGTACTGTAGTTTTTTTTTTAATAGTTTAAGCAAGTTCCGCAGCATCAGCAGTTTTATTTGTACACGTACGCAATTCACAAACAATACAGGTACATAGTGTTACCGCAGGTTTCAAGTGAGATTATAAAGTTGCATTATATCTCTATAAGTAGCAACAGTCACACATTTCATAATATTTGCAATGATGTGCCTTATCAACGCAAATAAACCAACTCAGATAGGAGTCATGTACTCCTATCTGAGTTGGTATATTTAATTAAATAAGCCCTATAACATAATTATGTTAGATGATTGTTTTGTCAGTAGGCTGCAGTTATAAAAGAACACAAATAAAATAGTTTTAAGAGTTAGATAACATTGGTATTTTCTAGAAGCTGAAGGTTCAAGGTATTAGAAAGTATTAGAATATTATAAGATCTGGGTTATATAGCAGAGTAGGCAGATTTACAAACACAGCACAGCTTGTATCACAGGCGTATATTTTTACTCACATTAACACAATCAACAAGGACCTTAGCAACGCTTATCTCATCGACATGATAATAATAATAATAATAATATAAGGAGGTCCTATCTCCATCAGAAAGATAGAAAGAAAAACTGAGAGGTGCATCCACATAATTTTGGTTAGAAGGTTCAAGGGACTATAAGCCTTAAAACTAGCTATTAGTCCGGGAAGCACGTTCTGTTCCACGCGCGCTTCAAACAGCTGTCAGCAACATTGACAGGACCTGCCAGGGCCGAAGACTGCCAAGATTCTGGGGTTACTTGAAAGAGTTATCGTGGCATGAACGAGTTCAACTAAGATAACATTAGACACTGAAATTATATTAAACAATACCTAGTAAATTATAAATATGTCAAGTACACGTTTTATTGCATGATTCTAATGTGTAACCGATACAATAGAGTAATAAAATTAAGTCCGGTTATAACAATCAACTATTTAATAACAGCTGTTTTGATAAATTGATTCTAAGCTAAAATAAATAAATAATAGGTTTTAATGTGTAGCTCAGCCCCGGTATGAAAGGTAGGAAGGACCGCGGTGGGTTTTTTATTCAGTAGTATTAAACTATCTCCCGCTCTGTCCAAGGGCGAGGGATGTCATTATTTGGATGATTTTAACCAACCAAAAAAAAAAGAAACATTAGTAAACTAACCTTCAGCAAAAAGTTAACCAGTCTTCCTTCGAGTTCCTCTCCCTGTTTGGCGGTGGCGACGATGTTATTCAGCCAGTAGTGGGCGCGCTCGATCTTATCCCAGAAGAACAGGTAGCTGTGGACACAATGATTACATGAAATGCCATTATTTATTATATAGCTTTGCGTTTGACCACTATCTCAACTGATGGTAAGCTATGATGTGGCAGACGATGAGCAAGCTTACCTAGAAGTAACCCATTCACTATTGACTTGACACCTAGGTTACAGCTATCAGAAAACACAGATTCCGGCAGGGAATTTCACTCCTTAGCTGTACACATAAGTATAATGAATGTGTTCCCAAAACGGTTTGTACGTTTAAAATTGTATCCGGGAGTTATGTTTACAATATATCGAGAGACTAAGAACGATAGTGCAGTGTTTCTATAGCCTATAAGCAAACTAGGAAGACCAGTCTTTCGGTAAATGGACTATCCAACACTAAAATATTTTTCAATTCTCTTCAGCTTTGTAATATTACTAATAATATGGTATAGTTTCGGAGTTGCAACTTGTATACACCACTAATTTTTAATTAGTACAAATACTTAAAGAGCTTATTAGAAAAGCCCTTGTTATTATTTAAGTAAAGTCTCAATAAATAATATTCATAAACAGCAAAGTTATTAGCGTTTGTGTTTATCCCAAAATGTCTCTCAATTTATGGAAATATTGTGCAAGCTATTGATTATGAATGAATAAATGACGATTAAAATGGAAAAACACTGCCCGCAGTATTTTCTACTAGCAATTGTTATGTATGATTGAATCTATGATGAATTTACCTTTTCGTGGTCAATTTTAGGATTTCGGTTTTTTCTACTTTTGAATACAAAATATGATCAGTAACAGGTACAGATACAGCCCCATTTTTTTGTGTACTAATTAAAAAGTAGGGTTGTTTAAGAGTTAACGCTGGCGGTCACATGAGTCCGCCATAGTCTGAACCAAAAAAAATATTTGAATAGAGCCACGGGGGTCACTGTCGGACACGCCCGTGCTTTTGACGTCCCGCAGTTTTTGTTCTGAGATGCGAATGCAACCTATTACCTTCAAATGTAAATCGAAGGGATGTCGTGTCGGTCACCAATGTCCGACATGGCGAATAACGTGTAAATACAGTATTTTGAGTATCTGCTCTGTTTTGAAACTCGCAGCTTGAGTTTCTCATTGTTAATTAGAAGATTAATCGACAATGAAACTGAGTTTTATGTTCATAGAATTGCTAACATTGTATGCTGTGAATAAGCAGGTAGACATAACAAGTTAACATCAATACGTTTTGTGTGTAACTGTGTATTGTGACCACAAACGGTAATGTTAGGGCCTTATTACGTCGTCAATGACATCTCTTGTTCTTGGGCGGAGCGCGAGGGTGTGTAAGACTTTTACCGACTAAAAACCCACACCTGTTCCTTCGTTGTCTTTCATACCGGGGCCGATTCTTCCTTTCAGAAGCAAACCCTTGGCCCCAGTAGGCTTCGACCCTGCTGGCCCCTACGGCTTGCTGATGTCTCCTTGAGGCGTGCATAGAACGTCGACGACTTGGGCTAGGTCCGGAAGGTCGGACAATTGTGAGGGGCTAGAAGAGGCTCAGAAACAGGCACTACATATAATGTAAATCTTAAGACAAATATATGTACAATAATGACTTAAATAATAAACTAATTTATTTCCCAGCAGTGGGAACATTGAAAAGGCTGACTATGCAAAAGGCTAAGGCTTTAGATTATGCTCATAAACTAACTACGAGTACTTAAGGTGTGGAATTCCCAGTCAGAGTCTGTATTTCCATATAGCTGCAATCTAGGGGTCTTTATGTCAAGAGTGACTAGGCTCCGTTGTCGACCGCGTAATGGCTTACCATAAGGTGAGATAGTGGACAAATGTGAGCCAGTAAAAAAAAAATTCTTTACTTAATTTTATTTATTTTGTTTTAATATTTTTTTTGTAAATGTTTGTCCTGTAATAAGCTAAGGTGTGCAATAAAGTAATAAATAAATAAATAACAAATAAATATATATTTGTATCCTAAGCCTGAAGGTAAAATCTAGTGTTAAATAAAAAAATGAATGTTTCAATAACCAAATCGTACCTCTGAGAGAACTCAAACTCCTCAATGCCATACTTCTTCATGAAAGGCAGTCTTATAACATTGAGGGCAGCAAACAGCCAGCAGCGACCCGAGTTCTCTTGGTTCGTCACCGGTTTGGCTTCAGAGTCGAGCTGTCAATCGAAAATGAACTTTAATAACATGGTTGAATTTCATTTATTGCAGTTAGGAGATTTCATCTTATATGTTCTGAGACCTGGGAAGAGGTGGAGAGACGACTTATTTGCCTTGTCTTCAGTCCTTGCTGTAGCAAGGACTGGCTCGAGGTGGCTCAAGAAAAGAATACCTGGAGGAAGTTGGGGGAGGCCTTTGTCCAGCAGAGGGACAGTTTAGGCTATTAAAAAAAAAGTTCAGAGACAAGGTACCAGTCATTGATATAATCATATCTCACTGGCATTTTGTATGCCAGAGAGATATGATTGAAACAAATGTAATCATATCTCTCTGGCATACAAAATGCCAGTGAGATATGATTACATTTGTTTCAAAAATTTTATTTTGTACTGTTTTAAAACAGACTGTGATCCTGATCACTATTTCTTTGTTTTTCAAGAAACGGTGCTGCTCTTTTTTTTTTAAATTTCTTAGTACATACCAAGAAATTAAAAAAAAAAGAGTAAATCTAAAAGCAGAGTATTTAGGTACTGTACGTGTAGAATTAAAACTAAGTAATTAACTCTTTAAAATCCATAAGCCATAAGGCCATAAGTTTCCCACCACCCCACACTCATCTTAATACCAATATTTGAAATGTTAACTACTGCTCTATATAATAAATAATTTTGATGCTGTTTTATTTAATTAATTCATTAAACCCTTAGTGAACACCGACATTCACTCTCTTCTAGTCTTTCATTGTGCCTCTAATTACGGAATTCAAAAGGTTAAAGGAATGATATTTGTTGTTCAGTATAAAATATTGTACAAAAATAAATAGAGAAAAATATACAATTAGGTACTTACTTTGATGTTGTAGACATGTAAGGTGGTTTCAGTCTTCTTTCTACTGATAGCAACCTCGAACGGATCAAATCTTGTGCAAGCATTCTGTGCGAGTTCATTTTTGGGATCGGAATAGAAGTCACTGCGGTACTTGGATAGAGTATCCAAGGTCAATGGAACTAGAAAAAAAAAGATTTTATTATAAAATCTAAAGTAATCTTAACTTCTCAGGCCCAACACATTATGGCTTATTATGTAAGAATAAGGTTTAAGTTACCGGATTGTACCCAATTCGGTACACTCGTGCCTAAATTTTAGGTTTGTTTATATAATTTCCTAATAGAAAGCTACACTATTGCTGAATGAAATTGGCTTATTTTTTTATTTTCCAAGAGGAACAGAAAGTAAAATAAAAAAACATTTCTTGATTGCTTATGTTATTTGTGAAATAGATACCTAATTGAACGAATTCTTAATTAGCAAAACTCAGTCAGTTTACCATGGTTAGCTTGATCCTCTTCTACAAAAAAGTAAAACCACATTCGAAAACAATGAAATAAATGAGCGCGTTTGTTCCAGACTTTGTCCATTTACAGGTCAACTTTCAGAGCACCATATGGGCAAGTTAAACAGTGTACATCATATACCAAACCGCCTTAAGTTTGTTTGATTGACGAGGGTCATCACTAAAGACTTCCACGGTGAATGGTTAATTTTGGTAGCAAAAATTTTGTCAAAATAAAACTCACTTTTATGGTCTATTTGTGTGCTATATCTTAACAATTTTACGATTACACCATTATGTACCGGTAACTTGATTATATTATTCATTTCATGGTGAGAGGATATTTTAATTATTACATATTTTTAATTTACATGAAATTGTACAGGAATTTGGCAAATAAGCTGACATAATTTATTGTTTTTTATTGGTATTCAACCTCACCTGCATGGTTTTGAAAAAAAAAAACAGACTTGTTTTACATACTTTTTTTAGTTGATGATTTGTAAAATGTTTGTTACCATTATTGAAAAGGTTATTCGTAAATTAGTAAACGTTAAGAGCACTATACTTAATTATTTATTTCTGATATGTATGTGTTCATATCGTTTTTTAATGTTTGTGCATAAATTATAAATACATTTCTGTTTATGTGGCATCTAAAAATGACACAGCAACATTGTTCTGTCAAATATAGCTTAATCATCGTACGATTTAAAAATAAACTCTCAGTATGTAGGCAAATAATTATTGTCACAAAGAAATATGTAGTTGTGAAATAAAAATAGTTGAAACCAAAATTATTGACTACTAAAAAGGAGGTTATGTTTGAGTTTATAATTAAAAAAAAAATAAAAAAGTATAGTTCATGTACCTGTCGACATGGTTGCAGAAGTTATTCGTAACAAATGATGCGTCCGAAACTTGAACAACACTGTTGAAAGTGATTTTACAAGCATTTAATTTTAAATGATTTCCAAGATAACCACAGAGTACTTAATTTAACGGAAAAAAATAACAAGGGATTTCCATTTTTCGATGCCGGGGTAACAGCAGCAACTTAAACAATTTAATCTTTATGCCCTTGTGATAAGAGTCATAACAATTACTAATGCCCTAGTAGTTGCAGGCTCGAATAGGAAAATACTGCTATCTCTTTTCAACTCATTCATTAACCTGTCCCTAAGTGTTTCAAAAGTTCATTCTTTCGGTTGTTGACCCCACGAGCAGCTGATTTGAGAGACCATAGACATTGGTCTGCGGCGTAGACGGAGTAACCGTGGTCTGGCGAATTTGTTTTTTGGATTTTTACAACACGAATTTACCAATAAATATTTTATTTTTCGGAAATTATTCTTTTCTTTCATTTTGAACAAGTTATATTTTATTACAAAATATTTATTTAATTACCTCGATGAAGTATATTTTTGTTATTTGACATCTGGTAACATTTAACTTTTAGCGCGAATTTCGAAAACTAATTTAACCAGGACAAAATAAATATTACAAATAATAACATAAGCTACGTAATTATAAACTCTGAAATGCTAATAATTAAGGTAATCAGATATTCCAACAAATTCCGTGTTGGTATTTTATCAATACAAGCAAAGCTAAAATGATTATTGGCTGTATCTTGAAAAATCAATAACTCCGACAAACTGAAGGTCTAATTTTAAGACGACACTTGCACCAAAAACGTATTCCTGTCATAGAGTTCTTCTTCCCTCTAATAATTTATTCATTTCTATTAATATTTTTCGACTGAAAAGTGCCTATTTTTATTGGTTAGTGGATATTAACCATGTCGTTGAAGGCATACGAAGATGCTTGCACCAGAGCCGAGTTATTTGGCCAACCTTTGCCAGATCGGGAAGAATTTTTATCAAAACATAAACATTTGGATGTCGTCGAATTTGAGGAAGTGGAAATTCGGACGGCAGAGGTAAAAAACATTTTTTTCATAATTAGAAGAGACAATCTTTCGCTCAGTGAAATTGTTTTTTTGTTTGTTTTGTAATTAATGATTGTGGAATGAGGGCCAAATAGGTCAAGGTTTTTATAAATCTGTTTTAAGTTGGTAATTGCAATCCTTGACACCTCAACGGCTGAAGGTTAAAAAATGCGAACGGCTTTCCCAATTATTTTTTGTTTTTCTTTTTAATTTGGTACATTCTAATTAGTTTTGTAGGTATTGATTGATTAACGAATGTTTTTCTTGTTACATAATGAAGTTTCTTTCCAGAACACAGCTATGCTAGATGAGCAGTTAAAAGATGGTAGCGGGGGTCTTACAGAATTAAATACAATATTGGATTCCACTCAGACTAAAATTAATAAATTAAAGGTAGGTACATACTTTACTTAGACAGCACTGTTCTTTTTATGTAGCCTGAATTTAGATTAAAAAATAAAATCTAATATTTTCGGGATTTATCTGAGAACTTGGTTCTAACATTAGGTAAGTTATAATAACAGCTAGATTCAGGAGACGTCCCTGGAGTCGAGATGCGCAAGTCAGAAGATGATCCCCAGCCACCGCGGGATTGTAGACGATTAGAAGTATTAGCTCATAGTCCAGTTGTCCGGTAAGGAGCGTAGTATTGTAGTATTCCATGAGCGCCTCAAAGAGGGCCCTTCTAAAGGTCAAGTAGCCCCCAAAGCCCGCTGGGGTCGCAGGATTTTTTGAAACAGTTACCGTTAGCCCTAGGGCGACTGAAGGATAAAGGTGAGTTTTAGTCAGTAAAAGTCTGATACTCTCGCTTCATCCCAAGGTGGGAGGGAGAAGTCGTTTGATGATTTCTCAACTCGTAAAAAGTTCCTAAGTTTGGCCATTCATATTTCTTTGTATATTTTCAGGGTGTTTGCGGAACCATAACAAACTTCTTTCGCGTGAAAATGTCAGCCAAAGACAATTTATCCTATTCAAGCGAACCAAGCTACGTAGGACAGACAAATTATGACAAAGATTACATCCCACCTACTTCAGACTTAGGCTCTATAAACCAAGGCCTTGGTCCCGATGACAACGAGATGACACCGCGCGCGGGAAAATCAAAACAAAATGGCGGCGACATCAACACCGCTTTAGACGAATTAAAAAAGGTGGAGGACCAGGAAAATACGTCATTGTTGGGTAAAGCAGCCGTTAAAGATATTGGGAAGCAGGTGACAACGCAAATTAGTAAGTTGGATCAGTTGATTAATCAGGCAGATAGGGCTCAAGCGTCAATGAATAACCAGAATAAGCAAATGCGGACTTTTTTACGGTAATTTTTTAACAACGTTTTTTTCTTTTAAAATACTTCCTCATGTTTCATGCGATCCTGGTTGCACCTTGCTGACTGCATAGTTTCTTGTGTTTTTTCTCTGGTGTTAAGTACCTATGAGTTGCGGTCACCTTGGTTGGAAAGCTAGTTTGCATCCCTCAGGTCACCCCTTTATGGTAAAGATACCTACTTGTGATATCCATGCGTAGCAAAATGCCAGACAAAACAGCGTTCAAGCAAGCGCAGACTGCGAATAAATCATAGCAAATTGCAAAAAGGTGAACCTCCAGATATTGTATACATGTTTATAGACCCCATTGACTACTTATCACTCTGGGCTTCCCACTTGTTTAAAAAAATCACGAATTTAAAACCGCCTGAAATAAATCGCAGAGCAATCTAACCCAAATTGTCAGGAGCACCAAATTAGGCAGATACAATTTGTGCAGGTTGATTTGTTGGCATAGTCTTTTATTCTTACTAAAGTCTACGAATTGACAGTTTTAGTCTAGCATATACATTGCATAATGGGATGTGAACGTAGTCCTAGGCCTCTTCCGAGCGTCGTCACATCGATTTCTCGCATCCAGTGTACTCCAGTATATAAGCTTAATATCATAATCAGCCTTTTAATGTTCCCAAAGATGGGACTATAGGAGAGGGAATGGGATGTAATCCACCACGCGGGCCCAGTGCGGGTTGGTGAATGTCACATGTCTTCGAATTTTTCACACGATGTTTTCCTTTATTTATTTCATCACCACTGCTCTCAAAACAGTGATGTTTTGAGAGCAGTGGTGATGAAATAAATTACACAAAGTAATGGGCCTGGCTGGTTGAACTCGCGTCCTACAACTCGTAAGTCGTGGCCTTTGATCCTTAGCAAATACGAGAATTCCATTATATCTTTCAACGATACGTTTTCCGTTACGCAGTCCATCCATAATCCTCTTCAATTTCACACAGTCAATGGGAGAGATAAAATAGTGTGATGATGTAGATAGAGCGGGTTTTAAGAATTTCTATAAACGGTACAAAAACGTGAGATCTTGTGTAGATATAAATATTTAGAGATTTTCTTACTTGATGTAGACCGAAATACCGTTGTTGTGTTCATGGAGGTGTTGATCTTGTCTTGACGATGTTGTAAAGAACCGTGTCTTTTATTGTACAATATTGTAGTCCACAGAAAAATATGGTGTGTACGTATAGTACCAAGTTGTTCGAAATCGAATTGTTTGCCTACATTGTTGTATTTTTTGCTTACTTGTCCAATCTATCTGACTGGCTATTTCTCAGCTGTATTACGAGTAGGTACCTAGATGTAGAAAGAAAGAAAGATAACGATTGCATCACTGCTTACCATCAGATGGGATCGCAGTCAAGTGCTAGTTTATATTATTAAAAAAGAAAGAAAAGAAAAAAGAATTCTTAGTCACGAAATCAGGCCTTTTTTGTCTTATGAGTTTACTTTCCCGATCTCCAAAGCCTAGACCTATAGAACTTGTGCCTAAACTAGACGGAAATAAAGGCACAGGAAACAGCTTCCATTCAATTTACACAATTTTCAGTATTGTTTGATTTTGCTTTTGTGAATTGGTAGGTACACTTGAGGAAGACTAGCGGTGGGTGACGATGGGAAATGACCTCCGTGTCACACTGTGTCTGAGTCAGACTTCAGAGATTTTTTGCAAAGTCACCTGTATTAGAAATTTCCTGAAAAATATTGATGCCTCTGGTGCCAAGAACGTAAAATAATTCGATCATGTCCTCCGGACCTGATTAGCGAGTCCAATTTTTTTTTATATTTTCCATTATTGTGCAAATCGCATATACCTATCGCATTTACATAGCATAGTCGGCCCTATAATGTTCACACTGTTGAGACTCATTCCTCCTCTCTAGGAGAAGGCCGTATCTACCACGAGGGCCCAGTGCGGGTTGGTGAATGTCAAATGTCTTCGAATTTTTTGGTTCTAGGACATGCCGGTTTCCTCACGATGTTTTCCTTCACTGTTTTGAGAGCAGTGGTGATAAAATATAGGACAGCAATAAAGTAAATGCTTCACGTGAAATAAATCACCATCCGCCTTTTTTCAAATATGTTGAGGATGGCTTCCAGGTTAACCGGCTGGTATTTTTACATACAGTGACTTCCTATTTGACTTCCACAACTGACTAAACGTTTCGCTTTGTTGTTCATACCGCATACATCGAAGGACTGGAACAATTTGCCTGTTCTGTTTCCGTCCGATCATTATAATTTACAAGGCATCTACCATCTACCATCATCGATTACAGCACTGCTTACCATCAGGTGGAATCGCAGTCAAGCACTGGTTTAACTGGTCCCGACATTCCTACCAAGGGGTGTTGTATTGCTATCAGTTACGACTGTGAATGGTCTCTAAGTAACACCAAGAATTGATTGTATCGGAGAGAATAACATGCTACTTCTTATGTGAAAAAAAAAACAAAATCTAATGTTCTTTATAGTATTGACGAGATGCTTTATATGAATCGAATGCTCAATTTGTTTAAAATCTAAGGAAAAAAAAAGCACATTGCTTATTCTGGTTTGGTCACGACGTGTATTTATTGTAATAATAAGTAATGTCTGTATAATTATATCCAACTTATGATATAAATGTTTAAAATCACTGGTTTTGTGTCCTCATTGTGTGTTTCCAACTACAATCGTTCGTGATTTGCGTTCCAGTTCAGTCATTTTAAATAGACAAGTATCGAGATGCCAAAAATAAAATTTATTAAATAAAATAGAAGGACGTATTTTACAGTCTATGGATAAACTATTACACTAAGCTGGCTTTGAGTTCAAGACAAATGGACATTGAATCAGCGATAATAGGGAATGAACATGCATTTTTTATTTATTTTATAAAAGGAAATGCAGAATTTTTTTTTTCATATTTGTTTGCCAGAGCTAAAAATCTGGTAAGCAAATATTAAAAAAAAATTGTAACAAAAAATATGTAAGTTACAAAGCTTCAAAGTTGCCATTATTAAAGAGAAGTCCGACATGGTATTTGACGTCAAAGGCCATGGCACTTTGGCCGCTATAGAAAACAGTACCTTGGCGAGAGAGACAGACATATTTCTTTAAAATTACTGTTTCTCGTTTGCTTTCCTACCAATTTTGATATTGTTTTCACTATTAGTATTCTATTTTTGTAAATTTATTGATAAACTGATTAGTTAACAAATTTTGTTTTCATGCAACATCCAAAATGTAATATTTCCGTAGCGCACGTAAATACATTACGGAAATGTCACTAGGTTATTCCCATACATGTTGGCATCATGGCCATCATTATCGCCGATAGTCCAGTCCCACTTGACTGACATACCTTGTTTATCCAGGCTAGTGAAAACAGCCTATACACCATATTATATTTATTTTATGAACATAACGAATTAACTATTTACTATTAATAAGTAAATTATTGCCCTATATACCTTTCCATGGATACTGTAGTGTGCTGTAACTTTTTCTATAAATTACTCGTATTTAGAACAAAAAAAAAAGATTTAAAATTAAGAAATTGGTGCTTTTAATGAGAGTGTGATTGTAATAACGATCATGAATTTGCATTAGAGCTCATACACACGAGCGGCAAGTTGTTGAAGGCACAGGTAAGTGTAGCTGTCGACCTATAGTGATCTGCCCGCCTAGCCAAGTTACAACCGTTTCGCTTGCGCCGAACGCTTCGCGTTGACCTTGCTGCCAATACTTTTGTTCTGACCACGTGACTGAGCGTTAAGACGACGTCATTCCCGTACATTTTAAAGTTTTCTACAAGCGTCAACTATTGCAGATTAGCAACTTGGCTAGGGGTTTTGATCTTTAAAGTTGGAATGTCGACGGCCGCTGTCGACGCGTTAAGACTTATAGTCCCTTAAAAATCTTTTCGGAATTAAATGGACGCAACACTCGTACCTACCTAGGTGGCAGTGCGAGTATCTGTGCATTTAATTGCGGCCAGTTGCGCCCGGATAGAGCCCCGGGGGCCTTTAAATCCATTTTCTTTGCGAAATATTGATTGATTTACATAATATGCTATGTTCACTTTGAAGAATATTTGACCACCAGTTTTGATGTGTAAAAATGTTTATATAGATCCAAGCCGTTTCGAAGGAGTAGGTATAAGTTGTAAATATTTTTTTAGACAAAGGTATTAATCGCACGTTAAAATCGATAGTTGATAATGTTGTTCATGAATCTATAATAACCATATATTTTTTTCAAACCTATTAACCTGGCCGTTACCGAGGGGTAGGCTTCAGAAAGTCTCTGTATTATGGCACTGCTCGGGCGCTTGGGCCTTAACAGCTGCCGCTTCAGTTACCTTTGCCGTTGGCAATATTATGCCGCTTGTGTGTCTGAGTCCTTAGTTGACAATATTATATTATCTGTATTTGATGTAACCCTTTATAAATGTATAATAGTAACCAATAAATTTATCTTAACTAATCCTTATTCCATTCAATGTTGTTAATGTCGAAATCGTGGGTGAACAAGTAGGCTTATGTAGAGCAATTATTTAATTCTGAACGTGATTGTAATACTAATAGCTGTATTAACCTTTTCTTTGATGATTACATTTTATTAATGTTTTTAATCGACCTAACTGCTCTCACTAATAAAACTACGTTTTAAAGAAATTCTTCTTTTTATGGATTTTTTTGAATAAGTTTGCTGTGTTAGTTATCGCCTTACATCTATATGTTATTAAAACCGTAGAGGCCCAGCAGGACCTACTGAGGCCATGGGTTGGACTTCTGCAAGGGAGAACCGTGGTCCTGGAACGCATAAGGCAATTGAAGGAACATATATTTGGTTTTAGTTAGTAAAAGTTTGACACGCCCTCCCGTTCCATCCTAGAGTGGAAATAGTTATTGAATGATTTCCCATTTAAAAATAACACCTGTGTGCTAAAGCCACTCTGGATGGAGCAACAGCATTTTCAAACTTTTACTGACTAAATCCTACCTATATTCCTTCAGTTGCGCTTTACGAGAGCTTGTATCTGTTAATATTTGCTGTAAGTTCTATTGTTTATATAGGTAATTATGCTGTAGAGTCTGTCTAATAAGTTAAACGACTTGGGTAATTATTAGGATTTAATGAAAGCTGATGTAGTCAACACGAGTTCAATAATCAAGGTTGATTAAGAGATAGAGATCATTGTTTACTAACAGAAGAACCATATGAAAAGTATCGAATATAAGTATTTTTTAAATGATTAAATATTATACAAAATTCCCAAGTTGGTTGACTTATTAGACAGACTATAATTTTGGTTATGATGTGGGAAACTTATTTTTTATAGCAACGTCGTATTGTGATGTGAAAGGTTTTTTTTTACCAATAACATATTTTAATTTATGTTAGTAAATTTTCATTGCGTCCAAAAGCCCATTACTCACGATTTTGACAAATATCCATTTCTTCTTGTTACCCTATTTAAGCTTGACCTTCAGATCTGTCCCGTTCGCAGAATTCTTAGCATTGTGATATATTGTTAGTGTCAGACACGAAACATGTTGTATTTTTATGATTTATAGCATTATTGAAAGAAACCAAGCTGTGATTAACATGTTTTTTATTTCTGCCCGTTTAAAAATAATCCGTAGTCACAATATTTTATTTTTATGTCCACTTTGGGAATATTTGCGTCAGTAATTACGCGTGACAATGATACTCGAGTTTGAGATTAAAATACTAAAGGTAGAACTACTGCTCACACGTGTGCCACACACGCCGATCTGGGCGCGTCGGTTTCCATACATTTTATATAGAAACTAGACTTGTAGAGCTACACTTGATCCACGCCACGCGACGTCGTTCTACGTATAACACTATTTCCCTTTTTCCCGTGATTTCTGACCTGTACCTCTACCATGAGTTTAAAGCAATAGTATTTGTCGATACTCGATATCGACTACGTAAATATTTTGTACTAGCTGTGCCCGCGCGGCTTCGCTCCCGCTCTTCCCTACTTCAGCCTACTATACCCTACTCTACCCTACTATACCCTACTCTACCCTACTCTACTCTACCTTACTCTACTCTACCCTACTCTACCCTACCCTACTCTACTCTACCCTTCTCTACCCTCCTCTACCTTACTCTACCCTACCCTACTCTACTCTACTCTACCCTACTCTACCCTCCTCTACCTTACTCTACCCTACACTACCCTACACTACCCTACTCTACCCTACACTACCCTAATTTTCATTTTTTTTTTCCATAAAAACCTTCTCCTCATAATAACGAACACAACAAAAAAAAATAGCGAAATCGGTCCAGGCGTTCTTGAGTTATGCGCTTACCAACACATTTTGCGATTCATTTTTATATGGCAAATTTTGGTTCTGTAAGTGACCGCTAGAGGCGCTGTAAAATTTGCCATACAAAATATTTACGTAGTCGGTATCGAGTATCGACAAATACTATTGCTTTAAACTCATGGTAGGGGTACTACACAATAAGGCTATCTTCTAAGCTCATACTATAACGAGGCAGTATGTTAATGTCTTGTGGAACAGATCCAAAAATGATTTTCACTGTTAAAAAATAATGGGTGAAATTGGATTGACAAATACTAGGCTTTTTTCCTGAAAGATTCTAAGCATTTTATTTCAAAAAATCATAGACACTTTTGGGAATGGCAAGAAGTCAGTCAGTCGGAAAAAATATGGTAATTGCACATTCCAAAGCTTAGATCTCCATGGAGAAGAATGTACAGGAAACTCCGTGGACATTCTTTTCAATCATGTTATGTAGGTAGGTATTACAAGTATCTCGATGAGTCAATGAGGACAATGTAAGTAAAGTATAGAAAACAAAACAAGTTCTGAATATAGAAAAAAGCTCGGATCCTGTAGGATAGGCTTTTTTCTTAAGGTGGGAAATCATCCAATGACTTTTCTCACTCTAGCGAGGAGCGGGAGGGCGTATTAGACTTTTATCAACTAAAACCACACTATGTTACTTCTTTGCCTTGAGTTCCAGGACCTCGAGTTTCCCTTTTGGAAGTAATGCCATGACCCCAGTGGGTTTCGGCCCTGCTGGGTCTCTACAGTTTAGCTGACATCTCTGTGAGGCATGCGTAGAACACTACGCGTCGTCGACGACTCCAGTTCGGTACAGACGGTTACTGGACGACGAGCTATCCACTGCTCGTCGTCTGCAAGCCCACGCCTACGGTGGTCCTGTAGGATAGGATACAAAGGCGAAGTTACAAGCAAAAGGTAGATATTAGGTGGTTAGAAATGGAGAAGTGAGAGCATCAACTAACTATAGAGAAAGAAAACCATATTAGTTCAGCCTGCATTACACCAAATTCTTGAAACAACGAATCTCAAATTTTAAAGCCAAATTACATACGTTAACTGTCTTACTTCATAACAAAGAAACACTAGGCACCTGATGATAGAATATACTTTTTCCTGATTCCAATTATTGAAGATACATTTGACATTGGACGCGTCACGCTTCAATCAGGGCCACACAAAAACTGAGCGGAATCAACCGTGAAACAGTGTTATATAAGAATCTGATTATCGTACCATGACCCAACATTAGAGCCCAAACAGTCGACATGCTACTTGCACTCATCGTTACTCAACTGTCCGTACTTGTAGTCGCGAATCCATTTCACAAATATCCCACTGTTTTCCTACTCGATGTCGGTAATGAAGAACTGGAGAATACAAATACTGAACAGATTAGAGTATCCGTTCCCGGAGGATCTATAGCATTAAGATACCCAGCAATTGGCGACGGTAACACGATAGGACATCTTCGAGTAAGCAGTATAGACTTCGGAACGTCGTTCAAAGCGAATATAGTCGATGGTGGACCTGGTTACAAATACGCTGTTCTAGTATTGATGGGTAACCCAGGTGTTCCATATGATGCGGTAGTGACAGTGCAAACAGTGAATGATCAAGCGTACAATATACCTAATATTGGGTACGATCCAAATAGTAGCGGTGGTGATGTTGAAGTTGGAGAAGATGAAAATAACAGTGCTGAAGATATGAGTGATGATGGTCCACCAGCCAACAGTTATCAAAGTGAAAGTGTTGCTCAGAGTACTAACGCTGAAGTGATGCAATCATCAGTAAATGTTTACAAATATGCTGAGAACGAAGAGATGGAACAAAGTGACGATGAAAACCGTAGTTCTGATGATAATAACGATGAATCAGATATTGAAGAAGATGATCATGAAGAATCGGATAGTGATGTCAATGAAGCTGACAACGAAAGTATTGAAAGAGATGTACACAAGGAGTACACTGACGATGTAGATCAAACTGCTGATCCTAATTACCAAGTCCAAGGTATTGACACTGATGATGCAGATAATGATGAAGAAATAAGCCCAGAATTAGCTCAATCTGTACCAAATGATTTCGAGGAAGATAACGAAGCTTTGAATGTTATTCGTAGCAAAATTGACTCAAACATCGACATAAGGCCATATGTAAGCGGAGGACAAGTTTACTATGAAGATGACAATCAAAAGAGGCTTGATTATCAGAGAGAACCATTGGATTACGATGAAAGCCCTGATGAAATGCAGCAGCTCTTTAATGATGGAGAAATACATAACAATGGTGATAAATATAGAGATTCAAATAATAACAATTATATAGATTCGGATGATAACTATGCAGTAGCATATTAAAGAGATATTAGTTTACAAATAGTTATAATTTGGAAGTATCTCAGTAAGTCATAGAAGTAATATTTATGTAAGTTGATAGCTTAATGAATAATATAAAATAATTGGTACCTAATGTAATTAACTAGTAAAAATTCGAAATTGTTTTATATTTTATTTTTTATTCTAAATCTTGTAGACTAGAATAGAATAGAATAAACTTTATTGTACACCAAAATTGTAACAATTTCACAGAAACTTAAACCTATGTGCACAGTGGCGGTGGTGGTGGTAGGTTATATGAAATGCTGAAAATGCAAAGTAATTCACCAATATCCGATGTATACAACTTTTTATTGGAGATTCTACAAATCCTAAGTTTTTCTATTGGGTTCATTAGGTATCTAAAAGGACGTTTCTTGGTTAAGGCGTGTAGTCCCTTGAACCATCTGACCGAAATTATGTGAACGCAACTCTCGCACTCGCCTAGGCGGCAGTACACAAATCTGTGCATTTATTTGCGGCCAGCAGCGCCCGGAAAGCGCTTTAAATGCAGTTTCTCTGCGAGATATTGATTGATTTACATATGAAATGTTCACTTTGAAGAATATTTAACCACCAATTTTTATGTGTAAAAATGTTTCTAAAGGTCCAAGCCGTTTCGAAGGAGTAGGGAAAAGTTGCGAAAAGTTGCGAAATTGCTAAATATTTTTTTTTGACAAAAGTATTAATTGCACGAAAAAATCAAATGTTGATATTATTGTTCATGAATCTATAATAAACATATATTTTTTTCAAACCAATTGACCTACCCGTTACGGAGAAGTAGGCCTCAGAAAATCACTGTTTTATGGCACTTTTCGGGCGCTTGGCCCTTAATCTTGAACACTAATAGCAGAATATTTGAGAATTCGTTTTTAAATAAAAATATTTTAATTTAAAGCGATCCACACCCACACTTCTGAGTTGACCACCCTGTATATGATTTTGGAAAGTTATTTTTATAATTTATATTTCTTCGGTATGTGTTTGTCACCAAACTTCTCCTAAACGACTTGATCAATTTGGATGAAACTTATGTGTATAGTCTGTCTGATAAGTCAACCGACTTGGGAATTTTGTATAATATTTTAATCATTTAAAAAATACTTATAATCGATACTTTTCATAAGGTTCTTCTGTTAGTAAACAATGATCTCTATCTCTTAATCAACCTTGGTTATTGAACTCGTGTTGACTACATCAGATTTATTAAATCCTAATAGGTAATTACCCAAGTCTTTTAACTTATTAGACAGACTCTACATTTGAGTAGGTCCCTCAACGGTTTGAAAATGCAATTGGCCTCGGTAAGTGGCGCTGCAGTCGAGTTCTCAAACTTTTATTCTGGCAAAAAGCCAGTTTTCGTACAGAACAACCTCTGTTTTTTTTAGAGGTTTAGTATTTTAAATGAAATAAAATACATAAAAATAAATTTAATTGCCATGGTATTCGCTTTATTTAAAAAAAATCTTATGTCATTAGAACTTAAACTTGATTTTGGGCAAATGGGTTTGCTTAAATGAGGCGTACTTTATCGAGCCTCTGGGATCGTATATTGGCAACAATGAGGCGAATACTGAATTCTAAGCGGTAATGCCTGTAGTTTATCTGCGTAGACAAGTGACTTTACATATCCTGTTCCATTTGCCGTGCACAAAATCGACTTATTCGGGTTCTTTTCAACACTACGCTCTACATCATGGCAGGCGGTCGCCTCCTGCGAAGCAGTAATGCTAGCAAAGGAAGAGGCCACACGTGCAGGCGCGAGGGAGCGGCCCTCGTGTTGCCACCGGGATCCCGATCCCGATTTCCGGCCACCGCAGGCGAGCAAAAACTTCTGTCCGCAAAGTATTGCGTTTTTGTGATTGTGTATTAGACTAAAGTGTGCGTGGTGGAAAATTATCCATGTTTCTCTGAATAACTGTCTGTGATAGACGATTATGTTGACCGAAATAATAATAATAATATATAATATAATATTCCACAACTATCACACAACGCCGTCTAGTCTCAAGCTAAGCAGAGCTTGTGTTATGAGTACTAGACAGCTGATAAATATACTTAAATATTTCTAAATACATACTTATTATAGATAAATTACACCCAGACACAGAACAAATGATCGCGCTCATCACACAAACATTTGTCCTGGGTGGGAATCGAACCCACGACCTCCGGCATAGCAGTCAGGGCCACTAACCACCAGACCAACAGGCCAGTCAAATGCACGCAGCGCTCAGACGCTCAGTATGTTTTCAGTTTTTTTTCTGGACTATGTTTTTTAAAATATCGCACTATAGTCTGTCTAATAAGTCAACCGACTTGGGAATTTTGTATAATATTTAATCATTTAAAAAATACTTAAATTCGATACTTTTCATAAGGTTCTTCTGTTAGTAAACAATTGTCTCTATCTCTTAATCAACCTTGATTATTGAACCCGTGTTGACTACATCAGATTTAATTAAATCCTAATAATTACCCAAGTCATTTAACTTATTAGACAGACTAATTGCAAACATTGTTCTGAAGGTAAAGTAAGTCTATTCATTGTAAAATTGCAAAAGAACAATCAAATGTCAAATTGTCACACTTGCCAACTTAAAGAAACATTTGTATTCTTAACTGACTAGATATAATAAGAAACAATTTACTTTTTTTATTTTCGGCTCATCTTAGGTAGTCAGCCCCGTCCATGTCTGACGTGCACATATTTTGAATCGTAAGGTCGTACCTAGATATATTATCTACACTTGAGAGCAAAAAAATCGCACATGGTTTGTAATTTCGTTTAATACTGTTTTTTTCTTAAGTCTAAAGATATTGAGTACAAATTATTACGCAAAATTGAAGCATACAAAGTTAGCTTTATAAAAACACAAAATTAAGGTCATTGACCTTCACGTAACTTTGAGAAATCGGCTTCTGAACGCGATTGAACTGACACAAAAGCTTCAAGAAGTTTGCAATGTCAGTATAAATCAGTGGACGATTAGGAAAAGACTGCGCAAAGCAGGCCTGACCACACATCACTCCTCAAATGGAACCAAATTGACCACAGCTCACCGACAAGCCCGGCAATAATTTGCCACGAAACACTTAAATTGGATGTATGCCTAATGACAAGCTGTTGTGTTTTCTGATAAGTGCAGAATGACTTAGATGACCATAATCGATGCTGTAGGGTCTACAGAAGGTCATCAGGGCAATTTTAACAATGCTGCATAAGCGAAAAAGTGGGTTTTGGAGGCGAATTGGGGTGGCATAATGTTGGACACTAAAACTGACATTGTATTCATCACTGGGCCATTACTGGCCTGATATCGAGAGGGTTGACGGCTTTATGATACATCAAAAAAGTGCTCGAAGAATATGTTAAGCCACTCGTGTGGCTTATGGTAATTTTTTTTCCTTAATGCAGAACAACACCAGATCGCATGTCGCTAGAACAGTTTGCGATTACATATAAGACGTTGGAATCATTGCGATTGAGAGGCCAGCTCGTAGTTCTGATCTTAATCCAATTGAGCATATCTGGAATGACCTTGAAAGAAGACTTAGTGCAAAAAGGCTGACTCTCCATGCCTCCAAGAACTTCAATTTGTCATTGACAAGAAGTGGGACGTTATACCCTAAGATTTCATGGTAAAATTAATACGGCTAATGAAAAATCGAGTAACAGCTGTAAATAGGGCTAAGAGAGGGAATACACTTTATTAACAAACAGGATGACCAAGAATTTTAAGTTTGACTGTCATTCTTTCTTAAGTGAAATTTGGTAATTTTTCCTATTTGTTGGATTTTGTACTCTAAACCCTTTCAGGGATGTTTTTTTACACTGTATTTCATATCATTAGAAAGGTAATTAAATAAGCTTTCAATTAGTGTACGACATGTTTTCAATAACTATTCACATTCATGACAAAAACTGCCTTAACAAAAAGGGTTATGATGTGCGATTTTTTTGCTCTCGAGTGTATAAGCGACCATAAAAACTACGAGAGAAAAAGTGACAAACTAAGCTTTTATTATTTATATCCAAAAAACAGCGATTTTCAAGCAAACATGAAAAGTCGATCACTCACTACAAACCTTGATCTTGATAAAATATCCGTTACGCCCCAACAAAATATAAATATGCTTCCACGCGTATTTACGTTTTATTTTAAAATCTTACTTACCTACATGTCATTATAAGATGCAATACGAAATGACGACAGACCTTTCAAGACAGCTGTTATTGAAACCGCATTCAAGATTTATGGAGGGCTTGAAAATGCAGAAATACCCACTTTTATTATACTTACATTTAAAAGCTTATGTTTGTTACTCATTCAGACTCAAAAGGCTGAACGGATTTGACCCTGACGTTAAAAGTAAGATTGTTTTAATCTTATTTCAGTGTGGGTAAGGGTGCAAACATAAAGAAAAAACGGGTCGGTACAGATAGATATCGGTAAAACCACATAAAGAAACAGGTAAATCTGTATGAGTGAAACACTACACTGGCAAATGCTTAAACCCGTATTACTCGGTCCAGCCCGGTCCAGGCAGTCGGTACCGACCAGTATGAACCCGTTTCTATAAAAATGAGCGCATAAGAAAGCACGGGAGAATTATACCTGCATCAATCGGTACCGATCCGTACGGACTTGCCTGCACCGGTAACCTGTTTCTTTAAGTTTGCACCCAAAGAGACAGTGCTATACAGATTATCTAGCGCCATCTCTTAGGTACCCACACTGAAACAAGATTAAAACAATCTTACTTTGAACGTCACTGTCACCCCGCTTGTCTTACCATGATGTGTTAAAATGTCAGTCGTAGAAGCCAGAAAGAAGGATTTAGCTATACAACCTATATATCTCTATTAGATTTTACAAATTTTCCAAGCCTTCGGTCACTGTAGGCACGGGCTTGAAGACGGTGAGCAATGAGTAGCTTGCCGTCCGAACGTCTGGTAATCGTCCGGACCGAGCCCAAGACGTCGATGGCGCGTATTGTTTCACGCGCGCCTA
Source organism: Mythimna ferrago (assembly GCA_910589285.2). Classification (NCBI taxonomy): domain Eukaryota; kingdom Metazoa; phylum Arthropoda; class Insecta; order Lepidoptera; family Noctuidae; genus Mythimna; species Mythimna ferrago. Next base: position 11,582,640 of record OU342690.1, on the reverse strand, counting down.
GTTGTCAGTAAACTGTAGGGGCCCAGCAGGATCGAAGCCCCGCTCCGCCCACGAGCAGGGGATGTCATTCAATGATTTTCCCACCTAAAAAAAAAGATTCCTACTTGTATAAACTCATGAGATACAGAACAATACAATATCCACTAGCCTATGCTGTAAATAACCGTATTGAAACATTGTGCCCCGAGTTTATCTTCATAAACACCAGATTCCAAAAGCCTACACCCTGACATAGAGCTACAACTCTGAGAGCCAGGTCAACACGATGCGTTGCGATATTTGCGGTGCGGCGCCGCAACGCATCGTGTGGCCCGGCCGGGCCCGGCCCTAAACAGTAGGTACCTGCAAACATAATAAAAAAACCAATCAAACAATCGTAAACACCGTTTCAAAGAAAATTATGTGCATGAATTTTTCAAAACACTTTAATAGCACTCACGAGAATGCGAATCTCGTGTCCCTTTTTCCACGTGGATCGTCTCAAGGTTCGACCTCATCATCGCAGCTGGTGGCCGATTGACATAAAAATAGACATAATTTAAGCAAAAAATCGTTCTGCCCTCAATTTTTACACGTGCCGCCATTATGATGATTAATTTCTCTTTTTGTTTAATCCTCCTTGGGTGGAGTTTGGATTTCTTTTTGTTGAAATTATGGTCTTTAGAAAAAAAAAGTCATGTAATGATTTGAGTTTGAAATGGTTTTGTTTCATAACGATTGTATATTTTTGTGTTTGTTTTCAATTTAAAAGCCTATCAGATTCCTCCTATTTCTACATCATAGCATAATCAGCCTTTTATGTTCCCACTGCTGGGATTCAGGCCTTCTCTCGAAGGAATGGTCCGTAATCCACCACGCCCAGCCCAGTGCGGATTGGTAAATGTCACATGTCTTCGAATTTTTAGTTCTAGGACATGCCGGTTTCCTAGCAATGTTTCCCTTCACCGTTTTGAGAGCAGTGGTTATGTGCACCTGGCTGGGTTTGAACCCGCGACCTACAACTCGTGAGTCGGGGCCATTACTACTCGGCCACCACTGCTCTCTTGGTATAATGATTAATAAATTACACCTTCGTTAGTAATAATAACAGCAGATGTAGTATAGTATAAATATTTGTTTCATTTGTAGTAGTTAAGTACTTTGTTATGTTTTTTTGGCAACATAAAACGTTAATTTCTAGGTAATATAAAAAATGTTTCAAATTTCAAAGAAATATCTTATTGTTTTCCTCTTTAGGCATTAAAAACAAACAATAACAACAATTAGAAACTGTTTCTCGTTGTACTTCTTATTACTCATTTAACGAAAAATGAAATACGAGTGTAGACGATTTGCAGATACTTTTTCTTGAAAATATTTTTTACAAACATTTTTTATGTATAACCTGACGAAGATGGGATAACATTTTTTAACGGAGTCAAATGGTTTTTTTTTTTATGAAAAACTGTATGATTCATTCAAATGGCAGCTATGTCCGCTCTTTCTCCCGCTAGTTGGCGCCTGTGTGTTTGGAGGTCATTCATTTTGACAGCTCCTTGTATCGTTGTATGGTGATTTGTTTGTTTATGTTGATTTATGTGAATTATGGTAGAAAAATACGGATCTTGTTTGTGAATTAAAAAAAGAATTAAGAAGAAGAAATGATTATATTATCAGCTTAGATGATTTATCTTTGGGAAACCTGTATCCCGATGTTCTCAGATTCAGATTCAGATTCAGATTCAGATTCAGATATTTTTATTTGTAGAACATAGGTAGGTAAACAAAATTACAGATGTGATGTCAATATAAAAATGAACACTATGTCTTGCCGTCATGGCGTACAAATATTTGCATTACAATTATAATAGAGAATTAGAAAATTATAATAAAAAACAAAACAATCAAAATCAATTTAAACAAATTCAAAAATAATATTTAGAACAAAATACAGTATTAAAACATTATTATTAAAATCAATTGTAAATAAAATACAGTATAAAAGCATCATTATTAAATTCAATTATAGATAAAATACAGTGTAAGAGCATTATTATTAAAATCAACTATAAATACAATCAAATAATAAACATTAAAATTAGATTAAACCATTAAGATGATTATGTCCTTATACTAATTTGTCTTCCAAGTACTCATTGACTGTATAATAAGTTTTTTCGCACAATAGATTAAGGAGAGCCCTTTTAAAATGGTGTATGCAGTCAAGATCTTTTAATGAATTTGGCATTTTTTTTTCTCGTTGACCATAAAGGCACAATACAACACTGGGGCATTTTATTTCTACAAAAACGATGGTTATTTACTTGAAAACACAATATTTCCTTGAAAATGTATTGAGTTTGACAGATAGTATGACCTCCAAGTCCACTGGCGCCATCTACTTTGAGCTTCTCAGATTACACGCCACTGACGTATATTTTGAGAGTAAATAAGTAACTGGATTATTTGGTGCTAGAGGATTTATAATTGGCTTGGCATCAATCGATGGAAGGAATTTCTAGAATTTTCATGATATGAAAACTATAATAGTTAACAGTCATATTAATTTACTAGAAGATACTGTTTTAATTATTAGCAAACTGATTACTATTGGATGTTGAGTTATTTAAAGGTGTTTTATACTTTCCAAACTCAACGCTGGCATTAAGTAATGTCAGCAGGCAGCGTTAGGTTTTGAAACAAACTGAGAAGTAAAAGAAATCTGTAAGAACTGGCCTATCTACCAGAACTGAAAATAGTCTAACTTTACCTTTGTGGAACGACTCGAACGAATCTACCTCTGTTCGTTGGTCTGTCTTTTTTCTTCGGCTGCACTAAAGCCAACGTGTCTTATTATGTCTCGTCGCGCATCGTACTAGTAGCGGCTATAAGTTCCAACTTTGAAAAGTCGCTGGAGAAGTGTCACGGCATCCAGCAACTGCATGACGTCGGTCCTCACCGGACATAACAAATTCGCGAGCCATGGTGTTTTGCCGCCTCCTTCTGCGAAGCAGTAATTCCAGCGATGGAGATGGCTGCACCTGTCATGGAACGGATATCCTCACGCAAAAGGCAGCTGAAGGACACGGGTGGCTTTTAATCAGTAAAAGTCTGACAAGCCTTCTCGCTCCAACCTAGAGAGAGAATTATTGGATGATCTCTAACGTAAAAAATCTCAAACAATGTATTTACAGTTTTTTTTAAACATATAGGAAATTTTCACACATTTATTCTAATTTTTTATGCAAAATAAAACACTCAAGTGCTTGAACCTTCTATAATTATGTTTAATTGTTGATATTAAAATTACCCTGGCCAGACTAGCGCATACGCACTGTTTAAAAGCTGCCAATCATTCATGGAAAATAAATCTTTCATTTTGCACTGTTATTGTTTTTTAAACATGTTAACCTGAAATCGATAGGTTTTTAGGTCAAATAGTCGTTGATCTTTGATTAGAATTATGCTGTTGAATGGTAGAGGCAAAATTGGAATTCGTTCACCAGAGAGAGTAGAACCGGCGACAGATGTCGTGCGGTGTCACGTAAGGATTGGTTCTGGGGCCGCACTTGTGGATCTCAGTCACGACCATGTTCTGCGCAGCTATGGAGGTCTTAGCTGCCTCAGCGTAGTCTGCAACGCAGAGGATATAATATATGATGATAAGCTCGACGTGGCATTTGGAGGCGTCAGCTGAACTAAAAAAATCCGGCTTTTGGGGCTCGAGGCGTCTCTGCACAAGTCCGAGGCCATGTGTTTTCATGAACCTCTGAACGAGCTACTATTTGGATTCTAATTATCTAAATAAATTCGGCGAGGATGCACTTGGGACTGGACTTCGAGGAGCATCAAGAAATCGGTAACTGTACTTATATGGAACCACGGAAATTATTTCAAATGTCATACACGTGTAGGAAACATTGTGAACCCCACAAAAGCCTTCATTAGGAAGGGGTTATAAGACGCCTACTCCATCAATTTATAGATGATTCAAATAATGAAGAGGTTTTCTTACGATAATCTTGGCGAGCTGAATGTGTTTCTAATAAAGGTTTATGTTTAAGGGAAGCAGGTAATATGAGCTTTTTGTGTGTGTGAGTACGTGTTTTTTTTTTCGTTGGAAAATCATTCAAAGACATCTTCCGTCCTTCGTGTTGGACTTTTATTGACTAAAACCCACTCCTAGTACCATCGTTGGCTTCGACACTGCTGAGCCCTTACGGTTCGCTGACATCTCTTTGAGACGCGCGCGTGAAACAATACGTGCCGTCGGCGATTTGGGCTCGGTCCGAACGGTTACTGGACGGTCGGACGGCGAGCTACCTATTGCTCACCGTCTGCAAGCCCGCGCCTATGGTGACCGGAATTCGAGATCGGGATCCTGGTGGCTGGGGGTGAGCACGTGTTGCTTTAACTTTGCTTTTGCAGGTTATCTCGTTGTACCATAACATAATAATAGAACTTTATAGTAGGGATGTAATGAAAGTGGTATATCGGAACAGGAGTTTTTTTTTTCAATTCGGTTTATCAGAATCAGAACCGGTACCGGAATAGGAGCCGAAATCGGAGGCGGTGGCAAAGGGTCATTCAAATGAAACGCATCTAAAACACTAAATATTGTTTTAAAAAATAATAATTTAGGTAATTAAACTTAAATAGTACTTAGATCTAAATCGATAATAATCCAGCTAGATTTAATTTAACTTTAATATCTTCAACTGCTATACCAATATTTATGACTAAACTGTCATAAACTTTGACACAGGAGTTGATCATATTCCTATTTATTTACACGACTATACTCGTTAGAAAATACAAGGCCTGTTTTGACATTTGAGCAAAGCTGTAGCTGTGTAGAATGTAACTTCAAACGTAACTGAACGACAATAAAATAATAACTAGGGGTCCGGTGTAATAGTAGCTATTTTAGTAGTAGCTACACTACACTGGACAAGCCGCTAGATAGTCAAAATACAAATGTCAAAAGGAGACTTTTATTTTTTTACCACTTTAAATGGGCTTTTGGCCTTTTTTTAAACTGTATAATTCAATAGTAAACATAAATTTGCTCAGTCTTTTTCGCAACTAAGTAAAGGTCGATTTCCAGTCAAATCAAATTCAAGTATTTTACATAAAACGACTACCTAACTGACCTCCATAGTCCTGTCTAACAGTAAACATAATAGAATTTAAAAAGCACAGTTCTATTTACAAATTGTAATAAGTTCTCCAAACATGTTAATAGTTTTAAAGGTCTGAAAGAAAATAATGGTTCTATTATGTAACGCGTCCAAATATTGCATCTGTGTACAGCTAACGGTTATTTGATATTCAAATTTGGAATTTTCTAGCAAACATGTCGCCGCTCTACAATTCTATATTTGAATTCAGAGTTCGAGAAGTTTTTTAAATTTTGGAACAGATACTATTTCGTAGACAGTAAAGTTCAAATTCTATTGGAACTCTTACTTTATACAGGGTTTTTTTAATACAAATAGTCACGCAAAAATATACTTAAAGCTCATAACTCTAAAGTCGAATTCTCAAAAACTCATACATTCGAACAGTCCGTGACTGTTTCGAAAGGTGCGTTCATGAGTTGTTCTAAATACATGTTTGATCCCTTACAAAGGATGCGTTCTATTTCTGGGATGGCTGCCAATTTTTTTTAAACCACAAAACCTCTTAGGTTTTTTTAGCAGATTTTAAAGTCAAATTCTGTACAGAAATTTCGACATTTCAAAAATAAATAAGATAAAGAAAGAAAAGATAAACGACACCCACAGTAAGCAATTAAATTACAATACTGATGATTACAATTATTATTAAGGCCGCTAGTTGAAAAGTGCCGTCTAAAGGTACACGCTAGGGCAGCGGTTCTCAAACTTTTTTTCCAACGGAACCCTATTGGAAGGCAAAATATTTGACGGAGCCCTTAAATAAAAAAAAAGTTTACGGGCAATGTTTACTTTGAATGAGTTACAGTAAAATCTAATTCGAGGTATGACACTGCTTTTTATTTTTTAACAACTAAACAAAAAATTAAATACTGAAATCCTACCACGATCTCATAAGGCGATCTAAACTGAACTATTAAACGTGTATGCTGCACAACTGTGCAGGCTTTCGTACAAGCTTACCTGATAGGTATTACTCTGCAGGCAAACTTGTCAGGTATACCCTAGCTTGTACGGCTACCATGTAAGTTTTTAGCTCTAGTTGGTCAGCTATGCTGCAAATAGTTTTTAAATATTTTCATCAACAACGAAGTTATAATGCTTTAAAGCTGCTATAATAAGCAGAGAAGTCTGTGGTAAGATTTCAAAGTCCATCATGCCCGTGCAGCCGCTGTTTAAAAAAAGTAGTGTTTTAGCGAGACAGACATTATATTTGCTTAAAATTCTTATATCTCGTTTGCTTTTCTACTGATTTGGATATTTTCTTCACAGTTTGTGTTATTATTTCGTATATTTATTGGTTAGATATATATTTAATACACTTGAAAACTCGCTTATATCCCTACCGCTTTTAGGCATGCAATGTAGGTAGGTACTGTTGAAAAGTGCTCACACCCGGCACAATTTTATTGACTGTATTTATTCTACGTAAGAGTTTAAACATTAAAAACGTCATCTGCTACACGTGGAAATTTGTCACTGCAGCACTCGGCTCCATAACACCCTCGCCGGCAGCTCGGGTTAATTCCACCTCGTCACAATAACGAACTTACTCTACTTGCATCAAAATGTACTATTTCTTGCATATTCTCTATTATCAGGCTAGCCTATTAACTGAATAACCAATTAAGTAAGGCTGTGACAGTAAATTACTAACTCTTGAAAACATTTTCTTATACTTATTGCAAAACAAAAGAACCGTTAAAAATACTGTTCCATGATATCATGCAGTGATTCACTTTTATTTGAATTATGCAAAGTCTGAATAAAACTGTTATTTTGGTAAACTATACAACCTCATTAAGGCAAAGAACAGCCAATAGGTCATCTTCGCGTGGGTCAATGTTTCATATGATATCAAGTGACCTGATATTATTAGAATAACCAATAGCTATCTACATTAAGTATTACGGTTAACTTTTAAGGTAGAACTACACTACTTACACGTATTGGCACACGTGTAAGCAGTGTAGTTCTGCCTTACCACATGCCGATCAGTACCTCTACCATGACTTTAAAGCAATAGTATTTGTCGATACTCGATACCGATATTACCTAATTTATTTAATTTGTGTCTATAATTTAACAACGCTTTCAATAATTTTGTGAACCCACGCAAAGTAAGAGAGAAAGAAAGGAGTGTTTTAATAAACACTTGTTATATGATGAAAAAGTTCTTGATGAAAATACTAAAATTACCATATGATTGCCTATATTATTTGAGGAGTTTCCTCGATTCATCATGGATTCCATAATTAGAACTGGCTTTTGAAAAAAAATGGAACCAATCTGGAAGCACATTCTTTTAGAGGAAGAAAAAATATTGCAAATCAGTCCATAAACGACGGAGTTCTGAGGTAAAAAACATTTAAAAAAAAAAATGATGATAAAAACTACTATCGAATTGAGAACCTCTTCCTATTTTTTTGAAATCAGTTAAAAAAACAAGAAAGAGGAAATATAAATAAATGGTTTTGGTTTTATTCATCAAGCCCTCTCTTACTTACCTATTATTTTTACCATAACGGTAACGATCGGCGAACAGATATAAATATTTATTTATTAAGAATATGATTGAACCGCTGATTACCTTCCCCCGCATTTCCTTGTTAACTAAATGGCATGAAAACAACTTATTATTTTGAATGTAAACTGAAATAACGTCGGATAAATTGACGCGTGTAAGATGTGTATCGGTTTTAGAACGTTTTGCTTTATACATATTATATTCTTACGATTACTTTTTGATTCCTTTTCTTGCGTTTGCTTTGGTTTTCTTTCTTTTTTACGATTTGTTCTTTTTTCTTTCTTTTTTTAAAGGTTTTTATTAAAACACTAATTTTGAGAACCACTGATTAATAAATTAATGACCACTTCCTGAATTAAGGAAATAGGTTTTTGGACTTAAAAACTTGTCAAGTTCTACTTCGATGCCGAAAGTTTGATAGGTTTTCAAGTTAAGGAAGAGTTTGAGAAATACTCAGCTTCGTTTTTCAGAAACCGGTAAGTGATAGAATCGAGAATCTACTCCATTTGGATTAGGTATATAATGCTGCTCTACTACTATAATGTCTATAAATCATCATAATTGCGTTGTGAGAAATTACAATACAAATAATTTATTACCTTTCACTTAGTACTACATCTAGTGGTTGAAGTGACTTTTTAGACAAAAATTGCTTGTTAGGGGACTTCGCTCTTACGAAAGAGATATTGCTATTCGTTCTGTATTACCTAACTCTCTTTCTCCTACTGAAATTGTGTGTATGACGTTTTAGTTGGGCTACAGTTAATTTACACTTTTACATTGGAAAAAAAAGAAAACGTATTTATTTGTCGACAGCCCGATAGGTAAAACACACAAATAACATAAAAGATTCAAGAACCAGTCCAATATTAAAATGTAACATTATAATTGCAGAAAAATAAAATAACAGATCCTGCTGTACATCAAAATAACAGAAAAACACCTATTTAACATCTACTAAATAATCCAAAGAAAACATTTTGGAATCATATAGGACTGGCCACTGCATATTTAGCGCAAGAATGGTCGCCGTGGATAGATTCGAAATTCAAATTCTTACTTTTAAAAATAGAACGTCGCTGTGCGTTGGAGAACCGCTAGCTGAATAAATAGACGTATTAAGTGGTACCGTTATCGAGTTACCTCATTGAGAGTATTATTAGTAATCGGTATCGGTAATATTCCTCTATTCATCGTTATTTATTTAAGTTTGTGCATATCTTTTTCTTTCACAGTTATGACACAAAAGCTATCTATTTTGTGGTTATGATCTGAACTATGATGTGATATCGTTATGATGTGAACATGAAGATCACTACTATTAGTCATGATCTTCTCCTTTATTATAATAATTGCCGCTTAAATGAAAGATATCGTTTATTATTACGGATTTTTTTTTCGTCACCTCAGGACTGTTTTGTTTTCTTCGTAATTGTTAGAATTATAGTAGGAAAGATTTTATTTAGAAAACTAAATGGCACACGCACAAGTCAAGTCGCTAGTTTAAATAATATATTTCTAGATTTTTGAAATACAGTGACAGTGAATAAATCTAAAAGACAAATTGGTTTAGTAGAGTTTGACTTTAATAGCCCACAGTTTGAATTCTGTGCCTGAACCCGCTGTGTGAATTTATATTATCCATCGCAAAGTCCAATGTTTTCCTATGTTTTTTTTAGTGAATTGGGAAATTATGATTTTATTATAATGATGACTTCTCTCGTTCTAGGGTGGAGCGAGAAGGCGGGTCAGCCTTAAACTGACTAAAATCTGCGATCTAGGAGTTAGGACCACGGCCTTCCATTTTAGAAATACCTTATGGCATGACTCCCGATGTCCATCTTCTATTGCAGCGGCGGGGGCGTAAGGTGTACGTACATTCCCCCAGTCTTGCAGCCGTTCCCTTTGCTAGCATTACTACTTCGCAGAAGCAGGCGACCACCCTCATCATCCCATTTTCTCGCTCTCCAAACTATGGCCATAACGTGTTGAAGGAAGACTTTTGGCCGCAGGGCGTGGTGTTCCGTCGCTTCCGCGGACAGGTGCCACAGAACAGCACAAAGTGAATTAGTGCAGTGGAAGTGCTACTAACTTAGTCATAAGTCTTATTTACTAACAATAAACTGTATTTACTTTATATTTATGTTAGTCTGTAAGGTATGTGTCTATGGGCCAAGATGCCTGAAAATGAATGATTTATTATTATTATTATTATAACTAGGGACGGCGCGAGAGGTTGCCGTTGCCGATCGTCTCACATAGACACGGGGGCGCTCCACCCAAGCACACCTCCACCGTATGTTCCATCGAACCACCCACTCCACCACACCACCGTATGTTGCACGCTGTCCGATGAGGACTTGCGACAGGCGGAAGGTGAGGAGGCTGTGGCGCCTCTCTAGCGACTCCTGGAAGAGAGGACTCACCGCCCCGATTGTGGCGTGCCCATCCCAACTATAAAGAGGTTGGCATCTGGCATCCCACCTAACCAGAGGCAGGTGAATATATAACAGCTTTTTAATATGATAATAAGATATTAACTAGCAAAAATACAACATGTAAATTACTCAAAATCTACACTAATATCTATACTAATATAATAAAGAGGAAAGATTTGTATTTTTGTATGTAACGAATAAACTGAATAACTACTGTGCCGAATTCAAAAATTCTTACACCATTGGAAAGATACATTCACCCTGAGTAACATAGGCTATATTTATTGCCCTTTAGATTGCTGCTTTATTCCTGAGTGACATAGGCGTATATGAGTGGATATTTTTATTTGCAAAAATACATATTTGACACATGTAAAATACACAAAACTTAATATAAATATGGATTAACTGTAACGGTTTCTATTGGAGCGTATAAAACATTATTTATTTGGGAATCGAGAAATTTTAGAACAAGGAGATCACAACACATATTTCATAGAATTTTAGTCAGATCTGAATCTGAATACCCCAATTTGCTTTGATTTTTTTATTCTCCCAACAGAATGACTGATTAAGGGTTCCGGGCTTGCGGACAGTAAGCAATGGGTAGGTCGCTTTCCGGCCGTCCGATAACTGTCCGGACCAAGCCCAAGTCGTCGACGGCGCGCGCTGTTCCCGCGCGCCTCAAGGAGTTGTCAGCAACAGCAGGGGCCCAGCCGGATCGAAGCCTACTGGGGCCAGAGTTATCCGAAAGGGCGCTCGAGCCCCGGTATGAAGGCTTGAAGGAACGGGATGGGTTTTTTAGTCAGTAAGAGTCTGACACTATCTCCCGCTCCGCCCAAGAGTGGGGGTTGTCATTGGATGATTTTTCCCATCGAAAAAAAAAAAAGGGTTCCATACCGTCCTTAGCAAAAAACTTACTTATTTTTGGTGTACAATAAAGAATAATACATTTATCTATCTTAAATATTTATTTGATTCTGTTTTTAGTGTTTTTTGTTATAGCGGCAACAGAAAAACATCATCTGAAAATTTCAACAGTCTATATGCTATCACGGTTCATGAGATACAACCTGTTGCAGGCAGACAGACAGGTATTGTCCCTTTTTACTCTTAGAGTACGGAACCCTAAAAAATCACAATATGTTTAACAGCAAAAAATTATTGCGATTTCTTTTTTCTAAACTAGGTTAATTTTACGGTCGTTTCCTGTCGGTCTGTGAAATTGTTTGAATGAGGTTAAAAGCGGCTCTTAGTCAGATCATTTTGTTTACAAATAATGAGTGTTTGGGACTATACAGCATCATTAATGCTATGGCTTTGACTAATTATATTCTGTGTAGTATAGTCGGCAATAAGACTGTTAAATAAGTAGTATATTTTTTTTCTGTGGTTAAAAATCATCCAATTGACATCCCCCGCCCTTAGGCGGAGCGGGAGATAGTGTCAGACTCTTACTGACTAAAAAACCCACCTCGTTCCTTCTTGCCTTTCATACCGAGGTCGAGCCTTCCTTTCGGAAACAGAGCCTAGCCCCAGTAGGCTTCGACCCTGCTGGGCCCCAACGGTTGCTGACAACTCCTTGGGGCGCCCGTGGCTCCTCGGTCCGGAGGGTTACCGGACGTTCGGACGGCGAGCTACCCGTTGCTCGCTGTACGCAAACCCGGCAGTTAGAGGATTGCGGGGTGGTTCGAAACAGATACCTACTACGGCCCAGAAACGTAAGGGTAAATGGAGGAACACGGGTGGGTTTTAGTCAGTAAGTCTGACACTTCCCCTCGGTCCACCCAGTGTGGGAACATTTTGATACAAGTGCAGAAAGTTTGCCATTGCGACCGAGGCGGAATTCGCACGATCCATAGACGAGTGTGCTATGGAGCCGAGGGCCGCAGTGACAACTTTGCACGTTTGCACGTGTACCGTGGCAAGGCGCTGGAATGCCGCCGGAATACGGCTAGTGTGCGCTGACTGCCGGCAAAATCCTTTGCCATGCCATGGCATTTTTTTGGAGTGAAAAATCATCTGTTTACTTTCATGTGGAATCGCAGTCAAGCGTAAAATAATTTAAAAAAAAACTTCTATTTTCTTCCCATCTGTACGAACTTTAGTACCAAAGTACAATGTCCAGTACCCTTGACATTTCGAGCACATTCATATGAGTTCAATCCAGATTTATTGTCGACACGTGCGCACGAGTTCAATCAAATTCTGAAACACGGCCAATTAACCTGGGCTTGTTGGCTAAACATTCTGGTACTGACTGGACGCACAGGTGGGTTGTGAATGAAAAGATCAAGCACTTTTGTGACAAACTGTACCCTTACAGCTAAAAGGCCTATGAAAAAGCGGGCGAGTTAGGACTGGGGATGAGTACAATGAAAACTTGACTTAGTCCGTACGGACTAAGTTAAGTTTTCATTAGATCTCATTTTATTTAAAGTTAATATTCGAGATAACGGCAATCCGTGGCCACCAATTTAAAACCCGAAGCTATAATGTTTTTGTGTACCGCTAAGACTACAATGGGTATAAAAACACCGGATTATTAATCCAATGATTAATCATTGGATTAATAATCCGCCTTTTTGGCCTTGCACAGATTTTAAAGTTATCTTTTTTTTTAGATATTGAATTTTACTGTATGTATGAGATACGAATAAACGTTTTTAAGCTATTGCATAGCTTCTATAGCGGGCCTTGAGCGTGGAGACCGAATCCAGAAATTCCGTAACGAAAATAACCTAACACCCCCCACTCATTTGTTTTCTTGTCGGTCACCACGCTCAAAAAGTGTAACTTCAATTAATATCAAAGAAAAAAAAACAAAGGAAAAAAATACTGCATAAATAAAATAAATAAATAATTATATTTGCATAAGTTGATAAAAAATGCTATGCAATAGCTTTACCGCGGCAGTCCCCGAGTGCCACACGTCTTTTTTTTTCTTTTCTTTCTATGTAGTACAACGTAGAGTTTGTTATTTCAAAATTGGTTAATTCTCTAGCATACCTAATTCAAATAAAGCAACGACAAGATATGGCCTATTCATGTGCCAACTTCATTTAAATTCGTTCAGCCGTTTACGCGTGAAGAAGTAATAAACACACGTGTATAAATACATACTTTCGCATTTATAATATTAGTGTAATGTTTTTACCTTCAAGAGCCGATAAACGAGAGCCCTGGCAGACCGCAAGGCGTTTCCCGGGCGTGATTCAGACGGTCTAATAATACAGTAATAAGCTTGAATGTTTACACCTTGCAGCACATCATAACATCACGCTTGTATACTCCAACGGGACACTGGTTGAGACACAAATGTGCCTTTTTTAGGTGGGAAATAGTCGCTTTTTGCAGGGTTTTTCTTGGTGGGTAAAAATCACCCAAATGACATCACCCGCCCTCGGACGGAGCGGGAGATAGTGTCAGACTCTTACTGACTAAAAAAACAACCCTGTTCCTTCTTGCTTTTCATACCGGGGCTTAGCTACCTTTTGGAGCTAACCTTGGCCCCAGTAGGCTTCGACCCAGCTGGGCCCCTGCGGTTGCTGACAACTCCTTGAGGCGCGTAGGAACAGTGCGCGCCGTTGACGACTTGAGCTTGGTCCGGACAGTTACCGGACGGTCGGACAGCGAACTACCCATTGCTTGCCGTCCGCAAGCCCGCGCCTACGGTGGCCGGAAATCGGGATCGGAACCCGGCGGCGGCTGGGGCACTGTAAGCGCCGTTGTCTGATGCGGTCAGCCTCCTCCTTTGCTAGCATTACTGCTTCGCAGAAGGAGGCGATCGCCTACCACTCCTCCTCGCTCTGGACCACGGCCTGTACCAAGGCCCGGCGCGAGAGATCGCCGATCGGCCCCACGAGGGCACGGCGATGCTCTGTGGGACAGTGTGTCAGAACTTTACTGACTAAAACAACACCTATGTTCCTTCTTTGCTCTCTGCGTTCCAGAACCACGGGTTTCCCTTTGGGAAATCAACCCATAGCTCATGGTAAGCTTTGGCTCTGCTGGGCTCCTACGGTTTTGCTGACATCTCTTTGAGGCGTCCGTCGAATGCTACGCGCCGTCGACGGCTCGTGCTCTGTCCGAACGGTTACTGGATGACCGGACGGCGAGCTACCCATTGCTCGTACTCCACATGAACCTGCGCCTCCTATTGCTGGAGATCGCTGTGCGACTTCCGACACCCAAGAATAGTTACCAGATCCCACTGTCAAGCCATTACTACGGATTTATAAACGAAACAGTAAAAAAAAAATCACTTTATTATTACCATCATGGACATGACAACACTCGACCCACCCCCTTTTTATTTCATCCACGTGTTTATATCATACACGTGCAGATAACCAATCATCTCATACAGTAGCTATTATGTCCCCTAATGAGTACCACGAAATTTTTCCTCCAAGATTTTTACACAACAGTGACACAAAAATAAATTAGGTTAGATGATTCCAATGTAGATTAATAGGACATTGATTGGGGTGCGCGTGTAGACTATAATATTAATAATTTGGGGTCAACAGGCGGGAAATGTAACTGTAACAGACAGCGACAGACTACCTTAGCATTGAGTGATGGATTTGAATGCGAGGATTATTAGGTCGTTTTGATTCTAGCACAATTTACAAATATAATACACTAGCTTTTACCCATGGCTTCACCCGAGTACTTAAAATATGTCGCTCAGGAATAAAGCGGCTTTTTAAATCTGAAAAAATTTTCGCAATCGGACCAATACCCCTAGCCAAGTTGCTAATCTGCAATACTTAGTTAACGCTTGTAGAAAGCTTCAAATGTACGGGAATGAAGGCTCAGTTACGTGGTCAGAACAAAAGAATTGGCGGCAAGGTCAACTCGAAGCGTTCGACGCAAGCGAAACGCCCCCCTAGCCAAGTTACAAACGTTTCGCTTGCGTCGATTACTTTCAGAGATTACCTCCTACAAACAAAAAAACATAAAAACAAATATATAATACACTAGCTTTTACTACAGCTTCACCCGCTTACATAAAACAGCCTATTTCACTCCGGTTATACCGGAGTGAATAAGCAGATTTTTATTGGTGAAAAAATTTTTGCAATCGGACCAGTACTTTCAGAGATTACCTCCTACAAACAAAAAAACAAATTTTACCGTCTTTTAATATAAGTGTAGATGTAAATAAGCTCACGCCATTTTTCCAATGGGTTAGGTAGTAACTTTTGACTGGCTTGTTGGTCTAGTGGTTAGTGACCCTGACTGCTATGCCGGAGGTCGTGGGTTCGACAAATGTTTGTGTGATGAGCATAATCATTTGTTCTGTGTCTGGGTGTAATTTATCTATAATATGTATATATTTAGAAATATATAAGTATGTTTATCAGTTGTCTGATACCCATAACACAAGCTCTGCTTAGCTTGGGACTAGACGGCGTTGTGTGGTAGTTGTGGAATATTATTATTATTATAAACTATAGAACATTCATCATCATCATTTCAGCCAGCGATCCCACCTGACGGTAAGCAGTGATACAATCGTTGATGGTGAAGCGCGCTAACTTTCTTTGTACTCCCGTTTGTTCTGAATTTCCTTTGAAATAACCTTACACGTGTATGACATCTGAAGACCAGTTCACAACATAAATTACTCTAATGATCGTACAAAACATATCTTCTTAGATCATAATATGATTTGCGATATTTGCCTTAGTATCAGGGACGAGCCCTGATCTAAAAATAGTATATATAATAATATATAACTCAGTTCACATGCCCATTATGTTCATTTACAAAATGGATTGACAAAATTGAATTACGTCATTTTTAACCGACTTTGAAAAGGAGGAGGTTCTGTGTTCGGCTGAATGTATGTTTTTTTTTACCGACTTTTAAAATTTTTTTTTAATTGAAGGTAAATTAATGTAATCTAACCGTGTTTTGGGTTATTAAAATCGTTATGAGATGCTCTCTGGCTATAAGGTATTTAAGTTTGGCTGAGAGATACTTTTTAGTGGTGGTACCATAACTAAAAGAGAAAAAAAAATACAACCGACTTCAATGTTAAAAAACACTGAAAAGTACAAAATAACTTTAATTTCGGAAGTCGGTGTTAAATAACAAAGAGACAAAACTATTAAAGAAACACCGACTTCCGAAATGCACTATTATAACACCTACAACATTCGATACAAACGTTTACTTATTAGGGAATATCATCATCATCATCATTCCAGCTGAAAGATGTCCACTGCTGGACATAGGCCTCCCCCAAGTGTCGTCACAACGGCTAGTTTTGTGATTCTCGCATATATCGGATTCCCGCGACCCTCACCAGGTCTTCAGTCCACCTTGTGGGGCCGTCCAACGCTGCGTCTTCCGGCACGTGTTCGTAATTCCAGAACCTTTCATCCTCATTGACCATCTGTTCTGCGAGCTATGTGCCCTGCTCGTTGCCACTTAAGGGCCAAGCGCCCGAAAAGTGCCATAAAACAGTGATTTTCTGAGGCCTACTCCTCCGTAACGGCTAGGTCAATTGGTTTGAAAAAAATATATGTTTATTATAGATTCATGAACAATAATATCAACATTTGATTTTTTCGTGCAATTAATACTTTTGTCAAAAAAAAAATATTTAGCAATTTCGCAACTTTTCCCAACTTTTCGCAACTTTTCCCTACTCCTTCGAAACGGCTTGGACCTTTAGAAACATTTTTACACATAAAAATTGGTGATTAAATATTCTTCAAAGTGAACATTGCATATGATTTACATCAATATCTCGCAGAGAAAATGGATTTAAAGCGCTTTCCGGGCGCTGCTGGCCGCAAATAAATGCACAGATTTGCGTACTGCCGCCTAGGCGAGTGCGAGAGTTGCGTTCACATAATTTCGGCCAGATGGTTAAAGGAACTATACGCCTTAAGTTTGGCGGTTCTTGAGCTATGTCAGTAACCTTGGTTCTTCAGGCGAGCGGCAACCCACATGGGAGCGGGGACTTCAAACTAGTTCGAGCCATGCTATGGCGACCATCGCTCCAGTGCCACCACCGCGCCGCCAGTGTGGCCAATAAAATTGCGCTCGTTCCCGCTCCTGCACCGCTTCCTACACCGCGCTGCCAGTGTGCCCGATCACTATAGCTATATGTACCGGCACGAATCTTGAGCGCTCGGCGTCAGAGTGGGGATCGCTTTGCGCATTCCATACATTGGCGAGCCAATCAACGTCGTTGTTAGTTACATGAAGCAAGAGCAGGGAACGAATCACGAGTGATTTTTAAGACACGATGGCGTGGCGAGCCAATCACTGACACTCTCCGACCCCTCTCTATCTCAGTTAAAACTATATGAAAAATCTATATATCTATAATATAAAAATGAATCGCAAAATGTGTTGGTAAGCGCATAACTCAACAACGCCTGGACCGATTTCGCTAATTTTTTTTTTGTTGTGTTCATTATTATGAGGAGAAGGTTCTTATGAAAATTAGGGTAGAGTAGGGTAGTGTAAGGTAGTGTAGGGTAGAGTAAGGTAGAGGAGGGTAGAGTAGGGTAGAGTAGAGTAGGGTAGGGTAGAGTAGGGTAGAGTAGGGTAGAGTAGGGCAGAGTAGGGTAGAGTAAGGTAGAGGAGGGTAGAGTAGGGTAGAGTAGAGTAGGGTAGGGTAGAGTAGGGTAGAGTAGGATAAAGTAGGGTAGAGTAGGGTAGAGTAGGGTAGAGTAGGGTAGAGTAGAGTAGAGTAGGGTAGGGTAGAGTAGGGTAGAGTAGGGTGTAGTAGGGTAGAGTAGGGTATAGTAGGTAAAGTAGGGAAGAGCGGGAGCGAAGCCGCGCGGGTACAGCTAGTACTCGTATAAAAATCAATGCCACTTTTCGTTGTAATTTTATAACTCAAGAACGGGCTCTCCTATCCAAACCAAATGTATAGGCTTTGTTCGGGCTATTTAGTAGATGGTTTATGTGGAGTTTGGTAGGGTAGAGTAGTGTAGAGTAGAGTAGTGTAGTAGTGTGTGTAGAGTAGTGTAGAGTAGAGTAGAGTACGATAGAGTAGGATAGGGTAGGGTAGGGTAGGGTAGAGTAGGGTAGAGTAGGGTAGGGTAGAGTAGGGTAGAGTAGGGTAGAGTAGGGTAGAGTAGGGTAGAGTAGAGTAGGGTAGGGTAGAGTAGGGTAGAGTAGGGTAGGGTAGAGTAGGGTAGAGTAGGGTAGAGTAGGGTAGGGTATAGTAGGGTGGAGTAGGGAAGAGCGTGAGCGAAGCCGCGCGGGCAAAAGCTAGTTAAATATTAAAATTAAAATATCTGGAGACTTATTTTCTTGGAAAATATCGTAAACTAATTTCAATCGTTTCGAGGGCAAGGTTATGATATAATAAAACTTTTCAGTCTAGATTCTTTTTATTTCGGCTAGTAAGTGGAAACGTGACATTTATGACGTTAAGAACGATTTTATTAAGCTGAATGAATAAATAGATCAAAGAAAAAAAATACGAACAAAATATTACAGGAATCCTTAGTACTTTAGTATTTCGAAGAAGAGCATCGAGACACTTTGGCGGCCGCTGCTGTAAACAACATTGTCAAAATTGTCTATTCAAATAATTTTATTTTCAATACACTTTCTCTCTTTCTCCACAGATCATGTCCCACCTTCCGACTTACATCACGTGTCCTGTAACCTGTTCACATAAAGACCTAATGACAGCATCAGCGGACGGCACTGCCGTGGTCGAATTCTGGGCCAGGCAAGGAACTTAACTATTTTTTTAAGCTATTGCATAGCTTCTATCGCGGGCCTTGAGCGTGGAGACCGAATCCAGAAATTCCGTAACGAAAATAACCTAACACCCCCCACTCATTTGTTTTGAGCGTGGTGACCGATAAGAAAACAAATGAGTGATGCTATGCAATAGCTTTACCGCGGCAGTCCCCGAGTGCCACACGTCTTTTTTTATGTTATTGATAGGCTTGTGTTTGACCACCACCTCACCTGATGGTAAGCGATGATGTGGTCGACGATGGAGCACGCTTGCTTAAAAGTAACCTATTCACTCTTGACTAATTCTAGTTTTGCCATTGATACGCTAAGAAGAAGAATAAATACATTTACTCGAAAACCTGTTCGCGGCGCCTCAATATATAAACCAATTTGGTTTCGCCTTAGATAACACAGGAACTCTCAAAATCACTAAACATAGGTCAAACGGTTACACCGCGATCCCGTTTTTCGGCCACCGTAGGCGCGGGCTTGTGGACGGCGAGCAATGGGTAGCTCGCTATCCAGCCGTCCGGTAGTCGTCGTCCAGACCGAGCCCAAGTCGTCGACGGCGCGTATTGTTCCCGCGCGCGGTCGAAGCCTAAGGCGCGGGCCACACAGAAGAGACGTAAGACTAGGACGCGTCGCGGACGGGGCGGAGACGAGACGCGGACGCGACTTTTTAAATTATATAGAAGAGACGGGGCGGAGACGCGACGCAGTCGCGCAGTCAGCATTCAACAGTCTGATTGGGTGAGGCGAGAGAGTGAGACCGCTCGCCCGGCGCGGCGCGGCTGGCATACCACCCCGCGCCCCGTCTTCGCCCCCGCCGCGTCCCGTCCTCGTCTCCGCCGCGTCCGCGCCCCGTCTCTCCTGTGTGTTTTGAACAAAGGGCGCAGACGTAAAAGCGCTGCGCCCGCGCCCCGTCTCTTCTGTATGTTTTGCGTCACGACGCTTCTATACATTTCGTATGAAAGGGACGCGGTAGAGACAAACGTCCGCGCCCCGTCTGCGTCTTATGTCTCTTCTGTCTGGCCCGCGCCTAATGGGGCCAAGGGTCTGTTTCCGAAAGTGAGGCTCGGCCCCAATATGAAAGGCAATGAAGGAACAGGGTAGGTTTTTTAGTCAGTAAGAGTCTGACACTATCTCCCGCTCCGCTCAAGGGCGGAGGATGTCATCTGGATGATATTTATCTACCCACCGGAAAAAAAAGGTCAAACGGTTATAACATGTCGAAAGCCGTCCTCTTTCAGTCTGACATACATACCTACTCAAGGTCCTCCAGAATCTCTGGTGGTATACCACAAGGGCCCGTAGGAGCAGGAGTCTTCAGCTAACATCCCAAAAGCAATCAACAGCTTCTAAACTCAATTAACATCATCCAATAGTTTGTCTTTCAAAATAATTCGTCTCTTGTATCCTCCATTTTAAATTACGAAACTGTGTTTGGGGAAAACCGGTGTCTCTTTGTAGCACATAATAAATTAGGTAGTTTATTACTTTAGCAGCGGCCAGAAGGTGCGAGGGAACCCGGTTAATTATAGTTTACTAGGGAAAACATAAGATTTCAGTATACTAGCACCTGCTCGCAGCTTCGCCCGTTTTAAAATTGATCTAGATGTGATCCCGAGATAAATATCCAATGTCCTACTCCAAGATTCAATATTTATGTATATCCAAAAAATGCGACGTAAAAGCGTTACAAAGCGACGCCCCACGCGTTGCAGGGCGATTTCAGGCCACTGCAGGGCGCGGGCATGCGGACGGCGATCGCTGAAAACCAGCGCTGTGAACTCGTTGCATTTTGCGTGTGGACACAGCATTGTGTTGAGCGTACGGCCGTTTTGATCGAACGTGGGGCATAAATTTTTATTATAATTATTTATAATTTTTTTATTTATTTTTTCATGAAAAATTATTTAAAGCAATAAATATAAAAATGTACACATAAATGTTATATGTTAGTCTTAAGTTTGCGCATTTTCGGGCAAATAAAATGTTTTTTCTTTTCTCTCTTTTCGATCGATAGGTAGCTCACCGTCCAATAAAGACCTGGCAGAGGTCGTAGCGCGCGTTGTTTCACGCGCACCTCAAAGAGACGTCGACAATATTGACGGGGTCCACCAGGGCTTATGCATGTCAAAGCATACCGTGGCCCTGGAACACAAAGGACAAATGACAAAAAAATAGGTGGGTTTCAGTTAGTAAAAGTTGGACACTCGCTCTCGCTCCACCCAGAGCGCGAGGAGTCATTTATAATGATTTGCCATGTAAAAAAAGGATTACTTTTGTATTTACAATAACATTTGTATCAACGAGAAAAACAACAGGTTTTATTTTATGAAGATCACTTAAAATATTTTAACACTAAATTGTATTAATTACCTACGTTCAGGGCCCGATCTGAGTGGGGGGGGCAAGTCGGACATTTGCTCAGAGCAGCAAAAAATGAGGGGAGGCAAAATTGACTTATTCCTATCTTCCAACCTAGCCATCTACACCCAAGTTGTCAGGTTGAGAATTTTATGTGCTACTTCAGGACGCTTAGCCAAGTTGTTATTCTGCAATCGTGAACGCTGTCGAAAAGTGATGAAACGTATGGGAATGACGTCATCTCAACGTAAAGTCGCGTGGCCAGAACAAATGAATAGACAATTCGTAGCCAAGTTCACATCGTTCAAAATTGTTTCTACAATGTTTTTAACGCTATATCCTTTGTTATACAAACGCTACATTATAGAACGAGCGGCCGACTCAGGCGCTTCAACATGGCTACCAACTTATCGTTTTCTACAATTGCTGTCACCGAGGCGTTACCGATTAGAGAACGGAATTCGATTGTAACTTGGCTAGGGGGGCTGGTTGGATAGTGGAAATCTGACTTATTATTATCAGATTTATATGGTTTTATGTATGTTAAGGGCGCCGAAAATTATCTTTGTCCAGAGTGGTTAAATAGACCTGCCTACGTTTACCTTGTTTTCTGCGCAAATAAATAAATAAATCTATCTATCTACCTCGTGCGTGCAACATTTTTTTTTGGCAATATTATTTCAGTCAGAACAATCTTCATCTTACAATCTTATTCTTTAATTTTAAAATAAATTTAGGAACGACAAAACATATTAATATTTCACAATACCTGTAACCCTGCTTAATTTAAATTATTTGTCTCGGTAACACCAGCCTCTCTGTGGCACATAATAAATTAGATGGTTTATTACTGTACCAACAGACAGTAGGTGCGACGGAACCCGGTTAATTATAGTATACTAGGGAAAACTTCAGATTTCAGACGTGTCACTAAACTGGTTGTGTGTTCGGCGGCAACGACCTCTAGCGTAGGGCTTTGGACCATGGTCCGAAGGGAGAAGGAGTGGCAGGCGGTCGGCTTCTTCTGCAAACCAGTGATGCTATCAAAGGAGGAGGCCGCACGAGTACGCCCTCACGCCCCAGCCTCCGGCATCCCAATCCCAATTTCCGGCCACCGTAGGTGGGGGCTTGTGGACGGCGAGCAGGTAGTTCGCCGTCCGTAAGCCCGCGTCAGAGACAAAAAACCAGGACATAAATATTTCCTACTTTTTCGCTTTTTGAAATGTTGAGTGCATTTTTAAATAATATGTGGCCAGTGTGTTAAGAAAAGATTTTGAAAGACTGATGATATTCTCGTTCGTTTGACGATGTTGAATAAACAGATTTTTTAAGTTAATTTTGGTATTTTACGAGACCAATTTTATTCTCATCGGTGACACAACATGTCTCGTTTTTGTTATTTATAAATTAGTCAAGAAATGCCTGGAAAATATTTCACAACATAACCTATCTGTGCAATAGTGATTTATTTTTCGTCAAAATGTTCTTTGAATAGACAATACAACATCTTATTTCACAGTACACTATGCGTGTAATATATTTAGCTAGAAACACGGCTTAGTGACATATTTAGTTCAGTAGGATAAGGAAAGGTGAAGCGTTTGTCTTCTAAATAGGCCAAAACGTCCTCAAGCAAACCTGGCACTGAGAGTTATTTAGTAAGGTTTTCTAAAATGTACCTGTTACTATAATAATTACCTAAATTATTTATTATTATTCTTTATTGTACACCACATGAACAAAAAAGATACAAGACAAACATTATTCAAAATAAGTGTACAATGGGTGGTCTTATCGCACAGGGCGATCTCTTACAGACAACCTTTGGATGGACTCTAAGAGAGGAGAAAGATGGCTGTCAGTGTACATCAGAAATAATACTAATATGAAATAACAACACAAATACATACATACATTACAAAAAATATACTAATAAATATTAAATATATAATCAAGCCAGGAGAAGACAAAATCAAAGTGAAACGTAATGCTCCTTCACCATTTTTTAAACGTTGGTAGCGTTTGAGCACGTCTCACTTCAATCTATATTATTTTATAGTCGAAAATCCACTGAAGAGTAAAAGCGTTTAATTCATTTTGATACAAGTGCAGAAAGTTTGTTATTGCGAAGGAGGCGGGATTCTATGAAACCGAGGGCTGCAGTAGCACGTGTATCAAAAGACTTTTTTCAAAACACTTACGAAGACATGAATAAACGAGGATTGACCGGCAACTAGTGGAGGTCGACACGCGCCCAGCTTGATACTCTACATAATGTAATGAAATTATGACGGGAGAGCACGAGCACTTTTCTGCACTCGTGCGAAAAACAGTCTGTTGCGTGTTTAAAAGTGGTAGGATAAGAGCGGGTTTTTGAGTAAGTGTATTGAAAAATAATTATCGTCCAGTTTTATAGACAATTGATGTACAAAACTGCACCAATTTTACATCACAATATCTATTAAGAATCAATTTGTGGATTAAAACAGCCATTGAACTTTACTCGAAATTATCTCGCCAAAAACTCACGACATTGGTATGTATTAGTTTGTCTGGAAAACAAAACAATCTCGTCGGATGCTGAAAAAATTGTTTACGAGTCTACGTCAATGTTTTTAATTTTAAATTGTCTTTTAAATGATATTCATTTGTTTTTGAGTGCAGAAAATGATAATACGAAAAAGGAAATGTCAAGGAGATACATGTTGAAAACGATCCCAAGAGACAGAAAAAAGAAGTATTTGAAGATGAATTGTGTACATTTGAGATTTATTTCATGAGTCCAATTAATTACGAAATGTAGAGGATACCAAGGACAAGGGCTGGATCGACATGGCTCAAGAAGAAGCTCTGTGATAGCATTACTGCTCCGCAGAAGGAGTCTACTCCTCGCTTCGGACCATGGCCTGTACCAAGGTTCGGCGCGAGAGATCGTTGACGCCGACGGCCCCCACGAGAACACGGCGGTGCTCTGTCCAAGCGGGGCACACCTCTACCGCATGCTGCATCATGTCCTCCGGGCGGATCACATAGTGCTGACACCCGGGCGATTCTTGGCACGAATCCGGTGTCACCCGAACTGACAATGTCCGGTGTGAAACTGCGTCATGCAGAAGGTGAGCCCTGTGGTACCTAAAAGAAGTTGGAGGAGCCTTGTGCCTTTACCCAGTAGTGGGAAAGTTTAGGTTAAATATAAAGAAAAGAGGAAAAACGATCACAAAGAGACTTGTCAACAAAGCCACTTTTGAAACAGCCAGACTGTTTCAAAAGTGGAAACAAGCCACTTTTGAAACAGTCTGGTGCAGAAATCAGAAATCAGAAACTACATTAGACCGAGACGCACACGTGTAACAGGCCTGATTTGTACGTAGAATGACGTCGCGTGGCGTGTACCAAGTGTAGCTCTACAAGTCTAGTTTCCATACAAAATGTATGGAGACCAACGCGCCCAGATCAGCGTGTGTGGCACACGTGTGAGCAGTGTAGTTCTACTTTTATTTGCAATAGACTATTTCAAAATGTCGGTCAGTCAAAAAGTGAAACTAAATTGCACGTTCCAAAGCGTAGATCTCTATGGAGAAGGAGGTGCAAGAAACTCCATTGGTACTTCACATGACCAGATCAGAAAAGTTTCAGGGCCATGGTAACTCTTTCTATCTCGCAACCTTGGCAGGCATCAGCTCCGAAGGGCCCCATCAAATATGCTGACAGTCCTTTGAGGCTTCACTTGCCTCCAACGCTAAACATGCTCTTTAGGCGAAGGAAAATTCCGTCATAATTTTCCAGTGATTAGAAAACAAATTTGATAAAGTTATGCCTTCGGCTCGTCGGCTGGTTGGGTAGTATCAATTTCGTGTTATTTTTGTACATAATCTTGATTTAAATAAACGTGACCGTCAAGGAAAAGGTACGACATCCTTGAGGATCAAATTGCCGCTGCGTAGTAAGGACAACAGAACGGGACGGATTGTTTTTTGTTTATTAAATGGCATTATTGGAAACGATTCAATTATTTTCGCTAGGTTTTTGAGATTATTTGATTTTCTATTTACTTACTGGCTGGTTTCAAATTCTATTTTTTTGGATTTTGACCAGAGGGGTAATTCTCGGACATCTCATTGCAGTCGCAATCTATCAAAAACACTTCTCATCATCATCACTTTGTGTCTGGGTGTAATTTATTTTTAATATGTATGTATTTAGAAATATATAAGTATGTTTATCACTTGTCTACTACTCATAACACAAGCTCTGCTTAGCTTGAGACTAGACGACTTTGTGTGATAGTTGTGAAATATATATATATATATATCGTAGTAGACGTCCACTGTTGGAAATAGGCCTCCCCCAAGTGTCACCATAACGATCCAGTATTCCTTCAGTTGTTTTGCGAACCAAGACCGCGATAACTTCTTCGAACAATCCTACAGATTTTTCAACTTGAATTTGAACGTTGTCTTCTTAGTCGTACACTCCTGGCGGAGTGGTCGTGGTCATGGTCGTCTACGTCATCTTCTGATAGTTTGGTTGCGGCTTTTGCGAGACTTCTCCATCTCTCTCTATTCGTGGCATTGCGTGTGCATTCAATGAGTGAACACTTTGAAGATGATTTGATGAGGTCTGTCCATCTGTTAGGCGATCGACATAGAGAACGTTGGCCCTCTACTCACCCTGTACCACCAAAAGTTCCAAAGAGCTTTCATTGTGGATGATATATTTTTTTTATTGCTAATAGGTTCGCGTTTGATCGCTATCTCACCTGGAAAGCGACGATGCGGTCGACGATGGAGAGCGCTTATCTAGAAGTAACCTATTCACTCTTGACTTAATGATTCCCGGGTTGTAGCCATCAGGAAACACAGACTTCGGTGCAGGAATCTCCCGAACTGAGAGAACTGGCGTCATGCGGAAGGTGAGGACGCCGTGAGGTCTGTCCAGCCACGCCTCAAAGAGGGGACTTACCGCACTAATAGATAGCTGCTCTATTCCTGAGTGATATAGGCGTAAATGAGTGAATATTTTTATTTGCAAAAAAACGTATTTGACACACGTAAAATACATAAAACTTAATATAAATATGGATCAACTGTAACGTTTAAAACATTAATTATAATTCATTGAGAATCTAGAAATTGTACATATCGATTTCGTAACCCTTGCCAGACATCAGTCTTGGAGGCCCCATCAAATACCTATGTTAACAGAATGTTTGTACACAAATGTTTACAAACATTTTGAAGATTCGCAGTTACACAATCGATGAAAGTATTTGTTTGATTGGAGAACGTTATAAGGATAAAAATTGGCCTTTTGTTGAAGGCCGCGAAAATCCATTGGATATGAAAAACGTCACGACGCTTGAGGAAATTCCCTAGCAGCAGATGGACAGCGGAATTATGATGATTGTGTAAGAAAATCGAGCACAACTTAAAACGAATGTTTACTATTCAAAACATAGTTCCGGTCGTACAGTACTGAAGCTACATATAGGCTGGTGCTGCAAAATGCCATCTAGCAGCTTTGGACTCAGTCGAAAGGCGTTCGAAGAGGCTAATTGGTGTTCAGATTTGGTTGAATCCAATCTTCAATGTCACACAGCACAGGCGTAGGGTACAGGGTTTACAGGGTGCAGTTTGGAAAGTCATCACCATTATTTTAGCCGAAAGACATCCACTGTTGGACATAGTCCTCCCCCAAATGTCGTCATAATGACAGGTCCTGTGGGTCTCGCATTCCCGCGACCATCGTCAGACCATGGGTCCGCCTTGTTCCCACAAGGCTAAAAACACACTCCTGTTCCTTCTTTGCTATAGTTCCAGGGCTTCGGGGATTTCTTTCGCATCTCCCATGACCCCAGTAGGTTTCGACCCTGCTAGACTCCCAGGGTTGCTGGCATCTCCTTGAAGCGCGCGTGGAACAGTATCCGCCGTCGACGACTTGGCGTCGTCGTCGCTCACCGGACGGTCGGACGGCGAGCTACCCACTGCTCGCTGTCGGTAAGCCCGCGAATACACATTAATTTTAAATCCGGTTTCAGTTGGTAATCCACAGATTATGACAACGTCAAAGTTATAATTACTCGCAGTAAACCTCGTCAGCCTCGCCGATCACCTTGTCTCCCAGTTCACTCACCACGTTAACTGCCGTTGGTTTTATTACTAATTGCACTTATATTATAAACCACAGTTTATTTCGACGAGTCATCTGTTTAATTACGAACTTGAGAACGTAATTAGATAATCAAGTGGTCTTGTAGCAAAGCTTTGGTACAAGTTTATGGACAAAATGTTTACTTGCATAATATGCAGGCCTAGATGACCCTGCGAACTTCGTATCGCCTAAAATGCGTATAAATGTAGCGATGATGCGTATGTGTCGCGTATGAATGTAGTATAATTTATTTTTTGATATAGTCAACCGATTGCGATGAAACTATGCCTAAATAGTATATCAAGTTACACACAATTATAATGTATAAAAGTTATCTACATCGATTTCGTAGATTTTACGTGCTGCGCGCACAATTAAAAACTTTTACAGGTTCATTATATCTTCTACACTGTTCTTCTATACTTCTAGTCTGTTTGTTATATTGAAATAATCGCTTTTTACTACATGCATATGAATATGTATACGGTACATACATATTTTTTTTTAATTTTTGTCTGTTTGTTCCGGCTAATCTCGGAAATGGCTGGACCGATTTTGACGGGATTTTTATTCGTAGGTAGCTGATGTAATAAGGAGTAACTTAGGCTACTTTTATTTTAGAAAAAATAAATTCAAAATCCTGTAGTCCACGCGAACAAAGTCGCGGGCACAGATAGTGTATAGATATACATAGATGAGGTATATGTGTTTGTACTTTGAAAGTTTGGTTTTTTGATAACACTCATGCTTAATGTTTAGATAATTGCTTAAGTTCTGAAGTGTGATTAATTAGTCTTGTTTGTTGTACGAGTGACAAATTAGCAATGTTGTCTAAGCGGTCAATTTGTGCAGCAGATTGTTAGACCACTTTTGAGAAACAATTTGTTTGCTGTGTTTATCATATCACAGTAATATAATAAAGGCAAAAGTTTGTTTGTATGTATACGCATAATCATCCTTTTTAATGTTCCCACAGCTGGGACTCAGGACTCCTCTCTAGGAGAGGGAATGGGCCGTAATCCACCACGCGGGTCCAGTGTGGGTTGGTGAATATCACGTGTATTTGAATTTTTGGTTCTAGGTCTTGTGCCAGTTTCCTGACGATGTTTTCCTTCACCGTTTTGAGAGCAATCAATTCCTTTGTTCTGACGTTATCTCAACGCTCAGTCACGTGGTAAGAACAAATAAATCAGAGGCGTGGCCGACTCGAGGCGTTTGATGCAAAAGAATCGAAACGAAACGGTCGTAACTTGGCTGGAGGGACAAACAAAAAAACCTACTTTACCTCTATAAAATATTACTCTACTCTACTACTATATTACTATTACTCAACTCTTAAGGCCCAAGCGCCCGAAAAGTGCCATAAAACAGTGACTTTCTCAAGCCTACTCCTCGGTAACGGCCAGGTTAATAGGTTTGAAAAAAATATATGTTTATTATAGATTCATGAACAACATTATCAACATTTGATTTTTTCGTGCTATTAATACTTTTGTCTAAAAAAAATGTTTAGCAATTTCGCAACTTTTCGCAACTTTTCGCTACTCCTTCGAAACGGCTTGGATCTTTAGAAACATTTTTAAACATAAAAATCGGTGGTCAAATATTCTTCAAAGTGAACATTGCGTATGTAATAAATCAATCAATATTTCGCAAAGAAAATGGATTCAAAGGTCAGCCGCGCGCTTTCCGGGCGCTGTTGGCCGCAAATAAATGCACAGATTTGCGTACTGCCGCCTAGGCGGGTGCGAGAGATGGGTCCACATAATTTTGGCCAGATGGTTCAAGGGACTATAAGTCTTAACTTCTTCCTAAAATCAGCTGGACAAAGTACGCACTTACTGCAAACAAGCTTACCTATAAATAAGTACAGCAGTTTTATGGATTGTAAACTGTATCAAAACCCGCCAAAATCAAACATTTGCTCGTCAAATCTTTATTGACTTCCTCTATCTTCATTAGTTATAACAGGAAATGAGAAGTCTCCACGTGAATCGAACAAAATATTTGTAAACAAACGTTATGATTTCAGTCTGAAATGACTCAATCAAATTATATAAAGTTTAACGCAATCACGCATAATGGCAGTGAAGTTTTAATATTGCATAAGTTATTTTTGGCGGTGTGAGGATTGCAGTTGCGTAGTTAGACATGGGACCCGTAAATCAAAAAATGATCATCACCATTTCTGTCAAAAGACGTCCACTGTTGGACATAGGCCTCCCTCAAGTGACGCCACAATGACCGGTCCTGTGCATCTCGCATCCGTCGGATTCCCGTGACCCTCACCAGGTCATCGGTCCACTTTGTGGGCCTTCCAACGCTGTGTCTTCGCGTGGTCGCCGCTCTAGAACCTTTCGGCCCCAGCGACCATCTGTTCTGCGAGCAATGTGTCCTTCCACTTAAGTTTGGATAAAAATGGGGACCCTTATTTCCCCGAATGCGGCAAAGCCCAAAATGTATATTATTTTTATTACGAAATAGAAAGAAAGAAAGAAAGAAAAGAAAGAAAAGAAAGTAAAGACAGAAAAGAACGAAAAGAAAGTAAAGAAAGAAAAGAAAGAAAAGAAGAAAAGAAAAAAAGAACGAGAAGAAAGAAAAGAAGAAAAGAAAGAAAGTAAAGACAGAAAAGAACGAAAAGAAAGTAAAGAAAGAAAAGAAAGAAAAGAACGAGAAGAAAGAAAAGAAAGAAAAGAAAGAAAGCAAGAAAAGAAATAAAAGAAAGAAAAGAAAGAAATTAAAGAAAAGAATGAAAAGAAAGAAAGAAAATACGTTTATTTGGCACACAGGTACACACAATGACATAAAAATGATTAAAGTACAGGATCTTAAATTTAAAATATATCTAAATTGTATGTCCCACGGCTGTGCAAAATAGGTCCAGTGCAGCATAATGCCAGGCCACTACGTAGCAGTTGCCTGACGCTGGTTTTCAACTGAACCTTGCTATGAGTCTACGAAATAGGCCTAATATTGTCATGGCAAGCCAACTTTCCTTAAGCAACTTTTTTATTATACTATTTTTTTTGTCATGGAAAATGTTTGTAATATGTTAGTCTTAAGTTTGCGCCTTTTCCGGCAAATAAAAAGTAATTTTTCTTTCTTTCTTTTCATTTCATTTTAGCACTATAACAAAACAGCTGTTTGAAATTCGTGCACGCGCACCTGCGACCCATCAACTGTTAGCTGCATTTTGTTATAGTGATAAAACGAATGAGTAAAAAAAATAGTTTCGTTGGGAAAATTGTTTGTAATCATGAGTACAATCACGTGTTTAAGTATCAGTCACTAATTACCAGTCACCCTGTATAGCTTTCTTCTAGAATCTCGACTCGAGATTGGAAATCTCGGTATTTTCGAAATCTCAGCATTTTCATGATCTCTTATCATACTTACTTAAAACATTTATTCATATAACTACTGATATTGGAATAATAACTATTGATATCCTAACTAATATTATAAATGTGAAAGTGTGGATGTTTGGATGTTTGTTACTTAATCACGCAAAAACGGCCGAACGGATTTGGATGAAATTTGGCATGCATATAGCCTTTGACATGGAAAAGAACATAGGCTAACTTTTATCCCGATTCCTTAAGTACCTAATGACACGCGGGCGAAGCCGCGGGCAAAAGCTAGTATTGGAATAATTCTTAGTGATGCGTATAATATTATCATACCTAAATTCTTTTTAATTGGAATAGGAAAAAATCCTTTCAATCCTTTCTGTGAGAAACGCAAATTGTTTACTGATAAAGGGAGATATTGACTGACTGACATATCAATGTACAGCCGAAACTACTGTGGCTAGAAGCGTGAAATTTAACACAGGGTTACCTTTTATGACGTAGGTGACCACTAAGCGAGGATTTTCCAAAATTCTCTCCCTAAGTGAGTGAAACGGGGGTCCAAAGTTTGTATGCAGAAACCTACTTAAGGCGTATAGTCCCTTGAACCATCTGACCGAAATTATGTGAACGCAACTCTCGCACTCGCCTAGGCGGCAGTACGCAAATCTGTGCATTTATTTGCGGCCAGCAGCGCCCGGAAAGCGCTTTAAATCCATTTTCTCTGCGAGATATTGATTGATTTACATATGCAATGTTCACTTTGAAGAATATTTAACCACCAATTTTTATGTATAAAAATGTTTCTAAAGGTCCAAGCCGTTTCGAAGGAGTAGGGAAAAGTTGCGAAAAGTTGCGAAATTGCTAAATATTTTTTTTGACAAAAGTATTAATTGCACGAAAAAATCAAATGTTGATATTATTGTTCATGAATCTATACTAAACATATTTTTTTTTTTTTTAAACCAATTGACCTAGCCGTTACGGAGGAGTAGGCCTCAGAAAATCACTGTTTTATGGCACTTTTCGGGGGCTTGGCCCTTAAAGACGGGTGAACCCGCTGGCAGAAGCTGGTAATTTAAACAAAATTCTTCTTGAAAAAGCTCGATATTATTGAAGACTAGCTGTGCCCGCGACTTCGTTCGCGTGGACTATAGGATTTTGAATTTATTTTTTCTAAAATAAAAATAGCCTGTTACTCCTTATTACATCAGCTACCTGCCAAAAAAAGTCCCGTCAAAATCGGTCCAGCCATTTCAGAGATTAGCCCGGACAAACAGACAGACAGACAGACAAAAATTGTAAAAAATGTTATTTTGGTGTATGTACCGTATATATATTCATATGCAATGTAGTAAAAAGCAGTTATTTCAATATTAAAACAGACACTCCCATTTTATTTAAATGTATAGATGTATAGATATTGAATTTGTTTAAAAGTCTGTTTACAATCTGAAAAAAAAACACTCCCCGACTCCGCCATAGCACCGGTTTAGACATCTAATAAATACGTTGTGCTTGACAGCTGGTATGACGCAAATTGAGAAGGGGAGGGAGAGTAACACGCGGAATGTTTAGGGGAAAGGTACAAAGGTTTTGTAGCTCGGTGCAAGGAAAATTACTGAGACATGATTTGTTTATGTATGACTCAAATAGAACAAAAACATATTAAAAAAAAACCGGCCAAGTGCGAGTCGCGCACGAAAGATTTAAGAGGAAAAAACGGTTTAAGGGGCTGGCGACGTATGAATTTCCATACAAACGTTATAATACCACGCTCATTTGCAGTTGGAGCATATTTCCAACATTATTATGATGATATTTGGTTATAGACAATATTTATTTAGGTTCCTGTCTTTCTTTTTTAAAAAAAAAAAAAACAAAAATAAATTTAAATGAATTTTATTTCGCACTTTTTACAGCGTAAATGGCAAAACATGCCATTTGGTTTTTCCTGTATTAAAAATATCAATATTTCTAATATTCTCGACGCTCCGTTGAAAAGGGAGAATCCTTCGACCAGACGGGTGTTATATGTATAGGTATGTCTGGTATCGTATATATTCAAATCGCGCGGAGATCTTTTTTTTTTTCACAACTATCACACAACGCCGTCTAGTCTCAAGTTAAGCAGAGTTTGTGTTATGAGTACTAGACAACTGATAAACATACTTATATATTTCTAAATACATACATATTATAGATAAATTACACCCAGACATGATCGTGCTCATCACACAAACATTTGTCCTAGGTGGGAATCGAACCCACGACCTCCGGCATAGCAGTCAGGGCCACTAACCACTAAACCAACAGGCCAGTCAAGTTTGACTTTGATTGCGCGATGCAGGATTAGTACTTATTTGACATCATAGATGTCGCTACAACGACAAAACACCATGTTGGTTTATTATTATTTATTTATTTATTATATTCTTTATTGTACACCGCACGAACAAAAAACATGTTGGTTGTATGGGAGACCCATTTAAATATTTATTTTGTTCTGTTTTTAGTACTTTTTATCATCTGTGAAAATTTTCACTGTCTAGCTACCACGAGTTAGGAGACAGGCTGGTGATAGACAGACGGACAGCGGAGTGATAGCATTAGGGTCCCGTTTTTACCCTTTAGGTTCGGAACTTTAAAAATAATAAGAGTACAATAACGTAAAAATATAGCTTACAAATTAAGACATTTTTTTCCAGTAGCCTTGCAAAACAATTAGTTGTCTATAAGAACTTACCTATAGCTGTAAATCTTGAAATTTTGGGTATATATTTTGGAAGTTTAAGTTTTAAGTTACACGTAGTAGACAAGGGTTTAGAAATGCAAGGCAAACAACATAACAACATAGGAGTGGGTTTTATTCCATAAAATTCTAACACGCCTTTCCGTTCCGCCTGAAGGCATTTTTGATTTCCCACCTAAAAAGCACACAGGTGACTTTTAGCCAGTAACAGTCCATTACCCACCAAAAAAAGTCTTCATAATTAATTTTAACAAAGCTCCATATCATTTTTTGTAAAGCAATCCATAACATTAAAACAAAACTGGTATTCTCGACATCTCGTCGGTCCCATAAACAATGACAATTACTTTTTACAACTAACCCGGACTCTGTCAAGTAGGTAATCTCGAACATATTCTATCTTTTAAATGAGGAAGACACTTTATTTTGAGAACATCATACTTTAAAAGTTTAAGTGAAACTTTTCCGCCTCTCAAAACTTAATGGATATGTTTTTAAAAGCCTTATTTACCGCTCACACTTATCTGGACAATGATCCATTGTTATTTATTTTGGCGTGACATTCTTAATGTTAAATTATAAAGTGTTGTTGGTTAAGTGAATTTATAAACAAGTTTACAATTTTTTTTTTTATTTTTGTGGTGACTGTCCACAAAAATTAAATTTTTTATTATTAATTAAATTATATAATATACAGGGTGTAAGGGACAGCCCTCCACAAACTTTAAGGGCTTGCTCAGTAGACAAAACTGAACAACCTTGATCCCCCCTTTTATCCTTTTAATTGATTTTTTTTTCAGGAAACAAAAACTAAATCGGCCTCTCCATACAAACTGTTCAATTTTTTTACTTTGTATGGTGAGGCTGATTTTGTTTGTTACCTGAAAAAAAATCAAGGAAAATTAGGTTTATGGAGGGTTGTCCCTTACACCCTGTATATAAATTATATCTTTCATACCTCCGTTGAAAAGGGAGGACCCTCCGACCAGACGGGTGATATGATCTGATCCGGACACCTGCCCAATAGATGATTTCGGACTATTGTATACGTTCATATGGCGCAGAGACCTCAAATTGCGCGATGCAGGATTTTGATTTTTTTAGTTCCTATGTAGCGCCATAGATGTCACTACTGTACTATGTTTTCGCCATCACTTAACATTAAGTATTTCAAACTCATAGTTTTTTTTTTACTTTGCACCTGTCAAAATTTAATTTCAAAAGTATTTATTTATTTATTTATTTAACAATTCATATAGTATGTGTTTTTCATCTTCATAACTCAAAAGGTATAGGGAAAATCGTTGTAATGTAAAATAAAACCGTATGGGCCCAGCACAAGAGATCCCCGGGGCCCTGGATCGCAGGCAAAGAAGTAACAGGAGAGGGTTTTAGTCAGTAAAAGTCTGACACACCGTCCCACTCCGCCAAAGAGCGGAAGAAGTCATTGGATGATTTCCTACCTAAAACAAAAAAATACCCTGTATTAATTCTAAACTTCTGGAATGTTCCAAACCCCCTTTTGACTTCGCCTTAGTCTAGTAAAAACTAAGCATTTACGCACTTCTTTTGACATCACTAATTTGACGTAAAAAGCGACCAAGGGCTTCAAAAAAAGCTTATCAAATAGACTTTTTGTTTATGGTCACTAATGGCGGCTTGTGTACCGTTTTTCAACTGTTTGTTTCTTTTCAATCAACCGTGGAGACCTCGACAGGCTTCCTGAAGATACACGATGGTTTAGATTAAACTAAATGGGGTATTTTAGGCCTTCCCGTTAACGGCTTTTTTATTTTATAAGTAGATAGATAGGTACTTAGTGAAATTGATTCGTTTAATTTGCCGTGACATTTCGTTTCACGGTCGGTTAGGTTTCGTATTGATTGAGTTTTCTGTTGACAATAAATGTGATGTTTACTAGAAGTAGTGTTGTTTATTCTTTGCTTTGTTTATTGTTCTTTCTATTAAAGCTTTAAGCTAAAACTACATCAGACCGACGCACACGTGTAACACGCCTGATTTGTACGTAGAACGACGTCGCGTGGCGTTGATCAAGTGTAGCTCTACAAGTCTAGTTTCCATATAAAGTGTATGGAGACCGACGCGCCCAGTAGCCCGATTCAAGTAATCAAAACTGTAACGATATTGTAGCGATTTAGTCGTTTAGACCATTACCGTACCATCAATCGAGTTTGAACAACACCAATTTTAAAGTCGTTCGGTCGAAGAGTCGATTTAAAAAAAAAAAAAACTGTATTTCATTATCTTGTTAGAATACTTATTAATGTAACTGGAAATAAGTCGTTGATATATCGTTTAGTTTCCAGCCAGTTGAGTTGTTGTTCTATCCAATCCCGATTAAGGAACACATGAATACCGATTTTGGATAGGACTTCGATCGAACGACTATAAAACTTCAACGATATTTGGCTTGTTTGATTTTACGTGAATCAGGCTACTGATCGGCGTGTGAGGCACACGTGTGCGCAGTGTGGTTCTACCTTTAGAAAGCGTTTAGAGCTGTGAATTGGTTAGGTACTTCCCGAGCCTGAAGAATCGCCAAACTTAAGTGGCTGTGGGCAGGGCGCCGGGCTACAAGTGGGCAACATTCCAGAACCACTCCAGAGTGGCAACTGCGTACCGGAAGACGCAGCGTTGGAAGGCTTCCTACAAGGTGGGTATCCGATGGATGCGAGACACACCGGACCGTGGCGAAAGTTCAGTTGAAATGATGATGATGAAGAGATTTAAGCAGACCAGTAATATATAATATTCCACAACTATCACACAGCGCCGTCTAGTCCCAAGCTAAGCAGAGCTTGTGTTTTTGGTACTAGACAACTGATAAACATACTTATATATTTGTAAATACATACATATTATAGATAATATTACACCCAGACACAGAACGATCGTGCTAATCACACAATCATTTGTCCTGGGTGGGAATCGAACCCACGACCTCCGGCATAGCAGTCAGGGTCACTAACCGCTAGACCAACAGGCCTGTCTTTTTTTATTTACCTACGTGGTCGAAGCCGTTGTCAGAAG
The DNA here is from genome assembly GCA_910589285.2 of Mythimna ferrago. Taxonomy (NCBI): domain Eukaryota; kingdom Metazoa; phylum Arthropoda; class Insecta; order Lepidoptera; family Noctuidae; genus Mythimna; species Mythimna ferrago. The sequence goes on along the minus strand of OU342690.1, from coordinate 11,546,116 downwards.
TTAATTTACTACCTACTATCTTTGTGGCATTACCTAAATATATATGGATGCTCATATTGTTGTAACGATGCGGTTACGAGTTTATAAACTTTGAAACGGCATCTCATCTTTATTGTTTACATCGTAATTATTTTATTATAACCTGGAATATTTAGGTATGCTTAGAGATGTGCCGGTGCTGGCAATATTGCCGTGAAGTGGGAATATTGGTGGCAATATTGCTCGATGTATGAATATTGGTGGCAATATTGCTCGATGTATGAATATTGGTGGCAATATTGCTCGATGTATGAATATTGGTGGCAATATTGCTCGATGTATGAATATTGGTGGCAATATTGCTCGATGTATGAATATTGGTGGCAATATTGCTCGATGTATGATGAATATTGGTGGCAATATTGCTCGATGTAAGAATATTGGTGGCAATATTGCTCGATGTATGAATATTGGTGGCAATATTGCTCGATGTAAGAATATTGGTGGCAAAATTGCTCGATGTATGAATATTGGTGGCAATATTGCTCAATGTAAGAATATTGGTGGCAATATTGCTCGATGTATGAATATTGGTGGCAATGTTGCTCGATGTATGAATATTGGTGGCAATATTGCTCGATGTATGAATATTGGTGGCAATATTGCTCGAAGTATGAATATTGGTGGCAATATTGCCAGCAATATTCCCATATTGCCTGCAACGGCACATCTCTGGGTATGCTTGTGGGTTCTTAGGGTCTAAACAGACGGACCGCATTTCAACAGCAATCCAACCGCAAATTGCAGTTTAAGTGCAGTTTGAATGCAGTGGACACGACTGCAATAGAACTGCAAACCAAACGTGCAGTCCGATTGCAGTCGTGTGAACTGCACACCGACTGCATCCGAACTGCACCATACACGGGAGGGCGGAGCGTGCGGACGGCGGCGCGGGTGGGTATGGTGCAGTTCGGATGCAGTCGGTGTGCAGTTCACACGACTGCAATCGGACTGCACGTTTGGTTTGCAGTCGTGTCAACTGCATTCAAACTGCACTTATACTGCAAATTGCGGTTGGATTTCAGTTGAAATGCGGTCCGTCTGTTTAGACCCTTAGTCTATACACATGATAAATCTGTAGAAGTTTTTAGTTGTGCGCGCATCACGTAAATCATACGAAATCGATGTCGATAACTTTTATAATGGTGTGTAACTTGATATAGTTACTTAGGCTTTGTTTCATCGCCATCGGTTGACTAGACACCGCTAAATTTTAATCGTTTTAATCCCGAGTTCAATGACCTGTAGGTAGTTTGTACGCAACGCTGACTATTAACTACAGGTCATTGAACTCGCTCAGCTGACGTTTTCTTAAAAATAATAATTTCGTACATGCATAAATTAATACGAGTTTTGAAAAAAAGGTACTTTATTTTTTAATTTTATCTTTACAAATCGATAGTGTTTCATGTACCGGATCGACCCTTCACGGGATTAAAACGATTAAAATTTAACGGTGTATAGTACATTCATTGACTGTTAGGCGGTATGAAGTTCGCTTTTTAAAGTTTAATTAAAAAAATATGAGAGTTTCTTATTTTCAACAGAGCAGAACTTTTTCGGAAACATTCTGGAGTTAGTAGAATTTAGATGTTCTAAGAAAATAATTAGCAGATAAGACTCTACTTTGAAATTTTGCCGACATGGTTTGCGCAGTGGTATTCTGTGAAACCGCATGATTGCTGCGCTACGGGTCGCGGAGTCGATTCCCGCATGGAACAAATATTTGTATGGCCTGCAAATAGGTGTTCCGGGTAACGATTGTTTTAGTAAAAAAAAGAAAAGAAAAGTTAGAAAGAAAATCTCTGAGTAGAGCGAGATGGAGTTTCAGACTTTTACTGATTAAAGTCCACCTATGTTCCTTCACTTATCTTTAGCGTTCCAGGGTTTTAGTATATCTTGAACAATCCCACAATCCTGGATCCCACAACTCTGGCAGGAAGGCCAGGGTTATCCGAAAGGGAAGCTCGGCCCCGGTACGAAAGGCAAGAAGGAACGGTGTGGGTTTTTTAGTCAGTAAGAGTCTGACACTATCTCCCACTCCGCCCAAGGGCGAGGGCTGTCATTTGTTGGATGATTTTTACCCACAAAAAAAAACCCTGGCAGGGATAAATACTCCTACGGATCATAATAGTGAATTTCTGTCTTCTCATTACCAGAAGTCCAAAATGTTTGGGAATGACCCTTGTGACATTTCGGTTGCATACGCCCTTTCCATATTTTCTGATAGTAATCGTTTATTTATGATTTTAGAACGTCGGCTTTTAATTTTTTGAGTAAGAATTTAATCAAAATTACACTTGCCGTCACGGATCTTGAGCGCTGGCTTCAAGTTGCGCAGAAGTCAAATATTCGTTCTCTTTAGTGGTGCGAAGTGAGACGCGGGGGCGGGGAGTGACAGTGATTGGCTCGCCGCGCCATCGTGTATAGACGTCACTCCTGATTCGTTCCCTGCGTTGCTGCATGTATCTAACAACGAAGACGATTAGCTCGCCAATGTATGAAATGCGCAAAGCGATCCCCACTCTGGCGCCGAGCGTTCAAGATCCGTTTCGGCAGTTGTACCTACATGTCTTTTCCTAAGATCGCCCATTGTAATAAATCATTAATTTTAACCTCTTACTGTAATTTTAAGGTGTCATCATCATAATTTCAGCGCAAAGAATTTGGACATAGGCCTCCCCCAAGTGTCGCTACAAAGTACGATCCTGTGCGTCTCGCATCCATCGGATTCCCGCAACCCGCACCAGGTCCACCATGTGGGAGGCCTTCCAACGCTGCATCTTCCGGTACGTGATCGCTACTCCAGAACCTTTCTTCGTTCTTCGTTGACGATTCTTCTGGCTATGTCAGTTACCTTGGTTCTTATTGCCTTTTGGGTGACTTTAAGGGTGAGTTGCACCATTTAACTGTAACGATAACCAAACCATAACCAGTCGTGAATCTGCCTCCTATTGGTCAATTCGACGATTTGACAACTGTTAACGGCTTTGCTATCGTTATAGTTCGTTTTAAAGAAATTTATTTCTCATAAGAACATACAGTCCGCTTATAATGAGATACAAAGTAATAAGTATGATTATACAATAAAAATTCCTCCAGAGTATTAGAAGTTATAATGTAGTTACATGGTTCTTAAGTTTGTTTTTAAAAGTATTCATGTTATCGCATTCCTTGATATCGTCCGGTAATCCATTGAACAGATGAACTCCTTCAAATAATATGGTCTTTCTACTGCAATTAGTGCGGACGCTGATGACTTCAAGTTTGTTTTTATATCTATTTCTCAGGTTATGTGACATTGATAGTTAAATGGTGCAACTCACCCTAAGTCTTCTAATAAGGCCTATTGTAAGCGACCACGGTTCGGAGGTGATAATAATAGTACATTATGATATAAGTGTGTAATGTTAGTGATTACCGACGAGGCGGTATTTAGACCCGAGCCGTGGCGAGGGTCTTAAGAGAGCCGAGAACGGTAATCATTAATTACTCACATGATATCATACGACGTTTTTCAATACACTTGTGAAGTAACCTTTCAATACACTCACTGAATTTAATAACCGGGGGTTGACCAGCGACTCATGGGGGACGACCTGAGCCCACCCTGATACGATACATGTGATATAATTATGGCGGGGGAGAGGTTGAACAATAAGGTTTTAACTACATTATAGCACTAGTGCGTAACGGTAATCAAAATGTCACAGTTTTGTAACAAGGGCCATTATGTACCTAAGTGCAGTCACTTTCTGAGCAAGTGTATTGAAAAAGTATAGAATAAAGACAGTGAACTTTTTTTTTTCAATTTTCAGTCAGCTCAGTCAGCGGTGTCGATTGCGTTTATTTAAAGGCAAGAACATATTACAATACCTATAAAATAACTCATAAGATTACGATTATGACTGATGTTATTATCGAAGAAATAGCTAACTGATGGTTTTTATTTCTGGATCTCAAGCGCATACCGAGAGAGCGATGACCATGGTGCGTAACAGACCGGTGTTCAAATATTTAACAGTGTTGCAAGCGTTTAACAGCTTTTATTATACGGGGTCGAATAAAATTAGCTTGCGGAACTACGCAGGCTTAATTGTTATCGAACTATAGTAATACTAGCTTTTCCCCGCGGCTTCGTCCGCGTACATAAAATATATAATATAATAATATAATTTAATATTCCACAACTATCACACAGCGCCGTTTAGTCCCAAGCCAAGCTAAGCAGAGCTTGTCTTATGGGTACTAGACAATTGATAAACATACTTATATATTTCTAAATACATACATATTATAGATAAATTACATCCAGACACAGAACAAATGATCGTGCTCATCACACAAACATTTGTCCTGGGTGGGAATCGAACCCACGACCTCCGGCATAGCAGTCAGGGTCACTAACCACTAGACCAACAGGCCTGTCAAAACAAATATAGCCTACGTCATTCAGGAATAAAGCAGCTTTCGTATCGCTGAAAAAGTTTTAGCAATCGGACCAGTATGTACTTCCAAAGATTACCTCCTGTAAACAAAAAAAAAACAAATTTTACCTTTTTATTATATCTATTAGTGTAGATGTAGATTATAAATAGGTATACTTTGTGAGTTTGTATGAAAATGGTAATTTCTGAAACTATTGAACCGATTCTGAAATTTCTTTCACTAAATATGCTACACTATTCCTAGCTTAGATATTTTCAACTTTCACCTAAAAATTCAAAAGTTTTTTATTTCACATAGGCCTACATGGGCACTTATAAAACGTCAGAAGCTAGTGCACGGTTCCAAATTGGTCGTTTTCTATGGAGAAGAACCGGCAAGAAACTCCATGGTTACTCTTTCAAGAAACGCCTAGACGGAGCCGCTGGCAGAAGATTTAGTATTTCATAAAATAACTGTTACTGATTACAGGGACAACGGCCGTTGGCAGTGTATGAGCAGATACTTAAAAAACAATTCTTAAAATACGTTACTTGAATATTTTCCTTACAGGAAAAATCTTTCTAGAAATTACTGAAAATAAACTAGTTACATAACATCAATATTTCATTCATTTTCTCCGAAATGAAGTAACACAAAAGCATAAAAAATATGTCACAGCCATTGACTTATATTCTAGGTACATATATGTATATCGATGGTCACAGCTATAATGACCAATGTTCCCTGAAAAAATATAAATCATTTCGTCACCAATTCACCATAGACTTATTCAAATCAAGCATTTTTTTAGAAACGCAAAGGATATAAATAAACATCAGTTCTCAATAGAGGCAATAGTTAGGGTCATCCGTCAGCTTAACCGAATGGAGAGGGTTATCTATCAGTATTTCATAGATATGGAGCGACTACCTATCTCATCTACACAACCCTGTATCACAATAGGTACCCCTAGGCAAGACTGATGTCAGATTTTCAAGCTTCTGACTATCCGTAATGACAGCCAGAACCAACGACTTAAGGTTTTTTTTTTCAACCATCTACTGACTAGGCCACCGTAGACACGGGTTTGCGGACGGCGAGCTATGGGTAGCTCGCTGTCCGACCATCCGGTAACTGTCCGGACCGAGCCCAAGTCGTCGACGGCGCGCACAGTTCCCGCAGCAACGGCAGAGGCCCAGCTGGGTCGAAGCCTACTGGGGCCAGGGTTAGTTTCGAAATATAGCTGGAGCCCCGGTATCATGGGTTGAAGGAACGGGCTGCGTTTTTAGTCAATAAGAGTCCCGCTCCTCCCAAAAGCGGGGGTTGCCATTAGTTGATTTTCCCACCATAAAAAAAAACCATCTACTGACTAGCCTCGGTAAGTGTTGCTTAACCCGTGCGTCTGTTATTACTTAGTTACGAGCTCTCCAAATTTATTATTAGCCAAAATTCTATAAAAAAAAAAAACATCGAAAATAGACAAAGATTTTGCCATCAATTCACTTGTGTATTAGTGAACGACCGAAACACGATTTGCAGCCGAAACCGAAAGCTTTACCGAATGTTTATACCGAAACTGAAAAATGGTCAAAACTAAAAATAACGGTGGTTTAGTATACCTAGTTATCACTCCTGAACCTTTTGGTCCCATCGACCTAAAGGTTCACCTGACCAAAAGGTACCTTGAAACTAAAGGTGGACCTGTTCTGCGAGCAGCACCTGTGTACCCTGCCCACTGTCACTTAGGTTTGGCGATTCTTTGGACTATATCGGCCAATTTGTTTCTCCTGCGAATATGTTCATTCTTGACGAGATCACTTAAGGGCCAAGCGCCCGAAAAGTGCCATAAAACAGTGATTTTCTGAGGCCTACTCCTCCGTAACGGCTAGGTCAATTGGTTTGAAAAAAATATATGTTTATTATAGATTCATGAAAAATAATATCAACATTTGATTTTTTCGTGCAATTAATACTTTTGTCAAAAAAAAAATATTTAGCAATTTCGCAACTTTTCGCAACTTTTCCCTACTCCTTCGAAACGGCTTGGACCTTTAGAAACATTTTTACACATAAAAATTGGTGGCTAAATATTCTTCAAAGTGAACATTGCATAAGTAAATCAATCAATATCTCGCAGAGAAAATGGATTTAAAGCGCTTTCCGGGCGCTGCTGGCCGCAAATAAATGCACAGATTTGCGTACTGCCGCCTAGGCGAGTGCGAGAGTTGCGTTCACATAATTTCGGTCAGATGGTTCAAGGGACTATACGCCTTAAGGAAACTCTCCGAGCATAGCCCTTTCCCTTTTAGTGACTTTAAACCTTTTCATGAGGCCCATTGTAAACGATAACGTTTCAGAGCCATATGTCATCACTTGTAACACGCCCTGGCCCCCTAGCCAAGTTACAACCGTTTCGCTTGCGTCGAACGCTTCGAGTTGGCCGCGTCGCCGAATCTTTTGTTCTGACCACGTGACTGAGCGTTGAGATGACGTCATTCCCGTACATTTGGAGCTTTCTACTAGCGTTAACTATTGCAGATTCGCAACTTGGCTAAGGGTACAGGTTATAGACTTTCGTTTAGAGACACTGTGGTATATTGGACGAAAAGATATCGCGCAGCTTCACGGACGCTGCCCAGCTGAAGCTGGATAAATAGTTATAAAATTATTAAATAATCGATTAAATTGATGGTGTCTTGTCGGTTACATAAACAAACAAAACAAACGAGTCAGTCAGTTTTTAGATATATAGATCACAATCATCAGCTCAAAGACGCTAGATTCGGTCGAGTTAAATATTCGGCTACTTTTTATTCAAAACTGAAACTCTAGCCGAAGCCCGTTTTTTGGCCGAGTCGATCTCTATTTAAAATCGGGCATTTTTCTAGAAAGTCCATGGAGTTCCCGATTGCACCACTTACAGGTTACTTCATCGGTTCGACCTGATTACATTCTGAGTGGGGAATACTTGAAAAGAGTAATGAGAGCAGTCTTGAACCTTGTTATTATTAGAATATGTAAATAGCTTCGCGTTATTTGTTTATGTTGTGTAGGTAAGGGTCATATTGTACTGATGTTGTAATTGAAAATCTACAATAGATAAAGAAACAAGAATTGAAAGTAGTTTACTACTGCGTTTTGTAAGTGGGTTGTTTAAGCTAAATTTTATAAAGGTGAAACGATAAAAAATTCTTCCCACTCTGGGTGGAGTGAGAGGAAGATTCGGTCTTTTGGGGCAGACTAAAACCTACCTGTGTTTCTTCAGTGGCCCTTTAAGTTCCGGACCTCGGCACCGCCTAGGTTGCAGCTATCAGAAAACAGACTGCAGCAGGGGATTCCAATCCATTATCTGTACGCAGAATGAATGTGTTCTCAAAACGTTTTTTGGGTAGGGTAAAATCTCTATCATGCACCGTCTTTTTTTGGGCTGGAAGTTGTCAGGAGTCTGTTAGATTCTTACTGACTAAATCCACCCTGGTGCACCCTCTCCGACTTGCGTTACGAGCTGCGAGTGTGTCGATTGACTAAGCCATGCACAGTTGGCTCAACGCCAAAGTCAAAGTCAAAGCATTTATTTCAAAAAAACCATTTGCAGGCACTTTTGAATAGTCAAATGTCGATCAGTCCAAGATAAGTGAAGCTAAATTGCACGTTCCAAAGCGTAGATCTCTATGGAGAAGAACGTGCAAGAAACTCCATAGACACTCTTTTAAATCATATTATGTGTTACATATAATGCTTGGTTACATATTACTTGTTGCTTCTATTATGTGAGTACAATGTAGATAATAAAATAAAAATGTAAAATAATTAAAAGATAGAAACTGAATTAAGCCACTGGCCGCCATACTTCATTGTGGTCCAATGACAACTGGGTGATAGATAGTGACTATTATGATGGTGTGTAGTATCGTCATCGTAAACCTCATCCATTACCTCCCATCATGCGAAATCGATCTCAAAACTTCCCCTCCCTTCCTTCCCTTACCCTAACCCTTTCTTTCCCTTCTCAAAACCCATAAGAAACTAAAACTATAATCCTCAAATTCACGTCACACTAATGCTCTAATACTTTAACAAAACTTTGTATACAGCATGCTTTTAGCCTTGCTCCTCTAAGATACAGGTCAATATGTCAAAAGCACTTTATTCGAAGGCTAGAAGTCGTTCAGGTAATGTCCCAGATAGGACTTCAATGTCAGATAAGTAGAGTACCTAACATAGCTTTTTGGAAGCTTAGAAAATCGGACCACGATGTGGGGATTAGCCACAGGCAGCGGAATTATTTGGAGGAGTCCACCGTGGCGGGAACGCAAAGGCAACTGAAGAAACGCAGGTGGGTTTTAGTCAGTAAAAGTCTGACTTTAAGCGTCCCCGCACACGGGCCTCAAAAAAACGACGCCACAAAAAAAAAGCTAGAAGCGGCCGCAAAAAAAGGCCACCTCAAAAAGAAGCTTGAGGCGGCGTTTTTTTGTGGCCCGGTGCGGGGCAGTAACAATTCCGTAGCCAACATTCTATTCTTTGGATTACAATTTTAATTAACAAAATATATACAGAGAGCAGAATGAAATTCAAAGCGAAGCGCCAAGGCAAGGCTCAGTGTTTGTGCTATTGAACACCGATATATTTTTAAACGAGGACGACCAATATTTTTATGCCTCATGAATCTACTGTGAAATTGAATAGAAATTTACACCTCATTCATACATGGTTGATTTGAAATAGGCTCTAGTGAGATACTTTTTTATATGGAAAATGGGAAATTGTGAAATGACTCCTCTCGGTCGTTGAGCTCCATAACACTTAATACCCACTCCTCTTCTGTCAGTTTTCTTTGCGTTCTAGGGTTCTAGGGCCAGGGTGACTCTTTCGAATATTCTCACAGACCTAAAGGCAGGGTAGAGCATGGTTGAGCCGAGTGGTAATGGCTCCGACTTATGAGTTATAGGTCGCGGGTTCAAACCCTGCCAGGCGCATTACTTTGTGTAATTTATTTCATTACCACTGCTCTCAAAACGGTGAAGGAAAACATCGTAAGGAAACCGGCATGTCCTAGAACCAAAAATTCGAAGACAAGTGACATTCACCAACCCGCACTTGGCCCGCGTGGTGGATTATGGCCCATTCCCTCTCCTAGAGAGGAGGCCTGAGTCCCAACAGTGGGATCATTATGAGGCCGACTATACTATGCTATGTGTGAAAGAGATGTATATTAATCACCAAATTATGTTTATCTAATAAAAATATTGGTCGTCCTCGTTTAAAAATATATCGGAACACCGATATATGCCTTGCCTTGGCGCTTCGCTTTGAATTTCATTCTGATGTCTATTATTATTATTATTCTCTTTATTCATTCTATATACATATTGTAATACATTTTTAAATATTTTTTTTTACAAAATTATTACAAAAAGAAAAACATTAAAAATATAAAAAATAGTAGCCCACCGGTATCGGGTATAGGGTCCAAGCTACCAGAGAAAGGAACCTCCTAACTATACGAGCCATGTCCAGCAATACTGCTTTCTGAATCAAGCCCTTGATCCAGTCGCCTAACGAGAGCCTCCTAAGGTGTTGGTCGAGGCTCTTAGCTATTAAGCCATTGGCTGAGTTATTATTATTATTATTAAAGTAGAAAAGCCGAGAATTTTAAAGATTTCTAATGCCCTTGTGAGACGAGCTGATCGCTAGTAATATATAAGTATGGCTTAGTGACAGCGTCTCCGCTGCCACGGCAATTCCTTGCTCTGTAAGATAACCTGTCAAATGCCAGATTTAGAACCAGAACGAGGGTTATATGAAAGTTTTTATGATAAAAAAATATTTAGAAAAAAGTTTTCGTTTCGAAATTAATATAAGGACCTAAGTGGGCGAAAATCTAAAAAGGTAGGTAACTTTTTTAGTAGAAGGCTTGATAAAAGGCTAGAAGAGTAAATGTCATAGTTGAGTAAAATCCAAAAATAGAAATAGTGTGATGGAAACGAGGATCTATAAAAAGGGATTTTATGGAGCTGTAGATACAAGTAAATAGATTTAAGGTAGGATTATCTTATATGGAAAATCCCTGGATTTTATTAGGATAAGAAAGATGTAAATTGGTTGTATTTGTTCTTTATTAATAATAATATGAATCTCTGCCTTTTATATCAATAAGCAAGTTTCATTCCACTTTTGTCTCCAAAAACTGGAGATTTGTTTTCCACATATTTTACAATACTTTTCCACCAATCTGCAATCGTGGTTTGCTGCGCGTGCAGGGATAATCGTGGATACGCTCCACAGTCCATGAAAAACGTCTTAGGGGGCTTCTGTGATTTGACTTTGGGCACTTAGGATTCTGAGATAAATAAATACATGAAAGTAAAATTTGAAGAACCGTCGGAGCACGAAAAAAGATCTCTTCAGACGTAGATGAAGATGTTAATAAACCTGGACATATACTTAACTGGAAGGACAGTTAAGTATATGTCCTGTTGCCCTTGCAGTGGAAAAAGCTAGGCTAATATTAAATATTAAAAAAGAATAAACCTACATCAGTACTGTATTCACGTGTAAAGCGTATCTCTCAGAGTGCAATACACGTATAAAGTTGAAATTTTGCATATTTCTTATTTAGATTAGGTTTTAAAGAAACAGTTATTCCTTGCGTAAATTCTAACATATGCGTTTAATACGAATCAATAGCCTCCTTGTTGATTTGTTTAGCCTGGGGTTATGATACAGTGTGCAAATTCTAAGATATATATAAAGCTTGACTGGTCGACCAATCAAAATTACATTTTCTGTAGGTAGGATCTTCATAATTTTGCTGAAATTAATGAAATCTTTTTATTTGTTGTTTTTTTGAATAGGAAATCAGCAAATGACTTCTTTCGCCCTCAGGTGTAACCAGGAGCATAAGTCTGCTATTTTTATAAATTCGTCATTCCAACACGATCCCATTGTCACTTTGCTATAAGTTTGTAATCTGCTAACTCATAATGGTCGATCATTGATCGGTCAATGGTCTTGTAATAGAATTTTGGTAGAATGACAATATCGAGCTTATTAAAAGCACTAATTGCGCAATGACGTCGTAATGGTAGGTCACTGATCAAAGGAACTGTCAAAATTTTTGCAGATTACCGCATATGTCACATATTCATTTGTCATTATGTACGAGATTACCATTCTATGCCATTTCTTTCAGTGGAATGTCAGTGGTTGGCCATCGGAAAGTCATAGTGACGCCATTATATTAGTAGATTACCAAAACTTGTCAAAATCAACAATTATGAAATCAATGATAGACCATTCTGACACTATTGTAATAGCAGACTTGAGGCCCAGAGAGGGCGTGCTAGACTTTTACTGACGAAAACTTATCAGTGTACTTCAATTACCCTTGGCTTTCTAAGGCCACGTTTTAGGCCAGTCAATAAAAGTCTGACACTCACTGTGTCAGGACTAAAGTCTGACACAGACAGTGTCAGACTTTTATTGACTAGAGCGGAAGAAGTTATTTGACGGAAAACTAAAAAAAAACGTGATATTGATTTCAAAACCATTTTCTTCCAGCAGACCTGCGACAGAAAAGTGGATTACATTTCATAAATTAACAAGAAACTATAGACAGACCGTTTAGAAGAGACGATTAGAAAAACAAAAACAATCAGAAGGGTCGTGGTGCTATTGGATCGGAACCCCCTACCTGAACATTATTATAGCCCTTTTCATTGCCCTCGGTTGTTGAAGTCTTCTGATGAGGATCATTATGAGTGACCACGTTTCAGAGCCATATGTCATCACCACAGAGACTGGTTGTCAACTAAAACTGTAACACCTAACTAAAACACATAGCTTAACAAACATGAGCATATCAAAATATTCACCATCAACAATGTGCCATTCGAAATAGGTCAGGAGCCATCACGTGCGCCTGGATCTGAACACGACGACACAACCTTGGTAGGCCACGAGACGGCTCTCATAAGACACACCTTTACAGGGTGGGTACTATCACTCACAAAAGCGATATGATTCGGACATCGGTTTTTTTTTTCGATCGAAAAAATCATCCAATGACAATCCCCGCTCTTGGGCGGAGCGGGAGATAGTGTCAGACTCTTACTGACTAAAAAACCCATCCTGTTCCTTCAAGCCTTCATACTGGGGATCGAGCGCCCTTTCGGATAACCCTGGCCCCAGTAGGCTTCGACCCGGCTGGGCCCCTGCTGTTGCTGACAACTCCTTGAGGCGCGCGGGAACAGCGCGCGCCGTCGACGACTTGGGCTTGGTCCGGACATTTACCGGACGGTCGGACAGCGAGCTACCCATTACTCACTGTCCGCAAGCCCGCGCCTACGGTGGCTGGAAATCGGGATCGGAATTCCGGCGGCGGCGAGAGCGCCGTTACCTGATGCGGTCGGCCTCCTCCTTAGCGAGCATTACTGCTTCGCAGAAGTCGACAACTGCCACTCCTCCTCGCTCCGGACCATGGCCTCAACCAAGGCCCGGCGCGAGAGGTCTCCGCCGCTGATCACCCCCACGAGGGCACGGCGATGCTCTGGCCAAGCAGGGCACACCTCGACTGTGTGCTCCACCGTATCCTCCGGGCGTTCCGCACAGTGGCGACACCCGGGCGTCACTTCCGCTTTAATCCGGAACAGGAACCTCCCGAACTTGCCATGTCCGGTGAGGATCTGTGTCATGATTCGGACATCGGTGTCACGTTTTTGCGTTCTCGATTTGAATGCTCGCACGCTAAACTCGTTTTTGTAGTTTGTGTATGTTTTTTTTTCGTGTATTCAAATGTTTAAATTGATTTCGAAATAGATAAAGCATTTATTTTTTCTAGTGGGTTGACTGCGATCCCTACTGATGGTTAGTGGTGATGCAATCGTTGATGGTGAAGCGTATTCGTTTATTAAGAGCTTAGTCAGACTAGCTTTGAAGACATCCTATTCCGTTTAGCCGTGAAGGCACCTAATTTATAATCGGATGGGAAGATTGCAGCAGGCAAATTGTTTGTATAAACGACGGGATGAAACGATTAGTCTCACAGAACACAGGAATCATACATTCTTTTGTTCTGTGATTAGTCTAGTTATTAGTTAGTAAGTGCTAACAATGTAAGGTTGGACAACTGGATACCCATCGTATGTCAGATGCTATGAAGTAAAAGTCTAACACCCCCTTACGCTCCACTCTAGAGCGGGCGAAGTCTTAAAATAATTTCCCTTCTCTAAAAAAAAAAAACCCCAAAAGTGCAAGCGTGGCTTTTTTGGGCACATAATATTTATATCACCCTATTGGCCCTAATTTTATATTAAAAAAAAACCGTGATTAGTTTAAACATTGATTAGTACAAATAAGTTCTAATTTTAAAATTTTCAATGGAGGATTTGAATTTAGAATTCGCTAATCAATATTTAAACTTTATTTTAAAGTGTCACGAAAACTGTACTAAATATTTTTTTAAACCAATTTAAGGCGTATAGTCCCTTAAACCATATTCTGGCCGAAATTATGTGAACGCAACTCTCGCACTCGCCTAGGCGGCAGTACTCAAATCTGTGCATTTATTTGCGGCCAGCAGCGCCCGGAAAGCGCTTTAAATCCATTTTCTCTGCGAGATATTGATTGATTTACATATGCAATGTTCACTTTGAAGAATATTTAACCACCAATTTTTATGTGTAAAAATGTTTCTAAAGGTCCAAGCCGTTTCGAAGGAGTAGGGAAAAGTTGCGAAAAGTTGCGAAATTGCTAATTTTTTTTTTTTTGACAAAAGTATTAATTGCACGAAAAAATCAAATGTTGATATTATTGTTCATGAATCTATAATAAACATATATTTTTTTCAAACCAATTGACCTAGCCGTTACGGAGGAGTAGGCCTCAGAAAATCACTGTTTTATGGCACTTTTCGGGCACTTGGCCCTTAAGTCAGAACCTAAATAAAAAGTTTCTTCAGAAGTACTTTTACGACTTCCTCAATTAGGTTTTACTTAAAAATCTTGAGTCAGACAGACAGCATTTATGCGATGTCTTCATTTTTTGTTTTGCAGTTTATGGAACATTTCCTTAGTAAACAAGTTCAGCATTTCTAAAAGTGATCGTATTTATAGCTTCTAGATTAGGGACAGACGTTCATCCATGTTATATTTTTTCTGGGACATCTATTTTTGAACCATTGTTATTTTTTTTTTACATCTCTCAGGTATTCGAATGTGTGGCTGTTCCAGTTTGCTTGGAAGAAATCGCCGAATACTATATATAGCCATCAATTGTACGTTTTTTTTTAGTATACGGTTTCCTTTTTGTAAATTGTTATAAAGCCAGCCTTTCGCTATTCTACAGGATGCATTTGTGCGCGAGAATTACTTGTCTTGACTCTGCTATCGCTTTTCTACCATCGCACAACCCAACGCACGGAGAGTGTCCACCCGTACATTTGTTGACACCTCTACCTACGGTCCGGACCAAGCGTTTCCTCTCGTCGTTTATATGCGACGGAAACAATTTGCCTGTTGTGATTTTCCCATCCGTCTATAACTTAGGTGTCTTCAAGTCTAGAGTGAATAGGCTCTTAATAAACTAGTGCGCCTCACCATCAACGATTGCATCACTGCTTACTATCAGGTGGAATAGCAATCAAATACTAGTATAAATCAATTAAAAAAACCTTAAAAAAAAATATATTCTTTATTGTACACACAAAAACTTAACCTAATACATTCATAATTGACAATTCATGTACAAAGGCGAGCTTAACTCAACAATGAGTTTTCTCCCAGCAAACCTTTGAGTGACAGTGAGAGAACACATTCGAGGGTAGGATCCAGTGTACAACATAAACCTACTCACATACATAAACATATAATATATATATTATTATTATGTCAATTAAGAAAGGAAGTGCTCTTTAATTTTCCTCTTAAAGACATCCAGAGAAGGGCTGTCGCGAATGTGGGAGAGAGTTCCAGAGACGCACTGCAGTTGCGGCTGGAAGTGTGGCGAGGAGTACGAAGTACGAAATTCATCATTTCAGAAAAAAAAACTCGACATCGTGACATAGGGCTTAATCGAACATGATTGCATCGAAAGGTCATGTACTTCTCGCATCCAGCAAGCCTTATTAGATTACATTTTCCAATCCATGGTAGTCACTCCAGAATCTTTCGGTTATCACGCGACCAGCTAGAGTCGATGCAAACCAGGGTTGCAAATTTCTAAATATTTATTTTAAAAATAGCACACCCTTGCCGTAGTCCCATGGGTAGTCTGAAAGGGAAGCCCGGAGTCCTTGGAAAGAAAGGCAAATAAAGAACATAGGTGAGGTTTTAGTCTGTAAAAGTCTGACATGCGGGGCCTTAAAAAAACCCTTGCTATTTTTTTTATTGTTGATATATTCGCGCTTGACCGCTATCTCACCTGATGGAAAGCGACGATGCGGTCGACGATGGAACGCGCTAGGCCGCTAGCCTAGAAGAAACCTATTCACTCTCGACTTAAAGATTCCCGGGTTGTAGCTATCAGGAAACAGACACCGGCACGGAATTCCACTCCCTAGCTGCACACACAATGAATGTGCCAGAGTCGAAAGTTAATGTTGCAGATATAGATTAGGGTGTAAAACAACCCTTTCACTTTTTTTAATGAAACAGATATCTAATAAATTATAGTGACCTATACTGACTCATAAAATTTTACAAAGGACTTTTGTGCCCTTCTGTACTAAAAATAAACTGAACAAATTATTACCATTATCAAAATATATGTCAATGCTATTTGTTCACGTTTGTATTCCACTCTATGTTTCAATTGTCTATGGTAATGCTACAGGTGTTTCTTTATGGTAAAATTTTGACAGTAAGTCTTTGTTGTGTTTCCTTCTGTTTTCAATGTTAGTAGAGCTCATTTGTTTTATTTATTTATGTGATGTAATGTTAATGTTGCGGTTATTTAAACTAGGTCAAGTTTAATTAGCTAGATATATTGAAACTCCACAGATGTGTCAGTTTAATCCCATTTCGATCTGCTTTGCTTTTTACCAAGTACTTTGTTTTGGGCTGCATTCTAGCCTGTTTTTTAGGGTTCCGTAGGTACTTCAAAAGTAAGAAATCGAAACCCTTATAGGATCACCTTGTTGGCCGTCCGTTCGTTCGCCTGTCTGTCTGTCCAGACCCTTTATATCGGGAACGGGTGAAAATGTCGAATTGAAATTAAAACCATACACTTAGGTTTGTGGTCCCTTGAAGCGATGTAAAAATCAAACTTGAGTTTTCAAAAAAAAAAGATACGGCCATTTATGTGGAAAAAAGACGTATTCCTACACTCTCAATTCATAGGGTACCTACTTCCGGTTGACCTAGAATCCTGAAATTTGGCGTGAAGCAAGATCTCATAACACAAATATAGGAAAAAAATTGAAAACTGTTTTGTAGTTACCACACAAAAAAAAATTTTTTTGCGATTTGGAAAAGTTTTCGTAACTCAGTTCGGGAATTTAACTGTTTTCATAGGTAAGTTTGTACGGAACCCTCAGTGCGCGAGACCGACTCGCACTTGCTCAAATTTTTCCTATCGACAGGCTCTCGCTTGATCACTATCTCACTTGATGGGAAGTAACGATGTGGTAATGGAGTACACTTGCCTAGAAATAACTTTATTCTCCTAAAAACCTTCAGCAAGCTAAAGCTAGCTTACCCTTAGCTGAAGCTAAAAAAAAACATACTCCAGCACAGGAATCTTCTTGTTTAAAAACTGGAACAATTTCCCTGCTGCGGTCTTCCCGTCCGAATATAGTTTGGGTGTCTCCAAGGCTAGAGTGAATAGGCTCTTAATAAGCTAGTGTACCTCTCCATCAACGATTGCATCACTGCTTACCATCAGGTGGGATCGCACTAGTTTATATCAAACTATCTTTTGCCCGCGGCTTCGCCCGCATATATAAAATATAGCCTATGTCACTCAGGAATAAATCAGCTTTGTATCGGTGAAAAAATTTTAGCAATCCGACCAGTCATCACCATCATATTAGCCGAAAGACGTCCACTGCTGGACTTAGGCCTCCCCCAAGCGTCGCTACAACGACCGGTAATGTGCGTCACGCATCCATCGGGTTCCCGCGATCCTGACCAGGTCATCGGGCCGCCTTCCAACGCTGCGTCTTGCGGTACGTGGTCGCCAGTCTAGAACCTTTCGTCCCCATCGACCATCTGTTCTGCGTTTAATGCTTTATTATATTAGTTTAAATAAACAAAAAAAACTAATGAAATATTTAATAACCCATAAAGTATTAAAACTGCTCAGTTCTCCGTGGCAACGAGCCCAAAGCTAATAGACAATGGCCCCCATTATTTCCTACAAACATTTACTTCAAATAAACCTGTCCTCGGCCATGTCCAGACATTTTAAGTCTCTCGTATCCAGACTATTAACTATTTGAACTGCAGACATACGTAATGCTAGTACAAATCAGTTGAACATTGACTTTTAGTGTACTGTTACATATTTCGCCTTGTCTCAACCTCGGGGCTGAGTGCTGGCCGATTATCGGTAGTGTTGTAGACTATTGACTAAAAATATATCGATAAAATGAAAATGTTTTTTTTTAATATCATTTTAAGGCCCAAACGCCCGAGCAGTGCCATAAAACCGTGACTTTCTGAAGTCTACTCCTCCGGGTTGGTAGTATGCTTACAGATTCATAACAACATTATGAACTATTGACTTTTCGTGCGATGTATAATTTTGTGTAAAAAAATATTTATTAATTTCGTAACTTTTCCCTACTCCTTCGAAACGACTTGGATTTTTAGAAATACCTATTTTGATATATATAAAAATTGGTGGAATATTCTTCAAAGTGAACATAGCATATGTAAATCTATCAACATTTCGCAAAGAAAATGGATTTAAAGTTTAGCGGGACTCTATCCGGGCGCAGCTGGCCGGAATTAAATGCATAGATATTCGTCGCCTAGGCGGGAACGAGTATTGTGTCTATTTAATTCCGGCCAGAAGTTCAAGGTTATTGCAGGAGGTTAATTCTAAAAGAACTGAATCGCTTAAGATTAAACTCGAGCGCTGATAGAAAAAGTATGCGTCCCAAAATTCTAGAGGTATTTCCTCTAAATAAGACAATATTATTAATATCAACGATCAATTTCTGACAAGTAATTTAACTTTGACTAGGTTGCCATTTTGTTTTTTACATGATGGCATTCTAATACTGAAGTTTCAGTTTAAAAAGAAGTAAATTCAATAAAACTAATATTATGGTGGCCAAATCTGATGTAAGTATAAAACTTTATAACCAGCAAGTAGGTATATGTAGATTTGGTAGATGTTGTTATCTGTGTGAAATCGCAGTCTTAATAATATAGTTTTGAAAAAGTATCTCCTAATTGTCGTTTTTTTAAAAAAAACTTTGATTAGAAACTTGATCATCTAGTAGTATGATGATTCGAAAATCACGAAAAATTCTCATCCAAGCATCCTCCCCATGAGTTTTAGGATGCCGAGGTGGGAATTTTTACGATAAATAAATTCAAAGATAGGAAAGTGCTGAGATGAGACTAAACATTTATGTTAGTTTTACCTAAATAAATGCCTAATAAAAACGCTAATTATTCACAATTTGAAAAATAAGACTTGACTATCGCTACACATAAATGTCAAAAATAATCGACAAGTGGTCATCACTAGCCGATAAAAGCGCCATTACAGAAGACGTTGTCGATAGTCGATGTCGGCCAAATGTCGAGTGTTTCAGTTGTCGATCGCAGTATTGTTCTGTTAATCTGTTTGTGTAAACTATGTCGTTGGAATCTCAGCGAGGAAACTTTGCTGTTTGGACAATACGTTACGAAGGAAATTGTGGTTTGAGGAATACTTTGAGATGGGTATAGAATTTAAATACTTCAGAGATATTTTAAGAAATGCACTGCTAGGGGTTCCTTCTATTTGCCAGAATCTTGATACTCCGATTTTTATTTGGCATAACTCACATGGCATAATCTTATTTAATCGAATATTTTTAAGGCATAAAAATTATTTAGCATAACTTTTGTTTGGCAGAATATTTACGTGTCCGAATTTACAATGGCATACTTTTATCTTGGCAGAATTTTGTTTCGCATAATTACCTTTGCCATAATTAATATTATGCATAATTTTGTTTAGCATAACAATTATTTAGAGATACGATTATTTGGTATGGGTGCATATTTGAACATCAAAAATTAAAATAGATGTCTCTTCTTGTAAAAATTAGTGTTCAAAACATCAAAAACTTATAATATATGGAATAAAACTGAATAAAGTAAATTTATGCTGTCGAATGGTTAGATAACCTACGTGCAATGTATTTAAAATCGAATGGTCTGCAAAAGTGACATAGAATGTTCTAAATATAGCATGTATTGGTAGCATTTTCAATATTAAATTAAATTTGTGTCATAAAAAGTCAATACGTTGTGCTGCAAAATTTTGTGCCCAAACCCCGCAGCGCCGCCCAAACCCCGCAGCGCCGGAGCCGTGACAGAAACAATGCTTGCTGCATGTTGCATGCCTGCTTGCATGCTGCATGCCTGCTGCATGTTGCATGCCTGCTTGCATGCTGCATGCATGCTGCATGTTGCATGCCTGCTTGCATGCTACATGCATGCTGCATGTTGCATGCCTGCTTGCATGTTGTATGCCTGTTTGCATGCTACATGCATCCAAGCCGACAATATTTTTGTAATTAGCATTTAGGTTAGCGTTTTGATATTAGTAGTAATATCATGGTGTATTCTTGTTCTATCGATATAAAATGTATGCCAAAAGACGATTCTGACTGTGAATTTTCTGCGATATGATGGTTCTGCTTTTTAATTATTATGGATATAAACATTATGCCTAAAGATGATTCTGACTAACAAAATTATGAGTTTTGAATGTATGACAACTGAGTGTATGCGAAATGATTTTCTGCGAAATGAAGTTTATGCTATCCGTTGTTATGCAAAACAATATTATGACGTAAAAAGTTCTGCTATAAAAGGTAGACCCCACTGCTAGTCTGCTATGAATTTATTTATTTGGCAGACATAAACTTTAGGCGATTTCTGTCTTATTTAAACTTACTACACAACGCACCGCACACGTTTGCCACGTACGCCGATCTGGGTGCATCGGTCTCCATACATTTTATATAGCAACTAGACTTGCAGAGTTACATTAGATCCACACGCCACGCTACGCCACGCGACATCGCTTTACGTACCAAATCAGGCGTGGTCCGATGGTCGAGGTAAAGATCGATGTTTTTCGTTTTTTAACTCCCGACATAAAAAGACGAGTGTTATAAGTTTGAATGGTATATGTGTGATGTGTACTGTGTACATATGTATATGATTAAGAAGAATAACGGTGCGAGTACACCGTCGCTCTTCTATCTCTTTTTTAGGGTTCCGTAGTCAACTAGGAACCCTTATAGTTTCGCCATGTCTGTCTGTCCGTCTGTCTGTCTGTCCGTCCTCGCTTAATCTCTGTGACCGTTAGCACTAGAAAGCTGAAATTTGGTACCAATATGTATATCAATCACGCCGACATAGTGGTAAAATAAAAATTGGAAAAAAATGTTTTATTAGGGTAGCCCCCCTATATGTAAAGTGGGAAGTGATTTTTTTTTTAATTTCAACCCTAACGTGTGATATATTGTTGGATAGGTATTTAAAAATGAATAGGGGTTTACTAAAATCATTTTTTGATAATGTCAATAATTTCGGAAATAATCGCTCCAAAAGTAAAAAACAATGTGTGTCCCCCTCTAACTTTTGAACCATGAGTTTAGAAAATATGAAAAAAATCTGAAAAGTAGAACTTTATAAGAACTTTCTAGGAAAATTATTTTGAACTTGATGGAAAGAACAGTTTTTGCACAAAAAAGACAAAAGGGTTCTACAAAATAATTTCTGGACTAAGTTTGTAGTATAATCGTATATGCAAGCATTTTTTTAAACTCATAAGTGGGTACACTTATTGTGACGGACGGGAAACTACGGAACCCTATACTGAGCGTGGCCCGACACGCTCTTGGCCGGTTTTTTTTTATTTTTGTCTCTTATTTGAGATAATAGTTTTCTAGTGATGGTTCTTAGACATGTTTCATCAAAATCGGGTCAGCCATTTACAAGTCATGCTGGGAAGGTCCCGGGGGTTGAAGGGTTAATGAAAAAATATAATGGGCTTAACTGTTTAAAAATGGAAGATAAGAAGGTAAAAAGGACTTGATTCGTACTCTTTAGAAAATCTCGCGTAATCTTTTCGTAGCGAGCAGAAATTGCTGCTAAGCATATTGGAATCCTAACTAATATTATACCTAAATGTGAAAGTGTGGATGTTTGGATGTTTGTTACTTAATCACGCAAAAACGGCTGAACGGATTTGGATGAAATTTGGCATGCATATAGCCTTTGACATGGAAAAGAACATAGGATACTTTTTATCCCGATTCCTTAAGTACCTATTGCCACGCGGGCGAAGCCGCGGGCAAAAGCTAGTGTCATATATATACGATATTAATACTAGTAAATAGTTAAGGTTTGTCCGGTTCCAACTAACGTTACAAAGGGACTCGTAATCGCTCGGTAGACTGGAAGTATTGACTTCCAAACATATTCACCTTTATTTATGGTCTATTTTTATGTTATTTTCAATTGATTCACCGCGTGACAAGATTTTAGTGCCCGCTTCATAAAATAATGTCTTAAACATTCCAAACATTTGTGGTATCCATCACGTCTAGATTTCGGAGTACCTACATGATAATATTTTATTTACACCACATGCTCGATAATGATTTTTTATAATATTATTTTTTACACCACCTGCTCGATAATGTCCTATTATGTCATCCAATCATCATTTATAGCAAGTCATTATATCCGGAGATAATGCAATATGGCCGATCCCTAGGGAATAATAGAATTTGAATTTGGGACATCAAAAATCGTCAACATGTGAATTAAAATGCGTGCATCAAATAAGTTTACTTATTTAAAATTTAAACTGGCCACTAACAAAAAAAAAAAAGAACAAAACAGAATAAAACGTGCTTTTACTGACGGAAGCGTTATAGAAAATTTAAACTATAGAATCTTGGAGTAGTGAATTTTGTTTGTTTGATTAACTTGTAAAAATAATACTTATATCTATTTCTCTAATAATATTATTTTGTCGACTAAATTATCATTGATGACGTAAAAAGTAGAGTATCCAACACGGGGATAAAGCTGTCTTTGTCTTGGGCGGCTTGAATTCCTCATTTTACTCAGGTTTCGTGTCCAAAATTCAACATGCCGCCCGTGACTTAAAGTCACTGCTTTATCCCCTAGTCACATAATCTTCTATTTGTCATACAACCATCCCCTACAGCAAGTCATTCTATCTCTAGGGAATAATGAGCTTTGAATTTGGAACGTTGAAAACTATTATTTTGAAAAAAATAAAAACATAATAGGTAACAAGCGAATAAAAATGTACGTGCAAACTGGCCACTAACAAAAAAAAGAATAAAATGTTTATATTATATCCCATACCTAATGTTATAATTTATTATTTTAATTCGATACTTAATCCAAAACAACTAATCTCCTTTCCTTTTTCAAATTTTCCTAATAACATTAAAATGAAAATCGTTTCGCGAGTAATCGATTCTTACGCTTTATTTCCAAATATAAAATATTGTCAGTGGCAATAAGCACGAACAGTGCAAATGCCATATTAAAAAAAAAAACTACTGAGGTGTCAAGGGACACCCGGATGGAACGAAGTTCCGTTCTGGCTTGCTTTCTATAAGAGAGAGAGAGACAGACAAAGAAACATGCGCACGCCGCACGGCTTACAATAGCTTACTATAGCAAAAAGTGTCGTTACAACTTTTCGTGAGAATTTTTTCCGTCTAGCCAATACAATATAACTAAAAAATACTATCCTATTTTATGTACATTTTGACAGCACTATTTCAACATCTTCGAAACCATGAAAACGACACTCATGACGAAAAAGTTGATAATTTCTGACAGCCGCCATCTTAGATTTACATTTTGACAGCACTATCGGCTTCAACAACCTCGAAAACCATGAAAAAGACACCCATATCGAAAAAGTTAATAATTTATTGCAGCCGCCATCTTGGATTTACATTTTGACAGTACCATCGGTTTCAAAACCGTCGAAAACCATGAAAACGACACCCATGACGGAAAATTTGATAATTTCTTGCAGCCGCCATCTTGGATTTACATTTTGACAGTACCATCGGTTTCAACACCCTCGAAAACCATGAAAACGACACCCATGACGAAAAATTTGATAATTTCTTGCAGCCGCCATCTTGGATTTATATTTTGACAGTACTATCGGTTTCAACACCCTCGAAAACCATGAAAACGACACCCACGACGAAAAAGTTGGTAATTTCTTGCAGCCACCATCTTGGATTTATATTTTGACAGTACCATCGGTTTCAACACTCTCGAAAACCATGAAAACGACACCCATGACGAAAAAGTTGATAATTTCTTGCAGCCGCCATCTTGGATTTACATTTTGACAGTACTATCGGTTTCAACACCCTCGAAATCCATGAAAACGACACCCATGACGAAAAAGTTGATAATTTCTTGCAGCTGCCATCTTGGATTTACATTTTGACAGTACTATCGGTTTCAACACCCTCGAAAACCATGAAAACGACACCCATGATGAAAAAGTTGATAATTTCTTGCAGCCGCCATCTTGGATTTACATTTTGACAGTACTATCGGTTTCAACACCCTCGAAAACCATGAAAACAACACCCATGACGAAAAAGTTGACAATTTCTTGCAGCCGCCATCTTGGATTTATATTTTGACAGTAAAAGTGTCGGTACAACTTTTCGTGAGAATTTTTTCCGTCTAGCCCCCTTTCACAATGCGCGATAAGGAACTTCGTTCCAAAAAAGTTGCTGACGAGTTTCGACGAAAAACGCAATGAATGAGCTCGAGCAATCGCGCTATAGAAAATTGAAATGAACAAAAATCCTTATTTTCAGAGAAAGTATTTCTTCGTGAGTGTATTGAAGGACATTGTTTGACACATGTGGAAAGATACCCTCGCCATTGGCTAGTGCGAATTTCACCACGGTTGCAATAACAGTTTCAATGTACAACTTCTTTAGTATTGTTCGTCAAGTCATTGAGCTCCTTAGTAGTCCTGAGTTGAGCAACACGCATATTGACAAATGTTTGCACTGACTGGACAGGTCTACTCAGAATAGTGTGGTTCTTTCATCAAAAGACCATCTCAGACTTCAATCTGCTTGATTCTCATATGATTTGACCATTATTACTTGTTTAATGTATGGACTTTAAAAGAGACTTTGACCCCTGAGTTTGTTTCGGTGTTTCTTCTCAGGGTAGTCAGCTAGGAAACACCGCCTCATTTAGTTTAAATTGCCGAAAAAATTGAATTGTAAAAGTGTTTTTAAAAAAGCTATATTTTAGACCACTATCTCACCTGATGATAAGCGATGATGTGGCCGACGATGGAACACGCTTGCCTAGAAGCAATCTATTCACTCTTGACTTAAAGACCCCAAGGTTGTAGCTATCAGGAAACACAGACTCCGGCAGGGAATTCCACTCCTTAGCTGTACGTATAATGAATGTGTTCCCAAAACCCTTTGTACGTATGGGTGGGATGTCCACCGTGGCGCAACGCCGTACGTCTTGTGGTCCGATGATGGAACGGACTTGGCGGAATTTAATTGAGTTACTCTATTTACAAAATAAATATGTATCATTTACAACGAGTATTTCAAATAAAAACCAGTATGTATTTCTCCCACAGCGCATCGTAACATTACCTAATGAATTCTGTCCACGCTTGGTTTTCACTGTACACTCCCTGATTGTATCTATAAGTAGAATTTTATGATGCACTTGGGAAGACATGGGTTTGCTTTTCGACGTGATCGAAAATCACGCCATTACATAAAGTAGAGACGTTACCACAAAATAAATAGGTACAGACAATCTACATACAAAGTGCACTCGAGCAACGCACACATAGACACCGCTCATGGACACGATATCTCGGAGCACCCCGGCCCGCTCGTCGAACAGTTCCGGCTCAAACGCTCATTAGGGGTCTGTAGTCGTTTGGGCCCGCTCGGTTTGGGTCCGCGGGATCAAACAATCCCATTTTGAAGGTGTCGATTGGACCCACCGCCCTTATTTTATTACAAGTACAGTCATGAAAGAAAGTCAAATCTTTTAGTTTTATTTTTATGACTTAAAATATGTTTATAGGTACCTAATATTATTTATATTACTGAGAATATATATTTTTGATTTATTCAATTACGTACTTACACTTACGTGCCACACTTATCTAGAAACATTAAAACTACATATTTTTTACTGTAATAATAACTAAATTAAGTGTACGAGCACTACTAATTTCAAGGTCAAGCATTTGGGCCTTTTACGGATTACCTGCTCGGGTCATCCAATCATAGGCCTACTTTTTTAATATCTTTAATAAGCTTTTAAATCTAACTGAATTGCGTTTTATTATATTTTGACTTACCACTTTTGCACTTGACTGTATCCACCAGTTGCTTTAAACAATGGATTTTTTTTTAAATTTGTATATGGGCCCAATCGACCACCAAAAATACATAAAATAAATTGTGTGGTCGTTTGGGCCCGCGGGACCAACATCGAGCGGGCCCAAACAACTACAGACCCTTAGTGTGCGTCCACCGAGCGTAGGTATAAAAAGTGAAGTACATACATGAGATTGTCTTCTGTACCTATCTATTTTGTGACGTTACCATTACACTTGTAAGTGTAACGTTAAAATCACGGACTCCTAGGACTGCAGGATAAGGCGGCCAACCGTCCCGCATTCTGCGAAACCGTCCCGTAATGACAGTTGACAGCATTGCAATCTTCTATTATACAACGTGTAACATTAAATGCGCAAACCTCAGACATCCCAAATGATTTTTAATTCAATTGACCTAATTCTATGAAAAAAAAAACATTTAAAAAAATTAATGTAGTTTTAGTTTTTTTTTAATTCGTATTTGCATCGAAATGAGAACTTTTATTATCCCGCTTATGAGGAAAATTGATTGGATTACAACCATTAGTGTTTGTTTACCTATTTGGGCGGGTTTGCGCACGTGATGGCTTGACCTATTAATAAATAGACAGGGCAACATTTTTAATGAAAATTTGTTTGAAAAATGTGACCTATATTAAAAAGTGGTTTTATTGATTCTGTTCGTCATTCTGATCAAACTATTTTCAGTTTTGCGCATTTAACGTTACACGTTGTATTAAAACGAAATACCACTCACTGATTAATCACGAAATCTCAGAAACTATAACACTTACAATCTTAAAATTTGGCGGGTAGGTTCTATATAGGGTGTAGAAACCCGTTAAGAACAGATTTTTTGAAATTTTTGAATGGAGAAACCGATATTCAAGCGGGCAAAGAAGCTGGCAGAAACTAGTATTTAAAAAAAACTAGTCCTGCAAATCATCTAATGCGTCCCGCATGTGTCCCGCAATCCTATCTTTTTTATAAAATATAACGGTTCGTGTAAATAGTGCACGGCATGCGCGCGGCCTGTTGCTGAAACTTGGCCTACGCACTACCGTGCGCTTAGATAGGTTCATTTCTTATCGTCTCGCTAAGAAACGAAACATTACGTGCAAAATACTAATTGTAAAATTTAATATGGGCAGTAGGGGTTTTTTTTGACATTTTGAACCAACACCCAGAACTAGTAAGAAAAGGCAGCTCATTTGAAAAATAAGACTTTAGTCATTAAGGCTTATAGTCCCTTGAACCACCTGGCCGAAATTAAATGGACACAACTTTCGTACCCGCCTAGGCGGCAGCGCGCGTATCTGTGCATTTAAATCCATTTTCTTTGCGAAATATTGATTGATTTACATATGCTATGTTCAGTTTGAAGAACATTGAACCACCAATTTTTATGCGTAAAAATGTTTCTAAGATTTTGAAGGAGTAGAGAAAAGTTGCAAAATTGCTAATTTTTTTTTTTCCGCAAAAGTATTAATCCCACGAAAAAATCAAATGTTGATAATGTTGTTCATAAAAATTGGTGATTAAATATTCTTCAAAGTGAACATTGCATATGTAAATCAATCAATATTTCGCAAAGAAAATGGATTTAAAGGTCAGCCGCGCGCTTTTCGGGCGCTGTTGGCCGCAAATAAATGCACAGATTTGCGTACTGCCGCCTAGGCGGGTGCGAGAGGTGCGTCCACATAATTTTGGCCAGATGGTCCAAGGGACTATAAGCCTTAAAGTCATATTTTCAAAGTTTAAAAATTGATGATTCTCTAGGTAGTAGTGTTATTTGTTTCTAATTTTTTTTATGGATGCCTATCCATCGCTTTTGACCACTATCTCACCTGATGGCAAGCAATAATGTGGCCGACGACGGACCACGCTTGCCTAGAAGCAACCTATTTACTCTTGACTTAAAGACCCTAGGTTTTAAGTGCACCACCAAGACATCTTCAGCCTTCTTGTGGATAGGGGTGGGTGTCTCGCATCCACTTATTAGAAAGTTGCCATCTTACTTCAGGATTGTTCGAAAGAATCACTACAGCCATGGAACGCAAAAGGCTACTCAAGGATGAGGTTTGAGTCAGTAGGGCTTGCGGACGGTGAGCAATGGGTATCTCGCTGTCCGACCGTCCTGTAAGTGTCCGGACCGAGCTCAGGTCGTCGACGGCGCGCACTGTCTCCGCGCGCCTCAAGGAGTTGTCAGCAACAGCTGGGGCCCAGCTGGGTCGAAGCCTACTGGGGCCAGGGTTAGTTTCGATAGATAGCTCAGCCCCGGTATGAAGGCACGAAGGAACGGGGTGGGTTTTTAGTCAGTAAGAGTCTTACACTATCTCCCGCTCCGCCCAAGAGCGGGGGTTGTCATTAGATGGTTTTTCCCTATAAAAAAAGGTTTGAGTCAGTAAAATTGTCAAAAATTAAACGGTCCGTTTGGACTTTTGTATTTTGACTACCTAGTGGCTTGTCCAGTGTAGTGTCAACTACTATAAATACCGGCACGGATCTTGAGCGCTGACTTGAACTTGAAATCGCACAGACTTGAATGAGAAATGAAGTATTGGGTCTCTTTAGTGGTATGAAGTGAGACGCGGAAGCTGGGAGTACATCTTTGCAGTTACAGTGATTGGCTCGACGATGTGTACGATACGCAAATTGATCCTCACTCTTTCGCCGAGCGCTCAAGATTCGTACCGGTACCTATACTACAGCGGACCCCTAATTATTATTTTATTGTTTCTTTCAGTTTCGTTCCAAGTTATCTTCTAGGGTTTTTCCCAAATGTCAAAACGGGCATCTTATTTTTAACGAGTTTAAAAGTCTGCTATTTCCTCTCGCTCCACTCAGAGCGGGAGTAGTTATGTGAAGATTCCTCACATCAAAAGAAGGGTGATTATATAGGTATAATGTAACCTACATTAAATCAGTCTGGACCTGGCAGGCTCTTGATGTAGATGTGGGGGCAGTGCATCTAATCTGCACTTTTACGCTGATATTATAAAGAGGTAAAGTTTTTTTTTTTTTTGTTTGTAGGAGTTAATCTCTGAAAGTACTGGTCTGATTACTATAATTTTTTGTATGATGGGAAGCTCCTCTAACCCTGAGTGACGTATATTATATGTACGCGGGCGAAGCTGCAGGCAAAAGTTAGTGTATAAATAGATGTTTAGAAGTGAGTCTACGCTAGGCGAGCAGAGAACGTGTTGAGCACAAGCCGAGCTGCTCTACTCGCGGTGTCAAGTGTGGACGTGCAATGAGCCTCCAATGATCACTGTCTTCAAACGTGATGCGAAACCTTTTGTCGTGTGTGTTCGTCAAAAACCAACAATAGGCGGAGGACAGTTGAACACGAACCAAACGCTCAAAGCACGCGCGTTCGAGGCTTGTAATACGGTCTACACTACACGAATTTGTGCTCGGCGACTGGGTGGGATTGATCCACGAATTTGGTTTGCTTTCGAACCAAGTCAGTCCATCTATCTATAGAGTAGTCTACTAGTGGACGGCGTGTGCTTGAAGTCGTATGTAAAGTAAAGTGATCTTGTGATGACAGCCGACCAAATCCATTTTCGCAGCAGACGTGTTGCGAGAATGAATTTGGTCGACAGATTTGGTCCGTCGAACCAAATTCGAGCGTAAGTTTCAAATATGCTTGAGAACGAACCTATGATTTAGAAGTAATTCCTAGTGCGGGCAATGTTATTTTATTTGAAAAAAAAAAAATGTTTATATACAAAGTCTATTACGTGAAACATCTGTGAACGGTACTTACGCTACATCTCGGGAATGCGATTTTATTAGCAAAATGTTTATATCAACATTCACCTGATTTTTCCTGTAAAATGATTCATGGTTTTTGAGCGTGTTAAGAATGGACTACATATATATTTATAACTACCTATATATCATAACAAAATGTCAAGATGGATAACGGTTATTTACTGTGTATCAAAGTTCCTATGACTGGTGTGTAAGGAAAGGGTTTTATGAAGAAAAGCACAGAAAGACAAGACTAAGTATTTATTTCAATTGGCTTGTCAGTTAATCGAATAAACTACTGGCTCGTTCGGAATCTAGGTCTTCGAGGTGAAGAACGGCCAAGAAACACCTCGGAAGCATTTTATCATCACAATAACATAATTAGAAACATAAGTCACAGTATAACAAATACACAGAATCAAAACAACATTAGCAATAATATTAAGCTATTATATTAAATAACTTACGTGAACTTAGGCAGTCCGTAAAGGTCTAGAGAATTTCCACACTTGTACACAAACTGTGTAACTTATTTTTGTAGAGAGAGCTCCGCACCGTCCGACGTCTGAACCGAGAATCACTCAGGACGGTCGGTGCAGCGGCTTTTATAAGCGGTAACAAACAACCATGAGTCACTTGCTTGTTACCGCTTGAACGTTGGTTTTTAGTTTGAATTTAAACGTTATCTTTCAAATATCTATTGTAATTATTATTTAATACATTATTACTATTATATATTTTATATATCTATATCTATACATAGACATAAACTATCACGGCCATACTGACAGTACTTCGTCCTCGAAGTATTACTATGTTGTTTATAACATACAAGTAGGTACATTCGATTCATTAATCAACATATACACAACACAAAATTGTATGGACACGATGGTCCTCTTGAAATAGGTAACAGTATTCTTGCCAACTACATAGACATGTCGATCACATCCACCCGCTGCTCGTGGGATAATCGACACCAAATAGTAGGCCGACCAGCGGTTATTGAGTAATGCCAACTACATAGTCATGTCAATCACATTCACCCGCTGCTTGTGAGATAATTGACACCAAATAGCAGGCCGACCAGCGGTACTCAAATATTTTTTACTCATTCACAATATGACATTGGTTCTAACATTGACAGTTAAAAAGTTAATCAGGGTATTTATTTTTTGGATCATGTATATGTTTCCAATAATATTTTATGTTGGCAACTCATGTTTTTATAAAAGCCTTAATTTAAACCAAAACATTGTACAGTTGATAAATAATTCCTAATTCAAATCAATAAGATTGAACCTTGAATTGACTTTAAAATATGGCAATGACAAGGTAGAAGTAGTTTCACATTTAAGGTTATACACCTCAATCACAAATTAGTACATATTTAATTACAATATTTTGTCATTAATTTGTGACCTAAACATTTGCAGATAACCGACACAGCTGACACAAAAGCATTCCAGACAATACCTACTTGAGCCAAATACCTAGTCACGCCAATTACATTCACCTGCTGCCGATGAGACCTATTGGCGCCAAATAAAAGGCCTAGCAGCCAATACTTGAGCCAAATATCTAGTCACGCTAAGCACATTCACCTGCTGCTGGTGAGACACATTAGCGCCAAATAGAAGGCCTAGCAGCTAATAAGTAATAACTAAATCATTGTAACAGCTATGTTGATTCTATACACCTGGTTACGGTAAGATTAGATTAATCAACACTAAATTACAGAGCATAATTTTGAATTGTATTTTTCTATTTTACTTTATTAGAACAGAATGATCGTTTTAGTCGGTATTATTGACTTTTCAAAATAACCGGGAAATAAATAATTCAATGCTATTCCACAGTTGATTCAACACACTAACCCGTTTTAGCAACATAATCAACACAATACATCGCTCGGTCAACCTGACAATATTATTGCAAATTGCTCTTAACGTTGAATTTCTGTTTATACCTACTATATCAGTTATTTACTTCAGACCACAACATTAAATTTTATTTGATATTATCAGTTACCATCACAGCTTGTGACTAAAACTGAGGGTAAATAAAATTTACACTTAACTATCATTAGTTACTTTTGCAATTCTTAAAAGATATCTTAGTAAAATAGTTTTCACGCCCCTAAGACGACTCACTGACCTCAATTTGTTTTCCGACATATCAAAATCTATGATCACGAAACTTTGAAATAGGTTGTTTACTTTATTGTTCCACATCAACTTTTAATTTTATTTAAAACGAGTAACTTTGAACTACCAGCACACTAATTTTATTCCCTTTAAAATTTTATCAAACAAGACACGCCAAGAAACCATAGCCCAAAGACTAGCTTCTTCTAAACGTGAGAATATTACAGAAAACCAGCCGATTCGGCAAACATTGTTTTGAAGTATAAATATTTCTAATGAATATTATGGTAGTCCAATAAAATATAAATATGATTTCCTACCTAACCAACCACTCTACGCTGCCTAACTAACAACTATCCTAAGCTACCTAAATAACTACCCTACTGCTGAGCAAATATAAATTCATAAGATAGATAGATGCCTTTGTAAACACCTTTGTGGAAGAGTGTCTTCGTAAACCTGTTCTTACGTTTCATTTTCGAACACGAGTGGCGCTGTTGTTTTTCCGTCACCGTCATGTCATGAAAATATTTTTTTTCTTTGTGAACAAGAATAAAATTGCGTTTATAGAAATCTATTCGACTTTATTGAAATATTTCCTAAACCCAATACCTACGCTACCTAACTAAACTATTGACGGTATTACGTTAATAAACTTGCTAAAATATGGGTACCAACTATTTCCATTTTATGTCAAGTACACTTTTTGTAAAAATACACTCTGGTGATCAAAATAATTATGAACACTTTATACCGAATAAAAATCTAACGATCTTATCTCGTGGCTTTATAAGAACAATGCTAAATGCCCATTACCTACAGTGAGATATCTTTAGCAAAGTGTTTAGTTTTGTTTCAAATAGCCATCCTAGATGTAACTAATATCGACGTAGTCCGTAGACTACCCCCATTTTTATATTAATATGCATAATCTTTTTGTACAACTTTATAATTATGATTACAAAATCATGTAGCCTTTTATGTCACTGGTAAAAGAATCGGGACTTTTCTTAATGCTTTGTATTGGGACCAATTTTACGTTTATCTATAAAAACCCTTTACAACACATAAGATACTCAACATTATCTTTAAAAACAAAAAGCAATGCTAACGAAGGTCTTACAGACTTTAGCACAGAATTCTAACACTTCCGTCACTTTACATATTAGAGATATCGGTATCTGTAAAATCTAATCCGCATTTGTTTCCCCTCTTAAATAATAACATAGGCGTGAGAAGTACAGATTTTGGGTGCAATCAATCCCCGCCAAAACAGCATTTCTAAGAAAGAGTGTAAAATGCATGGCTCCTAAAATTTACAATAAAATTCCCAAAATAATGAATATTAATTCGTTTAAGAGGGAATTAAAAAAAAATTGCTACTCAGTAAGGCTCCTTATAATGTTGCGGAGTTTTTAAACGAAAAATTTTGAGCCATGACTATTTAATATTTTAATTTTACTTTTAATTTTATTATTCTATTTACTGTATTGACTGTAATTTTTATTGATTGAATTTTGACTAAATTATGTAGACTATTATTGAATTGACTGAATTTTGAGTGTTTTTATTTGTACATGTTGACTATTATTGAATTGTCTGAATTTTGAATATTTTTATTTGTATATGTTGACTATTATTGAATTGACTGAATTTTTAATGCTTTTTTAAGGAATTGTTGTTTTTTTTTTTTGCTTTTTTTTAAATTAATTTTGTACGCCGATTTACGGCAAAACATGTTGAACTGACTGACTGGCTGTCTGATGTTGACTTTATTTATCTTTTAGCTACTGAAGGTACTTGCTATATGTTACCAATGCAGATGCAGTAGCTTGATTGAAGATCCACAGCTCATTTGCAGCTCCGTTTTCCGGGCCGGCATGGTGACATCGTGGCGTCATCTTCTTGATGGTAGTAGACTCGACGGTTATAGTTCATGAAAATAACAAGACAAAAGGCATTAAAAATCAGTTGTGCAAGCCAGAGGCCTATCCCACTTCTGATGTTAAGAATGAACTATATATATATTTATAACTACCTATATATCATAACAAAATGTCAAGATGGATAACGGTTATTTACTGTGTATCAAAGTTCCTATGACTGGTGTGTAAGGAAAGGGTTTTATGAAGAAAAGCACAGAAAGACAAGACTAAGTATTTATTTCAATTGGCTTGTCAGTTAATCGAATAAACTACTGGCTCGTTCGGAATCTAGGTCTTCGAGGTGAAGAACGGCCAAGAAACACCTCGGAAGCATTTTATCATCACAATAACATAATTAGAAACATAAGTCACAGTATAACAAATACACAGAATCAAAACAACATTAGCAATAATATTAAGCTATTATATTAAATAACTTACGTGAACTTAGGCAGTCCGTAAAGGTCTAGAGAATTTCCACACTTGTACACAAACTGTGTAACTTATTTTTGTAGAGAGAGCTCCGCACCGTCCGACGTCTGAACCGAGAATCACTCAGGACGGTCGGTGCAGCGGCTTTTATAAGCGGTAACAAACAACCATGAGTCACTTGCTTGTTACCGCTTGAACGTTGGTTTTTAGTTTGAATTTAAACGTTATCTTTCAAATATCTATTGTAATTATTATTTAATACATTATTACTATTATATATTTTATATATCTATATCTATACATAGACATAAACTATCAAGCGCAGTTTCCATGAAAGAGTTAGAAGTTAGCTAGACGGTCTGTCTGGGCCGCTGTCGGTAGCTTTGTTAGTTTAAGGCGTATAGTCCCTTGAAAATTTTTCCGGAGTAAAATGCACGCATACTTGTCCTGCCGCCTGCGTCCGCATATAGCCCCTTTGCGAAATATTGATTGATTGATTTACATATACTATGTACGTTCTGTAGAATACTTAACCATGGTAGGGAAAATAAGCGAAAAGATGTCATGTTAATTTTTTTGTTTTGGTAAAAGTCGGTCGTACAAAAAAATCATATGTTGATAATATAATAAATATATGAATCTATAATAAATATATATAAGGTATATTATTGAGGATTTTCGAAATAAACCACCAATTGTTTCTCTGAAAACAAAGATTTGTTTTATTCAACACGCTTTTACAGTATTATGTAATAAATTATCGTTTAACTAAAATTACACCTTTATCTCACCTGAAAACAAAGAAACGACATTTAAAGTTTAATAATATCGCCTCCTCAATTATATCCCTTTAATTATCTCTCAAGTTTTTATAACAATAAAATGCACAAAATAATCTAAACATCATCTGTCATTGAATGATACGTCACCCCGTATCCACAGCTTAAAAATTAAAAAAATGAAATGTCATTTCCAAGGAGGTAATTTCATTACATATATATATTTTATCTAATCTATTAACCCAGCCGTTACCGAGGAGTGGGCTTCAGAAAGTCACTGGCCTTAAGTAATCAATGTCGAAACTAAAGATGTATCTTCTTCTTCCAATGGAGTTGTTGAAGGTAAACGCCTTAAATTAGTTAAGTCCTATAGGACTTAACTAACCTAAATAGCTATTAGTGGCTACATTACCCGCAGCATCGGTGGCACTCATTATGTCCTCTAAAGATAAACAGATAGATAAATTTAAGTTTCTGTGATATTGATACTATTTTGGTGTACGATAAAGTTTATTCTATTCTATTCTATATTGGTGTACGATAAAGTTTATTCTATTCTATTCTATTTTGGTGTACGATAAAGTTTATTCTATTCTATTCTAAAGTGCAGGTGTATGGGCACTTGGAGCACTCCAACGTGTGGAAAGTGCCCACACAGGACAAAACGCGCTTACGACTAAATACCATATTCATATTCATCACTTTTATTTCATTAAGTGACATATCAAATATTTTTAACCAATAATCAGTATTCTATTTTATTCTATTTCAACGTGTGGGTCAACAGATCCGAACAGGGGCGCCGCATTCACATTGAGTAGGTAGCTAAAGTGGGATATTATCAATTTGCCTGCTGCGGTCTTCCCGTCCGATTATAATTTAGGTGTCTATAAGACCACAGTGAATAGGCTCTTAATAAACTAGCGTACGTCACCATCAACAAGATGGGATCGGAGTCAAGCACTAGTTTATATAATATTTAAAAAAAGATGTTTTCAGTTCAGTTTTCAGGTGAGATAGCGGTCAAGCGCAGACCTATAAACAATAAAAAAAAGGTATTTTGGTGAAGTTTTCCTCAACTATTTTTAAACATTCCAATGTGCAAAGATAATTCTGTTGTGCTCAGAAAGATATTTCAAATTATACCATATATATAATATAACACTCCCAGAACACGATCCATTTAATGTTGCTATTATTGGAA
Source organism: Mythimna ferrago (assembly GCA_910589285.2). Classification (NCBI taxonomy): domain Eukaryota; kingdom Metazoa; phylum Arthropoda; class Insecta; order Lepidoptera; family Noctuidae; genus Mythimna; species Mythimna ferrago. The sequence continues at coordinate 11,509,770 of OU342690.1, read as the reverse complement.
TATAAATGGGTATTCCCAGACGTGGTATTATAATGCCCACGTTGCCGCAAATTAAATATCAAACCAGACTGAACACAAATATGTGCGGGGATTTGGGGAACGCAAATATTGGGTTGATCCATTAATCAGAGGTAAAGTCTGTTCTTGTTGTTAAGGATTGTGATTTATTTATTTCTTCACTAGTTTTTTCCTGTAGCTTCGCCTGCGTATATAAAATATAGCCTGTCATTCAGAAACAAAGCAGCTTTATAGCGGTGAAAAAAATTTTTTCAACCGGACTTCTTTTCAGAGATTACCTCCTACAAAAAAAAAACAAGAATAGAATAGAGCAGAGTAGAATAGAATAGAATTGAATAGAACAGAACAGAACAGAATAGAAATTATAAAAATCAAACTTTATCTCTTTATAATATTAGTGTAGATTACTATGTAGCTGCTGTCAGGAGTTTCGTTCTCGTGATAATATAGTAGAAAACTTATTCCAATATGCACCCGGGATAAAAACATCCTAGGTGCTACTTCAGGACATGGTCTACCTGTTTGCCAAGTCTGACTGAAGTGAATTTTCAAAACTCCTCCCTAGTGCTCGCCTATGTCACAAAAGGAAACCTTTTTGATAATATCACACATATTAAGTAATAATAATATATAATAATAATATAATCCAAAGCTCGGTACTTTCGGCTGTGCGTTGATGTATAAGAGCCAACGCTGCGGAAGCCCGCGCGGGCGCCTGCGCCTGCACCGCCGCATGACATCGCGCGTGTATCGTGTGCGGTATCCGTAGCGGAAACCGGTTTATTACCTGCGCAGTGTCGCTAGTTCAACTTTAACGGTGTGCATGTAGTCGTGTCGATTTACTTAGCAAAACGGGCTATTTTAGATTATCTGTCTTCATCATCATCATCATATCAGCCGGAAGACATCCACCGTTGGACATAGGCTTCCCTCAAGCCTCGTCGTCACAACGACCGATCCTGTGCGTCTCGCATCCACTGCATTCCCGCGACTCTCGCCTGGTCGTCGGTCCACGGTGGGAGGCCTTCCAACGCTGCATCTTCATGCACCCATGGACAGCTGAAAAACATGCACCTGAAACATAATATTCCTGTACGACCTTGCAAACTGGAATCTACCGAAACTTCGAACGAAACCTACTCAAAATAGATCGGCTTGATCACTGAAGAGCTCCATAAAAACATTGTTTACAACTCATAGACTTCCTTTAAATGGTTAGTCACGATCTAATTCTCATTTCCAAATCGGTTTAAGAACATTACAGTAAAGCGTGAACTACACTAGACCGACACACGTGGACCACGCCTGAATTGTACGTAGCAGCGCGTCGCGTGGCGTCGCGTGGCGTGGATCTAATGTAGCTCTGCAAGTCTAGTGTCCATATAAAATGTATGCAGACCGACGCGCCCAGATCGAAGTACGCGGCACACTTGTGCGCAATATGGTTCTACTTACCTTTAAGTTAGAACTACATAGAACCCACGAACTCAGAACTACATAGATTTACATAATAGTGCCCAATGTAGTTCTACCTTCAAGGTAGAACGACATTGGGCAAACGTGGGCCACGTACGCTGATCTGGGCGCGTCGGTCTCCATTCATTTTATATGAAACAAGACCTGTAGAGCTAGATTTGACCCACGCCACGCGACGCGACTCTACGTACAAATCAGGCGTAGCCTTCTTGTGTCGGACTATAGTTCCCGCTTAAGGCTTAAGTCTCTTGAACCATCTGTCCGAAATTAAATGGTCATTACTCTCGTACCCGTCTAGGCGACAGTACGACTATCTGGGCATTTGTTTGCGGCCCGGCTGACTTTTAAATCCATTTTCTTTGCGAAATATTGATTGATTTACATACGCTATGTTCACTTTGAATAATATTTAACTACGATTTTTTATGTGTAAAAACGTTTTTAAAGATCCAAGCCGTATCGAAGGAGTAGGGAAAAGTTGCGAATATGATGTTGTTGTATGTAATATTTTTTTAGACAAAAGTATTAATCGGACAAAAAAATTAAATGTTGAAAATATTGTTCATGAATCTATAATAAACATATATTTTTTCAAACCTATTAACCTGGCCGTTACCGAGGAGTAGGCTCCAGAAAGTCACTGTTTTAAGGCACTTTTCGGGCGTATGCCACTTCCGCCCATCGGGGTGCATCGGTGTCCATTCGTTTTATATGAAACAAGACTTGTAGAACTACATTAGATCCACGCCACACGACGTGACGCTACGCCACTTTACGTACAAACAAATCAGGCTGCGCCCACGTGTACGTCGTTGGTCTAATGTAGTTCCCGCTTAAAGGTAGAACTACATTGGGCACATGTGGGCCACGTAGCCGTTCTGGGCGAATCAGACTCCATTCATTTTATATGGCAACTAGACTTGTAGAGCTACATTAGATCCACGCCACGCAATGCGACGCAACGTGACTCTACGTACAAATAAGGCGTCGCCCACATGTGAGTCGGTCTAATGTAGTTCCCGCTTTAACCGTATTTATAACGTTGTTTGGACGTTCGCTTACAGTTATATTCTTCTCGTGAGTCACTCTGAAGGATTGACTGTTTTAGCTTCATTATCTTGATTCCGAAATGTTTTGAAATGCATCTTGTAAGAGATTTAAATGGGCCGATGGATTGTGGAACGTGGACTCGTTTAAATTAGGTCTTATTTTGTTTTGCTGTTTTTTTCCTTAACCGGAATCTTGCTATGTTTTGCTTATCAAGTGGCATGATTATTAACCTGGCTTTTCACCATTTACACTAATATATCTAATAAAGAGGTAAAGTTTTTTTTTTTTTGTTTTTAAGGAGGTAATCTCACGAAAGCTGCTTTATTCCTGAGTGACATAGGCTATATTTTATGTACGCGGGCGAAAATGCGGGCAAAAGCTAGTTTATTAAACAGATGAATGGAACCGAAAAGTAGGCACTCAAACTTCGCAAATACTATGTATCCAAGCCGTGTTTCGGCTTATTGGAATTGTGATGAGAAGCACTTTTGCTATTTTTGGTTTTAATCTAAAGGGACCTTATTGTTGAGCTTGCACACTGTTTAGCTGTAGCTGTGAAATATTACAATTACAATAAAGTCGAAAGTAAACAACTTCTTACAAAAATTATAAACGATTTCCATTTGTAAACCCAAAAAAGCAGGCAGTTCGAGCGGGCCGGACCATGGCCTCAACTAAGGCCCGGAGCGAGAGGTCTCCGCCGCCGATCGCCTCCACGAGGGCACGGCGATGCTCCGCCCAAGCGGGGCACACCTCGACTGTGTGCTCCACCGTGTCTTCGGGCATTCCGCACAGCGGCGACACCCGGGCGTCACTTCCGCACGAATCCGGTGCAGGAACCTCCCGAACGAACCATGTCCGGTGAGGACCTGCGTCATACGGAAGGTAAGGACGCCGTGAGGTCTTTCCAGCCACGCCTCAAAGAGGAGACTTACCGAAGCAGGCAGTATTTGACCAGTTGGGTCAAATACTGCCTGGCTTTTTCTCAACAATTGATCAGGTGCCGCTGCTATTGTACATGGAATGATTATCATATCTTGGGCTTTCTTATTCTTCTCTGTCGGAATCACTCTTGACAGAGTGGTCGTGGTCATCACGTCAGGTGTTGGTGGCAAGCTTCTCAACACGCCGCCACTCCTCTCTGATGGCCGCCTTCTTTGTGCAGTCATATAGCGATGATGACCCATTCACTGCAGCTTTTATCTGGTCAGTCCACCTCAAAGGCGATCTTTCACGTGGCCTGGTACCCTCAACCTTTCCTTCGACCACAAGTCACTAAATAGCCACCTCTCCTCGGCGGTACACGTGACCAAAAAAGGTGAGAGACTGTACCAAAGATGATAAACGCTGCTACCTATCTTGGGCTTTAGGCATAGTAAAAGTGGCATTCTAATAGAACGCAGTATTAGCAACTGTCAAAAAGTTCAATTTGTTTGTGATTGACCAATTGATGTTTCACGGTAGTCAATAATGTTATAGTCTACACATTAATCTTATCGCTGATAAATTATATATTGTGTTGTATTATACACACAGTGACATAATACAATACAGTGATATATAGGCTCTTTTGTCTTATTAATCTAATGTGTAACCTTGGGAGAGTGGAAGGTGGCTTGGGCTGATGCTACAGGAGACGTCCCGGGCGTCGATTAACGTAGATAGATGCAGGCTTGCGGACGATGAGCAATAAGTAGGTTGCTGTTCAACAGTTGGACCCCTCGGTCCAGCAGATCCGAGGCCAGGGCTGTGGGTGTTTGAAAGATTTAAAGACCTCATCATTGCTGGATCTAGTATTATTTTTCAGGGGGGCCTGACCCCTGTCATTCCTAATATTTTTGTAAAGTAATCAGTATTTTAGTGTCCATACTGGGGTGGGTACGGCCCACTAACCCCCCCACGCCTATGAATCCAGGTTAAAGCCATCGTGAAACAAAGACTGCGGTACAGAATTACACTCCTTAGGTAGCAGCTCAGGAGTGTAAAACTATGTCTGCGTACAGACGCACAATTAATGTGTTACCCTCTGCGCACTCTTGAGACAAAACAGTCTTAGACAAGCCTGTCTTACACTTGCGAAACAAGTCTGTCCAAGACTGTCTTGTCTCAAGTGTGATGTACGAAATGGCAAAGAGAATTAAATCAAAAGGCGATTCCCATTTGTTTGTCACAGCGTCACCCATTTTGTCAAAACCCAGTTCCAGGGCGACGTGACACATTGTACTCGAATAGAGTACGTGTCTGATCGTCAACTAATCAGATAATACTTTGAGCGTTGTATAGATCATTATTAATAAATCAAAAATAAGCTTATATCAATGATAGGCTTATCTTATCACGGAATTATTAAGACTGTTCAAAGTTCTATTATTTATTAATTCGTTAAAGCTCTTGTTTTGCTCCACTTTCTAGCATCTCCTTAATATTGATCTCTCTTAAACATTTGGGTAATTCTTCGGGATACGTAGGGTATAGGTATGGCACGTCTTTAGCGCTGACTTCCACTTGCGCAGAAGTGAAATACGGATCTCTTTAGCGGTATGAAGTGAGACGCGGGGATGGCCAGTGCAATCCTTTTTATTACTGTTGATAGGTTCGCGCTTGACCGCTATCTGACCTGATGGAAAACGACGATGCGGTCGACGATGGAGCGCCTAGAAGTAACCTATTCACTCTTGACTTATAGATTCCCGGGTTGTAGCCATCAGGATATCAACAACCTTAAGCAGTGATTGGCTCGCCCATGTGTACGATGTGCAAAGCAATCCTCTCTCTTTCGCGGAACGCACAAGATTCATGCCGCTATCTGTACCTCGGTTTACTTGCAGATTTCTTCATTCATTCCATTCTTATTATACAGGCAAAAGTTTTTACTGACCATCCCTGGTGAGATGTAAGTTGTGGGAGGAACACCACTCACCACCGCCCGACTTCGTTCAACCCCAGGAACATTTGCCACTCAGACGTGATCTGCAGTGGCCTAATGTGGAAAACGATCAATAGAATGCATACTCAAGTTAGTTCATACTGCCCTGTTGGTAGTGGCCGGGGGTAGTGGGTTCAATTCCCACCCAAGACAAACGTTTGTGTGATGATCACGATCATTTGTTTTGTATCTCGGTGCAATATTAAGAACTTTAAAATGAAATAAAGAACAGATTTTTTTTTGTTTATGCATGAAGTTGTTTTCCGATAATATACTCGTAATTTGAATAAAACCAATATCTCTCAAAGTAAGTAGGTATTCGTCGTTTCATTAGCACCTCTCCAGCAGCTCGGCTTGATAATAAGATTTAAAAAATTACCAAAATCATCAAAATCTGTCTGCACCTTTGTTTGCATGACTTATTTTTTATAATAATTTATTGCCGCCAATACTGTATTGTTAAAGGTAAATTATATTATTTATGGCACAATAATAATTCTTTATCAGTCATTGTCGATATCATTACTTACATGTTGCTGTCTGGGACCTAATAATGAAGTGCGACCAAAATCAAGGTCATCGAACTGTAATTCAACAATAGTGATGGTCAAATGAATTTTTTTTATCTCTATAAACTAGTAGGTACTTGACTGCGATCCCACCTGATGGTAAGCAGTGATGCAATCGTTGATGGTGAGGCGCACTAGTTTATTAAAAGCCTATTCACTGTAGCCTTGAAGACACCTAAATTATAATCGGACGGGAAGACCGCAGCAGGCAAATTGTTCCAGTCCTTCGATGTACGTGGTATAAATAACGGAGCAAAACGCTTAGTCCGGACCGTAGAGGTTTCAACAACGTAAGGGTGGATACTCGCCGTACGTGCGTCGGTTTGCCCGATGGTAGAAATGAGATGGCGGAATCAAGTCATGTAATTCCCGCGCACACTCTCCAAAATGCAACCTGTAAAACAACGAAAGGCTGGCCACCCTACGCCTGTGCTCAAGGCTTTGAAGATTGTTAAGTCCAATCTTCAAAGCTTTGAGTACAGGACCAAATCTGGATCACCAATCAGCCTCTCCGCACGCCTTTCCACCGAGTCCAAAGGTGCCAGGTGGCACTTTGCAGCACCAGCCCATATGTGGCTGCAGTACTCCACACACGATCGGACCTGTGCTTTGTATAACATTAAAAGCTGTCCCGGTGTGAAGTACCGCCGGACTTTTGCAAGAATGCCTACTTTCCTAGCAGCTACAATTGCCGAGACGGATCTTGAGCGCTCGGCGTCAGAGTGGGGATCGCTTTGCGCATTCTATACATTGGCGAGCCAATCGTCTTCGTTGTTAGAGACATGCAGCAACGCAGGGAACGAATCAGGAGTGACGTCTATGACACAATGGCGCGTCGAGCCAATCACTGACACTCCCCGCCCCCGCGTCTCACTTCGTACCACTAAAGAGACCGAATATTTGACTTCTGCGCAACTTGAAGCCAGCGCTCAAGATCCGTGCCGTCGCCGGCGCGTAGTGTTCCACACGCGCCTCAAAGAGATATCAGCACAACCGTAGGGGCCCCACAAGGCCGCAGCCTACTACGGCCATGGGTTTACTTGTGAAAGGGAAACCCGGCCCTGGAATGAAAGGGTAACTGAAGGGACATAAGTTTTTTTTGTCAGAGTTTTAAAATCATCCAGATGACATCCCCTGCCCTTGGGCGGAGCGGGAGATAGTGTCAGACACTTACTGTCTAAAAACCCCACACCGTTCCTTCTTGCCTTTCATACCGGGGCCGAGCCTCCCTTTCGGAAACAGAGAAGGAACATAGGTGTGTTTTTAGTCAGTACAGTTTGATACGCAGGCTCGGATATCTATGCGCAGGGTCCATTAAGATGGGCAATCATCCAATGATTTCTCCCGGTCTGGGTAGAGTGAGAGGGCGTGTCAGATTTTTACTGATTAAAACCACACCTGTGCGGACCCTAGAGCGGAAGAAGTCATTAGACAATTTTCCTGCTCAATAAGAAGCATAGCATAGCATGGCATAGTCGACCTTGTAATGTTTCCACTATTGGGACTCAGGCGTCCTCTCCAGGAGAGGGAAGGGGCCGTAATCTACCAAGCGGGCCCGGTACGGGTTAGTAGATTTTTTATTTTTATTATTATTGATAGGCTTGCGTTTGACCACCATCTCACCTGATGGTAAGCGATGATGTGGTCGACGATGAAGCACGCTTGCCTAGAAGAAACCTATTCACTCTCGACTTAAAGACTCCTAAGTTGTAGCTATCAGGAAACAGATTCCGGCAGGGAATTCCACTCCTTGGCTGTACACACAATAAATGTGTTCCCAAAACGCTTTGTGCGTATGGGTGGAATGTCTACCATGTACCGGTGGCGCAACGCTGTACGTCGTGTGGTTCGATGATGGAACGGACGTGGCGGAATTAGATTGTGCAATTCCAGTGCACACTCCCCGAAATGTAAACGATAGAAAACCGACAGACAAGCAACTCGGCGGCGATGCTCAAGGCTTTGGAGCTTCGACTCTACAAGTGCATCATTGCCGATGATTCTCTTGATGATGCCACATGTCTTCGCATTTTTAGTACTAGGACATGCCGGTTTCCTCACAATGTTTTCCTTCACCGTTTTGAAAGCAGTGGTGATGAAATAAATTACACAAAGTAAAGTGCTTGGCTGGGTTTGAATCCACGAGCTACAACTTGTAAGACGAGGCCATTACCACGGAGCCATCACTAAAAAGCCCTAGGGGATATTTTTTTATTTCTATATAGGGTGACTGGTAATTAGTTTACCAAACACGTGATTGTGCTCATGATAACCAACATTTTTAATTATAGCAAAGCCGAAATAGCGAAAAAAATATCAGCTGTTCAGTACATTTGTGTTTGCCTAATGTACTGAACAGCTGATATTTTTTTCGCGATTTCGGCTTTGCTCCTATAATAAAAATTGTTTGTTATCATGAGCACAATCACGTGTTTATGTATCGTACACTAATTGCCAGTCACCCTATATACCCGTATAGATAGATGGCGCTGAACTTGAAGCGAGTATTCGAAGGTTTTCACTTCGCAATGGAAATATGTCTGGACAACGATAATCCGATCGGTTTGTCCCTTCTCTACTTTAACCTTAGCTTTCAATTTTATTGGCCTTGTAACCAGAGATAGACTGAAAAGGAAGAGGGGATTTTATTCTGGAAAATTAAACTTCTAAACGGGTATACTAGAGTTGTCGAGGCCAAGTGGTCACCCACTCAAAAAAATCGAGTGGGTGACCACTTCCTACATTTCAACCAAAGTTATTATACTAGTCCTTCATGTTGTGTTCTACCTGATACCCTCATGGCGTTCTATATAACGCCTAACTGTCCTCGCACACGGGCTTCAACGCCGTTTCAAGCTTCATTTTGAGGCGGCCTTTTTTTGTGGCTCGTGTGCGGCAGTTCGGCCACAAAAAAACGCTTGAAGCGGCTTCAAGCTTCACCAGACACAAGAGGTGTCGCGCGCTTCAGCTGTTTTTTGCGGCTGCTTCTGGCTTTTTTTTGTGGCCGCTTCTAGCGTTTTTTTTGTGGCGGTGTTTTTTTTAAAGCCCGTGTGCGGGGACAGTAGTATTATGTACATTAACTTGCCAGGGTACATTTCAATGAATGGTAAACAACATATCGCTGCTTCTACGCATAAGTTTGTAACCTATTTTTAAGTAAAATTGTATTATATTTTTTACAAGCTTTTATTTAGTTTCACCTGTCCCGATGTTTGTTTGTCTGTAATCAAAGTTTGGAAAGATCCACTTTCTGCTTACCGATTGAGCTGAAATTTTATGACCACAAATAATATAATATACAGTTTTTTTTGGTAACGGTCCTTATTGCCTTTTTTCTTGTGGTTTCAAATTACTAAAACTAAATATATTTTAATAGGTAGAAATTTGGACCGCAGTCCCGATCCAAAGACCCCAGGACCCAGAAAAACATCAATCAACGCACCAGCCAATAAATTAGAAAGGCTTATACTTAATAGGGTAGTTTCCAGGGTCAAAATAATTACATTTTATTTAGTCCGTATTTTAGATTATAAAAAATATTATACACGTAACTTTAATAGCCTATATCTTTGTCATTTTTGGTTTAATTTACAAATAAAAAAATACGTGTCCCTTATTTTTGAATAATCTAAAAGACGGACTAATTACATTTTTTACGGCAACTAGCCTATTACCTGTAACTCGGGCAATGTCTACAAATCTATCGAAAACAACATCTAATTTTCTAGCAAGCTTCAGTAAAAACTGTACTTCCTCGTAAACAATCTAGAAGCTGATTATAGGTACTTCAGGACTTGCTTCTGATAGTAATTGGTTCAGAAAAAATACGGAAAAACAAGCCTATTGTCTTGTTGCTCGAACCGGTCCTATGGGAGTTTTTCTCACTGTGTTAATTTACCGTAATTCAGCTGTGTTTTGTGATTTTAAAAGACCGCTACGTAAAAAGAATGGTGAAAAAACCGTTTCCTTTTTAGGGTTCCGTAGTCAACTAGGGACCCTTATAGTTTCGCCATGTCTGTCTGTCCGTCCTCGCTTAATCTCTGTGACCGTTAGCATTAGAAAGCTGAAATTTGGTACCAATATGTATATCAATCACGCCGACAAGGGGTAAAATAAAAATTGGAAAAAAATGTTTTATTAGGGTAGCCTCCCTATATGTAAAGTGGGAAATGATTTTTTTTTAATTTAAACCCTAACGTGTGATATACCTATTGTTGGATAGGTATTTAAAAATGAATAGATGTTTACTAAAATCATTTTTTGATAATATTAATAATTTCGGAAATAATCGCTCCAAAAGTAAAAAACAATGTGTCCCCCCCCCCCTAACTTTTGAACCATAAATATAGAAAATATGAAAAAAATCTGAAAAGTAGAACTTTATAAGGGCTTTCTAGGAAAATCATTTTGAACTTGATGGAAAGAACAGTTTTTGTACAAAGAAGACAAAAGGGTTGTACAAAATAATTTCTGGACTAAGTTTGTAGTATAATCGTATATGCAAGCATTTTTTTTAACTTTGTTTACATATTTTATTATCCTGAACGTATCTTCTTTCAAATAAAAAAATAATTATTAAAATCGGTTCTCGCAATCCAAAATTACCACCGAAAACTTCTTCTGGTACCTATGTATTAATTAGTAACCCAATTCCCCGAGAGATGGCGCTGTACTTCGGGCGTTCGCGCTGTTAGGATTTTTCCTGAGTTGATGGGGTCGGGTATTAGATTCATGCGGAGGTGACGCCCGGGTGTCGCCACTGTGCGGAATGCCCGGAGGACACGGTGGAGCACACAGTCGAGGTGTGCCCTGCTTGGGCGGAGCATCGCCGTGCCCTCGTGGGGGCGATCGGCGGCGGAGACCTCTCGCGCCGGGCCTTGGTTGAGGCCATGGTCCGGAGCGAGGAGGAGTGGCAGGCGGTCGCCGACTTCTGCGAAGCAGTAATGCTCGCAAAGGAGGAGGCCGAACGCATCAGGCAACGGCGTTATCGCCGCCGCCGTCGCCGGGATTCTGATCCCGATTTCCGGCCAACGTAGACGCGGGCTTGCGGACGGTGAGCAATGGGTAGCTCACTGTCCGGCCGTCCGGTAACTGTCCGGACCAAGCCCAAGTCGTCGACGGCGCGCACTGTTCCCGCGCGCCTCAAGGAGTTGTCAGCAACAGCAGGGACCCAGCCGGGTCGAAGCCTACTGGGGCCAGGGTTATCCGAAAGGGCGCTCGAGCCCCGGTATGAAGGCTAGAAGGAACGGGGTGGGTCTTTTAGTCAGTAAGAGTCTGACACTATCTCCCGCTCCGCCCAAGGGCGGGGGATGTCAATGCATGATTTTTTCCCACCATAAAAAAAAAAAAAAAAAAAAAAAAGGGTCGGGTATTATCGAATTGTTCGGTTGGTCTCTCCTTGGCATTGGCGGTATTGGGCCCGTTTTTAGGGTTCCGTATTTATTAGAGTTCCGTACTTAGTATGTCATCGTAACAAATAGCCTTTTTTAAAACTCATAAGTGGGAACACTTATTATGACGGACGGGAAACTACGGAACATTATACTTTTTCAATACACTTACTCGAAAACAGGCTCTTATCGCACTACGAATAGGTTCGACATGCCATGTTTATCACCCTGAGCGGGGGCTGTCATTGGATGATTTTTCCCATCGAAAAAAAACCCTCGTGTTTTTTTTTTATCTTATCAAGGGCATTTTTCATTCATATTTCGTCACGGGCAACCGTGATTATTATTTTTTTAAAGCTAAGAGGTGGATACTTTTAAGGTTTTAATATTTAATGAAAATTAAAATTGTGTTTTATGAACAGAATATCATGAATAAATAAGATTATTTACACAATAACTTGTTATTACGCGTATCAACAAATTAACATTATCTGTGTTCTAAATTAAAAAATATTTGAATTTCTATTTTTAATTTTAAGTAAGATTTTTTTAAAGCAAAGAGGTGGATACTTTTAAGGTTTTAATATTTAATGAAAATGAAAATTGTGTTTTATGAACAGAATAGCATGAATAAATAAGATTATTTACACAATAATTTGTTATAACGCGTATCAACAAATTAACATTATCTGTGTTCTAAATTAAAAAATATTTGAATTTCTATTTTTAATTTTAAGTAGGATGTATACGGTTTCATACCTTTGCTTCTTCTTCAACCTGTAAAGGTAAAGCACGGGAAAAAAGTCTATTAAATATTATTTTTTAATTGTGTTATATTTTGTGAAAAAAAATGCTGAATTTAAGATTTGAAGAGAATTCTTTAGATGGTGCCGGCGCCGTCAAATTTTGTGATTAAGTTAAAAAATACTCGCGATAGCTTGCTGCCAACTAAATCAAAACTGAAATGTATGGCAACTTTGGAAAATTTTCTTTACTACAAAATGAACAAAAATGCGTCGTAAATTTCAGAAAAAGTAAGTATTTCTTCGTAAGTGTATTGAAAAATGTCATTTGATACACGTGGGGATTTGTCACTGCAGCAGAATTTCGCCTCGGTTGCAAAGACAAACTTTCCCCACTTGTATCAAAATGTACTATTCCGGTATGAAGGCTAGAAGGAACGGGGTGGGTCTTTTAGTCAGTAAGAGTCTGACACTATCTCCCGCTCCGCCCAAGGGCGGGGGATGTCAATGCATGATTTTTCCAACCATAAAAAAAAGGATAATAGTAGCCTATGCACTCATCATGGTCATAATCACCATTTCAACTGAAAGCCGTCCACATCCGGTTAGAGGTCTTTCCTAAGAGTCGCCGCAACAACCGTTCCTGTGCCTCTTGCATCTATCGAATTCTTGTCACCCTCATCCGGTTTTTGGTCCACCTAGTAAGTCCTTTTACCGATACTGTTCCAGTTCGCAGTATTTACTACGGCTTATAGTTCCTTGAACCATCTGGCCTAAATTATGTGAACGCACCTCTCGTACCCGCCTAAGCGGCAGTACGCAATTCTGTGCATTTATTTGCGGCCAACAGCGCCCGGAAAGCGCGCGGCTGACCTTTAAATCCATTTTCTTTGCGAAATATTGATTGATTTACACATGCAATGTTCACTTTGAAGAATATTTAACCACCAATTTTTATGTGTAAAAATGTTTCTAAAGATCCAAGCCGTTTCGAAGGAGTAGGGAAAAGTTGCGAAATTGCTAAATATTTTTTTTTAGACAAAAGTATTAATAGCACGAAAAAATCTAATGTTACTAATGTTGTTCATGAATCTATAATAAACATATATTTTTTTCAAACCTACTAACCTGGCCGTTACCGAAGAGTAGGCTTCAGAAAGTCACTGTTTTATGGCACTTTTCGGGCGCTTGGGCCTTAATTCAGAACCTTTCGGCTCCATCGAGCAATATGCTCTGCGCTTTGCCACATAAGTTTTACGATGCTTCAGGCTTTGTGGATAACCTTGATTTTTCTATGAATTTCTTCATTCTTTTTTTTTTCTTCCTAGCTCATCGTGCTGCGCTGGTGCTGCCGCGGCGGCTGCAGAGAACTTCAAGCGGCGGAAATATAACGGCCTCGTCGGCAGTTATATTTTTGAGCCGTTTGGGGTTGAAACTCTCGGGCCGTGGGGTCCAAGTGTTCATATGCTTTTTAAAGAATTGTCAAAACGCTTAATTGACGCTTCGCGTGACCCAAGGGCTGGCTTCTACCTCGGTCAGAGAATAAGCATTGGCATACAACGTGGCAATGCCGCCAGCCTTTTGGGCACACTTCCAGTCGACAGCGATGCGGAGGAGTTTTATGACGTCATATTTAGCTAGGCATTTAGTGTATATATATCATTTTTAATTATTTAAGTTATGGTTTAATTTGTTTAATTATAATAAATCTTCATTCTTGATTAAATCACGGTCGGAAACTCTGAGCATGGTACTCTCCATTGCCCTTTGGGGGACTTTAAGCCTTATAATGAGGCAAATTGTGTGCGCCCACGTATCAAAGTCATATGTCACATTGTACCTACAACAAGCATTAGTCATGAGACTTTCGTCTTAAGACCTGTGTTAATGGGAAGGTAGGTAGATAGGTAACAAGAAAATGTTACGTAGTATCTCAAATGCTTTCGCCGCCCAACCGAGTCGGATTCGACGGTTGACCTCTATGAGATTAAGCGATCGAGTAACTTTCTATGAGTAACAGGTTTTTTGTCGATTAGTCGATTCGATACTTCCAGAAATTTCGTTTACAAATAGGTTAATCAATTTTAAGTAGGTACTTCTTTGTACTATAGGATGAGGTAAGGTTTTTTCTAAGTATCTATTTAACCGTGGACATTATTGCCTGTGCCATTTTTTTAAAGCCCCGACGGAAAAGAGGGGTGTTATTACATAGTTATTTGTTAATATATTTTTTTAAATTGGCATCTCAATCGAGCTCCCATTTTGTCAACTATTTATCTGACTGCTATGCCAGAGGACGTGGGTTCGATTCCTACCCAGGACATATTTATCTATAATGTTTGTATTTAGATATATATAAGTATGTTTGTCTAGAACTCTAACATAAGCTCTGCTTAGCTTGGGACTAGCCGGCATTGTGTGATAGTTCAAAAAAAACAAGCACTTTCGAAATGTCAAGAAAGTCAGTCTTAAAAATTGTACTAATTGCACATTCTAAAACTTAGATCTCTATGGAGAAGAATGTGAAAGAAACTCCATGGACAATCTTTTCAATCACATAACAGATGAAAGAGGTTAGAAGGGCCTTGGGGGCGGTGCAGGCGTACTACGAAGTAGGGCAATGCTGTTAGTTCAACTACCAATAGCAAACTTACGATCTAAGTGTGCGTAGTCTGTTAATTGTGTAATGCGTGTTCGTATTGCCTGTAGTGGAGTTAAAGGGTGGGAGACAAGCAGCGACACTCGTTGTAGTACAAATCGGAAAGTATTTCTTTCAACTTTTCTGTGTTTTCAATCATGTTTTGTTAATACAAATAATTCGTAATAATGCTGTTGGAAGAAAAATTATGTTGCTAACAGCACATTATAATTGACATAAACGTGACTGCAAAACTTGCGTGTTATTGATAATGAAGATCTATAAGATAAAATTAAATATCCATTACGAGTTTCTTATCTAATCCTGGCTTGCATTGTAAATAACCACTCATGTATACATATAATAAATCTGTAGAAGAACTAAAAAAGTTGTGCGCGCATCACGTGAAGTGTACGAAATCAATGTAGATAACTTATAAACATTAACATTGTATGTAACTTGATTTATTACTTACGCTTTGTTTCATCGCAATCGGTTGGTTATATCAAAAGATATACTACATTCATTGACTGTTAGGTGGTATGAAGTTCGCCTTCAATATGCATTACATACATGTAGTGAATTTTTGTTTCGTATGATTTTGTGCGAAAACGAGAGAGTACTGCTGACAAACTACTGTATAGTTCGATAGATATTATATTAAGATTTGATACGTTTTCGTTTCATCCAAATGACATTTTAGACTTCTGGTAATGAGATGACAGAATGTCACTATTAAGATCCGTAGGAGTATTTATTCCTGCAGGGTTTTTTTGT
Source organism: Mythimna ferrago (assembly GCA_910589285.2). NCBI lineage: Eukaryota > Metazoa > Arthropoda > Insecta > Lepidoptera > Noctuidae > Mythimna > Mythimna ferrago. The sequence continues at coordinate 11,494,183 of OU342690.1, read as the reverse complement.
GGGTAAAAATCATCCAACATGACATCCCCCGCCCTTGGGCGGAGCGGGAGATAGTGTCAGACTCTTATTGACTAAAATACTCACCCTGTTCATTCTTGCCTTTCATACCGGGGCTGAGCTACCTTTCGGAGCTAACTCTGGCCCCAGTAGGCTTTGACCAAGCAGGGCTCCTGCTGTTGCTGACAACTCCTTGAGGCGACGACTTGGGCTCGGTCTGGACAGTTACCGGACGGTCGGACAGCGAGCTATCCATTGCTCGCCGTCCGCAAGCCCACGCCTACGGTGGCCGGATATCGGGTTCGGAATCCCGGCAGTGCCGCGGCAGCTGGGGCGCTGTGAGCGCTGCCGTTACCGGATGCGGTCACCCTCCTCCTTTGCGAGCATTACTGCTTCGCAGAAGTCGGCGACCGCCTGCCACTCCTCCTCGCTCCGGACCATGGCCTGTACCAAGGCCCGCCGAAGATTTGTTGTGTAATAAAATAAAGACATAATACCCAATCATTTGTGATGGGAACAGTCCACATAACAAAGTACTCGTAATAGACCATTTAATAAATTCATATAGAAGTCAACGGATAATATAATTCAATTCTTCGTATAGTTGAACAAGAAAAACCCGATGATTAGCGGCCATTGTATTGAAGTCAATTATTGTCATCCTTTCCTCTCACCGTTCAATTATTAGTGTATTTTTTAATTATTTAATCCAAGAGTTTTTCTAAGAAAATTAAATTCAAGGATGTAACTACTTTTTTTTTAAGTTACCGTAAAACATGGCAACTTTGCCCATAAATTTAAAAAATAAATGCTTAATTAATGATATTTTGGAAAATTTTAATAAATTGATTATTGTTTCGGTGCCACATAATACTATATGCTCATGTTTCGATACACAAAACTAAAAATAGTAAAAAAAAAGCATATTTATTAGTGAAAATAACAATTATAGGTGTTGGGCAAAAAATCATATACATTTGGTAACTTTGCCCACATTACAGATCTCCGTTACTATGGACTATATCACTATTCGAAAAGGACTGAATGAAAATACTGAGCAATGCAATAATGTATTAAATTATACGCCAAATATTCACATTCCTTGACCCTTAAAAATGAGTGGGCAAAGTCAAAAAGCCTTCTAGAACATTTTTCGTACAAAATGGCGATTGTTCAAGGGTTGTCACCATTGACAATACTTAACTATTTAATAATTTTTAGTGTGGAATATTATAATATATTATAATGATAAATTAAAAATAATATAACATCATTTTTTACATAATATGCTTTATTTCTAAAGTGTTCAAAAACTAAAAAATAATTTAAAAAAAAACTAAAAAGTATGTACCTATCTCGGTCTTTGTTTTTATATGAAAATAACAAATAACACTAAAAGTTGTAATGAGTTTTACAGAAAAATTATATTGCATACTTAAAATTGCGATGACTCATCGCAATATTAACTATGCAATATAATTTTTAATAATTTTAAGTACCTATAAATATTAGGTACTTACTTATCTTTTATGTTATTGTTATATAATATAATCAACATTTAGCGTAAATTAATTTGGATACATATCTACACTGACGGACAAATAAACTGCAACAAAGTTCAGGATTAGGTACTAGTATGCAAAGTTTTTAGATTAAACTAAATGAAAATGTCGAGACTACCCATTATTAAAAAAAATGTAAATTTATAAACAGAACTGCAGTAAAAGATAAAATTATAGCCGGGAAAATAAAATTTGAATAACTTTCATAGTACTTATATTAAAAGTTATTGCGTCTTGAACTTGATGCGATTTATTAGTCCGTCAGTGTATTCATAACTATCCGCATAGAAAAAAAACTGATAAAACAATAGACCATGTACACATTCAACGTCCCATCTAAGTCTCATCTAAATACAAATACATATAGTTTTTAAGAACCTAAAACCAATCAACAAAAAACTTTAAAAACACAGTCAGAATTTGGAAGATACGAGCCCTCGTATCTTAAATCCCGACTGTGTTTTTAAACTTTATATGTTTACCAACATTATTAACTGTTCATCAAATCCGAACCCTCCTTTTTTTTACTAGGTTAAAAAATGTACCTCGGGTGACAACCCTAGTGAAAAAGAAACGTTGGGCAATGTTGTCAACGATATTCAAAAAATATGCTTGTGACTTTGCCCACCGTTATATTTTATGATTATACGACGCATTTAGCGAAGAAAACTAGTCTATATTATTCATTTTCAATGTAATAACGGATGTATAAAAATTACTTACCTGCGATAACTCCAAGTAGCACTTCTCGAAAAAGTTTTTTTAAAAGATTTTGCCCGCAAAAAAACACTCTAACTTCAACGACGTCTGACAGACAACTGAAGTAACATCTGTGACAGCGCGTCACACAGTGTTGCCAGAAAAATGATGAATTTTTTACCATAGACAAAATGTTCTTACTAACTATAGACAAATTTGGTATGTATTAAGTTTTTAAAAAAATACACAACTGGGCAAAGTCAAAGGTCGAGGGCAAAGTTGCCATGTTTTACGGTAATCATCAAATAATTTCTCTCGCTCTGGGTGGGGCGAGAGGGAGTGGCAGACTTTTACTGACTGGATTGTTCGAAAGAGTTACCTTGCTCTGCAAAAGGCAACTGAAGGGACACAGGTAGGTTTTATGCAGTAAAAATTCTGATACACCTTAACGCTACAGGGAAAGTTATTTTTTCATTTACTTATTTATTAGGATCGCCAACATTCGAGGCATTGGGAATGTAACTTGTATATAATATAACATTGTTCAAAAGACACAAGATTAGGTAATTGAATATCATTGAATAAAATATTATCAATGGAACAAAATCAAATAAAATATTGGCAATAATAATCGAGGCGATAACCGAGGCTTACAAATCTTACAATATGTATTTCTCAATTTATCTTGTAAAGGTCCTAAAAACCTTTATGTGAGCGATCCCACTTCAGAAGCGTGAATGTAAAGAAAACTTAGGAGTCTTTAAGTCGAGAGTGAATAGGTTTATTCTAGGCAAGCGTGTTTCATCGTCGACCACATCATCGCTTACCATCAGGTGAGATAGTGGTCAAACGCAAGCCTATCATTAATAAAAAAAAAAAAAAAAAAAAACACAATTTAAACGGCTTTGGTCGAATATAAAATTATAGGTCAAGTCAAACCATTACAAAGGTTCGACGGCTCAGCCTGGGTAGGGTCGGAGGACACGTGGAGCACACAGTTGAGGTGTGCCTTGCTTGGGCAGACCATCGCCGTGCCCTCGTGGGGATGGTCGGCGGCGGAGACCTCTCGCGCCGGGCCTTGATTTAGGCCATGGTCCGTAGCAAGGAGGAGTGGCAGGCAGTAGCCTCCTTCTGCGAAGCAGTAACATTAGCAAAGGAGGAGGCCGACCACATCAGGCAACGGCGCTCTCGCCGCCGCCGGGATTCCGATCCCGATTTCCGGCCACCGTAGACGCGGGCTTGCGGACGGCGAGCAATGGGTAGCTCGCTGCCCGGTAACTGTCCAGACCGAGCCCAAGTCGTCGACGGCGCGCACTGTTCCCGCGCATCTCAAGGAGTTGTCAGCAACAACAGGGGCCCAGTTGGGTCGAAGCCTACTGGGGCCAGGGTTAGTTTCGAGAGGTAGCTTAGCCCCGGTATGAAGGCACGAAGGAACGGGATGGGTTTTTAGTCAGTAAGAGTCTGACACTATCTCCCGCTCCGCCCAAGAGCGGGGGATGTCATTAGACGATGTCAGAAGTAAATATTTATTATTTACGTTCTGACGCTTCCCAGGCACGGGTCTTGTGGTTGTGAGGTCTCGTTCCCTGATTCTCGCCATAGTACGAGCATATGGTCACAAAATAGATAGGTACAGAAGACAATCTCATGTATGTACTCCACTTTTTATACCTACGCTCGGTGGACTAATGAGCGTTCGAGCCGGAACTGTTCGACGAGTGGTCCGAGACGCGACCGAGACATTGTGTCCGTGAGCGGGTCTATGTGTGCGTTGCTCGAGCGCGCTTTGTATGTAGATTGACTTCTGTACCTATCAATTTTGTGATATGGTGGAGGTGTGCCCCGTTTTTGCGAAGCACCGCGCCGCCGTGTGGTTTGGAAAATTCTTGATACTAAAAAACCGGATAAGGCCGAGTCAGACTCGCGCTCTTCTTTTGTACAATTACGAATCGAGTCTCGAAAATTTTTCCGAATTGCAAAGATGTTGGAATTGCTATGTTGGTGTACAATAGTTTGCTTTATTTTATTCTAAGTAATTTTTTTTGTGATGTATTCACATTTTCCTATACTCGTTCTATGAGACCTTGATTCATGCCAAATTCGGGTTGGGATTTCCTAGCGAGGATCAAAATAACAGTTTAAACGGAGCTCGGAGCATAAACGGTCTTCATCTTTAAATGTCGTTGACTTAGTTTATTGGGGTAGCAGATCTGAGTATTTAATATTAATTTCAGTTTCATACCTCTCGTGTTCCTGTGAAAAAGGGTCTTGACAGATGGACAGACGGACAAATAGACAACAAAGTGGCCCATAAGGGTTCCGAAACCAGAAATGTTTATTTCAAATAAACTCTTTACAGGCACTTTTAAATTGTTAAAATGTTGGTCAGTCAAAAAAGGTAAACTAAATCCGTTTTTGCCGTCTTAGGTACAGCACCCTAAAAAAGGGTCAACTACTCAAATATTTTTTTTTTATTTTTTATTCCACAACTATCACACAACGCCATCTAGTCTCAAGCTAAGCAGAGCTTGTGTTATGAGTACTAGACAACTGATAAACATACTTATATATTTCGAAATACATACATACTATAGATAAATTACACCCAGACACAGGACAAATGATCATGCTCATCACACAAAGATTTGTCCTGAGTGGGGAATCTAACCCACGACCTCCGGCATAGCAGTCAGGGTCACTAACCACTAGACCTACAGGCCTGTCTAAACTAAATGGAATTATTGTTATATTCGTTAGTTTCTTCTTTACCCAAGTCTTAGTCTTAGAAACTACTAGCCCAAGGAACACATACCTGCCACCGTCTCCATGAAATAATCCCGGTTATTTCAGTCAGCAATAAATCTAGAACTGGGCCATACTTCGGTTGCACCACAGTGGATACCTGGGTACACAGACCTGCTGGTATTTCACCTTGAGTTATAGGAAGATAATAAATAGATATGTCGAACTGTGCATCCTGACTATGGTGACCAGGATTTTCTTCGAATTGAGAACAGTCTCAGTTCAGTCAGAAATGGACAGCCTTTTCTAAACAGAGGCTGTGTTTCCTGACAGCTGTCTTTAAGTCAAGAGTGAATAGGTTACTTCTAGGTAAGCGTGCTCTATCTTCGACCACATTATCGCTTACCAGCAGGTGAGATAGTGGTTAAACGCGAGTCTATCCATATTAAAAAAAAAATAGTCCTGAATAATTTTTGACCAAAGAATCGGACAGATCTTATTTTAATGTGTTTATAATAGTAATTTTTATTCACCTAGCTGAAACAATTACGTATTGGTTACTTTTTAAATGATAGGCGACATCGCGGAAGATCAGAACAAAGGTGGAATGATGAATTTGAGTTTTGTCAGAAGGCGTGCCCCAAAATAACCGAACAGACTTTTGTGAAGATTGAAGGGTGAGTGAGCTGCCTTCGCCCAATACAGGGCATAACGGTCTAGCTACATTTTAGATTAGATTCACCTAGCTCCACGTACCAGAAGATGCAGCGTTGGACGGCCTCTAACAATGAACCAATGACCTGTTAATAGTCGAGGGAATCAGATGGATGTGAGAAGCACAGGGCCGATCGCTATGGCGACATTTGGGGGAGGTTTATGTCCAACAGTGTATGTCTTTCGGCTGTAATGATGATGATGATGATGATGATGATAATGAAATTCACCTAAAAGTACTTTGATGGATACGATTTCCATAAAGGAAAATCACCCTACCTGCTTTGCTTCCATCTATGACGTCCCTTTTTGTGGAACACGAGAGGCAACTGAAGAAACACTATAGTGTGTATATTGGTTGTAGTCGGTAAAAGTCTGTAACTCCCTCTTGCTCCATGTCAAAAATAAACTCCATATCTATACAAACCATATTCTTTACAATGAGTTACTTAATAAAACATTATCCCATTTATTACCCGCCATCATATCCCCCCTAGCTGCACACAAACCGGCGCGCGCGCATACTTGACAGCGTGCCAGCTGTGTCACGGCGCAGCTCTATTTCAACGGGCTTGCGAAAATGTATCAATGGCTGCCACTGCGCCGACTTCGTTTACGATACATCGTAGTAATGAGCCCGAGTTCATTTGTGAGATAGTTCTGATGCAAGAACTTGTGTAAATAAATAAAGCCGCAAATACATATTTTACACCAGCCGCCACTGTAGGCGTGTAAGGGTCAACTCACACCAAAAGAGCGTCGAAGCGCAGCGAAGCGGAGCGCAGTTTCAGTGTCATATGAATTTTAACTTTATTTTCATTTCTATAATACTTATTATCGCATGAGAAACTCGAACGAGTCGCGCGGATGCCCGCGGCGCCGCGGGAATTCCAGCGAATTCTTTGAACGGTAAACGGGTCGCTGCCCTTCGCCGCTCTTTCGGTGTGAGTTGACCCTAATGGGTAGCTCGCGGTCCGGCAACTATCCACACTGAGCTCGAGTCGTCGACTTTGCAGCATTTCCGCCCGCGCCTCATGGTGATGTCAGTAAACTATAGGGGCCCAACTATAGCCCACTGGCTACGACCCTGATGAAGGCATTGGAATGAAGGCATAGGAGTGGGTTTTCGTCAGTCATTGGATGATTTCCCATAAAAAATACATGGATACTATCTATTAAATTGTTTTTTGTTTTGTATAGTGTTTTATACTGTATAGTATTTTTTTTATTATTATTGATAGGCTCGCGTTTGACCACCATCTCACCTGATGGTAAGGGATGATGTGGCCGAAGATGGAGTCCACTTGCCTAGAAGTAACCTATTCACTCTTGACTTAAAGACCCCTAGTTGTAGCTATCAGGAAACACAGCCATATTTTATGCTTGTTCGTTAACAAAAGTTTCCAATTTACTTGCGCTTGCGCAATCTGATGGGTGCGTTATCCTCTTGCCCTTGTTCCAGTTTATTTTGGGCTAGCAGCTGCCAGCGGCTTCGTCCGCGTGAAAGCGGAACATTATCCCAAGGGAACATATTATATACTTCTGAAAAACTAATTTAGAAGTTTGATTCTTTCAAAGCTTGAAGGGACCGCAGACTTGATTAAGTATATGGCTTTAATTTCAACACGATACGTCGACGCGTTCTCGAGATAAAGGGTCTTGACAGACAGACAGACAGACGAACGGTCGGACAACAAAGTGATAAGGGTTTCGTTTTTTCCTTTTGAGGTACGGAACCCTAAATAGACATGGTAGTAAAATATCGTGGCAGTTGTAAATGCCGTGGGAAGCAGGCCAGCTAGGATGTCTTAATAGGCGAAACATATGCTATCTGTATACTCACGACTCAAGCACTGTTCAATATCAAGGCTGGTGTAACAGATGTCTATTATTTACCCACACGTATGAAGTTAAACAGAACATTTAAAATTCAGTGCAGTTTTGATCGCATTACTCAATAAAATTTAGAAACCACCATCAGCGCTGTGGACTCGTCGCACTATGCATTTTTTTTTTATGGTGGGAAAAAAACATGCAATGACATCCCCCGCCCTTGGGCGGAGCGGGAGATAGTGTCAGACTCTTACTGACTAAAAGACCCACCCTGTTCCTTCTAGCCTTCATACCGGGGCTCGAGCGCCCTTTCGGATAACCCTGGCCCCAGTAGGCTTCGACCCGGCTGGGTCCCTGCTGTTGCTGACAACTCCTTGAGGCGCGCGGGAACAGTGCGCGCCGTCGGCGACTTGGGCTTGGTCCGGACAGTTACCGGACGGCTGGACAGCGAGCTACCCATTGCTCACTGCGCACTATGCATGTCGCCACGACTTTATGCTGAGCGTCCGGCTGTTTTGTGCGGATGTGGCGTATACTTCCCAAAGAATCATTTTTTTTTATTCATTGTTTCTTTTTATATTTCCTGAGTAACTCTAAAGAGGCTCCTTTTTCACTCTCCTATCGTCAACATCGAGGATGGTGTAACAGCTAGTTGCTTCATCTAACGCAATCCAACGCGATGTTTGATGAAGAGGCCGAAAAAAAGAGAGATAATGCCTGAAAACTCCGCTGGCATTTGGTAATTCCGTGATTTACACTATATTTCACAAAACTTGTTAAGAAATACGTGTTTTTTTTTTAAACCCTCAAAAGTTTTTCAGAAAATTTGTCATCATTCAGAATCTCGATTAAATGTGCAAGGCTTCTATTGATGTACTTTCTTATACAAGGTGTCGTTTTGAAGCTGCAAAATATTTCAGGAGGTAATTATGTTAGTGATTCTCGACCCGAATCAATAATAAAATAAGTGGGTAATTTTTTTTTTTATCACCGCGCTTTTTTTCACACACACAAACACGGAACAATAAAGGGCGTTTTCACACACACTAACTCGCAACGATAGTTTCATAAATAATGTATCATCCAATCATCATCCCGCACGCCACACCCTAGCCACGCCCCCGCGGCCATCGATCAATCGATTTAGTTTAGTGTAATTAAAAAATTAAATAACAAGTATTACTGATTATTGACCAGGTATCGTTTTTTTACATGATTATTTATGAGTTTTATTATAACCTCCTGAAATATTGTGCAGTTTTAAAACTGCACCTTGTATTTTTAATATATAAGTCATCAGTATGCATTTAAGCGAAAGTTGCGGCATTACTTTCAGAACAAATAGCGGAGTCGTTTCAAAACCCCCCTTCTTCTACTTTATATAAATATATATGTAGGTATATATTATATTAAATATATATGTATGTCTATTTTAGTTATATATATACATTTGCACCCTTATTTTTCTTAATAATCCATTATTTGTTGTTTTTTTTTTGTGCACCTGCCATGTTTTTCTCTTCTCCACCCTAGGTTGAGTGGTAGAGAATGCCTAAGGCATTAAGTCCGCCTTTGGACATGTGCTTTGCATAAAGTTGTAATAAATAAATAAATAAAGTTCATGTAAAATAGCAAATCAGAGGTCTTTACTAGATCATCTTTACACAAATGTATGTTTTGATTTCTGAAGAAGCCTAGATAATATTTACAAGATACCTGTGTATCCAAAATATCTAGAGATTTATGTTTATTTTATTGTTAACTAATTTAAGATTTTTTTACACAAAGTATTAAACTGTTTGGTTAGCAACAAAAAAAAAAAGAGAAAGATGTGTAATAACATCATAATCACGTAAGAGCGGTTGTATGAAAATGTAACTCGAAAAGGATGCTCAACTCAAAAGTGACTGGGTTACTTCTAAGCAAACATGATCTCATGGCGGTAAGTCCCCTCTTTGAGGCGTGGCTGGAAAGACCTCACGGCGTCCTTACCTTCCGCATGACGCAGGTCCTCATCGGAGACATGGTTCGTTCGGGAGTTTCCTGCGCCGGATTCATGCAGAAGTGACGCCCGGGTGTCGCCACTGTGCGGAACGCCCGGAGGACACAGTGGAGCACACAGTCGAGGTGTGCCCTGCTTGGGCGGAGCATCGCCGTGCCCTCGTGGGGGCGATCGGCGGCGGAGACCTCTCACGCCGGGCCTTGGTTGAGGCCATGGTCCGGAGCGAGGAGGAGTGGCAGGCGGTCGCCGACTTCTGAAAAGCAGTAATGCTCGCAAAGGAGGAGGCCGAACGCATCAGGCAACGGCGTTATCGCCGCCGCCGCCGCAACCGGGATTCTGATCCCGATTTCCGGCCACCGTAGGCGCGGGCTTGCGGACAGTGAGCAATGGGTAGCTCACTGTCCGGCCGTCCGGTAACTGTCCGGACCAAGCCCAAGTCGTCGACGGCGCGCACTGTTCCCGCGCGCCTCAAGGAGTAGTCAGCAACAGCAGGAACCCAGCCGGGTCGAAGCCTACTGGGGCAGGGTTATCCGGAAGGGCGCTCGAGCCCCGGTATGAAGGCTAGAAGGAATGGGGTGGGTCTTTTAGTCAGTAAGAGTCTGACACTATCTCCCGCTCCGCCCAAGAGCGGGGGATGTCAATGCATGATTTTTTCCCACCATAAAAAAAAAGCAAGCATGATCCATCGATGGACACATCATCGCTTACCCTGGGGGTTCTTACCCACCCACTCATTGGAGTACTCTTGTGTTACTGAAGTTGCGTTATGAAGTGCTACTAGTAATGATAGCTGATAACAATTTGTTTGAAATCAATCTTATCACACTTCAGGAATGTGTCACGTCATCAATATTACACGACGGACTCGCATGGCCGTCAGAACCGGCTGTTATCTTTGGAAAACAATTGAAAACGTGTTTACATAATGAAACTAATAATGATGTTATTATACCTACTGACTACTTACTTAGACGGTGAGTAACAGTCCGTTCACGACCTTGCCACTGTGAGCGGTAGCTAAGTATCTACGGGGCGGCGAGCTGTAAGATCAAAAGTATTAAAATGTGCGCAGTGAAAACGCGCGCGCTTGCCGATTCCGCACTGCTTGCCGCGCGCCACTTAAAATCGAAGTCTTGACCAGGCCGAAAACGAACGTAAATAGTAGTTCTGTTACTCACCTACAATTACCAGAAGTCCTGGGGTCTTACCATGGCGTGTTAAAATGTCAAGCAAGTCGCATGACTGAAAAGGAGGGATGGAGATAGAAAACTCTTTTTTTTTCTCATAGGCCTACAAGGGCACTTATAAAACGTCAGAATCTATTCCACGGTTCCAAATTGGTCGTTGCCTATGGAGAAGAACCGGCAAGCAACTCCATAGTTACTATCTTTTAAAAAAGTGGTTGATGTTACACTTCGTAAAAGGACTGCTCTTGTCAACGTGATTACTAGATCATCGGTCCACTTAAGGGAAGCTTTCCAAAGCTGCTCCTTCTATCTACTTAGAAGGTGACGGTTCCAGGACTGCGGTTCTTTCGAACAATTTCGTAACTCTTTGAAAAACCTTATAAGCCAATTATGTGATTTTTTAATTTACTGCCATCTCTCGCTTAAAAAAAAATAAAAAATAAAATAGAGAACCTCGAGGGATAAAAAGGTGCGGTCTCCCTAATTTGTATACCATATTAAAGAGTACTTAATTAAAAAAAAAAAAAGAAAAAAAAAATAGCAGTGACTTTTAAAATAAGAACGATCCAATTCCCATCTCGCACAAGAAAAAGAAAACGTAATCGAAAAGATTTACGAATACAAAACATTCCGAGATCATGAGTCGACATACGCGAGTTACACGTGAATGTCTTACCCTCCTCAAAGCTTCCAAAAATACCAATTTATTAATAGGAGGACACCCTGTGGAAGTATGTGCAACATTCCTGAAGACATTGCCTTTAGTACACACGTGACTACAGGGCTAGTCGCGTGAGCATAGAGCATGATCTTTGTTATACGAAGCGATTAATCATTCAATGTTTGAAACCTACTCGATTAGTTTACCATTACATTCCTATAATCGATTACAAAATCGATTTCCTGATGTGTTATGTGGTTTTGAAGTGTGATTCGTGTTTTTGGATTCTTTGCATGGTTCAGAAATGTGGAAAAAGCTTTGAACATTGTACATCATGTACATTTTAAACTTCAAATCATTAGCTGCGCAGTAATTCTTTTAAGATCATTATGGCGAATGCCTATTGCGAATTTTTTGCCAGTATACGCGATAGTTTGAAAGGAACAAACAGAGTGGTCAACAAATTTTGACCGTACATTGATCATGATTAGTTGAGGCCGGGACCCTCTTTTGTGTCATGCTTCCCTGGTACACGTAAGTGATATCATATTGTACAAACTACATATGTACCTACGAGTACATCTTAAACTTCGAACCATTAGCTGCGCAGTAATTACGAGTATTTTTAAGAATCAATATGGCGAATTCGTATTGTGAATTTTTTTTCAGTTTACGCGATAGTTCAAAAGGAACGCTAAGTTCAGAGTGGCCAATATTTATTTTAACCGTACATTGATCATGATTAGTGAGGCCTCCCCTATTTTGTGTCATACTTCCCTGGTACACGTAAGTGAGAGTTTCAAAGAAGTTTTACATCCGATCTTCTTTCCATCAAAACAAACACAAATCATGTAATTCATCAATGACATGACTTTTGGCTGGCAAGATTTGTTAATTTTTTTTGTTTGAAGTGGGAAATGACTTCTCTCATTCTAGGGTGGAGTGATAGGATATGACAGACTTTTTTTTACAGACTAAAATGACACCCATAACATGTTCCTTCAGTTGCCCTTTGCGTTCTAGAACCACGAGTTTCCCGAGATTTGTTACCTATATGTTAATAAAACATATACTTACTGTCCAAAGTACCAGGAGTATATAGGAGGCTAGGTGTGTCACCAACACAAGGCTGAGTTTGTGTTAGTTCAGTACAGAAGTAGCCACAGTTTGTAAACGGTGAGTGGAACGTGTGTACACTCGTGAGCGTTGACACACCTTTGTCTTTAACCTGCTGGCTATTTGGCTATTTTTAGTAGTACCTTTTGAGACTCACCCGACTTCTGATAACCAATAAAGGCGATTGTGAAAGGGTAAGCTATTTTTGTAACTACGATGGACTTTTTTTAAGATAAAATTTTATCAGCGGAGCGGGAGGGCGAGTCAGACATTGACTGACTAAAACCCATTCCTGTTCCTTCTTTGCCTTTGTTCTAGGGCCCTGGGGTTCACTTTCACTTATCCCAAGGCCCAAACCTGTTATTTCCTTCTCGTTCCGGACCACGGCTTGTACCAGGACCCGGCGGGAGAGGTCGTTGCTGGTGATCCCCGTGAGTACTCGGTGGTGCTCTGGCTAAGCGAGGCACACCTCTACCTTATGTTCCACCATGTTCTCCGGGTGAAAGAACACACATACGGGTCGAATTCCTCATTAGACCTCATTTCGCACTGAACGTGTTAAAAACCGATCCAATTTAGAAGTTGTCGGATACATAAAATAAATCTCTCCAAGGCTGGATCTAGATAAATCCATCAGCGTTAACCGTTTTGCCATAAAACAGACATTGAACTCTTCTTCCGCATTAAAAATTAATAGCTTCCTAATACAGTAGTAAACAGCATGATAAGGTTAGGTAAACAAACCATTAGTTCAGCCTATTAATATTGTTTTACAATTACTTGTGGGTTTGTTTTTTTAGGCCTATATACGAGGAAATGTTTTGGATCGAACAGATCAATATTTTGCACTTGTGGAGTGCGGAAACCGGGATTAACCTAACGTCCTCAGAAAGAAGAAACTTCCATGTCCTAGAACCATTTGAAGACATGTGATCTACCAATTAGTACTAGTCCCGCGTGGTGGATTACAGCCCATCCCCTCTTCTAGAGAGTGATTATATAAACCGATGGGTTTGCAAGCGGCGCGGGTGCACTATCACTATTGTAGGTAAGGTACATGAGACAACGGCATTACGTGGCTAAGCGTCCCCGCACAGGGGCCTCAAAAAAACGCTAGAAGCGGCCCCAAAAAAAAAAAAGCTAAAAGCGGCCGCAAAAAAACAGCTAAAGCAAGCCACACCTTGTGTCCGGAAAAGCTTGTCCGGAAAAGCGTTTTTTTGTGGCCTATGTGCGGGTACAGTAACAGCTGAGTGGCGCGCTGGCTGCAGCGCGAAAAGCTGTTTTGTCATTGTGATAAAACTAATGAGTATAAATAAAAGTTTCTTTTGGGAAAGTTGTTTATAATCATGAGTACAATAACGTGTATAGTCTGTCTAATAAGCAGAGGTCGGAATTAGGTAGAGTTATTCATGTACTTACACTGATTTCCTACAACATTTCATACAAAGAGCAGATTTTTTTTAATGACACTATCAGGAATTTAGCAGAAAAAGTTCTTCCTTCATTAATGACGAGGAGTTGACGTGGAGGTATCTTATTCAATGAAAAATACTAATAAAAATTGTACGTTAATTATATCTTTGTTTTATTTGCTTTTCTATCTCTGAGGTTTTTATTATTATTTATTTGTAATATTCATGGCTATACGGGATTTTTCATTAGAAATCCCGGGAAGATCCATATTAATATCAACATTTCGATGCAAGTACATGAATAACTCTACCTAATTCCGACCTCTGCTAATAAGTCAACCGACTTGGGAATTTTGTATAATATATTTTAATCATTTAAAAAATACTTATATTCGATACTTTTTATAAGGTTCTTCTGTTAGTAAACAATGATCTCTATTTCTTAATCAACCTTGATTATTGAACCCCTGTTGACTATCTTCAGATTTCATTAAATCCTAATAATTACCCAAGTTGTTTAACTTATTAGACAGACTCTATAAATATCGGTCACTAATTATCAGTAACCCTATATGCATATGCAGGGCCGAAGCCTACTGGGGCCATGTGTTAATTCCCGAAAAGGAACCCCGGGGTCCTGGTACGCTAGGCAAAGAAGGAAATATAGGTGTGGTTTTAGTCAGTACTAGTCTAATGCACCCTTTCCGCCCTAGAACGGGAGAAGTCATTTTATAACTATTAATTTTGGATGATTTACCACTTCAAAAAAAAATACATCTATGGCCTTCTGCGTGTAGGGTTAAATGAAGTTCTTAGAAACCCACAAATACACTGACCATATTGGTGATGCTGATGTCCTTCAAAAGGGTTAAGTACCTATTCAGACCCGGCGTTCAAGTATGACCTGCCGCGACGATATTTTCGTGGAATATTACCGAGGAAACTTAGTAAAGTGACCATAATATGCTATGTATGGCCAATCCACCGCTTACTTTAAACCAACCATACGAAATAATCTTATTTCGAATATAAGTACCGATTAAACGGACAGTAAAAAAGGTTAGTTAAATGTCTAATCTTATTTCGAACTAGTTAACTTATACTAATTTTTGCCCACGGCTTGAAAGCAGCTTTCTATCGGTAAAAATATTTTAGCAATCAGACCAGTACTTTCAGAGATTACCTCCTGCAAACAAAAAAACAAACAGCCTCTTTATAATATTAGTGTGGATGGAGTCTAAGTTTTTGGAAATCACGTTTTATCGAATGTTTGGTTTTAGGACATGCTGATTTCTTCATAATGTCGCCGTCCGCAAGCCCGCGTCTACTGTGGCCGAAAATCGGGATCGGGATCCCGGCGGTTCGGTCGTGATAACCGATGTTCTTCGCGTGTGGCCGCCTCCTTTGCTAGGTTCCCTATCCATTTGCATAAAATTTTAAGACCTAATATAACTTAGCATAATTTTGTTTGGCATAATTATATTTTCGCATAATATAATTACGCATAACAGCTTACGCATAATTTTTTTAAGCATAATTTCTCTAACCATAATAATGATTAAGCATAATATTCTAAAGCATAAATTTATTAAGCATAAAGTTCTAAAGCATAACTTTTTTAAGCATAATATCCTAAAGCATATAAGCATGAAGCAAGCAAGCATACAGCATGCAAGCAAGCATGCAAGCAAGCATGCAGCAAACAAGCAAGCATGCAGCATGCAGCATTCAAGCGAGCATGCAACATGCAGCAGGCAGGGTTTCTGTCACGGCTCCGGCGCTACGGGCCTCCGGCGGCCCCTCGTGATAATCGTCGCAGACGGCTTTCGCTCACCACCGCAGCTTCTTCTTGTTGGCCGGCTCCACAGCCCGCGGGCCGCCTCACCCCTACGCGCCTACGCGATTTTAAATTACACTCTAGGGGTAGGACAAACAAGACTACGTGGAGTCGGTTTTACAGCAATTCGGTTCTGTCACTAACTTTTGTTGCACAGCATATTAAATTTTTAACCAACAATATTATTTAATTGTTACAGAAACTATAGCAAATTGGTTTGATCAGAATTATGTATGGGGCACTAAAATTTGTTATTTATATTAATTGTATGCCTAAATATTATTATGCTAATAGTCATTAGACCTACTAACGTTATGCTAATAGTCATTAGGCCTACTAACGTCATGCGAATCAAATTTATGCCAAAACAAATTAGTCTTTAAGATGATTATGCCAACATAAAATGTATGCCTAAAAAAAATATGCCGAAATATTATTATGCCAAAACAAATTGTGCCAAAATCGTTATGCCGAAGTATATTAGGACAAAGAACATTATGCGAAAAGAAGCGATCCCTCTTTGCTAGCATTACTGCTTCACGGAAGGAGGCGACCACCTGCCACTCCTTCTCGCTCCGGACCATGGCCTGTACCAAGGCCTAGCGCAAAGATCACTGCCGCCGAACGTCCCCACGAGAGCAACCCTCCTTGAGCAAAATAAGCTATTATTTTTAGTGACTAATGGCCACCCCCGCTAAGTAAGTTCACAAGGAGATGAGTCTATAACTACTTCTAGCTGCGGTCTACAAGGATTTCCATTCAAGTCTATTTTCTATAGAAACTACTTACTGCCTACGTCTAGCACTAAGAATACCACCAGGTGTGGGTTTCTACCAGGTGTGGGAGACATTATACCTATACAAAGTTTAATACCTGTCGATAGTGATGTTCTCGTAAACTGTTGATTTTAATAGTTCCTGTGATGTTTTATGGGTTTGAGGGAAGTTAGAGTAATCTTCAGTCTGGCTGAGAATCAAAACGTTCCGGGTGCAAACAACAGGCTAGTCATTGCTTAGTTCATTTTTAGGCATTGCAACAGATTTTCCTTTAAGTCTTTAATCTACTTACATCTTTTTTAGCTTCACTGTCTGACCGACGTTTGACTAATCAAAAATGCCTGCAAATGATATATTTGAAATAAATGCTTTTGATTTTGTTAAAGTGGGAAGTAGTCTCAAAAATTTGAAGGTGGTTTTATTGGGTCACGTTTACCATGAGGACTGGTTTCAGGAAGGCGCGGGAGAAGGATGTTAGAACGGACTTGGGAGAGGCCTTTACCCAGCAACGTGTACAGAAATAGTACATTTTGATAAGAGTGGAGAAAATTTGTCATTGCGATTGAGGTGGAATTCGCCTGAGTAGCAGGCGACGGTGGTGTTATGGAATCACAGCCAAATTCATTAGTTTCCAACATAACTGTGTCTTGTATAGAAAAAAAAGTATTTTACAATTTTTCGCGATATTTTACAACCTCATGGCGTTTGCAATCGGGTGACATACAAATCTTTTTGCAAAGACAACGTACTTACTTTGGTAGTTTGTAGTACCATTTTTTTCCCGAACTTTCTATGCTTATTAGGTTATGTTACTTTCCAAGATATCCGCAGACGGAGAGGGTGGGTCCAGTTCAGTATGCTTGCCCTCATTCATATTGACGTCAGCATAACACTGTAACGTAAAGCAACTGTTTGTACTTATACTCTCCTAGTACTTAAGGCTTGCTTACACTTTCCTAGAAGCCGAATGAAACTGGATTTTACTCATGTAGAAGTACTATACTTACGTATAGTACCGTATAGTAGCCAAAAGTATCAATTGATCAAAGTTAAGCTAGATTTGCGAGGTCAGCCCGTGGATGGGTAGAGGGCTGTCATTTGTAGAAAAGAGGACAGACGTTGACGAGCAGTCAGTAATCCAGAAAATTGACCACTAGTCTCATCAAGGGGCAATAGTGTACCCATCCCACCCAGTAACTGAGTTGTGGAGAACAGTTTACCAGTTCCGCTGGAAAACAGCGAAAAAGTGCAATAAAGTTTATTCTATTCCGCCATATTAAATATTTACAAATAAAATAAGATTGCAAAAATCTTTAATTTCAGAAGTTGATGTAACTGAATTTGTACAAATACCGGCACGGATCTTGAGCGCTCGGCGTTAGAGTGGGGATCGCTTTGCTCATTCCATACATTGGCGAGCCAATCGTCTTCGTTGTTAGCGCAGGAAACGAATCACGAGTGACGTCTATGACACGATGGCGTGGCGAGCTTATCACTGACATTCCCCGCCCCCGCGTCTCACTTCGCACCACTAAAGAGACCGAATATTTGACTTCTGCGCAACTTGAAGCCAGCGCTCAAGATCCGTTCCGGTAATTGTATCTTCGTTTTATTTGACGCCGACTTCCGAAGTTAAATTAATTTTTGGATTGGTCTAATTTCTTTATACAAGCCATCTAATATTTTGTGTTTAGTACTCGTATAAATCTATGCTTATTAAACAAATTAAATCTACTTAAAACTATATCGTCTACAAGTTCTTGCCCGCGGCTTCGCCCGCGTACATGAATTAATTTATGTCAATCAGAAATAAAGGTAGAACTACACTGCGCACACGTGTGACACACACGCCGATCTGGGCGCGTCGGTCTCCATACATTTTATATGGAAACTAGACTTGTAGAGCTACACTTGATCCACGTCGTTCTACGCACAAATCAGGCGTGTTACACGTGTGCTTCAGTCTAATGTAGTTCTAGCTTAAATCAATGCCCATACAAATTAAATCTACTTACTATACGATCTATTAAACCTAGTCTCAAAGATCAAAACTGTAATTTATTTACGACCACCATAAATTGCAAGCCATAAAACTATACACAATTGGACTCTCCATATCGCGCGGTCCATATTTAGAACTATCTCAATAGAAAATGATTCCCTTCACCTTGACCGCTCAAATGATTTCGAAGCGTGGCAGTCATCCGTCATTCGAGTAGATTCTAATTTGACAGTAGCATCGTGTGCAATGTAAACGTCATGTTTCTGAACGCCTAAAAAGATAATATATTGTGCATTTGTATGTCTGTATGTATGTGTTGAATCTTTGTTAGGTTTATTTTGGTGTCGTTCGACGTCTGTATTAGTAAATTTTGATACCAATGCAGAAAGTTTGTCATTGCGACCGAGTGTGTTATGGAGCCGAGGCCTGCTGAGGGCTGCAACACTTTGCACGTGTATCAAACGACCTTTTTCAATACACTTACGATATGAATAAATGGGATTGACGCGCGCCTCGTGGGGCGCGACGCGCGCCCAGCTTGTTACGATAAATGTTATTAAAATTATGGCGGTGGAGAACACTCGCATTTTTCTCCACTGGTGCGGAAAACAGTCTATTGCGTGCCTAAAAACGATGGGATAAGAGCGGGTTTTCGAGTAAGTGTATTGAAAACATTATTGGGCATTGTATGTCTGTATGAGTTGGATCTTTGTTAGGTGTATTTTTGGTGTTGTTTAGTTATTTTTAGCTTCCTTTTTCTTTTTATGGGTGACAATTATAAGCCCTGCCCTTGGGCGGAGCGGGGGATGGTGTCAAACTTTTACTGACTTAAAAACCCACCCCATTCCTTCGTTGCCTTTCATACCGGGGCTGAGCCTCCCTTTCCGAAACAGAACATTGGCCCCAGTAGGCTTCGACCCTGCTGGCTCCCTACAATCCCATAAGGGTTTCGTTTTTGTCGACTTAGGTACGGAATCCAAAAATGTTACTGTACAGATTCCCTCATCTCATCATGACCTCAGCGGAATGATTGTGTTTTTTTTTTGTTATTTCACCATATGCCTTCCGTTATAAATTTCCTAGACGCGCTTTCTTCTAAACTAGGTGTACTTATGTCCCTTGATTGATTGTATAGAAGACCGTAAACATAAAACAACATTTCTAAAAATAACCAGACTCTCAAAGTGCTATATATTATCATAAATAACCATTATAAATCGAATTAAGTGACATAAACAATTTACGTTGTTAAAAGACGCGTGATCAATATGCCTTGTGCTATTTTGGCATCATTGTAATTATGGTTATAAGTGGTTTTTTGATTCAATCAGTACTGATGGTTACCAGTGTATACTGGCAACCATCAGTACTGATTGAATCAAAAAAGTGTAATGGCTCTTCTGTATGACGTTATTATTGGTTATGCTGTTTCTATGCACGATAGATTATAGCCAGCCTTTCGGTATTTTACGGGATGCATTTTGAAGAGTGTGTGCGGCAATAGGGTAGTTTCCAGTGTCAAAATAATTAACAATTCAAAAAATATTGGACACATATTTTTTCTTTTTTCGATTAAACAAAAAATAACAAAGATATAGTCCATTAAAGTTACGTGTGACGTCACCCCGTGCGAAAAACGGCGGTGTGACGTTACACGTAATTTTAATGGGCTATATATCTTTGTCATTTTTGGTTAATTTTTGGTTTTTTGGTTTTTGGTTTTTACAAATAAAAAAAAAACGTGTCCCTTGTTTTTGAATAATCTAAAAGACGGACTAATCCTCCATCGTCGGCCACATCATCGCTTACCATCAGGTGTGATTGTGGTCAAACGCGAGCCTATCAGAAAGACTACAGAAAGACTAGAAATGGTCTAAACGACTAAATCGCTACGATATCGTTACGGTTTTCATTACGTGAATCGGGCTACAGGTCGGAGTCGACGGCGAGTTGTGTTCTACGTGCGCCTTTTACGCCGCGTACAGATATCGCGAGGCGTGCGTCGCAAATGGTTTGTCTCGCATGCCTCGGGTTGTGTGGACGAGTATGCTCACAGTGAGCATTCGCGTTATACGATCGTTGCGAACGCTGCCTCAGTACGAGCCGTGTGCTCCGTGTGGACGGACAGTGTTGTTTGCTTTTTCTACTGACGAACACTGTGCGTGGTAGGTTGCAAGCTCAGCTTGAGCATGTGCCGTTCGGGATGCACGCATAAATATACCGTCGTATGTATGCCTCAGTTTGAGGCATGCGAGTCGAACCATTCGCAACGCACGCCTCGCGATGTCTGTACGTGGCTTTAGAGATGCCAGCAAAATGGACAGGGTCTGCTGTGGTGAGGGATAGTTCGAAAGAGTTACCGTGGCTCTGGAACAGCTGGAACACCCAAAACGGAAAAGTTGTAAGTGATTTCATAACTCAAACATCGTTATTTTTTTGGTGGTTGGGAAATCATCTAGTTTCTTCTCCTGCTCTATCGTGGAGCGAGAGGACGTATCAGACTTTTATTGGCTAAATAAACCTGTGTCCTTTAGTGACCCTTTGCGTTCTAGGCCCACAAGTTTTCCTTTCAGGAATTTCCCGTGGCCCTAGCGGGGCATCTTGAGGCAACAAACACTACGCGCCATCGACTACCCGGGTTTGGTCCTTACCGTATGGACGGACGGTGGGCTACCAATTGCTCATCGCCCACAAGCCTGCGCCTACGGTGGCCGGAAATCGCTCTGCGACCTATGGCCGCGGCGGGGTTGTGAGTTGAATAAAATTCTCTCCTTTTGTAACTATCTCCTACACTAACATTACTGCTTCGCAGAAGGAGGCGTCTGCATCTCATTCTCTCTCGTTTCGGACTATGGCCTGGAGCAAGCCTCGGTGACTCCACGAGATAATGTGCAATGACACTCCCTTTCACTTCACCCAAAGCCGGAGTAACACCTGATAATTTTCCACCCAAAGAATATTAAAACCCCATTCTAATAATACCCGGGTACGCAGACAAGGTAAGTTTTCCACAAGGCTCCGTCCGTCGACGCACCCAGTGTTGTCCGGTCATTCCACTCAGCCAATCGTGTGACTATTTATTACGGTACAGTCAACGGAAGATATACTTATTAAGTAGCACACTACGTATTGAAATAATTCTACACTTTCTGGAAAACTAACAATATTTGCATACGAAATAAATAAAATAAAATAACACTAATGTACGATTCCAATTGGTCGGTTTCTATGGAGAAGAACCGACAAGACAGTCCATGGACTCGTAATAGGTATTGTTCATAGATATATGGTATTGTTAGTACCATTCTTGTGCATTAATCCTACTGTCCAGTTTTATGCTACACTAGCTGTGCCCGCGACTTCGTTCGCGTGGACTACAGGATTTTGAATTTATTTTTTCTAAAATAAAAGTAGCCTATGTTACTCCTTATTACATCCGCTACCTGCCAAAAAAAGTCCCGTCAAAATCGGTCCAGCTATTTCAGAGATTAGCGCGGACAAACAGACAAACAGACAGACAAAAATAATAAAAAATGTTATTTTGGTATATATATGTACCGTATATGTATATATTCATATGCATGTAGTAAAAAGCAGTTAATTTAATATTACATACAGACACTCCAATTTTATTTAGATGTATAGATAAACGTGTGATCGGATTTAGATGAAACTTATAAAGAATGGAAGTAAAAAGTGACTTATAAACCATGTTTTAAATTAATAATAATAATCATTTTTATTTCGGATTTCCGGATCCATATATTAAATAAAATAGAAATAACGAGAATGGTAAGTAAAGTTTACATTAGGTAATTAATATAAGAATAACGTTCTTCTTCATAGAATTTTGCCTTTTGGCAATCGCCTCATGGCAACTTTTAAAATTAAAACTTGGTAGGTACTCGGAAAGACCAAGACTAGGAATAGGATAGAACTGCTTTACCAATCGATAAACTCCGATCACAGAGATCGGAGTTTTTCGGCCAAGGTTCGATAATATGCAAGTCACATGAGGATCGGCGGCGGAGACCTCTCGCGCCGGGCCTTGGTTCAGGCCCTATTCCGGAGCGAGGAGGAGTGGCAGGCGGTCGCCGACTTCTGCGAAGCAGTAATGCTCGCTAAGGAGGAGGCCGACCGCATTAGGCAACGGCGCTCTCGCCGCCGCCGGGATTCCGATCCCGATTTCCAGCCACCGTAGGCGCGGGTTTGCGGACAGTGAGCAATGGGTAGCTCGCTGTCCGGCCGTCCGGTAACTGTCCGGACCAAGCCCAAGACGTCGATGGCGCGCACTGTTCCCGCGCGCCTCAAGGAGTTGTCAGCAACAGCAGGGGCCCAGCCGGGGCGAAGCCTACGGGGCCAGAGTTATCCGAAAGGGCGCTCGAGCCCCGGTATGAAGGCTTGAAGGAACGGGATGGGTTTTTTAATCAGTTAGAGTCTGACACTATCTCCCGCTCCGCCCAAGAGCGGGGGTTGTCATTGGATAATTTTTCCCATCGAAAAAAAAATGGCACATAACAGAGCAGCAGATCTGAGCTCACAACCACCATGAAGAGCCAGGGAATGCGGTCGCTGTGGCCGAAATCGGCTAGATGGCATCATCATCATCACTTAACCAATGGCAATAAAGGACCTGCCGAACGCACAACCTTAACTATAGTTTTGCCTGCGCAGGCCGGTTTGTAGCTGCATGAGTTTTAACAACCAAATGCACTGTTTTTTGTACACATTCGTTTTTATATTAACTTTTATTTTTTATTATTATTGATAGGCTCGCGTTTGACCACTATCTCACCTGACGGTAAGTGATGATGTGGCCGAAGATGGAGCACGCTTGCCTAGAAATAACCTATTCACTCTTGACTTAAAGACCCCTAAGGTTGTAGCTATCAGGAAGCACAGACTCCGGCAGGGAATTCCACTCCTTAGCTGTACGCATAATGAATGTGTTTCCAAAAAGCTTTGTACGAATGGGTGGGATATCCACCATGTACCGATGGCGCAACGCCGTACGTCTAGTGGTCCGATGATAGAACGGACTTTCTTTAAGTACGATGATAATACCGATTAATTTATTAGATACCAAATATTTTTCACGCACGTTCCATAATGCTTAGCTATTTTAGATGCTGACTGTACTCGTCATGGATACTGTGGAAAAAGTTTTTTAATAAAGGCGTAGATAAGGACGGTGATCTGATGGACAAGACGCGTAGATGTAACATGTATCCTTATGAATTTATTCTTTATTTGGTTGAGTTAGGTGTGCAGCCAGATTTCAGGTATTTTTCACGAAAATTTAACGGTGTGAGAAAGGCATCTGAACGGGTTTCAAAAGTGCTTTGTTGTATTCTTCTTTTTTGAAACCAAGTTCAACGATCTACTGCGTAAGTTCAGCGATCGTTTAAAAAATCATTGGACATTTACTATTATTATTGAGACTAGATTACTTTGCGTATTTTATCTACGGGCTTCGATTGGCTGAAATTAAATTGTATTTTATTTATTTAGTTCTTTTATTCACACATTTTTAAATAATAATAAAAAATTCTCAATTTTCACAGTGCAAAACACAGAGCTTGTGTTATGAGTACTAGACTACTAATAAACACACATATTTTCTAAACACATACATATTACAGATAAATTAGGTACACCCAGACACAAAACAAATGAACGTGCTCATCAAACAAACATTTGTCTTGGGTGGGAATCGAACCTACGACCTCCGGCATAGCAGTCAGGGCCACTAAACTAACAGGACAGTCATCGGACAGTAAAAGCCTGCTTTCACAGCTTTTTGGCTATTAATTGGGTAAAAACCCACTCGTTATCACAAAGGTGTTTGCAAGCAAAGAGGTAAAGTTCTATGTCCTTCAATATTTTGAGGAGATAATAGCTTATATATAATTATATATAACTTTACTAACTTTTCCCCGAAGCTTCGCCACATTTTTTTTTCACAAAATATAGCCTTTGTCACTCAGGAATAAAGTAGCTTTATATCGGTGAAAAAATTTTAGCAATCGGACCAGTACTTCCTGAGATTCTTCTGCAAACAAAAAAACAAACTTCACCTCTTTATTATATTAGTGTAGATTTTCATAAACAAAAGTCCTTTCAAGATAAGATTGATACCGCCCCTTTAGTTTTTCAAAGTTATTTTTCCTTATTTTCAAGAAGTAGTTTCTATTCTATGATTAATCATTTAACATTCGCTTGCTACCGTCAGTTTCACTATCAAAATTAAGATTACAGGTCCTTAAAAAACTAAAAAAACACGCTTTCATAGCATATCAAACTAAAAAGTGTAAAATAATTTTCAATATAGGTAGAAAATAATAATAATGAACGAAAAATATTAATATCATTGTGAAAAAAGCGTGGGGCGCTTTGTGCCATATTTTTCGTAAATCGTAGTTATTTTAAACTATTCTTTTATTTTACACTAAAAAAAAAACAGATTATTGTATTGTCATCAGTCTTTGATGGGTGTGCAAAGTTTGAAGAAAATCTGATCGCCCAAAGTTGGTCAAAATCGAGCTCAAAGGCGTTGGTTACAAACATACAGGTGAAGCTAATATAAGCGTGTTAAATGTTAAAAAAAAGGTCCCGGAATTCTGGAATTCTGAGAAGAAATCTCAGAATTTCATGGAGTTATCCTCATAATAATCGGGATCAAATATCCCGGGAGCTTCGCCCATCCTAGGTCGGTGTTGTTTACTAAATGACTTACGGTACAAATGACCGGTCACTGCTCTCGTTAATCGCTCACAAACAATGATTCCTTTTTCCGTGAAACTGCTATACGTAAGTAGATACTCATTTTTGGAAGGCACGTTGTTTTTATCAGGAATCGTTGTGAGTGTAGTGATCGTTTTCTTTATCTTAGGAATTCTTTTATGAAAAATAAATTGATTTGTAGTTTATTGTGGATATCTAATATTGAAAAGGCTGATTTTGATTAGTTTCTGAGCACATTAATTGTAATGGTGCTCGACCTAAGCGGGGCAGATCTCCACTGTGTACTTCTCTGTGTCCTTTACCATTTCAAGGCAGAAGTCACCGCCATACCTTCCATTTTTAGATGACTTCCTCAAAAATGTTTGAGGTAATGTAATAGGTGATCCCGACCCCGAGAGGTGTGTGAGAATCACTCTGGGTGGAACGAGGGGATGTGTCAGCCTTTTTTCAACTAATCCCACCTGCTAACCATTAGGTGGGATCTCAATCAAGCACTAGTTTGGCACAAAACCTGTGTTCCTACAAATTACCCCTTGCGTTTCAGGATCGCGGTAATGCCTTGATCACACGTACCGAGTAATCGGGCGAGACAGTGCTCTCGGCCGAGTACTCGGTACGTGTAAACACAGCGCCAAGTGCTCGGCCGAGAGTTTATCTCTACAACTCGCTTACATCACTGTCTCGGCCGAGCAACATTTTACTGTCTCGCCCTTTTACTCGGTACGTGTGATCAAGGCATAACTCTTTCAAACAATTCCAATATCCTAGCGAGTTGATGCTACTAGTTAGTTGCGGAAGCATCATACCTACGCTGAAGATGTAGGTAGAACTCATGGCATTTCACCTTTTAATTTCAACGCCCCATAAAAAGCCAAGGGCGAGCTAAGTATACCATCACTCACCCGCCTCATAACTTACTTCGATATATTCTTTATGAAGGGTCATTATTTATTTACAAATATGGCGGCACTTTGAATACTTCCGTCACTGAGATAAATTTAAAGATACTTTACTTATTTAAGATCCTGTGTCCCCTAGCTGGGGCAGAGGACGTCGACAGTAGTCACCCATCGCGATCGGTCTTGAGCTTTACGCTTCACCTCGCTCCATGTCAATCCGATGGCCGTCGCTTCTGCCAACACGGTACGTCGCCAGGTTTGCCGAGGATGGCCACGCTTTCTTGTCCCTTGGGGATGCCAGTCCAACGCCTGTTTAGGTATGTGATCGGAATCCCTCCTAAGCGGGTGACCAGTTCATCTCCACTTACGACGCTTGATCTGGAGGTCGATCGGGTTTCGTGGCATTTCTCCAATAGCTCTACGTTTGAGATGGTTTCGGTTCAGTAAATTCCGAGGATGCGACGAAGACAACGGTTTACGAAAACCTGGATCTGGCGTGAGATCTCTTTTGGCACCTTCCACGTCTCACCGTAGGCGCGGGCTTGCGGACGGCGAGCAATGGGTAGCTCGCTGTCCAACTGTCCGGTAACTGTCCGGACCGAGCCCAAGTCGTCGACGGCGCGCACTGTTCCCACGCGCCTCAAGGAGTTGTCAGCAACAGCAGGGGCCCAGCTGGGTCGAAGTCTACTGGGGCCAGGGTTAGTTTCAAGAGATAACTCAGCCCTGGTATGAAGGCACGAAGGAACGCGGTGGGTTTTTCTCGCTCCGCCCAAGAGCGGGGGTTGTCATTAGATGATTTTCCTACCATAAAAAACCTTCCACGTCTCGCACCCGTAAAGCAGTACGGATTGACGTTGGACCCGAAGATTTTGATTTCCTTATAACTTACTTCGATTATATTCTGTATGAAGGGTCATTATTTATGTACAAATATGGCGGCACTTTGAATACTTCCGTCACTGAGATAAATTTAAAGATACCGTAAAGTTATTAAAATTGATGGTGACTGAAGAAACAATTAAGTGTAAGTTAAAATGCAAATTGAAATGTCTTGCAGTAGATTTAAAGTTATTGGAAGTTACTTTCAAATAAAATAAAAAATGTTTAATACTAGTTTTTGCCCGCGGCTTGGCCTGCGGACATAAAATATAGCTTATGTCTTTCAGGAATAAACCAGCTTTCTATCGGTGAAAAAAAAGCAATTGGACCAGTATTTTCAGAGATTATATATCCTACAAAAATAAGAGCAAAATTAAAAAAAAAACCCGACGCATCTAATCTATAAAAAGTAATAGAATTGGTTAAGACGTGTCTAATGAGGCCAAACTCGATGTGTTTACCCGTAGCATTCCAGAATATATATCCATTAAGTTTTCAAGATCCCAGCCACAATCAACAAACGAGCTGATGACCTTGAACGCCTGAACAGATCTTCATAAATTGTATCTAAGAACCATCTTGATAACGTCCGCTTTCAAATAAAAAAAACCGCATCAAAATCAGTCCATTCGCTTAGGCGCTACGATGCCACAGACAGACACACAGATACCTCAAACTTATAACACTCCTCTTTTTTCCGACGGGGGTTAAAAATAAAGTATTAAAAAAAAAAGGTGGTATGGAAAGAGATTGTCTGGACATAAAATGGGGTTGCATTTGGCACACAAAATAAGTATACGTACAAAGCGTTTTGGGAGTACATTCATAATGCGTACAGCTAAGGAATGGAATTCCCTGCCGGAGTCTGTGTTTCCTGATAGCTATAACCTAGGGGTATTTAAGTCAAAAGTGAATAGATTGCTTCTAGGCAACCGTGCTCCATCGTCGGCCACATCATCGCTTACCATCAGGAGAGATTGTGGTCAAACGCGAGCCTATCCATTATAAAAAAAAAAAGTTAAGCAATTGGTTAAAGAAACAAAGTATAAACTTAATATTAAAATACATACTTAAATACCTTTAAATACTTATACAATCACTATAGCAAAATCAGCCTTTAAATGTACTCACTGCGGAGAGTCAAACCACAAGTCAGACCTTCTTCATAAGAACAAGAGAATCGCTGATGAGAAAAAAAGTAACAAGTTTTCTAATAGAAAAATAAAGAAAAATATAAAATGGGTCGGCGACCCCATTACTTTGACATAGCAGACCGTTGCCCTCTTTTGCTCGTTTTTAAAGAAATAACAAAACTAAAGGAACTCTAATTTGTAACAAATTCCAATGTATAAACTTTGAGAGGTTAATGAACGACAATTAACGCCGAACAGACAAATTGACTCCCGTAATGAGTTTAAGGACACCAGTTTTACTAAAAAAATCTTTCGTTTGTTTTGTGTCATCAAAATAAGCAAATCAAAGACAGTAACCCCCATTTGATCACATGGAGATCCAACGCCACCGCGCCGTGGCGAAACTCCGCTGCCGCGATAAGTTGTGGCATGGCGGTCAGAGTTCCGCCCGGATCTTATGGCGATACAGTGACAGCGACTGCCGCAACCCAGTGCTGGGCACGTCATAATCATCGAGGTAAGTCACCTCCTTGAGCAGTGGCTGGAAAGACATCATTGTGACCTCCAAGACTCCATCGTAGCTCACCGTACAGTAAGGATCAAGCTCAAGTCGCAAAGGCGCGTTATGACTAATGCCCACAACAAAGAGATGTCAGCAAAATGGACAGGGCCTACTAACATAGATGCTCGTTAGAGCTGCGGAATTTGTCGAAAGAGATTTCGTGGCCCTGACACTCACAGGGGAACTGAAATAAGACGAATGGGTTAGTAAAAGTGGGCGAGTGGGCAAGTACTATCCACCCTTACGTTGTTGAAATCGCTACGGTCCGGACTAAGCGTTTCGCCTCGTCATTTATACCGCGTACATCAAAGGACTGGAAGAATTTTCCTGCTGAAGACATCCAAATTATATTAGGACGGGAAGACGTCCTAATATAATTTGGATGTCTTCAAGGCTAGAGTGAATAGGCTCTTAATAAACTAGTGCGCCTCACCATCACCGATTGCATCACTGCTTACCACCATGTAGGATTGCAATCAAGCACTACTAGCACTATTTTATATCAGATAAAAAAAGTCCGACACTCCTGATCACCCAGAGCGGGAGAAATTATCTGAAGACTTTTTAAACGGTCCTGAAAGAAAAGTATTCCTCAAGGTGCGGAAGCAAAAGTGGGTCTTACTGGCTAAGACTAGTAATCAAAACAATATCTTCTTCGTCTCATTAATCAAGGTCATTTTGACCTAGTCAGGAGTTCATCAGCCTGGACATTCCAACCTCCTGACCTCCAGGATTATCCGAAAAATTGGCTCATAAACAAAAAGATCCCACATTAATAGCTGATCATCAATATTTACTCGTCAACGGCTTTTTGTTCTCCGTTTACCACTAAAACATAATGAATCATATCAATCAAAGCTGGAATAAGAATTCAAGAAAATAAACAACTAAGGTAGGTGCCAGATAACCGTGGAATCAGTGGCGTAACTATATCATCTGAGGCCCGTGGCAAATTCATTAGATGGGGCCCCCGATAAATCACGTTACGTTGTGATTTCATTTTAATAAAATTTTTTTATATATTTTGGGTTACTTCTTCTGAGCTCGCGGCCTCTGAGACCGGGGGCCCCGTCGGGCTTGGGGCCCGTGGCATTTTGCCAGCCTTGGCACCCTATAGTTACGCCACTGCGTGGAATAACGGTCATTCACCCTCCTCCATTTGTTGACATTCTTAATTAAATAAAACGGAAATAAAGACATAAAGCTGTCTTCAATCGACATGTATCGTGACCCTATACATGATCTGGTAATGAAAAGCAATTCATTGTTTGTTTTTCGAATACCTTCGCAGAGATATTAGGAAAGGTCAATGTACTTTATTCAACGGTTAACTGGCGCCTTGTATTCAGACCTACCCTATTTTAGTTTCTCTAAATTTAGTTCGTGTAATTTGTAAAAGTCATCTTGAAAATTTGGGGCATTGTGTTAGCTGAAGTCGATAACCTGTTGAATTTTTGATGATTCTTCATTCCATTTTTTTTCTTGTTTACCGATTACTAATGGCTGCTAGCGGTTAGTAGTCATTTGACTAAGTACTTCGCTTGTAGAATTTGCGATTTTAGAATAATTTTGTAATATCGCAAATTCGACTTTTACCGCTATTATTAATTTTCAGTAGGGTCGACTAAGTAGCTTGTCGGATAATAGTAGACATTTATCCCAAGAGAACGTACTCCCGGGATAAAAAATACCCTATGCACTATTCCATGGGCTACCCATATACGTCCAAACTTCTATAGCAATTTCAGCGTGAAGGAATAAAAAACATCGCAAATTTTCACTTTTATAAAATCGATCCTATTTAGGAATGGGCCGTAATCCACCACGCGGACCCAGTGCGGGTTTTTGAATGTCACGTCTCGAATTTTTGGTTCTAGGACATGCCGGTTTCCTCACGCTATTTTCCTTCACCGTTTTGAGAGCAGTGGTGATGAAATAAATTACACAAAGTAATGCGCCTGGCTGGGTATGAACCTGCGACCTACAACTTACCACTACGCCACCACTGCTCTAAAACTACAACTACTTACTGAGTAGAAAGTTCTAAGATTAGAAGAGGTAATCAAAAGCTAAAATAAAATAGCCTAAGCCGGATGACACCTACCAATTCCGCACCGGACGTGATAAAATCAAAAAAATACTTAAACACAGCCAACAATAATATTGAGGCAATAAATTGATATTCTATGATAAATTGATAACAAACCACGTAACGTTTTGTTTATATTACAGTGCAATGGTGCATAAGTGACGGGACAGTCGCCTACGTCCGTTGGGTAATGAAGATGTGGGTGGGTAATATCTGCGTGGACATAATGGATATATTTATATTAAGTTACTAGGCAAACATAACTTGTCGGCAGTTTGCGGTCAACCCTGTTTTTAATCTGACAGACTGAATAATCGTCATGGTATAGTCTGTCTAAAAGTCAAAAGACTTGGGTAATTATTAGGGTATAATGAAATCTGATGTAGTCAACACTGGTTCAATAATCAAGGTTGATTAGGAGATCCTGAACATTGTTTACTAATAGAAGAACCTTATAAAAAGTATCGAATATAAGTATTTTTTAAATTATTAAGTATTATAAAAAAATCTCAAGTCGTTTGAGTTTTTAGACAGACTATACATGTTCTGTAACTATCAAAGGCACCAGCAAGCACTGGGTGCAAGTGCAAAATAACTCCCCAATCACCTGGATGGCCCGAAAAATCACAAAGTTATAAGCTTTGTTATGTCAGCAAAAATACATACCTAGTCACCGGGCCATCCAGGCGACTAAGGGGTTGTTTTGCACTTGCACTGTTGCACACAGCTGTATGCTGGCGCCTAATACACGCTATGACCTGCCGTGACCTGTGTTGCACTTAACGTCGGTGGTGTTCAACTTCTAACCTTTTTACATATTTTTAGGAGAAAATATGACGTGGTTTTTACGACTATTCGAATCCGATTATTCTATATACACCGCTAAATTTTAATCGTTTTAATCCCGTGGAGGGTCGATCCGGTACATGAAACACTATCGATTTGTAAAGATAAAAATTAAATAATAAAGTACCTTTTTTTTCAAAACTCGTATTAATTTACGCATGTACGAAATTAATTTCTTTAAGAAAACAGTCAACAGTCAGCACAGCTGAGCGAGTTCAATGACCTATAGATAGTAGTCGATGTTGCGTACAAACTTTTGTTTTTTACTCGTTTGTACATATTTAAGTTTTTATATATTCATATTAGTTTGTAATATTATAATAATTAAGATGTATATATAGAGGAAGGTTAACATATGTATAATATGTATATGCATAATATAGTAGAAAATCACAGATTCAGTTACTGATTCTGAATTAACTACGTTCAGGTTTCGTCTATACTAAAAACGATGTTGTATAACAAAACTGAAACCTTAACATCCCTTTTACAAGTTGAAGTTAATTATAGCCCAGGGGGTGATTGAACAGCTACTGGTCCTCAGACGGGTCACTAGTTCAGACAGAATGACCCTATGAGGCAACTTTAACTAACACAATCTTGCTTAAGATAAATCTTAGCAACAAGCCATTAAGCAGACAGATGCAAAAGTATCATACAGAAATACACAAGTGGTCTGAAAAGTTTCCGATCTAACAAAGATACAAGACATTTTCTCGTACTATTTATTTTTCTTTTTTTACATTGTCTCCTTGTAAGGCCAGTCCTTAGGAGGCCAAAGAAAAGATGAATGAATTGCGTGAAGAGCGATATGAAAGAAAAGGAAGTTCATTTCATTTCATTTCATTTATTTATTTGCATACCATAATGTGATTAAAGATGTTACAATGGGCAAGTTAGTGATGGCATGACGAGTGACAGGGTAGAATGGAAGAAAAAAACGTGTTGCGCCGACCCCAAATAAGATGGGACAAGGGCAGGAAGAAGAAGAAGTAGACATTGTCTCCTTGTAAACCTACACACTTCTCCCAGCAATGCTGCCATCTCTGTAACCCGTTCAAATAGTAGTTGGCGTTAATCTCTGCAATCATTTTTCAGGAAGTTTGTCGCCGCATTTGACGTAAATCTCTATCCTCCGAGCGCATTTGTTAGATAAGGGAACAAATAAAAGTTGGTTGGGGCTAAATCTGGTGAGTAAGGTGGATAATCAAGCAGTTCAAACCGTAATTAGCAAATTTTCACCGTGGTAGAGATGAGATGGAACAGGCCGCGTTGCTTTGGTGAAAATGGATTTACTTTTTCTGCATCTCACATCGTTTCACTCAAATGACTGTCAAATCACAACCACGCGTCCAAAATGGTTGAAACTTTGATGAGTACAATTACAGTCACGGATCTTGAGCGCTGGCTTCAAGTTGCGCAGAAGTCAAATATTCGGTATCTTTAGTGGTGCGAAGTGAGATGCGGGGGCGGGGAGTGTCAGTGATTGGGTCGCCGCGCTATCGCGTCATAGACGTCACTCCTGATTCGTTCCCTGCGTTGCTGCATGTAGCTAATAACGAAGACGATTGGCTCGCCAATGTATGGAATGCGCAAAGCGATCCCCACTCTGACGCCGAGCGCTTAAGATCCGTTTCGGCAATTGTAACAGTCAAATGACGCACAACTAACATTAACTAGCTTTTATTGACTAGTGCTGCTATCTTCACATTCAGGTCGGAAACTTTTCAGACCACCCACGTAGTTGACAGTTTGTCATGCTTACTAATGGTGGCGCGTATGTCGGTGTTTACTTTTTATTTTTACTTTATTTACATCCTTCTCACATAAAGTAGCGACAAGAAACATGTAACAGAGATATTTGTAATACATAACATGATTGAACATGCATTCGGCTTTTACACTCGGCCAAAATTTACATATAGCCTTCACTCTTCCCATCTTTGGAAACACCCATAACTTTTGGAAAAATTCGATCAAATTATAAGGAACACTTTCTTCAATTTTAAATGTGTCCTTGGACAACCGAGCATGGCAGCTAGCACGCTTCCCATCCGGCTAGGTGGCCTCGGCGTCCGCAAAATTTCTAGTATAAGTTTACCAGCTTTCCTCTCCTCGGTGCACAGTACTGAAACATTAAGCAGGAACATTTTATCTTCCTCACTGGTTGATGTTGAGGTACCGTGCTTATCCGATGCGTTGAACGCTTGGAAAATGGCTTGTCCCAAGACGGATTTGCCCGACAACCTGTCCTCACAGAGACGGTGGGATGTACTGCAAAAACAGCTGAGCGTGCCGCTTCTGCTGGCTGTGGAGGAATGGGAGTTGAGCTTATGGCTTCAGGACATAGGATTCAGGACATAGGCTTCAGGACATAGGCTTCAGGACATAGGCTTCAGGCTTCCTGTCATTCACCATAAGCACTATGAAGGATATTGTATTCTTTTTTGTGTTGTGTCAAATAAATTTTCATTCCTACTTCAAGATTTCTTCTTAAATAAAGAACAGTGGTAGTCGAGTTTTAATGGCCCCGACTTATGTGTTGTAGGCCCCAGCCAGGTGTATTACTTTGTGTAATTTATTTCATCACCACAGCTCTCAAAACGGTGAAGGAAAACATCGTGAGGAAACCGGCATGTTCTATAACCAAAAATTCGAAGACATGTGACATCCACCAACCTGCACTGGGCCTGCGTGGTGGATTACGGCCCAATCCCTCTCCTAGAAAGAAGATCTGAGTCCTGGCAGTATGATTATGCTATATTATGCTTTGAGTTGTTCTGGCTGAGCCTTCTGATCCCGTACTTTCTCGTTCTAACTATTGTAACATTTTCTTACACTTTAACAGTCTTCAGTCCTATTGACATTTTGACAATTCAAATTAACGAATTAGGTCGTTCACC
Organism: Mythimna ferrago; assembly: GCA_910589285.2. NCBI lineage: Eukaryota > Metazoa > Arthropoda > Insecta > Lepidoptera > Noctuidae > Mythimna > Mythimna ferrago. The sequence continues at coordinate 11,459,588 of OU342690.1, read as the reverse complement.
TTTTGATTCAACAAACTATTGGTACTGGGCTCAAAACATTATTTGTTCTTCAAAGAGATATTGTCTTTAGCTTAATAGGTTTATAGCAAAAGGGGTTAGCTACTGACCTGAATAATTTTACGTAATTAATCTGTCTTTATTGAAGTGGGTGAGGTAGCCACTTCGAGCTAAGAATAGGCTATTTGGCTGTAAAAAAATAAGTTCATATTTATTGCCATCCGCATAGATTATGGGTTTTAAAAGCGATTTGTACAAATATATGTAAAAAATTATGGACAACTTAAAAAAAAAACGAAATAAACTTTATTTTATTTTACATAACGCCATTGTTTTTTTTAGGTGGGAAAGTCATCCAATTACATCTACCGCCCTTGGGCGGAGCGGGAGGGCGTGTCAGACTTTTACTGACTAAAAACCACTCCTGTTCCTTCTTTGCCATTGTTCCACAGCCCCGGGGATCTCTTTCGTATCACCCTTGGCCTCAGTAGGCTTTGACCCTGCTAGGCCCCTGCGGTTGCTGACAACTCCTTGAGGCGCGCGGAACACTACGCGCTGTCGACGGCTTCGGCTTGGTCCGGATGGTTACCGGACGGTCGGACGGCGAGCTATACTCAGTGCTTACCGTCCGCAAGCCTGCGCCTACGGTGGCTGGAAATCAGGATCGGAATCCCGGCTGGGGCGCGAGGGCCATTGCCTCGCGCGTGCTGCTGCCTTTACAAAACGGTCGCTATTGGCTGAATCTATTTAAACGTCAGAAGTCTATAAATATGTCTGTCATTTGTCGAATGTGGCGTGTTTGCGGCTTATTTGAATAATACAACTTTTAAGCAATTTTTTATCTTAATCTTTACAAGAATTAAAAAAATACACTTTTTCCAGGGTTCAAGTCTGCTATTACAATAGTGTCAAAATGGTCTATCATTGATGTCATAATTGTCGATTTTGACAAGTTTGGTAATCTACTAATATAATGGCGTCATTATGACTTTCCAATGGTCAACCACTGACACTCCATTGAAAAAAGTGGCTTAAAATGGTAATCTCGTACATATTAACAAATGAATATTTGATATTTGCGGTAATCTGCAAAAACTTTGACAGTTTATTTGATCAGTGTTTGACGATTAGAACGTTATTGTGCAGTTATTGGTTTTAATATGCTCGAAATTATCATTCTACCGCAATTCTATTACAAGACCATTGACCGATCAATGATCGATCATTATGAATTAGCAGATTACAAACTTTTAGCAAAATGACAATGGGATCGTGTTGGAATGACGAATTTATAAAAATAGCAGACTTGGGGTCCAGGACTTTATAAACAGTACTTCATAATATGAAATCGATTCCAAAAATCGGTCAAATAGTCTATTGATAGGCTGAGGGCGATATAACAACCATGATTTTGTGAGTGTGTCAGACTTTTACTGACTAAAACCACACCTGAGTCATTCAGTTGCCCTTTGCTTCTAAGACAATGGGTATCCTATTTAGGAATTCCCTATGGCCATATCGGGCTTCAGCTCTGCTGGGCCAATACGGTTTTGCCGACGTATCTTTGAGGTGTGCGTGGAACATTTCGTGCCTTCGACGAGTCGAGCTCGGCCCTAAACCACGGAATTAATAAGTATTTATTTTTGAAAAAAACAATTTTCTAAGTCAATATAACTTAAAGGACCTGTAGAGGTAAATTGCTAAATATTTCTTTTAGACAAAAGTATTAATAGCACGAAAAAATCAAATGTTGGTAATGTTGTTCATGAATCCATAATAAACATTTTTTTTTTCAAATCTATTAACCTGGCCGTTACCGAGGAGTAGGCTTCAGAAAGTCACTGTTTTATGGCACATTTCGGGCGCTTGGGCCTGAAACACCAAGCAAACGCCCGGCGGGCGGCGGCGTCCGCATAGATTATAAAATATGAAGCGTTTTATTTATAGGGTATGTATCCAAGCAGTGGTGGCCGAGTGGTAACACCCCCGACTTACGAGTGGTAGGTCGAGGATTCAAACCCAGCCAGGCGTATTACTTTGTGTAATTTATTTCATTACCACTGTTCTTAAAACGATGAAGGAAAACATCGCGAGGAAACCGGCGTGTCCTAGAACCAAAAAATCGAAAACATGTGACATTCACCAACGCGCACTGGGCCCGCGTGATGGATTACAGCCCATTCCCTCTCCTATAGCCTAAGTACCAGCAGTGGGAAAATTAAAAGGCTGATTATGTTATATATTGTTATGTATGTATCCAAGAATGTATGTAAATAAGAAGTTTTGTATAGTAGTCTGTAAACATTGAAAAGAAGCAAACCCTTCCATTATTCCATTTTTATATCTACTTAATGCCTGGGCTGAAAGGCTAAGTTCAAATTGATGTTTACTTTAACGTGATCGTATTTGTATACGTTAAAAAACTTCAGACTAAGGCCACAGAAGTTTGACGTATCGGCCTATCTACACCGCTTGCCAAGCATATGCGTCGCAGACTGAAATATTGAGTTCTCGTGTATCGCCCATTCATTACTAAACATGTTTAGCATTGGATATGATGAAACTGGTTCGTCACGCGGATTTGTTTACGTTTTGAAAGTCTAGAGACACTATTGTTTGTGTATTACAGAAATTAAGGTTATTCGACCTTACGTTAATTTCGCTTCTAAAAGGGAAGGTCCGGTCCTGGTGCTATTTTCTAAGAAAACAGCCTTGATCGCAGCGCTGGCCACAGCGACGAGTCGAGAGCGCAGCGCGGATGTCTCATGTCTTCGAATTTTTTGTTTCTATGAAATGCCGGTTTCCTCACAATGTTTTCCTTCATCGTTTTGAGAGCAGTGGTGATAAAATAAATTACACAAAGTAATGCGCCTGGCTGGGTTTGAACCCGCGACCTACAACTCGTAAGTCGAGGCCGTTACCACTCGGCCACCACTACTCTCAAATTCCATATTTATACATATAATAAATCTGTAGAAGTTTACAGTTGTGCGCTCATCACGTAGAATGAACGAAAACGATGTCGATAACTTTTATATATTAAAACGTGTGTGTATCTTGATGTACATATATTACTTAGGCTTTGTTTCATCGCAATCATCAATCGCGTATGGCGTTGCGCCACCGGTACATTGTCCCACCTATACGTACAAAGCGTTTTGGGAGTACATTCATTATGCGTACAGCTAAGGAATGGAATTCCTTATATATGGGTCTTTAAGTAAAGAGTGAATAGATTGCTTCTAGGCAAGCGTGTTCCATCGTCGGCCACATCATCGCTTACCATCAGGTGAGATTGTGGTCAAAGGCGAGCCTACCCATTAAAAAAAAAATCTGTTGACTAAATCGAAAGATATACCACATTCTTTGACTGTTAGGTTGTACGAAGTTTTCTGGGTAAACTAGTAGAAAATATGTTGAGTTTACATGTTTATGAAAGTGTAACCCTTATTACAGGAGTAATTAAAAAAAAAAAAAAAACAGGCAAGTGCGAGTCGGACTAGCAAACTGAGACTTCCGTAGAAGCTTATCTATAAAAACCGTTCAATTACCGAAGTTATGTAGATTTTTCCGAATCTCAAAAAACTTTTTTTTTTGTGACGTAACTACAAATTCAATTAAAAACAAATTATTTTTTCCTATACTTGTGCTATTAGACCTTGTTTCATGCCAAATTTTAGGATTCTAGGTCAACGGGAAGTACTCTATGAATTTGGATTCCCTTGAGAGTGTCGAAATATACGTTTTTTGCGACATAAACGTATACCTATTTCGTATACATATCTTTTCTTTTCATTAACTCAGAAGTTTGAATTTTTCACAGCTTCAAAGGACCGCAGTCCTGAGTATACAAGGTGTAAGGGACAGCCCTCCACAAACTTTAAGGGCTTGCTCAGTAGACGAAATTGAACAACCTACCATGAATTTTTTTTTCAGGAAACGAAAAAAAAAATCCGCCTCACCATACAAAATTATTAACTTGATTGGACAGTTTGTATGGACAGGCTGAATTTTTTTTACGTTTCCTGAAAAAAAAATTTTATGGTGGGTTCAGTTTCGTCTACTGAGCAAGCCCTTAAAGTTTGTGGAGGGCTGTCCTTTACACCATTTATGGTTTTAATTTCAACTTGAAACCTTCACGTGTTTCCGAGTTCCGGTTTTGACAGACAGACGGACAACTAAGTGATAAGGGTTCCGCTTTTTTCCTTTTGAGGTACGGAACCCTAAAGAAAACTTGTTTATTCTTTAATCTGTGACGGAAATACACCTATTTATGCTTAATTCAAAGCTTCATGATTGACGAAGATTCATAGACGAGGTTATCAGTCAGTCACCGCGTTATAGCAATGGACACGTAGGTCAGACCAAGGACGTAATTTGAGCGATGAGATATATGCAAAGATCTACTGAATTTAACGAGGAACTGTATAGATATAGACAGTTCTAAAAGTAGTTTAAGATTTTTATCAATACACTTGCTCGAAAACCCGCTCTTTTCTCTTTCGCTTTTAGGCACTCAATTTACCGTGTCGCACTAGTGCGGAAAAGTCCGCTCGCCCCCACCATATTCACATCAGTTTGCCATGTGAGGAGGAGGTATGAAACGCATGTTACTAAAATAGTTCTGAGGATAAATGCGGACGGATGGAGACGAAGACCAGAGAAGAAATTAATGGATTGTGTGAGGAGTGACATGAAAGAAAAGGGACTTAGTGATAGCATGACGAGTGATTGGACAGGAAGGGGGTGAAAAATATCGCATCGACCACAAATAACACGTGTAACAGGGTTTTCTACTAAGAATTCTTAATGCAATCCACTCGACTTCCTAAACTGAACGATTAAGGCCCAAGCGCCCGAAAAGTGCCTTGAAACAGTGACTTTCTGAAGCCAACTCCTCGGTAACGGCTAGGTTTATAGGTTTGGAAAAAATATATGTTTATTATAGATTCATGGACAACATTATCAACATTTGATTTTTTCGTGCTATTAATAATACTTTTGTCTAAAAAAATATTTAGCAATTTCGCAACTTTTCGCAACTTTTTTCCTACTCCTTCGAAACGGCTTGGATCTTTAGAAACATTTTTACACATAAAAATTGGTGGTTAAATATTTTTCAAAGGGAACATAGCATATGTAAATCAATCAATATTTCGCAAAGAAAATGGATTTTTAAAGGCCAGCCGCGCCCTTTCCGGGCGCTGCTGACTGTAAATAAACGCACAGATTTGCGTACTGCCGCCTAGGCGGGTGCGAAAGTTGCGTCCATTTAATTCCGGCCAGATGGTTCAAGGGACTAAGTCTTAAAGGAATGAAGCTATATAGGGTGACTAGTGTCCTTTTTTCTCGATCGCATGACTGACAGTTTAACACGTCATGGTAAGGCCTAAGAGCAGAAAGATGATGATGTTTTCATTTATTTATTTATTTTATTTTATCTAATATAAAATAGTGCTTGACTGCGATCCCACCTGATGGTAAGCAGTGATGCAATCGTTGATGGTGAGGCGCACTAATCTATTAAGAGCCTATTTTCTTCTTTTTTCATAGGTTCGCCCTTGACCGCTGTCTCACCTGATGGAAAGCGACGATGCGGTCGACGATAGAACGCGCTAACCTAGAAGAAACCTATTCACTCTCGACTTAAAGATTCCCGGGTTGTAGCTATCAGGAAACACAGACTCCGGCAAGGAATCTGTGTTTACAATATATAAGGTATAGATAGAGTGTGTGTAATAAGATTTTAAGGCGTTGTGTACTGTTCTTCGTTTTTCACTCTATCCTTTTTTTTTTTTTTTTTTTTTATGGTGGGAAAAAATCATGCATTGACATCCCCTGCCCTTGGGTGGAGCGGTAGATAGTGTCAGACTCTTACTGACTAAAAGGCCCACCCCGTTCCTTCTAGCCTTCATACCGGGGCTCGAGCGCCCTTTCGGATAACCCTGGCCCCAGTAGGCTTCGACCCGGCTGGGTCCCTGCTGTTGCTGACAACTCCTTGAGGCGCGCGGGAACAGTGCGCGCCGTCGACGACTTGGGCTTGGTCCGGACAGTTACCGGACGGCCGGACAGTGAGCTACCCATTGCTCACCGTCCTTTCACTCTATCCGTGATGACGCCCAAATTATAATCGGACGGGACCGCAGTATAATGTCCGTAATAACCGACATTCTCGACGAAGTCGCGGGCAAAAGCTAGTTACACATAAATTACGACTGCAAGATGAATTATATCGCCCACATTTCAGCCTCGTGCAAAAACATACGAACTATTCCAAGATTAAAGACATTTCATGGTCTAAAGATATCGGAAATGGTCGCATTACCGCGGTTTCCAGTAATTCTATGACGGAATATGATGAGCAATGTCATTAGACTTGAAGACAGATGTGGATGACGGAGGAGTTTCGTCAATCAAGTGTACTTCGACTTTCAAGGTAAGTACTGAGATCTGGCGCCAGTGATGCAATGTTATGGATATGTCGTGGCTAGATCTTAGAAAATGATCACTTCATTTTCTTTTTTTGGTGGGGAAAATCATCCAACGACAACCCCCGGTCTTGGGCGGAGCGGGAGATAGTGTTAGACTCTTACTGACTAAAAACCCACCCCGTTCCTTCAAGCCTTCATACCGGGGCTCGAGTTTCCTTTCGGATAACCCTGGCCCTAGTAGGCTTCGACCCGGCTGGGCCCCGGCTGTTGCTGACAACTCTTTGAGGCGCGCGGGAACAGTGTGCACCGTCGACGACTTGGGCTTGGTCCGGACAGTTACCGGACGGCCGGACATCGAGCTACCCATTACTCACTGTCCGCAAGCCCGCGCCTACGGTGGCCGGAAATCGGGATCGGAATCCCGGCGGCAGCGAGAGCGCCATTGCCTGATGCGGTCGACCTCCTTCTTAGCGAGCATTACTGCTTCGCAGAAGTCGGCGACCGCCTACCACTATTCCTCGTTCCGGACCATGGCCTCAACCAAGGCCCGGCGCGAGAGGTTTCCGCCGCCGATCGCCCCCACGAGGGCACGGCGATGCTCCGCCCAATTACTTCATGGTATGGCCAAGTAAAACTGGTTAGCCAGTTTTACTACAGTGAAGTATGATGAAATTTCAATCCTCGTTTGGCCTGCTTCCTTGAGACCTATTATTATCATGAAAAATCCTAAACGGCTTCTCGTGCTCTAGGGTGCAGTGGAAGAGCGTGTTAGACGTTTATCGAATAAAAGCAGACTTGTGTTCTTTCAGTTGCCTTTTGCGTCCCAGAACCATGTACCTATCTATTTACAGGGCGCTGCCCTGTTAAACCCCTACGCTATTATGATTCTTTATGATAATATTATTAGTATGCAGAGTAAAGTGTGTTGAAATATGATTTGGCAGGTAAATAAACTTGTATCAGAATTTGGCACTGGATGTAAGCACGTTCGGGGAACGCATGCTGGACAACGTGAATGTGACGCCTACAGAGCGCCTCGGTAACTTACTGTTGCCTACCCAAATGTCCTTTTCTTGGTATTGTTCGTCAATTGATGAGCTCCTTAGTAGTCCATCATTTATTCAATAACAAGAAACTAGTATCTGAATCACATAATTAATAAATATATTAAACATTTCCAATTCAATAATAATAATATAATAATTTTTACAATTACAAAACTGGCTCCAAACCCTTAATTACATAGATACTGAAAATTTGCTGAACATAACGTAAAAGAAATGAACCCAAGTACCTAATCATAAAATAAACAATATTGTAACGCAAGCTGTCCTATATATAGTACATATTTACACTCGTCTACCATTCTGACACATTCATAATTACTCACACGCACACTCTTCAACATTCGCACTGACTCTCACAACAGCCTCACTCTAATACATTACAATGTGTGGTGTCTCTTTTTGCATGCTTTTTATTGTCTTCACACTGACTCCCATTATACAGGCATGCCTATTATGGGAGCCTAGTGACCTCAAATACTTATAACTATAATGCGCTGATCGATGTAAGTGGGTTGCGGGTGGGTGGTGGAACGGACCCTACCATAGCACAGGTTAGTTCCTAGTATGGATTTGGGATTCGTTCTCTCACCCGTTGCGAGCTGCATAATGTCTTTCAATTCTGTATGTAGTTATAAGTCTGTACTTGAATTTTTATCAAATAAAGGAATTTGGAATTTGAATTTTGAATTTGAATAATAACTGAGCAATCCAATTCAATAGTAATAGTTATTCAACAAATCCAATTCAATAATAATATCAGCAGGTTTGCTGGAAGAAATTTCGTTAGAAATAAGCAGGTCCTTTGTACTCCTGGGGCCAGGGTTATCCGAAAGGGCGCTCGAGCCCCGGTATGAAGGCTAGAAGGAACGGGGTGGGTCTTTTAGTCAGTAAGAGTCTGACACTATCTCCCGCTCCGCCCAAGGGCGGGGGATGTCAATGCATGATTTTTTCCCACCATAAAAAAAAAAGGTCCTTTGTACTCTTTTATCCTTATTTGTTCTTTTCGATTTTAAGTGTTTGTGTGTACATAAAAAAGAAAATTAATTCAACAAATCTATCTAATTCAATAATAATATTAATTCAACAAATCCAATTCAATAAACTAATGATATAAATCATTAAGTAGAGCAGGCGCCAAAGGGAGTTGCAAAATATGAGGACCGCCTTCTGTGAATGGTTTTGGACTCAGAAAAGCATGCAGATTATGATTCTGAATGTTGCCAGGAGGCATATTGGTCCATTTTTTTTATAACCCTCTCCCTGAAGCTGCAAGTAAATTGACTGAACAAATGCTAAGAATCATTTTATTAATTGCTTAAGGGCCAGGCGCCCGAAAAGTGCCATAAAACAGTGATTTTCTGAGACCTACTCCTCCGTAACGGCTAGGTCAATTGGTTTGAAAAAAATATATGTTTATTATAGATTCATGAACAATAATATCAACATTTTTTTTTTTCGTGCAATTAATACTTTTGTCAAAAAAAAATATTTAGCAATTTCGCAACTTTTCGCAACTTTTCCCTACTCCTTCGAAACGGATTGGACCTTTAGAAACATTTTTACACATAAAAATTGGTGGTTAAATATTCTTCAAAGTGAACATTGCATATGTAAATCAATCAATATCTCGCAGAGAAAATGGATTTAAAGCGCTTTCCGGGCGCTGCTGGCCGCAAATAAATGCACAGATTTGCGTACTGCCGCCTAAGCGAGTGCGAGAGTTGCGTTCACATAATTTCGGTCAGATGGTTCAAGGGGCTATACGCCTTAAGTAACAATATCTAATTGTTTCATATGATTAAATATATCTATAGGAAGTCAACTAAAAAAAAGTGAGTCGGACTCGCGCACTTAGGGTTCCGTACAAATTTACACATGAAAACAGTTCGATTCCCAAATTGAGTTACGAAGATTTTTCCGAATCACAAGAATAGTTTTTTTTTTGTGACGTAATAACAAATTTACAATTTTCAGAATTTTACCTATATTAGTGGTATGAGACCTTGCTATATTAGTGGTATGAGAGCTAGAATTCTAAAATTTGGCATGAAGCCAAATTTTAGAATTCTAGCTTAACGGAAAGTGCCCTATAAATTTTGATCCCCTTAGGGGTGTCGAAAAACACGCTTTTTTGCGGCATAAACGGCCGTATCTTTTTTTCCGTTAACTTAGAAGCTTGATTTTTTCATAGCTTCAAGGAACCACAGATTTGAGGATATAATTTTAATTTCAACGCGAACCTATGAAAACTGTTCAATTCCCGAATTGATTTACGAAGATTTATCCGAATCGCAAAGAAAGTTTTTTTTTGTGACGTAACTACAAATTTGCAGTTTTCAGATTTTTTTCTATACTTGTGCTTTTTTTTTATGGTGGGAAAAAATCATGCATTGACATCCCCCGCTCTTGGGCGGAGCGGGAGATAGTGTCAGACTCTTACTGACTAAAAGACCCACCCCGTTCCTTCTAGCCTTCATACCGGGGCTCGAGCGCCCTTTCGGATAACCCTGGCCCCAGTAGGCTTCGACCCGGCTGGGTCCCTGCTGTTGCTGACAACTCCTTGAGGCGCGCGGTAACAGTGCGCGCTGTCGACAACTTGGGTTTGGTCCGGACAGTTACCGGACGGCCGGACAGCGAGCTACCCATTGCTCACTGTCCGCAAGCCCGCGCCTACGATGGCCGGAAATCGGGATCAGAATCCCGGCGGCGGCGGCGGCGGCGATAACGCCGTTGCCTGATGCGTTCGGCCTCCTCCTTTGCGAGCATTACTGCTTCGCAGAAGTCGGCGACCGCCTGCCACTCCTCCTCGCTCTGGACCATGGCCTCAACCAAGGCCCGGCGCGAGAGGTCTCCGCCACCGATCGCCCCCACGAGGGCACGGCGATGATCCGTCCAAGCAGGGCACACCTCGACTGTGTGCTCCACCGTGTCCTCCGGGGATTCTATACTTGTGATATAAGACCTTGCTTCATGCTAAATTTCAGGATTCTAGGCCAACGGGAAGTAACCTATGAATTTTGATTCCTTTGAGGGTGTCAATATACACGTTTTTTCGCAACATAAACGGCCGTATTTTTTTTTTTTTTTCTTTAACACAGAAGTTTGATTTTTTCTCAGCTTCAAGGGACCATAGACTTGAGAATAGACTTTTAATTTCACCGCAATACCTCCACTCGTTCCCGAGATAAAGGGTCTTGACAGACAGACAATTTGGATAAATCTTCGTAAATCAATTCGGGAATTGAACAGTTTTCATAAGATCGCATTGAAATTAAAATTATATTCTCAAATCTGTAATTCCTTGAAGCTGTAAAAAAATTAAGCTTCTAAGTTAACGAAAAAAAAATACGGCCGTTTGTGTCGCAAAAAAGCGTGTATTTTGACACCCCTAAGGGAATCAAAATTTATAGGGCACTTCCCGTTGAGCTAGAATTCTGAAATTTGGCATGAAGCAAGGTCTCATACCACTAATACAGGTAAAATTCTGAAAATTGAAAATTTGTAATTATGTCACAAAAAAAAAAACTATTCTTGTGATTCAGAAAAATCTTCGTAACTCAATTTGGGAATCGAACTGTTTTCATGTGTAAATTTGTACGGAACCCTAAGTGCGCGAGTCCGACTCACTTTTTTTTAGTTGACTTCCTATAGATATATTTAATCATATGAAACAATTAGATATTGTTACTTAGGCAATTAATAAAAATGATTCTTAGCATTTGTTCAGTCAATTTACTTGCAGCTTCAGGGAGAGGGTTATAAAAAAAAAATGGACCAATATGCCTCCTGGCAACATCCAGAATCATAATCTGCATGCTTTTCTGAGTTCGAAACCATTCACAGAAGGCGGTTCTCATATTTTGCATACTCAACTCCCTTTGGCGCCTCCTCTAAAGGGACATTTATAATTCATCAACAGAATATAGACACGTAAGTATTCAACAGGAAATCCTTAAGCCGACTTTAGGAATGACAAATGCTTGCACTGACTGGACAGGTCCACTCAAATCTGTGAGGTTCTTTCCTCAAGAGACCATCTCAGACGATAATTATATATTTGCAGTATGGACTTCAAAAGAGACTTTGACCCCTGAGTTTGTTTCTGAGTTTCTTGTCAGGGTAGTTAGCTAGGAATCACCGGCCTCATCTAGTTAAACGTAACATTATATTGCAAATTGTAATTTACATCACGAGCCACGGTAACTCTTCTTCAAATGTTCCCGTAGAATACTATATTAGACTCAATACACTTACTCGAAACGGGGGCTCTTATCCCACCGATTTCAGGCACACAATATACTGTTTTCCGCGCTAGTGTAGAAAAGTGCGCGTGCTCTTCCCTGCCACAATTTTATTACATGGATTGTAATCTCAAGGAGTTGTCAGCAACAGCAGGGGCCCAGCTGGGTCTAAGCCTACTGGGGTCTGTTTCCGAAAGTGAGGCTCGGCCCTGGTATGAAAGGCAAGAAGGAACGGGGTGGATTTTTTAGCCAGTAAGAGTCTGGCACATCTCCCGCTCCGCCCAACAGCAGAGAATGTCATTAGGATAATTTTTACCCACAGAAAAAAAAAAACATGTATCGTAACAGCTGGGTGAACATCGACCCCCACGAGTCGCCGGTCAACCCCCGTTTATGCATATGTTTATAAAAGTCGTTTGATACACGTGCTTTGTCACTGCGGCCCTCGGCTCCATAACACACTTGCTTAGCTCGTGCCAATTCCGCCTCGGTCGCAATGATAAACTTTCTGCACTTGTATCAAAATGTGCTATATCCATTCCAAAAAGGTATGAACTAAACTTTAATGTAAGTACGCTCGATAGATGGCGTTGTACAAGGGGGCGGGACTTCCTGAATCGCGCTATGGTTTCGTTACCGGCGGCTTTCATATACACAGGGTGGAATATCTTCAGTTAGTAATAGTATTTTGGTACATTATTTTTTTCTTCTGCCAGTGTCACGAAGAGAAAAGCTTTCCTTCGTGGAATTTTTGACAGAACTGACTGACGGTACCCTAGAGTACTCTTTCAGTTCTTAGAATTCCCTAGTTTGTGTTTTGTTTTAATTGAAATCATTATCATTATTATCCACAATATTATAATATCATTAATACAGAGGTAAAGTTTGTTTTTTTGTTTGTAGGAGATAATCTCTGAAAGTACTGGCCCGACTGCTAAAAATTTTTCACCGATAGGAAGCTGCTTTATTCCTGAGTGACATAGGCTATATTTTATGTACGCGGACGAAGTAGAAATAGAATTTTTATTTTGCAAATATCGGTAATACTTATAGTTCTTAAGATTGCATTTAGCTCAGCCACATTTTATCAATCGGAAGCAAAAATATAAAATTATCTAAATCATTATTATTAAATTTTAAATCATCAATTTAATTAAAAATATATGATTGTATTAAAAGGAAAATATAAATTATTATCTTATATATCATGTCATTACTTTTACCTACAAATATCAGGCTTGCTTGCTTACAAACACAGGCGTAAGAGCCGTTGCCTCACGTGTGCTTAGACATTGCCTACCTCGAATTATGAATTAAAAAATTGTTTATTTTTATTCATGTCTGTTGTTTTCTTTTATACAACAGTTTTACTGCGGTCTAAATCTGACAGAAGTATTCAAATGTTTAAAAAACATCCGGTTTTTTCCTATTATAGCATCATTACAGCATTCATAGATATTTACTGAAGAGGGCGAGTACCGACTCTCGTTAAAGATAATCACGTGAAATGTTCCACGTGTAACGATCCAGTTTACGTTCATTTTATGTGTTCTAAACGGTTGTGGTTTTCTGTAAGTGGACTGTGTTGAAATAAGGTCCAGATTGGTTAGGAAAATTTTCAAGACGAGGTAGGTAAGTGCATTAAGTGCTGGTTTTTTTTTAAAGCAGGAATATACTAATTGCTTAATGAGAAGTGGTTAGTAATTCCTATATCCTTTACATCGCTAACTTTTAATTACTACGAAAAAAAATGGGACTCTATCCGTGGGTACCCGTCAATAGGGGTGTGCCTATATAAAAGGAGAAACTGACTGACTGACTGACTGACTGACATAATATCAACACACAGCCGAAACTACTTAGAGTAGTTGCGTGAAATTTTGCACAAGGCTTCCTTTTATGACGTAAGCAAGCACTCATCATCATTGTCATCATTTCAGCCAATACATAGGCCTCCCCCAAGTGTCGCCACAATGAACGTTCCTGTGCGTCTCGCATCCATCGCATACCCGCAATCTTTACCAGGTCATCGGTCCACCTTATAGGAGGCCTTCCAACGCTGCGTCTTCCGGTACGCGGTCGCCACTCCAGAACCTTTCGGCCCCAACGGCCATCTGTTCTGCGAGCAATGTTTCTTTTTTTTTTTCTTTTTTTTTTTTAATAATGATAGGCTTGCGTTTAACCACTATCTCAGCTGATGGTAAGCGATGATGTGCCCTGGCCATTGCCACTTAAGCAAGCACTACGAAACTAACTGTTTTTCAAAATTCCAGTCTCTAAGGCGATGGAACAGGGGTTTGAAGTTTGTACGAAGAATTTAACCGAGCGAAGACGATGGTAGAAGCTAGAGACGTATAACAGAATAATAGCAGGACCTGAAAGGAGGTCATTGTACACATAAGTATGAACAAGTTTTTACTGTGAGACTAACCCTGAAACCGCGGAGAAAACTGTATTTGTAAAAAAAAAAATAACCGTTCACTGGTTCCCTTGTAAATTATGAACCACAAAATGTGGGTCAGAGCTGAGAGAGAAACATTTCTCATTTCCAACTTAAAAGAAAAATAATATTTCAACTGAAAAATTACTTTTTGTGTTGTGTGTTAAAGTACCTAAGTACATTGACCGACGAAAGACCATTGGCGTGTCTAGGCTTATTTTTGAGGGGCTTGTTTTTCATGCGGTCAATCGTCAAAAAACTTCTCAGAGCCAATGTCAGACTTTTACTGACTAAAACGAGTGCTCTTCCAGTTGCCCTTTACTGCAGGGACTGCGGTAACTCTCTTTAACAATCCGTAGCCCTGGTAGGCCTCGACTCTAACTGGCCTATACAATCTTGCTGACACATGCTGATTTATGTAAAAGAGGGATAGATTTGAAACTGCAATGGGTTCCATCACATAATTATAGGTATAAAGGTTAATGAGGAGGCAGACCGTTTAGCAAAGTTGGGTATAGATGAAGGTAGAGAAACATGTATTGGCACTGATTACGTAGAATTGTTGCCTAGATATAAAAACAAATGTTACGAAGTCTGGAAAGAATATTTCAATGAACGATCGAAAGAATAGGGAATATGGTATAGGTCTATAGTTTCGGAGCCTCCTCATATACCATGGTTTTGTAACACCAGGTTTAGCTGAAAGTTGATAGTAACAGCTCACAGACTGAGATCTGGACACATGCCGCTCAATAAGTTTGCATTTTTGATGAAAAAAAAACGAATTCACCAAATTGTGAGGAGTGTGGCACAGTAGAAGATGTTATGCATCTATTGACGGAATGTGTCAGATTTCAGTCTGCAAGAGAACAATTGTATAGAGAGCTAGATACAAACATGTACGATGTTGGAATTTTTCATCACATTTTGTCGACACCTAACTCCGAGGCTGCTTATAGCTTAATTAAGTTTGTGCTGTTACGTTTTAGTGTATAGTAATAATTGTATAAGGTACTGGCATGTACATTTGTATAAAAGTCCCAAATACAATATAAACAGAAAAAATAAATAAATACAATTTTAGTACCAAGTCCTTTAGTCACAAATAAAGAAAACTTTACTCGTTATTGGGCTAATATCTCAAGTTTGGTTGGTGTGAAAAATGTAGGCGGGTAATGGTGGAAAATATTTTTGAGACCTTTGACCTTTGTAAGTAAGATTTTTCTTGGTTTTTCTGGTAAAGAGAAACCGTTATAATAATATAATAATAATAATGAAAAACACAATTATATGTAATGCCGTTCATTTAGATAGTTCAATAGTACGTACCATCAAAGACACTTCCGCCTGACCACCGCCAAGTTCATTTTTGCTTGTACTCGAAACGAAAACTTCAAAGGGTTTGGATTGGCGCCGCGCCGCTGGATTCCAGCAAAATTTTTTGTTAGAAATGACCGCGATTGTACATTGCGGGCTTACGGACGAGGAGCAATGAGTAGCTCCCCGTCCAGCTGTCTGGTAAGGATCACGCCCCAATCGTCGATGGCGTGTAAAGTTCCACTCGTGCCTCATAGAGATATCAGCAAAACAGAAGGGGGCCAGGCCATCAGTCAAGGCATCGTCCGGTATCCCACAGCCCTAGCAGGCATCGGCTTTCTAGGGCTGCTGGATTGTTTGTCAGACCCCTAGAATCCAAAGGGCAACTAAAGGACACGCCCTCTCGTTCCAACCTAGAGCGAGAGGTCATGTAATGATTTCTCACTTCAAAAAGGAAGGTAACCTAGTGTCAGTGCAGACCGAAATTTTGGTCGTCGAGTAAGTCTCTAGGCTGTGGTTCTGGCTCTTAGCAAGTCAGCTATCAGTGAGTTTTCTGCGTAAGTATACTAACCAACTTTATCAGTAGGTAAGTCTTGCTATAAGACCTTTCTTTGTGCCAAAAGGGACCACAGATTTGAGTACATGGTTATAATTTCAACTCGATGCCTCCACGCTTTCTTGAGATAAAGGGTTTTGACAGACAGACAGACGGACGGACGACAAAGTGCGTGAGTGTGTGTGAAGTGTGTGTGTGTGGTGTGTGTTATAAGGGTTCCGTTTTTTCCTTTTAAGGTACGGAAACCTAAAAATTGAGAAGGAAATATGCCTACAGAAGCCAGGGTTTGCTTCTTAAAGGAAAACTCGGGCCTAGTATGAAAAGCAACGAAGGAACAGGAGTAGGGTTTTAGTCAGTAAAGTCTGACACACCCTTTCATTCCGCCAAGTGCGGGAGATGTCATTGGATGATTTTCCCACCTTCTTCTTCTTTTTCCTGCCCTTATCTTATATTACTTGGGGTCGGCGCAACATCTTTTTTTTTCTTCCATTTTGTGATGATTTCCCCACCAAAAAAAAAAAAAAAATGCCTACAGACGCCAACACTATCCAGTCTTTCCATTAAAAGCCTTGAAAAACGTGTAAGCAAAAAAAGAGCCGCAGTTCATTGACTTGGCCGGAGCACGTGTCAATATGCACTGCCCACGCCCTAGGGAGGGAAAAGTTATGATTAGTGAGAGAATAACGACATAGACGACGATTGCCTAGGGTGGCCTGCAGTTCTACTGTAATTTCCCACTAGTTTTTATATAGAACGGGGTCAGATGAGGTCAGGATATGGGTCGCGTGTATGGGGATGAGAGACGCAATTTAAAGTTGGTTTTAATATAGAGTTTGAAGAGTTAGACATTGTTGCGTTGTCTATGTTCGTAGCAGCTTTTGTCATAACTATTTCCAGGTTTTAATCAAGCTTTGTGCCAAGTTTTGTTTGTATTCGACAATAGTCTGTCTAAAAAGTCAAGCGACTTTTTTTTTGGTGGTAAAATCATCAATGACAACCTCCGCTCTTGGGCGGAGCGGGAGATAGTGTCAGACTCTTATTGACTAAAAACCCACCCCGTTCCTTCAAGCCTTCATACCGGGGCTCGAGTTGTCTTTCGAAACTAACCCTGGCCCCGGTAGGTCTCGACCCATCTGGGCCCCTGCTGTTGCTGACAACTCCTTGAGGCGCGCGGGAACAGTGCGCACCTCCGACGACTTGAAGTTAAACGACTTGGGAATTTTGTATAATATTTAATTATTTAAATAAAAAATACTTATATTCAATACATTTTATAAGGTTCTCCAATTATTAAACAATGATCAAGATCTCTTAATCAACCTTGATTATTGGACCAGCGTTGACTACATCAGATTTCATTTTACTCTAATAATTACCTAAGTCGTTTGAATTTTTAGACCGACTCTAGTACCTAATTCAGACGGATATCTCAATTCCGCATTTCTTTTGTTTTTTCCTTTTTAAAAAAAAATATCCCCACATTAGGAATGAGTTCTGTATCATAAATGCGCTCACATATTTTTATGTAAACTCACATACTCAAGACACCGGAGGCCATACCAATATTTGTTCCGTGCGAAGATCGAACCCGGGACCAGCGGCGCAGCAACCACTTGTTCAACCACTGCGCTAACCGTGCCAATTATTTAATAGTATGGATGGTTTGGGACCGTTGATCGCTGGTTCTTGGCCGGTCTCTAGATCTTTGAGTTGCATTTAAAAAATTAAAAAATATAGATTACTGTTATCTAATCAGTCATGAGTTTCTTTATTAAAACTGTTTTTGTTTTTTTGAACACGCTGTTAAAGAATGTACGTTACCTCATCGCCTTCTTCGCCGCTCTCGCCACTTTGCGGCCGCCTCTTTTTTGGCTAAGGGAATTTTTAATATCATCCGGATCTCATCACGCATGCGAAATAGCTCCGCATGTGGGGCTGCTACCCAATATCACGCCCCGCATCCCACGTGCGTATTCCACGCATTACAATAAATACTTGTATGAAAAGGACATTTGAGGGGGCTACGCATGCGGAACATTCCCGCATGCGTGATGCAATCCGCACGATATTAAAAAACACCCTTAATTAGCTCAGAAAAACGTAATAAAGACGCAGTCACATTCCCATACATGAATTTTCTTGATTTATTTCATGATTTTGACTCGCACAAAACTTATGAAAATGATAATGTCATCTTTAAAATCCCGACAGTTAAGGCGGTCAAATCCGAGTCAATAATGTTATTCAGATTCAATTTTTTTTTACATCCTGTGTATGAGATGTGAAAAACCGGCCAGATGTTCAGGGGACTATACGCCTTAAACGGCTGAACCGGTAGCACATAGGATATGCCTTGGGATAATTAATAGTCTACTTTCACGATAGAGAAGCCTCTGTCAGTCATGTCTATATTAAAAAAAAAAAAAAAACAAAAAAAAAAACAACAATATTGTTCAATAAAATTGCCGCAATATTCGCTACCTTTTCATCACCTTAGCAGTTCAAATCAATTCGTAATGGAATATTTTTGTTGTTTTATCTTAATCTTATGTATATTATGCAAACAGTATTACAAAAGATAACATTTTGCAGTCACATACTTTTCTTTAATTTACGAGGAAAAAACACTAATTACATGCCATTGTTTATCGATCGATGTATTTTAATCCGTATCTCAAGTTAAAGGTGAATTGCAAAAAAGGTATCGTATGACCGATTGTTATAATTTTTCTAGATGGAAAAAGACATTAATGTCCCTTTCAGCAGCGGCGACCTCTCATGCCAGGCCCTGGTTCAAGCCATGGGCTGGAGTGAGAGGGAATGGACGGCGGACACCTCTTTCTGTGAAGCAGTAAAGCGGGAACTACATTAGACCAACGCATCCGTGGACTTCTCAGCGCATCGATGGCAAAATTAATTAAATTCTTGCCTGGCCCAGAATTCAGCCACGGTAATGCCGTCCGCTGATGGTGTCATTAGGTCCCTACGTGAGCAGGTAACAGGGCACGTGACGCAGGACGGAAGGTGGGACATGGTCTGCGGAGAGACGCCGCACAAACACTGAAGATCGGAACCATCCGAGAACCCCCAGCTGTGGAGATTATTATTATTGCCTCTCTCCTGGACACGAGTTGCCATGGCCAACCTGGAAAACTCTAAACAGACTCCGCACCCAGGTTGGGTGCAGCAAAGACAATAAGTGGACTATGCCTCATTTGTACTTAGAGTCGCGTCACGTGGCGTGGATCTAATGTAGCTCTACAAGTCTAGTTGCCATGTAGAATGTATGGAGACCGACGCGCCCAGATCGGCGTACTTGGTCTTTTTTTTTTTTTTTTTTATGGTGGGAAAAAATCATGCATTGACATCCCCCGCTCTTGGGCGGAGCGGGAGATAGTGTCAGACTCTTACTGACTAAAAGACCCACCCCGTTCCTTCTAGCCTTCATACCGGGGCTCAAGCGCCCTTTCGGATAACCCTGGCCCCAGTAGGCTTCGACCCGACTGGGTCCCTGCTGTTGCTGACAACTCCTTGAGGCGCGCGAGAACAGTGCGCGCCGTCGACGACTTGGGCTTGGTCCGGACAGTTACCGGACGGCCGGACAGTGAGCTACCCATTGCTCACCGTCCGCAAGCCCGCGCCTACGTTGGCCGGAAATCGGGATCAGAATCCCGGCGGCGGCGACGGCGGCGATAACGCCGTTGCCTGATGCGTTCGGCCTCCTCCTTTGCGAGCATTACTGCTTCGCAGAAGTCGGCGACCGCCTGCCACTCCTCCTCGCTCCGGACCATGGCCTCAAACAAGGCCCGGCGCGAGAGGTCTCCGCCGCCGATCGCCCCCACGAGGGCACGGCGATGCTCCGTCCAAGCAGGGCACACCTCGACTGTGTGCTCCACCGTGTCCTCCGGGGATTCCGCACAGTGGCGACACCCGGGCGTCACTTCCGCACGAATCCGGTGCAGGAAACTCCCGAACGAACCATGTCCGGTGAGGACCTGCGTCATGCGGAAGGTAAGGACGCCGTGAGGTCTTTCCAGCCACGCCTCAAAGAGGGGACTTACCGCCATGATTGTGGCGTGCCCAGCACTGGGTTGCGATAGTCGTTGACGCCATTTCACCATGAGATCCCGCCGGAGCTCTGTCCGCCATGCCGAGACCTGTCGCGGCAGCGGACTTTCACCCCGGCGTTGCATCTCCACGTGCATATCGTGCATGTGTGCAAGGACTGTTGCCTCCAGATCCCACGGTGGTAGGCCAGCCAGAAGGCTCGCCGCTTCGCGGGAGACCGTGCAGTATCCCCGCACCATCCTTATCGCCATGACCCCCTGGCAGGCGTTCAGTATGGCCGCCGGTTGCTTTTTCAGCGACGGCGCCCACACCGGCGCCCCGTAGAGGGCCATGGACCGAACGATCCCCGCGTAGAGCCTCCGGCAGGAGGCATCTGGACCCCCAAGGTTGGGCAGGAGCCGCTTGAGCGCAGCCCCAGCCCGGTTGAGTTTGGGAGCCAGACGTCGGAAGTGCTCCACGAAATTCCACCGGCTGTCGAGGACGAGTCCCAGGTACTTCATCGTCGACCCGAAACCGATGTGAACTCCTCCTACCGTTAGTTGGGAACTCAATGGCGGCGCGTTCCGAGACCGGCGATAAAACACATCGCCTCGGATTTGTGAAGCGCCACCTCGAGTCCCAACTCCTGGATCCTATCAACGACCATCGCAACCCCGCGTGTCGCTAGAGCGACCGCCGCCTGGTACGACTCTCCCTGCGCTAGAACCAGCGTGTCGTCTGCGTAGCAAACCACGCTGACCCAGTCAGAGAAGTCGCCGCGCAGCACGTAGTCGTACCCGATGTTCTACAAGGGTGGCCCTAGTACCGATCCCTGTGGAACACCGCACGACATCTCTCGACGTTTCCAGTCTCCCTGGTGACCGGGGTAGACAATGTACCTGTCCGACAGGTAAGCCTCGACCACTTGACAGAGGTATTCGGGCACCCGGTGGTACCGGAGTGCCCCCCGGATCGTACTCCAGGGCAGGGAATTAAAGGCGTTGGCAATGTCCAAGGACACTGCCACGACACACCTGCCCCGGGACACCGCATCCCCCGTCGTGAGGGCTCGCACGCGCATGATGGCGTCCACCGTGGGGCGTACTTGGTCTACAGGTGTCCAATGTAGTTCTAACCCAATGCAATCGAAGGAGATGGTTGCACGCGTGTAGATACATCTTCATGCCTCTGCCGCCGCAACATGACACGCCCCGGGCGTCAGGAGTTGCATAGTCCATAGGCGTTTGCGTATGATGAACAATAGGTGGCTCACCTCCCGCAAGCCTGCACATAGGTACTGTGGCCGAGAATCGCTCTGACTTCCTGACGCTGAGCTTCTTAAACGGCGGCCGGAGCGTGAAGTTTAGCTACCTCCTAAGTCTGTGGTCTAGTCTCAATAACAATTCCAAAACATGTAATAATAATAATACCTGTAATGACCCTGTTCCCGATGCCGGTGGGCTACTATTTTTTATATTTTTAAATGTATTTTTTAATATCCTTTTTTATAAGAAATGTTTAAAAATATAATTATAAATATGATATTAAATGAAATAATAATAATCTTTATTAAATCTTTTCTACACAGTAAAGTACAGTTATATATAATAGCCACAAGTAAATCTTAAATAAATAATTATGCTAGCCTAACCCAACAAATAACTATGTGTATTACTAAATTTCAGAACTTATGGAAAAATATTTTTAAACCTACAATTATGTATAATTAGCGACTTTCCTGAGCTAGGTTTACGTATAAAACCTGTGTTTCAGGTCATCACCATATAGATACGACCTAAAAATAACAGGTTGATAGGTTGTTGATACTTATCTTGATTTTGGGGTAATTCCCCAGATCTCAATCAATGATCTGAAAAAGGTGTGCTAGATTTAGTCGCAAAACACGGCATTAATGATTTATTACTTAAGTGATAATGATAAAAATGTCTGACAATTATTTCTGATAGATACTTGCAAGTTACTGACAATAACAATTCCACATTAAAGTGACCTACTGTTTAAATAATATATAATAGTAATAATATTCCACAACTATCACACAACGCCGTCTAGTCCCAAGCTAAGCAGACCTTGTGTTATGGTATTAGACAACTGATAAACATACTTATATATTTCTAAATACATACATAATTATTATAGATAAATTAGACCCAGACACAGAACAAATGATTATGCTCATCACACAAACATTTGTCCTGGGTGGGAATCGAACCCACGACCTCCGGCATAGCAGTCAGGGTCACTAACCACTAGACCAACAGGCCAGTCAATATAAATCTTCTATCATTGTTATGTAGTTAGGTACTAGCTAATGTTTACAGCTTCGCCCGCGCTAAAGTCAGAAATGATCAGAAAGGAACATATCATCAAGATTACTGACAAAGCCTGAAGAATCGCTAAATTAAAAGGCAGTGGTCAGGGCACATTGCTCGCAGAACAAATGGTCGACGAAGACGAAAGTTTCTGGAGTGGCGATCACGTACCAGAAGAGAGCAGCGTTGGAAGGTCAACCTCAGCAACAACCACCGTAGGCGCTGGCTTGCGGACAGTGAGCAATGGGTAGCTCGCTGTCCGACCGTCCGGTAAGTCGTCGACAGCGCGCACTTTTCCCGCGCGCCTCAAGGAGTTGTCAGCAACAGCAGGGGCCCAGCTGGGTCAAAGCCTACTGGGGCCAGGGTTATCCGAAAGGGAACTCGAGCCCCGGTATGAAGGCTAGAAGGAACGGGGTGGGCTTTTAGTCAGTAAGAGTCTGACACTATCTCCCGCTTCGCTCAAGAGCGGGGGTTTTCATAGGATGATTTTTCCCACCATAAAAAAAAAGTGGTCAGGGCACATTGCTCGCAGAACAAATGGTCGATGGAGACGAAAGGTTCTGGAGTAGCGATCACGTACCAGAAGAGAGCAGCGTTGGAGAGTCAACCCCAACCACAACAAGGTAGACTGATGACCTAGTGAAGGACGCGTGAATCCGATGGATGCGAGACGCGATGAGACCTATGTCTAACAGTGGTCGTCTACACCCTAAAAGGAACCTACCTGCCAAATTTTTAGTTTGTAGGTGTTACAGTTTCTGAGATTTCGTGATTAATCAGTGAGTGGTGTTTTGCTTTTCTAAAGAATAATAACATGATATTTTGGAGGTATGCGGAACAGAGAGTAAAGGCACACATACTTCCTTTGAAAAGGGAGGATCCTCCGACCAGAGGGTTTTTTTTTTTTTTTTTTTTTTTTCGATGGGGAAAATCATGTTATGACAACCCCCGCTCTTGGGCGGAGCGGGAGATAGTGTCAGACTCTTACTGACTAAAAAACCCATCCCGTTCCTTCAAGCCTTCATACCGGGGCTCGAGCGCCCTTTCGGATAACCCTGGCCCCGGTAGGCTTCGACCCGGCTGGACCCCTGCTGTTGCTGACAACTCCTTGAGGCGCGCGGACTTGACCAGAGGGTGGGAAGTGTTATAGTCTGGTGGGCTACTTGTCGTATATGTTCAAATCGCGCGGAGAACTTTGATTGCGCGATGCAGGATTTCGTACTTTCTTCGTAGTTCTTACGTGGCGCCATAGATGTCGCTATAATACGATGCCATCTAGCCTCTCCTCATGGAGGTTATGAGCTCAGAGCTACTGCTCTGTTATGCATCCTCATGTGACTTGCATATCCACCTTTAGCCGAAAAACTCCGAGCACAGAGTGGATTTGTCATGTTTTTAGGGTTCCGTACTTTATAGGATCACTTTGTTGTCCGTCCGTCTGTCTGTCTGTCTGTCTGTCAAGAGAATTTATCTCGAGAACGCGTGGACGCATCGAGTTGAATTAAAACCATATATATACTCAGGTTTGCGGTCCCTTCAAGCTGTGAAAAAATCAAACTTCTAAGTTAATGAATAAAAAATATACGGCCATTTATGTCGCAAAAAAACGTATATTTTGATACTCTCAAAGGTCGAAATATTTAGGGTACTTTTCGTTGACCCAGAATCCTGAAATTTGGCACAAAGCAAGGTCTTATAGCACAGGTATAGGAATAAATCTGAAAACAGTATTTTTTTTGTTAAATACGTCACAAAAAAAAAATCAATTCGGAAAAATCTTCGAGACTACATTCGGGAATTGTAGTTTGCACGGAACCCTCAGTGCGCGAGCCCGACTCGCACTTGCCCAGTTGTTTTTATATATATAGATAGATTAGTTACAGTAACTCGTAACCGAATTGAAAACAAAGGAAGTATCGGTTTATCGGTTTCTTATCTTAAAAGTTAAAGTGGTGATTGAAGAGAATCAGGTTAATTGGTCGGTCTACTGCTGAGGTTTAATTGAATTTGATAGTTGTACTATTTCTCGTACTGACAGCAAATATAATATGATAAAAAAATATATCTTTCGTGCAACTTGTTTTGTTTTGAATGGCCATCATGATCCATTTCAAGGTTAACCATTTATTACCGGATATCCTGTGTACTTACATTTTATAAAATAAAGTCTTTTTTCGAATTTGTCTGTCTGTATATATGAAAGCGATAAACTCAAAAAACCAATAGACGGCGAAGGTTCATGTTATATTTCTAACACCTGTGCAAAGCTATATATATTGTTCCATAATTAATTTAATTTTTTTTTTTTCACCGCTTTGTTGGGAGAGAGAAAGACTCTTTCTGAGTAAAACTTAGCCTTGTTGCTAGAATAAGATGGCTGCGGACGAACAATTTCGCAACCCGTAGACTAAAAGTCTTCTTCTTTTCAAAAAAAGGTTCTCAATTCGGTTGCATGTTTTTTTTTTATGTTTCTTGCCTCAGAACTCCGTAGTGTATGGACCGATTTGCACAATCTTTTTTTTACGTAATTGTCGAAACAAAAGAAACTGGAAGGTGGACACGGGAACTTCATAATAAAACAATGTATCCTAGCAGTGTTTGGGTGATGGCAATTGTCATGAGAGGTAGGCTATAAGTAGGCTATAAGTATATCACAAAAAAGTGTGAAATAAAAAACATAAAAAAATAAATAACCGAATTCACAACAACACTAAAACAATCAAAATAACTTTAATTTCATCGGCAACGAACATTGTCGAGTCGAAACTACAAAGTTTTGAGCATCGGCGCCGAGTTACTAGCCTGTAGGTTTTCAATCGTTTATAAAGGGTCTTTCAACTAAGACGGGTCGATGTTGAATTTAAATAACAAAATGCGTGTGAGTTAATAACGATATTATTTTTTTATTTGAAAGCCCCATTTATGACATTATGTGTGGAATATGACAACGTTCAAATGTCCGCCGTGGCTTCGAACGGTGACACGAATCAGAGAGGCCCAATTTTTAATTATTCTGCTGCTTAGATTCGGCTAAATCTGATTTGTGGCCTGCGGTATGTTGATTTTCAGAGCGTCGGGGTTATTGGCAAAATCTAGCGGAGTTAAACTCCGCTAGATTTTTTTTTGCCCACTTAGCGAACAAACGGCGCTGCCTGTGGTCATTAACTTTGAGTTCCTGGGTCAGTTGGATCTCGTGCGGATGCAGACCTAAGTCCCGACGCAAAATTCTCCAAGTTGAAGTCTGTGAAAGGCCGAGTTCTTGTGCACGGCGAGAAATTGACTACCTCGGATTCGCCTGTACACTCTCACGGACAGCGGCGATGTTCTCTGCCGATCTGACGTCCCCTTGGACGTAAGGGGTGTTGGATGGTTGTTTACCGAACCAGTTGTCTCGAATTTGGTCACCAAACGTTGGAAAGTCGACTGTGAAAGGCCACCGCGTCTGCCGTAAAACGCGGCAACGTTTGCACTAACGAACACTGATTTTAATAATAAAGTTTTATCATTTGTACATGCTGCTCAATCGTGCCACTTGTCATGGTGATTTGGCATCAGCGACTAAATAAGAAACCATAGATTTGACAGTTGCCGCCATAACAACGTGGCCGATACAAACTGTTAACATCGACCCGCTCTAAAATGAAAGACCCTTTCGGAGAGTGTACATTGGGATTGCATAGTTTAATTCTGCCAAGTCCGTTCCATCATCGGACCACAAGACGTACGGCGTTGCGCCACCGGTACATGGTGGACATCACACTCATACATGCAAAGCGTTTTGGGAACACATTCATTATACGTACATCTGAGGATTGTAACCTCCTGCCGGAGTCTGTGTTTCCTGATAGCTATAACCTAGGAGTTTTTAAGTCAAGAGTGAATAGATTGCTTCTAGGCAAGCATGCTTCATCGTCGGCCACACCATCGCTTTCCTTCAGGTAAGATAATGGTCAAACGCAAATCTATGTTAATAAAGTGTTAATAACAATCAAACAATACCAGAAACAAACAACAATTAGGTATCTGATTGTCAACTGATTGTTCCAATCCACTTTTTTGTATTCAATTGGTTGTATCCAAGTCAAAACCAACGATTAAAAGTTCAAAGTCAAAATCAGTTTCTTTATCTTAGTAATCCATTTTAATCACTGTTAATCTGTTTTATAGACAGCCAATGTACTAATGTCTTGTCATGATAATGTTATTGTAAAAGGCAATGTTCAGAGTTTCCTTGCGTGATCGATTCTGGAATGAAGATATCCGAAGGAGAATCAAGGTTACCATCAGGATCAGAATGTTGGGCTTTGAAAAAGATGGATAAAAGAAGATTGCATGTAGCGGAGATGAAAATGATGAGATGGATGTGTCGTGTGACGAGAATGGATAAAGTGAGAAATAAGTATATTAGAGGTAGTCTGAAAGTGGCGCCAGTGGCTGAAAAATTGAAAGGCAATCGTTTGTCTTGGCATGGTTGTGTAAAGAGGAGGGATGATACGCATGCCACTAAAAAAGTTCTGAGTATACATGTAGATGGATGGAGAGGGAGGCCAAAGAAAAGATGGATAGATTGTATGAGAAGTGATATGAAAGAAAAGGGAGTTAGTGATAGTGTGACGGGTGACAGGACAGAATGGAAGAAAAAAAACGTGTTGCGCCGACCCCAAGTAATATGGGATAAGGGCAGGAAGAAGAAGAATCAAGGTTACCGACATACCCCGAAGAATTGTCAAAATTAAGCGGCACTGGGCGTCATGACTCTCAGAACAGATGGTGCCAGCGTTGGAAGGCTTTCCACAAGGTGGACCGATGACCTAGTGAAGGTCGCGGGAATCCGATGGATGCGAGACGAAAAAGTCCGGTCATTGTGGCGACACTTGGGGGAGGCCTGTGTCTAACAGTGGACGTCTTTCGGTTGTTATTATGACTACGATGAAGACATTTATTTTGTTAATCTCTAACAGAATAAATGTCAAACTGATTACGGACTATAGAAATTAAATAAAACAAAACAAAACGCACCCATTTTTTTGTACTACCATAAGTAGATAAAATAAATAAAAGGTTACTAACATAATTCTTTTTCAAAGATATGTAGATATCTACTAAGAAATGATATACAGATTAATAGAAAGAATATTATTATCATTAAAGTCACGCTTACCATGCATGGTTGAGATTGTTATTAAAAAATAAACTGCAAACAGCTGGTCGACTCTTCGCGTGTCCATTTTACACAGTTTAAATATAAAAAAGAACAGATTAAAAAAAATAGGAAATAGCCGACAAAAAATTCCACCACTGGGGGTTTCAAAATCATGTACTGGATCCATGGTATTCGTTTGTGTGTCAATGTCAAATACACCCTGTATTTCTCGACCTCATGTAAATGTAAAAATAAGAGATTTTACTAAAATAATTAATTAAATGTCTTTCATTTAAAACTTATAAATTAATTATTTTACTTTTTTGTTAATATTTGGCTGTCCCAATTATAGTTAACTGAAAATCATAATAAAAGGTAAAATATCACCTTACCATTATGGAAATAGGTCTCTCATATACTCGTACAACCCCCACTCCCAAATAGGTACCTGTTCGAAGTTCAATAAACCTATGCCCTTAGAATGGCCCATTTATCGTCCACCGTGGCCCTTGTTAAATTTTATGGCCCGTCGGTGGAAATCTACGGCGTTTTCTTTTGTTTTGACCATTTTGTATGCGGGAATGTTACTAAATAAACGTATAAATATTTATTACGTGTTTTGTGAAGTCGTTTTTACGGATGGGTAGATTAATGTGGTCTTAAGTGTATTGTGATGTCTTGGCTTTCAAGTTTGATGTTGAAGTTTTTTGGCGGGTGAAGTTCGGTTGCTGTTTTATTCGAAAATTGATTCTTAGGGCTTTTTTTTATGGTGGGAAAAATCATGCATTGACATCCCCTGCTCTTGGGCGGAGCGGGAGATAGTGTCAGACTCTTACTGACTGAAAGACCCACCCCGTTCCTTCTAGCCTTCATACCGGGGCTCGAGCGCCCTTTCGGATAACCCTAGCCCCAGTAGGCTTCGACCCGGCTGGGTCCCTGCTGTTGCTGACAACTCCTTGAGGCGCGCGGGAACAGTGTGCGCCGTCGACGACTTGGGCTTGGTCCGGACAGTTACCGGACGGCCATTCTTAGGGCTACATTTCACCGAGACACCACGGCGGTGCGGCCAGTTGCGCCATGGTGTCCCAGTGAACCAAACTACGTTGCACCAGAGGCGCACCACGTCCGAGCTGGTTGCGCCACTAAATTGGTTGCGCAACTAAACGGACATCAGGTGAGTAACTCTCTATAGAGCCGTATACGTTTTGTTGATAGCGGCGGCTGGTCGCGCCGCCATGTTGTTCCGGTGAAATATAGCCCTAAACTACCAAACTAGACACCATATACACACCAGAGTCGCCACACGTCCGAGCTGGTCGCGCCACCAAATTGGTTGCGCAACCAAACGGACACCAGGTGAGTAACTCTCTAGTTCAGTCTCTATAGAGCCGTACTCACCAGGTCTGTCTCTATAGAGCCGTATATATTTTGTTGATAGTGGCGACTGGTCGCGCCGCCATGTTGTTCCGGTGAAATATAGCCCTAAACTACCAAACTAGACACCATATACACACCAGAGTCGCCATACATCCGAGCTGGTCGCGCCACCAAATTGGTTGCACAACCAAACGGACACCAGGTGAGTAACTCTCTAGTTCAGTCTCTATAGAGCCGTACTCACCAGGTCTGTCTCTATAGAGCCGTATACATTTTGTTGTAGCGGCGACTGGTCGCGCCGCCATGTTGTTCCGGTGAAATATAGCCCAAAGCTATCAAACTAGACACCATATACACACCAGAGTCACCACATGTCCGAGCTGGTCGCGCCACCAAATTGCTTGCGCAACCAAACGGACACCAGTATCCCTAGCCAAGTTTCCAATCTGCAATAGTTAACGCTTGTAGAAAGTCACGTGGTCAGAACAAAAGAATTGGCGGCAAGGTCAACTCGAAGCGTTCGACGCAAGCGAAACGGTTGTGACTTGGCTAGGGGGGCAGGTGAGTAACTCTCTATTGAGCTGTATAATTTTTTTTAAATATATATAATTTTTTTTTAATAATAATTTATACATTTTTATTGACGATTGTTGTTGTTTTACAATTATGATGTTGTATATATATATATATATATATTATTTTTTAACAATTATGACATGTTTATTTTTACTATTTGACTGATTTTTTTTTTATATACTTACTTTTTTTTTTACAATTTGTAATATTTACACTTTTGTAAATTTTATTATTGTGAATGTGAGAATTATGTGGATTACTCTTTCCTTTTCTTTTATTTTCACATGATGTCTGGCAGTTTTGAGTATTTGATGTGGCCTACCCAAATGTCCTTTCTTTGGCATTGTTCGTCAAGTCGTTGAGCTCCTTAGTAGTCGTGAGTTGAGCTACACGCATATTGACAAATGCTTGCACTGACTGGACAGGTCCACTTAGAACTGTGTGGTTCTTTCTTCAAAAGACCATCTCAGGCTCAATCTGCATGGTTCTCATATGATTTGACCATTACATGTTTTGCTGTATGGACTTTAAAAGAGACTTTGACCCCTGAGTTTGTTTCGGTGTTTCTTCTCAGGGTAGTCAGCTAGGAAACACCGGCCTCATCTAGCATTAATTGACGAAAAAAAAAAAATTGACGTGTAAAAGTGTTTTTATAAAACCTACTTGCAAAATAAAGATCATTTATCATTCATCATTTAATAAACTGTCAAAGTTTTAGCAGATTACCCCATACGTCAAATATTCATTTGTCAATATGTACGAGATTACTATTCTATGCCACTTCTTTCAATGGAGTGTCAGTGGTTGACCATTGGAAAGTCATAATGACGCCATTATATTAGTAGTTTACCAAACTTGTCAAAATCAACAATTATGACATCAATGATAGACCAGTCTGACACTATTGTAATAGCAGACTTGAGGCCCTGGTCTCACTTCAATAGGTAACGCATTCCACAAACGAGCAGCTTCAACAGTAAACGATTTGTCAAAAAAAGGATGTGGAGGTGTGTGTTGTATCTCAAGTATCTGCAGAACTGGATAACATGCAGAATCATTGGAACAGGCGTAATCTCAGTTACATGGAGCTCAGAATTTTATGCTCAGTCAGTGAAGGTTGTTTTAAACTTACCATTTTAGGAGTGGTAGGCAGTTGCTTCCTCCTGCGAAGCAGTAGGTAATGCTAGCAAAGGAGGCGGCCACACGCGCGAGGCATGGCCCTCGCGCCTTGCCTCCGGGATTCCGATCCCGACTTCCGGCCACTGTAGGCGTGGGCATGCGGACGGCGAGCAATGGGTGCCAACTGCCAAGTCCAATGCCCAAGTCATCGACGGAGCATAGTGTTCCACGCGCGCCTCAAGGAGTGGTCAGCAACAGTAGGGGCCCAACAGGGTCTAAGCCGACTGGGTACATGGCCCTGGCACAATGCCAAAGAAGAAACAGGAGTGAGTTTTTAGTCAGTAAAAGTCTTACACTATCTCCCGCTCCGTCCAAGAGAGGAGGATGTCATTAGATGATTTTCCAACCTAAAAGAAAATTAAAAATACTTACCATTTTACTATATATCAATCATAATAACATACACACAATAGAAAGTATGATATCAAAGGAATGTCCTGATCGTGATATCACGTCTTCCGCAAGTGTGCGACAGAGAGAGAGCATGTCTAAGTAGGACGGACGTGACTACAATTTGATAATGGACGATAGTTTTCGAAATGGCAGTGAATTCATCGTTACAATATGCATAATTATTATGCATATGGTTCACTGTACAAGCCGTGTGCTTGATGGGAATAAAGGTAGAACGCTACACTGCGCACACATGTGCCACGTACATCGATCTGGACGCGTCGGTTTTCATACAATGTGTATGGCAACTAGACTTGTAGAGCTACACTTGATCGACGCCACGCGACGTCGTTTAACGTACAAATCAGGCGTTAATATGTCAACATTAACATGTCGTTTTTCAATAACTTCTATTAAGGTAGAACTACTTTGCGCATAAGTGTGCCACTTACGCGGACCTGGGTGTGTCGGTCGCCATACATTTTATATGACAGAGCTACATTAGACCCACGCCACGCGATTTCGTTCTACGTACAAAACAGGCGTGGACCACGTGTGCATCGGTCTAATGTAGTTCTAGCTTAACTGTCATGAGCACTATTGACGATGCTTCCATACAAACTTCAAGTCACATGTTCTGCGAGTGTTACAATTATGCAAGGTGGTCAGTAGGCTTCGACTCTGCAGGGGACTTCTAAGGTTTTGCTGACATCTTTTTAAGGCGCGCGTGAAATACTACACGCTGTCGACGATTCGGGCCCGGTCCGGACGTTTACCGGACGGTCGGACGGCGAGCTATCCATTGCTGGCCATCCGTAAGCCCACGACTTTGATGGCTGAAAATGGGGCGTGAGGGCCGTTCCCTAGTGCGTGCGGCCGCCTTCATCGCTAGCATTACTGCTTCACAGAAGGAGGCGACCGCCTGCCAATCTTCCTTGCTCCGGACCACGGTCTGTACCAAGGCCCGGCGCGAGAGATCGTTATCGTCGGTCGCCCCTACGAGGACACGGTGGTGCTCCGTCCAAGAGGGGCACACGCTCACCTTATATGCTTATGCTTATATGCTAAGATAGGGCTGCCATAAATCCTCAAGGCCCCGTCGGGACAATTACAATTCGGGGTAATCTGTTTTTATTATTTACTATGTTCGTTGGTAAAGCAAGGCAAATAGCAAAGCAAATGCATCGCAAAAGGAATCTTTAAAACAAAACTATTTGGTATTACATATGAAAAAAATCTTCTTATTTATTTATTAAGGTAAAACCAACAGCTTCTGTGTACAGCATTTTACAAGTATGGATAACAATTGGCCTAAGTCTTACACAGTTGCCAATTACAGCCATTTATTCTTTATATTTCTCGGATGATTTTATTTGGGACAGTAATTAACGGTTTTCTTAATTGTGAATTTATAAACTTCTTCATAATTCATGTGAAAATTAATTTTACATAGAAGAATAGCCTCCATAGTATCGGCTCCCTAGCGATTCCGTTCATCTACATCGACAATATTTAAAAACTTGTAGCTCTGCGCTCGACTATATTCGTCGGGACATTTTATAGCTTGTCGGGACGTCGGGACACCATTATTAATAACGCTGACATGTCCCGACGTATCGGGACGGGACGAATGGCAACCCTATGCTAAGGGAAGATTGATTTTCATCAATGTAAAATTATTAACTTTTGTTAACCATTGTTTACATTTCTTCCTATCTCTCCTTTCGCAGGTCTGCTGGAAGAAATTTCTGTGTGTTATCATCATCAGCCATTTTAATGTTTCCTCTATTGGGTCTCAGGCCTCCTCTCTAGGAAAGGGAATGGGCCGTAATCCACCACGCGGGCCCAGTGCAGTCTTCGAATTTTTGGTACTAGGACATGCCGGTTTCCTCACGATGTTTTTTCTTCACCGTTTTGAGAACAGTGGTGATGAAATGAATTACACAAAGTAATGCGCCTGGCTGGGTTCGAACCCGCGACCTACAACTCGTAAGTCGGGGCCATTATCATTCGGCCACCACTGCTCTACATACATAACTGTGTGTACATAAATTATAAATCCGTAAAAACCTAGGACTTTTCAAAATTAAAAGCGATTTCCATAACATAAATACTCGTAGTAAACACGAAATTATATTGCCCAAATGGAGATTAGCCAAGACCAGTAAGTCATTTTTAGTAAATAGCATACGCTTTTATAACAAGCTACCAAACAAAAGCGGTGACTGAACTTAGCGAAGGAAAGTTCAAAACCCATATCAAGCGTGTCGTAACCAAAAAAGCCTAAAACAAAAAAAGTAGTTAAAGACTATGTCGAAGACACGCTTGTTTGGCAATGACTGCCTCTGCACTTGTGGCCCCCTGGTAACTCATAATATTGTGCGAATGTATCTATTAACTGCTCCATCTTTGTTGTTAAATTTTTTTTTCTCTAACACATTGCTTTTGCAATATTTTTTTTTATATATCGTCTGACTCCAACCACATTAAATTTGTTAGTTTTTCTTTTTTTTTTGGTTGTTAACGTCTCATTTACTGACAGTTGTAATTATTATTATTTTTTCTACCTTTTTTTTATATAGCCTCTTTTTATAGTGTAAATGGAAGAACACTGTAGACTCCACGAATTCTTAGATTACTTTATATTTTGACTCACTTTTTTTAAATGATTATTTTTATTGTGCTTTTGAGTGCAATATAGACCGGTTTACACTGTTCTTAAATAATACCTTTTAATACTGTTATATGGAATATATTGTAAGTAAAACCATTTTTTTTAAAAAGAGTAAGTAACCATGGAGTTTCTTGCCGGTTCTTCTCCATAGGAAACGACCAATTTCGAACCGTGCACTAGCTTCTGACGTTTTATAAGTGCCCATGTAGGCCTATGTGAAATAAAAAACTTTTGACTTTTGATAAAATAAATACTTAAATAAACTTTTTATCGCTTCAATCAAGGAATTGACAAAAGACAGAGGATTACGCCATTGTCTTTTGATAGATTATAGGCTGTCCATGAAAAAAACAATGGCGTGACCCATAACACGTTCTTAGTATTACTTGTCAACAAGAAAAACCCAAAAAAGGATCTTATCAATTCAAGCAACGTTTACCTATTAGTTTTCCTTTATAATTCGGAGATAAACATGATGATTGCGTTTGAAATCTAGTGATTAGTATTCTGTATTGATGATTATCGAGAATGATGACGGAATTGACTTGCTCAAACGCTTAGTACGTACACTGGGGAAACACGAATCTATTGGTACATATACTTACACGACTATTTTTTAATTAGTGCAAATACTTAAAGGGCTTATTAGAAAATGTCTTGTTATTTAAATAATAACAAGACATTTTCTAATAAGCCCTTCGAGCGCCATTGGTAAATGACCTGGAAAATTGCCGTTTTTACGTAATTCACCAAAAAAAAAAAACGTTTTCTGAATTTTTGTAGGAAAAACAAATAATATAATATATATATCTCCTAGAGAGGAGGCCTGAGTCCCAGCAGTGGGAACATTAAAAAAAAGGCTGATGATGATGATGACGATCATGATAGAAACTTAAATTTTCGGCCAAATAAATTTCGTACAAACGTGTGTACAAAATCAAAATTAAGCGTTTTTCAAGGTCATTCAAGTTGTTCAGACCTATGTACAATCGACGCTCGAGGAGAAGTATAAATAATAAATACTCATAAACAGCAAAGTTATGAGCGTTTGTTTATATCCCAAAATATCACTCAATTTGTGGAAATATTGTACAGGCTATTTGATTATGAATAAATGAATGGCGATAAAAATGGAAAAATACTGCGCGTAATATTTTCTAGTAGTAATTGTTATGAATGATTGATTCAATTATTTTATGAATTTACCAATTCTAACTGTTCGTGGACAATTTTGGGATTTCGTTTTTTTATTAGGGTTCCGTAGCCAAATGGCAAAAAACGGAACCCTTATAGATTCGTCATGTCTGTCTGTCTGTCTGTCTGTCTGTCTGTCTGTCCGTCCGTATGTCACATCCACTTTTTTCCGAAACTATAAGAGCTATACTGTTGAAACTTTGTAAGTAGATGTATTCTGTGAACCGCATTAAGATTTTCACACAAAAATAGAAAAAAGCAATAAATTTTGGGGGTCCCCATACTTAGAACTGAAACTCAAAAAATTTTTTTTCATCAAACCCATACGTGTGGGGTATCTATGGATAGGTCTTCAAAAATGATACTGAGGTTTGTAATATCATTATTTTCTAAACTGAATAGTTTGCGAGAGACACTTCCAAAGTGGTAAAATGTGTGTCCCCCCCCTCTAACTTCTAAAATAAGAGAATGATAAAACTAAAAAAAATATATGATGTACGTTACTATAAAAACTGCCAACGAAAATTGGTTTGAACGAAATCTAGTAAGTAGTTTTTTTTAATGCGTCATAAATCGAAAAAAATACAGTATTATTAAAACATCGATCAAAGTTACAACACATTACAAGAACTTTTGTATTATGTTACTTGCTGCTACGGAACCCTTCATGGGCGAGTCCGACTCGCACTTGGCCGGTTTTTTTATTACTTTTGACTACACAAATATGATCAGTAATGGGTACGGACAGAGCCCCATTTTTGTAATAATTTAAAAATATATAGTATGTAGGTACAAGTTGTGATTGTTTAGAAATAGTTTAATTTTGTTTTGCCTTTTTTGTGTTGGATTTCATCAGTTCACCTCTGTAGCACTTGGTGGAGTGAGAAAAAAAAACTTGCGACTAGCGACCGTCTCAACTTCGCACGAGTGTTATAGATCTATGAAATTCTTGACTTTTTTTACTATAATATGCATGTTTTGTATATTTGTTCTGTCTGGGTGTAATTTATTTATAACAATACGTATGTATTTAGAAATATATAAATATATTTATCAGTTATCTAGTACTTATAGAACAAGCTCTGCTTAGCTTGAGACTAGACGGCGTTGTGTGATAGTCGTGGAATATTATATTATTATAAATATACATTATATGTATATTTAAACCTTTCTATTAAATCACTCTGTCTATTGGAGAAAACCGCATTAAAATCAGTTCTGCAATTTTTGAGTTTATCGCATTCATACACGCAATTTTTAAAGAGTAAATGTATTCTTCATCAAAATAGTGGTAAAAAAGAAATCACCTGGTTTCCAAAACTGGAAAGATCAAGGTTAGATTTAGAGGTGACATGATTATACAATTCGATATATTAAAGTTTCATAAACTTTTTATAACATTTACAAATTCTATTTCATGCCTAACGTCAGACAGTGCATAACAACATCCATGATTGAAATGCAATACATTATATGAAATATAAGTATTGTATAATTTATGTACCTATAGAATATAAGTTTTCTATCAAATGCTCGAAGGTCACGTTTCATAAGATATTTGTGTATTCAAACAGATTCGGGAAAGGTGCACGTGACCATTTATGCCGGATAAAAGTGCAGAAGTCAAGTAATTCAAAAGTCAAAAAAAGTAATCAACGATTGCATCACTGCTTACCATCAGGTGGGATCGCAGTGAAGCACTAGTTTATATCAATTGAAAAAAAATTAGAATTCTTACAACATTAGTTTTGGTAAATGTGAAACTTGAAACGCGCTATACAATAATATTTGGAACACAGATAAACATGGCCTGAATGCTGGATAAAGGGCAGATAAATGATAAATGATATTAAATTTATTTTGCAAACAGCATCGATGACCCATGTGTTCTTTACATGGGTCATCGATGGCAAACAGGTTTAAAAAAAAAACATATATTTACAGTCGAATTGCGAACCTCCTCCTTTTTTGAAGTCGGTTAAAAACACTCACACAGTGAATTTTTTCGTCAAATTTAAACTAGATGAAGCCGATGTTTGCCGATGAAGAAACTCCAAAACAAACTCAGGGATCAGTCTCTTTTACAGTCCATATAGCAAATAATTAATTGTCAAACCATATGAGAGCCATGCAGATTGGAGTCTGAAATGGTCTTTTGAAGAAAGAACCACACAATTCTGAGTGGACCTGTCCAGTCAGTACAAGCATTAGTCAGTTTTTGTGTAGCTCAACTCAAGACTACTAACGAGCTCAACGATTTGACGAACAATACCAAGGAAAGGACATTTGGGTAGGCCGCAAAAAGTACTCAAAACTGCCAGACATTATGTTAAAATCAAAGGAAATAGTAACTCATATATTCATTATGTGCCGTATTAAATAGACTGAACCTTTTGTAACATAGCTTTTACTATGTCCCAGTCAATCAGAAGTCGAGACGAATATTTTATTATGAAATTTTCCACATCGATGTGAAATTGGAAGCCGAGAGTGAGTTGTTTGTCTTTCGGTAGCACGTGTAGAGGGTCAGACGAACAACACGAAGCACGTGTCTTTATGAAAAAAAAAAAATGAAATAGTAGGAGTTGTGAATTGAAGATAACTGCAGGCAGGTGATCTAAGGTTGGTCTTGCGGACGGCGAGCAATGTTTAGCTCGCCGTCTGCCCATCCAGTAACCGTCTGGACCAAGCCCAAGTCGACGATCGACGGCGCGTAATGTTCCACGCGCGCCTCAGGAGTTTTCAGCAAACCGTAGGGGCCCAGCAGGGTCGAAGCCTACTAGGGTCATGAGTTTGCTTCTGAAAGGAAAAATCGGCCCTGGTATGAAAAGTAAAGAAGGTGTGTGTTTTTTTGTCAGTAAAAGTCTGACATACCTTTTCGCTCCGCCCAAGAGCGAGAGATGTCATTGGATGATGATTTGGTGGATTTTTGTCATCAAATAACTTTTTATGCTCTGGATGGAGTGAGGAGTGTCAGATTTCTACTGTGTAAAATACTCCTGTGTTCCTTCAGCTGCCCTTTGCATTTCATCATCAACATCATCATCAGCTTTTTTTAATCTTCCCACTATTGGGACTCAGGCCTCCTCTCTGTGAGAGGGAATAGGCCGTAATCCACCACGCGGGCCCAGTGCGGGATGGTGAATGTCACATGTCTTCGAATTTTTGGTTCTAAAGCATGGCGGTTTCGGGAAAAGTAGGGAGTAATAATTTAGAGCGAGCGGATTCGCGGTCGGCTGCTAGTTTACAATTTCAATACAATCTGTTGTATTCATCTCATTGTTATGTCATCACTCGGCTCGTCCAAAGAAAACGTATTTACCAGAGAATGGTACATAATACCTATCTATTTCTATAGTTTTCATAAACAATGGATAATCCTCCCACGCAACTGAAACAGCTACTAAGTTTAAATCATTTATTGTTTGTTATGAGATCATACAAGCTGCTGCTAGTGGCTTCATCTGCGTTTAAAGTAGAAAACGATGTGGTCCAAGGGAGCATAATCCTTAAGGAGTGCAATTCCTCGCCAGAGTCTGTCTTTCCTGATGTCTACAACCCGGGAATCTTTAAGTCAAGAGTGAATAGGTTACTACTAGGTAAGCGCATTCCATCGTCGACCGCATCGTCGCTTTCCATCAGGTGAGATAGCGGTCAAGCGCGAACCTATCAACAATAAAAAAAACCCGGGATGAAAAGGATCCTTTGTACTACTCCAAGATACGGTTTACCCGAGTACCAAATTTCATTTCAATCCGTTCAGTCGTTTCAGTCTTTTGAGGCTACATTAGACTGTCGACGGCGCGCACTGTTCACGCGCGCCTCAAGGAGTTGTCAGCAACAGCAGGGGCCCAGCTGTGTCGAAGCCTACAGCGCTCGAGCCCCGGTATGAAGGCTAGAAGGAACGCGGTGGGTCTTTTAGTCAGTAAGAGTCTGACACTATCTCCCGCTCCGCCCAAGGGCGGGGGATGTTATTGGATGATTTTTTCCCACCATAAAAAAAGGCTACATTAGACCGACGAACACGTGTAACACACCTGATTGGTACGGAGAACGACGTCGCGTGGCGTGGATCAAGTCCAGTTTCCATATATGTTTTGCAGGTTGCATTTTGGAAAATGTGAGCGGGAATCGTATGACTTGATTCCGCCATCTCATTTCTACCATCGGATAACCCGATGTACGGCGAATATCCACCCTGGTTACGTTGTTTAAACCTCTATGGTCCGGACTAAGCGTTTCGCCTCGTCATTTATACCGCGTATATCAAAGGACTGGAACAATTTGCCTGCTGCGGTCTTCTTGTCAGATTATAATTTGGGTGACTTCAAGGCTACAGTGAATAGGCGCTTAATAAACTAGTGCGCCTCACCTTCAACGATTGCATCACTGCTTACCATCAGGTGGGATCGCAGTCAAGCATTAGTTTACATCGGATAAAAAAAGAAAAAAATGTATGGAGACCGACTTGCCTAGATCGGCGTACGTGGACTACGTGTGCGCAATACATTTAGTACACGGTGTCCACCTTGGATCACACACCTAGGTACACTCACAAACTTTCGTCTTTTTCGTCGTCTTTCGTCTTTTCACATTTTAGAGAAGTAGCTGCAGAGACGCCTTCACCTTCCACTTAACACACAGGGCCTCACCGGACATGGCAAGTTCGGGAGGTTCCTTCACCAGATTCATCTGGAAGAAACGCCCAGGTGTCATAATTGTGCGGTCCGGAGCGAGGGGTGGGAGACGGGCACGTCTTTCTATGAAGGAGTAATGCTAGCGAAGCAGACGGCTGTCGACCTAACTTACCAGTTCTAGAGGTTCTTATTCTTAATTCAGGGGAAAAAAAAACCGGTGTTACTATTGTTTTGGACCTCCTGGAGGACAATATGGAGCATACGGTAGTGGTTGGGTAGAGCACCGCAGTGTCCTCGTGGAGTAGAACTCTGGCGCCGATCCCTGATTCAGGTGATGATCAGGAGCGAGGGAAAATAGGATGCGGTCGCCTCCTCCTCATCATCATCATTTCAGCCGATACACGTCCACTGTTGGACATAGGCCTCCCCCAAGCGTCGCCACATCAAACGTTCCTGTGCGTCCCGCATCCATCGGTTTCCCGCTAACTTCACCAGGTCATCGGTCTACCTTGTAGGAGGCCTTCCAACGCTGCGTCTTCCGGTACGCGGTCGCCACTCCAAAACCTTTCGGCCCCAACGGCCATCTGTTCTGCGAACAATGTGCCCTGCCCATTGCCACTTAAGTTTGGCGATTCTTTGTGCTATGTCGGCAACCTTAGTTTTCCTGCGGATATCTTCATTTCCGTTGGACGGTCGCCTCCTGTGAAGCAGTAATGCTAGCGAAAGAAATAGCCGTACGCGTGAGGTTACGGACATCTTCGCTTCCCAGCTACCGTAACAGGAGATGCCTCGGCCTTCGGAAGTCGCAATACCTATTATATTCATCATATTCGTAGTAGAAATAGGAATTTCTAATAACAGATTTACGCTTTGTGTGTGTGGTGGAAAAAAATGCTCGGGGTCTCTTGGACCGTGTTTAGAACAAACGTCTCTAATTTTGAGGAACTGGGTGTCAAGGAGCGGTTTTCTACGCTGGTGAGCAGTCGTATTTTTAAATATTTTGGCCATATTTGTCGACGTAGAAGTGACTCCATCGAAAGGTGGGATGAGGTCGCGTGGAAGAGCAGCAATGCGATGGGCGGACCAGTACTCCTAGACAAGTTGATAATCTGCAATCGTTAACGCTAGTAGAAAACTTCAAATGTACGGGAATGACGTCATCTCAACGCTCAGTCACGTGGTCAGAACAAAAGAATCGGGGGCGTGGCCAACTCGAAGCGTTGGACGCAAGAGAAACGGTTGTAACTTGGCTAGGGGGGCTGATCAAAGTGGATGTTGGCGGCCTATTGAACGAGTACGCCCAAATGACTGCCAGCAAGTATAAGTGGCGAAAAGTCGTGTGGTTTATCCTGACGCCATGACAACTTCCAGAGAGCTACCTTCGTGATAACCACGATCACTATGGCAAGAGTGAAACGACCAAGAAGAACACTAACAGATTCATTGTTTCTGTTAAAAAAACACCATCAAATAAATTCTTAATTAAATATTGACGACTATTTTATCTTCATTAAGAATACCTCACGTGAAGTCTGATTTGCAAAGAATGTCTGGAAATAAAGACACGTTGAAATGGACCATATCCTTAGGAGATAAGGTTTATAGTAGCTTGAGTGACATTTTAAAACAATGGATGAATGTGAACTCATGCCAGTAGAAGACAATAGTGACAATAGTGTTTAATTACTTTAAAAGTAAAATTGTGGTACTGTTGTTGACAGAATCTGTTTTGGTATGCTTTGTCATACATTTGTTTTACATCGTTTTTATATATCGTCACCATCATTATGACGGCGAGCAATGGTTAGCTTACCGTCCAGCCGTCCGGTAAACGTCTGGACGGAGCTCGAGTCGTCGACGGGGTGTAGTATTTCACGTGCGGGTGCAGCACTAATTGGTGATCCAGTTTAGGCTTACTCCAATTCGCGTAGTATTCCACGCGCGGGTGCTGCACTAATTGGTGATCCAGATTTGGCTAACTCTTTACAAAGCCTCGAGCACAGGCGCCGGGGTAGCCAGCCTTTGAGTATTTTACAGGATTCATTTTGAAGAGTGTGCGCGGGAATTTCATGACTTGATTCCGCCATCTCCTTTCTACCATCAGACCACCTGTTGTAAAGCGAGTATCCACTCTTATACCTTGATCACACGTATCGAGTAAACGGGCGAGACAGTGCTCTCAGCCGAGTACTCGGTGCGTGTAAACACAGCGCCGAGTGCTCGGCCGAGCGCTTATCTGTACTGCCTTGATAACACGTACCGATTAAAAGAGTAAGACAGTAAAATGTTGCTCGGCCGAGACAGTGATTTATGCGAGTTGTAGAGATAAATGGTAGGCCGAGCACTCGGCGCTGTGTTTGCACGTACCGAGTACTCGGCCGAGAGTACTGTCTCATCCGTTTATTTAGTACGTGTGATCAAGGCATTAAACTCGTTTACATCACTGTCTCGGCCGAGCAATATTTTACTGTCTCGCCCTTTCACTCGGTACGTGTGATCAAGGCTTCTACGATTCGTACTAGTTCGTTTCGCTTTGTCGTTTATACCGCGTACATCGAAGAACTAGAATAAATTGGTCTGCTGCGGTCTTTCCGTCCAATTATAATTTAGATGTCTTCAAAGCTAGAGTGAAATGAAATCAGGAGAACCAAGGTTACCGACATAGCTCGAAGAATCGCCAAACTTAAGTGGCAATGGGCAGGGCACATTGCACGCAGAACAGATGGTCGATGGGGACGAAAGGTTCTGGAATGGCGACCACATACCGGAAGACGCAGCGTTGGACGGCCTCCAACAAGGTGGACCGATGACCTGGTCAGGGTCGCGGGAATCCGATGGATGCGTGACGCACAGGACCGATCGTTGTGGCGACGCTTGAGGGAGGCCTATGTCCAACATTGGACGTCTTTCGGCTGATATGATGATGATGAAAGCTAGAGTGAATAGGCTCTTAATAAACTAGTGCGCCTCATCATCAACGATTGCATCACTGCTTACCATAAGGTGGGATCGCAGTCAAGCAGCATTCCTGCAGCCCAAATTCTGGTACTTGCCACGTATATTTTTAAAAATAAGAAAATCATAAAACTTTTCTTTTCTTATTTTTAAAAATTTCTTTCGTTTATGTTCCAGACTGTACCTGCTTATGACATCAAACGTGGATCAAATTAACAATAGGACATGCATATTAATGAATATTATATAGTACATAGTTTAATTGGATTTACGTAAATACACGCTGTTGCTAAGTCATTAATTTTATTTACATTTGATTAATACCTGTATAAAATAACAGACACGGAGTGGTGGAAGATCTTTCACTCTTATTTTTCTTCTCCATTCTCAATTATATTCATCATCATCATCATCATATCAGCCGAAAGACGTCCACTGTTGGATATAGGCCTCCCCCAAGCGTCGCCACAACGAACGGTCCTGTGCGTCACGCATCCATCGGATTCCCGCGACCCTGACCAGGCCCTGACCAATTATATTTATCTGTATATATCAAGCGCAGTGGTGGCCGAATGGTAAAGGCTCCGACTTACGAGTTGTAGCTCGCGGGTTCAAACCCTGCCAGGCACATTACTTTGTGTAATTTATGTCATTAGCACTGCTCTCAAAACGGTGAACGAAAACATCGTGAGGAAACCGGCATGTCCTAGAACCAAAAATTCGAAGACATGTGACTTTCACCAACTCGCACTGGGCCCTTTCCCTCTCCTAGAGAGGAGATCTGAGTACCAGCAGTGGGAACATTAAAAAGGCTGATGATGATGATATATAGCAAAGTG
Organism: Mythimna ferrago; assembly: GCA_910589285.2. Taxonomy (NCBI): domain Eukaryota; kingdom Metazoa; phylum Arthropoda; class Insecta; order Lepidoptera; family Noctuidae; genus Mythimna; species Mythimna ferrago. The sequence continues at coordinate 11,416,192 of OU342690.1, read as the reverse complement.
AATCCCTATTTCCCTTGGTCACGTCATCGCGCGTGAACGGCTGAACCAATTTCGATAATTTCTTTTTGTTGTGTTTGTTATAGTGAGGAGAACTACACCCTCAGACGTCCAGCGGCACCTTCGGCTATAGTGTAATTCCTAATGAAAGAAAAGTTGCAGGTTTTGCCAATCACTGCTTTTGGAGAATCAAGCCCAAATTTCACATTCAGTAGTCGACTACCAAACTATCAGACCTAAAATTGCCGAAACGGATTTTGAGCGCTCGGCGTCAGAGTGGGGATCGCTTTGCGCATTCCATACATTGGCGAGCCAATCGTCTTCGTTATTAGATACATGCAGCAACGCAGGGATCGAATCAGGAGTGACGTCTATGACACGATGGCGCGGCGAGCCAATCACTGACACTCCCGACCACGTTTCGGATCCATATGTCATCATAGACTTCGAGTCTATGGTTTTAATTTCAACTCGACACCTTTACGTGTTCCCGAGATAAAGAAACTTGACAGACAGATAAACGGACTAGAAAGTGATTTTATAAAGATTTCTTTTTTTAGGGTGCAGAATCCTAAGAAACTGGGCAAGTGCGAGTCGGACTCGCGCACTGAGGGTGCGGTGCAAACTACAATTATCGAATGAAGTCTAGAAGATTTTTCCTAATTGCAAAAAAGTTTTTTTTTTGTGACGTAGGTAACAGCAAATTTGCTGTTTTTTTACCTGCATACCTGTGCTATAAGACCTTGCTTTGTTGCCAAATTTCAGGATTCTGGGTCAACGGGAATTACCCTATGAATTTCGATCTTGGAGAGTATCGAAATATACGTTTTTTTTTTGTGATTTAAACGATCGTATTTTTTTTTCGTTAACTTAAAAGTTTTTTTTTTCACAGCTTAAAGGGATCACAGACCTGAGTACCTATATAGTTTTTTTTTCTGTTGATAGGTTCGCGCTTGACCGACTAGGCCTCAAGTCTGCTATTACAATAGTGTCACAATGGTCTATCATTGGTGTCATAATTGTCGATTTTGACAAGTTTGGTAATCTACTAATATAATGGCGTCATTATGACTTTCCAATGGTCAACCACTGACACTCCATTGAAAGAAGTGACATAAAATGGTAATCTCGTACTATCACTTGCAAAAGTCCATAAGAATTCTTAAAACTTATTCGTTTGACGTTTAGTTTGACTTACGACCTTTTATTTTCAAGTTTCGCCAACAAATGATTGAAATTCACAATTTCATCAACTTATCATAAGTCAAGATGGCCCAGTGGTATAGGCACACAGATTGAAGCGCAAATCAGTGTGCCGCAAGTTCAAATCCCACGCAATTATTGACTTTTTGTAAGTTCTTACCCGATTGGAAGTTATGTATTTGCATTACATATATTAAATTATTCTTTAACTTGTTCACACATTTCTTAGAGTTAGAAAGGTAGATCACAAAAAAACTAAATAAAGAATTAGATTTCTGCGAGGTAGACATGAGTTTTAACTTAACCGAAATGAACTGTCGTTTGGTTGTAGTTGTTGGTTAGTGACGTGAGGTTGACAGTATTGTAATATTCGCAAAATGCAGGCTAATATTAGTATTGAAGTGAGGGCGACTATCATTGAGGTCTTAATAAAACACAAATATCTGAAGAAACCGGACTGAATGTGAGTATAATAGCTATTAATGAATTGTAACTTTATTACAAATTAATCTTCTAATTAAAACGTATGCCATTTATGAATCCATTCATCGTATCTTTATGAGGTTTAAAAGAGAAATACGTAAATCGTTGGGTTTATTGGATTGGTTATTGGATTAATAAATGCAGTTTTATTTTAAAATTATATTCAATAATTATGATTATTAACATTTTATATAATGAAAATGAAGTGAAGTAGGTATAGCTGCCTAATATATATTTTTTTTTATTTTAGAAAAATACTGTAAATCTTTGGCTAAAAAGATATGAGGAAGAAGGTAGCCTTGCTAGTCGAAAGAGAAGTGGGAGACCGAAGCTTATTAGCGAGGCGCAGCGACGACATATGGTGGACGTATACGAAACGAATGGTTTCGCACCAACGAGACATTTTGCGGAATTATATGACACCTCGATGGATACTGTTCGCCGTGCACTTCACGCTGAAGGCGTGCATCACAGAAAACCTGCTAAAAAGCCGTACTTGACAGAGAGGCACAAACAAGAACGATTACGTTTCGCACTAAATATTTAATGTTAACTAAACTAAATGGCCTACCATTTTATTTTAACATATCTGTGATTATTCGTTAACAAACACTGTATTATATTGTGTTTACTTTCGTTTAAAACAGCTATATCTTTTAACTTGTGCCATCGCCTCATCTTAAGAATGCAGTGAACTCGCTATCAATTTTGTTGACAATAATCATGAGTCTATTTCGTTTTTTATTCTTCTACCCGCACTGTTTTAACATAATACTATAGTTCAATTTATTTTTCTCATCTAATTGACGATTATCTTGTGAGAACTAAAGTTCTTTTAACAGAAATTGAGGTTTGGTTTCAATCTTCTTTTCGTCAAGAAAATGAACAATTAAGCTATGACCTCAATACATTCATTGTGACGTTACACAAAAATAAAATGTTTACAAAGTCCAAATCATATATCACTTTTCAATAAATAACTGGATATAAACAATTACCTATATTTTATTTTATTAAAATTTGAATATCCGTTCATTGTTACGTTATTCATATTATGAATGGTCTAAGTGGGTATACTTCCAACAAACAATCTTAGGCGTAACATAGATAACGGTTACAAGATAACTTTTTGTCTAGGTAACAATTCGACGTCACAATTCTCATAAATGTTTAATTTGTAAATATAAAGAATAAACATTTTTATTAAACACGTCTTTTTATTTCCACCTTATAACATCGAAAAGATGTAACAACTAAATAATTGCAAATTACGAATGTGATTCTTCTTGTGGTTAATAGATCACATTCGTAATTTGCAACTATTTAGTGCAAAAAATGCAATAGTATTTTTCATAGAAATATAAAAAAACAACTATATCAACATAGATTGGGAATTTCAAAGTAAGAAATAACTGCAACGGACCGACCATGATTTGAACTCGGGTTACGTGATTTGCGAATCCAACACTTAGTTCACACGGCTACCAGCACATGACGTATTTGAGCGAATTTTGCTATGGTAAGAACAGAAAAGTAATAATGTTTTTAAGCTCAGTGCGACGACAGTTCCTTAGTGTGTGTTATCTGTGGAATGTGGATACTCATACATGCGCACACATACGCACGGCAGTATCGCGCTCGCTCGGTTCGTAGCAATGTAATCTTTAGCGCTCCTATGGACTTTTGCGGCCTTACTGTACATATTGACAAATGAATATTTGAAGTTTGCGGTAATCTGCTAAAACTTTGACAGTTTATTTGATCAGTGTTTTACCATTAGAACGTTATTGTGCAGTTATTGGTTTTAATATGCTCGAAATTATCATTCTACCACAATTCTATTACAAGACCATTGACCGATCAATGATCGATCATTATGAATTAGCAGATTACAAACTTTTAGCAAAATGACAATTGGATCGTGTTGGAATGACGAATTTATGAAAATAGCAGACTTGGGGCCCTGATGGAAAGCGACGATGCGGTCGACGATGAATGGTTTTAATTTCAACTCGATTCCTCCATGCGTTCTCGAGATAAATGGTCTTGACAGACAGACAGGCAGGCAGGCGGTCGGACAACAAAGTTATCCTATAAGGGTTCCGTTTTTTCCTTTTGAGGTAAAGAACCTAAAAAACGAGATGATGGCGCCATCTTACGTTATGACAATAAAAAACAAACGACAGGTAAGTGTTCTGATGATTGTTAAAATATATGATGTACATATATTTTAGCAATATGTAATAGACTTATCAAATACATCTATCACCGTCAGATATATCTTCCAGTTTAATTCTGTTATCAGTAAACTAATCTGCTGCTGCTGATATTTAATCCTACTTGTTACTAAATGCCTGTGTGATTATCTAATGTTTTTATTATGTAACATCACATAACTCCCGAGTGGATAACATCGTGCGGACCGACCGGAAAACCAGTGGTACAGTAGGCACAATGGATCTTGAGCGCTCGGCGGCAGAGTGGGGATCGCTTTGCGCATTCCATACATTGGCAAGCCAATCGTCTTCGTTGTTAGATACATGCAGCAACGCAGGGAACGAATGAGGAGTGACGTCAATGACGCAATGGCGCGTCGAGCCAATCACTGACACTCCCCGCCCCTGCGTCTCACTTCGCACCACTAAAGAGACCGAATATTTGACTATTTGACTTTTTTTAATCAATGATGATGATGAACCGCTGGGAATAGTTAGTTAATTTTTTAGGTTAAACATTCTGCCCCATTTTATCCTGTGCCTGTGACACAAGTCTCAAAGTCCGTTCTGATAGTCATAATATCATCTCAAGTGTCACTTTCATTACCTAATAATGATGCAACTTATCAGCTACTGTAATACTACTCGGATCACTTACAAATAGTGCCTACTGTGAAGTACTTGTATTATTGTATAACGTGATATTATGGAAATATGAGTGTATTGTATAATTGGAGTAGGTACCTAAATGCAAGCCTGTCTGGACTGTGGGATTGATTGAAAGAGGCATCACAGCCCTCGAAAGCAAAGGAAGAGATAATAATTCAGATTTCGAGTCCAGGGTCAAAATAATTACATTTTATTGAGTCCGTCTTTTAGATTATAAAAAAATATTGGATACGTATTTTTTCTTTTTTCGATTAAACAAAAAATAACAAAGATATAGCCCATTAAAGTTACGCGTGACGTCACCCCGTGCGAAAAAATGCAGCACGGCGTGACGTCACACGTAACTTTAATGGGCTATATCTTTGTCATTTTTGGTTTAATTTACAAATAAAAAAATACGTGTCCCTTATTTTTGAATAATCTAAAAGACGAACTAATTACATTTTTTACGGCCACTAGCCTATTTTCTACTATCACGTGGCAATGGGGCTTTTTACCGACCAAACGGAACTCTAAAATAAAAGTAAACACAGCGTGGTCACATTCTTGTCAACTACAATAAGTCACGTATTACCAAAAATAATTTCACGGACAGAGATACCCGAAACAAAAACTACTTACTCATCAATAAACCAGCTGATTGGTCGTAAAAGGAGCTGGCAAGGAAATTTCTATTGAGTCTTCGGTCATTTGATTCTGATATAACATGTTAGGCCACCGGAGGTGGACACCAGACACTTTAGAACCTTGAGAAATCGTGACAGGAAGGAGGCGATGATGCAGAAGTTTCAGTATGCTCAGACTTTTAATTTTGCCTGAAGAAACAATTATTTATTAATTTATTTATTGAAGGACTTATAGCATAATAAGCATAAGATAATCAGTCTTTTAATGTTCCCACTGCTGGGACACAGGCCTACTCTCTCTATGAGAGGGAAGACTTACAGCTTATAAAACAAACTGATTAAAAAAAAAACAAACCTATACGACAGCTAGCCAATTACAAGTCTTATAGTGTCAGATTTAAAATTGGGAAGTGAGCTTAAACAGAACTTTACACGTTATGACGGATTTCTCTGTTTTTACTGTGTATTAGTTCAATCGATCAATATTACGTAAAGAACATGGATTTCAAAGTCTGCAAGGCTCTGTCCATACACATACTCGTACTGCCGCCTAGGCGGCCGTACGAGTGTATGTGCATTTAATTCTGAACAGACGTTCAAGGAATTATTCGCTTTAGTTAGCACCGGATGAAACAAGCAGCAGTTCTTTTTCGATATTTCTTAAAAAATCAACCTTTTATATCTTTCTTGTTTATGACACTCGAAGACGTAGCGTGTTTTACCCAACAAAGTGTAGGTATTTACACAATTTTATAGGTATATAAAAAGAAACTAATAGGATTTGTTTTGCTGTAAAGGTAAATAATATCAATACTTTATTGATATCACGTGTCTAGGTAATTAGGTAATATTTACACGTGTAGAACGAATTTGACACTGTTTATTGAATGTTAATTGTATAAGTTATTACGAAATACAAAATATCCTTTTACCTCTTGACTGAAGAGTCACTGATCCCCAGAAGTTTCAAGTCACAGTAGATCTAAGTTTAGATATCACATTTAATACATAAAACAATTTCATGCCTTGTTCCACGCGCGTTTCAAAGAGATGTCATCAAACCAAAGGGGTCCAATAGCTCAGGTCGTCGACGGCGCGTATTGTTCTAAGCGCGCCTCAAGGAGTTGTCAGCGACCGTAGGGCCCAGCAGCACAAAATAGATAGGTACAGAAGACAATCTCATGTATGTACTTCACTTTGTATACCTACGCTCGGTGGATGCACACTAATGAGCGTTTGAGCCGGAACTGTTCGACGAGTGATCCGAGACGCGACCGAGACATCGTGTCTGTGAGCGGTGTCTTTGTGTGCGTTGCTCGAGTTGTTGCTCTGAACCTATATAGGTTTGCCAGCAGGGTCGAAGCCTATTATTGGGGCCATGGGTGTTGCGAAAGAGATTCCCGGGGCCCTGGAACAGTGGCAAAGCAAAAACAGGAGTGGGTATTTAGTTAGTAAAAGTCTGACACTATCTTCCGCTCCTAGTGGGGGATGTCATTGGATGATTTTCCCATTAAAAAAAAAAACCAAAAGGGCCCAATGGGGCTAAAGCCTTCTGAGGCCATCAAGCCTTCATTTTTTAATAACAAAATTTCTTTGAATATTCATCTTGTATAGCTGAAAAACTTTTGCCAAACCAGCTAGTCAGTTCAGATGTTGTAAATTGGTTTTCAAGAAGCAATAAAGGCCTATTATTTATGCTATATATTGCGATCCCGTCTTTTGTGTTTAGTATCATCACTATCATCATCATCATCATCTTTCTGCCCTTGTCCCATATTACTTGGGGTCAGCGCAACACGTTTTTTTCTTCCATTCTGTCCTGTCACCCGTCACGCTTTCATTAAGTACTTTTTCTTTCATATCATTCTTCACACAATTCATCCATCTTTTCTTTGGTCTTCCTCTCCGTCTCCATCAATCCACATGACCACTAACACCACTAACACAAAAGACGGGATCACTGCAGGCCACGAAGGCAACAGCAGTTATGTTGAAGTCTTATTTATCTCGCGCCGGGCCTTGCTACAGGCCATGGTCCGGAGCGAGGAGGAGTGGCAAGCGGTCCCCTCCCTCTGCGAAGCAGTAATGCTAGCAAAGGAAGAGCCTGACCGTATCAGGCAACGGCGCTTACGCACCAGACGCCGCGCTGCCAGGATTCTGATCCCGATTTCCGGCCACCTTAGGCGCGGGCTTGCGGACTAGCTCGCTGTCCGACCGTCCGGTAACTGTCCACTCCAGACCGAGCCCATGACGTCGACGGCCACACTGTTCCCGCGCGCCTCAAGAAGTTGTCAGCAACAGCAGGGGCCCAGCCAGGTCGAAGGCTACTGGGGCCAAGGGAAGCTCGGCCCCGGTAAGAAAGGGTTTTTTAGTTAGTAAGAGTCTGACACTATCTCCCGCTCCGCTCATGGGCAAGGGTTGTCACTTGGATGATTTTACCTACATAGCAGTAGTTCGAAATATCAAAAAAATCTTATTTTTTAAATATTTCGAACTACTGCTGAGAATCCCAGATGGAAAAACAAATATTAATATTAATACAACATAAGGTTTAGCTGCTTCAGCTGTATAAAATTTAAATAAGAAAATATACTCAACCCAGTCATCGAACTCAGGACCTTAGAATAGCAGCATCATTCGCACCAATCTAGACCAACGAGGCAGATAACTTTTAACATACAAACTAAAACTGTTTAGTATACAAAGAAAAATTTTTTTTTTTTTTTGTATGAAACCAATTATCATCACGTTTTTGTTTCAGTACTATCAAAACTAAACACCTGAAAATCATAAATAAATCATTTGCAACTAGAATACACTGGATAGCTTTAAAGTTCTTCCCGCTATTTCCTCTTTGGTATTTAACACACTTCACAATTTCATCAGCTATTTTAACACACATCACAACAAACCATTTGAAATATTCACGTGATTTTTTTGGTGAAAACTCCAATTGATTGATTCTATAACAAAATGATTAACTAGTTACAGACAAATTCTTAGCCTTATCGTGGTACCGTAGTGAAATGAGCTAGAAGCGCAATAACAAATATTGACTAGAAGTCATCATCATCATCATCATTCGTAAATTTCAGCCGATAGACGTCCACTGTTGGACATAGGCCTCCCCCAAATGCCGCCACAATGAACGATCCTACACGCCCCGCATCCATCGAATTCGGGACCGGTAAGCGGTCGCCACTCGAGAACCTTTCAGCCCCAACGGCCATCTGTTCTGCGAGCAATGTGCCCCGCCCATTACCACTTAAGTTTGGTGATTCTTCGTGCTTTTTCGGTAACCTTGGTAGATTTTTGATTTTATTGTTTGGTTGACTAGAAGTAATCACACCAAATTTTTTATGGTTGAAAATTATCGAATGGCTTCTCCCGCTCTGGGTGGAGCAAGAAGGAGTGTCTGACTTTTTCACTAAAAGGGTGACCAGACGGTTGCAAACTAGCGTTCCAACCAAGGTGACCTTGCTAGTTTCAATCCGTGTAGACAGTAGTCATAATCCATGGTCTTCAACGCCCTTGGTTGGGAAGCACGTCTTCCCAACCACAGAAAGTATTGGCGCATGGTTGACATCCATATAGCCGCAACACAAACTAAACACATAAACCAAGGTCATCTTGGTTGAATTGGAACCACAGAACAGTACCTGTTCCGTGGCTGGAACACCAGTTAGCAACCGACTAGTCACCCCTTTAGTGTGTATTTTGATTGCCGCTATATCATGATGTTGATCATCTCCCTAGCTTTTTCTCAACAGGCTTGAGGTCAGCTTCCATCTAAATGGATGCGGCTGAATACCAGTGTTTTACACGGAGCGACTGCCTATCAGACCTTCACAATCCAGTTACTAGGCAACACGATACACCTTAAATACACTGATGGTCACACTTTGTTGAATCTGATTACCTGTAACGACTGTCAAAAATCTACGAATGACAACCAAGAACAACGACTTCACGTGCTTTCCGAGGCACGGGATATCAGTAATGTTCAAAATAAACTTAGAACCGTGCCTGCAACGTTATACCGCATGAGACGAGGGTAACCACTGGGCGATCATGACACCGCTATAGCAACACCATCATCAGTCTTTCAATGTTTCCACTGCTGGGACTCAGGCTTCCTGTCTAGGAGATGGAATGGGCCGTAATCCACCACGCGGGCCCAGTGCGGGTTGGTGAATGTCACATGTTTTTTTTTTCTTTATTTGGTATAAACTAGTGCTTGACTGCGATCCCACCTGATGGTAAGCGGTGATGCAATCGTTGATGGTGAGGCGCACTAGTTTATTAAGAGCCTATTCACTCTTGCCTTAAAGACACCTAAATTATAATCAGACGGAAAGACCGCAGCAGGCAAATTGTTCCAGTCCCTCGATGTACGCGGTATAAACGACGAGGTGAAACGCTTGGTCCGGACCGTAGAGGTTTCAACAACATTAGGGTGGATACTCGCCGTTCGTCGGCTTGTCCGATGGTAGAAGTGAGATATCACACATGTCATCGAATGACAATCATGACATGTCTTCGAATGTTTTGTTCTAGGACATGCCGGTTTCCTCACGATGGTTTCCTTCACCGTTTTGAGAGCAATGGTTATGAATTAAATTACACAAAGTAATGCGCCTGGCTGGGTTCGAATCCGCGGACTATAACTCGTAAGTCCCCCGCTATTACGACGCTATTATAAGGTACGGATTCTTTAGTGTGCAAGTCTGACTCGCACTGGATCAATTTGTGTTCATAGTAAATTCTTTGCGAACCACTAAACACTATCCACACTTCAAAACTATTCAACGAACCTAGTCTAATACGCTTTTGGCCGGCATTCCAACGTGCTATCTTTGTTGCTGATAACCTCTCTTGATTGATTCTTAGACAAGATGACTAATAGACAAATTCCGTAATCTTTTCCCTCAACTGCACCCTCAATATTTACACAAAAAGCGTGAGAAGAGTCTGTCAGTCTGTTGAAACACACCTACCAGAACGTGATGCTCCGATGGGTATAAATAAACAGTTATTTTTAATTTCGTGTGTAAGTTTATACCAAGTGATGTGTCAGAAACGGCTGTGAAAGATAATAATAGCTGAAAGTTCTATGCAAGAGTGTGGTAATCGAATTTCAAATAGTCTTTCTGAATAACAGTAGTCATTCTTTCGTTCGCCTCATCGTTTATACTGCGTGCTTCGAAGGACTGGAATAATCTGTCTGCTGCGGTCTTCCCATCTGATTACAATTTGAGTGTCTTCGAGGCTAGAGTGGGGTGGGGTGGAGTGGGGTTTTTTTTATGGTGGGAAAATCATCAATGACAACCCCCGCTCTTGGGTGGAGCGTGAGATAGTGTCAGACTCTTACTGACTAAAAACCCACCCCGTTCCTTCAAGCCTTCATACCGGGGCTCGAGCTGTCTTTCGCTGACAACTCCTTGAGGTGCGCGGGAACAGTGCGCGCCGTCGACGACTTGCCCTCGGTCCGGACAGTTACCGGACGGTCGGACAGCGAGCTACCTATTGCTCGCCGTCCACAAGCTCCCGTTTACGGTGGCCGTAAATCGGGATCGAAATCCCGGCGGCGGCGAGAGCGCCGTTGCCTGATGCGGTCGGCCTCCTTCTTTACGAGCATTACTGCTTCGCAGAAGTCAGAGTATATACTCTGACTAAGGTGGTGGTAGTGGTTTTCGCTTTCTATCACCTACTAGATGGACAGACATCATCAAATCATTTTCTAAGTGTTCCTTCATTGAATGCACACGTAGTGCCACGAATAGAGAGAGATAGAGAGAGATGTCTCGCAAAAGCTGCAACCAAACTACCAGACGATCCATGACCACGACCATCTACCAGGAGTGTACGACTGAGAAGAGAACCGAGGTCGTGGAACACAAAGGGCAACTAAAGGACACAGGTGGGTTTTAGTCAGTACACGTTTGACACAGTGGATGAGCATCGGACAACGGCGGCGCTCTCAGCGCCCCAGCCGCCGCCAGGATTCCGATCCCGATTTCCGGCCACCGTAGGCGCGGGCTTGCGGACAGTGAGCAATGGGTAGCTTGCAGTCCGACCGTCCAGTAACTGTCCGGATCGAGCCCAAGTCGTCGACGGCGCACACTGTTTCCGCGCGCCTCAAGGAGCTGTCAGCAACAGCAGGGGCCCAGCTGGGTCGAAGCCTACTGGGGCCAGGGTCAATTGGGGTTTTTTTTATTTTTGGTGTACAATAAAGAATATATCTTTTCGAAAGATAGCTCAAGCCCCGGTACGAAGGCAACGAAGGAACGGGGTGGGCTTTTAGTCAGTAAGAGTCTGAGACTATCTCCCGCTCCGCCCAAGAGCGGGGGTTGTCATTGGATGATTTTTCCCACTATAAAAAAAAACACATTGGATTGATGTATCACCTTAAAAAGAAATAAACCCAACACGGAAATCGCAAAAACAGTACACTTGAGCTAAACATGACGCAATCAATGAAAGTGGGACAGACAGAGCTCTGGGAACTGAGATAACAATGTACCATGTGCTGTGAATGAACGCAAGCTATGAATTATTTATTTCTAGTACAATATATATTACTTAGAATGTGGTAAGCTGTGCAGATCGAGACAAATATGTTGTCTTAAAGTGTGTCCATGGAGTTTCTTCCACGTTCTTCTCCATAGAGATCTACGCTTTGGAGCGTGCAACTTTGGCAATACAATCACCGACATTTTGACAATTCAAAATTGCCTGTAATTGTTTCTTTTTATGGTACATGTATTTAATCGATGATATTATACTCGTATGTATTTGTATACATTTTAATTATTAAATATTATAAATTAATAGGTATATAATACAAAATTAAAATCATAATATGTACAAACGGGTAAAAAGGGGAACTCATAGTGCATCAAAAAATTCGTCCACATCGATGTCAATGGGAAAAGTGTCCAGAACGCTGTTAGCATTGCCACGCTGGATGGAAATGCTGATTCGTTGACCGAAGAAAAACCCAGCCCTCTGGTCACCTTGGTGCTTCAACCCCAAACGGCTCAAACATATAAATCATACTTCTGATGAGGTTATAACATATATTTACGCCGTTTGAGGTTTTCTGTCTGTAATTAGTCTATTTGAAATAAACGTTTCTGATTTTTTATTTTTTAAGGTCGTGCATGGGGACGCCATGGTCGTTATGCCAAAAAAAATATTTTTGACTGCGTGATCAACAGTGGACAGGTGAGGTACACACCATAGAACTGGCCTAGTGCGGGTATGTCATATGTCTTCGAATTTTTGGTTCAACCATGTGGTTTCCTCATAGATTGCTCGAAAGGACTAAATCCTACAGAGTTGGACTTGGCCGTTGCGGGGACTACTGGTTTACCGGGTGTTAAAATAAAATCACACGAGCCGCACCAGCTCGAGCGACGCATTTGTTTCGTTCCCACTAGTGCCCGTGTAGGTACTAGAGCGAGTGAGAGAAATGCATGGCTCGATTTTTATTCGATTTTTCTCACATTTTACTAGATTTAGTTTAGCGAAACGACATATCACTGACGATAAATCGGTGTTTTGTCATATCACTAGATACTTTTAGTAAGAAACAAGAGTATTCGACATCTACCGGGATTTCGTGATATCACTAGGAATTTCGCGAAATCCCTGATATCCTCATTTCCCTGCGACACATACAAACCAACTGTGTTTAGTAGTAACTACAAATTTAACAGCTTATTGAACTTCAATGGAACTCCATTGTTTTCAATTGTTTACCTAAATAAGAATCTATTACCGAATAAAAACCACTGCAAAGTGTTTGTTTGTTTCTTCCCGGAAAAATAAACGAGTTGTTTTGATGAACTCCTACGTAATGGGAAACATTAGTTATTATTAGAATTAGCCAATGAATGTAATTGTTATTTCGTCGGAAAAAACCGGGGTAAGTGCGAGACGGACGTTCTATGGGTTCCGTACGTCAAGTTAGAGTAATAATTATAAAATGAAAGGTTTCATGCACAGATTGTTATAAATACAAAGGATGGTAATACGTGAAGGTGTGCATAAACTAGAAATTAGGTTTTCATCTTTGCCTTATGGAAAAAATCATCCAATGACAACCCCCGCTCTTGGGCGGAGCGGGAGATAGTGTCAGACTCGTAATTACTGACTAAAAAACCCATTCCGTTCCTTCAAGCCTTCATACCGGGGCTCGGCGCCCTTTCCGATAACCCTGGCCCCAGTAGGCTTCGACCCGGCTGGGCCCCTGCTGTTGCTGACAACTCCTTGAGGCGCGCGGGAACAGCTACCGGACAGTTACCGGACGGCCGAACAGCGAGCTACCCATTGCTCACTGTCCGCAAGCCCGCGCCTACGGTCGCTGGAAATCGGGATGGGAATCCCGGCGGCGGCGAGAGCGTCGTTGCCTGATGCGGTCGGCCTCCTCCTTAACGAGCATTAATGCTTCGCAGAAGGTAACTCTACTTTAACCTGAAAACAGTCAATCTTTGGCATTTAAATAGAGGCACAGACAAGAAACTCCTTACAATGGGATCCCTGAACACACGGAACCCTAAGACCAGGGCCTCATATAAACGTCCGTAGTTACTATTAAGTATTTCCCTGAAATTGTTTTAATTAAAATGTCACTACCTAAATCAACAACTCACTAGTGTCCATGTTTACGCCATTCGTAAATAAATACAACAATATAGATTACTTCTTAATTAAAATGAAAACAATAGCGAAAAGTAATGATGTCAGAGCAGTGTAAAATTATTACATTAGGTACAGCATAAATAAATAAATAAATTTGAGTGACCTTACCCGTTATTCAGGTAGGTTAGTTAGAATCAAACTGAAACTCAAAGGAATTTATCTATCTAAACATCTATATCTATACTTATAATAAATCTGTAGAAGTGAAAATTCTGTACATTGAAAATATCACAAAAATAAATGGCAGGTGTTACTAGACCGACACCGAACCCAAAAATGTGATTAAAACAATTTTTGTCTGTCTGTCTGTTTGTTCAGGCATCACGCAAAAACTACCGGTTCGATTACGATGAAACTTGGTATAATTATTCTTTAATATTCTAGGCACCACACTGGGTACTTTTTATCCCGGAAAAGTATATACAATAAAAAACAAACTTAATTTTGCGGTTCAATCCCTAAACCCGATTAGGTATGAACCAACTGCAAATAATATGTTTGTCGCAGGTTACGTCACCCGCAGTGGAGTTCGCTAAGGGGAGTTCACTAACCCCCCACAGAAAGGGGAGCCGTGTTACCCCGAATTTAAAGCGAGCGAAGCCGCGGGCAAAAGCTAGTTTTTAATAAATCTGTAGATGCTTTGAGTTGTGCACGCATCACGTAAAATGTACGAAATCGTAAATTTTTTATAAATTAAATAATAATAACAATTTTATTTTCAGTCATCATTGCCCATAGATACATATATACCTTATAGACTAACATAGGTATATAGACTAAATACAAGTTATCGTTAGTAAATAAGACTTAAGACTATGTTAGTAACACTTTACATTAAGTTCACTACGTGTTATGCTGTGGCACTTGTCCGCGGAAGCGACGTACCACCACGCCCTGCGGCCAAAAATCTTCCTTCACCATGAGGGGCAGGAAAGTATTCGGGACTCGCACCACAAATGCCTTGAAATTGACGGTTAGGTGCGACTCCAACAGCTGTACATGATTTATTGCTTAGGCTTTGTTTCATTGCAATCGGTTGACTATATCGAAAGATATACTATATTCATTGACAGTTAGGCGGTATGAAGTTCGCCGGCTCAGCTAGCGATAAATCCAGCCGCCGCCGGGATTTCGATCCCGATTTCCGGCCACCGTAGGCGCGGGCTTGCGGACGGTGAGCAATGGGTAGCTCGCTGTCCAACCATCCGGTAACTGTCCGGACTGAGCCCAATCGTCAACGGTGCGTACTGTTCCCGCGCGCCTCAAGGAGCTGTCAGCAACAGCATGGGCCCAGCTAGGTCGAAACCTACTGGGGCCAGGGTTAATTCGAAAGATAGCTCAAGCCCCAGTACGAAAGGCAACGAAGGAACAGGAGTGGCTTTTTTGGTCAGTAAAAGTCTGATGTCTATGTCACGCTCCGCCCAAGAGCGGAGGATGTCATTAGATGATTTTCCCACCACGAAAAAAAAAGCCAGTGATAAATTGATGTGTCTGTAATATCAAAGTTTTTTTTTTACTAAATATAAGTACAAGAAAAATTACATCATTTGTTTGTTTTTAGAAGATGGCATTTATGTACTCGTAGATATAAGTGCTTGGTGAATATGAGATTTCGCATCGGTGAATATATTTTAAAGTTCATCTTAAAGCCACACGACAGGGGTCTCCAGGGCAATAACAACTTATAGATGTCTAGAAAGGTGAACACGATTCTCTAAAAATACCAAGATGTTAGTTAAGAAATACATTAATTAAACTGTGTTTAAAATTCAATCCATTTGACACTTTATTTACTGCAATCCTAAGCTTAACTTAATTAACTATAATCTATATACAGGGTTATTTCTGAAACCCTGGCAACCCCTCAGGACTATATAACTAACATCATCAACTTTTGTTCTATGACTTTTAAAAATTTATCATATTTTAGTTCATCAGATTTTCATAAAAAATAAAAATAAATAAACTAAACGCTCTAAATATTACGAAGTCTGTGCGAAGCAAGCGATAATACAATAGCGGAGGGGAGCGGGCGGGAATCGGGCGGCAGGGGTGCTTGATGCAAATTAATTATGTTTTGTAAAAAGTCATAGAACAAAAGTTGTTGCTTATGATGTTAGTAATACAGTCCTGCAAGGTTGTCAGTGTTTTACAAATAACCCTGTATATATAAAAGGAGAAATTAAGTAACGCATAACTTTTTTTTTTTTTTTTCTTTTTTATGGTGGGAAAAAAACATGCAATGACATCCCCCGCTCTTGGGCGGAGCGGGGGATAGTGTCAGACTCTTACTGACTAAAAGACCCACCTCGTTCCTTCTAGCCTTCATACCGGGGCTCGAGCGCCCTTTCGGTTAACCCTGGCCCCAGTAGGCTTCGACCCAGCTGGGTCCCTGCTGTTGCTGACAACTCCTTGAGGCGCGCGGGAACAGTGCGCGCCGTCGACGACTTGGGCTCGGTCCGGACAGTTACCGGACGGCCGGACAGCGAGCTACCCGTTGCTCACTGTCCGCAAGCCCGCGCCTACGGTGGCCGGAAATCGGGATCGGAATCCCGGCGGCGGCGGCGGCGGCGATAACGCCGTTGCCTGATGTGTTCGGCCTCCCCCTTTGCGAGCATTACTGCTTCGCAGAAGTCGGCGACCGCCTGCCACTCCTCCTCGCTCCGGACCATGGCCTCAACCAAGGCCCGGCACGAGAGGTCTCCGCCGCCGATCGCCCCCACGAGGGCACGGCGATGCTCCGTCCAAGCAGGGCACACCTCCACTGTGTGCTCCACCGTGTCCTCCGGGCATTCCGCACAGTGGCGACACCCGGGCGTCACTTCCTCACGAATCCGGTGCAGGAAACTCCCGAACGAACCATGTCCGGTGAGGACCTGCGTCATGCGGAAGGTAAGGACGCCGTGAGGTCTTTCCAGCCACGCCTCAAAGAGGGGACTTACCGAACTAACGCATAACTGACGCTACTGAAACTAGGAGCGTGAAATTTTGCACAAGAGTTTATTTTAGGACGTAGTAATTTTGTTTGTTGTCCTGTCTTAGTGCTCAAATTAAAAGATGATCCGTGCGAGAATCGAACCCGCAAAACTTAGCACAGCAGTCAATAGCTCAACCACTGCGACAAAAGTGCCATTAAAAAAAAGTTAATTTGCTTAATGGTTCATTTATTTGGTAAACACAAAAAAAACATCTTGAAGGACACTAGGTATCTTCAGTGACCTTCATCCGACTTACGAAGCAGGAATGTTATGCATATTATGATATTTCGGATCAGCAACAGATACAGGAATACGGATACAGGAATTATATTATAACGGTTTCAGATACTGTTGAAGATATGAAATTATTTTGGACTAGCTGTGCCCGCGACTTCGTTCGCGTGGACTACAGGATTTAATATTAATTTTTTCAAAAATACAAGCCTATATTACTCCTTATTAGCCTCTCGTATGCCGTAATTAGAGACACAATTAAAAGGCCATTGTGTCTCGCGTAGATCTGCGTTCCGGCATACAACGGGTTAGATTAGCTACTTGTCAAAAAAAGTCCAGTCAAAATCGGTCCAGCCATTTCAGAGATTAGCCCGGACAAACAGACAGACAGACAAAAATGGTAAAAAATGTTATTTTGATATAGATTATCCGCTAGTTTTGGATAGTTTCATTACTGATATTAGAATTTCAAAATTAAAAAAGTAAAATAAAAATAACAAGTTTTGATTTTTTATTTCTAGTCTAGTTGAACATTTGTTTGTCATTAACATTCCGTTTTTATCCGAAACTATGCGAAACTCATATATCGGTTTCAGTTACAGTTACGGATGTTTATTTTATTTCGGATATCCGATTGTTTTGTTACAGTTAAGGAGCTTAATGATATTCCAACTATTAAAACAACTATAATTATAGGGGTTTGATAGTTACATGGGCTGTTTTGCGGATAAAAATGGAGTTTGAATGATTACGTTTTTATCCGAAACTATGTGGAACTTTTATATCGGTTTTCGTTACGGTTACGGATATTGTTAGGGTTTCATTAGAAAAGGGTAAAAACGGGACCCTATTACTAAGTCGACTGTCCATCTGTCTGTCACCAGGCTGTTTCTCATGAATCGTGATAGGTAGACAGTTGAAAATTTCACAGATGTTGTATTTTTGTTGCCGCTATTATGGTTTCAAATGACTCCATCACTCTGTTTTTATCAGAAATTATAACGCTTTCGATTATTACGGATATTGTTTTTTTTCGGATATCCGATTGTTTCACTTCCGGTTAAGGAGCTCCATCACATCCCTATGACAAAGGGACAACATAATACCTTATAAGGGGTTGACAGTTACATGAACTTTTTTAATTGTTGTTTGTGAATCCAACAAAGCAGTTTCTTTCAGGAAGTAAACATTTCGTTCGACAAGACTAGTCGTTTTTTGTGGCTTTACTTTGTAGTTTAAATGTTCTTGATTGATTTAGAGTTTTTTTTTTTTTAAATTGATATAAACTATTGCTTGACTGCGATCCCACCTGATGGTAAGTAGTGATGCAATCGTTGATGGTGAGGCGCACTAGTTTATTAAGAGCCTATTCACTCTTGCCTTAAAGACACCTAGTTTGATTAAGTAAAGTGTTTTGTACTATTCGTTGCAGAATTTCTTTAGTAATCTTTAGTATGACGTACGGCGAGTATCCACCCTTACCTTGTTGAAACCTCTACGGTCCGGACTAAGCGTTTCGCCTTGTCGTTTACACCGCGTACATCGAAGGACTGGAACAATTTGCCTGCTGCAGTCTTCCCGTCCGATTATAATTTGGGTGTCTTCAAAGCTAGAGTGAATAGGCTCAGTGCGTCTCACCATCAACGATTGCATCACTGCTTATCATCAGGTGGGATCGCAGTAAAGCACTAGTTTATTTACACTAATCTTCACTAATATAATAAAGAGGTACCTAAAGTTTTTTTTTTGTTTTTATGTTTTTTTGTTTGTAGGAGGTAATCTCTGAAAGTACTGGTGCGATTGCTGTAAATTTTTCCCTGACAGAAAGCTGCTTTATTCCTGAGTGACATAGGCTATATTTTATGTACACGGGCGAAGCGGCGGGAAAAAGGTAGTATCAGATAAAAAAAAGTATGTATCTCTCGCACTATCTCTCGTCCAAAAGCGGGAGATGTCATTGGATGACTTTCCCACTTAAAAAAAAAAAGATAAACAGACAGATAATCACACGAAATAAAAATATAATTTTAAAAATTCCTCTCTGCGACCGGAACATTATTATGTCCCTTTAATTTTATTTCCCACATTCTTATTTGGGCAGTGTCGGTTTTGATCACTCACCTTATGTAAAATTTTACGTCACTTGTTAAAAGATACAATTTTAAATCTTGTTTTAAATTAATAAGATTCAATTTTGAATGGATTTTTAAGTTTTACGACACATATTTTGAGATTATCAATTTTAAACTTTGCCTTTAAAGGAATAAAGGTCGGTTTCGTCTGGATGTTTCGTTGTATGAATGACGTTTGTGACTGCGCGTACGCATTAAATTGACGTAATACGAACACAAAATATGTCTGAAATATTTTCTGTTCGTATTGTCTTTTGATTCCGCATAGTTTCTTTGTAAATAGCTAGTTTCTTTTTAGTGGATTCGCTTGTGTTAAAAATTATGCCATAGGAAAGCATTTTATTATCATTTCAGCCGAATGAAGTCCACTGTTGGACATAGGCGTCTGCCAAGTTTTTTATTATTATATGTTATTAACCTTTCTGGCTTTTGGCTTTTGGCTGGCCTGTTGGTCTAGTGGTTAGTGACCCTAACTGCTATGCCGGTGGTCGTGGGTTCGATTCCCACCCAGGACAAATGTTTGTGTGATGAGCATAATCATTTGTTCTGTGTCTGGGTGTAATTTATCTAAAATATGTATGTATTTATAAATATGTTTATCAGTTGTCTAGTACCCATAACACAAGCTCTGCTTAGCTTGGGACTAGACAGCGTTGTGTGATAGTTGTGGAATATTATTATTATTATTTCAGATACCGTCAATTTGAGACAAATAGTAAGACAATAGATGCGAAAACGCCGGCGTTCGCTTGGGGTTTAATGAATTTGAGGAAGTTTACAATAAGTGCGGCTTTAAACTAGAACAGAAATGGCTTAGGTAAAGTAATATTAGGTCTAACTTGATCTAAAATACACCTGTACTACAGAATAGAACAAAGTATCTCAGGTGTCTTAAGAGCTAATAATTTTATTGTAAGTGTGGCCACTAAGAACGGTCCTGTCTCGCGTCCATCAGATTCCCGCGACCTCCACCAAGTCATCAGTACATCTTGTGGGACAAAGCATCTAGCGTTGGAAGGTCGGTAGAAAATTTATCTATCCTATGTCATGGTCTACCGTTTTCCATGTTACATCTACATAAATTCATTCAGTCTTTTATACCACGTATATCGAAGAACTGGAACTATTTGCCTGCTGCGGTCTTCCCGTTCGATTATAATTTGGGTGTCCGGGGTGTCTTCAAGGCTAGAGTGAATAGGCTGTTAATAAATTAGTGCGCTGTACCATCAACGATTGCACCACTGCTTACCATCAGGTAAGATTGCAGTCAAGCACTGGTTTATACCTAATATTTTGCCTAGAGCACCTCATAACGATTCTAATCCCAAACACGGTTAGATTACATTAATTTACCCCCTGGCTTCATCATCAGATCAGTCCGATACATCCCCTCCCCCTTTTCCTTCAGCCAGTCATCGACTACACGTATAAAAAAGCAATTTTACTTGTTACAACAGTTCTGCTGTGATACTATGAGGAGTTCTGTGCCATGTCTTCGAAGTTCATGATCAGATCATAACAATATTTCTATGGGACCAACTAGGAAACATAACCTTTCAATCACAAAAAGAGTTTTCAAAATCGGTCCACAATTGACGGAGATATCGGTGAACATACATAAAAAAAACTTACATTCAGCCGAACATAGAACCTCCTCCTTTTCGAAGTCGGGTAAAAAGAACTTGAATGATGTCTGAAGATCATGCATGAAGATGTAAGTACCAGAAAAGGCAGGGTATGAAAAAAGTCTGTCTTTTTCATACCCTGCCTTAGAGACCATAGCGACTTTTGAACATGAGTGACAGTAAAACGGAGTAATTATAAAGTTTTAAAAATAAGAAGAAGCGAAAACAATAATCAAGCATCAGCAGTTTTATTTTTACACGGACCCAATCTACAAAAACTATATAAATAAACTTATATACCTACCTGTACTACTAGTTATTAATTAGTACAAAAAAAATGGGACTTTATCCGTACCCGTTATTGATCATAATTGTGTAAAAGAAAAAAAAAACTATCAATTGCCAAAAACTGTCCAGGAATTTTTTTCATAATTAGTAAATGCATAATTGAATCAATTATGACAATTGCTACTAGAAAATGCCTACTATGCACACTATTTTTCTATAGTTTTTCATTCATAATCAATAGCACGTACAATATTTCCAGAGTGATTTTTCTAATAACTTTGCTGTTTAGGAATATTATTTATTGAGATTTTACTTAAGGAGCGTGTGTCGGTCCTGTCTCTACTGCTGGCCTTGTCAGAAACACCAAAGCAGTCAGAATCTACTCACCAACTCTTCCCAATACCTCAGCTTGCTACTACAGTAAGTAATTTCTAGAAATAGTTTCTTAGTATGATTTTTAAATAACAGCAAGACCTTTTCTAATGAGTAAAAACTAGTAATATAAATTATCGCAAGAATTGTTGCGCTTCTGTGCCATCTGCCACACATGTTGTGGACCAACTATCGATACAAACGTGCCGTGTTCAATGCCAAGAATTTGCCAAGACTCTGATAGATGTATTAATCAATATTAATTAACAGAGAAATAAACACACGTGGCCCAGACAACTTTATCACCATTTAATTAAATTATTTATTTTAGTAACGAAATACAAAGTTACGGTTCGGAGTTTTATGCCAGGTTCATGGCAACAAAAACAAAGAAAACTGTGAATGCGCTCTGGCAAGAACCTGCAATGCGGTTTTACTAGCTACTTGGTGGCCGAGTGGTATTTTTTTTTTATGGTAGGAAAAATCATCCAATGACAACCCCCGCTCTTGTCAGAGCGGGAGATAGTGTCAGACTCTTACTGACTAAAAGCTCACCCCGTTCCTTCTAGCCTTCATAAAGGGGCTCGAGTTCCCTTTCGGATAACCCTGGCCCCAGTAGGCTTCGACCCGGCTGGGCTGCCTGATGCAGTCGGCTGCTTCACAGAAGTCGGCGACCGCCTGCCACTCCTCCTCGCTCCAGACCATGGCCTGAACCAAGGCCCGGCGCGAGAGGTCTCCGCCGCCGATCGCCCCCACGAGGGCACGGTGATGCTCCGCCCAAACAGGGCACACCTCGACAGTGTGCTCCACCGTGTCCTCCGGGCATTCCGCACAGTGGCGACACCCGGACGTCACTTCCGCACGAATCCGGTGCAGAAACCTCCCAAACGTGCCATGTCCGGTGAGGACCTGCGTCATACGGAAGGTAAGGACGCCGTGAGCCACGCCTCAAAGAGGGGACTTACCGCCATAAGTCAATCCTTTAGGTAGGATTCCAATTCGTCACGCCATCGTAAGGGCCCGGCAAGGCAGAAGCCTACGCGAGCTAAGGGTCTGCTTCTGAAAGGAAGTCGCGGCCCTGGTATGGAAGGCAACGAAGGAACGGGGTGGGTTTTTTTAGTCAGTAACATTCTGACACTATCTCCCACTCCGTCCAAGGGCGGGGGATGTCATTGGATGATTTATAACCACCGAAAAAAAAAAACACGTTAGGTGGGAATCTGACTCGTCACGCTATCTTTTGGGTCAATTACAGTTACAATACGCAACAATGAAGGAACAATAATTTGTTGTTGTTATTTACCAGAGTTGAAGAAATGCTGACCACATTTCTTTTTCTGAGGTTTTCACGGAAATACAGAAAAACTTGATCAACAACAACATGTGATTTCTTTGAATCCATCAAACTAGTATTAACCACAGTTACGCGTTATTTTATTAATTAGTTATTCTTGCTAACTTATAGGCTTCTTAACATTTTGACTCATATGTAAAAAAAAAAAAATTGTAAAAAAATGCAAAAAAATAAAAATAAAATACTAAAAAATTAAAAAAAAAATTGTTGGTGGGTAGACTTACCCAAAAACCTATATTTGTGATTTCTGCTCTTAAATTGATAAACTCGCGTTTGACCAATCCTAAATCCTATCTCACCTAATGGTAAGCGATGATGTGGTCGACGTTGAAACACAGTTGCTTAGACCGTTTATTAGATGGGGCGTTCATAATGTTAATAAAAATTACAATGATTGTGATTAATCTAGTTTCCGCCTTCCATGAAACGTGAACCAAACCTAGGATGACAAATATCCGATAAAAATAATTATCAAGTTGTTTTTTTTGACAATACCCAGAAAATATAAAATAAACCTGTTACGTACTTACGCATTCAGATGTTTTGTAAAATGATATCTGGTAAATACAGAACGAAATGTCAATTGCATGTACGCAGTTAGATTTGATGAAATTCCGAAAGGGTAATATAATATGATAGACGCCCACTTCCAGCTTATAATACGCCTCGTATTACGCATTCGGATGTAAAACAGGAAAATTATGTGACTATTGAGATTGTGCTGAAATATAACATATGCCTACTGGGAACGAACAATGGCGGACGTCGAACATAATTTTGAGGGCATATTTTTTTTTTTGTCTAGTAATGAAAAATATCCACAAGTTTCGCATAATCAGTCTTTTAATAATCCCACTGCTGGGACTCAGACCTCCTCTCTAGGAGAGGATATGGGCCGTAAGCCACCACGCGGGCCTAGTGCGGGTTGGTGAATGTCACATGTCTTTGAATTATTAGTTCTAGGACATGCCGGTTTCCTCACGATGTTTTCCATCATCAATTTTTGAGAGCAGTAGTGATGAAATAAATTACACAAAGTAATGCACCTGGCTCCCGAGCACCTGGCACCTGAGCTGTTACCAGTCGGCCACCACTGCTCAACTGCTCTCTGATACTTATCTGACATCATATCTTAGACTGACATCAGCTACTGGCTGAATCATGCACTAAGCTCCTGGGCTAGATGCGTGGCGCAACTGCGCAGTCAGATCAAACTGCATGCAGTTGAATATATGGACTGCGTGCGATGGCTTCGATGCAGTTCGCCTGATGGCAGCCTTATGGAGTAAAATCTTAAGCAAATTTTGTCTTAGACATTACTGCGCCAACTGCGCAGTCAGATCAAACTGCATGCAGTTGAATATATGGACTGCGTGCGATGGCTTCGATGCAGTTCGCCTGATGGCAGCCTTATGGAGTAAAATCTTAAGCAAATTTTGTCTTAGACATTACTGCGCCAACTGCGCAGTCAGATCAAACTGCATGCAGTTGAATATATGGACTGCGTGCGGTTGCTTCGATGCAGTTCGCCTGATGGCAGCCTTATGGAGTAAAATCTTAAGCAAATTTTGTCTTAGACATTACTGCGCCAACTGCACAGTCAGATCAAACTGCATGCAGTTGAATATATGGACTGCGTGCGGTTGCTTCGATGCAGTTCGCCTGATGGCAGCCTTATGGAGTAAAATCTTAAGCAAATTTTGTCTTAGACATTACTGCGCCAACTGCGCAGTCAGATCAAACTGCATGCAGTTGAATATATGGACTGCGTGCGGTTGCTTCGATGCAGTTCGCCTGATGGCAGCCTTATGGAGTAAAATCTTAAGCAAATTTTGTCTTAGACATTACTGCGCCAACTGCACAGTCAGATCAAACTGCATGCAGTTGAATATATGGACTGCGTGCGGTTGCTTCGATGCAGTTCGCCTGATGGCAGCCTTATGGAGTAAAATCTTAAGCAAATTTTGTCTTAGACATTACTGCGCCAACTGCGCAGTCAGATCAAACTGCATGCAGTTGAATATATGGACTGCGTGCGGTTGCTTCGATGCAGTTCGCCTGATGGCAGCCTTATGGAGTAAAATCTTAAGCAAATTTTGTCTTAGACATTACTGCGCCAACTGCACAGTCAGATCAAACTGCATGCAGTTGAATATATGGACTGCGTGCGGTTGCTTCGATGCAGTTCGCCTGATGGCAACCTTATGGAGTAAAATCTTAAGCAAATTTTGTCTTAGACATTACTATTACAACCAGTCATACGTCTTCTAATTTTGATTTTAGAATCCTTTCTTCTATGATTTGTTTAACTTTGCAAAGTTCGCTCACGTTCAAAGACTGGAAAGATTTGCCTGCTGCAGTATTCTTGTGCGATTATAATTTAGGGATCTTCAAAGCTAGAGTGAATAGGCTCTTAACTAACTGTAAACTAGTGCACTTCGCCATCAACGATTGCATCATTGCTTAGGTACCATAGTTTGGATCGCAGTCAAGCACTATAGTATCCATAATTTATAAAAAAAATAGTTTTTTTTGGAGATATAATATTTGTCTTACCTACTGCTAGTTATTCTTAGATAAATCGCTTTAAAATATCATAAATAATTACTTTATTTATTATAATAAAACGAAACACTGTGATCATAATTGGATTCAAGTCATTAAACCTGCCTCAATGTGGCCCAAGGAGAAGACCTTGCCTTGTAATTGCAAACCTTTTCAAAGTAATCGCAATTATTTAACACGAATAAATCTACAGTTTTATTACTAAGCCTCCTTTGTCCGTCTGACAGCGGGCTGTATCTCATAAACCGTAAGGGTGTTTTTAATATTTTTTGACTGGCCTGTTGGTGTAGTGATCAGTGGGCCTGACTGCTATGCCGAAGGCTGTGGATACGATTCCCACCCAGGGCAAATGTTTGTGTGTTGATCATGATCATTTGCTCCTTGTCTGGGTGTAATTTATCTTATATAGATACATAATTTTGTTTATATTTAGAAATATATAAATAGATTATGTAGATATATCAGTTGTCTAGTACTCATAACACAAGCTCTGCTTAGCTTAGGACTAGACGGCGTTTTTTTTTTTTCGATGGGAAAAATCATCCAATGACAACCTTTCTTGGGCGGAGCGGGAGATAGTGTCAGACTCTTACTGACTAAAAAACCCATCCCGTTCCTTCAAGCCTTCATACCGGGGCTCGAGCGATAACCCTGGCCCCAGTAGGCTTCGACCCGGCTGGGCCCCTGCTGTTGCTGACAACTCCTTGAGGCGCGCGGGAACAGTGCGCGCCATCGACGACTTGGGCTTGGTCCAGACAGTTACCGGACAGCCGGACAGCGAGCTACCCATTGCTCACTGTCCGCAAGCCCGCGCCTACGGTGGCTGGAAATCGGGATCGGAATCTTTAGCGAGCATTACTGCTTCGCTGTGTGATAGTTGTGGAAAACAAAAAAATATCGTGCGGAGCAATCCCGCAAGCGTGATGCAATCTGTTGATGATCCACCAATGATCTTCTTGACTCGTTTCTCCAGCGGATCAAATCAGGTGAGTTAGAAGAAAAATCACGTTTTGTTGTATTTTGCTCTCATAAAACAAACGTGATTTTTTTTCGGATTTTTGCTCCAATTTCATTTCCAATTTTTGCTTAAATTTTTTTTTTTAATTTTTTTTCAGTATTTGTTATTATACTTAATAATAATAAATAAAAATATTTAAAAATGTAAATTATATGTAAAAAAGAAAAATAAAGGAAATAATAATAATTTACTTTATTTCAAGATTGCATTCGTAAATGGTTAGTAATAATATTAACTTAAAACTATGTTAGTAGGTTAGTAGCTATTAAAATTCAAAATAAGTATACAAAAATAAATTAAATTAATTACAATATGTTAAAATGTCCCTAAATAAAATGTCATTGATCAAAATGTGTTTGAGTTATAGCGGCAATATAAATACAATCATCTGCAATAACTGTTTATCTATTACAGTTCATGAGACACAGCCTGGTGACAGACAGACAGACAGCGGAGCAATAGGGACCCGTTTTTAGCCTTTAACTCAAATAAAATCAGGTGAGTTAGATTTTTAAATGTTTATTTTTTCCAAGATATTATTAATTTCTCAAAATATTTTTTTGCTATGTGTACAGCCTAAGTATTGAACTCTACCAGTAAGTGACTGTGTTCATTACCTATTATTACCTACTCGTATATTCCTCAGAAATCAAATACCCGGTTTTTTTCTCTACTATAATATGCAATCAAACTTTCTTCATGAATCACTCCGTCTATTGGTGAAAATTGCATGAAAATCTGTACAGTAGTTTTTAAGTTTACCGTGTTCATTTACAACATTATTTTTTATTTTTCCCATCGAAAAAAAAAAGTATATATATGCGAAACCCGAAATCAGTGTCTAGTATTTTTACATAACGAATCTATGTACAAAATTTCATAAGTTCTGTTAGTATTCTGTGTCACAAATTTATAATTTGTTATGTCAGCTAAAATACAAAGTCACCGGGCCATCCAGGTGAATGAGGGATTGTTTAGCACTTGCACCCAGCTGTTTGTGGTCTAATGCCCACTATGACCTGCCATGACATGTGTTGTAATTAGTATCGGAGTTATCAAACTTCTTACCTTTTTAAATATTTTTGAGATAAAATACAACATGGTGTAAAAACTATTGGAATCCATTCAGTTACTGATTCTGAATTCAGGTTTCCCATAAACCAACTAACAGTAATGTTGTATACAGAAAGACGCGGTGGAGGACTTTGTTTTATGATGTGAAGAATAAGCGTCTGCACTGGATAAGCTTGCCCAATTGTAAACCTCATCCATAACATTCACCAAGAGAACAGAGGACAAAAGCGACCACGATATAACAGTCGCATATAACAATAATGTTGTATACAGAAAGACGCGGTGGAGAACTTCGTTTTATCATGTGAAGGATAAGCGTCTGCACTGGATAAGCTTGCCCAATTGTAGACCTCAACCATACCATTCACCAGGAGAACAGAGGTAAAAAGCGGTCACGATATAACAGTCGCTTATAACAGTAATATTGTATACAGAAAGACGCGGTGGAGGACTTCGTTTTATGATGTGAAGGATAAGCGTCTGCACTGGATAAGCTTGCCCAATTGTAGACCTCATCCATAACATTCACCAGGAGAACAGAGGTCAAAAGCGGCCACGATATAACAGTCGCATATAACAGTAATGTTGTATACAGAAAGACGCGGTGGAGAACTTCGTTTTATCATGTGAAGGATAAGCGTCTGCACTGGATAAGCTTGCCCAATTGTAGACCTCAACCATACCATTCACCAGGAGAACAGAGGTAAAAAGCGGTCACGATATAACAGTCGCTTATAACAGTAATATTGTATACAGAAAGACGCGGTGGAGGACTTCGTTTTATGATGTGAAGGATAAGCGTCTGCACTGGATAAGCTTGCCCAATTGTAGACCTCATCCATAACATGCACCAGAAGACCAGAGGTCACGATATAACAGTCGCTTTTATCAGTAATGTTGTATACAGAAAGACGCGGTGGAGGACTTCGTTTTATGATGTGAAGGATAAGCGTCTGCACTGGATAAGCTTGCTCAATTGTAGACCTCATCCATAACATGCACCAGGAGACCAGAGGTCAAAAGTGGTCACGATATAACAGTCGCTTTTATCAGTAATGTTGTATACAGAAAGACGCGGTGGAGAACTTCGTTTTATGATGTGAAGGATAAGCGTCTGCACTGGATAAGCTTGCCCAATTGTAGACCTCATCCATAACATGCACCAGAAGACCAGAGGTCAAAAGCGGTCATGATATAACAGTCGCTTTTATCAGTAATGTTGTATACAGAAAGACGCGGTGGAGAACTTCGTTTTATGATGTGAAGGATAAGCGTCTGCACTGGATAAGCTTGCCCAATTGTAGACCTCATCCATAACATGCACCAGGAGACCAGAGGTCAAAAGCGGTCACGATATAACAGTCGCTTTTATCAGTAATGTTGTATACAGAAAGACGCGGTGGAAAACTTCGTTTTATGATGTGAAGGATAAGCGTCTGCACTGGATAAGCTTGCCCAATTGTAGACCTCATCCATAACATGCACCAGGAGACCAGAGGTCAAAAGCGGTCACGATATAACAGTCGCTTTTATCAGTAATGTTGTATACAGAAAGACGCGGTGGAGAACTTCGTTTTATGATGTGAAGGATAAGCGTCTGCACTGGATAAGCTTGCCCAATTGTAGACCTCATCCATAACATGCACCAGGAGGCCAGAGGTCAAAAGCGGTCACGATATAACAGTCGCTTATAACAGTAATATTGTATACAGAAAGACGCGGTGGAGGACTTTGTTTTAGGATGTAAAGGATAAAGACAAGCGTCTTCACTGCAGAAGCTTCCCCAATTGTAGACCCCATCCATAACTTCTACCAGGCGAACAGTGGTCATGAGCGGTCACGTTATGAAACAAACGATTTTTTTCCAAGTAAAACTGATGCCGTTCACACGTGATAAGGTAACACGCGCCTGTATTGGGCAACCATTCGTAACAACGTGTAATCAATTAGTGTTTGTTATATATTAACATGTAATTGATAAAGTCCAGGACTGCAGTCGGATAACGGTAACTGCGTGTTGTTTTATGAGTACCGTTGACTTTTGTACCGTATAGTTTATTGAATGTAAATGGCTTGTTTGATTGGTTTTTCCGTGGACAA
This sequence comes from Mythimna ferrago, assembly GCA_910589285.2. NCBI lineage: Eukaryota > Metazoa > Arthropoda > Insecta > Lepidoptera > Noctuidae > Mythimna > Mythimna ferrago. The sequence goes on along the minus strand of OU342690.1, from coordinate 11,386,552 downwards.
AAGCTATGATCTTCCGGGTAAAATTTCTCTCGATTTAAACTTTAATAACCCTTCCTAAATTAAATTTAAATTTTTAGTATAGATATTTTTCAAAGAAGGATGGTTGATAAGAGGCATTATTTAGCGAAAAATGCATCTAATCAACTCTTCTCCTTTCATATTTATAGAACTATAACTAATTTTCGCCAAAATGTCCTTTACGACAATTGAAATTTCCGGTATCAATATGTTCAAAATTGACGAATTTCAAATCAATCTGTCATCCTGTATTTGGGACAGTTAAAATATATTAGACATTGTATTTCACATACTTGAAAAAATTCGCAATACCATTCGCCATAATGGTACAAAAGCCATATTCTTAAAAAGAATTACTGCACAGTCAGTTGTTCGAAATTCAGATCGGTCAACTCCCCCCAGCTCTGGGTAGAGCGAAGAGAGACTTCAGACTTTTACTGACTAAAACCCAAGGAAGTCGTCTCATCTCTGAATCTCATCAGTAAATGAATTCGAGATTTTTAAAAAGCAAAAATATACTAAACTGGCATTTTTCTTCTAGGAAAGGGAATGGGTCGTAATTTAACTGGCGGGCCCAGAGCGGGTTAGTGAATGGCATGCACTGTCCTCATGATGTTTTTTTTTTCACTATTATTAAAGCAGTGCTGAAAAAATAAATTACAAATAGTAAAACGCATGCCTAGATTTGAACTCATGACGTAAACTTGTAAGTCGGGGCCGTTGCCACTAAACCACTACTGCTCCTCAGTATAACCACAAAATAGATAGGTACAGAAGACAATCTCATGTATGTACTTCACTTTTTATACCTACGCTCGGTGGACGCACACTAATGAGCGTTTGAGCCAGAACTGTTCGACGAGTGATCCGACACGCGACCGAGACGTCGTGTCCGTGAGCGGTGTCTATGTGTGCGTTGCTCGAGCGCGCTTTGTATGTAGATTGACTTCTGTACCTATCTATTTTGTGGTATAACTTAACTATACAAATGCTATGCGAAACCCGAAACATGTGTCTAGTATTTTTATGTAAAGAATCTATGTACAAAATTTCATAACTGTATCATGAAAAATCACAAAGTTATAAGCTTGTTATGGTACTTAGTTGTCCACACAATTAGGTGGTCATCGGGCCACCCGGGCGCCTGAGGGGTTGTTTTGCTCCCGCACCCAGCTGTGCGCTGGCTCCTAATGTCTGCTATGACCTGCTGTGACTTGTTTTGTGCTTAGTTTCGCTAGTGTCCAGCTTGTGGCCTTTTTTAAATATTTATGGGAAAATTTAAAATTTTGTGTCAAAATCATTGAAATCAATTTAGTTACTGATTTTGAACTATCTATACACAGGTTTCGCATAAACTAAAATAGGTATAGGTATAAAAATAAAATTATAAAACACATGTAGGCGATTGCTGGTCTTGTTAACTGATTAGCTAGACGCTGAAAAAAACTAGTTTTAATAAAAACACACCGTTATTTGACAGAAGCAAAAAGTTCAACGTTTAAATAATGCCTTAAAAAGTAATCTCAATTCAATCAATTTTTAATTGACAAACTCTTTGTGGTCTTAGCCAGGGTCGAACTTAAGGTCGCTTAAAAGGTGCAACTATGTTGGTTTTAAAAAGTTACTTTTTGATTATTACCTTTATACCCTATGAGGTCAGTATTCTATATTGTGTTTGTTATTGGGATTTTTTTTTAACCGATTGAAAGCTGCTTTATTTCTGAGCGACATAGGCTATGTAATTTATGTACGCGGGCAAATCCGCGACTAAAAGCTAGTATTTCAATAAAGTGATAATAATAACTTTTATTGAAAGAGCTACAAATGTTTTCCAAACGTGTTATGACGTTATAGTTGTACCATAATATTATGTTTTTGAAGTAAATTAAGGAAGGAAAGGTTATATTTATTTAAGATTATATTTAGTGGTTATAACGATACAATTGTCCTGAAGGTAATTACTACTAAAGTAATTTACATAGGTACTTTATTTGTTTATTAAAGGTGTGGTTTTGATTCATTCAAGTAGTCCCAAGCATGTTTGTAAACAAATATTGATGACATTGTGTTAACGTCCATTGGATTTTAACCACAATTACAAATTTCTGGTTTACGTGACTTTCGTCATGGGGAATGTGAGATACAACAACACCATAACATTTCTAACAATAACACATAGGTATATACCGAACAGAATGTAACTTCTTTTTTTTTAGTAAGGAAAGATGCAACCCATAGTTGGCGTTTTAATGTTCCCACTGCTGGGACACAGGCCTCTTCTCTAGGCGAGGGAATGGGCCGTAATCCACTACGCGGGCCCAGTGCATGTTGGTGGATGTCACAGGTCTTCGAATTTTTGGTTCTAGAACATGCCGGTTTCCTCGCGATGTTTTTCTTCACCGTTTTCCACCTCTCCCCCGCCATAATTGTAATACATTATCGTATCAGGCTGGGCAGGTCGTCCCCCACGAGTCGCCGGTCAACCCCCATTTATTCATTTCAGTGAGTGTATTGAAAGGTAAATTAAAAAAAAAATATGGGCGCGCATATGAAAACAGATTTTTACCGTCACAAAAGTTTACTAGTTTTACAGTTATTTTCTTCACAAGTTTATTGAAAAACGTCGTATGATACACGTGAGTAATTAATGATTACCGTTCTCGATTCTCCTAAGACCCTCGCCATGGCTCGGGTCTTAATACTGCCTCGATGGTAATCACTAACATTACACACTTATATCATAATGTACTAGAACCTATAAAGGAGGCCTGAGTCCCAATAGTGGGGTCATCAAAAGGCTGATTATGCTATGTTATGCTATTCTAGTGATCTAACGATAGTTACTCAACGACAGTTGCTCTATGACAGCATTTTCTTCGTCGTCATGTCAGTCGTAAGATGTCTATGAGTCTTAAAATAAATGAGTCAGTATATAAATGAAGAACCTAACAAAGTTGTTTGTAAACAACACAACAATCATAACGGTCAAAGGTCAAATAAAATGAATTACGTAGCACTGACAATATTTCACTGCCCCGCTTCCTCATGTCAAGGAAACAAAGTGCATCCTTACAAGTCATCGTTCTTACAATTAAATATTATTTTATTATAAATCTCAATCTTTGTGTGATTGGAACATTCAAATATTTATTTATACTTCTCTCTTTATTTAACAATTATTGATTTTAAATTTAAATGTAGGTACTCGTACCATTAACAGCTGTGTACCAACAAATAGAAAAACATCAATTTACGAATTTATGTATGTATATAGGGTCAAATCTTTTTTCATCGCACAGCAAATAAAACTAATTAATCAATTCGTTATTTCTAGTCTTATAGTATAAAGGCAAAATAAATTTAAGATAAAATTAATCTAGTAAATATTGTACTTTTTTTTATTAATTATACTAAGTATACACCTCTGACACCCTAGCCTACATTTATTGCATACGAGCAAAACCGTTTCGGTAATATATTTTTATTAAGCGTAAGAGTACAATTCCCTACTGTGGTCTTGTTTTTATGGTGGGAAAAGTCATCCAATGACAACCCCCGCTCTTGGGCGGAGCGGGAGATAGTGCCAGACTCTTACTGACTAAAAGCCCACCCCGTTCCTTTAAGCCTTCATACCGGGGCTCGAGTTCCCTTTTGGATAATCCTGGCCCCAGTAGGCCTCGACCCGGCTGGGCCCCTGCTGTTGCTGACAGCTCCTTGAGGCCTGCGGGAGCAGTGCGCGCCGGCAACGATTTGGGCTTGGTCCGGACAGTTACCGGACGGCCTGACAGCGAGCTACCCATTGCTCACCGTCCGCAAGCCCGCACCTACGGTGGCCGGAAATCGGGATCGGAATCCCGGCGGCGGTGGTGAGGGCGCCGTTGCCTGATGCAGTCGACCTCCTCCTTTGCGAGCATAATGCTTCGCAGAAGTCGGCGACCGCCTGCCACTTCTCCTCGCTCCGGACCATGGCCTCAACCAAAGCCCAGCGCGAGAGGTCTCCGCCGCCGATCGCCGGCGCTCAGGCAGGGCACACCTCGACTGTATGCTCCACCGTGTCCTCCGGGCATTCCGCACAATGGCGACACCCGGGCGTTCCCTACTGTGGTCTGAATTTCCTGATTGCAAAAACCTGGGACTCTTTAAGTCGTAAAGGTTATTTTAAGGCGTGTTCTCCATCGTAGACATCATCATTACTTTTTTAGAGTGGGAAATCATCCAATGACTTCTCGCGCTCTAGAGCAGAGCGGGAGGGTGTGTCAGACTGTTACTGACAAAAACCCACTCCTATGTACCTTCTTTACATTGTGTTCTAGGACTCCGGCGTTTTTCTTTCAGAAGCGAACAGCGAACCCATGGCCCCAGTAGACTTCGACCCTGCTGGGCACCTACGGTTTTGCTGACGTCTGTATAAGACGCACGTAGAACACTAAGACGCGACGGTTACCCACCACCATCCGCTACCCATTGCTCGTCATCGGCAGGCCCGCATCTACATAGGCTGGATATTGGGATCGGGAATCGGGATCCCGGCGGCTAGGGTGTGAGGAAATCCGTTCTCTCACGGGTGCGACCGCTTCCTCCGCTAGAATTCTTGCTTCATAGAAAGAGGAGAGCTGTACCAAACCCCAGCGTGAGAGCTTACCATCAGGAGAGATAATGGTCAAACGTGACCGGCTTATCAATAATTTAAAAGATACATAACTGGTGGTACCCGGTTTCAAATCAAACTTGGAGCTTAGATCTGAATCCGCTGCTACTGAGAGCTGGTACGAGACTAATTCTTTTTCTTTATTGCTGATAGGTTTGCGCTTAACCGCTATCTCACCTGATCAACGATGGAGCGCGCTTACCTAGAAGTAACCTGTTCACTATTGACTAAGTAAAAAAAATCAGATGCCTATAAAGGAAATAAAGTTATATTTTGCACGTGCAATTTTCAATTATTTTCTAATCAATTTCCGTGATTATTAATAGATATACAAGATAAGTCATTGAGCGATAACAATCGCTGGTCGATCATTGAGGATTTGAGGCCTTTGTTAAGTTAATTAATGTAGTTTTTCCGGGAGTAAATTTAACTCGTTTATATTTACTACTATTCTGCTCAATCAAGGCAATAAAATAGATAGTCTTCCTCTAGCATTAAACGATACTAAAGTAAGTATAGTAATTTCCTAGCCTTTTTCCTTATTGACTTTTAGTACTGTTACAAATGAATTCGTATTTTAGCGCTAAAAACTACTTTAATAATATATAATATAATAATATATATATAATAATATAATATTCCACAAACTATCACACAACGCCGTCTAGTCCCAAGCTAAGCAGAGCTTGTGTTATGGGTACTAGACAACTGATAAAATACTTATATATTTCTAAATACATACATATTATAGATAAATTACACCCAGACACAGAACAAATGATTATGGTCATCACACAAACATTTGTCCTGGGAACCCACGACCTCCGGCATAGCAGTCAGGGTCACTAACCACTAGACCAACAGGCCAGTCAAGACCAGTCAAAACTTTGCACCTAAGGTTGGAGCTGTATTATATCTAGCTTGTAAACAGCATGATCCAATTTTATTTTGTCTGTCTCATATTTAGGTCCTCACGGTTATGCACCCGCAACCACCCCATACCAGCCCTGTCTCCCCATCAAAAATGGAGTTTATTTTAGTATAAAGTATTTGAAAATTATTTTCCTTATTTAGTTCCGCGATTTTTTTTCTTATTGACTTTTTTTTGGACTGTCACAATTCAAATTTCTCATATAACATTCGTATTTTAGTGTAGAAACTACTATGCTCCCAAAGTTGGAGTTGCATTACATCAAACTTTTAAACGGATAAACCACTATCATATTCCTGTACACTTTTCTCTGTCATATTTAGGGCCCCATGGCCTTGCCCCCACAACCACCCCACTCCGGCCCTGTCATCCCATCTAAAATGGATTTTATTTTCTAAGCATTTGAAAATAATTCTCCTCGTTTACTTCCGCGAATTCTTATGTAGATACTTAACTGTAGTTATGCGTATGATAGTACTCATTAGTACGATAGGAATTATAAATGACCTAGTGGTCACACAAAGAGTGTGATGTCAAAATACAGACTTGTTCAAAAGGTTCGTTTAGAAATAGTCCAAGATTGCAGAAACAGAGTTGCAGTAGAGGAGTCGAGGGCTTAACACGTTAAGTGCGATACCAGGTTTAAACATCTTGTAATACGTCTCGCTTACAGTGCGGATAAGAAAAGTATATGTATAGTTTTATTACCAGTACAGACCTGTACCGCAGGGATGGAAAGTATAGAAAAATCACTGCCGCAGCGAACGTGTTAAGAGGACTACAGAGGCTAATCGCGAGTTTTATAATGTGCAAATGTATATGAAGCACACAGCACACAATAGTAAACAGAATCAGAAAAATATATGTTACTAGCTTTTGCCCGACCCTTCGTCCGCGTAAATAATATATAGCCTATGTAACTCAGCAATAAAGCAGCTTTCTATCGGTGAAAAAATTTTAGCAATCGTACCAGTACTTCCAGAGATTACCTTTATAAACAAAAAAACAAACTTTACCTCTTTGTTATATTAGTGTAGATTCTACAGTATAACTGCTTGATAGACAGCGTGTTTAAAACATAATACATCAGATATAGTAATATGTAAAAAATCAATTCTTTAAAATAACTTTTATCGATTAAAAACCGAACTAATATACATTCTGATTGTTTGTCAGATTATTTTACAAGCAACGTTATACCATCATAGTGTATAATCAAATCTATAGATTTCTAATAAATGCTTCATATAATCATCATTGCTTTAATTCCGCCAATCCGTTCCATCATCCGACCACAAGACGTACATCGTTGCGCCACCGGTACATGGTGGACATCCCACCCATATGCACAAAGCGTTTAGGGAACACATGTATTGTGCGTACAGCCAAGGAATGGAATTCCCTGCTGGAGTCTGTGTTTCCTGATAGTTTCAACCTAGGGTCATTACGTCAAAAGTGTTTTTTTTTTTTACATTAAAAACTTATAAATCATCATCATTTATTTGAGCAAGTAACTAAGACTCATAATTACATAACACACAAAACGTGACACCAATATACAATCAAATTAATTTATACATCACACACGACTACAGGTAACATGCAAGTCACTGCAGCGCCTTATATAAGGACAGTCGAGCCTGTCAGCTTTCATGATCAGCACACTGTTGGGGCTGCCGCGAACCCTACGCACCAGAGATGCATTCCTCTTACGCATAGTCGCATAAAAGCAGTCGACGCTAGCGGCGGCAAACATGCCCGAGGCACTACAGTGTCGCGGCAGCCCCATCAGCGCCCTGAATGCGTTATTATATTGGACACGGAAATCTTTGGAATAGGTATAGGTAGGTGGAATAGGTTACTTCTAGGCAAGCGTGCTCCATCGTCGGCCACATCATCGCTTACCATCAGGTGAGATACTGGTCAAACGCGAGCCTATCAATAATAATAAAAAAAAAATATAGGTACCTATATATTTTGCAAGCATTTTGTCTTTGCGCATCTTTTTCTTTTTATGCAGTCTGAGAGTGATCGCAGTTAAGGTCTTATAGTCCTCTTAAAGCAACAATTGCTGAGGCCAGTTTGTAGATATTGCTCGCAGAACTGGATGGCCGTTGGGGCCGAAAGGTTCTGAAGTGGCGAACTCCTACAAGATGGACGCACAGGATCGATCATTGTGGCGACACTTTGGGGAGGCTTATGTCCAACAGTGGACGTCTATCGGCTGAAATGATGAATCTGTAGATAGTTCATTGACTACATCCTGAGACCACTCCGTGTCTTGAAAAGCACATTAAGCATTTGGTACAGGATGGTTTGAGTGTGGGAAATTTTCAAGTACCTAGGTATCTTCTCCACATCTCTGTTTAGGGCGTAAAGGAGTGTCAGATATTTTGACTACAACACAACCGTGTTCCTTCAGTTACCTATTGCATTCCAGGGCCGCAGTGACTCTTTCAAATAATCTTACAGCGCTTTGGATTTCATTACAGTAAGACTTACATAGTTGTTACGGGAAAATATGTGAAAGTCTGCTGATAGTAGAATTTTTGGTTCTAGGACATGGCGATTTCCTCGCGATGTTTTCCTTCACCGTTTTAAGAGCAGTGGTGATGAAATAAATTACACAAAGTAATGTGCCTGGCTGGGTTTGAACCCGTGACCTACAACTAGTAAGTCAGGGCCATTAACTGTACCTACTGGAGTATCAGTATTGGGACACTGAGCACGCAAATTAGTTTTCTGTATTTGCCTTCTGCATGAATCCAATATGTGGTTATATGTTTTACCTTCACACGATGTGAATCATTATTTTGTTTTGTTTATAATAATAAGTTTATACCGGAACATTTAAACTATATTTTGCTGGTGCTTCTGTTAGTAATTTCACAACATACTTATGTTAGTTTATTTTTTGTCTGGTGTAACAAGTGGTACCTATTCAATTTGAAAATTTTGTTTAACCTAGCCATAATGGATTCCAGTTGATTTTAATTTATATAAGGATGACTTCATCATCGGATCATAATTTCCACCGTTGAACATAGGCCTTTCCCAAGTGTCGCCATAACGACCATACTTTTTCTTCATAGTGTATATCTGTGTGCCAAATGAACATATTTTCTTTCTTCTACCTAAACTTGTTAGAATATTAATCATTAAAACGTGTATAAACGAATCTCTTCTTTTTAAATATTGGCGTCCACCATCTGGCTCAAAAAGCACGTCATATAAGTTATTCAGATCAAGATCAAGATAGAGATGTAATCGGATTTACCTCCAGCATCAAATGACGTCACAATCGTAGAATGTAATCATCAATGCGCACACGCTACCAAAAATTCGCTTCTACACAATAAAACAGAAGAACAGGGTCATTCGCGCGCATATTATTATATTAACGGTCGTAAAGTGACGTCGGGACGTGAAACTAGCTGAGCATGTTTGAGGTGTGCTTGCGAAATGTGGTCCTAGTACACATGCTCATCACGTGTTCTTTGTTTTGTTGGGTTTGGAGTTAGGAGCTTGAACAATACCTACAAAAGAATACCGACTGGTTTAGGCCCCAAGTCTGCTATTACAATAGTGTCAGAATGGTCTATAATTGATTTCATAATTGTTGATTTTGAGTAAGTTTGGCTATTATTATAATGGCGTCATTATGACTTCAATGATCAACCACTGACACTCCATTGAAAGTAGTGGGATAGAATGGCAATCTCGAACATATTTACAAATGAATGTCTAACGTATGCGGTAATCTGCAAACATTTTGACAGTTCCTTTGATCAGTGACCTACCATTAGAACATCATTGTGCAGTTATTGCTTATAATAAGCTCGATATTGTCATTTTACCACAACTCTATTACGAGACCATTGACCGATCAATGATCGATCATTATGAATTAGCAGATTAGGAACTTTTAGCAAAATGACAATGGGATCGTGTTAGAATGACGAATTTATAAAATAGCAGACTTGGGCCCCTGTTCAATAGAAAAGCATTTATTCGGCGCAAGCAACACAATAAACAACAACATAAAATAATAATAATAAAAAAAAGAGTACAGAAATACAATACAGTTGCGTTGAATGTGCCCGAACCGAAAGGGTCACCAATTTGTTGGTCTAGTGGTCGGCCTTGACTGCTATACCGTGGTCCTGGGTTCGATTCCCACCCGGGACAAATGTTAGTACGTTGAGCACAATCATTTATTCTGTTCCTGGGTGTAATTTATTTATTATATGAATGTATTCAGAAATATATAAGCATGTATATCAGTTGTCTAGAATTCATAACGCAAGCTCTGCTTAGCTTGGGACTAGACGGCGTTGTGTGATAGTTGTGATTATCTATACTAATATTATAAAGAGGTAAAATTTGTAAGTTTGTATGTAGGGGGTAATCTCTGGAACTAATGATCCAATTCTAAAAATGTTTTCACTGGTAGAAAGCTACATTATTCGTGAGTGCTATAGGCTATATATTATATACGCGGGCGAAGCCGCTGGCAGAAGCTAGTACTATAGTATTATATACACCGCTAAATTTTGATCGTTTTAATCTCGTGGAGGGTCGATCCGGTACATGAAACACTATCGATTTGTAAAGATAAAATTAAAAAATAAAAATCCTTGTTTTCAAAACTATTTTTTTCATTTCATCATCAATGACTTGTAGGTGGTGTGTACGCAACGCCGACTACTACCTACAGGTCATTGGACTCGCTCAGAGAATTTTGTCTTTACAAATCGATAGTGTTTCATGTACCGAATCGACCCTCCACGGGATTAAAACGATCAAAATTTAACGGTGTATATTTTGTGATACAAATTATAGACGATATAATTATTTTGTATGTTAAAACTTTATGTACTAACTAGCTTCTGCCAGCAGCTTCGCCTGCGTAAAAGTAGGGTTCCCCATCCAAACTTTGGACCCTCGTTTCATCCCCGTCATCATTTAGGTAGAGGGTTTGACAAATGTGGAGCAATGCTTGCAAAGATCGCGTATGTTGTCACTATGTTGTTATTAGTCTGTAAGCTTTCCTAAAATGCGAAAAATAAATAAATAAATAAAGTAAATTACCCAATATTTCTCAATAATGAGTATTGTTTATCTCTGTAATGGTATCATCCAGATTTCAGATAAAAACCAACAAGTCATGACATATACTCATGGTTTTATTATTATCTACAAAACACGGCACGACTAAGCGTTTCCATAACAATACGAGTATGTAACCAGAAAATTGCAGACTCCGCGTGATTGTAATAAATCTTTATTAATAGATAATAATTTCTCGTTTATTATAAAAAAATGTATCTTCTTCTCTGTCGCTATCACTCTTGACAGAGTGGTCGTGGTCATGACTTCCGGTGTTGGTAGCAAGATTCACAACAGTACACCACTCTTCTCTAGGTCGCCTTCCTCGTTCATTCGAAAAAATAGCATACGATAAATCATATCCAAAATTAATAGTTTCCAACATTGCCATGTTTTATTTAGAAAAAAATTGTTGGTTTACAATTTCTCGCGATATTTTACAACGTTTTTTTTTTTATAATGGATAGGCTCGCGTTTGACCACTATCTCAGCTGATGGTAAGCGATGATGTGGCCGACGATGGAACATGCTTGTCTAGAAGCCATCATTCACTCTTGAAGTCTTACTTAAAGGCGCCTAGGTTATAGTTATTAGGAAACACAGACTCCGGCAGGGAATTCCACTCCTTAGCTGTAAGTATAATGAATGTTTCCAAAACGCTTTGTACGTATGAGTGGGATGTCCACCATATACCAGTGGCGCAACGCCGTTACGGCATTTGCATTTTTCCGGTGACAAATATACAATGTGTAACATAATAAACCCGCATCCTGAAAGTAGTATATCCATAATCAGCTAATAGCTGAACACAGCGAGCTACCCATTGCTCACTGTCGGCAAGCCCGCGCCTACGTTGGCCGGAAACCGGGATCAGAATCCCGGCGGCGGCGGCGGAGAGAACGCCGTTGCCTGATGCGTTCGGCCTCCTCCTTTGCGAGCATTACTGCTTCGCAGAAGTCGGCGACCGCCTGCCACTCCTCCTCGCTCCGGACCATGGCCTCAACCAAGGCCCGGAGCGAGAGGTCTCCGCCGCCGATCGCCCCCACGAGGGCACGGCGATGCTCCGCCCAGGCACACCTCGACTGTGTCCTCCGGGCATTCCGCACAGTGGCGGCACCCGGGCGTAAATTCCGCCCGTATGGCAGATAGCTGATGTAATAAGAAGTAACTTAGGCTAGTTACTTTGATTTTAGAAAAAATAAATAGCACATAGCTAGTCTTCAATATAAAACATATAGAAGGTAGAAAGCAAATGAGAAGGAAAAAAATTAAGTCAAGTACTATAATTATAAGTGCTAAATGCATTGAAGTTCTTTACTGTAGGTACTGCTTCGATGGCCATATTATTTTCATTCTATTAGGCCAACTTATATCTTAAAAAAAAAACAATAAAAAAGTGTACAAGGGTGTCCATTATTCCAGTTAAGTACATATTGTTTTATATGCCACTAGCAATTCACCCCGGTTTCGCACGGGTGCAATACCACGGCAACCGCTATGTCACTAAATTTTAAATCTGTAAGCCATAGCGCGCACTGGTGACTTTGTCACCGTGACTTTTGACAAAAAAGGCATCGTGCTTATGAACCCATCATATAATGCGCGCACTTGAAGAAAAAAAAATGGGTAGAAAAATTATTTGTCACCGTGACAAAAGTCACCAGTGCCCGCTATGTCTAATACCTTCGAAATTATTTTAAATTACATAGTGTAAAGGGCCATATTGATATATCGATACCTGTAATAAGAATTGACGTAAGGGACATTTAACTAAAATTTAAAAATGTACCTCACGCCGATTGACGTAAGAGTTTTTTTTACTAAAATGATAATATTACGTTAATTGATATTTCTGGTATCGATATATTAAATGCACAAGTATATAAGGTACTTAATTGGATAAGGATTAATGCTGTATTGCTTAAAATCGCTTCGTAAATATGTAGTGATGTGTGCCTACGAGACTACTCTTGCGTAAACTTGTCCTCAAACGCACGTGTTTGTATACAAAATAACGTCTGTTTGAATACAAATTACACACATTGCTCATCAGGATACGTCTATAAAAAGGTTGTTCGAATTAATCACAATTATACTGACATATGCGTGCTCGCAGCGCAGCATCCGCGCACGCATCTGCACGTGATGATACTAGCTGTGATCATGAGTTGACAAATTTGTGCCCTTTTTATACACGTGTTATTTGCGATGTCATGATAGCACTATATTTAAACCCTTTTTCTTTCTCCCGCTCAGTTGCCCTTTGTGATCTAGAACCATGGGTCTCCTTTTCAGAAATTCCCCCATGGCCCTAGCAGGCATCAATCCTGCTGAGTTTACTGACATATCTATGAGGCACGTGGCGAGCTCGCTGCTCGCCGTCCGATTGTGAGAAAACCTGGACTTTTTGTTTATTTATTTCTTTAATATAAGTCCGTACAGTTGGCGCTATGGATGAGCGTATAACTGATGCGATGAGAGTTGTAGGTAAAGATTCCAATATGAAAATATTTGTGTATTGTGTTATAGATAGTATTTCCAGATTTTTGTCTTTGTGTCAGTTTAATATAAGTGTTTTTATATTCACCCTATTTAATTTATTTCACGCCAAGCGCACGTCAGCGGTCGCGTCATCGTCCCATTGTCTTTCTGTTGTGCCTCTAATTACGGTATTCGAAAAGTTAAAAAAAAAAAACTTTTTTTGCCAATTTATAAACCGACTATTTTTCCTCATATAAATAGTACAAATGCAAATAGTTGCTTCGTTTAGTAACCAATTTTGATGCTTTTTTTTAGTAAAAATTATTGTACAAAAAAGAAAGTACTCAATTACATCAGCGATATTAAAAGTATTGAAGGATTTAAAGATTTAATTAAAGATTATTACAAAGAATATGTAAAATCTTGATCACCTAGCGGTTCTTTAGAAGCACGTGTTGATTGTCTTGATAAAGACTTTAGTTATTACGTTGATTAATTAGGTGCCCACAATGTTTAATAATAAGTATAGATAGATTGATATAGGAAGACAGATTTTATAATGAGTTTTTAATTGTTCTCATAAGAAACAATCACTACGTTATCTTACTAATGTGTTTATAACACAAAAAAATAGTGTTAGTAGTACCAAGTCAATGCCTATTTCGGCGGTAACGATCTCTCGCGCCAGGCTTTGGTACAGCAAGGATAGGCAAGGTAAGGTCTGAAGCAAGGAGGAGTGGCAGGCGATCGCTTTTTTTCTGCGAAGCTGTAATGCTAGCAAAGGATGACGCCGCACGCGTGATTCACGGGCTTCACACCCCATCCACCGCCGGGATTCCGATCCCGATTTCCGGCCACAGTAGGCGCGGGCTAGCGGACGGCAAGCAGTGGGTAGGTCGCAGTCTGACTGTCCGGTAACCTCCTGGAACGAAACCAAGACGTCGCCGGCGCGTATTGTTCCACGCGCGCCTTAAGGAGTTTTCATCAAACCGTAGGGACCCAACAGCGTCGAAGCCTATTGGGGCCAAGGGTCTACTCCTGAAAGAATGATTCGGCCCCGGTATGAAAGGCAACGAAGGAACACTAGTGGGTTTTTAGTCAGTAAAAGTCTGACACTATCTCCCGCTCCGCCTAAGGGCGCGAAGATATCATTGAATGATTTTCCCATATAAAAAAGGCAATTCCAGTTAGGGTTTTTTTTTGAGGTGGGAAATCAATGAATACCCTGAGAAGAAACACCGAAACAAACTCAGGGGACAAAATCTCTTTTAAAGTCCATACATACATACGTAATGGTCAAATCACATGAAAACATAAAGATTTGTCTGAGATGGTCTTTTGAAGAAAGAACCATACAGATTTGAGTGGGCTTTGTCAGTATTCACAAAGCTCAACTCAGGACTACTAAGGAACTCAACGACTCGATGAACAATACCTAGGAAAGGACGACTATATTAATGGTACTCCTTTAAGTATATGTAATAATATAATTTTATACAAGTTCCAGAACCTTTCGGCCCCAACGGCCATCTGTTCTGCGAACAATGTGCCCTGCCCATTGCCACTTAAGTTGGGCGATTCTTCGTGCTGTGTCGGTAACCTTGGTTCTTCTGCGGATATCCTCATTCGTGATTCGATCACACAAGGAAACTCCAAGCATAGCCCTTTCCATTGCCCTTTGGTTGACTTTAAGTCTTCTAATGAGGCCTATTGTAAGCGACCACGTTTCGGAGCCATTTGTCAGCACTGGCAACACGCACTGGTCATGGACTTTCGTCTTGAAACACTGTGGTATGTTGGACGAGAACATACCGCGTAGCTTCCCGAACACTGCCCAGCCGAGTTGGATTCGACGGTTGACCTCTTTCTTGAAGTTAGACCTAGCCAACTGGACTGTCTGTCCTGGAATGGCGACCACATACCGGAAGACGTAGCGTTAGAAGGCCTCCTACAAGGTGGACCGATGACCTAGTTAGAGTTGCGGGAATCCGTCTGTGGCGACGCTTGGGGGAGGCCTATATCCAACAGTGGACGTCTTTCAGCTGAAATGATGATGATGAAATATAAATTCTGGAATAGCGCAAAGTATACTTTTTATCCCAGGAGTATGTCCTTGAGAACGATTTTCTACCTTCACGCGGGTGAAGCGACTGCTTGAAGCCATAGTAATTAGTAAAGTATAAGAAAAGTATGTTCATTAGCTAAACGATTAATCGAGTTAATAAACGAGTCGAGTCAATTATTGAACAGCAATTTATTAACTCGATCATCAATACGACCCAACGGTCTACGGATCATTGGATCGCTTTGATATTCGGGTGCCGCTTCAATGTCTAAACAGGACATGCGTACGCGTCGAATACATGTGCTGATCCACGTGCCTAAAGATGCGTCTGTAACACGTGCTCTTATGATTCAGTTTATAAATGAGATGGGCATTAAAAGCAATTTGAGAGAGTGCCGTCAAATTACTGCTAGTTGTAAACTTCAGTTTAATTTGAATTGAGTCTTTTGTAGTGTTAATTTATAAGTCTGCATTCATAATTCCTTCATTCGCAGTCGTTTCAAAATCTTTGTCATATTGAAATGTAAGTTTAACTTAAATGTCTTGTTTTAGAGTTTTTTTTTTTTTTTGGTGGGTAAAAATCATCTAAATGACATTCTCCGCCAGACTCTTACTGACTAAATAACCCTCCCCGTTCCTTCTTGCCTTTCATACCAGAGCCGAGCCTCCCTTTCGGAAACAGACCCTAGGCCAGTAGGCTGGGCCCCTACGGCTCGCTGACAACTCCTTGAGTCGCGCAGGAACAGTGCGTGCTGTCGACGACGTGGGCTCGGTCCGGGCAGTTACCGGATGGTCGGACTATGAGCTACCCTTAGCTTACCGTTCCAGATGGCTCAGAATTCCACGCGGTGGCAAAGGAGGATTTGCTAGCATTACTGCTTCGCAGAAGGAGGCGACCGCCTGCCACTCCTCCTCACCCCGGGCCATGGCCTGTACCAAGGCCTGGCGCGAGAGATCACTGCCGCCGATTGCCCCCACTAGGACACGGCGATGCTCTGCCCAAGTGGGGCACACCTCCACCGTTTGCTCTACCATGCGTAACTTCCACACGAATCCAGTGCAGGTACCTCCCGAACTTATCATGTCCGGTGAGAACCGGAGCGCGAGAGTGTGCCAGACTTTTATTGGCTACAAACCCACACCTGTTCCTTTTTTGCCTTTGTCCCAGGGCCTTGGGTTTCACTTTCGCACTATTCGTGACTTTTTTTTTTATAATGGATGGGCTCGCGTTTGACCACAATCTCACCTGATGGTAAGCGATGATGTGGCCGACGATGGAACACGCTTGACTAGAAGCAGTCTATTCACTCTTGACTTAAAGACCCCTAGGTTATAGCTATCAGGAAACACAGACTCCGGCAGGGAATTCCATTCCTTAGCTGTACGCATAATGAATGTACTCCCAAAACGCTTTGTACGTATAGGTGGGATGTCCACCATGTACCGGTGGCGCAACGCCGTATGTCTTGTGGTCCGATGATGGAACGGACTTGGCGGAATTAAATTGTGTAACTCTAGTGCACACTCCCCGAAGTGTAAACGATAGAAAACTCCAGTAGGCTTTGACCCTGCTGGGCTCCTACGGTTGCTGACATCTCCTTAAGGCGCGCGTGACACACTGCACGCCGAAATATGCAGTGTGCACACCCAAACTCTGTGTCTATCTTAAATCGTCAGCCCAAATAACTGCTTCTGTTTGATGTTGAAGGACGTAATAATCTAATAGCGTTAAACAAACGAATATTACAAAGACTAGTAAAAGTAATAAAGGAAGTAGCGCAGCAGTAATAAAAGAACCACGTTCACTTGCGCCTGCGCCGACCTCGCGTTATTGAAGTTAACAGCTTATTAACTCATTCGACGCACGCCAATCTCTATTGGTGCTCGTATTTTTATTGTTTTTTTTTTTAAATTAATGTTAATGTTTTACTTGGCTTTGTTTGTTTTTAACTCTTTGAATGTCGTAATTAGAGACACAATAGAAAGACAATTACCTTATGTCGGACTGTGTAACTTAAGACATTCGAAAGGTTAAGTAATAATTTTTTTTTGTTACAGTTTTGATATTAAAGCTACATTAGACTGACGCACACGTGTAACGACTCGGCTGGGCAGCGTTTGGGAAGCTGCGCGGTGTCTTCTCGTCCAATATACCACAGTGTCTCAAGACAAAAGTCTATGACCAGTGCGTGTAGCCAGTGATGACTTATGGCTCCGAAACATGGTCGCTTACAATAGGCCACATAAGAAGACTCAAAGTCACCCAAAGGGGGATGGAAAGAGCTATGCTCGGAGTTTCCCTGCGTGATCACATCAGAAATGAAGATATCCGCAGGAGAACCAAGGTTACTGACACAGCTCGAAGAATCGCCAAACTTAAGTGGCAATGGGCAGGGCACATTGCACGCAGAACATATGGTTGATGGGGACGAAAGGTTCTGGAGTGGCGACCACGTACCGGAAGACGCAGCGTTGGAAGGCCTCCAATAAGGAGGACCGATGACCTGGTCAGGGTTACGGGAATCCGATGGATGCGTAACGCACAAGGTATTTGTTTAAAAAAGTAAGATAAAGAAGAAGTAAAATTTTTTCATATGATTATAATATACTTAATACTTTTGACAAAAAAAAAAAATTGTTAACAACATGATATTTTTTCGTTTATTTTCCTTCCTTTCAAATGGCTTTGATCTTTAGAAACATGTTTACACCAAAAATAACTGGTTAAGTGTTCTTCAAAATATTCTGAAGAACATTTAACCAGTTCTTTTTAAATACATAGAACCGTAGCATATTGCGCTTTTTATGTACATACATAGCTTAGGTAAATCAACCAATATTTCCAAAAGAAAAGGGTTTCAAAGATTAAAAAAAATGGAGTTTTCTCAGTTACAGAGGCCTATAAAATACCTAATAATTAAAAAAAAACAATTTAGAAATAGTATTGTTTAAAATTAAGTCTCATTAAAAAAGGTATAATACACTCGCTATCTCAATTATAGAGGTAATTATGACAGTATAAAAAACTTCTTACAAAAAAAAATATAACCGACTTCAATGTTAAAAAAACCGGCCAAGTGCGAGTCGGACTCGCCCATGAAGGGTTCCGTAGCAGCAAGTAACATAATATAAAAGTTCTTGTTATGTGTTGTAACTTTGGTCGATGTTTTAATAATAGTGTATTTTTTCGATTTATGACGCATTAAAAAAAAACTACTTACTATTTAGATTTCGTTCAAACCAATTTTCGTTGGCAGTTTTTATAGTAATGTACATCATATATTTTTTTTAGTTTTATCATTCTCTTATTTTAGAAGTTAGAGGGGGGGGGACACAAATTTTACCACTTTGGAAGTGTCTGTCGCGCAAACTATTCAGTTTAGAAAAAAATGATATTAGAAACCTGAGTATCATTTTTGAAGACCTATCCATAGATACCCCACACGTATGGGTTTGATGAAAAAAAAATTTTTGAGTTTCAGTTCTAAGTATGGGGACCCCTAAAATTTATTGCTTTTTTTCTATTTTTGTGTAAAAATCTTAATGCGGTTCACAGAATACGTCTACTTACAAAGT
Source organism: Mythimna ferrago (assembly GCA_910589285.2). Classification (NCBI taxonomy): domain Eukaryota; kingdom Metazoa; phylum Arthropoda; class Insecta; order Lepidoptera; family Noctuidae; genus Mythimna; species Mythimna ferrago. Next base: position 11,367,724 of record OU342690.1, on the reverse strand, counting down.
TTCAACAGTATAGCTCTTATAGTTTCGGAAAAAAGTGGCTGTGACATACGGACGGACAGACGGACAGACAGACAGACAGACAGACAGACAGACATGACGAATCTATAAGGGTTCCGTTTTTTGCCATTTGGCTACGGAACCCTAAAAACACTGAAAAGTATAAATTAACTTTAATTTCGGACGTCGGTGTTTCTATAATAGTTTTGTCCCTTCGTTATTTAACACCGACTTCCGAAATTAAAGTTAATTTATACTTTTCAGTCGGTTATTTTTTTTTTTTGTAAAAAGTTTTTTTTTACACTTTTAGTTATGGTAGCACCACTAAAAAGTACCCCTCAGACAAACTTAAATAACTTATAACCACAGTGCATCTCATAACGATTCTAATAATCCCAAACACGGTTAGATTACATTATTTTATTTTTTTTCCTCCTGGCTTCATCATCAGATCAGTTGAATACATCCGGGGGGGATGTATTCAACTGATCTGAAAAAACATACATTCATCCGTATATAGAACCTCCTCCTTTTTGAAGTCGATTAAAAATAGAAAGAACGAATGCCAGATATGGAGGTTTGCTTTGTCTCATTAATAGAGGTATTTTTTTTTTTTATTATTGAAAGGCCAGCGTTGGACAACCGTCTCACCCGATGGTAAGCGATGATGTGGTCGACGATGGAGCACGCTTGCCTAGAAGTAACCTATTCACGACTTAAAGACCTCTAAGTTGTAGCTATCAGGAAACACAGACTCCGGCAGGGAATTCCATTCTTGGACTGTGTGCACAATAAATGTGTTCCTAAAAAGCTTTGTGCGTATGGGTGAGATGTCTAACATGTATCGGTGGTGCAACCCAAAGATGAGATCAGTACTAAATGCACGATCGAAATTTTGCTTGATAAAGATTGAGCGGCTGTTCCGGCGTGAAATACCGTCTCACCATTGCTAAGATCCTCAATTAATAGTAATTCAGCGCTTTAGTGTCGGGACCTCAGCATGAGTTCCAGCTATGGAGGTTTCTTACCTATCAGGTCTCACTTAACCGACTTTCACTGTATTAGTGTCTTCATCATTATCATTTCAACCGAAAGACGTCCACTGTTGGACATAGGCCTCCCCCAAGCGTCGCCACAATGAGCAGTCCTGTGCGCCTTGCATCCATCGGATTCCCGCAAACCTTACTAGGTCATCGGTCCACCTTGTAGGAGGCCTTCTAACGCTACGTCTTCCGGTATGTGGTCGCCATTCCAGGACAGACAGTCCAGTTGGGTAGGTCTAACTTCAAGAAAGAGGTCAACCGTCGAATCCAACTCGGCTCGCCTCCCCCAAGTGTTGCTATAATGACCGGTCCTGTGCGTCTCGCATTCATCGGATTCCCGAGACATTGTTATTGATCCCCATGTACTAGTCTGAATATTCAAAAAGGAATTTTATTTCCGATGACCTGGTGAAGGTTGCGGGAAATCGATGGATGCGAGACGCACAGGAACGTTCGTTGTGGCGACGCTTGGGGAAGGCCTATGTCCAACAGTGTACGTATATCGGCTGAAGTGATTATGATGTCATGTCAAAACATCATAGCGGGAGATTGGAAATTGTATCCTTTTTATTTAGTCACTAAATAACTGACACTGGAAATTTCTTCAAGAAAAAGTATTAATTTCTTCGGTAAGAAAACACGTCCATTTATATTAGTTTCACTTCAGTTACTTTTCCTTAAAACAAAGCGAGCGAGTTTTGAAAATGGGTCAGAGATAATTGTTAATTTTTCACTTAGTTTGCCTTTGTCGCCGAGAGGGAATTTGTAAAATGGGGCAAAATAATATTTATGAGCCAGCTGTTAGAGGAATGTAACAAGTCGTATCGTTAATTTTTCTTTTTTTGTTTACTACGAATATTACAAAAATGGTCAAGTGCGAGTTCGATTCACATACGGCACTTTAAATGGTGAGGAGTGGTGGCCGGGTGGTAACGGCCCCGACTTACGAGTTGTAGGTCGCGAGTTCAAACCTACTGTAATTATTTCTTTGTGTAATTTATTTCATCACCACTGTTCTTAAAACGGTGAAGGAAAACATCGTGAGGAAACCGGCATGTCCTAGAACCAAAAATTCGAAGACATGTGACATCCACCAACCCGCACTGGGCCCGCGTGGTGGATTACGGCCCATTGCCTCTCCTAGAGAGGAAGCCTGATTCCCAGCAGTAGGCACATTAAAAGGCTGATTTTGCTTATGCTATATTTTAAATGGTAGACCTGGTACATGTACATATGGATGTAAAGGGAGATGAAGCCAAAGCAAAGATGAATAGGATTGTGTGAGGAATGATATGAAAGAAAAGGGAGTTAGTGATAGTGTGACGAGTGACATGACAGAATAGAAGGAACATTTATTGTGCGTACAGCCAAGGAGTGGAATTCCCTGCCGGATTCTGTGTTTCCTGATAGCTACAACTTAGGAGTCTTTAAGTCAATGGTGAATAGGTTGCTTCTAGGCAAGCGTGTTCCGTCGTCTACCACATCATCGCTTACCATCAGGTAAGATGGTGGTCAAATCGAGCTAGGCGAGCCTATCTACACTAATATAATAAAGAGGTAAAGTTTGTTTTTAGGGTTCCGTAGCCAAATGGCAAAAAACGGAACCCTTATAGATTCGTCATGTCTGTCTGTCTGTCTGTCTGTCTGTCTGTCTGTCTGTCCGTCCGTATGTCACAGCCACTTTTTTCCGAAACTATAAGAGCTATACCTACTATTGAAACTTAGTAGGTAGATGTATTCTGTGAACCGCATTAAGATTTTCACACAAAAATAGAAAAAAAGCAATAAATTGTGGGGGTCCCCCCCATACTTAGAACTGAAACTCAAAATTTTTTTTTTCATCAAATCCATACGTGTGGGGTGTCTATGGATAGGTCTTCAAAAATGATATTGAGGTTTCTAATATTTTTTTTTTCTAAATTGAATAGTTTACGCGAGAGACACTTCCAAAGTGGTAAAATGTGTGTCCCCCCCCCCCTGTAACTTCTACAATAAGAGAATGATAAAAGTAAAAAAAATATATGATGTATATTACCATGCAAACTACCAACGAAAATTGGTTTGAACGAGATCTAGTAAGTAGTTTTTTTTTAATACGTCATAAATCTAAAAAAATACACTATTATTAAAACATCGATCAAAGTTACAATGAACTACAAGAACTTTTATATTATTTTACTTGCTGCTACGGAACCCTCCATGGGCGAGTCCGACTCGCACTTGGCCGGTTTTTTTTTGTTTGTAGGAGGTCTCTGGAAGTACTGGTCCGATTGCTAAGATTTTTTCACCAATAGAAAGCTGCTTTATTCCTGAGTGACATAGGCTATATTTTATGTCCGCAGGCGAAGCTGAGGGGAAAAGCTAGTCAATAATATAAAAAAAAATGGAACGTGATCCACCGACCCCTCTTAATTATAACAAAGGTAAGGAAGATGATGGTAGACCTAGTCGAACTGGTTCTACTGCTGTATCACTTAGAAATTCAATACACGTGTCACACCTTCATTTGTTTACCTAGTTACTTCTTTTGTTTAACATTCATAACTTGTATTGTAGTCGAAATCATAGGTGACCTTCGGGTAACCTTCAGTGGTATAAGATAATGAAGATTTCTTTTACAGGTCGTTTACTCTGGCTTGTGGGATTGTTCGAAAAAGTTTCTGCAGCCCTTGACCACCAAGAGCTTCTGAAGGAATGTACAATTGCCATCACGGATCTTGAGCGGTTGTGCAGAAGTCAAATATTCGGTCTCTTTAGTGGTGCGAAGTGAGACTCGGGGCGGGGAGTGTCTGCGATTGGCTCGCCGCACCATCGCGTCATAGACGTCACTCCTAATTCGTTCCCTGCGTTGCTGCATGTATCTAACAACGAAGACAATTGGCTCGCCAATGTATGGAATGCGCAAAGCGATCCCCACTCTGACGCCGAGCGCTCAAGATCCGTTTTGGCAATTGTAGGTGGGTTTTAGTTAGTAGTCTGGCACTCCTTCTGGTTTCACTTAGAATGAGAAGAGTTAAATGATAATTTTCTTAACTCTCAAAGTATTTATAGCAATGGAAATTATGTTATGGTCATGTGAGTGTTATTAAGAGCTGTGGTGGCCGAGTGGTAATGGCTCCGACTTACGAGTTGTAGATCGCGGGTTCAAACCCTGCCAAGCGCATTATTTTGTGTAATATATTTCATTACCGCTGCTCTCAATACGGTGAAGGAAAACATCGTGAGGAAACCGGCATGTCCTAGAACCAAAAATTCGAAGATATGTAACTTTCACCAACCCACACTGGGTCCGCGTGGTGGATTACGGCCCATTTTGAGAGGAGGCCTGAAATCCAGCAGTGGAATCATTAAAAAGGCTGATGATGATGATAAGTGTTATTAAATATAGTAAAGTACGAGCCAACGTAGACCAGATAAGGGTCACAAGAATCCGATGGATGCGAGTCACACAGGACCAGTCGTTGTGGCGACACTTGGCTAAGGTCTATATCCAGCAGTGGAAGTCTTTCGGCTAATGTAAGGCTGATGATGATGACAATTATGACGATTATATTATATTATTATCGACGCTTTCCATTAAGAGAAATAGAGGTAAAAAAGAACTACATATATTTAGTATATTTGATGGTACTGGTATGGTAGCATAGCATAGTCTACCTTATAATGTGCCCACTATTGGGACTCAGGCCTCCTCTCTAAGAGAGGGAATGGGCCGTAATCCACCACGCGGGCCTAGTGCAGGTTGATGAATGTCACATGTCTTCGAATGTTTGGTTCTAGGACATGCCGGTTTCCTCACGATGTTTTCCTTCACTGTTTTGAGAGCAGTGGTGATGAAATAAATTACACAAAGTGTTAAGATTCAAAAGTCGAACTGACTTTTATTTTGTTTTTCTATTTAGTTCACATCGACTCGATAGATGGTGTTGTACCGTTTGCTGAATGGCGGTGTTAAGATTTTCCGCGGTTTCATGACCTTGCGTGTATATTGTAAATAAAATTACTCGTTCTGAGCTTGGCGTTTGATTTGCATCATAACAGCCTTGCAGGCTCCTCATATTTTTAGGGAAATTGTACATGGTCCTTCGAGCCGGATGATAATAATCGGTTGATTGAAGTTGAGCCACGCAGCGACATACCAATACAGGAAACGGTATCGGACGGAGCTGAATTTTGGACCTTATTTCAGTGAAGTATAAAGTGCAAAACTGTGAGTACTCTTTGCAATATTGACTTAGAAAATATTCAAGCAAATTAGAACCTTCAATACAAGAAGAAAAAGACTTAGAAAATTGTAGAAGTTGTTTGGACTTAGAATAGTTTCGGAAAAAGTCAACAGACGGGGAATCCACGCCGGTTTTCCTACAGAAGTGCCAAACACTTAGAAAATTTTCATGAAAATATTTATGGACTTGTAATTTTTTTGAGATCGGGCATTCAAGTTAATTGAAAACTAATTGAGATAATTTAAACAACATTCATTTAAGAAGCTTGTAAAAATGGAAACGTATTTTGCAATTCAAGAAGATAACAAAACTAAGATGCAAAAAGCCAGAGTTAATTTTAAAAAATCTCCTAAGGAAAGATTAACACTATCTTATTTGGAAACTCGGCTTGAAACATTAGAAAATTATTGGACTTCATATCGCGATACACATAAAGTCATCGTTTCGGAATTTAATCCAAAGGAATTGGCTAAATCGAGCTATTGCACAGCAGATGCATACGGCGTAACTGAAGAACTATACACGGACTATAAAACAGAGTTAAAGGATTTCTTGCTTAAGTTTAAGTTAGATTCTAGTACTGTTGCATTGTCTAGTTCTAAAGTCGAGTCAAACGTCGGTCAATCCTTTAGTGTTAGGTTACCCAAAATTTCTATTCCTAGTTTTAGCGGTAAATACACCGAATGGACAAGTTTTCGCGATTTATTCATTTCGTTAATACACAACAACAAAGCATTGGACGATGTTCAACGACTACACTATCTCAAAGGCTACTTAACGGGTGAGGCTGAACAGCTTTTACGCCATATTCCTATCACGGCCAATAGTTACAAAGTCTGTTGGGATCTATTGGAACATCGCTACAATAATAAATTACACCTTGCTATTTGTATTTTAAAACGTTTCATGAATCAAAAGAACATAACTTCTGAATCATCCAGTGCCATTAAAGAATTGCTAGATACAACAAATGAATGTTTAAATGCTCTTAAAAATTTAAATATTGACATTTCTTCTTGGGATATAATTGTAATTTATATTGTTAGTTTAAAACTTGATACTGATTCTAGGAAATTGTGGGAAGTTCAAATCTGTAAATTTAATGATGAATTACCTAAAATTAGCGACTTGCAGGAATTCCTAGAGCAGCGATTCAGGTCTCTTGAATTTTTAGATAGTAAAGTTAATTACAAGTCAAACAATAGTACTCGCACGACTAAGGTTATGCATCTCACATCAAATGTAACGTGTGAGTTTTGTGCTGAAAGCCATAAACTGATAAATTGCAAGAAGTTTGCTAAGGAAAACGTTGATGCACGTCGTGAGTTTGTCCAAACCAATAAGTTGTGCTTTAACTGTCTCGGTCCAAATCATTCAGTATTTTCATGTCGTCTTTCAACCAATTGTCGTATTTGTAAGAAGAGACACCACTCTCTTCTTCATCCGAAATCAGTCCCTAAAGTCAATCACGTTACACGTGATCAAGAGGATGATGGTACGGATCAATCTATACCATCAACTTCACAGAGCGAGTCACCCAATAACGTTGTATCTTGTTTCTCGAACGTGAACAGCCAAGTGTTATTGGCCACTGCCTTGGTAAAGGTAGAAACGAGAACAGGTACTTTCGTTTTAAGATCTCTCTTAGACCAAGGATCTCAAGCATCGTTTATTACCGAGTCCTCGGTACAAATGCTTGGTTTGAAGAAGATCACAAACAAGAGCTTTATTTCAGGACTTGACAGTGACCAGAGTGCAACATTGCATTCTAAATATTTCGTAATCATAAGGCTTCAGTCATGTCATGATCCCAACTTTATAGTTGTTGTAAAGGCTCATGTTCTTAAGAACATAACATCACTTCTTCCTGAAAGGAAAATTGTTTTGACAGCGTTGTCACCACAAATGTCGGATCTGAAATTAGCTGATCCTTCATTTAACATTCCAAACAAAATTGATATTTTGCTTGGAGCAGAAGTATATTGCCAGATATTAATGGATGGTGTTATCAAGGGTCTACCTGGGTTTCCCATGGCTCAGAATACCAAACTCGGATGGATCCTATCTGGCTGTATAAACTCACAAAGTAACCAAGGTTCTCCGCGAAATAAAATCGTGAACATGCACACTACGATAGTGACAGATGATCGGTTAGAGAAGTTAGAGGAATCTTCTTCTAATAAAAGCCTTCTTTTAGAAGAGCAAACCTGTGAGGACTTCTTTAGAGAAACTATTTCAAGAAACTTATCCGGTCGCTATGTAGTGAGATTGCCTTTCAAGCCAATCTATCCAGCGTGTATGTATGGCAACTCTTTCGAAATTGCTCGAAAACGGTTTAATTTCCACAAGAGACGGTTGCTTAAAAACCTTGAATTTCAGACTAAATATTCTGATGTAATTGAAGAATGGAGGAACATGGAGGTGATTCCAGAATTGCAGAGATGGAAGTTTAGGCAAAAGGTTCATGTGAATCTGGTAACTTCCAAACCAAGGATTGCCCCTGTAAAACAGTTATCAATACCTCTAGAATTCTCGGAAGTATTGGGTATCTCAAAGGAAAATATATACTCATGGACTGACTCTAGTGTTGTTCCTGCTTGGCTAAGTACTCATCCTAGCAAGTGGAAGACTTTTGTGGCCAACAGGGTCTCCGAAATATTGACCATAATGGACAACAGTCAGTGGGCGCACGTCAACTCCGATGAGAATCCAGCAGATTCATTCAGGGACATGTCTGAAATTAAAATTTGGAAAAATGGCTTAAATGGCTACAAGAAAATACAGTCCACTATTAGGCGAAGTTAAAGCAAAAAAAAAAATAAGGTCTTATGACACAGCACAGTTTGAGTAAATTAGTTAGGATAATTTCATTTTGTAGAAGGTTTCTAAAAACAAACAGATCTAACACTAGATCTACTACTATATGTTGGCTAACGTCTAAGGAATTGAATTAGTCATTACCTACCTGTATACAGTTATGACAAGGGGAAGGTAAACTTACCTCACTTTACCCATTTCATAATACAACTTAGAGTTGGTGGTCGATTACAGCAAGCTAACGTAGTAGGAGGAATGAAGTATCCTATCTTAATTCCTTGTAATTCACATCTAGCAAAATTGATTATTGCAGATGCCCATGAGCGTACTATTCATGGGGGCCGTCAGTTATTGCTGACTTACATAAGACCTCAGTCTCGTAAGGCAACATGTTCGTAACTGTGTTGTTTGCGTTCGTTATGCAGCTCAAACAAACCAACAATTGATGGGCCAATTACCATCAGCCCGTGTCACTGCTTGCCGGCCTTTTTGTCAAAGAGGTGTTGATTACGCCGGACCTATCGCCGTCAGAACCACAAAGGGACGTGGTTATCGCTCCACTAAGGGTTACATTTGTTTATTCATCTGTATGGCCACTCGTTCAATTCATCTCGAGGTGGTGAGTGATCTCACCTCAGATGCATTTCTCGCTGCATTTAAGCGTTTTGTTGCTAGTAGAGGGCATTATGCAGATTTATGGAGTGATAATGGCACTAACTTTGTTGGAGTGAAAAGAGAACTTAAAAATGTTTTGCCACGAGAAGGTTCGGTAGCAGCAAGTGACATAGCTGACTGGCTTGCAACAAACGGCACCACCTGAGGAGATGACGACTCTTTTGTGCCAAATAGAGGCATGTCTTAATTCACGGCCGATAACACAAGTTAGTTCCAATCCAGAAGATCCATACCCACTCACCCCGGGACATTTTCTTGTGGGTGAGCCTTTAGTTCTGGTACCGGATGCTAATTATGAAAATATGAACATGAGTACTCTCAAAAGATGGCATTTTACTCAACGGCTTGTGCAAGACTTTTGGCGTCGATGATCGCATGAATATCTTACACAACTACAGCGCGCTTATAGATCACGCATTACTCCGGAACCTAAAGTAGGAGATATTGTGTTGATTAGAGAGGATGATCTGCCACCGGCAAAATGGTTATATGGCATTATAACTGACAAACATATTGGTGAGGACAATCTTACACGCGTTGTTTCTTTAAAATGTAAGAATTCTATCATAAAGAGACTAGTGTCCAAGCTCATTATTTTACCTGCTACCATCTAGACTTAAGTTTTGGAATTTGTTTTTGTATTCAAAGGCTACTTGCCACACACAAGTGAAGTGAAGTGTTGATTTAAGTTTTTATATTTTTATTGTTTTTTGGTAGTAGCTGTATTGTTGTCTTGGTGGGCGGATCAATTAATTTGTCTGTATAATGTGTTATTTTATGGACACTGTCCATGGTGGGCGGAATGTTAAGATTCAAAAGTCGAACTGACTTTTATTTTGTTTTTCTATTTAGTTCACATCGACTCGATAGATGGTGTTGTACCGTTTGCTGAATGGCGGTGTTAAGATTTTCCGCGGTTTCATGACCTTGCGTGTATATTGTAAATAAAATTACTCGTTCTGAGCTTGGCGTTTGATTTGCATCATAACAGCCTTGCAGGCTCCTCATATTTTTAGGGAAATTGTACACAAAGTAATGGGCCTGGTATGGTAAAGTCTGTCCTAATAAGTCAACCGACTTGGGAATTTGGTATAATATTTAATCATTTAAAAAATACTTATATTCGATACTTTTCATAAGGTTCTTCTGTTAGTAAACAATGATCTCTATCTCTTAATCAACCTTGATTTTTGAACCCGTGTTGACTACATCAGTACCCCTAGCCAAGTTGCTAATCTGCAATAGTTGACGCTTGTATAAAGCTTCAAATGTACGGGAATGACGTCGTCTTATTGCTCAGTCACGTGGTCAGAACAAAAGAATTGGCGGCAAGGTCAACTGGAAGCGTTCGGCGCAAGCGAAACGGTTGTAACTTGGCTAGGGAGGCTGATTTCATCAAATCCTAATAATTACCCAAGTTGTTTAACTTATTAAACCGACTCTATTCGTTCATTATAGGTAAAAATCATCGACTAAAAATTTGCTTGCTTACTTCCTATTGTTCACGTATATCTTTATCTTTATTACTAGGTATAATACTTGTCTTAGTATACAAAATCGCTTTCCGCGCCAGTCTGTTTATCAGCTAAATCCTCCTAAATCCTGCTATTCAACGGATTTTGATGCAGTTTACATAAATGGAAAGAGCAATAAATGTGGAAGGTTTATGTAGGAATTACTAGTTGTTGCCAGCGGCTTCGCCCCCGTGAAAACAAAAAAGTTATCTCAATGGAATACGAGTATACTCTCGGGATAATAAAATAAATCCGCGGCAGGTTTGAGTTAAACCTAATTGAAGTTATACAAACGGCTGTTGCTAATTCATTCTATCAGTCTATGCAGGCTTGTCAATTTGTCACAGTTAGCTTTGTGATGCTTTTCGTTGCTGAAAATGAGTGGTACTCTACTAATGATAAAACCAATTAATCGGCCATCACAGTTTCTTTAACTTTTCGTAGTACCTAATACTCTAGGGAAGCTGAGGGCTTAGCCAAGTTGTTAATCTATAATCGTTAACGCTAGTAGAAAACTTTAAATGTATGGGAGTGACGTCATCTCAACGCTCAGTCATGTGGTCAGAACAAAGGAATCGGAGGTGTTGCTGACTCGAGGCGATCGACGAAAGACGATCGAAATGAAACGGTCGTAACTTAGCCAGGCCTGCTGTGCTTCTTTTTAAATAAAATTTGGAAAATCGGAAATCATTAGAGTACCTACTTAACGAACAAACAATTTAAAAAAAACTTAACCTTTTTCGTTAGCAAATAATTTTTGCTCATAGGTAGCCATTTTTTTTACTCAATTGCAAGTTGTCCTCATAGGTAAAATTATGCAGATTTTTTAAATAATTTCTTTTATCAGATAAACACAATACGGATATTTTTTCATCACCCATTCCGATATCCAAAGTTACTGTTTCCGTATAAAAATGCAGTTTCCTATTATAAATCCGTATTTCCAAACACTGTCCTAGAAAAGCCACTCTGTGTGAGTAAATCTCACCCTCTGATGAAACAGATCACTATAACATAAGACTTATTAAGTCCTCTGCTATTCCCTGAAGCCCTGGTCCTTTGCTCTCCTTTGTTTCCTAAAAGGTAATTATAGGATTATGTCAAAAGGCCATCCTGTTGACATTATCCTTATCCCCCCTTTACCATGTGATCTACATTTCACTTATGTAATAGAGGTGTATATATATGACATACTGTGCTCATTAAGGCCGCGTAGCCACAAAATAGATAGGTAAAGAAGACAATCGACATACAAAGCACGCTCGAGCAACGCACACATAGACACTGCTAACGGACACGACATCTCGGTTCAATTGCCCGATCGCGCTCGTACAGTTCAGCGCAACGCGTTGACCCTGACATAACATGAGATTGACTTCTGTACCTATTTATTTTGTGGCGTAGCTTCGTAGACGCGTATTCGTTACTATACGGTTGGTGTACGCCTGAGGGAAGCTTACATACAAAACTATGAAACCGTGGGTCAAGTTTCACTAGAGATCATCATCATATCAGCCGAAAGACATCCACTGTTGGACATAGACCTCCCCCAAGCATCGCCACAACGACCGATCCTGTGCGTCACGCATACATCGGATTCCCACGACCCTAACCAGGTCATCGGTCCACCTTTTGGGAGGCCTTCCAACGCTGCGTCTTCCGGTACGCGGTTGCCACTCCAGAAGCTTTCGGCCCCAACGGCCATCTGTTCTGCGAGCAATGTGCCCTGCCCATTGCCACTTAAGTTTGGCGATTCTTTGTGCTATGTCGGCAACCTTGGTTCTCCTGCGGATATCTTCATTTCTGATTCGATCACGCAAGGAAACTGATCTCACTCATTCAGCCTCTCCAGAACCTTTCGTCCCTTTCAACCAACTGGGCAGGACACATTGCTCGCAGAACGAGACGAGCAATGGTGCCCTGCCCATGGCCTCTTAAGTTTGGCGATTCTTCGTGCTATGTAGGTAACGTGAAAAATGTTTGTAAGGAAAAAGAGGAAGTCTTTACCTAGTAGTTGGACATAAATTAGGCTGGGAAAACCATCGTTTGTTTTAGATACCCATCACACTAGCAAAGATTAGCTACTCAATTCATTATGACCCTGTATACACCAGACATGTACCTACATTCTGATTCCGTAAAAACCAAAATCCATATTACGTAATCTTATTTTGTTGATAACCTATCTAAGAATTATGAATTGTTTGTAACAATCCGGTGTTAAATTTGAAATCGTGATCGTTATCAATTGTTTTAGATGACGTCAATACGAGTACCTATGTTTTCGCTATCACATAACGGAATACGACTGTATCGATGATTAATTTGCGAATTATGTCGATACAAAACCAAGGTGAAAATAACAATCTGATTCATGATACGGAAAAACCGTTGTTTTAAAATGATAACAATCTTTTTTAAACAGTTGGTCAAGGGCTCGTTTTTGAAAGCGATAGTACTCTTGTACTTATTGCGCAGGTATTGTTAGGTCTCTTTGTAGCTATGATCGCCTGGTAGCTGCTGTCCATACTAGATTAATATTATTTATTTGAAAAAATTGTATTTGAATATAATTAAATGCATTTTTATATAGGAAATTTTAACTAATGCCTTATCCACAAAAATAGAAAATCAAATAATTTTCTTCATTAAATAAATTGATATAGAACTGACTCTATCCATCTATGACCGCCTGGTAGCTACTCTCCATACGAGACTAAATATACTTATAAAAAAAATGTGAAATCGTTTAAAACATCATACTTTTCATTATAGAAAATCTACCTGTAGAGCCTTTTGTACAAAAAAAAAAAATAAAAAATAAGATAATTAACCTAATGAAAAATGTTTACTGATCTGACTAGTCCTTTGAGAGCGGGGATTGTCATTGGATGATTTTTCCCATCGAAAAAAAAAAAAAATACCAGTTCTTTTCTAACTATGTCGGCAGCTCAATAATAGTACTTTCCATGTATAGCTTTTATCTCTCTTGCACAACTCAGTAACTGGGTAACACCTCATCGCAAGACTTTGTCCAACCTTAGGAACATCTGCCACTTCTATGCGATCTGAAGTGGCTTACTTAGAAAACGACAAAGTAGGGATTATAGACCCATCCGACACCCAGTGCGAGTGCGGTGCTCCTGGCCTGACGATAGACCACTTAGAGTATCCACAGTGTTCCTGCATCTACACTTTGGAGGACCTTAGACACGCCTCTGCCACCGCTATACCACCTACTGGACGCAAACACTTTCAGGGAAAAGAAAATCATCGATTCGAAATGAAGACTGATGTCAGATTTTCCGCATTCCGACTACCTATACCTATAATAAACAAAGATATTAGATAAAGTGTATCTAAATACTACACGATTCTGACCATGACGTGTTAAAATATCAGGCGAGCGTGCCAGAAAGAGGGATTGAGCTATACGCCTTATATAGCTCCATTAGCTCGATCTAATTCAGCTCAGCGGCCGTATTATGACATCTTAAAACCATCATGTTTTCTGTGTGAGAAAAGGATAGTGCTATTCGTCCTGTATAGCTCCGTCTCTTTTTCACACCGAAAACATGATGGTTTTAAGAGATCATAATACGGCCCCAGGTCGTCAAAAAAATCGCGTTAAGAGCTCGTGGTAGGGCCTCAAAGCGAGTTAATACTATAACAATCATCATCATGACAGCTATAATATTTTATAGGTAAATATTTGAAGCCAGTCATTCTTATCAAATGATCTAGAAGTTACTTCTTAACGAAACAGGTGATTTATTTGGCAGCCACGATAAGATTCCATGATCTATGATTAAATATATTGCAAATATGACTACTAAATGTTTTTATGACTTTAATAACCTACTCAACACTTACATAGAATTGGAAAATATTTACAAGAAATGTATGCAATTAACTTTGATAAAAAAAAACACTGAATTTTACCTGGAATTATGGCATCTTTTGGTTTTGAAGGTTTTTTTAGGTAGGAAATCATCCAATAGCTTCTCCCGCTCTATGGTGGAGCGAAGGGGTGTGTCAGACTTTTACTGACCCATTCGTATGTAGGTAACTTATTTGCACTACATTCCAGGACTCCGGGTTTTCCTGTCTGAGGCGAACCCATTTTTTTCTGACATCCCCTTAATCTTATTAGTAGGTAACGGGTCGAAATTTTATGCAAGAAAGTTTGAAAGGGTGACCGTGGCCCTAGAACGTTTAAGGCAACTGAAGGACACAGGGTTGGTTTTAGTCACTAAAAGTCTGATAAGCCCCTCGTTCCAACTTAGAGCGGGATAAGTCATTGGATGATTACCCACCACAAAAAATGGCCGTAACCGTTACTGAAAAAACTATAAACTTCCTCAAAATAACCATCATACCTTAAAGTAACATTATTGGTAATTATTTACTTTTTTTATTAACCGAAAATCTTTTTCATTTTTCCGCAGCATTACATGTTTGATCATTATTTTTCTTACATGTAACATAATTAGCGTATTTATTCAAAGTAAATGTGAGGGAGAATAAACAGGCTGGTACATTTTTCAGTAGCTTTATCGAAATTATTTGATAAATTAATAAATCAAAATTTCATTTTGATTCCGAAACCGTGATTAAAAGAAATATGTAAAAATAAACACAGATCAGGATGCAAGCCGTCACTTTGATTCAGGAAAGAAAAGCAAGGAAGCAGTCGGAATTAAGAAAGTGGGTTAAATCAACCAAACATTGCCATTGAACTGATGTGAAAGGACACCTCCAAAGTCATGCGTGCCTGGTAAGTAACTATTTAAAAAAACCGGCCAAGTGCGAGTCGGACTCGCCCATGAAGGGTTCCGTAGCAGCAAGTAACATAATATAAAAGTTCTTGTAGTTCGTTGTAACTTTGATCGATGTTTTAATAATAGTGTATTTTTTTTTAGATTTATGACGTATTAAAAAAAAACTACTTACTAGATCTCGTTCAAACCAATTTTCGTTGGTAGTTTACATAGTAATGTAAATCATATATTTTTTTTAGTTTTATCATTCTCTTATTGTAGAAGTTACAGGGGGGGGCACACATTTTACCACTTTGGAAGTGTCTCTCGCGTAAACTATTCAGTTTAGAAAAAAAAATGATATCAAAAACCTCAATATCATTTTTGAAGACCTATCTATACCCCACACGTATGTATGGGTTTGATGAAAAAATAATTTTTGAGTTTTAGTTCTAAGTATGGGGACCCCCAAAAATTGCTCTTTTTCTATTTTTGTGTGAAAATCTTAAAGCGGTTCACAGAATACATCTACTTACTAAGTTTCAACAGCATAGCTCTTATAGTTTCGGAAAAAAGTGGCTGTGACATACAGACGGACAGACAGACAGACAGACAGACATGACGAATCTATAAGGGTTCCATTTTTTGCCATTTGGCTACGGAACCCTAAAAAGCAAGTGTTTTGATATTTTAAATGAAGTTCCTATCAGAATAAGGATCCTACCTAAGTCCTTATTCAGATCATGGTCCACCTTTGTTATGAAAAGATGCAAGCCTGATGGTAACGTTCACACATCACTGCCAATAAATGGAAAAATTAAAAGGTTTTTCAAACAATGGAATGTAAATATTATTATGTTATGTTAAATTCATTTTGTTAAGTCAACACATAACAAACAAAAGAATCTCACAGTTTTTGGAGATTTTATCGAGTTCAGTGGCTTTTTTTAATATTATTGTGGATAATATAAGGAATCATTGCAACAGGCGGGATCTCGGTAATTTGGAGCTGAGAATTTTTGTAGACGCTTTGATACATTTTCTGATAAATACTGCGAAAACATTAAAATGTGAGTGTTGGTGTTACATTCGTATTCTAATGGCAAACAAAGTGTATGGCCACTTTGATATACCCTTTTTTTTTAAAAAAAAACACAAACACAAGGTTTTGCATTTGTATACCAAAAAAAGAACATGGTTATTGCGTAATAGTATAAGTGTTCAAATTAACTACCTACTTTTTAGGCAACCTGCTGATAGACACAAAATTCATGTAATAAAAAATCTCCTCAAGAATTCTGCTCCCCTAGTACTTTCGAAGCCTCACTATCGAACGGAAAATCTTACCGGAGATACGGACATCTTGATTTGGCACAAATATCTGTTGATATTAGCGATTTTATCTTTGTCTTGTAAGTAAATTAAATAGGCCGTAAAAGCCTTTTAGAAAGCTCTCATTTTGCGGCTGAATCAAAAACCTAATCTCCTGGTAAATTGAGTGATAATTCGGATGTTTTTACCTCACAGGAAGTCGGAATTTGTTAAGTAAAATATCATTGTTTTATTGTCATATGTTTCTAATTTTGGTGCATTTTGATAAGGTTTTGTGGTATCCTTTGACGTCATTAATGGAAATCAATGGAGTAGTCAGTCCATTACTGACAAGTGTAGACCAAACAATGAAAATTACTATGACGTCACTATAAAATATTTTATTTGCATGTACATCCGATATCCTGTCGCCCAATGGTTTATTACAAACAAATTCTTGGAATAACAGAATGCAATTCACTGTCTAACAGTAATCGGTAATGCATTGTTTTGACGTAAATAATAATTGAAATGTCTCTTCAAAGAATTTATTTATTGAGGAAAATATATTATGATTTGATCACTAGACAATGAAATTTTTCCATGCGTAAATCTGAATAAAGCTTGTCTTTGGTTGGATGATCATTCTTTGATAACAATGATGGCGCGCATTCATGCTACAAAAACTCATAAATAATAATAAATAAGCCTTTTAAAAGGTTCCCACTACAGGGACTTAGGCCTCTCTCTAGGAGAGAGGATGGGCCGTAACCCACCACGCGGGCCCAGAGCGGGAAAATCTGCTATATATATTTCTGGTGCCCCGACTATAAGGAGCTTCAAGGCTCGTTTGAAAAAATGGCTTATCGAGCAAGCTTTTTATTCTTTTGACGAATTTATGATGTAATTTACTTTATTTATTTATTTATTTTACAATTTATGTACACACAAAAATAACAGAAAAAGATAATACATAAGAGACGTTAGTACAAAGGTACTGCTTATTTCCAAAGAAATTTCTTCCAGCAGACCTGCGAAAGGGGAAATCAAAAAGAAATGTAGACCATAGTGTGTAGGAAGCAAAAGAAGATTGCGTCAAGTCTTATTCCAAAGTCAAATATAATTATATGTACCTAAAAATAATATATACCTACAGCTATAAATATATACCATACATAATACATACAATATATAAATAAATATCACAATTGAGAGGAAAGATAGTGCTTTTACTCGGTTTTTAAAAAGTGAGATCGATTTTAAATCTCGTATGCTAGGCGGAAGTGAGTTCCACAACCTCACGGCATGGACACAGAAAGAATAGGAGTATTTTTTTATTTATCTATGACGGTTGAATATTAATTTGGACTGAATATTATTGACTTTTGTTATGATTTATTTTTATTTTATTTTGTGATTTTGACTTCTATTTATTTGTTTGTTAACTTTGTATTTTCTTTTATATGTTTGACATGTTTTTTATTATTTGACATTATATTTAATCATTTGTTGACAAAGTAGTAGTAAGACTTTGTATTTGACTTGTAAGAATCTCTTACCAATAAACTACTATGACTATGACTATCGGCTCTGACTAATCTAGTGCGCTGCACCATCAATGATTGAATTACTGCTTACCATCAGGCGGATCGCGTTAGCACTAGCTAAATAGATCACAGCTGTAAAAAACTTCTCTCCAAAAATGTAACCGACTTCGAAAACCAAGTAAAAATGCAAAATAACTTTGATTTTGGAAGTATGTTTTTGGTTTTTTTTCTTATTTTTTTGAAACCGGCTTCCAAAATTAAAGTTACTTTTTAGTTCTTTGATTTTTGAAATTAGCTGTAGTTTTTTGCAAAAATCGTTTTTCAGCTCTGGTATTCCATAGGTTAGCAGCAACATCAGTTGGGTAAAAATCAGTTTACATTTGGCGAAGATATCGCTGAACCAGACACAAAAAAAAATCAGACGATTTGAGAACCACCTCTTTTTTGGAAAGTCGGTTAAATAAAAATACACTGAAAACATTTTACTTCGATAAAGAACTGGTCTGTCTACTACGTAGAAAAAGGTTTGTTCTATCTTAAAAAGAAGATAATTTACATTTAAAATGATACAAACTAAGTGATTGCTGAAAAGATTAAACTTCAATTACTAAAACGTGTTGTTGTTTACTCAAATTTTTCTTTCCTAAAGTCAACGCTCGATAGTTGATACGGTTGTTTAAAATTGGTGTCAAAAGTCTAGCGTTTCAGTTTTGAGAGTTTATCATAAAAATGTTCGTCTAAAGTTAAAGGCGATCGTTCGAGAAACTTCTTACAATGACCTGGCAACCTTCAAAGTTGCCTTAAACAACCTTAAAAGAGTTACCGCATCTCTGGAACGTGCGGCGCGGGCAACTGAGGGCACACATGTGGGTTTTAGTCAGTAAAAGTCCGACATTACTCACTCCACCCAGAGCGGGAGAAGTTATTTGATAATTTTCGGGCCTTACAACGCTGCGTCTTCCGATACTTGGTCGCCACTCCAGAACCTTTCGTCCTCATTGACTATCTGTCCTGCCCACTGCCACTCAAGATTGGTGATTGTTTATGTTTATTTTGATAGCATTGACATAACATATAATAATACAATATATTTTATATAGGATGCGCAGGATCGTTCATTATGGCGACACTTGAGGGAGGCATATGTCCAATAGTGGACGTCTATCGGCTGAAATGATGATGATGACATAATATGTGATACGTGATTTATTACATGACCACACATTTTTAATAAGGAGAGGATTTTATAGGACCGAGGAGGTCCTAGAAAGGGTCTTGTCTGGAAAGCATGGTTGGTTGGTTGGTTGGTTGGTAAATACTTTGATAAATTTTATGGCTATCCTAAAGTTAAACTCTATTTAAAATTAGATTTTATCCTGTAAATGTCTGACACCAAAAGGGCGGGAGATGGAATTTCCCGCCTAAAAAAAAACTATTCCAAATGGGTCATCCATTACTGACTGTTACAAAAAGTACCAGGAGTTCAGAGAATAGGCAGAAGTGTTTGTAAATTTTAAGCATTGGGTATTTAAGGCAAACTACGAACATAAAAGGCAACTTATATTTGTAAAAGAGGAATTGAAATTTCTGTTTGTAAAATATTCATTAATTAAAGTGAATATCAGGTAGAAGGTTAGTCTCATATCTTTTTTTTTTCAAAAGTACTAATCTTTGAAACCGAAACCGATTCAATCATGTTTTGAGTGTGTATAACTTTCAGTAAAAAATCATTGATTAACACCTTATTGCTGATAAGCACTTACAAATGATATCGCTCAACTAGGTACATTGAGTTTACTGTACATATCCATAGGTGCATATAACCTAGGTATGATTACGCAGATTTCACTTTCATCTCAGTTCGGTACGGACGGTTACCGAACAGTGAACTACCCGTTGCTCGTCGTACCGAAGCCCCCGCCGCTTACGATGGTTGTTAGTTGGAGTCGGGGTCGTCAGCTGGAGCGTGAGGATGTTTGTCTCCCTCATGCAAACCGCCGTCTCCTTCGCTAGTATTACTGCTTCGTAGAAGGAGCCGACCGCCTACCATGCACTTTTGCTCCGAACCATGGCTTGGACCAGGGCACGGAGCGAGAGGTCACCGCCACCTATTGCCTCCACCGTGTCCTCTGGGCGATCCGCGCAATGATGACGCCCGGGTGTTTCTTCCACCTAAATCCACTATTTCCGGTGAGGACCTGCGTTATGTGGATTCCTCACTATCCGCTGCGACGCCTCTCCTGGCACTCCTCAAAGAGGAGCGTTACCGCCACAATTACGGATAGCTCAGACTGTGTGCTTCTCAGGTTGGTAAATAACGGGCTTGCGGACGGCGAGCATTGGGTAACTCGCTGTCCGACCGTCTGGTAACTGTCCGGACCGAACCCATGTCGTCGACGGCGCGCACTGTTTCCCGCACGCCTCAAGGAGTTGTCAGCAACAGCAGGGGCCCAGCTGGGTCGAAGCCTACCGGGGCCAGGGTTAATTTCGAAAGACAGCTCGAGCCCCGGCTTGAAGGAATGGGGTGGGTTTTTAGTCAGTAAGAGTCTGACACTATCTCCCGCTCCGCCCAAGAGCGGGGATTGTCATTGATGATTTTCCCACCATAAAAAAAAGGTTGGTAAATAAGATCCTTGAGAATTCAGATTACCTCAAAATCAAAGGCTTATATAGGCTAACTCAGACTTCTTTCATGTAATTGTACAAAAAAGTTACAATATATGTAGAAAATAGAGTTCTTGTAGCTATTTAGCGATAGAGAGATCCAAATAGAGGGTAGGATCCAGTGCACAATTTAAAATTACAAATGATACGAATAGAATAATAAATTCTCTTATAATAATAAAATCTATAGTAAATACGGAAGCTAATAAAAAATAAATTACATGACAGATAACCATGATAAGAAAAATAGTAGATAGTCATTTAATTAGGTAATTACTATTATAAAATTTAATAGATAATTGCGGGGCTGTCCCTATTAAATCTACTATTTAATTATATCATATCTACTGATATTACTAGTTGTAAGTTAGTCGTAGATACTTCGATCTCCAAAGGCTTGCAGACGACGAACAATGGGTAGCTCACTGTCCGGCCGTCCGGTAACCGTACGGCGCGTGGCGCGTAGTGTCTCACGCACGCCTCAAAGAGATCCGCAAAACCGTAGGGACCCAGTAGGAATAAAATCAACTGGGGCCATAGGTTGACTTCCGAAAGGAAAACCCGTAATCCTAAAACGCAAAGAGCAAAGAAGGAAGTTAGGTGTGGTTTTAAGAATTACTCTGCAGTTACTCAGAGTTTATGACCGTCCGGTAACTGTCCGGACCGAGCCCAAGTCGTCGACGACGAGTTGTCAGCAAGAGCAGGGGCCCAGCTGGTTCGAAGCCTACTGAGGCCAGGGTTAGCTCTGAAAGGTGGCTCGGCCCCGGCAGCATGAAAGGCAAGAAGGAACGGGGTGGGGTTTTTAGTCAGTAAGTGTCTGACACTATCTCCCGCTCCGCCCAAGGGCGAGGGATGTCATTTGAATGATTTTTACCCACAAAAAAAAACCCAGAGTTTGTACGATTTGGACTTTGAGAAAAGAGAATTTATTTATCAAGAAAATATTTATAATTTTCTTTAAAAATAAATCTCTTTCCTTCGACTTCAGCACACCAAAAAATGAAACTTTTTAACCGCATGTACAGTAAGGCCGCAAAAGTCCATAGGAACGCTAATGATTACATTGCTACGAACCGAGCGAGCGCGATATTTCCGTGCGTATGTGTGCGCATGTATGAGTATCCACATTCCACAGATAACACACACTAAGGAACTGTCGTCGCACTGAGCTATATGGTAGCATTGATAATTTCGTGCAAATTCGTCATGTGCTGGTAGCCGTGTGAACTAAGTGTTGGATTCGCAAATCACGTAACCCGAGTTCAAATCATGGTCGGTCCGTTGCAGTTATTTCTTACTTTGAAAATTCCCAATCTAAGTATATTGATATAGTTGTTTTTTTATATTTCTATGAAAAATACTATTGCATTTTTTGCACTAAATAGTTGCAAATTACGAATGTGATCTGTTAACCAAAAGAAGAATCACATTCGTAATTTGCAATTATTTAGTTGTTACATCTTTTCGATGTTATAAGGTGGAAATAAAAAGACGTGTTTAATAAAAATGTTTATTCTTTATATTTACAAATTAAACATTTATGAGAATTGTGACGTCGAATTGTTACCTAGACAAAAAGTTATCTTGTAACCGTTATCTATGTTACGCCTAAGATTGTTTGTTGGAAGTATACCCACTTAGACCATTCATAATATGAATAACGTAACAATGAACGGATATTCAAATTTTAATAAAATAAAATATAGGTAATTGTTTATATCCAGTTATTTATTGAAAAGTGATATATGATTTGGACTTTGTAAACATTTTATTTTTGTGTAACGTCACAATGAATGTATTGAGGTCATAGCTTAATTGTTCATTTTCTTGACGAAAAGAAGATTGAAACCAAACCTCAATTTCTGTTAAAAGAACTTTAGTTCTCACAAGATAATCGTCAATTAGATGAGAAAAATAAATTGAACTATAGTATTATGTTAAAACAGTGCGGGTAGAAGAATAAAAAACGAAATAGACTCATGATTATTGTCAACAAAATTGATAGCGAGTTCACTGCATTCTTAAGATGAGGCGATGGCACAAGTTAAAAGATATAGCTGTTTTAAACGAAAGTAAACACAATATAATACAGTGTTTGTTAACGAATAATCACAGATATGTTAAAATAAAATGGTAGGCCATTTAGTTTAGTTAACATTAAATATTTAGTGCGAAACGTAATCGTTCTTGTTTGTGCCTCTCTGTCAAGTACGGCTTTTTAGCAGGTTTTCTGTGATGCACGCCTTCAGCGTGAAGTGCACGGCGAACAGTATCCATCGAGGTGTCATATAATTCCGCAAAATGTCTCGTTGGTGCGAAACCATTCGTTTCGTATACGTCCACCATATGTCGTCGCTGCGCCTCGCTAATAAGCTTCGATCTCCCACTTCTCTTTCGACTAGCAAGGCTACCTTCTTCCTCATATCTTTTTAGCCAAAGATTTACAGTATTTTTCTAAAATAAAAAAAATATATATATTAGGCAGCTATACCTACTTCACTTCATTTTCATTATATAAAATGTTAATAATCATAATTATTGAATATAATTTTAAAATAAAACTGCATTTATTAATCCAATAACCAATCCAATAAACCCAACGATTTACGTATTTCTCTTTTAAACCTCATAAAGATACGATGAATGGATTCATAAATGGCATACGTTTTAATTAGAAGATTAATTTGTAATAAAGTTACAATTCATTAATAGCTATTATACTCACATTCAGTCCGGTTTCTTCAGATATTTGTGTTTTATTAAGACCACTTTTATGCAGCCCAATGATAGTCGCCCTCACTTCAATACTAATATTAGCCTGCATTTTGCGAATATTACAATACTGTCAACCTCACGTCACTAACCAACAACTACAACCAAACGACAGTTCATTTCGGTTAAGTTAAAACTCGTGTCTACCTCGCAGAAATCTAATTCTTTATTTAGTTTTTTTTGTGATCTACCTTTCTAACTCTAAGAAATGTGTGAACAAGTTAAAGAATAATTTAATATATGTAATGCAAATACATAACTTCCAATCGGGTAAGAACTTACAAAAAGTCAATAATTGCGTGGGATTTGAACTTGCGGCACGCTGATTTGCGCTTCAATCTGTGTGCCTATACCACTGGGCCATCTTGACTTATGATAAGTTGATGAAATTGTGAATTTCAATCATTTGTTGGCGAAACTTGAAAATAAAAGGTCGTAAGTCAAACTAAACGTCAAACGAATAAGTTTTAAGAATTCTTATGGACTTTTGCAAGTGATAGTACCAGGACTTCACAACATACAGCTGGTAAAATTCAAAAAACTTGAGAAAAAAATACGGGCTACCCTTAGCGCATTCACTTTAGACGAATAGTCTCAAGTTCCAAGTCACTCACATTGAATCGTTAAAAGTTCAAAGACCTGTCAAGTCACCTGAATTCCTAGTAGGTACCGTGCCTTTTCTTACAGACAGGAGTAATTAAGCAATTTCGTTGTTAGAAGTTAATTATTACGTGCGTGTTTTTGTTTTGGTATTTCGTTTAGGTAAATGGAAAAATAAAAGCGTTTTTCTAGGTCTTTGTTCTTTATTTAGGACGAAAGGAGAGTACGAGACTTGTTTACTCATTAGACACAATAACATAACGTTATATTGTCATCACGTGTTTCATTTACCAAAAGGTTATGCTGAGGTGGGTGGTAGGTAATATAGGTACTTACCTATTGTGTATTTACTTACTATATATTTTGTTTGCCTACCTCGTTGGTCTCGGTTGCAAGCTTGACTGCTGAGTGTGAGATCCTAGGTAAGATTCCCAGGTCGGTTAAAAATTGCTTTTAGGGTTTTGGAAGAATCGAAGGCGCAGCGTTGGAAGGCTTCCTACAAGGTGGACCTAGAGTCAAGTCAAAGTAAAAATATTTTATTTCACATAGGCCTACATGGGTACTTATAAAACGTCAGAAGCTAGTGCACGGTTCCAAATTGGTCGTTTCCTATGGAGAAGAACCGGCAATAAACTCCATGGTTACTCTTTTTAAAAGAAGTGGTTCATGTTACAATATTATAGATATTATGTAAGATCAGTGTAGACTGCACTCACAAACACACAAAAAAATTATAATAATAAAAAAAGTAATTCTTAATAGGAAGTAATTTGAGAGTTCATGGGGTATACAGTGTTCTCACATTCACATTACAAAACCAAAAAGAGGCTTTAATAAAAAAAAACAAGGAAAATATAAATAATTAATAATTAGTTTATAAGTTTGCGGTATGACAAAACCTTGCCTCAAAACTTACGAGATTGTTCAAAAGAGTTATTGTGGCCGTGGAATGAAGAGGACAACTGAAGGGACAAAGGTGGGTTTTGGTTCGTAAAAGTCCAAGACCATCCCTCAGTCTACCCAGAGTGGGAGGAGTCTTTTGATGATTTCCCAGCAAAAAAACGGTATTTGGATGAATTGTGAATCGGCACACGGAGACCATGGGCTGGAGAATAGCACATAGGATACTTTTTTTTTTCAATACACTTACTCGAAAACCCGTTCTTATCCCACCGCTTTTAGGCACGCATTAAACTGTTTCCGCACTGGTACAGAAAGTGCGAGTGCACAATTGTATTTCATTTATCGTACAGACTGGGCGCGTGTTTACCCCCACGAGACGCGTCAACCAAGTCGTCGACGGCGCGCACTGTTCCCGCGCGCCTCAAGGAGTTGTCAGCAACAGCAGGGGCCCAGCCGGGTCGAAGCCTACTGGGGCCAGGGTTATCCGAAAGGGCGCTCGAGCCCCGGTATGAAGGCTAGAAGGAACGGGATGGGTTTTTAGTCAGTAAGAGTCTGACACTCTCTCCCGCTCCGCCCAAGAGCGGGGGTTGTCATTGGATGATTTTTCCCATCGGAAAAAAAAGGCGCACCAATTATTGTATTGAAAAACGTTGTTTGATACATGTGCAAACTTTCTGCACTTGTATCAAAATGTACTTTATCCGAGGAGTAGGTATGTTCCCTTAAAGAAATCCTCTCAAAAGGTGACCGATGATCTGGTGAGAGTCGAGGGAATCCGATGGATGTGAGACGCACATGGCTGTTCGTTGTGGCGACACTTAGGGGAGGTAAATGATGGCGATATTCCCTTTGTATAATTTAGTTTAGAAAATAACTTATTCATAAAATGTAACCGAATCTGAAATTTCTTCTAATTAATAGTTTTCAAAGCCTTCGAGACTCGCTTTGTTTCTAATTAGGTCTTAAAATTAAAATAGTTTACAGGAATTCGAACTTACATACTTAGGAGCTCAAGTGCTTCAAATATTTTAACTAATTTCTATAAATGACTTAGACTAGTTATTTCACGTGCTTCGCTTCCTACAGAAGTCATAATTTTTTTCGAGAGAACAATTGAAAACTCCATGGGAAAAATAGTTAGTTAATTACTGTTTAATTTAAATATGAAACTGATTTTTAATGCTACAATAAGCGAATCTTGAGCGCTCGGCGTCAGAGTGGGGATCGCTTTGCGCATTCCATACATTGGCGAGCCAATCGTCTTCGTTGTTAGATACATGCAGCAACGCAGGGAACGAATCAGGAGTGACGTCTATGACACGATGGCGCGGCGAGCCAATCACTGACACTCCCCGCCCCCGCGTCTCACTTCGCACCACTAAAGAGACCGAATATTTGACTTCTCCGCAACTTGAAGCCAGCGCTCAAGATTCGTGCCGGTAATTGTACCTATTGTCTTTTTCATTTATTTCCAATTTTTGCAATTTGCAAAACCGTAGAGGCCCAGCAGAGTCGAAGGCTCCTGGGGCCAATATCTGTTTCTGAAAGGAAAAGGAATTGACAATTCCCCGCTCTTGGGCGGAGCGGGAGATAGTGTCAGTCTCTTACTGACTAAAAACCCACCCTGTTCCTTCAAGCCTTCATACCGGGGCTCGAGTTGTCTTTCGAAACTAACCCTGGCCCCAGCTGGGCCCCTGCTGTTGTTGACAACTCCTTGAGGCGCGGTAACAGTGCGCGCCGTCGACGACTTGGGCATGGTCAGGACTATTTAATTCTTGGGATCGCATAAAGAGCTCATGGTACCACAGCTAATGTTACCGTTAACAGCCATACCCATATAAACTAACGTACAATTTTACTTGTTTAATTATATGTTGTTGGTAATAAAATATTTCTTTCAAGAATGTATTCAATTCGGGCTTGCCTCAAATAACTTACTACCTACGTGGTTTCGTTTACATGTTATTTATTATTTTTGAAAGTTAATCCCTTTCAAAAATAATAAATAACATGTATTTTATATTAGACTATTTTTAGTTTCCATAATATCGAAATTAGTCTAGACTTCAGATGAAAATAATATGTCAATAACATTTCATAAGAAACCCATAGCTATCATAATATAATAAGCTAGATTTTGCCTGCGGTTTTGGATCGTGCAATTTAGCTTCACTTTTCTTATACTGACCGACATTTGACTATTTAAAAGTGGTGCAAATGGTCTACTTGAAATAAACGATTTTGATTTTGATTTTGATTTTGCTTCACCTTCGTATATAAAAATAGCCTATGTCACTCAGGAATAAAGCAACTTTCTATCAGTGAAAAAAAATTTGCAATCGGACCAGTACTTCCTGAGATCACCTCCTACAAACAAAAAACACACTGCTTTTTAGGGTTTCGTAGCCAAATGGCAAAAAACGGAACCCTTATAGATTCGTCATGTCTGTCTGTGTCTGTCTGTCTGTCTGTCCGTCCGTATGTCACAGCCACTTTTTTCCGAAACTATAAGAGCTATACTGTTGAAACTTTGTAAGTAGATGTATTCTGTGAACCGCATTAAGATTTTCACACAAAAATAGAAAAAAAGCAATCAATTTTGAGGGTCCCCATACTTAGAACTGAAACGCAAAATTTTTTTTTTCATCAAACCAGTATGTGTGGGGTATATATGGATAGGTCTTCAAAAATGATATTGAGGTTTCTAATATCATTTTTTTCTAAATTGAATAGTTTACGCGTGAGACACTTCCAAAGTGGTAAAATGTGTGTCCCCCCCCCCCATGTAACTTCTAAAATAAGAGAATGACAAAACTAAAAAAAAATATATGATGTACATTACCATGCAAACTACCAACGAAAATTGGTTTGAACGAGATCTAATAAATAGTTTTTTTTTAATACGTCATAAATCTAAAAAAATATTTTTTTATTAAAACATCGATCAAAGTTACAACGAACTACAAGAACTTTTATATTATGTTACTTGCTGCTACGGAACCCTCCATGGACGAGTCCGACTCGCACTTGGCCGGTTTTTTTCTAACTTTAAAGATAGAACAACTGATTATTATTGTTATTATAATCTTTATTGTATACTACACAAACAAAAATACAGGACAAACATTAATGAATTGATGGTTGATTGTTTGTTGATTGATTGATTGATTGATGTTTTTTGTGGTTCTGTACCACACAACAGCTGGTTTGTTAGTTCCCGCATCATTGTTGCTTGGCCTATTGTTACCTAACTTGCTTTCATGGTCGTTTTGTAGGAGAAAAACCCTATTAGTACGTGCTAACTCAGTCATGGTTTATGATGTCATGATTATCATGTTAGAGCCATAGAGCTCAATACAGAGACACCTGGGCAGCCGCTGAGAGAGCGGGCATTGTCAACACTCCCGTATGCTTAAATATTACTAAACTAGGTTTCCCACTCCTTTTGTGTTTAAATGTGATAAACTCATAATCTACTTACCATCAGGTGAGATTGTGGTCAAATGCGAGCCTATCCATTATAAAAAAAAAAAAACTACCTCTATGCCACCAACACCACCACCACTGTCTTCTTTACTTCTTGTCAAGCATGCTCCATCGTCGACCACATCATCGCTTACCATCAGGTGAGATTGTGGTCAAATGCGAGCCTATCCATTATAAAAAAAAAAACTACCTCTATGCCACCAACACCACCACCACTGTCTTCTTTACTTCTTGTCAAGCATGCTCCATCGTCGACCACATCATCGCTTACCATCAGGGGAGATGGTGTTAAAAAAAAAATAATTTTCACCAATAAAGAAATAAGAAAAAAAAAAAATTACTCAAAATCATTACGGTACCAGAGTTCTTCCCGCGATTATAACATACTAGCTTTTTCCCGCAGCTTCGCTCGCGTACATGAAATATAGCCTATGTCACTCGGGAATAAAGCAGCTTTCTATCGGTGAAAAAATTTAGCTATCGGACCAGCACGCTTAGCCAAGTTGTTAGTCTGCAATCGTTAACGCTGTCGAAAAGTGATGAAACGTATGGGAATGACGTCATCTCAACGTAAAGTCGCGTGGTCAGAACTAACGAATAGGTAGACAATTCGTAGCCAAGTTCACATCGTTCAAAATCGTTTCTACAATATTTAACGCTACATCCTTTGTTATACAAACGCTACAATGTAGAACGAGCGGCCAACTCAGGCGCGTCAACATGGCTACCAACTTATCGTTTTCTACAATTGCTGTCACCGAGGCGTTACCGATTAGAGAACGGAATTCGTTTGTAACTCTTCCAGAGATTACCTCCTACAAACAAAAAAAAAACAAACTTTACCTCTTTATTATTATTGTAGTTATACAACAGTCCAAAAACTACAAGTAGGTAATAGCCCGGACTAGACACAACACTCGTCTAGTCGGAGGTTCCTCCCTTTTCAATGGAGGTTTACAGGTCTTTACGCCTTGTTCCACGTATGTATAAAAGTGCATATTAAAATACGGAAAAGTGGAAAATTTCAAAGTGGACACGCGATTAATCTAGTTGCGGCCGAAGTGTGGGACTCCGTGGTCTGCAGATGATCTTATAGGTAAATTAACTGTCCCCCGCGGTTTTACTCGTGTCTTTAGTTATTGCTTTGGTTCCGTGGGTTGTAGCGTGATGATATAGATTACTAGCTAGCTTGCTTGAGGATAACAAGCGAAAAAATATCATGTTGTTAAAATTTTTATTTAGGAAAAAATATTAGTCGTACGAAAAAATCATAATGTTGCTAATTTTATATGTACATGTACATATAAAATATGTATTTGTATGTATGTTTTGTATGTACATGTTGTGTATGTATTTTGTATGTTTATGTGTTTTGTATGTTGGTAATTTTATGTGTGTTTTTATATGTGTGTTTTTGTATTTTTTGTTTTGTATATACGAATCTATATTATTTTTTCAAACCAAAAAAAATTCAAAATTAAAAAAAATAATAAAATATTTTTTTTTTTTTTTTAAATGATAAATGATGATAAATGATCTTTATTTTGCAAGTAGGTTTTATAAAAACACTTTTACACGTCAATTTTTTTTTTTCGTCAATTAATGCTAGATGAGGCCGGTGTTTCCTAGCTGACTACCCTGAGAAGAAACACCGAAACAAACTCAGGGGTCAAAGAACATTTTCATTTTAGTCATAGAACAACAAGAAGATATTTATTATTAATTTTGCAAATAATTCGTTACTCTACATAAACAAACAAACTTAAACTATTTATACTAAAATCTAGATAAATACCTAACGTATGTATATAAATAAAATACAAAAACACAAAGTGCATTCAGGCGTCGAAGTACTCCTCCACATCGCTGTCATCCGGGAATGTGCCCAGAAGACTGGCAGCATTACCACGTTGAATGGCAATGCTAATTCTTTGAGCGAAGAACGAGCCAGCCCTCTGGTTACGCAAGGTGTCGATCAGTCGGCGAGAAATTTCCTTAAAAAGGAGACGCGCATTCGGACCCCATGACCCAAGCGTTTCGACCCCAAACGGCTCTAAACTGTAATTACCAATAATCAATTTAGCCGTTACCAATTTAAGGAATAGGCTTCAGAAAATCGATGTTTTATGGCACTGTTTGAGAGGTAGGGCCTTAAATATATTCATTACAAACAAAAATACACATCTTTTATCCTTATACTAAACTCCTACGAGTCATGAAGATTGAAGAATGAAGATTTGTCATAAATCTGGCTATCCCATTTGGTTTTTTTTTCCAGTCCGACTGGTAGTTTTAAAGATTAGCGTGTTTAAACAAACATAAAAACCTTCCTACTTTATTGCATTAGTATAAATTCGGTGGTTTTATATTTGTATATGTGATTTAAATATTATTAGAGATCTTACGACATAGGAAATTCCTTTGCAGGATTATCTGTGTCATGTGTTTTTTTTAAGGTGGAAAATCTTCCAATAATTTACTCCCGCTCTGGGTGAAGCGAGAGGGAGTATCAGACTTTTACTGATTAAAACCACACCTGTGTCCTTCAATTGCCCTTTGCGTTGTGAGACCGCGGGATTCCTTTTCGGAAAGAAACCCGGAGTCCTGGAACGCAAGCACGCTGTAAAAGTTTGACAAGCCCTCCCGCTGTGCCCTAGAGCGGGAAAATTCATAGGATGATCTTCTTCTTCCTTCCCTGGTCCCATTATTTGGGGTCGGGTCTCCTCACT
This sequence comes from Mythimna ferrago, assembly GCA_910589285.2. Taxonomy (NCBI): domain Eukaryota; kingdom Metazoa; phylum Arthropoda; class Insecta; order Lepidoptera; family Noctuidae; genus Mythimna; species Mythimna ferrago. The sequence goes on along the minus strand of OU342690.1, from coordinate 11,336,680 downwards.
TTCCTGCGCCACGTGGCTCTATCTTGGGTTGTCAATTTTGGCAACTGGGCTTTCTTGAGGTCCCTCTCTATATTTGACCACCAGCCCCCCTAGCCAAGTTACAACGGTTTCGCTTGCGTCGAACGCTTCGAATTGGCCGCGTCGCCAATTCTTTTGTTTTGACCACGTGACTGAGCGTTGAGATGACGTCATTCCCGTACATTTGAAGCTTTCTACTAGCGTTAACTATTGCAGATTAGCAACTTGGCTAGGGGTACAGGTCAATGGTGGAATTCATAGGATGAATCCCACCTAAAAACAGCTCTGACGGGCATCGGCCCTGCCCTAGCCACCCTACGGTTTGGTGATATCTCTGTAAGGAGCGCGTAGAATACTTTGTGCTCTCGAGGACTTGAGCTCGGTCCGGACGAATACCGGACGGCCGAACAGTGAGCTATGCATTGTTCGCCCGCGGTCGTAGCCAGGAACGCGGCGGCTTGGCCACCTCACCCGGTGACACTCGGGCGTTTCTTCGACGAATCCGGTGCAGGAACCTTCCGATTGAGGAGGATGTGAAACAGCACACGCTTGTCGGACGGCCGGACGGCAACCTGCAGATTGCTCGTCGTCCACTATCCTGCGTCTACCCTGGCTGGTAGTCGGAGTCGGGGTCGCGGCGGCTGGGGCGTGGGAATGTCTAAAATCAAAAGCATTTATTTCAAAATCATTTATTTCAAATAGACAATTTGCAGGCACTTTTGAATAGTTAAATGTCGGTATGTCCAAAAAAAATTAAACGAAATTGTAAATTCCAAAGCGTAGATCTCTATGGAGAAGAACGTCCATTTCCTCACACATGCCTATGTGTAATGTGTTGAAGTTTACACATTTTTATTATTGTAATTATCACCATTTTGTTTGTATGTTTTAAAATTATTTACAAGCATATGTTTGTGTACAAGATAATCTGTTAAAAAATTCCTACATCATAATATTACGTATGATGAAATTTGTATTATCAATTTATAAGCCAAGATTTCATTAGTGAGTGTTTTCTTATAAATATAGATTTAATTTCATCATTTCTGGATGACGAAAACTGAACTTTTGAACTTGATAAGGGGAGAGCTATTTTTAAACGAATTGTTGGTAAACAGTTCTATTATTATTCTCTCTAAAACAAACTGTACCTCTGCAAGAACTTGGGCCACAGTAAATACACTTGCGTGCAAAAAATTTGGCTCACCCCTAATGATTTGGTTTTAAACATGATACTTAGATGAAAACCTAAAATTACTCCAACGATTCCCTTTCAACTTTTCAATCACTAGTGCCGATTTCAATGTATAACTGGCTGTTATTGATATAAATAAACTTTATCTATAATAATAGTAAATAGCGCAGACTTAATGCAACAAAGCATTCTCTACCAATCAACCTTTGTTATGACATTTTTATGTTGATAGGTTCGCGCTTGACCGCTATCTCACCTGATGGAAAGCGACGATGCGGTCAACGATGGAACGCGCTTACCTAGAAGAAACCTATTCACTCTCGACTTAAAGATTCCCGGGTTGTAGCTATCAGAAAACACAGACTCCGGTAAGGAATTGCACTCCTTAGCTGCACGCACAATGAATGTGTTCCCAAAACGTTTTGTGCGTGTAGGTAGGATATCAAGAATGTACCAAGTTTAGAAAGATAAACGATTTTCACGACACAGGCCTAAAAACATCGTAATTTTTAACCAACTAAACTCTCAGACGGTTTCTAGAATCAAAAAAATTTGCGCTTATCGTTAAAATCTTCCTGAGGCTTAATCCTTCTGCTATCAGTGACCACTTGATGAGTAAACCTGATAAGGTGATAGCCGGTGACTAACACCTGGGATTACAGAACTGTGTCTAGGCTGAAGCTAGATTACAGTCTGGAAATCACTTAGTAATTATGATGGACTTAAAAATATGATTTATTAGCTGTTGAACGCGGTTCTGCTCTGCGTGGCTTTATTACTTCTTGACTTTATAAATTATAGTTTTTTTTTAGGTACTGTTGATTGGCTCGTATCTTACCTGATGGAAAGCGACGTTGTAGGTGACAAGGTTTGATGTCCAGAACAAGTCTAATCTACGTAAACCATCGCGGGTTGCGGAAGATGTGCAATGGGTCGCTATCCAAACGACCGGTACCTGTCCGTTCCGAGTTCAAGTCGTCGACGGCACGCACTGTCCCCGCGCGCCTCAAGGAGTTGTCAGCAACTATAGGGCCCCAGCTGGGTCTAAGCCTACTGGGGCCAGGGTCTGTTTCCGAAAGGGAGGCTCGGCACCGGTATGGACTCCCGCTCCGCCCAAGAGCGGGGGATGTCATTTGGATGATTTTAACCACCGAAAAAAAAAGAAAGAAAATCTACGTAGGTATACCATAACCATACCATAAGCAGCCTTTTAATGTTCCCACTGCTAGAACTCAGGCCTCCTTTCTAGGAGAGGGAATTGGCCGTAAGGCCACCACGCGGGCCCTGTGCTGGTTGGTAAATGTCACACATCTTCAAATTTTTGGTTCAAGGACATGCCGGTTTCCTTACGATGTTTTTCTTCACCGTTTTAAGAGCTGTGGTGATGAAATAAATTACACAAAGTAATGAGCCTGGCTGGGTTTGAACCTGCAACCTAAAAGTCCCTTACCTCTGGGCTACCACAGCTCTCACGGGGGTCAAAAATAAACAAGTTTGAATAAAAGCAGTTTGCTGGTACACCTCACCTTCGTGTCATTGCACTACGCCTACAAATACAAGACCTGTAGGCGTTTAAATGTAGTAATCTAGATTCTAGATAAAAGCGATTTTAAAGTCTCAAGTAGTTGCCTTTAATAACAATATAAACTATAGGTGCACCTACATTGTATCCAAGATTATTTACACTAATATAATAAAGAGGTAAAGTTTGTTTTTTTTGTTTGTAGAAGGTAATCTCTGGAAATACTGGTCCGATTGCAAAATTTTTTCACCGATAGATAGCTGCGTTATTTCTGAGTGACATATAGGGTATACTTTAAGTACGCGGGCGAAGTCGCAGGCAAAAGCCAAATGACTAGCTTTTGCCTGCGACTTCGCCCGCGATATCTACCAGACAACCTTACACAACACACACAACAACCTTAGGAAACAACCACAACAACCAACCAACAACAACAACAACCAACACACAACCTTACAACCAACCAACAACACACAACCAACAACCACAACCTCCCACAACCACAACCTTAGGAATATAAATATATTCCTAAGTTAGATTGCCAGAATTGATAGTAATACCTTCTTCACTTAAGTTAGACCAATTTAAGTATTACTTATTTGGAAGAAGTATATGAGTTCATTCAACTTCACAACTTGTGGAGGAGTTTAATACATGGAGCTGACTTGATTTATTTTTGTGAGGATAAAGTGATACGGCAAATGAAACTCTCACTTTGTAATGCTTTGAGGTGAATTGAAAGTTTAGTGAAGAAAAATTTAGCTTACTGACTGACGATAAAGATTTATAAATTCTGAGTCCCAAACAATTCTGAGGTTTATTTAATATTGTTCATTGCTGTCTCATTGCTTTTTTCAATGTAGATTTTATTGTAAGGTAGTGGCTGGAGAAGCGACTGAACTGAAGAAACTATGGAAATCTTGGTTGGTCTCATTTGGTTTCGGTTGGTCTCATTTGGTCTCAGTTGATGTCAGTTGTTCTCAGTTGGTTTCAGTTGGTCTCACCTAGTCTCAGTTGTTCCCAAATGGTAACAGTTGTCCTCAGTTAGTCTCTGTTGATCTTAATTGGTCTTACTTGGTGTCACTTTATCTCACTTGGTCGCGACTAGTCTTGGTTGGTTTTGATTGTTCGTTTATTTTAGATGATTTGGTTCTCACCAAAGAAAAGGCTACACGGAGGATGATGATGTGCATGATTCTTAATCTGTGATTGTTGTTGTAACAATGAAGTTTTTTTTCCAATTTTACACGTGTTTCCAAGTATACCTAAATGTAACTAAGTTTATTGTGTATAAATGTGTATAAAAAATTCAATGGCCATAAAAAAATTCATCTACAACACTGCCAATGGGAAAAGTGTCCAAAACGATGGCAGATTTGACACGTTGAATAGCAACGCTGTTTAGTTGCCAAAAACTTAAACTTATTAAGTTAATTATTAGTTTAGTTTAATTACTGCTCCACTCCTATTGGTCGTAACGTAATGTTATATAACTCAAAGCCTTTATTAATAAATGGTCCATCCAATATAAAAAAAAAACTGGGCAAGTGTGAGTCGGACTCGCGCAATGAGGGTTCCGTGCAAACTACAATTCCTGAATGGAGTCTCGAAGATTTTTCCGGATTGCAGATTTTTTTTGTGACGTAGGTAACAAAAAATTTACTGTTTTCAGATTTTTTCCTATACCTGTGCTATAAAAACCTTGCTTTGTGCCAAATTTCAGGATTCTGGGTCAACGAGAAGTACCCTATGAATTTAATTTTTTGAGAGTATAAAAATATACGTTTTTTTGCGATATAAACGGCCGTATCTTTTTTATTCGTTAACTTAGAAGTTTGATTTTTTCACAGCTTGAAGGGACCGTAGACCTGAATCATCATCATCATCATCATTTCAGCCGATATACGTCCACTGTTGGACATAGGCCTCCCCCAAGCGTCCAGACCTGAGTATATTGTTTTAATTTCAACTCGATCCCTTCACGCGTTCTCGAGATAAAGGGTCTTGACAGACAGAGACAGACGGACAAACAGACAGATAGACAGACAGAGGACAGACAGACGGACGGACAACAAAGTGATCGTATAAGGGTTCCGTAACGTAATTACGTAGTTTTACAAAGTAATCTAAACTATTGAACGTTTCAGTAAAAGTCGATTAGTAAACACAGAGTTGTCCATTAACTTGATTTCCAAAAAAAAAAACAACAAAGTTTATTGTTCTGTATACCAATAAATAACCGTAACACAAGAAAGTATAATAAACTATTAAGTGGACAGACAGACATCTTGTCAAACGTGACCTCAAAAGATTCTGATCAAAATCTAAATTTTGATACTACAACAAATATTATCAATATATGTTTATTTGTTTTCAAACGCGTGTACGTTCCTAATTTTACTCTGTAGATGGCTATCAATGTTTTTGTATTCTTATCAAGTTGTAGTATTGTATCGTCACGTTTTAAATGTTTGTACGATAAGGATCCAATGATTCGATCAAACGATATTTCGTGCAATCTTGCCTAGCGACTCGTTCTAACTTTTCACTGGCGCTAATATTATTTATTTTATATACTAAACCTTTCCTCATATACCGTTTTTCCTATCCTTACACACCTTGCGCCGGGCCATGGTCTGAAGCGAGGAGGAATCGCAGGCCTGCATCCTTCTGCGAAGCAGTAATGCTAGCGAAGGAGACGGACGCACTCGTGAGGGAATGGTCATCCTTACGCCCCCGCCGCTGCGTTTTTGACCCTGACTAACAGCCACAGTAGGCGCAGGCTTGCGGATGACGAGCAATGAGGGCCATGGTTCAAAGTGAAGAGGAATGACAGAAATCAGAAATCACAGTGAAGAGGAACGGCAGGCGGTTGCCTTCTTTTGCGAAGCAGTAATGCTAGCAAAGGAGGAGGCTGCACGCGTGAGGGAACGAACGTCCTCACGCCCCAGCCTCCACGATAAAGACTCTGATCGTGGCTGGTAGTCGGGGCTGAGCCACGGTATGCACGGGCTTGCAGGCTACAAGAAATGGGTAACTCGCCTTTCAATTATCGTCGGGGCCGAGCCCAAGTCACCGAACTGTTCCACGCGCTCTTCAAGGAGATTTCAGCAAACCGTAGAGGCCCAGCAGGGCTGATGCCTACTAGGGCCGCAGGGATTTGTTGAAAAGTATACCCGTACTCTTAGTACGCAAACTGTAACTAAAGGACACAGGTGTGGCTCCACTCCACCTTAGAATGTGAGAAATTTGAAGACATAAAAGGAGAAGTTTTGAGACGCCGTCTGGCTTCGTCTATTTTTCGCTTAGTTTGAAAAAGTAAGTCAAAAAAACAGACAGAAGCAGACGGCGTCTTTGTTGTTTTAATTATACCACCTATTTAGAGATAGACACTTAGACATTATTTACTTTGACATAACCATTTCTTGCATAAGCTGAGATTATACAAGCGCTAGAATCCAGGAAACATTGCAACATACCTATTTCAGCCGACAGTAAACGGGTTATTAAGTTTATTTTAAATCTGAATCTTGACTGCCAGTAACTAGGCCTTGGCACAAGCCATGATCCGGAGCGAGGAGGTGACAGGCGGTCGCCTCCTTTTCATCATCATCATCAGCCTTTTTTTTTAATGTTCCCACTGCTGGGACTCAGGCCTCCTCGCCAGGACAGGGAATGGATTATAATCCACCACGCCGGCCCAGTGCGGGTTGGTGAATGTCACATGTCTTCGAATTTTTGGTTCTAGGACATACCGGTTTTCTCACGATGGTTTCCCTGTTTTGAGAGCAGTGGTGATGAAATAAATTACACAAAGTAATTCGCCTGGCTGGGCACAAACACAAACACACAAATTAAAACTATAAATACACAAACTGCAATAGCACAGCAAAGCAAAAGCAGCGTTGCCCCAATATACAGGTTGTAGGTCGCGTATTCTAAACCAGCCAGAGGCTTTACTTTGTATAATCTTTGTTGTATAAGAATACATAACTAGAAAGGAACACAGGTGAATTTTAGTCAGTAAAAATCAGACACGCTCTCTCGCTCTACCTAGATAGTGTGACGTCTTTGAAGGTCATATATTAATTAAATTGCAAACTGGCAAGATAATAGATCTTTTAAGGTTTATGATAATAAAAAGTTTAGGAAGAGATTTGAAACAAGTTTGATTAGAAATGTCAACAAGAAAAACGCTAGATATATTTTTATATAAAAAACGTTTTAAAGGCTTCATAAATAATACAATAATTAGTAAAATTGAACACTTCACTTTTCATTTGAGCCCCGTCCCCACAATAGGGAGTAGTTGCTTGATGATTTCAAATTTTCCAAAAATAAAGATTCATCATCAGTCCATTTACCAACTTGCAAAAACCAATTGAATACGTAATTAATATTTACTAACTACAACAATATAGATGTCATTGTATCACTAAAACGATTCTTGAAGACCAATATGGTACCGCTAAATTATATTTTATCGCAGGTGTCAAAACTATTGATAATTACGACATCCAAAAGTAATTATGATTAAATTTTAATATGGTGTGGTCGATTGACAGATCTGTTTGATTGGTCTGACTTATGACGGGGAACCTACTTGATTAGGTTTTTATTTGGTTAGCTAATGCCCGCCATACACGCTAGGCTGCTACAAAAACCTCCATAGTCCAAAGTTCTCGAGACGCCGTAAACCGTGATAAATGGAGAAGCATCGCGGGAGCTTCATTCGCCAAAGAAAATGCAATATTGTCAACCACGACTACTCTGTCAAGCGTGAACGACTAAGAAGGAGGGGGAGGATACACGCTAGGTTATACCTGAGAGGTTGGCCTGTACAGGTGAGTTGTACAGGTAAACCGGAGGGTACATGAGGGACACCTACACAACTGTGTAGGTGTCCATACAAGCTTACCTTACAGGTATAACTGTGCAGGCAAACCTATCAGGTATATCCTAGTGTGTATGGCTACCATTAGGCACAATTTTGAAAAAAAAAATTACATTTCATTCGGAAAATTGTGCTGTGTGAAAAAATCAAATACACATCAGTCACAGATTTTTGCGGTGTGATATTTGGTGATGACAACAACAATACTCCGGAGGTGACCGAGGTACAGCTGAGAGTAGTTGTACGAAGGCGGAATGCCAAAATTACCGCGGTAGCATAATTTTGATTACAAGGTGGTGCGGGAAAAACTCCTCCCTTGGGCTTCCCCGCTGACGCAGAGTTTCCGGCCCCAGATTGTGGAGAGTATTGTGAGCACTCTGTTGCCTGCATGAGGGGAACACTCTCCCCCTATTGCTCCGTCACCATTGTGTTTTACGCGGACCACGACGGTGACGACGTCGACAATGCACCAGAGGAGACCAAAGTAGAGATACAAAGGCTGAATGCTAAAAATACCGCCCCAGGACCCGACGGCTTTCCTGGGAAATCGGGGTCCTGGCCATGGATGATCTCGGGTCTCTACTAAGAGGACTTTTTAGCGCACGCATGAAGACGGGCCAGTTCCTATTTCGTTGTAAGACTGGGAAACTGGTCCTCATCAAGAAGCCAGGGCGTTCTGCGGACTCTCCATCCTCATACCGACTCATGGTGTTACTCGAGGCTGCCTCGTCGTGTAACTGGTACGGATGGGGCTGGATATTTTGGACAGCTTATTCGGCTTTCGTAGGGGTTGCACCACGATGGACGCTATCGTCACAAAATATATAGGTACAGAAGTCAATCTACATACAAAGCGCGCTCGAGCAACGCACACAAAGACACCGCTCACAGACACGATTTCTCGGTCGCGTCTCGGATCACTCATCGAACAATTCCGGCTCAAACGCTCATTAGTGTTCGTCCACCGAGCGTAGGGATAAAAAGTACCTACATACATGAGATTGTCTTCTGTACCTATCTATTTTGTGCTATCATGCTCATGCGAGCCTTCTCGATGGAGTATGCGGTGTCCCGGGCAGTGACTTTAGACATCATCAACACTTTCAAACCTGGAGTTGAAGTAGAGAGGCGAATCTGACTACATCCTATTGCTTACCTTGTCTAAATCAAAGTTCTTGAATCCTGTTTTGTGTGTATTACGTTGGAAAACTTAATAATGCTTATTGAACCCCACCAAAATCCTTGGATGCGAATTTTTGGGTGTGCGGTGCACCAACAATATAAGAAACATGTTCGACAAGAGCTACAGGAATATTTCAAACAGTCATCGGGGTCACAGAACGCAAAGGGGAACAGAATGAATACAGATGGGTTTTAGTCCAAATAAAAAGAAACGGGGCAAGTGCAAGTCGAACTCGCGCCCTGAGGGTTCCGTACAAAGTTAATTACGAAGTTAGTTCAATTCCGGAATGAAGATTTACAGAATAGAATAGAATAGACTTTATTGTACACCAAAAAGTACACACACACACACACCCTCACACACACACACACCCTCACACACACACACACCCTCACACACCATCACACACATTTTCACACACACTTTCACAGTTTTCAGATTCATTCCTGTATTTGTGCTATAAGACCTTTGAACACTCCGTTCACTATCCCGCACTGAATTTGCGGCACTCGCGACCGTAGCAAGGATGGAGGAGAGGAATCACAAATAAAACCACTTCACATGTTGTATAACTGTATTGGCACTTTGGAACTGTAAACACTTAGAAACTTTTTGGTTGAAACTTTTTAGAACTCAATTTGACTGGAACTTTTTGGAACTGATTTCAAATAAAATTCATCGCGAACCTATGAACTGTCAACTCGCGGAAAATCTTAACACCGAGATGTAGAAATCGACGCTCAACTAACAGCGCCACCTTTTAGTCAAAAAACAAACAATTATTTCCAAGTACCTTGCTTTATGCCTTTCAGGATTCTGAGTCAAACCTTATGAACTTTGATTTCCTTGAAAGTGAACACATAAACCGAAGTATCTTTTTTTCTCCTTAACTTACAAGTTTGATTTTTTTGCAGCTTCAAGTGTCCGCAAACCTGAGTATATGGTTTTAATTTCAAAACAATACCTTCACACGTTTCCGAGATGAAGGTTCTTGACAGACAGACAAACAGACGGACGGACGGACAACAAAGTGATCCTATAAGGGTTTCCATTTTTCCTTTTGAGGTACGGAACCCTAAAAAAAGTAACAAACATACTGTCTGTTTTATTTGCCAAAAACACTAGAAACATCCGTTTCCATTTTATCACCAGCCAACGCCTCTATCTGAAGAAAATGATGCCTCCTTCAAACAATACTAATCGCTACTATCTAATTTAGGCCAAAAAAAAAAACATTGTTTTGCTATACAGAATAAAGTCTGACGTCACAACTGAATTGTTGTTTCCAAAAAAATGATCGAGTGTGTACCGTGTGCTTCTCATATCTTATAATACCCTAGTATCAGTGTCATGGATTACGGAGTGACAGAGTACTACACGGTATTGCTAAGTGCCTGGTAGAAGCATGTCTTTGTTAGTGATTTTTTCCTAAAAAGAATTGAGTTGTTGTCACGCAGCCAAGCTGAACAATGGGTGACGGAATTGGAACAGGATCCATTAGTACTCTGTTTAGTTTTTCTAAGTACTACTAGTTATACAAAGATGAGTCAATGGCACTTAAAAGCGATGGCACCAAAACAGTCTGCTCATAGGAATTTATGGACGATGAATAATAGGTGGCTCGCAGTCCGCCCATCCGGTAAGGACCACGCCCAAGTAGTCGACGACGCGTAGTATTCCACGTGTGCCTCAAACAGTACAATTGCCGAAACGGCTCTAGAGCGCTCGGCGTCAGATTGGGGATCGCTTTGCGCATTCCATACATTGGCGAGCCAATCGTCGTCGTTGTTAGATACATGCAGCAACGCAGGGAATTAATCAGGAGTGACGTCTATGACGCGATGGCCCGGCGAGACAATCACTGACACTCCTCGCCTCCCCGAAAAAAACAATAATTGGAAGTTCTTTGCGATTTTTGCAGGTTTACTATTTTCGATTATCACACTATTATAAAGGCTGTGTGCATATTTGTAACTCATTTACGCTCAAACGGCTTAAGAGATTTAGATAAAATTTGGCATTCAGGTAAGCCATGTCTTGTAATAGAGAACAGGATATGTTTTTTCAGTCCCAGAGTATGTTACGTAGGAAATTATTTTACTTTCACGCAAGTGAAGTCGCAAGCAGAATTTACCTATAACTGTTAATTTTTGTTTTTATTATTCATAGGCTCGCGTTTGACCACTATCTCACCTGATGGTAAGCGATGTGGTCGACGATGGAGCACGCTTGCCTAGAAGTAACTTATTCACTCTTGACTTAAAGACCCCTAAGTTGTAGCTATCAGGAAACACAGACTCCAGCAGGGAATTCCACTCCTTGGCTGTACGCACAATAAATGTGTTCCCAAAACGCTTTGTGCGTATGGGTGGGATGTCCACCATGTACCGATGGCGCAACGCCGTACGTCTTGTGGTCCGATGATGGAACGGACTTGGCGGAATTAGATTGTGCAATTCCAGTGCACACTCTCCGAAATGTAAACGATAAAAAACCGACAGGCTAGCTACTCGGAGGCGATGCTCATGACTTTGGAGCTTCGATTTCTACCAGAAAAGGTTTCTGTTCAAAATGTTGTCCCTTTAAGAATTTGCAGTTACCATTTCCTCGCCAATCTGACGCCTTACAGCCAGTTTTTTCATCTAAAGTAACAGCCAAAGTAACGTCATAAAGTAAAAGTAACGGTCAAATTCGTTTCTTCAAAATTTTAACTGTTGATTTAACTGTTACTTTTGCCTTTAACTTTTACTACTCATTAGGGGGCTGTTAAAGCTAAAGTCACTGTCATTTTGACAAAGTTGTAGGTTATTTAGGTTTCACTAATATGTCTTCACGAACTTCGTCCAGTGAAAGTTCAAGATCATCAGACGATGAACTTATCGTTAGTTTTTAACGCGTAGACGTAAAAAGTTTAATGTTCGCAAAGATCATTTCGTATGGGACGACGCTGATTTTCTGTTCCGATACAGAATTTCAAAGGAAACAGTTACATACCTCAGCCTGTTGTTACAAGATAAACTGACGCCAACCACAGAAAATTAAGTTTATTTTCAGTTTGTATTTAATAAGACTACGTTAAATTAACTAATGTACAGTACGGCCGTTCTATCTTGGCGAGTGTGAAGTTAGGCTCTGCGAACTTTAGCGCTTGTGTACCTACTCGTATAAAAATAACGGTTTAAAAAAAAAAACCAATAACAGTTGTTAATAGCAATAACAACAACTAATAGCATTAATTTTTTTAAATCATTTAGGCGATTAACACACGGCACCGCGCACCGCCGCGGTTGGCGGTGAAGCGGATCTCATGTTACAATGGTCACTTAGAAATTCGTTGATACCTTACACACGTACACCGCCCGACCGCGCGGTCGAGCCACGGTCGAGCGGTGCTCTCGCAACCACCGCTCCTCCGCGCTGATTTCCGCGCGGTGGAGCGCGCTTACACACGGGGCACCGCATAACCGCGCGGATTTTTGTGGATGCAGGACGTGTTGCAATTTATCTTTGCTAACAAATAATCAAATGAAGAAGTGGACATTCGTGTATAGTTCAAAAAAAATATTTTCGTGTTTTCTCAAACTTTTGTAGGATGACATGAAAGTCCCATTAAGAGTTCTGCTACGTAAAAATGGATGAACTCAATAACTTCTTACTTTTTTCTTTCTACGCCATAAAAGCCAGATGCTGCCACCACTTCAGAGTCCATTTTCGCCAGTGGCTGTGATAAAACTGGTCAAAATTGCGTTAAATCCATCCGCGCGGTTGGGCGCATAAACCGCCTAACCGCGCGGAGCACCGCTAAGAAATCCGCTTTACTGCCACCGCCCTCCGCGGCGGTGCGCGGTGCCGTGTGTTAATCGCCTTACTTATGTTATCAATCAATTCAATTCTAAAAAAATTCGTTCGTTGGCGTTCGTATAAACAGAATCAACTGACATTCGACTTTTTGACACTACTTGACAGTGGATATTGCGATGTTGTCATGCGTAAAAAAAGCTCCCCACGTTTTTTTGGGGTAATTATGCCGTTTGTGTTATGGTAACTCGATTGACTTTTAGTTTAGCTGTTACTTGGATGAAGAAACACATTTGCTATAATATCAGTAATAGTCAAGTAAAAGTTAATACTTTTACTGATAGTTTTAGTTGTTGATGAAGAAACTGGCTGTAACAGCCAGTTTTTTCATCTAAAGTAACAGCCAAAGTAACGTCATAAAGTAAAAGTAACGGTCAAATTCGTTTCTTCAAAATTTTAACTGTTGATTTAACTGTTACTTTTGCCTTTAACTTTTACTACTCATTAGGGGGCTGTTAAAGCTAAAGTCACTGTCATTTTGACAAAGTTGTAGGTTATTTAGGTTTCACTAATATGTCTTCACGAACTTCGTCCAGTGAAAGTTCAAGATCATCAGACGATGAATTTATCGTTAGTTATTTAACGCGTAGACGTAAAAAGTTTAATGTTCGCAAAGATCATTTCGTATGGGACGACGCTTATTTTCTGTTCCGATACAGAATTTCAAAGGAAACAGTTACATACCTCAGCCTGTTGTTACAAGATAAACTGACGCCAACCACAGAAAATTAAGTTTATTTTCAGTTTGTATTTAATAAGACTACGTTAAATTAACTAATGTACAGTACGGCCGTTCTATCTTGGCGAGTGTGAAGTTAGGCTCTGCGAACTTTAGCGCTTGTGTACCTACTCGTATAAAAATAACGGTTTAAAAAAAAAAATCCAATAACAGTTGTTAATAGCAATAACAACAACTAATAGCATTAATTTTTTTAAATCATTTAGGCGATTAACACACGGCACCGCGCACCGCCGCGGTTGGCGGTGAAGCGGATCTCATGTTACAATGGTCACTTAGAAATCCGTTGATACCTTACACAGGTACACCGCCCGACCGCGCGGTCGAGCCACGGTCGAGCGGTGCTCTCGCAACCACCGCTCCTCCGCGCTGATTTGCGCGCGGTGGAGCGCGCTTACACACGGGGCACCGCATAACCGCGCGGATTTTTGTGGATGCAGGACGTGTTGCAATTTATCTTTGCTAACAAATAATCAAATGAAGAAGTGGACATTCGTGTATAGTTCAAAAAAAATATTTTCGTGTTTTCTCAAACTTTTGTAGGATAACATGAAAGTCCCATTTAGAGTTCTGCTACGTAAAAATGGATGAACTCAATAACTTCTTACTTTTTTCTTTCTACGCCATAAAAGCCAGATGCTGCCACCACTTCAGAGTCCATTTTCGCCAGTGGCTGTGATAAAACTGGTCAAAATTGCGTTAAATCCATCCGCGCGGTTGGGCGCATAAACCGCCTAACCGCGCGGAGCACCGCTAAGAAATCCGCTTCACCGCCACCGCCCTCCGCGGCGGTGCGCGGTGCCGTGTGATAATCGCCTTACTTATGTTATCAATAAATTCAATTCTAAAAAAATTCGTTCGTTGGCGTTCGTATAAACAGAATCAACTGACATTCGACTTTTTGACACTACTTGACAGTGGATATTGCGATGTTGTCATGCGTAAAAAAAGCTCCCCACGTTTTTTTGGGGTAATTATGCCGTTTGTGTTATGGTAACTCTATTGACTTTTAGTTTAGCTGTTACTTGGATGAAGAAACACATTTGCTATAATATCAGTAATAGTCAAGTAAAAGTTAATACTTTTACTGATAGTTTTAGTCGTTGATGAAGAAACTGGCTATTAGTAGTCTTTTGTTTATTAATACTTTGCTTCTAACATAGGATATATTTTTTTTCAGCCCCAGAGTGTCTTAGGAATTTATTCCACATTAACGCGAGCGAAGTCGCAGGCAGAAGTTACATATAACTTTCAGTTTCAAAATAAAATAATAAAATATTTTCCCCTATAATATAAGAAAATGCGGTCGCTCAGAGAACTTTGTATGTGTATACAGTATGTAACAATCGATAACTCTCGTCTGAAATGACGATGGATAATTGCTGTTGCTAAGTGTTAAACATAACATGGCGAGAGATGAGTAGCTCGCCGTCCGACCGTCTGGTAACCGTCCGAACCGAGCTCAAGTCGTCGACGGCGCGTAGTGTTCTACGCGCGCCTCAAGGAGTTGTCAGCAATCGTAGGGGTCCAGCAGGGTTGAAGCTCACTGAGGCCATGGGTGATGCGAAAGAGATCCCCGGAGCCCTGGAACAGTGGCAAAAAGGAAAAGGAGTGTTTTTTTTAGTCAGTAAAAGTCTGACACTATTTTCCGCTCCGCCCAAGAGCGGGGGATGTCATTAGATGATTTTCGCTCCTAAAAAAAAAAATGTTAAACATGTCCATTACCACTTTGTCAACAGTTTAAGCTCCTTACCATTTCCTCGCAAGTCTGATGCCTTAGTAGTCGACTATTGTCTATTAATACCTTTGCTAAACTTGTCACCACGGTATGAGCTATTCTCAAACATCCCGTGCCGACACGGCAGTTAAAGAATGTTTACTAAAAACCTTACGTGTTTCCATAATGATAAGACACACGTAATAATATTTCTTGGCAGTTATTTCTAGCCTTGTTTTTCCCGTACATGGGTGGTAAAGCCACGCTCTATACTTTGTTGTGACGTATAATACTCGTCATGTAAATATTATCAGTCATTCAACAGAATCGTGACGTTGTAAATGGTCTGGTAAAACAAGTCTACTACGGTTGATATCGTATTGTCAAATACTTATGTTTTCCTGGTAGTTTGTAGTCGTACGTACGTGGTGGTGATCATTTTTGTTTACTTGGTTTGCCGGTAAAGCCCCTAGTGTTTTGAGCAAATTTCGAGGTATATTCTTATGATGTTATTGATTTTTCAATAAACTTTTTCAATAACCAGCTCTTATCTCACCGCTTTTAGGCATGCAGTAGACTGTTTTCCGCATTAGTGCAGAAAAGTGCGCGTGCTCTCCCCGCTAGGTCGCCAACTCGCTACGCTCGTCCGCCTAAAGCAGAAGAAAGATGACCTAAATAATAGTTACGGCGAATCATGTTTTACAAACTTTTTATTTTATATTTACTTTCCTTGTATTTGTAATGAAACTCGGGACGAAATAGGTTTCTTTCACCCCTAGGGTAACAATGTACTATTTATTGGGGTTTCTTATTCAGGGGCCCTATGACATAACTTCTCTTTAAGCACCATTGCAGCTAAAATTATGAATACCTGGTAGATTGAGTGATATGATGTAAGAGAAATTCTACTACTTTTCTTGAGAAAAGGGTAAATAAAATGACTATTTTTTTATATATCTCTTCTCATCTTAAAAACGTAGGTTTTGAAATAAGTAATAATACATAAGCATAATCATAATCTGCTTTTTAATGTTCCCACTGTAGGGAATCAGGCCTTCTTTCTAAGAAAGGGAATGGGTCGTAAACCACCACGCGGGCCCAGTGCGGGTAGGTGGATGTCATCATATCTTCGAATTTTTAGTTGTTGGACATACCGGTTTCCTCATGATGTTTTCCTTCATCACTTTAAGTAAAGTAATACATATTAATATTTATGTCTAAACTTCCTTTTATTTAATTTTTAATTTTTATATTATTTAATTAATGCTGTTATAATTTCCGCATTATAGTTTACCTCACGGAGTTGGTACGCACATGTCTGTTTAGATAAGGTATACGGAACTTATTCGGTGTGAATCAACTTACCCAAAATCCAGGTAAATCTAATTCGTGGTTATAAACACCTTTCCTAGAATAAAAAATGCATGATGCATCGGAATTCAGTGTTAAAAACGAGAGTTTAAAAACAAGATAAACCGGCTTCTAAAGAATTACTGATAAGATCGGTTAAGACAGTTAATTTTAAGATTACAGACAAACTATCTCAGTTTTCGCAATGAACAAGTCACTTTCATCCAGCCAGTAGGCACGTTGCGTTGTTGCTACGCGCAAACGTTTATTTTGATCCAGACGCTGTGACATAACTCCCTGAACGACTAGGCTCCTGGTACTACCAACAAATAAAATAGTTATGAAATGTTACGCCATAAGCATTGTTATTTTTGATGAGAAATATGAGGTTCTTGAACTTGTAAATATTAATTAAAAGTACTATTTTTTTCTATTTAATGAGATAAAATATTATTTACAAATATACTAATTGGAGACTCTCTAATTGAAAATTTGTTCAATTAGACAATAAATGACATTTAATGAATTTATGATGTGTGAATGAATTCCAAAATAAAAGTGCACTGTTGGATACTAAAGTTTTGACTTAGAGCGAACAATTGAAACTGCAACAGTGCAATAATTGCATGCTTAAGTAAGCATCCATTTTGATATCGCCTAAAGTTAGTGAAAACAAACATTACAAAAGTCTTACGACACTAGCCACTCTGAATAAAAGTGCATCTATTGTTCCCTACTTACCTGTTTTCTAACTGTTGTCCTGGTAGTCATTATGCCATCCGTCTTCTCTTTTTTTAAAATAACTTCTCTTTCTCTGGGTGAAAATCAAGGACTGTCAGACTTTTACCGACTAAAACCAACCCTTCTAAAATTCGGTTAGTTGCCTTTTGCGTTTCAGGGTACTACTACGAGTATAAAGAATACTTTTCTTTATTTTCTGTCTTTTCTTTCTTGTATTTCTCTTCTTTCTTTTCTTTCTTACTTTTCTTCCATTATTCCTGAGTAACATACGCTTTATTTTACATACGCAAAAGCTAGTTTATTTCTAAAGTTCTCTACAATTATCTCCGGGTAGCAACGCTCCAGTTTATTTCAGTCACGTCATGTTGTCACGTCGGTACCTATATCGCACTTTTTGCAAGCCATCCGACACCCAGTATATTCCCAAGAACATTGATATCAGCTTTCAATTTCACCTGATGCTATTGGATACAGTATATTTTAGTAAACATCGAAGTGTACATGTGACCTTACGTTCCCAAGTAATTTGAACAGTCTATTGTCCGTATATATCTTGGATGGTAACAGAATGTTGGAACCGTACAAAGACGAGTCACAATTCAACTGGCTAGCCTTTTCCACTAAATATATTGAACCACACATCTGTTATCTGGTCCCAGTAATCCAGTATTTTCTGGCTTAATATAGCACCAGAGGACTTTTCCGCACTAGTGCGGAAAACAGTTAAATGCGTGCCTAAACCGGTAGGGATAAGAGCGGGTTTTCGAGTAAGTGTATTGAATGAGTAATTTTCTGTTTTGTCACCGAACAGCATTTATTATGTTTTGGTTTAGGTATATTAAAACTCACGAGTACTTTTAAAAACTTTGACTAAAGCCAGAGAAATAGATAATACTTGAATAACAATTTTGGAATACACGAATTACGTCAGACTTACATTCTCGAATGGAAATAACTTTTCAAGAAAAGTTTTCGCTTGCTTCGAGAAAGAACTTTAACAGGTACGTATTTACCTTAATAAATAATTCCTCCCGACCGAATTTCGATCACGGTGGCCAATCACAACAGAGATTAGCCAAGCGCGCAATAATACAGTTTGATACAAGTGCCGAAAGTTTGTCATTGCGACCGAGGCGGATTTAGCACGAGCTGTAGGCAAGTGTGTTGTGGAGCCGAGGGGTGCAGTGACAATACACATGTCCCAAACGGCCTTTTTCAATACGCTCACGAAGAAATGAATGAACGGGAGTTGACCGGCGACTTGTTAGGGTCGACGCGCGCTCAGCCTCATACAAGAATTTTATAAATTAGTTTATCCATTTGTCAATTTTTTATTAATAACTAGCTGTGCCCGCGACTTCGTTCGCGTGGACTACAGGATTTTGAATTTATTTTTTCTAAAATAATAGCTGCCTAAGTTACTCCTTATTACATCAGCTATCTGCCAAAAAAGTTCCGTCAAAATCGGTCCAGCCATTTTAGAGATTAGCCGGAACAAACAGACAGACAGACAAAAATTGTAAAAAAAATATTTTGGTGTATGTACCGTATATTATATTCATATGCATGTAGTAAAAAGCGCTTATTTCAATATTACAAACAGACACTACAATTTTATTTATATGTACAGATTTGTTGCTTTTTTTAGGTTTTACTTCTTTTTTCGTTGTCCCACGGCTGG
Source organism: Mythimna ferrago (assembly GCA_910589285.2). Classification (NCBI taxonomy): domain Eukaryota; kingdom Metazoa; phylum Arthropoda; class Insecta; order Lepidoptera; family Noctuidae; genus Mythimna; species Mythimna ferrago. Next base: position 11,317,782 of record OU342690.1, on the reverse strand, counting down.
GCAAAGGCCTCCACCAAGTCGTTTCAGACATTTTTTTCCCGCGCTGCCGTCTCAAACCGGTCCTTACCGTCAAATCTGTTGCTATGTTGATTTAATCACTGATTATTTAAAATGTGTGAATAGCCTTATGTATTTGCATATATTAATAGGTCATAATACGGTGTAGGTACCTACTTTGTGACACCTCGTGAACCTGTGTCACACTCCAGCACTAATATTAAAAAATTGTTTTTGTACGTTTATTACTTTTTCACGCTCGAACGTCTGATTACGCTTGACTCAAGGCTACAATGGGGTCCTCACTTAACATCTCTTGCAGGGCGGCTTAGCTCAGCTGCATATGCTGTTAGAAAAATCCGCCAATTTACGGATGTTAATACCGCTAGACTAGTCTATTTTAGTTATTTTCATAGTGTCATGTCGTACGGTATCTTACTATGGGGACGGGCTGCAGACATCGAGTCAATCTTTATATTACAGAAAAGAGCCATCAGAGCTATTTACAATCTCCGCCGGTGCGATTCTTTAAGGGAACTGTTTAAAGATATTAACATAATGACGGTACCTTGTCAATATATCTATGAAAACATCATGTATGTTAGAAAAAATCTTCATCTTTTTAGCAAAAGAGGCGATAGACATAATTATGTTACAAGAAATAGGGATCAATTAGTTCAACCAGGTTTCAGACTGGCTAAAGTGGGTTATAATAAAATACCACCCCAAATATTAGAACTCAATGAAACAAAATTTAAATCTTGTATTAAACGCACACCATGCAGGCAAGCATATTATAAGTTGGAGGATTATATTCAAGATAAAAATGCTTGGCTCAATGCTGGTCCAGCTCCACTACCACTAGGGCGTACTAATTAGTTGATTAGTTGGAAACTAATATTATTATTTTTTAATTTGAAAGACACAATTGCATTGTATAATGTAGAAGCACTTTTTTCAAGTTTGTGAATGTGAAGCACCATGGAGCATTTTTATTAGGTTACAACTTTTTTTTTTGACATTACGAGCATGGCAGTTGAGAGTTTGTCATGCTCACTCAAATGTCTCGCTGTTGGTCGCACGTGATATTGGGTCGTTCAGTTCCCTTCAAAATGGTTGAGCTGAGTGGGGCTGATGCACGCGTCATGCTCGTGAACGGGTGCCGTCAGATGGGACTGGTCATCTCTTAGCTGCCAGTGGCTTAATTCAGTTTCTATCTTTTAATTATTTTATTTTTTATTTCATTATCGACATTGTGCTCACATGATAGAAGCAACAAGTAATATGTAACCAAACATTATATGTAACACATATTAATATGATTTAAAAGAGTGTCCATGGAGTTTCTTGCACGTTCTTCTCCATAGAGACCTACTCTTTGGAACGTGCAATTTAGCTTCACTTTTCTTGGACTGACCGACATTTGACTATTCAAAAGTGCCTGTAAATGGTCTATTTGAAATAAATGCTTTGATTTTGATTTTGAACAGAGTTGAAATTTGGCGAAAGGGTAGACCATGTCCTGTCCTTATTTATGAGTACCAATTTATTGAATTTAAATATCACGGTAAAACACTAGTAGAATACAAGTAACACTTACTAAAAACGCGTTTTTTAAATACTTATCTTGCAACATATCGCTCTCCATCAGATGATAGCGGTCGAGCACTAACCTATCAACAATATAAAAAAAAACAATAATACCTATGTCATAATTAAAATATTTTATGCTTGGAGTATGTTTCTTACGGATAATTTTCTAAATTCACGCAGGCAAAGCCACTGGCTTAAGCTAGTTATGAATAAAAGTAGAAAACTCCATGTTTTCCTTGTGGCAAACTTTTACTTATATTTTTAGATGAACTTACGTTAAGTTGCCTAACATGAAATCATTTTCTTTACAAAACTTCCATAATAATCATATAACTGCAACTCGGTCTTGCCGTCTTGTTCCATTGTGAAGAAAATGACAAAAACAGGTTATTTTTATCGGTTACTGGCTGTTATGGACGTATATTTCATGAAAACCGTTCATAACACATTGGAATAAATTATGTTATGAACTGATTTTGTTTGGTATTGATCCAATTGTAATACACAGTAACGATAGCCGATAGGTATTGAGTAATAATTGTAAGTTATTATTGACACGTTTTTCGGGTTCTGTACCTCAAAAGGGAAAAAAGATTACTTTGTTGTTCGTCTGTCTGTCTGCCATGATCCTTTATCTCGGGAACGCGTGGAGGTGCCAAGTTAAAATTAAAACCATATGCACAAATCTGCGGTCCCTTGAATCTGTAAATAATTCAAACTTCTAAGTTACCTAGCAAAAAAAAAAAATATGTCGAATAAAAAATATTTTGAGTTGTGTTATCACTTTTTTTATTGACGTAACATTTTTCTTTTTGACATTTGTAATCGCTGTTTTGTTTATTGACATTATATTTTTTTACACCACCTGCTCGATAATGTCGTTTTTTACGTCATACAAACCTCACCTAAAGCAAGTCATTCTATCCCTAAGGAGATAATGCAGTAAGGCCGATCCCTAGGGAATAATGAGATTTGAATTTGGAACATCAAAAATCGTGAACATTGTGAATTAAAATATACGTGCCGTGCATCGTACAAGTTGACGAAAATATAAACTATAGAATCTTGGAGTAGTGAAAAATTTCACAAAGTGTGTGTAATATCGTGTATTAAGAGTACTGCTTTCATCTTTGGGATGGATGTCCTAAATGCTCTAGAGTCAATTGAGAAGCGAGCCAAGAAGATCATCGGCAATGATCTACTGGTTGAGTCAAAACTCTGGTCTTGAGCATAAACGCCGAGCCGCTAGCCTGACTTCTATCGTTTACATTTCGGGGACTGTGCATCGGAATTGCACAATTTAATTCCACCCAGACCGTTCCATCATCGTATCATTAGACGTACAAAACCTTCCCAAAACGTTTTGATAACACATTTTTTTTTTGCATAAATGGAGTTTGTGTTTCCTGAGCTACAACCTGGGGCTCTGTAGATCAAGAATGAATAGGTTACTTCTAGGCAAGTGTGGTCTATCGTCTACCACATCATCACTTACCATTAGGTGCATTAGGTGTCTGTGTGTAGGCGCTTATTAATATTAATAAAAAAAGTACAAAACGAGACAACCTGAACAATGAGTTTTCTCCCAGCAAACCTTTGCGTGACAGAGAGCGATCACATTCGAGGTTAGGATCCAGCTGGCTGTGGTTAGTTGCTTTAGCCCTTTTACAAGCAGAGAAAATCATGTAGCCGATTTTTAATTGAAAAATCGCATTTCCTATACTTACGCATATTCTACCTTGACCCTTTTACCATGACTATTTGAAGTCACTTATTCATTAAATAGTTACTCAAGAATTTATTAAAAAAAAAAAACTGATTTCGTCTTCTATTAGTAAATCTTTCCTGTATAAATAAAACTGCCGCATTTCTCTACAAAAAAATCTATTTGTAAATGTACTAGCTACTGCCAGTAGCTAAAAATAAAAAATAAAACTAATAATTTTATTTTTTTATATTTATTATCTCTTACTACTTTTTTTCTATCTGTTAATTTGTACCTATAGCTGTAAATTAATATTTTTGGCCGAACTCAGAAAAAGACTGGATCTCACGTCATAAAGAATCCTAGTGCAGGATCCTGGGAATTTATAAAAAAAAACTAGCATCAAACTCTTTGGTGAATCGCATTTATTTATCTCGGAAGATGATTCAACAAGAAACTGAAATCTTTAACTAATTCAACAACAATATCGATTTATAGGTATTATTTAAACAAAGTCAAAGTCCGGCTGCTTACCACCTGTTATAAAAACAGCAGTAATAAATCGATTACAACAGGTGCAATACACAAGAGCTGTAACGGCACACTTTCTTCACTCATTTTATGGCTTCCTTCTGAAGATAAGGAAAAACTATAAAAACAATTTTTCAGCACGTTGCCAGTATAGACGATAAAAACCACGTTTTTGTAGAAATTGATGAAATAGCCCTTGAAACTAGGAAAACAGAATGATTTGTGGATAAAAGAGAGTTGATAGAAAATTCATCTAATCTAATTTTCGAAAACTTTTTATTATAAACTAGCTTTTACCCGCGGTTTCGCCCGCGTACATAAAATTTAGCATATGTCACTCAAGAATAAAGCAGCTTTCTGTCCGTGAAAAAATTTTAGCAATCGGACCAGTACTTTCAGAGATTACCATATAATTTCTTTTTTTATTTAAAAAAATACTACAATGGATATAAAAAAAAATCGTGGCCAAAAAGGTGCCTAGTTTAGTAAATGCTGCAATATTTAGAAATAATAACAAATTTCATAAAAAAGAGGACTTAGCTATCACTAAGTGAAAGTCCCTTTTTTTATAGACGCACGCTATCGTTATGGGAAACAGGAGAGAATGGAAGAAAAAAAAGAGGACTTAGCTATCACTAAGTCCCTTTTTTTTATAGACGCACGCTATCACGTATGACAGGACAGAATGGAAGAAAAAAAACGTGTTGCGCTGACCCCAAATAAAACGGGACAAGGGCAGGAAGATAATAATGATGATGAAATAACGCAGCACTGGTATTCTGTTAGGGCCCACTGTGATGCCACGGAAAGGCCCACTCAATGTTGAAATAAAATATTAAAGAATAAGATCAATAACGAAAAATTATTATGACATGCCACATTAAACACATATAGGTGATACTGATTAAGTAATTTTTCATCAATTTATAAATTTCAAAGACATATTTAGGAATTGAATCATCATTCATCGGCAAAAATAAAAAAGATATAAAAGAGATTAGGCAAAATATTCAATGATTCACAAAGATTGTGGTAACAAAACAATCTTATTTAGATAGCTTTTCAAAACATTGACGAATTGATTACAAAATCCCTGAAATACACTAACCAATTCCAATTACTACAAACATATTAAATAAACCAATCAGTCACGTAAACATCTAAAACCGTTACTGTTTTCTATTAAAACACTGATTCAATCAGCTGAATACCTGGCTTCTTATTCATGTTTTAATCATTAAACCAATCAATCAATTTGCCGTACTATTTAATTAACCTTCGATGCAATCCTTATTGGCTTCTCAGGACCTTCAAGCACTCTATTGTCTCAACAATATAAATCTTTTGTCGCAATCACTTAAGTCTCATGATTGCAAATTTTAGAAGTGTCCATTTCAAGTGGGATTGGCAATGATTTGTGGCTGGTAATGAGTATTATATCCGAAATCCGAGATGAAAACAATGAGTAATGAAACCGAAACCAATGTCATGTGGGATAATTCAGTGATGATTGGGAAAGGTCCAACAATTGAACATGCATACATATACGTATGTGATTGTAGTCTAATGAAGATGGGAATCTTAAGTTTCATCTCATAACAAATCACTTTGAATCGGCAGCATCTTCAAAACAATCAAAAAGTGATGAAAACCAAATTCAAAACAAACCGCACACCGCAAATTTCACAAGCGATAAAACAAAAAGCCAGGATGTTGACCGACATTAGTTGTAGATTTATATGTACTGTCGCCAGTGAAGTACTAGTGCTGGCGAGTGGAGGGGGCCGCCACGCGCCGGCTGCGGCGGCTCCGGCGGAGCGGCCAGCCAGTTGTCACACGACAGCCGAGCGAGAAAGACGCGGCCTAAACGACCAGCGTGTTCTCAAAACTTTACGCGACTAACAACTGCAGTATACAAAAACATTATTGACTGAGAGTGTTCAGTTGCAAGTTAAAGTGTTGTGATAGTGATGACATTGTCTCGGAATATTTGGTTCTCATGTCTCCTGGACAAACTTTGATGTCAGGGATGGATTTGAGAGACCGACTTGTCGAGGAGATTGTACTCCTAGCGTTGTTCCTGGTGTCAACTGCGGCCAACTCGTTGGCTTTACTTGTTTTCTGCCGTCGACCGGGACTTAGAACTATATCAAATCGGTAAGTTCACCTTTATTTTTATGTCACCTTAGTAAATCACCTGTTCAAACTTTAATAGAAAAAAGGCATCAGGATTCTGAGTCATCAGAATTCAAGGTCAACAGGTTCCCAAATACAAAACCGTTAAATATTAATGTCGTTACTTAAAATTAAAGTTTCACAAATTTTGATGGTCTATCAGAAACTGTTGAACAAACACAAGAGAGAGTTGTGGATGTCGTAAATAATATTTTAAATAGATTAAACATGAACGTTACTGGTGAAAGCAATAGTAATCGACTTTCGACATGTCAGATAATGTCAATGATGCAAAGGCTAGGGTTGGTTGTTTGGAAATAGTTGCGACTTGTTGAACAAGTACAAAACAAACATAAAATAATGCAATAAAACTTCAAACGAATTTTATTTTGAAATGAGAAGTGTACTTTGTTTAATGAGATCCCTCCTTAAGTGTGGCCATCAGCCAAAACCAATAGTATTATTAGACTTAGTGCAGTAGACTCTACCTGATGGCACACCTTTTCTCGTTTGTTTTGCGGCCGCTACATATGATTTATGATCCGAAAAGACAAATTTTGACATGTTGCAAAACAAAATTTAAAATATCATTGTAACACTGATTGATGTAAATCATTAATCAAAAGGTATTGTAAAATCTACTATCGAGATGGTTAAGAAAGATATAAAATTCCATCACGTTTATTTTATCAAGCATAATCGATTTCATAAAATCGTTGAGCTCATCACTATAAAAATTTTAAAAGTGAATATCATCAAAGATATTAAAATTCGTAATTTGCACAGCTTCAAGACATTGTAATGATGACTTAAAGAATAGATGCTAGCTAAGTCCATGAAGAACAAAGAAACGTAATGTGGGTACAGTAATTCTCACATTAGCTAGAATGACTTGAAACGAATAAAAACACAATGTTTTAAGCCATAATTAAAATGCAATTATAAAAAAGAAATTCCATGTATTTACTACGTTTTAATGTTTAGACCAATCTCCCTATCAATATTTTATTGTTTTACATTACAAATTGAATAGCAAAAGCTGTTTGATCACAAAGCGCTAATTTTACTTCAAACTCTTTTTTTGCAACATCCGAAATAATAATGTGGGCCAACGCTTTGTCCTGCTGGTACTAGCTTAAGTTTTTTTGCTCAATTCTCTTCCCACGAGTAGCCAAGATACAAGTTTCGACAGAAGGTCAAACTTAAAGTAGCACAGTTCAAAAACTAATTAAAACGTCAAAAACTAATTCTTTCCATAATTCAGAGATCTATCAAAATTCACCCAAATGTTTCTTCTTTTGCCGTTTTTATGCGTTGTAATTCTTTGTTTAGCCTTTTTTTGTAATTTAAGATTCGGAATCACGAGAACCAATAAGTGGCCAGTTGCATTGAATTTAAATCAATTGATCAAATGTTTGTTCTTGGCAATAATATATTGCCCGATAAATATCAATGTCAAAAAAACAGCGTTAGTCTCGGAAAGACCGTTACATACACTAAACATGCCGATATCTGTTATAAAAACCCCAAACAATGTTTCTAATACAGATGTAATTTTAAACAGACTTTTCCTCAAATACATAAAAACAATCGTTACTCCGCATCATTTTTATCGGAATGCTTGAAAACTTAATTTCTCAAATTGATTATGGACTCGGGTAATAAAATTGGCCTTTGGTTAAGGACACTACTCAGTTCAAGTTCCGACTGATATGAAAGATAAGAGAAACCCAATGAAGGACACAACCAGACAACAAGCTCAAATTGCAATATAGGAAAGTTAATTCAAATTTATTACGGACCAGTAAAACAATATTTCAAGAGTTGGAATGAGAAATTGGCTTAGCAAAGTAGACATCAATTCCATATTTACAGTAGCTGCAGGCCATATCAAGGCAAAACAATGCTTATTTGCTCAAACTGATAAGAAATCATTGGCCTGTGAAGATAATTAGGACGATAGTTATATTGGTCGTTTAGAATATACACTTGAATTTGTTTTTGCGTGTTCTCAAGCATTCTATTATTTCATGTGTAAAATGGGACATGACTAATATAATTTACACGATGATTAGTGTAACGGAAATAACTTCTGGACAGGATGCAAAAATCATCAACACTGGCTAAAATATATATTCCACAATATAGATCACAGAAGACAATCAAATAGCGGATTTTCGGGCTGTTTATGAGTTTCGGTTAAAAATATAATAAAACAACGACAAAAACTTGATTACGTATCACAAAAACATCTAAGATGCACCGGGTAAGTAACGATAATAAAAACAAAAAAAAACAAACCCTTCATATTGTTCTTAGATTTCATCGTCTCGAGGATTTGCGTATCATTTCCCTGTAAGTCTATAAAAGTCTTTGATAATCTTGTTTGCACCGAGTTATCAGGTTTTTAAACTCCATGCACTTCGTGATCACAGATTTGGTTATCAAGGACTGAGATTATAGGAAAAAATAATTTGTTCGTATCCTGATGTCGTATAGCAACTTCGATTTGGCAGATATCAAATTTTCACAATCTAAATGGCTGTCTGATTGTAATTGTGACTGAAGATTCAAAGCAATTTGAAAAAATAAAGTATAACTGCAAGTGAGTTCATAAGATCTCGTGTTTATTATCTACTAAATTATTTGTTCCGACACATCAAACGAGCCGAGCTAATTGTTCCTAATTCTTTGAATCGCATCTAATCGTCTTTTTAATTAGGATTCCAAACCAATTTAAAACATCATCTAACAATGCCGATTTCAGTCTAAAATGCGTGAAAGTCTAGAATCTCGTCCGACCATGACTCCGATTTGCATCACCGTATGGATTAATCTAGAATACAATGCGGAATCTCGAAGATTTACTGGAGATTACAGTATTTGACAGGATGACTTTAGTACGTGCTTTGTGTCATAAACCCAAGTCGCTAATCAAAAGAACTAATGACTACTGTCATCACTAAAAAACGCATTAACGATCTCCTTGTTAATACCTAAACAAACAATTATTTTAAAAGTAATCATAATGATTCTGCTCAATTTGGTGACAAACGATTTAACGGTCGAATGAAGAACTTGAAAAAATAAGCCAATCAACATTTGCAGCGGGATCACGCTATCTGATCATGGATTTGATTAAACTAGTCGTATCTTTCCTCATCTCTTGGATTTTGCTTCGTAAATATAGTCGAAACTGGAAACCGCACTTTTTCATTAATTACTATGACATTCTTTGTCTATATCTATTACTAGTTTCTGCCCGCAGCTCCACCCGAATACATAAAATATAGCGTATATATCACTCAGGAATAAAGCAGCTTTTTGTTGGTTAAAAATTTTAGCAATTGGACGATTACTTGCAGAGAATACCCCCTACAAACAAAAAAACATAAAAACCAACTTTACCTCTTCATAATACTAAGTGTAGATTGTCACACTTTTGTATTTACTTGTATATTTACAATTAACTTTGATGTTATGCTAATGTTTATTAACATCATCAAACAATGCATCTACCTCATTAACTACTTCGATAACCTCTTTAAATAGCCATTCAAATATTTCACATCTATTAATATACCATAGTGACTTGGGTTGCCCATAACAGTTTCTCATGAACAGTTACCATGATTCATTCAATCCTGACCCCTAGTAGTTATCCTGACAATTGAGAATGACTTAACAGGCGTGGGCGCCTCAAACATTGGATGTACTTTCTCAATTTGTCCGGGTAAAACGCAATCTAAAGGTTCAAATGCAATAAATTTAATGTCACTCTCTTGTGCAATAGACTTTTCCTCATCAATTAATAATGATAGCGCTGGTTCTGATGGAAAAACACCGATACATTTAATTGTGGAGTTTGAACAATAGGTTTTTTACCGCAAATCTTGCATATCATAAATATGTTTCCAAAAAATTTTATGCACAGAATTTATCTCGACGAACTAAATTTATAGCCATCCTTGACACGTGCGTACATTGCTCGTGCATACAAAGTTTGATACTTTAAAAATGCTTGTATACATTCGGCTATCTTTTCATACTTTAATGTTATGTATCTTATGATTCCTCATGTGCAATCAATTTTAGGAATTACTTTAGCTCTTCGTACTTTGACGTTTATTGTTAATGCTCGGTCAAATTGTTTCAAAACTATGGAAGTAAGTATCTGTAAACACTAGTGAGGCATTCGGTTTAATGTTTATTGTTAAATCACGATTAAAGAATTTCAACTCACGTGTAAAATAAATTGATAAAAAAAGGTTGTTAGGTTAGAAAACAAAAAAATCGGTTTAAGTTTACCTTTATTTTTGTACCTGTTGTTTAGTTTTGGTTAAAATGTCTACTTGAAACTTTATATACCTGTTCTGGGTATGTGTATTTTAAAAATTTCTTCATATACATAAATCCCTAAATCAAGTTACAATGAAGTCAAATCCCTAATTACATACCTAATTAAATATATTCTGAAATAGTAACCCGTTTACAATGATTACACACGGACATTTGATTACAAATAAATGTAAATTTCTTTACTTTTGTAATTTCCTCGATTTCATTGGACTGTTTGATAGTATTGCAATTTATTTTATCTAATCTGTTCGTAAACGGAAGAATTGGATTAAGTTGCTTATTTTTATCTGTCATTGGTTCCTGTTTCAAGTCAATATTACTAGCGCATATTGGTATTATTAGTTTATATGAGCTTATATCAATAGTTCATAATGGTATTATTAAGTCACTTAACCTCACGTGAGTTAAAACTGATATCTGCTTACACTATTATCAGATATAGTGTGATAATATTTATCACTTGCATAATAATTAGTAATGGCATTAAACTGTAACGACAATAGTACTGGATTGTAAGGTCGATGCGATTAGTTCTGGCTTGCTGCCATTAGTTTCATAGACTTAAAAATGTTCTTACTTCATTTTGTCAGTAGCTGCAAATTGGTGACTAACCAGATACTGAATGATTCGTAGTATTTTTTCAGTATAATTTACAAAATATTAGAGTTTTCCTGTAAGATTATCTATGCTTTTATGCTAACTGACCGTTTCTTCAACAATTATCAGTTTGCTTTGCGCCTTCTACAAATAAAGCGAGTTTGTGCCGAATGACTCAACCGCCATATTGTAAATCAATGCAACATTTTACCCGCCAACCGTTATTATTGAGTGGAAGAAACCTAAGTTCCAGCAGACGGTTTACTGCGATAATCCCAGGCTTGTTTACATTCTTATCTTAGTCTCTGGCTTCTAGATTTTGATTAGCGGTAAAGTCTAGTCCATTGTTTGAAAAGGCAAGCTTTTGAATTTGGAACGACGAAATATATGATAAGTTGTATAGGCTGAGATATATACTTAATAGGAAACGGTTTATAAAAACTTGATTAATTTTAATAATCCTTTAAAACAGTAGATTTTTATTTATACATTTTGTAACCGAATTTCCTAACATTTCATACTTAGTAGATTGATAGATTATGAACCGCGTTTCATTATAAAAATTAGTCAAACAAAAAGAATGTAAGTTACGTTCATTCTCACATATTTCGTAAACTTGTACTTGACCGCTTATTTTGGCGATGTCAAAATTAGTGCTGAGCAAATTTAGTGCGAAAAACTGGCTAGCGTCAAAGTTACAGTACAATTCACGAATGATGGCGGGCGTGAAGTTAGCCTTTGCGAAAGTTCGCGCATACTACACTCTTCTCGCACTCGCACGTCGCCATTTGGTTCCTAAAACACGTTACTGTGCAGCCTTCTGCGCAAACTTCACGCCCGCCATCATTCGTGAATTGCACTGTAGATAACTGATGACAGTTGGTCATTTAAAAAAGTAAATATAGCGTTTGTCTTTGAATGATTTTTTTTTTAAATTCAAACAAAAGTGGCCAGTCATAAGAACTGTTTAGGAAACTAACTTTCATACTATCGGAACACAATGCCGGTAATTCTAATTACTATAGCATGTCAGTTTTAATAGCAACGCGATCTGTTTTATCTACTATAATTATAATTAATAACAGTTTACGTCAGCCTTCAATAGCTTTTGGTTTAGTACGAATAATATTTATTCAATTGGCAATGTAGAATTGAAATATAGTATTTTTGATCACAATTTTGTACCCTTTACCTAGTAAATTTTAAACATTTTTAATAGAACTTACGGTTGTCTTTGCTACAAATAATTAAGTCACCTGGGTACAAAAAATATTTTAACTGCTGTAAATTATTTTTTTATGACAGAGAAAGACTGTCATTTATCCAGCCTAATCCAATTTACTTCTACACGAAACTGTAAATTTGTCAGTGCCCACTTTACGTCCAGTGAATGGCCTGATGGAAATACGTAGTCGTTGCCAAGAGGTTTCACTCAAAATGTTAGTAAAGATTGTTAATCCGTTTGTCACCGGAACTTGCGAAAACATCATTTGTTGTCTGTGGTTCTGTTTTCACTTCTTTTTTTAAATGTAATGGTAGTCTATGCCTTTGCCCAGACTACCATTAGTGATGTTATAATCCATCTTTCTCGCAGTTGATTCATGTCATAGATTTGAGAGTAATTTTAAAATTTACTGACTGACATTGTGCAGATCGCATTGTTGAACTGTATGTGGACTATGTCAAGTACTTCAAACTTCTTGAAGTAGTTATTGGAAGTGCTGCCAAGTTCAATAATAACTGAATAATTTATGAAAGTATGTCTTATACTATATTATGATTAATTTGATGAATAAAATATTAATTGGCCTATAATTAATATGAGTGAAGGAGATCTAAATAGTAAATTTGGCAGCTCCCGGTCGCTGTGACTAATCATTTTACTGTTCCGACCTTACAATAATATGAATGAGGCCAAAGACTAACAATCATCTAGAATTACAACCGGGTATCATTTATTTCTTAATTAGATTTCTGTGATTTTGATATTGCTGAAGTACCAAACTATGAATGTCAATGTCAAAATGTTAGATCAGCGGAGTTTTTTAATAACTTGAATAAAAATTATATCGCTGGATTAATTCGCATTTAGTTTGCATATTTATTAAAGGTGGTCTTGCATTCCTTTTTGCCAATAAACTTTGATGTTTATATATTAGTATGCAGTTGAAAAATCTATTTTTAAACAACATTGACTCATGGGAGAATACGTATCTTAAAAATATAGTAGGTACTTCCCAAATATAGATTATTTGGTATCAACTACTTTGGTTTAAATTTACATAATTTTTTGTGCTACTTAAAATTCAAAAGCATTTCATAACACTTCTTAAATAATCAAAGATTTAGTTAGCTAAATATTTTTTTCTTTTCTACATTAATCTGTTAAGCGGGACTTGGCACGATATTTTATTGCCTATCCGCTTATAGTTTTAAAACATTAAGATACCGAGGATTATTTAAAATATAGGCAATCCAGCCCATAAAGAACTCGTAATTGTATGTAAACAATTTAAGTGCAACCGTACGGTTGGGCAACACTAATGACGTTATCAACTAAGCGACTTTCTAAGACATTTTCACCTTTATACTATCTAAATTGTCACCGTGTGGAACGCAGTTTGTGATATACTGGCTAGAAGTAATATGTAAATGACAACGACATTTTTTTTTTCAAAAGTGGAACGTCTTGACGTACCAAAACATGCGGTACCATAGACACAGAGTTACTGTCTCCTGTCAAATGTATTTTTAAGAGCTGCTACCTCTGCATATTTGTTGTATCAATGATATTTTACGCTAGGCTTTGTTCGTTTAGTCTAGAAACTTAACGAACCTTTAAAAACTTTGAGTTGAATGGTTCATGACTATCAAAAAAATCAAGAAAATCGACACTAAGCTACGTCGCAAAGGCATCCTAGGTTTCAGATCTACTCGTGTATTGGAATAACGTATTTATGAATTTGCTGGATGATTAACCACCGTACGCAACTCGTCTCTAAGATCATGAAGCTGAGATGCCTACGTCACGGCACCTCTCTTGACTGAGCAAAAACAAACGTAGAACATGTAGGAACGGACTCCTTACGTGCGGAATCTCATTAGTCACTATATATTCATAATAATAATGATCTCCTTGTTTTCAAATGAATTAGCACGCGTAAATGGGACCACTGAACTACAGGATATCACGTCCGCTTTGTAAATCTGAATAACCTTGTATTCTAAAGATCGTTTTCTTCGTTATAAAAAAAAAAACAGTAGTTACTTTGATCGATTATTTATTGATTAAGATAAATTAATCGATTCGTTTGTGAAACTAGTCGTTTGACAAATGAGTGATGTAGCTTTCTTTAGGTAACCACTTTCCATTCTTTAGGATTTGACTGTATTGTTTTAACTTTGATTAATTACTTTCGTCCCAATTCACTGACGAAATAAAATAAAATTAATGTATCTTGAATTCTTTGTTGCGAACGAAGATTACGACAAAAGTATTTAACATTACTTGTCATGTCAAACGACGCAAATATTTTAAATGCCTACTAATGTTAAAATGTCATCAATGACATGTGCTGTCATTAAAAATTAATGAAAAAAATATTCACACAACACTCGTGTTAGGTTCAAATAACTTGGCTAGTGGTTTAACAATTTAAATTTATTTGACATGTGACTTCTATTGTATAAGTACCTACCTGCCTAGATTCCACGAGAAAGAACTTTGTCATTAAGATTAAAAGTAAAAGTGTGTTTTTTTTTCTTGTCACATTTTGTAATTTTTTGTAATGAAATGGACGTAGTTAACTTTGATTTATGAGTTTCATATAAATAAATCATAATTCAATCAAAGTTTCATGGCTGCAGAAATTCGTAATTTATGCTGTTTTAAAATAGATTGTAACGTGATATTGGTAGTACTTTTAAGTGATTATAACGTCATGCTCTTATTGCTAACTCGGTAGACAGAAGTCCCAGGCCTCTATAATTACAAACGGTTTACCGTTCCCTTGATTACATTAAGGTTAACCATGCTTTACAAGATTACTGCAACTGTCAGTGTGTAACTCTGACCAATCTTAGTAAACCATAGAGATTTTTGCAATCTGACATTGTATGGAATTAGGACGTACCACGAGAACAAAACAATTGTCAATGTCAGTTCACTTTCATTCTGACAGTTAGTTTTTATTTCTCTCAATCGCCTATAAAACAATAGTTTAAAGTCTACGACTAATGCGTTAACACAGTATGACTAACACTTCAATCGAAATTATTTTCATACTGTACAGGATGCTTTGATTTACTGTAGCAACGGAAATGGCTAGAGCCACATTTTCGGAATGCATGAAGGTAAAATAAAGACTGCGCCCAAGAATCTTTGTTACAAATGACTTTGACTGTAATTAAGGTAATTACAACCTTGAGTTAAAACTAAAAATCGTTTAGGTTAAGCTTTATGAAGAAGGTTATGTCAGACGGCAGTCTTTCTCAATTATCGTAAGATTTTGCTGTTTTTGGTATCTAACTTATTTTTTTTTTGAATACATGTAAATTATCTAAAATATTTTTTTACCTAATTATATTCTTAAATATTTTAATAAATTCTTGAAAACGTTGTGTAGAACAAAGCATTCTTGCAGATGACATTGAAAAGTCTGTGTAATTCAAACATTTGGGTCATCATAAAACAAGGGATAAAATAATTGGGTCTCAACTCGCTTTAAATCTAAAAGAGTCCTCATAATAAATCACTTTACTTACATTAATGTTGCCCCAAAATATCCTTTTGAACAGCCTTTTTGCTCTGTGGAAAAATGTAACAAATATTTTCGCTTTTATAATCGACATTGTTTTTAACGAGAGCGTAAATGTCATCACATTATTAGAAATCATTCTAAAAATAGTCAGCTACAGACGGATTAATTCACACCAAGAATAGACAATATCATCAGTTTTTTGCCAATACTGTGCGGGTATAATTTGACAGCTCAAAATAGTACCGGCTGCTTAGACAAACGTTAAAAGTATTTTGAATATAGAACATTTGAACGTAGTTCTATACAGAATTGGGTATCAAGATATTTTGGTCGCCAATGATCTTACCTAAACTCGCCATAGTAACGACTCTTGTAGGTGGGCAGCTTTTTTGGACTTTGCGCTTATTTTATTAATTGTGTGGGCAATACGTTTGGTTGAGGCAATTACACTCGCTTTTATACATCCAATTTAACTATGATGCGATACATTAATAAAAAATTCTTGATACTGAAATAGATCGATTGAAATAGACAATAGACTATCAAGGTACTTTACAATTCATTTGTTGGAAAAAAAACCTACGTATAAGAAGAGTCGATGGTAGATGCTATCTTTTGTTTCGACGAGACAACGTCGTTAATGTAGAATTAGGTTAATATGTTTACTTTTAGACTTTATGACATCAAATGCAATGTTTACCTACTTAACAAAGCACTCAAGTTCCGTAAAAGTCGTAAACAAGTTCAATCTTATTCTTTAACTAGAAACAAACGATTTTCTTAAGAGCAATCAGTATAACGAAATACTTATCTAGATGAATGAAAGAGTAATCTTCATAATTTCGTTCTGAAGTAATCGTTTAAACAGAGTGTAGTGATTAATATCGACTGACAATGTAACAAGGCTATTAGCTGACGATTTCACGGTCGAGCCAGGCATTGTTGAAAAACATTAGTTTTCGCATGCTCATCGAGTTTCTTTCAGTTCCTCGGAAAGTTTATAAGACATTTGAATACTGTGTTGAATTACTGAAATAGGAGACTTCTTGAAGTCAAAAGGTCATGAACTAGGCTGACATTGAATACCTCTATCTATTTATTCTTGTACTAAACTTTTATAGTATTAACCCATGTTTATCTCCTATTGAAAATATCCTGAGCTTATAAATTTGTGCAAAAATCGCCTCCTGTCATATTTATGGTCATAAAAATACGAAAATAAACGTCAATAAAATTAAAGAAAGTATGGGAATTCGAAATTCGAATATGGAAGGCAATGTATCAAGATGGCGGTGCAGGCACGAAACGAACTTCAGTCTAAATCGGGGTTCGCATGGCGAATAGTCGTTAACTGTCATTCAATAAATTTACTAATGTCGATAGGTTTGAGGTTCGTCTTTTATTGTAGATACTTTTAGAATAAACTGGATTACATCATATCTTCTTTATAAAGTAAAAAGTACCGAATAAAGTGGGGTAACTTCGGCCCTGGGGTATTATAAGTTTGGCATAAACTTATTAACCAATAGGAACATGAGGAACTGTGTTCGGGTCAATTTATACCTTAGGGCAAAAGTAGCTCCACTTTACGGTATTTCATAAATATCATTTTTTTTCTAATATTTTTCGAATAACGATGGCAAAGTTCACACCCTAAGTCAAACTATGTATTTTTCTCTTCCATACGGCCTTAAATTTATAATCATATCGCTAGAATCACTTTCATATAGCCTTTGACTGACATTGCAAAAGCAATTACACAATTTTGTAGTCCATGTAATTGCACAATTTGAAGGGAACGCTGTAAATCGTTTCCTATTTGTTGTTAAAGCAATTAGACAAAATAAATAGTTCATGTTTTCTTTCTTGACAAGTGACAATAGGAATAGGAACTAAGTAAATTAAAATAATAGAAAACGTTTTTGACGGATTTTTTTAACTGTTAACAACATTTTTTTTTAACAAACTAAGAAATATCATTAAAAAAAATCTTATGCTATTTCAGTTTTATTTAATAAAATTATAATCAATTTGGCTGACTCACTTTAATTCATTTCGGTTGTCAAAACAGCACTTAACGTAATAACTCTCGGTTTTCAATTATTCTAACCACAAGTAATTGTCATTGTAACTGACAACTGTCACTTTCAGGGCGTACAGTCAGATTCTGCTAATTAGATTAGTCAGGAGCTGTTCTTGTCACAAATTGTCATTGTTGAATAATTTGGCAGCTGTGAAAACAATTGTTGCTTCAGTTGCGAGACTAGTCTATTGTATATACTAGTATATATAATATTATATCTATACTTCTACTCTAACTCTTCATTTACACAATGGCCCGAAATTGGGCCATCTTAACCATAGACAAAATAGATGTAGTTGTCAACCATGACTTTAATTCATAGCAGATATAATGTAAAACAGGAAAATAGTTTCTTTTTATGAGAAAATTACTGATAAATCACTCTACATCCATTCACAGTTATACAACACTTTGTTCTTGTGTTAGTAATTATCTATGACGCAGTGAAATCTCTGGACATGTAAGTTGAACGTCATAAATAAATCCGGGTGCAGCGATTATTGTTTATGGTCCAATCATTGTCACGTCACCTTTTTCTCCTTAGTCTCTGGGTAATTAGAGCTCTTGAAACAATTAATTATAATTTTCATATTGTTTTATCAACTTCTAAGGCATCTTAGATGATAATCTTTTAAAAATATTGAGAGAAGAGTTAAGAAAATAATTGTTTGAAAATAATATTCCAAGTTTAACTTCATTGCTTATTCATTTACAAGACGATATGTTAAAGAAAATTATTATTACAGGAACTACTAATAAGTTTAAGATAAATGAGGAAAATACAATTAATTTATATTTTTAATGATGAATATAAATTACTCGATTTAAATATTAAAGTCAAATATGAAAATATAGATTTAAACAGTTTGGTCCTTCTTCACCATAGACAAAATAAATTCTATCGAAGTTGGTCTTACATTTGTATTGTTAAAATCATTTGTTTATTTATTTGTGTCTCACAAAGACTTAAAAGCGAAAAGAAAAAATACAGATAGAAGAGCACAAAGGTACTGGTGTGTAATCATCGTTTGAAATGGGAAGCGAAACAAATACGATTGCAAATAAAAACTATTTCTATTGGTATTGATTGAGAACGGAAATTAAAAGCTCCATTTTCCGCCATTGTCAATTCCCGTTTTTGTAAACTTCTATCTTTTTTTGTCTATGCCAGTGTTGCTCGTAGATTTATTGCGTTCTTCCTGCATTTGACATTTTGTCACTGTTAACGCAAGTGTGACAGAATAACTATAACAGCTTAAACTGCTTACATAACCGTTTCATTTATAACTAAATCTCTAGATATTGCTGTAAATCGATTACTATGCAATCAGCTTTGCTGGCACCCATGATTATGAAACAAGCTACTGGCCTTGGAATTTCCTAAACACTATTGTTTCCGAGACATCTGCTACTACATCACTTTCCAACTAACTCTAAGCTCTAATACTTCTAATGGTGAATTCCTATAGTTGGCAAGAGTCCAGCTATTAACTTAATAGGCAATTTTTTTGGGTCGTGAGAACATAAGACAATAGAATTGGACCGTATCACGTGTCGTTTAAACGCTAATAATTATAATTGTTAGTGCAAATGCCATTAACTTGTCATCAGCTGACAGGTTTCTTTTGTTAGATAATTTTAGTATAATTACAAAAAAAACATGTCTGAGCTTAAAACTTCATTGGAAGCAGTTTAGTGAGGTTTAAAGACTAACCAGCTTACCATAATCTAGAAGCGCGGGCGTCCCAAATTTGACTCATTCCTATATTCTGTAAGCTTCACAAAATATGTGTAATACGTAATAAAAATATTGTATTATCAGTTACCAGTTTCATTTGTATATCATCAAAGTAGTCATCAAATATAGTGTTAATACTTAATAAAATGCAATATCTCTCTAAAGAATACCAATAAAACCTTTTTTCACAGTCTATGGCTCAACCGCTTAAACCTACTTTCCAGATAAAAACCTCATTTAAGTTCTATTACTCTATTCCACGTGTACAGCGAAACGAGGTCTCTTGCACCAGGTAGATGTAGGTTTTGCCTTGATGGCGGCTTCCATTGACCCATTTAACTGCAATGTGCATTAAGTTAGTGGCATTTGCAAACACTAGTTACGGCTTTTGGATTAAATTAGAAGAAATTAACTAACTAGTTTCGCCTAGAATAATTTTAAATTATAAAACCTTTGCAGCTTTGTCTTCATAAATTATAATAGCATTCAAGAGGCAGTATAAATAAATGTCACAACCTATCAAACGTCAAATGCTCACCATAGATTCTAGAAGTTTTCATTTACGCGCCAATAAATTCATGTGACATTAAAATTTTCCAGTGTACCATAGAGAATACCAAATAGACTCTTTTGTTTTGTTTTTAAATGGCTCAGACAAGTTTTTGTAAAAGGTATCTCGGAATGGATTACAACCCACAGGCATGCGGTCACCAGTGTGTATAGATCGTAGATATATTGCTAACCACATTAACCTTGGTATAATAATCGGGTTATCACATATTATTTGCCGACGGAGTGGATATTATAATTAATAATTGTATTTGTTCAAGAAACCTCACTAAACATATTTTTACAAATTAAACCTATTTTTCTAGATAGTTACCCATTACGATAAATTATTGTTATTGCAAAATTACTATAGAAATCGGTTGTAAATACTGGTTTTTTTTTTCATAAATAATTGGTTTAAAATTTAAATTAATTAAAGTAAAATGCTCAAATTCTCATCGCAAATCAGAATATTACTTTGTATCACAATTAAAGATATACACAAGCAAAAAATTACTATCAGCAAAATATTTATGAAATCTCGAACCATTTGTTATGACAGAAAATTTTCCCCGTAAAATGGCTTATTTAGAAAATATTTCACTTTGCTTTAATAGCACTGAGAACACGGTAGGTATAATAAGAAAAACTTAAGTTTACATTACCTACTTAAAGACAGGGTTGCCAAAAAGAAATTGACAAGAGAAAATTCCGCAAAAAACCAAAAACAAAGTTTAAAACTATACCATGTGGAAAAATGTTAAATAAAAAGACACATTTAAGGGTTGTAAGTACTTAAAATACACTCAGGCATAAGTTAAAAAAAAAAACCTTTTTCGTAACAAACTCAAAAAAAAAGTAACTCACTTTTTTGCCCTCAAATAACAAGAGTCGGTAAATTTCCTACCTGTCGAATGTCAACCAGATTCAGCCCTATATTGTCAGAATTAGGTCAACTCCTATAACCGGTATTCATGTTACCAGGTGAAGGTGAATGCAACATATACAAACAATAACAATTATTATAGAGAAGAAAGCTTTGATGTATGCAGCTTTTCAATTTAATGGGACAGCTCTTGAAGACATTCAGGGACTTTGTTTGATGATGCTACTAGGAGATTAGGCAGGCAAAGAGGTATTTTTAACTCTTGATATTTAATTGGCTATCTTTGAAGGATAGTCAACCAATACAATGAAGAGGAAACTCAAAAACTGAACTCTCATATCTCAAATAATCTAAGGTGTCAATTTACATTTTATCCTTCAAATTTTCCAGACGGTAACTGACAAATATCTCGACGATCAGTGTCAAAATTGACATCCATGACATTGGACACAATGAGGGTAAAAATAGTGCCTATTTTGATTTCTTTTTATCCTTCAGTGGCGGCCATTTTGAACGGCTGTGCATAACAATGGCGGCTTCCGTTCGCGCACATTGTTGTAACACGTTGAGGTGGAATGATACCTGGATTGTCACTATGTCACAATATTATGCTGATTGGTTCACTTGAACAGGTTTTTTTGTACTTTGGTCGGAGTTTACTTCTTGAAAATTACGATTGTCCATTGTTTCAGCATTTGTGTTAAAGTTTTCTCGAAAAATTAATATACTTTTCTTTGAGAAGGCAAATAATATTTTTTATTTACTCTGCTGAAAATTCTGCTCATTTAACATTATGTAGCTTCCTGACATACAGATGTTTTCCTTTTTAAGAGCCATGTACAAGTTTTTATTTTTCTGTTGCTAATGATAATATCACAAATAAAACGAGTGGGCAAGTTAGTGACATTTCGGCTGGTGGCCAGAACTTTAGGTACATCGAAATTGTATGAGACATAAATAATAATGAAAAAACGACCAAGCTTTTAGAATAAAGACTCGTTAATGCTATGACATTAACATATATATGTTATATTAGCAGTTATTATGTAACCAGTTAAAATATTTAGCCAAAACACTGCAAAAAAATTAGATTCGTTGTTTTGTTCAGCAAATTGTTAACTTGTTTTAAAATTCAAAAGTAAATTTTAAAGTATATACCTACGTTATTGTTATTACATGACTAAGTTTAAAATTACAATTTTTTATAATAAAATAATGGCCTCACAACATCCGTCTTTGAAATTAAAACTGATAAACTGAGTATGTATTGCAAAGTTCCTTTCACTCATATATTAATTAAAAATTCTTTGTCTGCACCTCAAACAGGACTTGAGTTACGAAACTGAATATTTCCTCAATTCTTTTTTTTTTATTAATCTCTGTCTACGAAGGTTGTTAACCCTTTTTCAATTTTAAGAACATAGAGTAGAATGTAAACGTCAACGTCATTGGTCCTGGCAGTTCTTCGAACGAATAGACTGACATTTTAAATTGCGCTATTTTTAATCTGTACTACATGTCAGATTTGTTTTTGAGTTGTAATTGTTTAATGCTGAAACTATTACAGGTGCTTAATTTGTACAGTTTTTAATAAATTTAAGAATAAGTACTGATCTTTTTAAAGAGTCTAAGATTTAAGGTCAAACCGTTACCTTGACTGATCAACACAGACGGAATGATTGCAAACTTTAACTACTCCGAAAATTGATTTTGCAAGAGGAAAACACAAACTGAATCGGTATTTCCCATCTCAATTGCCATTGTGTAGACGTTTTCAGTATCACTGAATATCCAATCCTGTTTTCGTATACGTTGATAAGATCGATGGTGCATTATTATTAGCCATGCTCACGGTATTGCCAGTGTTCTTAATTGAAAAGATATCAATAGACTGTTTCAATCACGTTTCCATGCAGCGCTTTTTAAATAAAAAATAATTAATAACAGCGCTTTGTATATAATAAAACGATATTATCTTTGAATTTTTGATAGATCATAGACAAGATTATATTTATTTTGTCATTTGGTATTTCATTAATTGTTTTAAAATTAATGCAGCTAAAATAATAAGGCTTTGAGTTACAACTGGATTATATTATTTTAAATAAAACTATGACACTTTAATAATGAATAACTCGTAATAAATTCTATATTTATTATTTTATCCGATCTTTATTTACAATAAAAATGTTTATTTACAGTTTTTCAATACTGCATGACTACTATAATATTATTTATTGACTTGTATAACTGCTTACATACCTATAAATAAGAATAATAAACGTTGTAGTTTATAAATAAATCTGCTCTAACTAACAATTGCACAACCTTGCTAGAAAAAAAAAATCTTTATCTAGAATATAAAAAAAAATACAGGAAGTTTTCAACGAACTTCATATTATTATCAAAGCCTAGAAAGCATATTCTTAAGGCACGTAATGCTTTGTCTACTGAAGTTAGATAATAAAAAATCTACATTATTCAACGTAGAAGCCACTGAAGGACTCACGTAGGACCAAAATGATGTGTAACACGTTTAAAATGGTCTGTATTCGATGCACAAACTTTAAATATCAAACAAAGATCGTTGACAAACGAACGGCAAACGTTTCTGATATTTCATTAATATTCTTATTAAGTGTCGAAAGAAGAATAAATATGTAGGCTGTTTTGTTATGCGTCAATTGTATGCACGTGTTCGGAATTTTTTCCTATATTTTTTTTAAAATTAAATAAAACGAAACTGGTTCAAGAAATAAAACAAATGACGTTGGCAAATACAAGGCATAAAAGAAAAACATTTTTCATTAAAAAAAAAAAGAAAATGAATTGTTCTAAATTCAAATTACAAATTACTACGAAACATTTTGAAATATCGTGAAGAATTATTCTCATAAATTTTTCACTTTCACTGCGACCTATTTTCATGCATAACCTTCAATGAGTTTACGTATTTGCGTTGCGGATCCGTTCATTACAGTTTTGTGTCAAAATATAAACTTGACGTCATTATTAGTTCGTCAACAGATAAGGTCGGAAGTTCACGAAATCACGTAATAGGTACGAAAAACAAATGAAAAATGACAAGAAAAATACGTCAAGCTTTTATGTAAATCATCTGCCTCGATTCTTTGAAGGCATCATGACGTATTGACGGCTTTTAAAAAGTTGTCAATAATGTGATTGAAACATCGTACATAATCTTATTTTAGCATATTGAATGCATATTTTACTGTGATGCTTAACGTTTATTCGTTATGTTACCATTAGGTTTATTAACCCACAGTTGGTTCAAGAGAGAGTGCAGTTTCTAGTGTGGACTTGCGTCGCAAGATTCTAAACCAGTTTTAACATAAGCATCACAACGTTAGCATTCGAAGCTTAGTTTTAAAAAAAGAACAAAAACAAATGGATCACTTTTTTTTAATGCAAAAACATGCGCGTCAAACAGCCAGCTTTAAAAAAGAATGAAAAAGAAAACACAAACATTATCTATACCTACCAAATACTGGTAGTGAAGTCATGGAAAATTTAACAAATTAACTATGTACACAAATAAAATGTTAATTGTAGATATTTTTATATAATAAGTGACGTTTATAGACCATTGTTTTATGTTTGGTTTGTACGCTCTCAAGTTTTTTGTTTCATGATGAATTGCCGTTAATTCTTTAAATTGCGTCAATAAGTATTTTTTAAATTCTTTTTCCAAATTTAATTATTCAAATAATATTAAAAACGGTTGAGGTACAATTTAAATAAATCATAGAATCATACCTACAAGGACTATAGATAAAAAAAATCATTCTTATAATAGACACAGCTGCCAAAATCCGCTTAATAATTCTGCCATAACTATCGACATATATATGACATTTGGCTCATAATGGCATATTACCGCCAAATCTGTTGCCAATTACACTTCATGACACCATACCCAAGTTAATTGACCATTTAGCTTTCGGCAAGCGTTTGGAGGGCTCCATATTATTTATTGCTGTTTTATGGATGGTGTTCATACAAGGTTGGCTGAGTCGTCAATTACAGTTTATGGATCAGTGGCACCAAAATCGAAATTGTGACGTTGATACGATATTTGAATTAAGAATGATTTCTTTTTCTATTTTTGTCACGTTGGCAACAGGCATTTAGCAAACTGTCGTTAAAAAAAAAATGTTACCATTCTAAAAAAATAGCTTTTCAGTTTCTTGGCACAATACTGCTCAATTATTTCTAGTTATTAATAAACTAGTATCTTTCTGACAGAGAACAACTAAATACTGTCAGCTATAATTCTTCAAACGTTTAAGCCATTTTTCTTTGAGAATAGAGGCTTGCAAATATATGTATTCTCTTCAGGTTAATTTCTACTGAAGAACATTCTTCTACCTTCTAAGGTGTTGACCGTCTTTGGCACGGTTTCAATTAATCTTGATATATAGCTTGCAATTTTAATAAAGGACTTGTCTATGAGTAGTGCAATGAACTTTTCTCTCTTGGAAACGGTATGTATTTAGAATATTCAAACAATATGATGTTTTTTACATTAGCATCGCATTGAGATAGCATGAGAGGTAAGTCACTGGAAAATTGCAGAATCTGTATACTTGTCTTACAAGCAATCTTTATTACATTATAATTTCTCGATATATTTTGAAAAAATAATTTTGTATACGATAAATCACATCCAAATTAATTACTTTCCAACACAAATGTCTCTAAACAGTTTACAATTTGTCGTAATATTTTACAATCTTGCGGTGACGTATAGACAGTAAGCCATGTAACATGATCATTAGTGTACATGGATTATTTTTTTTAAATCATACAAATATGCATATGTACGGATATGCATATTTAAACGGAAAATCCTTACGTCCCACATCCAACAGATCATTAAGTAAACAAGTACTATTAATTGACTGGTTTGCGACATCGTCATTGTTTGCTAAGTTTATATTTATTGTTGGTTGTAACCTACTGGAACCGCTTCCTAGTTCCTAGATATCAGCTTAAGTACTAAACAAGTACAGTTGATTCATATATTCAAAGTCATTTCTACAATTAACTGTCTTTAATAAGGATAATGGCGCTTTTAATTTTAGTTTAATAGGTTATAAAAATCTAAGTTTCCCGGATAAAATACTGCCCAGAGCTACCGCTCCCGGAACAAAAAAGGGTGACTGAAACTAATCGGGAGGGCTTTGGAAAGAAAAAGTCCAACACTACCACTCACTCTACCCAGAGCAGCTAAAGTTATTTAAAAAAGTGCTTGACTGCGATCTCACCTGACGGTAAGCAGTGGTGCAATCCTTGATAATGATCATTTATTAAGAGCCTATTCACTCTAGCCTTGAAGACATCTAAATTATAATCGAACGGGAATACCACAGCAGGCACATTATAATCGGACGGGATGACCGCAGCAAGCGAAAATTTGGGTAAAAATAATCGGTCAGCTTTTCAAAACAGTTGATCATAAACCTGCTCCAAATCTTTTTCAAATGCGATCTCTTCCGATGCACAAATTTATTCTTAGCGGCCAGTACGTTGATCTCCAGTATTTACTCACATCATCACAGTAAAAGTTAGAAATGACGTCACGGATCATAAAAATTTGCAAACGCGTGTACCGTGGCTAATTTGAAAGTAGAACAATCTCTTATATGGACATAGATGTACTCGCTTCTCAATTTGATCGGATAACGTCAAATAACGCTGATTAGTTTGCAAATGCTACTTTTACTGGTGACACGGTTAAGGATGATTTAATATGTTAACTAAATATAGTCTAGTACGTTAGACAAATTAAAGTTTTAGCTAAGGAGTGGAATTTCCTGCCGGAGTCTGATTCCTGATAGCTACAACCTAGAGGTCTTTAAGTCAGGAGTGAATAGATTATTTCTTGGCAAGCATGCTCCATCGTCGACCGCATCATCGCTTACCGTCAGTTGAGAATTTGAGATAGGGGTCAAACGCGAGCCTGTCAATAACAAAAAAAAATACTTCAAATGTAAAAGGAGGGTCTAACCAGAAATGAGTACAATAAAAAAATACCATTCGCCTGTAAGTAATTTATTTTGGCTCCAATGGGAAAGTTTTAAAAGTACTAATTGCTGTTCCTGTATAAAAAATATTACCTTTTATTCTTTATGCATAACGGAAATAATACAGATTCGTGTGTTAGTTCGTGTCGTTTTTGCGTATTACAAATGACACTGGTTACTTCCGAATATTAAATCTGTTGTCATTGCTACACAGATGACAAAATATCATAAGTAATAAACCAGTCTTCACACAATATGTTCATAAAATAAAATGTTGTTTTCTTTGACATTTGTCATGTTTACGAATAAATTATGAACACACTAGCTGCTGTCGGTGGCTTCGTCTGTTTGATAGTAGAAAATAACCCCAAGGATACATTCTCCCGGGATAAAAAGTATCCTATGTGCTGTTCTAGGATATGGTCTACCCTTTTACCAAGTTTCATCGAAATCCATTCAGTAGGTTTTGCGTAAAAGAGACAAACATTCTGACATAAAAATTTTCGCGCTTATAATATTGGTAGGATAGGAAAAATACAAGAAAAATATTTTAAAGATCACTTTAGGATAATGTTATTGTAAACAAAATTTATTTGATTGCTTGATAATTAATTGTAATATTCAAGAGCTTACCATTTAAAAATACTATCAAAACCACCCACTGTTTTCCATAAATCTCTTTTAATTACTTAAACATTTCATTTACGAATCATTTACAAACAAAATACATTTACGTTAATTGTTCACTCAAAATAATGAGTACTTTGATTTAAGAATAACAGTAACAAAAATATCGCAATCCCATTCAGTTTTGGACGGATTATTATTTTGATACATTGTAAACAAAAAAACCGCGAATTCGCTTAATATTCTCCAACTTCCTGATACAAGTCAAGGTTTACGTCAGCTCATTCATCATAATCAGTTCAGCTGTTTTCGAGATTCGGAGACACATGTCTAAGTGTATTACATTAGCGAACAAAACGGAATAAATTCAGGATAGAATGGCAAAATTATTTGCGTCCTTTCAAATTTGTGGGCGCAAAGTAAAAAAAGTTATTTTGTGATTTTTCTGATAGTGCAAGCAATTATTTAGTTTTTTTTTCCAAAAATAATATTTAAAAATCAACAACATTTTCTGCATTTGATACACTTTAAAGACGATTAGCCATGTCTTAAGACATAGGAATTTTTAATAAATTACTGCAACTAACATAAAATCACAAAATGACAGATAACCCTTTTTACTTTGCACCCGTCGAAATATGCATTACATCTTTTATTACGTCTGTTGATATCTTAATGATTATCTCTACACTTCACTCAATGTTTATAATTAAACAAAAAAAAAAAAAAACATTACCTACATCTCACCCTGTCCTCGAGCATTTAACCGTCTTCCGGTAGTCTTTATTAATATAAAATTTCTTAGAAATTTTATGTTTGTTTATAAAATATTGGCACTCTATAAGATTTATCGTTCGCTGTTTATAGACTAGTTGCTTCGAGAAAGTTGCGGATCATAAAATTGTTACGCGGTATTTAGTCGAAATTGTTGTCGAGAGTAGCTGGTGAATTGCGGCAACTCAAATGTTCACGTAAGGAGAAGATCTGAAGAACATATTATAACTAAGCAATACTGACCCAAAAAAGCGAGGTAGACCCCTTCTAACTTGGATGTCTATAATTAGCAATGACATAAAGAAAGCCCAAATGACTCGACGACTCAGAACCGAAATGTCTGGCGAAAAATTACGAAGATAGGCGATCCGAAATGAAATGGGATAAGGCTTGGCAAAAAAAGAGAGTAGCAGGTGAATTGCAATGAAATTTTCTGGTTAAGAAGCGATTTTTTCCATTACGTCCCTGTTAGGGGAACCTCTAGCAATCATTGCAACCGGTCACGATCAACGTGCATGATATGAAATCTCAAAGGATGCTTCTAACAATACACGGATTAGACTCTTCCTCATTCATAGAGTTGACAATACAGTTCCATACTCAAACTATACTTCTTTAAATCTTAATGAACATAGCAACATTGACATATCACATTTCATAATTATGTAACCTAGCAATAATCGTCTCCGCTTGACGTTTGAAAGCGCTAAAACGTCTCGTCTATTTGAAGTTTGTAAGCGACCTTCATTTATGTCAAACGGTTACAAGCTTTTTAACTCCACTGTTATTTTTTTAATAAATACGATGTTTATAGACTACTTCCTGAGGTATTTTCTTTCATGTTGATGGAAAAGTTATGATAATATGAAAAAAAAAAAAACTAAATATACGGGCAGCAAAGCTGTAAAGTGCTTAAGGCACGTTGCGGGGCGTTGGTGTAAGTGCTTGTAGTGTGTTCAAGGGCTTGCAGACATTCTTTTGTTTTTTTAAAGGACGCTGTTCGAATACTATGCACAAAAGAATCGTAATAAGTAGTTCAAGATTTCATTCTGCAATAATATTAATATTCTTGGAATCTCACGAGGTCTCAAATTAACCGGCTAGCTAGAATATGATTGTCGCTTGCAACAAGTAATGGGCAAATTACTTCAACAGGTTTAGATTGTATCTCGCTCGGGGTTTCCCCGACCTTGCGCTTTTATTTTTGTTAATATCGACCTTACAACATGTATAAATCTTCATGTTTACAAAATCGTGGCAATTACGACGCATATTTACATCTTGAAACTTATTTTTATAACCCTCGATGAAAACTAAACAGTTTTCAAGTAAATAATGAAAGGTCAGTGTAGCACGGTAAGCGGAATAAAATTTTTACTGCTAGTTTGTGGTTTCAGAGAAAACATAACGATAAGGAAAAACAAATACCGATAAATGAAGCTGTCATTGCTAGAAGGAATAATAATAAAGAATAAATTTCATTGCCGTCATAAAAAAACTTGATGATCTTAAAAAAATAAATTATCATACTTCACTTGACACAATTTGCTCATCCCCGGATGCAAAGGTTTTGCGAATCTGGGAAGTGACATTGAGTGATTCAATAATCTTTAATACATTCATATGTGATTTCAAGGATTTTATATAGCTGTAGTACAAACTTCCGGATCGAATTATTACATTCGCAACGCGGTAGGAATGTTTCCATTAAATTAGAACGCTACTTTGATTGCAGGACCGTTAGGTAATTGTATCCAAGTATATTTTTCGGACACTTTGGGCTTGTTATTAAGACTGGTTTCTTCTTCAAACTTTCATTTCCCGCCAACTAATTTAAGTATTGCATAAATAGACTCGATTATTTCTTTAATTGGTTCACATCCATCAATCCTATATATTCTTTCTTTATACAATTATTTTTCCATTACATTAAATTAACCTTACTTGTTACTTCAACTATGTGCATCCGAGCATAACATTAAATTGCGCTTGCTTCCAAAAAATTATCAAATAATCAAGATAATAATTTCACATTGAGCACATTTTATACGTAATTGGCCTCGACACAATAAAGAATAGCCTTTTGTTGTTAAAATAGCAAAATGATTTCATTTTTGTTATGGTCATATACCATTAAGATCAGTTTTGGCGCCCATATATTTCATACATTAGATTAAGATCTACCAAATGATGGGGCCCACCCGGGCTGATTTCAACCAGGTTTGCGAGGTTGATCCGAAAGAGTTATTAGGCCCTAAAATGCAAAAGAGCAACAAGTCAGTAAAAATCTGACACTTCTTTTGCTCCACACAGTACGAGTGAAACTATTAGACTAATAAAAAAAAAAAATAATAGTAGACTTCACACCACGTAAAAATAAAAGAATTAATCTCTGAAAAGGTTGGTTTCTGAGCTACAGTCTCTTTTGTAACTTTGCAACATTAACCTTTCAAGCGTGAGAATTACAGACACAATAGAAAGACAATAGGTGCGCGAACGCCGGCGTTCGCGCGGGGTTTAATGAATTAAAATCAAATTTATTTAATTCTATAAGCAACGACGATCAAGCTAAAGTTAGAACCGTAATATCCACAATCGACATATCACCTTTTACTTCAAAACCATTGTTTTTATTTACTTCTTCTATAGCAACAAATTATGCTGTATGTTATTCTAGATCACTCTTAATCCTTGGTTACACATTCAGACCTTAATAAACAATGTATGCATTTCCAATATCGTATCCGCCTACAGAGAAAAATTGCATGAATAATTGCATCTTTACATTGATTTGATTTTCAAATGTCAATTTTCTTGCATTCGAAGGCCGTGAGAAGACAATCTCATGCTATATATAAAATCTGCAAGGGCACTATTTAACATTTATGTAAATACAGGAACAATCTGGACGATAGATAAATAAAGATGGATATATACAAGGTTACAGGACTAGGGTTGCTAGATGACCTAGCATATTAAAAGCAAGTGTCTATTTTTAATCTTGTTTCGAGGACAAATGATCTCAAAGTAAACATGAACTCTGATCCTTATTATCACAATATAAAGTTCAAAGTTACTGCGCATCTAAAGATTTTAAGTATTGGAAAAAATGTAGATGAATCATAACACATAAACAAGGATAATTTTGGAACCCCAACAGAACTGTGAGTTGTGTTATTCCACATGGTGATGCAAAAAATCCGAGACACGAGATTTTTTTGCTCTCTACGACTGATATCTTTCAAAACTTGTGTGTTAATGGTAACACAGATGAACATGTTTTAGACCGCTTCTAGTGAATCAGACCGCAACTGGTTTTACAATATTATACTAACGACGGTAAATCGAATAATAATGAGTTTGAATAAGATTTTAAAATCGGTTCGGTATGTTTTTTGTTTCACACTGTTTGTGCATTTAGTGTCAAGCTTAGACACAATTTAGTTTTTAATACAAAATATAGTCACTTTGTTTTCCATTACAATGCGGATATCATTGTAATGTTTTTTGCGGTCAGCCTTCTTGGTAAACTCTACTGAAATAGTCAATATTACACTGAAATTCTCAACTCCATATTTACCGAGATCATGCCTGTTTTAATGATTCCATATACTGTCCGGTTGTGTAGACACAAGATATAAAAAACTACACCAATTTTACATCATAATAATAGCTAGAAATCAAATTGTGAACAATTAAAACAGCGATTGAACTTCATTTTAAAAAAATCCACTATAAAACTCCAATCGGATCGGTATCGGTAATTCTAGGATATTAGAACTCGTTAGATTTACTCATGTCTATTTTTGAATTGGACAACACGTTGTCCAAAGAAACTTATCAGAATTTAGAAACAAATAAACGTTAAAGTTTGAACTTTTCAAATGGTTTTTCCATGTTTTCGCTAGCTTGCAAAAATATTCCAATTGAGAATTCCGTGTCTCATCAATAACCTGTTATATCTTAATTACCTGCTTCCCGTTGAACAGATCATAGTCAAGCACGTGATTTTCACGTGGTATCTCAAATCTATTTACGCACTTCCCGAATATTTAGGAGTGATGAACTGTTTATTAGACCTTACTCAATCTTTTCAAGTATCTGTTGATACTTAAGGCAACCTTCCCTTGAAGATTCCTTTGAGGAACACTCTTCAATAACTATTTTTATTCCAAGTAGTTTATGAAGAATTATATATATACGACTTGTTTAGTAATAACCCTAACGCTAGCAATGCATTTTTCTTAATAAACATTTACCTCATTTCAATTTATGTTCCATATCAATATTGATACGACCTATTTGTACTATAACAACAAATATTTTTGGCATATAAAATAAGTACTTTGTATACAGTTATAATTTACATGTTGCATAAACTTGCAAAGAATAATAAATATTGGATTCAAGAATTACAACGGGTGTTTAATTAAAACTTTACTTCTAGTATTAGACAAGGATGATCTAACAAATTAGATTAATCAAGTTGTTTTAGTAAATTCACTAAACTTGTCTCGGAAAGTCGTGTCTAGACGAACGCCATCAAAACAATGATATATCTATTAGATACAAAGTTACAGAAATTTCTGTTTTCGTCTAAGTTGTTAGTAGTTGTATACTAATTAAATATGTTAAGACTTGTTATTATTAAATTAATTTTAGTTTACCGTCGTCGCATAATTTATTCAATTTCTATAAATATATCTTAGAGATTAGGATGTATTCAAAGTTGTTATCCAAATTTACTTAATGACTTCATGTTCTAAACTAGTGCCATTTATTAAATTTTTGTGAAGCAATCCTATTTATGTAGAAATTCACAACATTAATTGTCTGACATTCACATTATTAGTACTAACAATAGTAATTATAAGTTTGTTATCAAATAATTCGTGAACATTGCAACTCGGCCGGATTGCGCATTCGTTGCGGTGTGGCCAGTTTACGAAAGTTATTGCTCTCTCAAAATGTTCAACATAATCAGGCAACACATCTATTTCTTGCGACAGTTCGAATCACCTGGATTAATGGAGACTTACGTAAGGCAGGCTCGGTGTGTTGCCACTGAGTGCTAATCAATATCTTTCCACTGAAACGCTTTGTTTAGCCGCTTCCTGGTCGCGGTTCATAAACATTTTCAACCCAAGTTCATAGGTTACTATTTTTATTAACAATGTCGAATGACGTGGCAAAGTCAATGTTTATAAACAATTCCACCGCCGACCTTATTGGTTCCGAATGTTATCGTTTGAATCAAACGTCAAATTAAATGCTGTTGAATCGGATTTGTAAAACGTACGAAATATGGCCTTTCTGATGCAACCTTGGTGCAAACGTGAGGGGCCGCGCAAACATGACCCGACCGGTACATTGTGTGGACGTTGTACAAAGCATGCTAACGTAGACTTTTCATTGTTACAGGTTCGTCATCAATCTACTTGCGACGAATCTTTTGACGACCTCCCTACTGGCGCCCGCGCTGTTCGGCGAGCACTCGGCGAGGGAGGACATTCGCTCGTGGGTGGAGGCGGGCGACGCGGCCGCCGCAGCCTGCAGTCTGGCCTCTCTGCTGTCCATCATGCTCATCGCACTGGACCAGCACCACGCCGTCACGGACCCGTTGCGCTGCCACACGCGCCTGCTGCAGCGCCGTCCGGCCGCACTCTGCGCCGGCACCTGGCTAGCGGCCGCCAGCGCAGCTGCTATCCGCGCAGCTATTGCCATCGTGCGCCACTTCTACCCGCTCGAGCCCGTCGTGCAGGGAGTCGAGCTGGCCTACTACATCGTGTACTTAATAATAGGAGTCATCACACCCATCGCCATCGTGTGCTTCATGTACGCTAGAATCTACCGCGCGGCGCGCTCCTCAGGCTTGAGGGCGCGAGCGCACGGCGCCAGTGCACTGCAGCTACACGAACCTCCCACAATCCTACCAGATCTCGTTGAGGAAGGCGAGGGACTTACTCTTAAGATTGATGGGCCTGAATGCTCTGTAACCATGGAGAATGACAGGAAATTCGGGCCATTCCTACTACCACCTGAACGCCCAGTTCGCTGCCCATCGGTAGCAAGTTTACGCAATTCCCGTAAGGAAGGAAAGTCTAATGAGGATCTGAGGAAAGGGCTACCGTCGGTTAGCTCGGCACCCTTGCTAGCTGCTCCACTGCTAGCAGTGCAACCTCGCACACCGCAGCCTAGCCATAATGGATCCAGAATCACATCAATCAGATGCCGCATATCAAACGCGTCACTGTTTAGATATAGAGAAGAATCTCGTGCGGCGCGCGTGGGGCTGCTGACGGGCGCGCTGGTAATGCTGCACGTGCCGCACGCCGTGGCAGCTGTAGTGTCTGCGGCAGCGCCGGGACTAGCGGACTGCGCGCGCACGCCCTCGTTGGCGCTGCTGTTGCTGGCGTCGGCGTTATCACCGTTCCTATTTGCGCTGCGTTCGCGGCGCGTGCAGAGAGAGGCACGTAGGCTTCTTCTGCCGGAGAAAAGCGCGTGGGAAAGAGCGTCGGGGGTCGCGTCTGCGGCGGCGGTAGACGGGCAGCGCGCGCGGGCGGCGCTGGAGCTGCTGCGCACGCTGTCTCCGGGTAGCTCGGCGGTGGAATCGGGCGCGGCGGGCGGCGGCGAGGCCTGCCGCAGCTCATTCAGCTCGGGCGGCAGCACGCAGCTGTCGTCCGCGTCGGACGAGTGACCGCCAGTCCGCGCGCCCGCGCACCTCTGCTCGCGGGTGCGCTTCGCCCCGCGTCCCACCGCTCTACTCATCTGTGATACTAGGCTAAGCCGCAACGCGCTCGGCGCGACCGTTAGACTGATTTAGTATTAAGTTAAATTATTAATGTGTCCGTATGTACCTTTCTGCTGAGCAGAGCCAATTTTTATTACCTGATAAATGTAAGAAAATAAAATCGTATTGAAGTGAAAATAAATTGTCGTTTTGATTGCACATGACCCTAATAGTCGTTGCGGTTCACCACCAAACCGCGACGAGTTTACACACGAGTGAAATAGAAATGTGAAGGTTGAGAGTAACTCTAGTAATACAGAGACTCATTAAATACCACGTTGCAAAATATTTACTTTACACAAGAATCTTTCAGAACAACTTCACAATCGAACTCAACTGCATATCAAAGGGAACAAAACACTTTACAAATATGAAATGCAGTAACCAAATATTGAAACATTTGCAGTTAAAGTTATTAAAGATCGAAAAGAATGTAACAATACAGAACACATTACTACACAAAGTAAATAAAAAGACACAATACCTTCCATTACAAATATTGGCTAGTAACATCGAAAGACGCTGATAACGAACACATAATGTAACACATAAATTTATTGCCTTTAAAAATTCATTACAACTATACTATACTGAAAATAACAGTACCTAAAAGACCAAATTAGAACACAGAAACACTTAACGAAAACAATATAAATGCTGCTACTGAAAACGATAAAAATGAGGATAATAAGTACAGAGAAATTTTCACTAGAAGTAAATTGCTTAGTAACACTGAAGTAGAATAATAGAAACTGATAACAGAATTGCAACACACACAATTGCCAAGTAACCTAAACGAACAACAAACTATAAAATATCTGGGCTGCAGGAATATTCCAGAGTTACCGTGGCCATAGAAAGTAAAGGGCATGGACTCGTGGTTCGAGACACAACAAATGCCGCTGATGCTACGGACTGCAATCAGGTGAAGATAGTAAGTATGATGAGGATCTCGTAAGTATAAAGAAAGAAAGAGACAAAACAACTAAGCCTAAACATGCTTTATGTATTGAAGAAAGAGACAAAAACGAAAAAATAGAACAATTATAAGAAGTAACCTTTGGAGAGACTAATCTGATCAATGATTTGAATCATTGGTAGAATGAAGAGTAATGCTAATACTTATAAGTATACACTTCAATTGCCAAAGATTACTTTTTCGCTCACATGATCGTGAAGAGTACTGAAAATTAGGTAGGTAATTGAAAACTGAACCATAAAACATATAGAATACAATTTAATATGTGACTAGTACGTTAACCCTTTCAACGCCACAGTCTGCTAGATGTTACCAATCAATTTTGTTCGCGCGGCGCCGCAGTCCGCTATTTGAGACAAATAATGTGTGAACACCAAAATCATAGGAACATGGGTGTTTTCGGGACCAGAGATTGTTTTTATAAAAATCTGTAACGTTGAAATGTGGCATGCGATAAATCTCCAGAAAAAATACAGATTTCCCTCCGGATAAGTCTCAGGAGCGAAATCATAAGAAAAAGTGCGTGAGAGTAAAAATAAAGACACAAAAATAAGGAACTGATGAGCACAGACCAGCCATGATTACCTATGCAAGCAGATACATGATCAAATCATGTTATCACCGAACTAGTTACATAGGTACTTATCTCAGTGATAGTAGTAATCCCGTAATACCCTCTTATGACTTATACAGTGGAAAAGAGTTGCCTACATACAACGGTAAATCACTTGGCATGGCTTGAGTAAATAACATTCGGGGTACAAAAAAATCTGATGAAATAACCCAAGTTGAAAGTAGAGATTTGCAACAGAATTTGACTAATACTGATAATGTTATATCAGTAATACCTTTGATATATAGCGTGACTGGTAATTAGTGTACGATACTTAAACACGTGATTGTGCTCATGATAGCCAACAACTTTTACTATGGGAACAAACCTGAAATCGCGAAAAAAAATCAGCTGTTCAGTACATTTATGTTTGCCTACTGAACAACTGATATTTTTTTCGCGATTTCGGCTTTGCTCCCATAGTAAAAATTGTTTGTTATCATGAGCACAATCACGTGTTTAAGTGTCGTACACTAATTGCACCCTATATACTATTATTTATATCTCACCAGTTATTGAAGAGGCGAGTACACCCTTAAATAGCTACAATGCTATATTCTAGGCTTCTTCTAAAAATACCTTAAGTATCAATCTTACAAATCGAGCAATTGTAGTCTTTTTTTGTACGATGAAAAATCATTAAATAATTCCGCTCTGAGTGGAGCGAGAGGGATAGTCAGACTTCTACTGACCAGAACCCATTTATATTCCTTCAGTTGCTCTTTGCTTTCCAGGACTCTTTTATACAAACCTGCAGAACTATTGTAATCATCGATATATATGTTAGAATATAAGTCGATGGGCGCATCCTCAGCCGCGGTGGCTCGCTCGCAGCCGCCCAGCTTTTCAGCCCGCGGGCCGCCTCGCCCCTACGCGCCTACGCGATTTTAAATTACACTATAAGGGTAGGACAAACAAGACTATGCAGAGCCAAAAAAAATTATATGGCAAAGTTACCTATGGCAAAACAAATTATGCCAAAATTGTTATGCCAAAGTACGAGTACATACATACATAGGAAAAATAATACATATTATGCGAAAAGAAGGAATCCCAAGTCGATGATTGTAATCGACTACAACAGAATACGACTACCAAAACAAAATCGTTATAAAATTTTGTTTTGGTAGTCGTAATGTTACTCAAGTAATTTTTAAGCTAGATAAAAGTGGATCTAGTCTAGATCTAATATCTAATAAACATTACAGATGTCCCGACAAAACTCCTGTTTCAAAGTAAATGACTGGTCTTTTAGTCTAATGGTTAGTGGCCCTGACTGCTATGCCGGAGATCGTGGGTTCAATTTCTACCTAAGACAAATGATGTGTGATGAGCACGATCATTTGTCAAATCGAGACAAGAAATTTATAAACATTAATTAATTTACGAAAAATGTAATTCATTTATGAACTGTGAACGAAAAAAAGTTCAAAAAGCAGAATCCAGTTCTTCAATTATACTCATCTCTAAGTTCTTCAATTTTGCCAAAATTTCTTCGATTTGACAGTACGACGAGACGTCAAAACATAGGAATCGGTCCTATTCTCATTTGGAACGCGTAGTAACAAAGTAGGTCCTAAATCTTTTTCACACATCTTTGATAGATCTTAAACATCATCTGATTATTTGTGCATTAGAGGGTAGCTTATAAAGTTAGAACTACATTAAACCGACGCTCACGTGTCACACGCCTGATTTGTACGTAGAACGACGTCGCGTGGACAATCGAACATAGGACCCCACGCTCAGCAGTTGCTCTGTTACTGTAATTATGATTATATTGAGGAAGGTAGGTACATTTTTATTATTGATATAGTCGCGTATGACCACTATCTCGCCAGATAAGCGATGATGTGGTCGGCGATAGAGCACGCTTGCCTAGAAGTAACCTATTCACTCTTAGACTAGGTTGTAGCTATCTCGCGGGAGGCAAGTAATGGGTATCTCGCCTTCCGACTGTCCGGTAACCATCCGGACCGAGCCCAAGTCACCGACGACGCGTAGTGTTCAACGCGCGCCTCAAGGAATTGTCAGCAATCGTAGGGGCCCAGCAGGATCGAAGCCTACTGTGGCCATGGGTGATGCGAAAGAGATCCCCAAGGCCCTGGAACAATGGCAAAGAAGTAACAGGAGTGGGTTTTTAGCTATCAGGAAACATACTCCCGCAATATTCCACTCCTTAGCTGTGCGCACATTATACGCATTCCCAAAACGTTTGGTATCTATATAAGTTCTTACCTTTTTTTAGGTGGGAAATGTATTAAATTCATATCCATATTTCTCTCGCTCTGGGTGAAGCGCGAAGAATGTTGTCTTTTACTGATTATAACCCCATTTATTTTTTGCGTACTTTCATTTTGAAACAACACTGCGCTCCAAAACGCAAATCATTGATGTGGCTCAAAAGGCTGCCCAATTTAAATAGCACTGGGCAGGACATATCTGCCGCATGACTAACGGTCTGTGGGTCCGTAAAACGCAGGATTGGTGCCCAGAAAAAAACGGCACGGAGCCTCGGCAGACCACGAAGGAGATGGCCGGACGACCTCGATGGCGTCCTTGAGAATTGGGAAAGCGAGGTTTTTGCCCAACAGTACGACAATACGAGCTAGCTATAATAATAAAATAGTACATTATGATATAAGTGTGTAATGATAGTGATTACCGACAAGGCAGTATTTAGACCCGAGCCGTGGCGAGGGTCTTAAGATAGCCGAGAACGGTAATCATTAATTACTTACGTGTATCATACGACGTTTTTCAATACGCTTGTGAAGAAAATATCTGTTTAACTAGTATACTTTTGTGGCGGTAAACATTTGTTTTCATAAACGCGCCCATATTTTTTTTTTTATTTACCTCATTGAAATGAATAAACGGGGGTTGACCGGCGACTCGTGGGGGACGATTTGCGCCCATCGTGATACGATAAATGTAATATAATTATGGCGGGGGAGAGGTTGAACAATAAGGTTTTAACTACATTACAGCACTAGTGCGTAATGGTAATCAAAATGTCACAGTTTGGTAACAAGGGCTGTTATGTACCTAAGTGCTGTGCAATAAGAGTCACTTTCTGA
Source organism: Mythimna ferrago (assembly GCA_910589285.2). Classification (NCBI taxonomy): domain Eukaryota; kingdom Metazoa; phylum Arthropoda; class Insecta; order Lepidoptera; family Noctuidae; genus Mythimna; species Mythimna ferrago. Next base: position 11,277,899 of record OU342690.1, on the reverse strand, counting down.
GCAAGTGTATTGAGAAAAACTTTCTGTTGCCCTTTGCGTTTCAGGGTTCCGATGTTTCTTTCAAATCCTGCCAGCCCTAACAGGGCATAGCAATTAATAACGTTACTTATATCAACAGACCCTAAGTTCGTGTGTGTGTTACGAAATAACAGGCACTTAGGCCTGAAAGGAGGTAACAATGGCCAGACCCTATGTCAATGACCGACCTTGAAAAATACGATAATACCGGCTCAGTGAATTTGATATAATATGCGTTGTATTGTAAAAGATAACAATGAAAAGAAGTCTTTACATAATACTGAATGTCTGAGTTATGTAAAAGATTTTATCATTGTTATCAGTTTACAAAAGGCCTTCCCAGAAGGTAGGCTGACGACATACTGAAGGTTGGTTCGTAATATAGGCCTCCGCCAGAAGGACTGAAGGCCTGGTGAAGGTCAGTTTGTAATATAGGCCTCCCCCAGAAGGTTTGACGACCTAGTGACGATGCCGTGGGAGCCTTGTGACTACTTAAAGAAGTCTTTCAGCTAAGCAATAGTAATAAAAATGAATAGAAGTATATTTTGGGCTCATTACCATTTGACAGCGATGCTCGAGGAGTATTTTGACGCCTTATTTTAGTTTTTTTTTTTTTTAGGAACCACTTTTTTATTAAGACATTAACCTAAAAATGATAATGACGGTTAATTTATTTGAATTGTAAGTAAGTTTTACACAAAGAAATAATAAACAAATTAAACAATAACTTAAATAATTAAAAAAATTCTTATTTTAGTTAGTTTTAATTAGTTCAGGGTCATTATTATTATTTTTTGACTTTACTGTAATTCTTCTCGTTAATACCACAGCGTCTCAAGACGAAAGTCTTTAACCAGTGCGTGTTGCCAGTGATGACATATGGCTCCGAAACGTGGTCGCTCACAATGGGCCTCATCAGAAGGCTTAAGTCACCCAAAGAGCAATGGAAAGGGCTATGCTCGGGGTTTCCTTGTGTGATCGAATAAAAAATGAAGATATCCGCAGGAAAACTAAGGTTGCCGACATAGCACAAAGAATTGCCAAACTTAAGTGGCAATGGGCAGGGCACATTGCTCGCAGAACAGATGGCCGTTGGGGCCGAAATGTTCTGGAGTGGCGACCGCGTACCGGAAGACGCAGCGTTGGAAAACCTCCTACAAGGTGGACCGATGACCTGGTGAAGGTAGCGGGAAACCGATGGATGCGGGACGCACAGGAACGTTCGATGTGGCGACGCTTGGGGGAGGCCTATGTCCAACAGTGGACGTGTATCGGCTGAAATGATGATGATGATGATGATGATTACTGTAATTATCGTTAGTAAATTATTTTAAATGATGTACATAGTAGGTAGCATTACCTAGATAAATAAAATATTTAAGTCAACATTTCAACCGAAAGACGTCCACTATTGGACTTGGGCTCCTCAATTGTCGCCACAATGAACGGTCCTGTTTGTCAGTGTCGCCATAGTGAACGGTCCTCTGCGTCTCGCATTAATTGGATTCCCGATTTCGGATCGGAATCGGACTCCAGAACCTTTCGGGCCCAATAGCCACCTGTTCTACGAGCAATAAGCCGTACCCACTGCCACTTCTGCCACTTAAGGTTGGCGATTCTTCGAGCTATGTCTGTAATATTAGTTCTCCTGTTTTTTAGATGAGAAGTCATCTAATGACATCTCCTGCCGAGAAAGGGTGTCAGACTTTCACTGACTAAAACCCACTTCTATTCCTTTGCCTTTGCTTCAGGGGTCCGAGGTTCACTTTCGCACAACCCATGGCCGCGCTGTCGACGACTTGGGCTTGATCCGAACGGTTACTGGACGATCAGGCCCGCGCCTTTGATGAAATTTTGGTTCCCCTGCGAATATCTTCACTCCTGATGAAATAAGTAATAAGACATTTAGCTGAAATATAATTTCATACCGCTTTCATTTCTTGTCTATTATTATGTAATCTAAACACACGTTTGGATTACAAACTTAGAACAATGCGCATTGTCTGTTGTGTCACCGAGGGCTCGCAGTAATGACTGCGCATTAGATGTCTTTTAAGAGATAAACTAGTTTTTGCCCGCAGCTTCGCCTGTCATCATCATCATCATTTCAGCTGATAGATGTCCACTGTTGGACATAGGTCTCCCCCAAGTGTCGCCGCAATGATCCCCGCAACCTTCACCAGGGCCCCAAGTCTGCTATTTTTATAAATTCGTCATTCCTACCCGATCCTATTGTCATTTTGCTAAAAGTTTGTAATCTGCTAATTCATAATGATCGATCATTGATCGGTCAATGGTCTTGTAATAGAATTGTGGTAAAATGATAATTTCGAGCATATTAAAACCAATAACTGCACAATAACGTTTTAATGGTAAAACACTGATCAAATAAACTGTCAAAGTTTTAGCAGATAACCGCAAACGTGAAATATTCATTTGTCAATATGTACGAGATTACCATTCTATGCCACTTCTTTCAATGGAGTGTCAGTGGTTGACCATTGGAAAGTCATAATGACGCCATTATGTTAGTAGATTACCAAACTTGTGAAAATCGACAATTATGACATCAATGACAGACTATTCTGACACTATTGTAATAGCAGACTTGGGGCCCTGGTCATCGGTCAGCTTCGCCCGCGTACTTAAAATAGAAATATAGCTTATGTTACTCAGGAATAAAGCAGCTTTCTATCAGTGAAAAAATTTTAGGAATCGGACCAGTACTTCCAGAGATTACCTTCTCCAAACAAAAAGACAAAAAACAAAATAACTAGTGTAGATAATTTTCCAGTAAATAAGCAGTATTTAAAGCAATCCAGCTTCCGTATTTGATGTAGAATACAATGTAAAACTTTGAATTTATCGCACGCTTAATCAAAAAGAGACGTAACTCAATAAAGAGGGTATTTGAAAATTTTACTTTATTATTGAAACATACGTTTTCAGATTCAACTACCCTCTTTTTGAGTTAAGTCTCTTTATGATTAAACATGCGTTATGTTCTTGCAGTGTAAAGGATATAAGAGTTACGCAAATGGAACTATATTTTTAAAATAATGTAACTCGAGTACATATTATGTATTACGTAATACTAGTGCGATAGAGTAGTATACAACATTATTTTTAGTCTAAGCGAAACCTGAATATAGTTTGTTCAGAATCAGTAACTGGGGCCGTATTATGACATCTTAAAACCATCATGTTTTCGGTGTGAAAAAGAGACGGAGCTATACAGGACGAATAGCACTATCCTTTTCTCACACAGAAAACATGATGGTTTTAAGATGTCATAATACGGCCGCTGAATGGATTCCAATTGACTTTGCACCATGTTATATGTTTCCCCAAAAATATTTAAAAAGGTCACAAGTTGGACACCACCGACATTAAGTACAACACACGGCAGGTATTAGGTGCCAGCATACAGCTGGGTGCGAAAGCAAAACATCTCCTCAGTCGCCCAGATGGTCTGGTGACCATGTATTTTTGCGGTCAACCAAGTAACATAATAAGCTTATAACTTTGTGAATTTTCATGATACTGTTATGAAATTTTGAGCATAGATTCTTTACTTAAAGATACTAGACACGTGTTTTGGGTTTCGCATAAATATAAACTAATGTTGTTATGTCATGGCCAGTGTACCCCTAGCCAAGTTGCTAATCTGCAATAGTTAACGCTTGTAGAAAGCTTCAAATGTACGGGAATGACGTCGTCTTAACGCTCAGTCACGTGGTCAGAACAAAAGAATTGGCGGCAAGGTCAACTCGAAGCGTTCGGCGCAAGCGAAACGGTTGTAACTTGGCTAGGAGGGCAGGTCATAGAATTAATAACTTCATGACATGGCCAACTAAGACTTGCCAGATCGTTTAAACGTTAAAATTTGATGATATGTCAATCCTTGTTTGGCTATGTCATTGATGTAGGATTTCTATGATAATAAAAGGTCTAAAGAAAGTAGGCCAAACAAAGATTGATAAATCATCAAACTTACGTTTAGTTGGTCATTTCATAAAGTGAACAATTTTTTTAATTTTTTTTTATTGTTGTTCGCGCTTGACCGCTATCTCACCTGATGGAAAGCGACGATGCGGTCGACGATGGAACGCAATCGGATGGAATTTCGAAGATCTGGTCACAAAAAATACACTATCGTCCTTCCCCGGCTTTGCTCGTGTGATAAATCAAACACTTCAGGATAAATTGTATAAATATTTTATTCACTTTGATCAACACAATTTCATACTTATCGTTCTATTAACAATCATTTACAAATACACAGATTAGTCGGACATGTTTTCTGTTCAACGACTCAAAGCAGACTGACTCTGTCCAAAATGACAGTAACAAACTCAGTGTTTCCCTACCACAAACTTTCACAAACACTCGGTCGACTAACCGACCAATCAGAGCAAAGTAAAGAGTACGTAACATCAATTGACTAACTAATATACATTAGAGTTTATCTAATAATTAACTGCAAGTAAATATTTCATTTTAACAATTATGATATATTTATACAAAACAAATCCATAAAGTCTAATATTATAAATTATTACTTAATATCTACAACGAATGTCTAAAGTTCATGTAACTACTAGCGCCATCTATCGCTTATCATTGTAAGTTGAACGATTTATGAATATTTTCTTTAAAAATCATTACATTCGGCCATCCGACATCGTGCGATCCCCTGACGCACGATTACAATTAAAATGATAGGATATTTTCATTAAAATTATGAAACTTAATTCCAGTTCTACAAGGAACTGAGTCTTACAGTCATAATCATTACATTCGGCTTAGTCTTGATTATTTGCTTTATCGTCACGTCATATGTTTATAACATTCTCATCACACGAAGAATATAGTATTTTTTTTTTTGTCAAAGGCTTTTCTCTATATCCGAGTTTATATAAGGTCGGAGGAAAGTATGCTTCTAAATGTTATTCCTCAGTTTGCCAAAATCGGTAATTACAGTAATTTTATACTTAAAACTTTGTTTTTTTTTCAATGGATCTATGGATTTTAAAATGAGGCAAATTCAATTTTACCCTCATAATTGCAATCAGATCTACTAATCTTTATTAAACCACTTATGCTGTAGGCTGTATCAAGGATTTTACTGATAACGAAAGTATCTTTTTGCTAGTCTAACCCAGATATTGGCGCTCACGTCATATCTTAAACTTTTTAACGTATTTTACTTCGTAATGTTTATCATTTAAAGGCATTTTGATCCTGGTAGTTTTGTGGCAGTCTGTCTAGTGGGACATTTAACAGAATTAATCACACGCCATAGGCATATGTTTCCTTGGTGTTCGTCATAGGAATCATTTTATTTTGCTAGGGATTTAAAATAGTGGTTATACATTTTAGCAAAACCGCGCTCAACCTTAGACAAGATACAGCGTTAAAAACAAGGTCAATACCATGACTATCGCAAAAGCTCTTGATAGTAGGGTATCTAAAAGAAATCCATGATTGCAGTATTATTCAAGTTAATAAACTACTGTCAAATATGTTTTATAACCAACACTCAATTAGGTACTCAAAACCATTGGTCAATGTTAATTATGTGAGACTGCATAAAGTAAAATTGATCAGATTTTTGTTCGAAAGTATTCTTCATTATTTACGCGCACTGAATTCACTTCATGTCATTAGGTTTTTCATCGGGTTCAGCTATAAGAATTTGAAATCTAGATCTTATTCATTTAATCCTAAACAAATGCTGGCGCTTGCTCTCTCATTTTGTTTCTATTGTGTCTCTAGTCAAAGTATTCGAAAATTTAATATTTAGATCAATTCTCGTCTCAATACTATAAACAGAAACAGTATTCGTCTTAATTTCTGTGGAAAACATGATATTACGACTTAAGGTATCGACATACGCGTCCTAGATCTTACACTCTCAGTGGTTAAATGAAACTCACAAATCTGTAGTCACCATGTTGCTACATGTTGTGTGGCGACTCGTTTAGTCAGAGTTCATTACTTTCATTATTTGAAAGCATAATATAAAACAGAAACTTAAGCATTTAGAATAAAAGTGATCCTTCAGCTAGAGGCTAAGGGCTTAATTGTACTAATATTATCTCTCAAATAATATTAGCAGCATATGTGCGTGATTTCGTACCAAGTAAAGGTTCTAATAATGAAGTTCGGATCGCACTGTTCGTCAAACTTTATTTTTATTTGAAACCTTGAAATTGGTCCTCTAATCTAGTGTATGGATTTTCAATCCATCTTCCCCTTAACCGAATAAATAACGATTTAATATTTAGCTCTATTTAAATCATTCATTGTATCATAATCATCTTAGGAACCGGCTTCGATTTCAGTCTTGACGACGAGAACTTGTTATGGTCATGTAATAGTATATATTTTATCCTACTTGTAAAATAAATATCATTGTGTTCTCTATCTATGGAATCAGTCTCTGCTACAGTATGCACACGTCACAGGAATTGAAAACGTATAATAAATCGATTTCCTCGTCTACAATTTAATGGTTTGGCTCAATTCCTAATAGATTTATCATTAATCCCGTGTGTTTAAATTTCTATCTGCAGCTCTTTTACTTTTAAATGTTATCCGTATATAAGCATTAATTTGTCGTAATAATATTCACATAAGTTACACCTTAATTCTTACTAGCTAACATTTCTGCTTGAAACCGACCATAATTCTGCTCATTAGATAAAATCATTTTAGTTTAGTTTACCACTTCGTCACTAAATGCTAACTTACAAAACTTGGCAAGGTTTCGTAAATTTTCTATTTTCTCTTGGTAAGACTAGCAAGTTTTTGAGACAAATTGTATAGTCAGTTTCTGATCCTACTTGCTTAATACAAATCAATTATTATTACTCTTTCTAATCAAACTTAAATACTCTCAAAATTTACAGAAGTGATAGAACTCCCGTATCACAAAGTTCCAATGGATATGTTCAAACCTCGATACTTGTAACGCTTTCCTCCTTGAAAATCATTCAACCACTCTCTTAGACCAACGTGGGCCAACCAACTCTTCGCTTCTTGCATCGTGTTGGTGTCTTATTCCTTCCAAATCGTCTCTTTGCATCATTTTTCTTCAAGTCTGTACTGTTTGAACCAGGAACTATCTATTTTTTCAATAAGACTGGCAATTTTACCTTCTGTAGTTCTGTCGGAATCCAAGTCCTCAAAAATAAAAAAAACAGTGGTTAAAACATTTACAGGAAATAAATAGTACTTGTATCGTTCATTTGAAACTCTTTTTTAAGAATCAAATCCCAGTGTTAAATTATACTTTCAATTCAATTTATCTATACCTATAATATCTTCAAAAACTATAACAGAATGTTCAAATCTCATCCAATAAACAGTTCAAATATGATATGAATAAACTTAATAAATTATTCAATTCATTTACAACATCTGCATTAAGCCAACGTAGTCAGACTAAAATCACATTAATAGGTAAATTCATACGTTACTTACGCTCTTGAGGATAATTTCATCTGCACCGGGCACACTTAACCCGAATCTTAATTGGCTCATCTGGCCAAATCAAATGGCCCACTTAGCCTCAGATGGCCCACTTGGCCTCAAATGGCCCACTTGGCCTCAAATGGCCCACTTGGCCTCAAATGGCCCACTTGGCCTCAAATGGCCCACTTTGCTCCAAATGGCCCACTTGGCCTCAAATGGCCCACTTGGCCTCAAATGGCCCACTTGGCCTCAAATGGCTCACTTGGCCTCAAATGGCCCACATGGCCTCAAATGGCCCACTTGGCCTCAAATGGGCTCGCTTAGCTTCATCAAAGGCATGCTTGCCTCATCCCTCATTAAGGCTCGCTTGGTCTTATTAAGTCTCACTTGGCTTCGTCAAAGGCACGCTTAGCTTCATCAAAAGCACGCTTGGCTTCATCAATGGCACGCTTAGCTTCATCAAAGGCACGCTTGGCTTCATCAAAGGCACGCATGGCTTCATCAAAGGCACGCTTGGCTTCATCAAAGGCACGCTTGGCTTCATCAAAGGTACACTTGGCTTCATTAAAGGCACGTTGGGCCTCATCAAAGTCACGTTTGGCCTCATCAAAGGCACGCTTGGCCTCATCAAAGACACTCTTGGCCTCATCAAAGCACTGAAATCAATTCAAAACATTTCAAATGAACCATCATTAAGGCTCGCTTGGTCTTATTAAGGCTCGCTTGGCTTCGTCAAAGGCACGCTTGGCTTCATCAAAGGCACGCTTGTCTTCATCAAAGGTACACACTTAGCTTCATCAAAGGCACGTTTGGCCTCATCAAAGGCACCTTGGTCCTCATCAAAATCACGCTTGGCCTCATCAAAGACACTCTTGGCCTCATCAAAGCACTGAAATCAAATCAAAACATTTCTAATGAACCATTTACAGACTCTTAAATTGCCAAGAAGTCAGTAAGTCAGCAAATTGACGGTAATTACATATTCCAAAGTGTAGATCTCTATGGAGAAGAAATTCCATTTACAGCCTTTTAAATCGTGTTATACATATACAAACTCAGTTTTAACTTTGTTCTCTCAAATTCATTTATTGTTTGTCATAGGTGGAAATTTAGTTCATAAAACAACAGTACAAAATAAATATCATTTATCATTTAAGACTTATCATTTATCAACAATCATCTATCATTTATCTTTTATCGTTTAAAATTTATAAATAAATAAAATTTATCATTTACTATTTATAATTTATCGTTTAACATTTATAAATAAATAAATTTATCATTTATCACTGATCACTGACCACCTATCACTGATCGCTTATCACTGATCACTAATCACTGGTCACTAATCACTGGTCACTAATCACTGGTCACTAATCACTGGTCACTAATCACTGGTCACTTATCACTGATCACTTATCACTGATCACTTATCACTAATTACTTATCACTTATTACTTATCACTGATCACTGATCATTTATCATTTATCATTCATTATATATCATTTATCATTATTGTGACATACTAATAAGGGGTACAACATGTTTTTACAACTATGCGTCGAAACGAAAGGGAAATTATCGTGCCACACAAAGTAATCCGAGGCAACAATGACAATTATCGCTTTGGGAAATAGGAAAATTTTTCATATAAACTGTTTTTTTTTTTTAATCTATCACTATACGATTTCGATGAAATTAAATAAAGGAAAAGCAACCCAATTTGAAATATAGAAACTAAAATGAATCACCAGCATTTAAGAGGTGTTTAGTCTTGTCAACGTTCGATTACGAACATGACGCGCATATCTGTACCACTCAGTTCACACATTTGAAGGGAATCGAATGATTCAATACACGAGCCTGTCACCATCAGTAAGAAATTTGGGTGAGTATAATACTGGTCTAAAATACTTGGCACACTTGGCTAGAAAAATAAATAAATCTCGAGCTCACTTAGCTTCAATTTAGGCACACATAACCTCTTGTCTGAAGTAACACTAGCACACATGGGAAAAAGAATAAAAAATATCTCGAGCTCATTTAGCTTCAATTTAGGCACACAACTTCTTGGCTTAAAGTAACACTTGCACACTTTGGTGACAAAAAAAAAATATCTCGAGCTCACTTAGCTTCAATTTAGGCACACATAACCTCTTGTCTAAAATCACACTAGTACACTTGGAAAGACAAAAATATATTTCTCGAACTCACTTATCTTCAATTTAGGCACACATAACCTCTTCCTGTTATCACTGCACATATTTGTAGGCATATCCCACTTCTGAAATGTGATAAATCAAACACTTCAGGATAAATTGTATAAATATTTTATTCACTTTGATCAACACAATTTCATACTTATCGTTCTATTAACAATCATTTACAAATACACAGATTAGTCGGACATGTTTTCTGTTCAACGACTCAAAGCAGACTGACTCTGTCCAAAATGACAGTAACAAACTCAGTGTTTCCCTACCACAAACTTTCACAAACACTCGGTCGACTAACCGACCAATCAGAGCAAAGTAAAGAGTACGTAACATCAATTGACTAACTAATATACATTAGAGTTTATCTAATAATTAACTGCAAGTAAATATTTCATTTTAACAATTATGATATATTTATACAAAACAAATCCATAAAGTCTAATATTATAAATTATTACTTAATATCTACAACGAATGTCTAAAGTTCATGTAACTACTAGCGCCATCTATCGCTTATCATTGTAAGTTGAACGATTTATGAATATTTTCTTTAAAAATCATTACACTCGGATGCAAATGATACACACAAATGTTCCTCGTTTATTAAGTATATTTAGGATTTCGTAACCAAAGGTTACAACGAGATTTCACGAGGCGGGACGGGGCTTCTATACAATAATCGTGATTTTTTTTGCCATTTTTTGTTACGGACGGACGGACATGTGACATTTACCAAACCGCACTGGGCCCGCTTGGTGGATTATGGGCCCTTTCCTCTTCTAGACAGGAGGCCTGAGTCCCTGCAGTGGTCCCGGCAGTGGGAACAATAAAAGGCTGATTATGCTCTATTCCTTCGCAGTTTCACTCACGTCTTTTGTTACTAGTTGCTACTTCGCTCCTATTAATCGTAGCGTGATATTATGTAATCTATAGCTTTCGTTAATGAATGGGTTTTTAAAATTAATGTTTTTTTTTTATTTCGATTTGTTAATTCCAGAAATTATCGTGATCGAACAAAGGAACTTTTTAGCTTTGTAATATTAGAAGGCTAAAAGAGAGGTCTTTGCCCAGCAGCGGGACAGCAATGGCTAGGAAAAAAATAGTAAATTAATGTATTGGTTACTCTGATAAACATAAAAAATAGAACATTTAAGTACTAGGAGCACACAGGCGGTAGGATGATTTTCACCACACAAAAAAGCATAGGAAACACGCAACAGTACTTGTAGAATTATCAAAACATATTACTGAAAGATGGAAACAGTGACCCACTTCTGTATACCTAGTACTAAGGAGTTACACTACACCAAGTTTTAAATAGGCTCTGTTCGACAACTAGTCCCATAAGAATAGGATTTACACACAATAATATTTTGCACATGCCTTTGACGTTCTTCAGTGCATTTCTAGTGTATTTTCAGTTACTAATAGAACGCTGTTCGATGGTTGTTGAAAGTAAAGTTCCAAAGTTATGGGTATTAAAGTACTCTAGTAACATAACTCTTGCATTGTGATGAGAGTTCCCGTTTTGTCTGGACTGCGAAGGAATTGTATCCACTGTGTTTTGATAAGTCATTAGGTGAGTCAGGGTTTAGATATGTATTTACAGCCTGTGGGATTGTTCTAGAGAATAGGCTAGTTGCCGTAAAAAATGTAATTAGTAGTTAGATTAGTCTTTTAGATTATTCAAACATAAGGGACACGTATTTTTTTATTTGTAAATTAAACCAAACATGACAAAGATATAGCCCATTAAAGTTACGTGCAACGTCACGCCGTGCTGCATTTTTTCGCACGGGGTAACGTCACATGTAACTTTAATGGGCTATTATATCTTTGTTATTTTTTGTTTAATCTAAAAAAGAAAAAAATACGTGTCCAATATTTTTTTATAATCTTTAATACGGACTTAATAAAATGTAATTATTTTCACCCTGGAAACTACAACTGCGTTTTGAAACGCAAAGGGCAACTAAAAGAATAAAGGTGTATTGTCGATAAAAATCTGACGCTACCTCCCGCTCCATACAGAACGGGAGAAGTAACCACCTAAAAAAAAAAATGTATTTAAAGCATACTCACAGCTGCCGGCTGTTTATCATTGCAGGATATTTATGTTCAAACTTTCTCTTAATTACTTTTGTTTCAAAATAAATAACCTAGCGTGATCTGTATTATGGAAAATTTCAGTGATATTTCAGCTATATTTTTAAGTTGATCTGTACAGTGAAAATTTTCTAAGCGTTTTTGAAACTAAACATCAAATCACCATTCATTATGTAACTATATAAAAAGAAACCGCTAACTACTCGTCAACGTCTTAAATAACAGTAAAGTCACTGTCAAAATTAAATGTCAACTTAGAATTAGACACACGTGTCAAATTAAGTTACAAATAATCAATCGCTACTTACTAATCGAATTACTGACATTACTCAATTGAAATCTTTTAATCGTGATTGGCTTATTAAATTGAGCTTAAGAAAAATTTCAACTGATTTTGAATTGCATAATCTTCGTATAAATGACATGTTAAAAAAAAAACAAACTAAAATAAATTTAAATTCTAACATAAAAAATATTCCATTAAAAACATTCTAATTTCAAACATGCAAAAGTGGAGAAAGCTGATCGCACAAGTTATAAAAAACATAAACAGATAAACCTAATCGTTTAAAGAGAATGACTGTTAGAGTTTTATGTGATCCTGGTACAAATTGATGGGCCAATTATTGTTATTAGTCGACTTTGACTTAAAAAGAAGAATAAAATTTTAATAGTATCTTAGATAGTTACGTATTGCAATCGTCCTGTTTTTTTTTAATTGATATAAACTAGTGCTTGACTGCGATCCCACCTGATGGTAAGTCCTTCCTGAATGGAAGGACTAATAAATAGAAATAAAAGTTTCCTCATACATATAGTTGTTTAGTTTTTTTCTACTGGTTTTGATAAGTTCAATGTCTACACTAACTCTGCTCTTAACTGTCTCTTTTCTAGTGTTTGTTAACTAATTTATCGAATATCTAATATCTATGATATTACAATTGCTTTATTTAGTTTTTTTTTTCTGTGGGTTTCGTCAATTTATCATAATTTCCACCGTAAGACGCCCACTGTTAGATATAGGCCTCCCCCAAGCGTCGCCATCCAGTGCGTCTTGCATCCATCGGATTCTTTCGACCCTCATTATTCATCAATTAACTTATAGTAATCAACATGAAACCAATAATATTAAAATATTGAACAGCTAGTTTTTTAATTCAGACTTTAATCTAACTTTCAAAACTGTTACTAATTCTGTTTTATGTTCGTTTCTAACGAAAATCTTGCAGTAAAGAAATAAACACAAAATTCCGATCCAAATATAAAGAAACATTCGTATCTGATGTATATAAATGATGAATGTAAACATTTATTTCATTCCAGCTTTTAGCATAACTTAAATATTTTCTGAAAACCGACAAATCAAAACTCACGTTTTATAGTTGGTAAAAGCGAAAACTTCTATCTTAGGTTTCACGAAAATATATATTTAATAATATTTTTACACACCATAATATACAACACATAACTATGTGTGCCGTTTTTTTTGAGGTGGTATATCATCAAATAACTTTTCTTTTCTTTATTGACTTAGAACTCAACAAGCGCAACACTAATTTAACTATAACGATAACCAAACCATAACCAGCCGTGAAACGGCCGCCTATTGGTCAATTCGACGATTTGACAACTGTTAACGGCTTTGTTATCGTTATAGTTAAATGGTGCAACTCACCCTAAAGGAACACTTCAGTGTTGCGCTTTGCATTTCTGCAGCCCTGGTAATTATGCGCTGGCGGGTTAAGTAAAGCTAGTCTACTGGGGCCAAGGGTCTGCTTCTGAAAGGAAGACTCGGCCCTGGTATCAAAGGCAACGAAGAAACAGGTGTTTTTAGCCAGTAAAAGTCTGACACACCCTCCCGCTCCGCCCAAGGACGGGAGATGTCATTGGATGACTTTCCCACCTAAAAAAGGCGTTTCTGTAGTAACATCGCTCATGATTCGCTGGTTATTTTTAATGATATCATCATCATCTCCCTAGCCTTTTCCAAAACTAGCAAGTCAGTTTCCAGTCTAACCTGCAGCGGCTGTGTTTTACATGTAGTAATTGCCTATCAGCCTATTAATAATAACTGGATTCTGCCCGCGGTTTCGCTCGCGTACTTAAAATATAGCCTATGCCACTCAGGAATAAAACAGCTTTCTGTCGGTGGAAAACATTTTTTTTCCTACAAACATAAAAACAAACTTTACCTCTTTATTATATTATTGTAGATTAATATATTTTTTTAAGAAAAATTTAAAAATATAAAATATGATTCTGCGCGTCTTGAGACTCTACACGTGTTTAAATTCTATTAGAGTCCGTCTAACGAAAGCGTGACCTGAGAAAAGGAGGTTAAAACCAAAAATTTTGAATGTGGTATTATTGAAATATTAGGAGAAAAAAATTTTGATACTTGAGTATTTTTTGTATTTATGACAATTGTATAATAGTTGTATAGGAACTTAAATTTTAGTCAAAAACGTGTGTGCAGACTTAAGCTAGAACTACACTACACCGACGCACACGTGTGAGACGTCTCAGACGTGTGCGGTAGGTGTGCACACTACACCGACGCAACGCATAACACGTGTGATGCGCATTACAACCTTTGATTTCATCGGAGGATTAAAAACAGATTAAGCTCGCTTTTTCATTTACCATCGAAGACACTTCCGCCTGACCACCGCGATCAGACGCGTGGATAGCCCCGCCCACCTTCCTCTAAAATTTCTGGGACCGACGTGTCGGCGTCGCGGACGTAGCGTCGCATGGCGTGGCGTGGATCAAGTGTAGCTCTAACAGTCTATTTTCCATATGAAATGTATGGAGACCGACACTCCCAGATCGGCGTGTGTAGTACACGTATGAGCAGTGTAGTTCTACCTTTAATTATTGGTGGGTGTATGGTAAAGGTAAATAACACACAAAATGTTAGTTAGGTACTATTCCAAATTATTTTATTTTATCTGTTCTCTCAAATGTCACTACATAATATTCAAATAATACTCTTTATTTACCATTTGGCCTTCTGGCAAGAATACCAAGTGCACAACACCGCAAGAGTCAACATGCAACACTAATAATGTGTTTCAAGATTGTTGGGTTGGAATCGATTCGTTTTAGCACAGAGAAAATTCAGATCTTTTGGGACTAGTCAAGCGGGAACATGTATCATACTCCATTGATTGTTTCAAATGATACGGATCGACTCGTGAGACACAGAGAGTTCAGCAGTTATCTCTCTCAAACTTGAAGTAGGATTTCAGTCACTATTTCCTTCACTTTCGCGATTTTAACTTCAGTTGAAGACTTTGATGCACTACCAGACAGAGTGAGGCATATATTTCATTATAGCTTTTGAACGCATTCTACCACTCATTAGCACGTGTTTTTGATTAAGTCGATTCACCAAAATCCTTCTTTGTTCGATGTTTTTGTCAAATATGAAATTCGCAATATGCCAGATTATCTAAAAATATAAGGAAAAAAAATATCATTATATCGTAAATATAACTCTAATA
The DNA here is from genome assembly GCA_910589285.2 of Mythimna ferrago. Classification (NCBI taxonomy): domain Eukaryota; kingdom Metazoa; phylum Arthropoda; class Insecta; order Lepidoptera; family Noctuidae; genus Mythimna; species Mythimna ferrago. The sequence goes on along the minus strand of OU342690.1, from coordinate 11,262,573 downwards.
ATATTTGTTAACAAGGATCAAGATTATAACGTCATACTAACTTAAAAATTCAGAAATCGTATATAAACATTGTTGGTTTTTATTGGAAACACCTTCTTTCTCTTCTTGTTTTTGTTTGAATTTATTATCCATAGTGTGTAGCAGTTTTCGCACGTTACTGTTTATTGATTTTCCCATAATTAAGCAATTATTTTTGAAAAATAAATATCTGTTAAAAACTGACAATTGCAACCATAGACTTTGATGTAATTTTTTCGGCAAAACAATGTTGCCAATTTAATTTAAAAAAAAAACTCCAGGTTACGCTTTCAGTAGACGCACTCTAGTAACTATCTAGTTAAGTTAAATAAATAAAAAATACATAATATAACTCGTATTTGGTCCCACATAACTTAAATCTGTGACACAGACCTTGAAATAAAACCATAGATAAATAATTCTAAATATTATAAGTGCTTTTAGAGTAATTTGTTATTTTTTTTATGGTTCTTGTTAGTCGTTAATTACTAAATTATGGAAAATAAACTCCTTATATAAGTTTTACTGATTATTTTTTTCAATAATTCTCATTTTCCTAGTACTCCTGATGATACATAAAACAATATTATTTTAAATTGTTGTGTTCTCACAGGTCGTAAAACGTCAGAGACTAGTGCACGGTTCCAAATTGGTCGTTTCCTATGAAGAATAACCGGCAAAAAACTCTATGGTTACTCTTTTAAAAAAAGTGGTTGATGTTACAATATTAGTAGATATAATGTAGACCAGTCACTATTGTATCCAAAAGCACAATAAAAATAATCATGAACCATAAAATAATCATGACCCTGTTCCCGATGCCGGTGGGCTACTATTTTTTAAATGTTTTTTTTTTTTATAATATATTGTTAAAAAATATTTAATAATGTAAATTATATGTTTTAATACGCATTACTTTGTGTAATTTATTTCATCACCACTGCTCTCAAAACGATGAAAACATCGTGAGGGAACCGGCATGTCCTAGAACCAAAAATTCGAAGACATGTGACATTCACCAACACGCAATGGCCACGCGTGGTGGATAACGGCCCATTCTCTCTCCTAGAGAGGAGGCTTGAGTCCCAACAGTGGGAACATTAAAAAGGCTGATGATGATGATGATGTTTTAATAATGAATAAATGTAATCATAATAAAAAAATCCAAAAATTTACTTCTTCATAATCCCTCTGACCACACCGAACTTATATCTAATTCTTACGCTGTCTCTATTATGAAACCCTGGTACGTTCTGATGCGAGACACACAGGGCTGGTCGTTGTGGCGACACTGGAGGGAGGCATATGCCCAACTGTAGACGTCTTTCGGCTGAAATGATGGTGATGACTTAGTTCTCTTAAAAACACTGAACAGGTGGGTTTTAGTCAGCAAAAGTCTGACACTCCTCGCTCCTCCCAGAGCGACAGTTATTTGAAGATTTTGCATCTCAGAATTATTGCTGTTTGCCAGATTTTTGGACACCTACCCAACGTGAAGACCTGTTACGGTTTTAAAAGAGCTACAAAAGGACAATTAGGTATTATATATAAATCCATGCACTAGCCTACCCAGATCTTTCAAATTGACTCATCTCAATCAAATACTGTATTTTACAACTATGTAATGTATAGTGTAATAATTATGTAGTTAGTAACTATTATAATTATACGGTATCATGGATGGCGTACTAGAAGACGCAGCGTTAGAAGACTTCCTACAAGATAGACCAATGAACTAGGGAGGGTCGATTAATGCGAGACGCACAGTACAGGTCCTCGTGGCGATATTTAGAGGGCCAGTGGTTCGATAGACGTTTTTCTGTTATATATAAGAACTGTCAAACGTACGAAGGTAAATATTTATATATAATTTTTTGAATTATTTTTCACATTTTTTTTTGTTTAAGTAAGAACCTTTTCCTGACAGTAACAAACAAAACACAAAAAGAATTAGCGAAATTGGTCCATACGTTTACGCGTGATGACTTGACCAAGGGAAATAGGGATTCATTTGGTAACCAGTCCCTATTAGACCCTAATTATTTGAATAGGGTATTAGTGTTCCTATTATTTTGTATAGGGTGTTATTTTTTTTTTTTTAAGATAAATATTAGTGGCACTTTTGTTTATTAAGAGAAGCCAAATCAAGCGGAACTAGCCAGAAATTACAGATAATAATATTCAATTTAGAGTAGTTCAGAGTATGTTTACAAGACATTAAAAAAAAATTCCACCGATTGCAATTCGGTCAATCAACTTTTTAGTTTAAAGTAAAAACATGCAAAAAACTATCTGTAGCTTTCTTTCTATGAGCTATTATATTTGATTAATGATTAGAAATCTATTAATAGATAGTTGTTATTCCAATGTTTTTGCTGCTTTTTTATGATTTTTTCTTGACTAAGTTTTTTGTTAATAATCAAAGTTTAAAGTACTACTAAATGACCTGTTATGCAACCGATAGACTCTCGCACAAATAAAAATGAATGATAAACATAATCCTTTCATATATTTTTAATAACAATAAAAAATGGGTTTCTAAGACTAATTAAGTCCAGTTTTTATGCGAATAATATCTGTTATTAGATAAGTTTTACCCAGAAAAGTTCAAGGAAACGAGACACCGTGTTGACTCACATTTAGGTATTATAAGAACCTTCTAGTAATAATATATAGATTTAGTATCATAAAATGTAAGGATTCAATCGTAACACCCATATTAGGTACCTATTTCAGATGCCTGACTGGTTTTTCAATGACATGGTTTTTACCTAATTCTTAAGTCTTTATGACCTAGGCACTTAAACATAATAAAGGTCGATGTTGAGGTTTTTTACGTGAGAAATCTTGTGACTTCCCCCTCTCTTGATGAAGTAGGAGGGAGTGTAAGACTAAAGAGAATACTGACTAAAACCCACAGCGTTCCTTTAGTTGTCCTTTTTACGAGAGCTACGGTAACCCCTTCGAGCAATCTGCAACCCTAGTAGGCGTTGGCTCTAACTGACCTCGTCAATTTCTCTTTAAGGTGGACGTGAAACGCCGTGGACTTGGGTTTGTTCCTTATCAGACGGCCGGACGGTGAGTTACCAATTGCTTGTCGTCGGCAAGCCCGTCCTTCTGTATCCATGTATGTAAAAAAAATTGACGTGTAAAAGTGTTTTTATAAAACCTACTTGCAAAATAAAGATCATTTATCATTTATCCGGAAATCATCCTACAGCTCTACGCGCGTGGAATACAACGGCTGCTGACCCAGGATTGGTCCTTAACGGATGGTCGGATGGCGAGCTGTTCCTTGCTTGTGGTGCACAAGCCCGCGCCTTCGGTACCTAGACGGGAATCGTCCTGTGCCGTGACGTCCGAGGCGTTTCCGGCAGGGATGTGATAGATAATTATAAAAATTAAAATCCGCAAAAAAAAAAAAATGTATATTTATCGATCCTATTTCATAGGGATTTAACCCGTTGTATGGCCGGAACGCGGATCCACGCGGGACATAATAACTTTTTAATTGTGTCTCTAATTACGGCATACGAAAGGTTAATAGGGATCAAAAGACTCTATGGGATCATTTCAATACTAGAAATTGCAGAAATCGCCAAAAACTTTCAAACCTGTCTCAAAAAACTCAACTCTGTAACTCTGTAAGCTTTAATTTAAACCTGTTAAAATACAGTTTTTTTTTTATTCAGAAATTATATTACGCATTGTATAACACCACAATCAATTAAAACTTATCAGACAGTATCAAACGCGGTGTCACTCACGCGAGTGTCATTTAAATGAGTGTCACGCCCGTGTCATGAAGTGTCAAACATCATCTGCATGATACAGGGGTAAAATAGACAGTGTAATGTAATATTTATAGTACATAATAATATGCTATAATAATAATTTATTATATATAATATAAGATGCCAACGAGGCTGATCGGGGAAAAGATAGCGAGACGACATAAACGTCTACCGTAAGGGTCAGTTCGAGATAGCTTAAGAAATAAATCCTCATTATCATTTCAGGCAAAAGATGACCACTGTTGGACATAAGTCTACCCAAAGTGTCTCCATAATGACCCATGTGTTTGCATCTATCGGATTCCCGCAACCAGCTCATCGACCCACCTTATTAAAGGCCTTTCAACGCTGCGTCTTCTTGTACGTGGTCGCTAATCCAGTACCTTTTGTCCCTATCGACCATCTGTTCTACAAGCAATGTGCGCTGCTCACCGCTGTTTGAATTTGGCGATTCTTCGGGCCATGTAAGTAAGAAACCTTAGTGTTCTTGCGAATGTCTTCATTCCTGATTTGATCACGCAAAGAAACACCGAGTACCTATAGCCTTTTCTTTCACCAGGTTATGCTCGCCACACACCTTCCATTGCACACAGGCCACTTGTCTTTCGTTTTCGTTCATATCTTAACACTTGATCATGGGTTTGAAGAAGCTTTACGTGGGCGCGGGCGGTCTGAAAAGATTCCGACCTCAGTGTGAAGGTAGCAGGACTCGTCAATAAAGCTTGCATTTGTAGTTGTACATCTTTTGACCATTAATCTCCAAATTTTCAGCCATTTTGGACGCGTAGTTATTACTTGATGGCATTTGAGTGAGTCGAAGCTAGGTGCAGAAAAAGACAAACCACAACAACATAACCAACAACACACCACAACAAACAATCCACACAACAACAACAACAAACAACAATCATTTTTCTCCAAGACAATGCGCCATCTCACATTTCAGCGGTTACCGCAGCTAAAACATACAAATTTCGGTTTGCAGTGCTTGATCATCTATCTTACTCACCAGTACCCCTAGCCAAGTTGCTTATCTGCAATCGTTAACGCTAGCAGAAAGCTTCAAATGTACGGGAACGACGTCATCTCATCGCTCAGTCACGTGGTCAGAACAAAAGATTCGGCGACGCGGCCAACTCGAAGCGTTCGGCGCAAGCGAAACGGTTGTAACTTGGCTAGGGGGGCAGATCTAGCCCCAAGAAACTTCTTTTTGTTCCCACAATCTAATAATTGCGTTCTATAGAAATTTTTGTCAAATGAGGAGTCAAACTTCGGGAATAATTAGTATTGCAGAGAAAAACGCCAACTGCTACTTGAACGGGTTTGAGAAATAGGGGCATCGCAAGTGGTTCGAGTTATAAGGAGACAATTTAAAAAAATAAAAAGAAATTGTAAGAAAAAATGTCTTGTATCTTTGTTAGATCAGAAACTTTTCAGACCACCTGTCTAGCTTAGAAAATGAGTTTATTATTATTCAGTTAAAAGATATTCTTATGTGGATAAACATATTTAGAATGAGAACATTAGAAATCCATGTGACAAAAGTCACCGGGCAAAGTGCTGTGTAAAGATAAATAAGACACGTTTTGATAAGACAATTTACTTATGTAACTATTTTACGTTGTATTTAGACGGAATTGAGAATATATCAAAATATTATTAAGAGGACTACGAAGTTAATCGCGAGATTTATAATTCGCAAAGTTTATGATTCATTGTAGTAAACAGAATCAGAAAAAAATATGTTATTCTTCAGGGTAAATGCTACATAAATAGTGTGTTAAAGATAATACAGCTTATTAAGTACGATAAAAACAAGTTTTTAATGAAAATATATTTTTCATAGCAAGCTTTTATAGCACGGTATAATACCTATTTAATTAATACTCGTCAAGACGAATCATACGAGCCCAAACTCGATGGGGTTGTGTCGTTTAACTACCAAGTTCCTATGGCCACCTTCCGGTTCTATCATCAGATCAGCTTTATGTCATAATAATTTTGCATTGTCATCTGATTTACACATGCATGCAAAATTGCAGCCCAATCGGTAACCGGGAAGTGGACCAAATTTAATTTGCAAGATTTGATTACAGACAAACATCGGGACAGGTGAAACTAAATAAAAGCTTGTAAAAACAAGAAGATGCCTATAAAAATTACTTTTATCGATTAAAAATCGGAATAATATACATGTAATCATTCTGACTTTTTGTCTGATTATTTTATATGTAACATTCTACCGTTACAGTGATTCTTTTTTTTTGTGGGTAAATTCATCCAAATGACAACCCCCACCCTTGTGCGGAGCGGAAGATAGTGTCAGGCTCTTACTGACTAAAAAACCCACCCCGTTCCTTCTTGCCTTTTGTACCGGGGTCGAGCTTCCTTTTCGAATAACCCTGGCCCCAGTAGGCACCGTTATAGTGTTGTAATTTTATAATTAAATCGGTAGACTTTGATCAATCACTAAAATGCTTCATATTTGCAAGAATTGTGGCATTGCGCATCTCTTTCTTGTGTATGCATTCGGAGAGTGAACGCACTTTTCTTGCTGTAGTCCTTGGTACACGGTATACACGGTAGGGTATACCTGTAACCCGATTCACGTGATCAAAAGCGTAACGATATCGTAGCGACTTAGTTAGTTTAGACCAATTCCATATTCACATCCATCAATCGAGTTTGAATGACACCGATTTTTAAAGGCGTTTGGTCGAAGAGTCGATTAAAAAAAATCTGTTTTTCATTATCCTAGTAGAATACTTATTAATGTAACTGGAAATAAGTCGTCGATAGATCGTTTAGTTTTGAGCCAGTTGAGTTGTCGTTCTATCCAATCCCGATTAAGGAACACGTGAATATACTGCTTTTGGATAGGACTTCGATCGAACGACTATAAAACTTCAACGATATTTGGCTTGTTTGATTTTAAGTGAATCAGACTACTGATAGGTTTACCGGCACAGTTATACATGTCAGGTAAGCTTTTAAGGAAACCTGCACAGTTGTGCAACATACACGCTCCGGTTTAGCTGCACGACTCACTTTTACAGGCAAACCTATCAGGTATACCCTGGCGTGTATGGCAGGCATAAAGAATAAATAAAAGATGGGTTTGAAACGCTGATCTCAAGCCCACGATTATCACATAAACATTTGCGGGCACGTACAATTACCGAAACGGATCTCGAGCGCTAGCTTCAAGTTGCGCAGAAGTCAAATATTCGGTCTCTTTAGTGGTGCGAAGTGAGACTCGGTGGCGGGGAATGTCAGTAATTGGCTGGCCGCGCCATTGTGTCATAGACGTCATTCATGATTCGTTCCCTGCGCTTGCAGCATGTATCTAACAACGACGACGATTGGCTCGCCAATGTATGGAATGCGCAAAGCGATCCTTGCTCTGACGCCGAGCGCTCAAGATCCGTGACGAATAGGCTAGTGGCCGTAAATAATGTAATTAGTCCGTCTTTTAGATTATTCAAAAATAAGGGACACGTATTTTTTATTTGTAAATTAAACCAAAAATGACAAAGATATAGCCCATTAAAGTTACGTGTGACGTTACGCCGTGCTGCATTTTTTCGCACGGGGTGACGTCACACGTAATTTTATTTCTTTGTTATTTTTTGTTTAATCGAAAAAAGAAAAAATACGTGTCCAATATTTTTTTATAATCTAAAATACTTACGGACTAAATAAAATGTAACTATTTTGACCCTTGACACTACCCTATTGTATGAAAGAGCCACCGTGGCCCTAAAACGCAAAAGTAACTAGGACAGGTGAGTAATTCTAGTCAATAAAAGTCTGACAGGCCCTCTGATAATTTTTTTCCTCAAAAAAGAAACATAATTATAAATAAAATTTGGGGAAACAATAACACATAGAAATTGAATATCTCCGTCCGAATGTACACCTCATTATAAATATAATAATTACCGAATTACTAATGAAGTAAAATCTAAGAATAACCCGTTTCACTGTACCTATTCCCAAAAATATTACGTATATAAACAAAAAAGTGATACAGCCAGCTTGGTGTCACCAAACTGTAAATAGTTTCGGTCTAGATTTTTTAGACGCTTTACTTAGGCCTAGAATAGTTCATGCAGTGGTTTGGGCTAAAATATAGATAAATATAAAAGAGGTGACGTACTTGTCGTTTCGCGACTGAAACGTTTGTGACGTTCGTCTCTCCGATTGGCTCGCACCAAGCTCTTAACCAATCAGAGAGCCAAATCCTTAGCGCACTGTTCGTGAACATGTTCATGACATATCTGTACTAATAAAGGTAACACTACATTATACCGACGTTTGTGTGACACGCCTGATTTGCACGTAGAACGACGTCGCGTGGCGTGGATCTAGTGTAGTTCTACAAGTCTAATTCATTAAGGCCCAAGCGCCCGAAAAGTGCCATAAAACAGTTACTTTCTGAAGCCTACTCCTCAGTAACGGCCTTGTTAATAGGTTTGAAAAAAATATACCTATGTTTATTATAGATTCATGAACAACATTATTAACATTTGATTTTTTCGTGCGATTAATACTTTTGTCTAAAAAACATATTTAGCAATTTCGCAACTTTTCCCTACTCCTTCGAAACGGCTTGGATCTTTAGAAACATTTTTACGTATAAAAATTGGTGGTTAAATATTCTTCAAAGTGAACATAGCATATGTAATCAATCAATATTTCCCAAATAAATGGATTTAAAGGTCAGCCGCGCACTATCCGGGCGGAGCTAGCCTAGCTCCTGCCTCCTGCCGCCTAGGCGGGTACGAGAGTTATGTCCATTTAATTTCGGCCAGATGGTTCAAGGGACTATACGCCTTCATTAAACCCCAAGCGAACGCCGGAGTTCGCGCACCTATTGTCTTTCTATTGTGTCTGTAATTTCCACGATTAAAAGATTAAACCCCAAGCGAAGCCGGCGTTCGCGGTGTTATTGTCTTTCTGTTGTATCTCTAATTGACGGTATTCGAAAGGTAGTTTCTATTAAAATGTATGGAAACCGACGCGCCCAGATTGGAGTGTGTGGCACGTGTCCGTAGTATATATAAAGGTAGAATTACAAATCTACCTTTATAGTTGACCCGGTAAACGTTGTGCTGCCATATAAATTTATCAAAAAAAAAAAACAAAAGTCGGTGAAGCCGTTTCGAAGATTTTGTTTGTTTTAATACGCTTATCTCAAGAGCTCCTGTCCCCCTAGCCAAGTTACAACCGTTTCTCTTGCGTCGAACCCCCCTAGCCAAGTTACAACGCCTCGAGTGGGCCACGCCCCCGATTCTTTTGTTCTGACTACGTGACTAAGCGTTAAGATGACGTCATTCCCGTACATTTGAAGTTTTCTACTAGCGTTAACGATTGCAGGTTGTCAACTTGGCTAGGGGGGGAGGTTATAACCGAAAAAAATCTATTAGTGGCAGATTGTCCATTTATCGAGAGAGGATAGCCTTACTAAGTAACCTATAGAGGTTATTTAACATCACGCTGTAATCAAAAGTAGCGGAGCAGTCACCAAAAATTTGAATGAAGCCGCGGGTGTTACACGTTAAGTTAATCCCAGCCGTCGTTTGTAAATCTTTGACAGAAGTCAAGAATAGTCTTAATTATGTATAGGCTCGCGTTTGACCACTGTCTCACCTGATGGTAAGCGATTGAAGTCGACGATGGATCACGCTTGCCTAGAAGTAACCTATTCACTCTTGACTTAAAGACGCCTAGTTTATAGCCATCAGGAAACATATGGACAGGACCCTAATCTTAACAATATACGATACACATGAAGACTTACAAAATGCCACTAATTCATTAAACGCCAAACGAATGCCGCTCATTGTCTTTCTATTGTGTCTCAATTACGATATTTGAAAGGCTAATACACTATAAAACCGTAACTTAATCGAAACCGCAATAACGCATCATATTAAAACAATACCACGCATTTACCTTCCTACACAAATACCTATACACACGCGTTATATGTACCAGGGCGTCATCAAGGTGTGAAGATCACTAGTACATTGTACCAGCTGTTATGACGTCAGCGCCGCGGATCCATTCAACTGTATAGTAAGTGTAACGCGTTTACGATGGCTTATATTTATGATGACTTAGTAACTATTGTTGCGGTTAAGGAGTTATGATATAAATAAATATGTCTTTTGCGGTTGGGATTCCAGATAAATTATAATATGTGCTAAATTTAAATTAACATTGTAATTTTTGAAATATATTCATCATCATCATTTTAGCTGAAACACGTCCAGTGTAGGACATAGGCCTCACCCAAGTATCGCCACAACGAACGGTTTCATCAGATTCCTGTGACCCTTACCAGATCATCAGTCATACAAGGAGCGAAAACAGGCACACGCACGAATAGGTGCATTGTGATCATCATCAGCAGCATACAGTAATGTTCTGCTGGACAAAGGAACCCAGTAAATTGAAGTAAGTTGAATAACAAGATACCCCAAGTAACCGAGATATTTTTGCCTTCCAACGCTATGTCATCCAATACGAGGTCGCCACTCCATAACCTTTCGTCTCCAAAGACCATGTGTTCTGCGAGGAATGTAACATCCTGAAAATATCTGAAAAATCTTCATATTATAATCATATTAATCTAAAATATCTTCAACAACGGCAAATTAAAACTAATTATAGAAAGAGAAGTCCGACATGGACTCTGACGTCAAAATCTATCTCCAAACAACTAACTTTTTTTGCGAGAGAAACAGGTTTATTAGATTTTACTTACAATTCTGTCACCGTGTTTACTCCTGTCACTAACATCTGACGTAATAAACATACAAGTGATAATCGGAACACTTCGATGTAGGTAAGTAAATAACGGTCACCTGTTCAAGACCTACTTGGTAGCTTGGTGTAAGCACCGTCTTACGAAGAACTAAATCCAGTCACAACTCGGATATCTACAATTTTAAGTAAAGACTTTTTTTAATAAAAGAAAATAATTTGCCCCCCTAGCCAAGTTACAACCGTTTCGTTTCGTTTCTCTTGCGTCGATCGCCTCGAGTTGGCCACGCCTCCGGATCTTGTTCTGACTGAGCGTTGAGATGACATCATTCCTGCAGAAGTTAAAGTTTTGAAGTCTTCTACTAGCGTTAACAATTGCAGATTATCAACTTGGCTATGGGTACTGAAGTTTTTTCATAATTATGTATCTACTAATAAGCAGACTTCGCAATTCCGTATGGATATATATAGATAGATATGCGATATCTTTTACCGTGTTTCTCATTGAATTTAAAACATATTTCACTAGATATCCCACTATCAAAATAGTAAATTTCCTACTTATGTGTATTATTATTATTATTGACCGACACGTCCCTAGGCGAAAAATAATTTCAGGATGTGTCAAATCTCGTGAGTTTCAGGGTCTATTGTTGGCTTCGTTTACTTTTATTTAATATATTAACTAGCTTTTGCCGTCGGCTTCACCCGCGTACATAAAATATAGCCATATAGGCTACCACTCAGGAATAAAGCAGCTTTCTATCGGTGAAAAAATTTTAGCAATCGGGCCAGTACTTTCAGAGACTACCTCCTACAAACAAAAAAAACAAACTTTACCTCTTTAATAACCTTAGTGGAGAAGTATAGCATATTTTATTATTTGTCCTGAGCGAGTTCCAAAACATATTTTACATTATGTCATAGCAAAAAAAAGAAAATGTTCAGAAAAAAAAATGTCGGCGTTCATTTTGCGTTTGGACCTCCATAATAGAATAACTGACCTTATACTGCAGTTATTATGGTCTTAAAAATATCAAAGCTTCGCTAACCATTCGCAAACTAAACATCAACCCTTTCAACCAAACAGATTTCAGTACAAAATCAACCGGCTATAATTCATCAGCGCATAATTTTATAAACTGGCGCCTAACTTGTTTATAATCCATCAAACTCAGTATTCAGTGAAATAGGTAATATATGGTGGAAACGAGACGTCATAGAAAATGCACAAGACATAAAGATACAGAAGGTCGAAACCATACAAAATCAAACTGCTTAGCCTTTACCCTACAAATATCTAATAAGATTCCACAATAAACTAAGCAGAATTTGTGCCATACTTAAGTACTAGAAAACTGATAAACATAATGTATTACAAATAAATCGGTTACAGGGGGTAATACCCCTGTTAACAGTTGGCATAACATTTTAAGGCATAATATAGTTTGGCATAACTTTTATTGGCATAATAAAACTGCTGCATAATAATACTTTGGCATCATGCAAATGTTAGGTTAGATTTATAATGGCTTTACGTGGTTTGCGAAGTACGAGGAATCAGTAATGTTTTAGATAAACTAAGAGGAAAGGGATTGAGAAGTGCGAAGTAGCAGTATTTATGGCAACAAGCATTATGGCCAAACATTTATGCCTAATAATATTATGCGTAATCATTAGCTGAATTTTGTTATGCCAATATAAATTATGACAATATATTTTATGTATATAATTACTAAACCGTTACAGGGTGTATCTTGTTATTTAGTTACTGGGTCCCTTTGTCCAGCAGAAGATTGCGATATGCTGCTGATGATGATGATAATGAAAATCTCTCTTCTTTTATGACCTTAGAATGTTTTGGACCTGTTTTAATTTTGGTGGGTAAAAATCAATCCCCCGCCCTTGGGCGGAGCAGGAGATAGTGTCAGACTCTTACTGACTAAAAACCTACCCCGTTCTTTCTTGCTTTTCATACCGGGGCCAAGCT